>OX465590.1:31571078-34043578 GCA_950022655.1 Alentia gelatinosa
CCCAGAGGAGGTGTGAAGCGCAGCGCCCCCTATCGTTTTGGCATGGACTCAAATGACAACTGATGCAGATTCCTATGCTAAAGTATAGCAAAAATAGGCTAAATAGTAACAGCTACTATATACAAACTGTTAGAGCTCTATCAAAAATCTTTTCAGATATTGATAGAGTGATATCTAATCTATTCCAAACCACAATAGAGCTCAATAGAGCTCCATGTTTTATGCTTGTTTTTTGTTGTGGAATACTGCCTTATTTCTCACAAGTATTGCTAGGCTTTGGCTAGACTAGTCCTAGAGGCTCTGACTGTGAAGGCTGTCCACAAGGCAGTCAAGGTTTCTCGACTAGGGCTAGACTGGCCTCAGTCCCTGTGTCCTACCCACCTCTCCTACTGCTGTCTACCACCACCACACGCTGTGCTTTCCCTATCGATGTCATGATTGAAAGTGGCTACCTGAGGCTGTCGCGATTGTATATATATGTTTCAGGTCGGTATAGGGGGCGCTGCGGTTCACACCTCCTCTGACTTTTTCCACTCATCCACCCATGCCTTTCTACTCCACCTACCTTCATAGGCCTTTTCTATCATACACAAAGTTATACAATCATGATTGACTCATTACTTTATAAGTCAATAATTGTTTCATATATTATCAATTCTTAATTTCTATAATGTATAATTAATAACCAATATTCATAAGGACAACTAAAATCCTTATTTTCCTTACTAAATTCAATAAAAATGTATTTGTCCAACAATGACAAGAAGAAGGAGAGCAAAAAATGAGTCTTGAAGATCAGTTGCCTGATGAAAGATTGAGAAGGAGATACAGACAATGATCTGAAGTTACTTTAGATAGTTGTATGAAAATAATCAAGAAATACTGTGACATACATGTATTAATACACCAATATTTGAAAGTAGAGTGTAGATGTACAATCGAATAAAGCATGATAGCTTTAAAAAACATGTTTTTCCACTTTATTTTTGGGAGAGGTCAATAATATAGCAAAAATCACCGCTAGTATGTCCCGACTTAAATTATATATTCAGAGAATGGCAGAGAGTTGGCTTGGAAAAAGGGCTTGAGAATTGAAGGACTAAATCTGAGACATATTTATTCTATGGAATCTTAACTTGTACTTCAGTATACTATTATGCTAACAAAAACTTCAAAATAACAAAATAAATATAAAATAGTTTGAGAAGAAATGATAAGTTTTTTGAGTGGTTAAAATAATTGGTGTGCTTATGTCTTTTAAACAACACACATAATATAGTAAAATATTTATATGTAAATAAGTATATCAAGCATCTGAAATGCAATACAAGAATGTATGTTGTGGACCTACTAACGTTGATGCTTGTATCACCGTTAGTAGGTCCAAATCATTATTATATATATCAAATATGCCATACAACATATAAAAAAGGAGAACTGGAATGAAAAATTAATCAAATTTCTTTTATATCTTTATAACTGTCATTTTCTTATGAGCAGCCAAAAGAATTGCGAAATGGACATAGTAAAAAAGTTGCTCTACATCTAAGTCTAAACGAGGATAATATGAATAGTAAGAATAGTCCATTTAATGTATAATAGAGTTTATAAAATAAAAGATGATAAATCATACTGCGTAAATAACTAGTACTGTTTGTACAGGAAATAAACAGTAATGGTTATTTTTACACTAGCAACATTGTGTAACTTGCCAAATACACAGTTTTGAAGATTAGTGATCCCAACTTAAGTCAGTACTCACTTATGTCATGTAGATGAACACATATATAAAGGCTGAAACACTTAAACATTTTTGTTCTCTAAAGCTCTTGAAAAAAAGCTGTTCTACGGTAGGTTGCACCCATTAATTCATTTAACATTCAACAAATATCAACAGATTTATCCCCCAGTCCATTTTCCAAAAGCACTACTTCCAATAATCGAAGTCAATCAGCCATAAGAAATAATTTTGCATGACATGTATTTTGCATAAGAAGTTTGACACTGAACACGTGAAAACTGCTATGAACAATGGTAATAAAGTCTGTACACTTCTATCTCATATTGAGTGTTGTACGAACATCATGCATTGGAAAAAGTACAAATAGCATGAGGTGATGTACTAGAAATTAATCCTTTACCAGTTTCTGTGAATTGTTGAAATAAGATATATCAGTTTTCTTCTGAGATTAGTCTTTCAATCATATTTGCTTTCTTCAATTGCCAATGTTTCATTTCACTTTATCAATTAGATGGCCATCACACTGGTTGCTTGAATGCCAAAATTTATCCCAGTTTACATTTCTTGGGGTAGACAGTGATGTATTATGTAGTCTTTGACAGACAGAACACAGCCAATCAGGATTTCTAACTGGAACCTCATAGGAACCCCTCCAATTATGATAAGCAAGGTAGGCTGTGTCATTGTTGTCAAGGTATGACAAGTAATCAGCCAGTTTCTTTGCTGATGTAAAGTTACGTACATCAATATATGAACCAGGGGGAAGTTTTACTTCATAATCTTCAGCTGACAAACCTCCATAGACCACCGGCACTATGCCCAAGTTAAGTGGATTGAAAACCTTTTCTGTGATGTAGTCTTTGCAGGCAGAATTCTCAAAAGACAAGTAAAATTTATATCTGCCAGTTTTTGCTAAGTGCTCATGACAAGTACCACCTTTTCCAGAACAACCCATACCACACCTGCCATAAATATCCACTTTGATGTACTGTTTCAGTAAATTAACATATTCCCGCCTTCTACTTGGTGTCCTACAGTTACTGACCACCTGATACACGAGTGCATCTGTATTGTTCCTTTTGTGCTTCTTTTGAGGAAGGGCAAATCTTGAGGTATTAAAGTTTCCACCAGTAGCTTTCTTTGTTATAGTAAAATAGGGTGTTTGGATCTCAGACTTTCGACTATAGGTAGCTGACCAATTAAAATACTTAGCCCCCTTAATGAAGTTTCCTCTGTGATAGGGAGACTCCTTAAGAAATATGATGTATACCTGATTGGGAGTTCTCTTCTTTGGTGCAGTCATATGATCACGCCCATGAAACACCAGAGCATCATAAATCAGTGGGTCACTGTGATCTATTGAAATACTACACTTTATATCACATTTCAAGACCTTTGTAGTTTTTCCTTCCATAATATGTTTCCAACTGTGATCATTAAACCAGGATGTCCAAAATACAATTTTCTTCATCCCTTTTTCTCTGTCATTGATTGGAGGAAAGGGTGTTTGTCTGCTCTCATTTTGACAAAGTATCAGTAAAAGCACATACCCAATGGTAAGCAATGCTATTATGAAATACAGTATTCTGAATTTTTCCATTTCATATTCTGATAACATTGATTGTATCCTCTTTTAAGTTTTGCAACCTTAATACCTGAAAAAGTGTGTAAACTTATTCTGGACAATTACAGTTGTAACATCACTGCTCCAGGAAATGTTTTCTCCAGTTTGAGATTTGATAAATGTTCATCTGTAAAAAGATATAAATTTGTCTTAGTAGAATGTTAAAAAATAGTATCTAGCCTTAGGGGTTGTTGTCCTTTTTTCAAACCTACCAAACTCACCAATATTTGTCGTGGAAATTAAGATTACACAGATATAAGATAATGTAAGCTAAACTGAAATAGGAAATATACAAGAATAAAGTATGCTTTTACACAGCCTTCTACCAGAATAGAAGATACAATGAAATCCATCCAAGAGATTGACATCTAAGTATATGTTGCTAATATAACAATATCAATATGTTTTTATTGATTGGCAGGCTTGGTGTAGAAATCAGCATATAAAGATCGCGATTTTCTGAACTATGACTTGCAAAATGCAGTCATATATACAAGAATTAAAAGCCTTGATGGCAAGGAACATTTACGGAGAGGCCAAGGTTGCTATAGTTTAAAGTTGAATCTGGATGTCTTATTTTGTCTCAAGGTGTAGTCGAATAAAAGGCCTGTTTCATAAGGCACACTTACAGGCATACATGACACATGCATCCCTTTTTCGTGATCATGTACTTGATGGTTTTCATAATGTTAGCAATCAGACAATCATGTGATCATTTTTTTGCCTTTTATTGACTGAAAAATCAGACAAAGAGTGGCACGAAAATATTCTGGCCTATCCTGGTAGGGCTTGTATATCCTATTGTGGTCTATTGTCCAGTGTCCCCCTCTGGTGGATATCAAACCTTCTACCTGTTCTTCCTGCCCCCTCGTGGCAGTTCTTTGAGCCTGTTCTGTATATGTGTTGGTCCCATCCCCTATTGCGGATAGTCCCCCTTACTCATTGGTTTCGACCTTACTGGTATCTTCGGGCAAAGAGTAGCCTCCCTGTTGGTCATTTGTGCTGAAAAACCTATTTGTAATTTTTCATGTGGTGATACTATATTTTCATCTAGACGTTTAGTGCAAATAATCAGCCTCGACAGTCACTATGTGTCGCTATGGCAAGACCTGGAGTATAATGGTCTGAATGGTCTGTATTCAAGATAAAGTCTCCCCCTGCTAAGAAGTGTTTAGATTTCTTTAGGTACACTACTACAGCTAAGAGTTCCCTCTTAGTGGTATAGTAGTTCCTTGGACTCTGGCTCAGATGGTTCCTGGCAAAAACTATTGGGAACCTCTATACCATCCTGTATTTGAGACAAAGCTGCTCCGATATTCTCATTCCTGGCATCAGTATCTTAAATGAACCGACCCTTAGGCAAAGGATATTGTAGAACAGGAGACTCCGTGAACTTTTGTTTCAACTCAGAAAAAGAAGCTTCCGCCTTCGGAGTCAATCTCATTTGACTTCCCTGCTTTATCCAGGATCGCATAGCGCTGTAACGGGTTTGCAATTTCAGAAAATCCTGGGGTAAAATCCAGCAATACGAACAAAATCCTAGGAAAGACCTTATGTCTTTTACATTCTGGGGGTGTGGCCAGGTAGGCACAACATCCAACTCAGAAGGGTCAGCCCGGATTCCATCTCTGAAGACTATCCTCGATAAGTATTCCACAGATGGTTAAAAGACTGATTACATTTCTGAGGTTTGAGCTACAGTCCATAAGATTGGATCCGCAGGTTGTTTAGATATTCAACATAAGTCTTTCCTAAGATGATTCTGACATGCAAATATACCAAGCAAGATGATTATGTTGTTTAGATAAACCAAACACTTTTTCCATTGCAAGCCACATAACATCTGATCCATCATGGATTCAAACATCACTGGAGCGTTGCATAGGCCAAACAGCAATATGGTAAACTCGTATAGCCCCTGATGCGTAGTGAAGGCCGTTTTTGGATGGTCCACACTATTCATCTTTATTTGCCAATAGCCAGACTGGAGATCCAGAGTACAGAACCACTGGTTCTCGCCTAAAGAGTCGATCCGGGGTATACGGTAGGCATTCTTGCAGGTGATACCATTCAATTTTCTGTAGTCAATACAGACCAGCAACCATCATTCTAAGTAACCATTACCACTTAAGTAACCATTGCCATTTTCACTGGTAATTATTACTTTCTAGGCAACCATTTCCTCCATCTCCTCCTCTAAAGCCTCCCTTTTTATAGGACGGAGCTGTCCATAAGGAAGGCGGAATGGTGCATGCCCTTCCGTGTCAATCTTATGTTCCACCCGATCAGTACAACCCAATGGATCCCCTGGACGAGCAAAGATCTTCTCTTTCTCTTTCTGAAGTTCGCTCAACTCTTGCCGCTCCTCACTGGTAAGTTAGTCTGTGGAGAGAGCTAAGGTTACCAAGGTTTTTTCAGCTCTTCCGGCTTTGGAGTAGTTCCTGAGCCGGAGTCTACAGCAATCACCCTGACTTCCAAACATCCCGAGGCAGGTGGACTGTCCGACCTCTCAAGTGTGGATACCGGAATGATTGTGATTCCCTGGCCTGCAATACACAACTTAGTGTATTACGCTTCTTCAGTCGAATCTTCCCGGAGGTATGATTACTTACTGGCACAGATCCATCTCTTGTGCTACTGCTCAATGTATCCCAAGCCTGTGATCCCTTTTCAAGAAACAGTTTGGTTTTTTTTTTGGTTTTTTTTTCAAAAATGTCTTTATTGATGCATAATTGTACAATTCTCCTCTATTTTATTACTTGCGTAATTTACATAAAATAAAGTGGTCAAAGCGTGTCAGTTGTAGTAGAGGCTGATTTTCGTCACGCAGACCTGTCTTTAGCTTGATATCCAAGCACACTTCATCTTCACCTATCTCCAAATATAATGGATTCTATACAGTGGTATAACCAGTACCTTACACAAACCAATAAATATAATATATTTAATAGGGGTTGGGTTCAAATAGAGCAGTACTGACTGGTAAGTCACCTTCCCCAGCTATCAGTACATTAGCCAGAGGAGGTACTCACCGCCTGTTACACGGTTACCACTGAAGACATCTGTTGGCAGCTACTTTCCACCTCCATTACCTCAGGGTATCTGAGCCAGAGAGTGCCATCTTGAAGATCCACAGAGCTCTCGTAGAGGTTGAGGAAATCTAGTCCCAATATTCTCTTCAATATCACTGAGTATGGGAACCCATACAAAGTCAGTGTTACCTACTGAGATAGGAATGATCACACTGCTATAGCACTTTAATTGAGTGCTGTTGGCAGCTCTTGCACTGGTCTCTGGAACTTGACATTCCTGGGAAAATTTGAGAGATCGGTAGAGCTCATTATCCTACCCCTAATAAAATAACGCCATAGGCTTAACATGGGATTTGTTTATGTCACGGGTAGTGACATAAAGTGTTGTTTATGCCACTACTTTCTGATACTGAAAAAATATGGAAACGGGGTAAGATAAAATCTAGACGCCACTCGTTTGAGTTTGAGCTTATTTATGCCACGCATTTTGTTGGCTCCGTAATGTCACACGTCTTCGACTCGTGAAATTATGGAGCCAACAAAATGCGTGGCATAAATAAGCTCAGACTCAAACTCGTGACGTCTCTTGATATTATTCAACACCGAGCGACTAGCCCCAGTACCTGATAACAAGTCTACTTTCCTTCCCAGGATTCTTACCAGTACACACCAATTTTGCCCACCCGGTGGTGATGGCTGTCTAATAATCCTGGAAATCCCATCAAGGGTTCTGAGGTACCATCCACACTGGTTGAGCCATTATAGACAAGGGTGCCTGGGTGGAAGATACTTACAACATATCATAGTGACCTCGCTTTGTATTTCTCACTTTTTGGTTGAAGCTGGAATCTCCAATCCAATTCCACGACTTACCTGGTCTGACATATTTTGGCATATGCTAGCCCAGGCCGCAATGGTGCCCTCCTTAGTTTCCCAGTTCAACGGATGATATTGTTAAAGTGGGAAGTCCTGGAGGTGCCACCACTGAGGACACATTCCGATTCTCAGCGCAATCTGGTGAGGTATGCCCTGTTTTGTTGCATTGCCAACAACGTCTGGTGTCCAGCTGTTTTTTCTCCACCTGGGTCAACCGTTCGTCAATGCAAGCCAGCAAATTCTACACCTCTGAGAGACTTCCTGTGTCCAAAGCTTTGGGTTTCTGTCTACCTCAGAGGGAACATAGTTGAACCTCCTGGGGTTGGTGGATCTACCACAACTGCGTCCTTTTCCAGGAAATACTCCACTTCCGAGCACCATTGATTGTATTACACAGTGTATGTCCTCTACCTCTGATTTTGGTGTCTCATAGGACTCAAAATCATCATGTTTCCAAGAAGATTCCACCATGTTTACCCTAGGAAGAGACTTTCCAAGGTTGCTTTACTTGCAGAACAGCACACACCTTCGTTTATGGGCATCCACAATCCGGTGTGCCTGCATGAAGCTCATCCCATTTAGAGACAACCTCCACACAGATATCGTCATCCTGGAGCCCTTTGACAAACTGAGTTTGTAAGTCTTCATGCAATGCTGGCAAGTCTAATCTCATTCCCAGTAGGTTTCCCTCTTCGAGGCAACCTACCAGGTTCATCTGACTTCCCTGGTGGGGAGTACAAATTGTCTCTGGTGACATTTTGCCATCCAGCACAAGGCTTAGCAAACCTTTTGGAAAGTTTTGCTTCGGCTTTCTGGGTCAGAATGCTCTTCCAGGAATGCCAAGTTGGCACAAGCTTCCTGTTCACGCTCCATCAGCAAAAGATTGTAGTGTTGACTCCCTGCCAACTCCTGTGCAGCCTGCTGGTTCTGCTCATCCAGTTCCCAGAGCATCTTTCGGGCCTAGCATTGATGGTCAAATACCACCAACAAATTCCACTAGGTTTCCCCTGCCTTGTCCCTAGGGTGTCTCAACTTCAGGACTACCTGTCCATTATCCGATTCTACTCAGTCCCTCCAGGTCCCTTGAAGGGCCATTTTCCTTATCAGGACTTCCCTGGACAATCACTGTAGAGCTCAATTGCTGAGCAGCAGTCTTTTCTGGGTCTTACCCTTGCTGGACATTTTACCCTATCCTTCCTGCTTGTGTGTGGCATCTTGAGATTGCTAGCGAGACTGCTGGACTGACCCGATCCCTACAGTTAATTTACAGACACTTCAACTATCATTTAGTCTTGTTCTGGCTTGAAAGAAGTTAAAAGGTGCTTAAGGAATACTGATTTAGTGTTCCAAGATGAAGGGACTGAAGGGTTCAGTTTACTAAACATAATTGTCAATCCATTCCCTGTCAATTCATTGCAAGCATGTATAAATATCAACTTCTTGCCTATTTACAGGTCCCTTCTGCCATATTCTTAAAAGGTTTCTCCAACCACAGCCTTAGTAATGTATGTATGGAATAAACAGACAGAACATAACTTTGGAGATTCATAAGGGGATGTAAATGTGGCATTTTCACTTGCCGGCAACACTGATAGCAACACATATTGTTGTCAAATTGTTGATTGATATGTGCATTGTGTTGCAAACTGTGTGTATTGCACACTCTACAAATGTTTGACCTTATAACTTGCGTAGCAGAGTTTAGTAAATGTCAGATATACATGCCATGGTTTATATATTGAAGTGGAAAACTGATACAGTTCTACTTACTTGTGAATAGTTGGTGATCCTGTGAAATAATCCTATAGGTAGATAAGAAAAATAGTTGTGATATACTGTGATGAATGAGTGGAAGGACATGTCAACTAAGGATGAAACACATGCACAATATCGATTGGTTTCAAATTCATTATTGAAAGCCGTGGCAGCATCTGAGTCTGTTTTAAGTGGTCTCAGCAATAAATATTTAAGGACTATGTCAATGATGACCCAAACGTAGCCAATACCTTTTACAATTTGGAAAAGTGAGAAAAATCAATAAGTTCTGCATGGGGAGCTGCAGGTTGTTCTATCAGTTCAGTGAAGATTTCAACTCTGTGTGAATCACGTATGTTCTTTTTTCTTTATGAGATGTATACATGACTTGAAGGGATCACTTGCGTCAGGAAAGAAACATTCTTTTGTTTAATGTAGCATTAACACATGGAGTATTACGGATATACAATGTATATGAAGGTGGAGAGTACACATGTTTATCATAATTGCCTAAGAAAATCATGTAATTTGTGAAAAAGAAAAAAAGAAATCTGCATTCCATTGTTTATCTATGCCTGCAACAGCCACCTTCAGTCCCTGGGCCAGTCTTGAAAAGAATTGGAAGACGAGGCGTACAGCTTTAGCGACTGCTGGTAAGTGACCAGGTAATTTTTTGCTCACCTGGGGTTCAGGTGAGGGTTCCTTGCCGACCTATTTTGTGCCTCTCCTATTGGTCAGTTTCAAACATGTGACCAGAACGCGTGGTCCGATTGGACATTTGGTGACCAATCTAGAAAAGATGTTTAGTAAAGATGTTGGCTGCCACCCCTGAAAACATTTCTTTTATTGTTTTATCTTGTAGATCCATCCTTCTCGTCAACATTTCAACTTTTTGTCGCCCTGGCAAGTGGTCGAATTACCATGACAACAGCTGTTAAAGAGAACTACAGTCAAAATGCCTGAAATCCTATAATTCTGAGTGCTGAAAATCGTTACTTGGTTCTTTGTTCTTTAAAGTATTACAATTGCTCATTAAATTAAATTTTGGTATTGGATGATTGCTTCACTACAATAATTCTGTTGATGACCTTATACTGAAAGGAGTGTAATTTAGTCAATCTAGTGCATTTAAAATTGGCTTTATACCCCATTTCCCATTGGATATCCATTTGTGGAAAATCATTCATCCATCTAGACTTACATGTTGGAGGGTTCTTTCCATTAGTTCTCATGAATTTGTAAATAGCTTTGCTTGAAGAACCAGTGACATTGAAGACCTCATGTTTGTGATCATGTATTAGCAGAGCATTTTCATCATTATTTTGTGGATCTATTCTTTCACTTTATTTTATGTACACAGACAAAAACGGTTCCATGGCGTGAATCTTGATGTTCATGCCTGGTCTGCTGAATTGAAATATTACTTATTGGCGGAAAAGCATATGTGCAACACTGGGAACAAACCAAAAGAATTTAAGTAGTGGAAAAGGTTCTTGGAAATGATATAATTGATGATTTCTCTAGGCTGTTATTGAATGCCCTGCCTTTCCTTTAGCAAGTGGGCAAAACAACCTCCAGATCATAATGTAGATGGTGATTCAATGTCTAGCTTTTAATTGACTTTGGAGTCTCCTCTCTAAATGCAACTATGAAGATATTTGAATATAGAAAATATGACAACCCAGGTTGCTAAACAAGACAAAACTAAGGATTCCAATTCTCACTCTCTCTCCCATCCCCCTATTGTCTTTTCTTCCTTCTTTTCTCAAAATAACTAATATAAAAAGGAAAAAAAGAGCTAGCTCAGATAAAGATTATGCTAAGAGTGAATTTTCACAGCAAAAAGTCACAGCTTTTATTCTCGCTGTTCCAAATATGTACCAGATTAATATTGTCTGACATTGTTCGAAATGTACTTTTGATATGTATGCACAAATCTCTAATGTTTCTCCTTAAACATATTAGTGTTCAATTTTTCACGGAACATTTGTCAAGTTCAACATGGTGATTTATGTAACAATTCTTGTCATCAAATAAAAAAGAGTGAAGCTCGTTAATAAAAAAAAAAATTTGGTATTGGATTCTATATATTCTGGTCATTTCTGGACTCAGAACAGCAAACAGAATTAAAATATGTCTTCTTAGTCTTAGTGGCCTACAGCAGCCTTTTTTCATGTATGTACTATTAAGTCTCCTCACTAAATATTTCTTTATTGATATTACAAGTTTAGCCCTTTCCTTGCCTCAAGGCACTCCCGTGGCTAGTGCAAAAGGGTGGGGCTCATGAAACTTGTACTAAAGGTTTACACTGGAATGTCACAAGCATAAAATTCGATTTGGATGTTAAATAATACCCTAGAACAAAGAAATACTACTAAGATAATTATTTTCATCAGTTCTTTACAGCCCCTTCATTGTGACTGACTGAGGAGGTTTAATGGGCTCACGAGGAGAACGGAGTGGCGCCCTCTGACGATTACGAGACGCATTCCGGCCCACCCGGATGCAGCGCCATCTAGAGGCTCGCGGCCGTTGTGACATCATCCTAGTGACGTCACGCCGCACGCCATCAAAGACGCCTTTGAACATTTTGTTTGATCCTGCTATTACGCCGACAAATTTGTTTTTTCGCGCATCTGCGACGCCTAAAGATGCCCCCGAAGAAAACTCCCGCGGGCAAGACCCAGAAAATCGTTAAAAAGACTTCGGCAGGGGAAAACAAGAACGTGAAAATGGACAAGAAAATCGAGGATTTGAGTCGCGAAATGCGGACTATGAAATCTGCACTGATGGCTTTCACTCAGGCGGCAGCCTCTAGGAATCAGGCGGCAGCCTCGCCGTCCAGGCCTACGAACGATTCCGCGATGGCAGTCCCGCAAGTTTCTCCATCGACGCCTACGGGCACGCAGATGAGGGGTTTCGAGTTACATCGCCCGAATGCTACTGTGAGTACAGCACCAACGGCCGTTAATGATGGCTTCGCGGCATCCATGTTGGCGCATCCCTGGATTCCCAGGGACGCTCCTGCTCTCGGCGTCCAGTATCAGGACCAATCCATCGACGACCAAGTGCGCCTATTACTGCAATCTACGGCTCATGTGCTACGGCCAAATAGAGGTAAATTTGTTATTCCCTGCCACTATGTATTGCTCCCCAGCCGTAAGGACCACATGAGTCTGGGCACCGTAAATTTGCAGGAGCATATTTGGGGCATCCTCCGCATCGTGGACGATGCGGCGGTGCCCTCTACCGTCAAACCGCATGTACTTTCTCACCTCAGGGAGGTCGTGGAAGATTGTTTGGATTACGATTTCGCAGCCGTTCGCCGGTGGAGCGAGGAAATCTTCATACGAGTGGCAGAAGGTCGTTTCGCTAGGGGATGGGAGGATTCCGAGCAAATCCAGCACCTACGCACGGCGATTTCTCGTTCCGAGAGTTCCCGCGTTTGCCGCACGGTGGAGGCACCGGCGGCAAAAAAAGAAAAACAAGGCGCTCGGCTTCTCCCCAGCCCACCCCCCCTGCAAGTTATACAATAGTGAAGGGGGTTGTGCCGTCACCCCCCCGCATTCCACGAGTGGGGGAACTGTTGTTCACTGTTGCTCCTACTGTTCTGACAACTTTGGAGCCCACCACGCCCACAGTTTCGTCGATTGCCGGATAAGGGCTCGCCATGAGGCCACCGCCGGCAGTCACGCTGCTGGTACGCCCTTTCGCGGGCAGGCAGGAGGACGACCTGCCGCCGCCAACAACTCTGCTTAACTCGCTCCGGCAGGGGGAGCGTCTTCCGAGGGGGTGGGGCGGACCACCCCCCCGGCAAGCAAAGTTGACGCACCTGCCGCCGACGTGTGGCGCCCCCCCCCCTCGGACGAGTTCCGGGAGCGCTTCCCCGTGGAGGCGGCCCTCTACGACGCTTTTCGTGCCGGCGGCGACTACAATTATCGAGCTGCTCGCCGCGAGGTTCCGTCTGGTCTACGGGTCGACCGTTGGGCCGCACTCCTCACCAACTTCCACGACGCCGAGCTGTGCGATTTTCTTCGCTACGGCTGGCCAATTAGTTTCGATCAGTCACGTTGGCCCGTCTCCACTTTCAGTAACCATGCCTCCGGGAGGGCCCAGGGCGCCGCCCTTGCCGCATTCGCTGAAAAGGAACTACTTCTCGGGGGTCTGACGGGCCCCCTCATTCATCTACCGTTCGGCCAGTGGTCACAGGTCTCCCCACTCCTCACTCGTCCTAAGAAGGGGGGGGAGGGCGTGTGAGTCATACTGGATTTGTCGTTCCCACCTGGCCAGGCGGTCAACGACGCCATCGCACCCGGTCTCTACCTGGGGTCTCCCGCCACCTACACCCTCCCCGGGGTGGGAGACTTGATCGAGGAAATTCTCGCGGCTGGACCTACGGCCCACGTCTGGTCTGCAGACCTTTCCAGGGCGTATCGTCAACTCCGGATAGACCCCGTCGACGCCCCCCTACTGTGCTTCCGTGTAGGGGGGTCTTTCTACGTGGAGCGATGCCCCCCGTTCGGTTGCCGCACCTCCTCGATCGCGTGCCAGCGCACATCGAACGGCGTAGTCTATATGATGCGTTCCCGCGGCCGCCACTGCCTCGCTTATCTGGACGATTTCGCGGGTGTTGCCGCAGGGAAGCGCGCCGCTCAGGAGGTGTACGACCACTTCCTGTGGTTAGCGGACCATCTGGGTCTCCAGCTCGCCGCGGAGAAGTGCCAGCCCCCCACCCGCCGCCCTACCTGGTTGGGTTTCGTGCTGGACATCGACGCGGCCACCGTCTCCATTCCTCCCGGCAAGCTTGCAGATGTCCTGGAGGTGTGCCGCGAGTGGGAGGGCAGATCCCACGCATCTCGCCATCAACTCCAGTCCCTCCTGGGGCGCCTCGTCCACGTCGGCCACTGCGTCCGCTACGCCCATCGCTTTATGACACGCCTCTTCTCGGCCCTACGGGCGTCGCAGGGCGCCGCAGTTATCACCGTCGGCCGCGAGATGCACGCGGACATCGCGTGGTTCCGCGCTTACGCGACGTCCTCGAACGGGCGTCACTACTTCGGGCCGCCCGACGCCTCTACCGACCTCCACATCGACATCTCCGCGGCAGGCGTCACGGCTTCCCTGGAGGGGTCGGCCGTCAGGTGGGGGTGGGCCCTCAGCGACGCGGACATCCCCTCGGACGACGCTTCTCGCCACGCTTACGCCCTGGTCGTGGCGCTTCATCTCCTCGCCCCTCACGCCCCCCCGGGCGTCGCCATCCGGGTCCACGCCTCCCATCCGGGCGTACTCGCCCCTCTCGCCTCGGGGCTCATCAGGAACAGCCGGATCGCCGCATGCGCGCGGCAAGTCTGGCTCGACGCCGCCCTCAGAGACACCGACGTGCTTCCGGGGGGGATGGGGGGGCCGCCCCCCCCAACACACGTCCCAACCCACGCCGAGGTACCCGCACACGCCGAGCTCTTCAATATTGGTTTGTAAATTGCAGGTACGCCACACGATCTCCACGCCCGGATGAGGGCCTCCCACGATGCCGCGCTTGCCCCCTCCACTCACAGGAACAAGGAGGTACACGCGCGGAGGTACATCCGCTTCGCCGCCGGGCACACTGCGGTCTTCCTCCGGCCTACGGTCCTGGAGGCCTGCCTCTACATCCAGCACCTGGCGCCCGCGCGGCCGTTAGACCCCATGTTTCTCCTACGACCGGCGGAGCCGTTTTCGGCCTCCCAGTTCACCGCGGTCGTGCGTTGCCTCTTGCAACGGGCCGGTTTTCCCCATGCGGACGAGGTAACTCCTCACTCGTTCCAATTTTTTCATGCCCTTGGCATGCCGGCCGCAGACTTACAGCGTCTCGGCACTTGGTCATCTTCGGCAGCCATGGCACCTTATCTTGTATAATATTTTCAGACTTTCAGCTTGGTATCTTTTTCTGACATTATACCGTTTTTACCAGTTTGAATCCCTCGATCACCCTGGTATTGTATTTTATACTTCATGATACCGTATGTCATACTTCCAGTTTGTCGGTAATAAATTTACAAAAATGCCTTCGACGAGTTGTTGGTCATTGTGACCGACTGAGGAGGTTTAATGGGCTCACGAGGAGAACGGAGTGGCGCCCTCTGACGATTACGAGACGCATTCCGGCCCACCCGGATGCAGCGCCATCTAGAGGCTCGCGGCCGTTGTGACATCATCCTAGTGACGTCACGCCGCACGCCATCAAAGACGCCTTTGAACATTTTCCTCCCACCCACCCCACAGTTTTCTGCTATGGACTTTCTATGGTATCTTTTTCTGACATTATACCGTTTTTACCAGTTTGAATCCCTCGATCACCCTGGTATTGTATTTTATACTTCATGATACCGTATGTCATACTTCCAGTTTGTCGGTAATAAATTTACCAAAATGCCTTCGACGAGTTGTTGGTCATTACACCAATTTCTGCATTTTTTTGCATTTCCCCAAAATTGCTGTAATATTCAATTACTTTTGCATTAAAAAGCATTTAATAATCTTTTTTTGAGTTACTGCAAAAACGAGATCACCTTGTACATGAAAACATAATGAAAAAAGCATACATTACAAAAACACTGAAAAAATAGAATTGATTTTCGTATTTATACCTTATTTTAGTCCAGAAAGTCATATGTCACAAAACGACCATGTTAAGGCCAATCGAGAATATTCTCAATAGAAAATAGAAAACTAGACAATTCCGCTCAAAATAATAATATACATTAATAATGGCCTTTGATTTACCCATCCATACAATATCAGCACTACTATACCAAACATGGGCTGTTTTCCGTCTGTGTGGTGGTGCCAGTCGCATATATATTATGTGACGCGTATGTGACCCATTTGTGACGCTCACGTGGACTAGCGATGCAGCCCCTTCAAATCATTTGATATCTTTTATTATCTCTGCTCTGAAGGATAACTTCCGGTTAGAGGCTCAGCGTTGCAAAACAAGTAAGTACACTCCATATTCTAACTTATTTACATTATGTATTGAAATTGAATTACAAATTATTTTATCATATCTTGCTACAAATCAGTTTGAATTATTGTCTGGATCTCATGATTAAACTTGAAGTTACAGCCAGTTGAATTCAGACTGACGAAGTTTGAACTTGTAGTGACTGACTTGGGTAGGTTCGTGATGAAATGTTACGTCAAAAACATTCAGCAATGCTGTGGCTAAACCTGCTATGAATAAAACTATGCTTATAAGGTATCAAATGAAACCATATTTGCAGTGCAGAATTCTCTATAACTGTAATGTCTAATTTCCAAATTTCATGATTAACTCTGCAGTCTTTCACACTCAAGAACCGTTCATATTTTGCCGTGTAGCTACTGTAGAAATTTTACGTTTTTACGGCAGGTTTTATTTTCAACCTCACAGGTCAGTCAGTGAGGATATTGATAAGCGTGTTCACCTCAAGTGGGTTCGTAGTCCTGTTTACATTCGCGTTGAAATACTCGTGTAGCGGAAATCGGCAAATATTCATAGTAGACTCTAGTACAGTCTGTTGTCGCCAGGGCCAGGGGGCACAGGCTGAAACTAAGACTGTTATGCGCTGCCATTTTGAGGCAGGAATTCCTGCCTCCGCTGGTACTAAGCTGTCCTGAGTGATTTGCCAGTAACCAGAGTATTACTCTTCATGTATAGTTCCTTAAATTAGAGCAGCCAATCACGAAAATCCTTTCTTCCAGCAGGCAGAAGGAACTTGCAAATGGGATCTCAAGTCTCTGTATTAATCATCCATCGAGTGATGACATGAGTCGTACAGCAAAGTGAAACAAACCAGAAAACCGAATCTCTAACCGTAGCCCATGTGTCACTACACCACTAGCGCCACAAACTTTTCCCTTACCATATCGAAATCGGAAACGGCCCTCAGGGCCAAAACTGCTAAATATACGCCGCATGTCCAATACAGCCATTACGTGTGTACACAATACACATCACAGGGGCATCAGAACATTGTGACATTTTGCCACAGTGAAAAGGCAAGGCTTAGCTATCATTGCAGACTTTGGCATTTTTCCACAGTGAAAAGTCGAGACTTAGCTATTGTCACATGCGAAAAGGTCAGACCTTCACATTCACATTGTTTTATGCTAAAAAGCCAGATATTTTCGATGCAGAAAAGTGAAGACAGTTTTAACACTTGATCGAGTAAAATTTGAAGCCGCTGACTTTTTTTGGCCAGTAAAACAGTGTGTGTGTGCAGGGGAGTCGCTCCCCTGCTCCCTTTTCTGATAGCACAGCCTCAAATAAGTTCTATAAACTCGTATTATCTCTCCTAATTTTAGAAGAAATTTGTATCTCACACCTGGTGGGGTGCTATTGATATTTATTTCCAATTAGAATTTTTTTTTTTTAATTGGAAATAAATATCAATAGCACCCCACCAGGTGTGAGATACAAATTTCTTCTAAAATTAGGAGAGATAATACGATAATTTCAATAAGGTTCGATCCATAAAGACGACTATAAGTGACTGTCCTCAGTTAATGTCCAATTAGGATGGGAGAAAAACACCTCCCAGATAATAGATATACAAACATATATTTATACAATATAAAAGACCTATAGACCGGCTATTATTCGCCTGATGAGACGAGACCGTCAAAACTTTTGAGCAAGAAAAAACCCCTAAAAGGGTTTTTACCTCCTAATACACAGAGACAAGGTTTGAAACAGGCCCCATAGAGGGACCCAGAACCGAATACTAAGCAGTTCTGATTCTACACACCAGGATTCAAACCCTGGCACTGTGGAGGAGTGGAGGCGCCACCAGCAAGGGTGAGCCCGACCACACATAGAACACTACTGACCATTGGTCATTCATATTTCGCGCCACTCTTTGTTCGACTATTCAACCAATGAGAACACGGAAAACACACCACGTGATAATAATGAACCAATGAAGGTCTAACTCTGTGAAGAAATTAACATAACTCAGACCGCAGCAAGCGGTTCACTGCACTGAGACAGTCACTTGCTCGATAGTCGCGAAGCCGCAATGTCCCCTCCACATGATTGCTCTTGACATTCCAGTCCAGCATCGTGTGTAGGACGCCGCCAGCTAGCTCCGTCGGGCAAGCAGCGAATCATTCCGATAGCTTAACAGAGGACAACTTCACCACCCCACCTCTACCACCGAATACAATGGGAAAGGACTCACCCACACTGAAGCGAAAGCGGGTTGAAGATACTCCACCGACTACTTTCTCAGAAGGAAGGTCTTACACGGTTTTTCAGGTAGAACGCCTACCTGAGAACACTCCTAAGACGTCGACTGGAGATGAGGTAACTCATGAATTTATTTCTACTTCACCCTGTACTACTTTTGTGTAAAAAACAACACCAATTGGCTACAATGTATGTACTCTTCACATAGGTGGACGTAAGCCCTCAGGTGAAACAACACGGGCCAGCAGTGAACCCTCGGAGGCACATACCAACGGGGCCCCGCTGCCGCCCGTAAAGGGAAAATGTAGAAATACATCGACCCTTAAGCCGGTTAATAAAGTGAGGAAAACACTTATTACCGACTTCTTCGGATTTAAAGGAGGTCCTAGCGCACCTTTAAAACCGAAAGAGACGCAGGTGCAATGTGCACCGGCGCCATCTGATGGCATGCAGTCTAAGCCTCACAGCTCAGACAATACACTGCCACAGACACACTTTGGTGAAAACCCAAAGGTCACCGGCCCCCCAGGGAAAGGTGAAAGCTCTGTGAATAAATCATTTATGGAGACAAACAGTGCAAAGGACTCAAAGGTTAATCTAGACCAAGTTAACTTAGCACTTCTGCATGAGCTAGAGACACAGAAAATAGAATCTCCCTTAGGGAATCAGATACGTTGTATTAATGACACACCGAGTCTTAACCCTGATTCTAATAAATGTTTCTCTTTCTCACAGGTGATAGACGACATGTTGCCTAAATCCCTCCACCGGGCATGAAGAGATACTAGAGATGCCACATCCAGATAGATGAAATGCGAGGCGAGGGCAGCTCTCTACTACCAGTGTGGAGAGTTAAGCCACATTGAGCCTTGGGCATGCGGCATCACCCCAATACCTGGCTACTTTGATGCGGACACTAGAGAATTGATCCACGTCGAACATAAGGCAGCTGCACATAAGGTGATGAAAATAGCAGCAGACGCCCTGAAAGCCCAAGAGGGTGTCGAGGCAAAGGTGAAAGACCAGTCGAGAAAAATGATGGAATTAGCATTAATCGACGCCAAGTATACAAACGAGGAGTGTACTCGCACCCTGGAGGCAGTAAAAGCTCATGCAGAGCTTACTGCCCAGCGCGACTACATGCGGGAAGTAACGGCCCTGGAAGAATGGATCCAAAAACGCGAGACACGCGCCCCCAGAGAGGAGCAGATCACTGACCCCAAGACCTCCATGAAACCAGTTGAGAAGGAGGCCAAGGAGACCAAGGATTTTCCACAGGCCAAACCGGAAAAATTCCCGGCAAAGGGGAGAGGCAGGGCCGTGGAGGCAAGGGTCAACGCGGGGGGAAACGGGGCCAGAACAAGGTCCAGTGCCCTCAGTCGACACGCCTCTAGCCCTAGCTGCTCTGTGCATGGACAATGAGACTGATGACGAGCTTATCCTAATACAACCGTGTAACTCTACTCATACTGTCCCGGTAACCGTGAATAAGCTTTGTGTAACAGATCGTAACATGATCTGTAATAAAGATTCCGAAAAATGTTGCTATGCTTCTGTTTCTACCTACACAGATGCTCCATGCCCATACGAGCCAAGGAAGCTTTGGCTGAAGGTGAAATCGCCATCTCTGATGTAGACAGCCCTAACAAAACCGACCAGAAAAGCGGTAATGTAGAGGTAAAACCCAAATATGAGAAATTTGGAACAGTAGTCAATCTATCAGATAAAGTACTCACAGAACCCGAGAAATCTCTCCTAAATAAAGGACTAAACATTTGTCCAACTTCAGGAAAAATTGACGAGGGTGAACTGAAAAATGAATTAGAACGGTTCCACAGGAATTCGAGACTAAGGCAATTTTTCCAGAAACCACCCACTAAAAGCAGAGATAAAACAACTCTATGTAGTCAAGGTGTAAACGCAAAAGAAATTGCTGCACCAGCGCATACTGGGCAAAGTAACGTAGCTACTAAATCAGGCATACCTTTTGGGGACAAGAAACTTCTAAAAGAATTGAAGGACCCCAAAAACTTCTCGGCCCCCAAGGTTCCTCCAATCTGGAGGGATTCATAGGCAAATCTGGCAAAAGATAAAAGTATCATTATCAAACCAGCGGAAAAAGGGGGAGCAACCGTAATCCAAAATACAGTCGACTGCATCGCTGAAGCCAACAGGCAACTAAACGATGCAAAGGTATACCAAAAGCTAGACAATGACCCAACAGGGTGCATTAACGATAAAGTCAATAACAAAATCGATAACATGGTTAACGAAGGCGAGATAACACCAGAAATAGGTGACGCTCTAAAGACAAAAAAGCCCAGGGCCCCCCAAATATATTTTCTTCCGAAAATACATAAAGGAGTCAACCCACCCCCAGGGAGACCAGTGGTATCAGCCAATAATTGCGCAACGGAGAAAATATCTCGATTCGTAGATAACTTTCTCAAACCTGAAGTCCCGAAAATAAAGTCATACGTGATGGACACGAACCATTTCCTCGAGAAAATTGGGGAAGTGGAGAAACTTAAAACGGGAGACATAGTTGGGACGTTGGATGTGAGTGCCCTCTACACCAACATCTCCAATGATGAAGGCATATCAGCCATCAGAGAAAAACTATCAAACAGGGGAGTATTTCCAAACCCGAGTACAGATAGCATACTAGAACTACTGACAGCCGTATTGACACAGAACAACATACAGTTCAACGAAACAAACTATATACAGATTAGCGGTACAGCGATGGGGACCAGACTGGCCCCATCATACGCTAATCTATATATGGAATCACTAGAAACAAAGCTACTGGAGGGATACAACCTCCAACCCAAGGTATGGTGGAGATATATCGATGATATATTTTTCATCTGGGAGCACGGGGACAATGAACTACAAAAGTGGTTCAAATACCTCAGCCATGCACATGACAGGATAAAATACACGATGGAAACATCAAAAATCCACGTGAATTTCCTAGATACTACGGTCAAAATAGGTTTGGACCATAGATTGTACACCGACCTATACACCAAACCCACCGACGAGAATACGTACCTAAGATACGAATCCTCCCACCCCCCCTTCGCAAAAAAAGGGCATCCCTTACTCACAAATGCTTAGAGTAAAACAGATTTGCTCAAAGGATGCAGACTATCAAAGACATGCATCACAAAATATGAAGGACTTCCGGAACAGAGGATATCCGGAGAATCTCCTCAGGGAATGCAAAAAGAGACTCTGAGGCCTCAATACATCATTTTCTATTTTTCATTAAAGTGTTACTTGTGCTTATTCAACATGGACCTTTGTAATTTATGGAGTCATGGACCTTTGTTACATTTGTAAAACTCAATTGTTGTATCCGAAAAACTCAATGTATCATTTTTGAGATGATGCAATAAACTAAACTGAAAAATATATATATTTGTTCAGAGATTGTGTAAGTGATTAGGCCTTTTAGTTAAAACTGATAAATAATTTCATAGTTATCACCAAGGAAACATTGAGAAACAACTTTAAATATGGTGGAACAGGATAAGGAAAGGGTGAATGGGCAACGGCTCATACTCAGGTGTTATGTGGTTAAATTCCTCCAGTTTCTTTGCTGAAAAATCGTTCTCTACATCTAGTATCATTCCCCCTGTTTGTTTCAGGATTTGCGGATATCTATCATTTCTAAAAATCTAATAATTGGTAATCTATACGCATGCGGTGACGGTTGTTGTCTTTAGCCAAATTCCGGGAAAATATAACATAAACATTTTTACCCAATTCAAGAAAGTCAATAAGGTTACGTGTCGGGCTCCAGATATCAAGGACACTATTCATGAGTGCCCTTATTATTCTTACGAACATATCTCTATTCGAAATGTTCCTGCTACTGAATTTCTTTCCACAGGTGGGACAGGAATGCCTAACCTCATCATGTCTTTTAACATGCTATATCAACACACCCCTTCTTTTGAATGATGCCTTACAAATATAGTATTGAAAAGATTCATTAGAATGCGATATCGAGTGCCTCACATCTCAGTTAGGTAAATAGTACTTACAAAGTTGAATGACTCTCCAGATATTGGTCCTTCTTTGGCAAGCAGTCAAATGAGACAAAATTTAGACAACATGGCCTCTTCTATGATGAAATACATCCCATAATTCCTTATACTAGCCCAGATTTTATATGACCTACAAAATATGCAGTACAAAATGACTGCCTACAAAGGTAGACTAATCTCAGCTGGAGGGTCAAGTCCGTTCACTGGCGATATTTGATTTATCAGTTCAATTCAAGCACTAGTATTTGACCCACTTCCTTGATAACAGACTTTCATCTTTTTTTTCAGGCTATTATTAGTTCGAGAGGCTCTGACTCTCTGGTGGACAGGTGCTGATTCCCATAGTACAGAAAAAGCACTTCCTTGGTTCTAAGTAATCCCATCAATGTCTTCAGACATGTATAGTGAATACTTTTTGAAGATCAAAACTCCCGTTTCAATAGTCTGTAGGACGTCCGTTATTGGGTTTAGTGACACAATAGAGGTACTTCGCGTTGCAGTAGGTAAGGGACAACCGTTTGTGGGACAAAGGGTAACAGACACGCGGAAATAGTGGCTTGTCCCATTTCAGAAGTGGGTGTCCAGTCACTAAAAGGGTCACTGTAGTGTCTTAAATAGCGAGAGGGTATATCCTCTCGTTTTTGAAGTCACTAACACATAACTTTACTTACCATAGGAATAAAGCTATGAAACTTTAACCCCAGTTAGGGACACATACAACTTATAAACATGCAAAATATGAAGGAGATCGGTCCATGCAATCCAGAGATATTCACATTTGAATTTTGTCATAGAAAATGCTGCTCTGGTGTCCAGTGTAGAATTAGCCAAGCGCAGTCGCTAATTTATGCAGTGACCTTCACCTTGACACCACTTGTTCCCGGTTGGACATGAGTATGTGAGATGAGGTACCCCACATGTTTTGTCCCAAACTAGGGACACATCCACAATAGTGACAAGACACACCTCCCCTACAGTGACGTGCCTTATGAAATGCGACTTAAATTTTGTCACTATTGCTGTCACTATTACTGCCACTAGTCATGTCACTAAATGGCTTAGTGACACATTCTATTGAAACGGGTCCCTGGCCTTTAGTCTAACTAGGGACCCATTTCAATAGCCTGTAGGACGTCTGTTATTGGGTTTAGTGACACAATAGCGGCACTTCGCATTGCAAAAGTTAAGGGACAACCGTTTGTAGGACATAGGGTAAGAGACAGGCGCAAATAGTGGCTTGTCCCATTTCATAAGACGATGTCCGGTCACTAAAAGGGTCACTATAGTGTCTATAATAGCGAGAGGGTATACCCTCTCACTTCTATTGTCACAAACGTGTAACTTCTCTTCAGGGACCCGTTTCAATAGTCTGTAGGACGTCCGTTATTTGGTTTAGTGACACAATAGCGGTACTTCGCGTTGCAGTAGTTAAGGGACAACCGTTTGTGGGACATTGGGTAGCAGACAGGCGCAAATAGTGGATTGTACCATTTCAGAAGTGGGTGTCCAGTCACTAAAAGGGTCACTATAGTGTCTATAATAGCGAGAGGGTATACCCTCTCGTTTCTATTGTCACAAACGTGTAACTTCTCTTCCCGTACGAATTAAGCTGTGAAACTTTAACCCCAGTTAGGGACACATACAACTTATAAACATGTCAAATATGAAGGAGATTGGCTCATGTAATCCAACTATATTCACATTTAAATTTTGTCAGAGAAAATGCTGCTCTGGTGTCCAGTGTAAAATTACTCAAGCGCAGTCGATAATTTATGCAGTGACCTCACCTTGACAGCACTTGTTCCCGGTAGGACATGAGTATGAGAGGTGGTGTACCCAACATGTGTTGTCCCAAACTAGGGACACATCCACAATAGTGACAAGACACACCTCCCCTTTAGTGACATGCCTATTGCAACGCGACCAATCTTTTTCTGTTATTCAAGTCACTATTGGCGTCACTAAACATGTCACTAAGTGGTTTAGTGACCCATTCTATTGAAACGGGCCCCTGGTAGGAATTAAGCTGTAACCTCAGTTAGGGACATATACAACTTATAAACAGGCAAAATATGAAGGAGATCGGTCCATGCAATCCAGAGATATTCACATTTGAATTTTGTCATGAGAAATATTGCTCTGGTGGCCAGTGTAGAATTATTCAAGCGCTGTCATTAATTTATGCAGTGACCTTCACATTGATGGCACTTGTTCCCGGTAGGACATTAGTATGTGAGATGGGGTACCCCACATGTTTTGTCCCAAACTAGGGACACATCCACAATAGTGACAAGACACACCTCCCCTACAGTGACATGCCTATTGCAACGCGACCAAACTTTTTCTGTTATTCAAGTCACTATTGGCGTCACTAAACATGTCACTAAGTGGTTTAGTGACCCATTCTATTGAAACGGGCCCCTGGCCAGGCTGCCAGGCTATGTACACCACTGCTCAACCCGGTGTAGTGAGAATAGAGAAGTAAATAATTAATAGAGGGCGGCTGGGTGAATAAAATATTTATTGAGAAATATGATATTAGATGTTGAGAGTATAAAATTGTGGGTTATAAGAATATAATCTATCCGTAAACCTTGATACAAGAAATGTAAGAAAATTGTAAATATTAATTACATACCCTATATGAGATAGATAGGGGGTTATGATATTACAACAGATAATTAAATTGGTGTTGGGTGGTAGGGTAAAAATTGGGTAAGATGTGGTTTGGTTGAATGGAGAAATGGAAGTGAAGAAGATGGAAGTGACTACACTGGCCACCCGAGCTACACTACGTTACCTCTGGTCACGTTAAATTTACCGTGACCGTGACCTGGCATGGTAGCGGGTAAAGGAACGTCACTCTAGCTATTTTTCGTATCTATTTTTACTCTGTGCTGTCAGTTGTAACTCTGGTTGTAACTGGTTCCTCTGGTTCCTCTGATTGTAATGAATCCTGGGTTCTTACCCTGGAAGTCACTTTTCCATGTTCTCATCTTCTTTTAATGTGTATTTTTAATAAAATGGCCACAGAGATAAGGTTCTTTATCAATTTAATAATATATGGAGATTTCTTTGCAAGTATTTTGGATCCCAGAACCTATTTAGGACAAAGTGGTTTGGTCTGAGAGTGAGAATCCGTGGACACATCCGTGGTTTAACGTTACCAACCTCTTAGATGGAACGTAGTGTAAACAGAGTTGGCGGCCAATCTAGGAAGTGACTTGCATATGAGTGGTGTGGTGGTGAAATGTGTGGGTGTATAAAGTTGTGCGTGTGCATATGTTGAGATGAAACACCAGGTGTCAGTAGTGAGCCCCAGTGCACCCCATAAAGGGGCACGCCTCACCCATTCTCATGTGCCTCATTTCCACACCTTTTAAAGGCACTGACATGAACTTTACAAGCAATGGCTGTTCTATTATGATGTTCTAATGCAAAGGTAGGAAATTACGGTAATCGTAGTGCATTTCGTCTCAGGAAACTATATCCTACAAAATCAGATAGATTAAACTTGTATCTATATGTTAAACTGCTGTTGAGATAAACTTCAACAATCTGTCAGACGAGTTAGCCTTGGCCTATATGAGGCTGCAATCTGACTGTCTGCACCGCTAGAGAGAGAGAGAGAGAGAGCCTCTCGGACTAGCTTTTATTTGTTCCGCAGTTAGAGGCAAGTTATTGCCTACCTTCCACTCCCACCAGTCCTCTCAGTACCTCTATCGATGCTCAAGTAGGTTAACATGACACGGATGTTGAGTTATCATTCCAAGTACATAGATCAATACGATATAGAATGTTTATCCTTTGATAAAACTGTCCTTATGGCACTGTGAGTGGCGTGCAATATGTAGGTAAATGGTTACCGCCAATAAATCGAGTAAATGTCGGTACTTTATGTGTTGCAACGGTGTGGGAATTTGAAGTGGCCATCTACGCATAAACTTGGGGTTTTAGGCGATACGGATGAAACTCTTAATGTTGTCCTAGCTCAGATGTTTGCATTTCTCCGGGGGAAGTGCATGCCAGGTAACTACCAATCAACAAACATCATCTTCGTATGAGTTTATGTATGTATGTGTGCTTTGTGCTAATGTTTCTGCCTTAGATTCTAATGTAAAAGTCATTATGTTACTGTTAATCAATGTAATGTTGCACTTTGTAGAAAGACATGGTTAGATTATACAAAAAGAGCTATGCCAACAACAAAGTGACAAATGTAAGTTATGTATATCAAAAGTGATTACAAGAGACCCCATGAAGAAAAAAACCCTAAAGGAACATAAGCAATAGCACATATTACTTAAGGTCAACATGAAGTTCTATACAGAGAGAAATAAAGGATATCTCTTAAAGTAGATGGTGAAAGGCGTGAGACGTGAGATTAATGCGGGGAAGAGCCAGTAGGGGGCAGTAGTGAGAACTCCTAAGACCACAAGGGCCCGATGCGAAACCTATGTTTAGCATATTTTAAGTGGGAGTCTAGCGTTACCCTAAGATATGAAAAATTTGCTTACTTCTTCCAACGTTGTTTGAGTTTGAATTGACATGGAAATTTGACTAACGATTGTAGGCCAAAGGCCATAACTTTGATTGTGTTTGAATTCTGTTGTTCTTGCAACAATGCTGGACTTTATCAAGGTCTTTTTGTAGTTTCGTTATAATTTCTTGTGTGCTAGTTCTTGTAGCGAATAAAACCATGTCATCGCCATCAAACTTGATGGAAGACTGGGTTATAGTGTTTTGAAGACTATTTATGCATGTCAGGAAGTAAAGAGGGCCTAATTCTTTATATCTTATCAAATATTAATCTTACCAACAATATATTATTATCAACAGGACTATCTATATCTGAACTATCTACCTATACTACTATCATATAACCAAAATGTTTTACAAAGACTATCCATGTATTCACCTACATTAATTCATTTTATTTATCATTGGTATTTCATAATTCATATTCAATTGTTATTTATCATTATTATTAATAATAAATATTATTTTCCCCAAGCTGCCTCGTAATCGTTTTCTGTCCCTAGCTCAGCAGTGTCCCTGTCAGAACCTTCGCTGGCAGTCTTTTAAAATCTGGTTTGTTTCGAGGTAGGTCTTCTATCCTTGCAATTTTCCTCCACAAACTCTCCAATTGTTGTTCTTTTCTTCTTTGTTTTTAATAAGTTTTATTAGGGTCATTGGTACAAATAACTTTGAACATAAACCCGAGCTCGGCTTAGCCGGTCTTTCCTTTAATTGCCCAATTGGTGTATTTCATCTGTCTTATATAATGGATTTTGTTGGAGCTTTACTTTGTATATATTTCGTATGATTTTATTTTGTAAGCATTGTAATTCATTAGTTTTTCAATTAGCTGGGAAAGAAGAATGGAACTGGGTAGCACAGAATAGTGTGAACAACTTTTCAGGGGTAGGTCTGAAGGCTATCTTAAAAATAAACGATTTAATGGTGTTTTTTACTGCCAACGATTTGCTACAATCTATTTCATTTACAAACTTGATAAATTGGTTCGTTTAAAATTGAATACTCATTTGCATGTTCAGGGAACGGCAGACTTGCATTGGGTAAACTGGCTAAAGGGGGTGTTCCACTGGACCGACGGTAGCCGATTCCGTAGCCAGACAATTGCCGATTATTATCGGATGCCCTAGAATTTCTCAAATCTTTGAAAATGGTCATTTATTAAACTATTATTATCAGAATTAAATGAATTACAATACGTGAGCTTCCTCTTAAGGGCCCAGGAACAATTGATCGGGTGAGAAATCGGCCTGGTGGATTTTGCCCTTAATACACTCCCATTGATATGGTTTGCCATTTGGTCTTTAGGGTTTTCTAAGTATTTGAAATACTTGCAGAAGGCCGTGTGGAGGGTGCATGCCCTGAAGAGCAGTGAGGGGTTGACATAAAACTTTCAACTTTGAAATGATTAATAGCCATTTTCGATATAGTAGCTGGATTAAACCACAACGACTCCCTAAATGAATAAATAAATGGTGTTTCCGCCCTCTTGAAAGGGTCGTTAAGGTATTCTGTTCAACTTCTCGAATGCGGATTGGCCAAGACCTAAAAGGATTTGAATTACTTGCTACTAGAAGGCGGTGTGGAGGGTGCACGACCAATGCAATAGCTATTTAGACTATGCCTTGGAATGGGTCAATGAAATTCTCAGGGGTTTCTAAGTATTTGAAATACCTGCAGAAGGCCGTGTTGAGGGTGCACGTCCTAAAGAGCAGTGAGGGGTTGACATAAAACTTTCAACTTTGAATTGATTAATAGCCAATTTAGTAGCTGTATTGTTCTTATTCTTCTCATGTCCCTAAATATTAAACAACCCCAGACCTCAAAGAGAATGTTCATCTTTGAAATGCACCACTCGCATCCACATGAGGATAGGGACCCATAAAAAAGGCAAAAACTCTTCTACTTTAATTGACTTTGCCTACGATCAATGAATCTTACTTGGTTAGATAAGACAGATATAAAGGGTGAAAGTAATGAGATTGTTCCTGGAGGCAAAGAAAGCATAACACTAGCCATATAGGAGGTTGCAGAAACAACAACAACCGAATCATGTGTATATACAAAAAAAGAGGATAATACGCCCCCAACGAGGGCTTATCATAGCCCGGGGTTAATAGGTACATTGATCAGTCGCTGCTTGGTGCTGACGGCCGCTAAACTTGCTCGAGTCTTTGTTCCTGAACAAATATTAAATATACAAAATCAGGACACCGTACATTATATAGAAGAAAAGCTATGTAAATTTATGGTCGGGGCTTGTATCCGATCGAGTTTGAATAGCGTAGTAATTCACAAGGCGAATCCCTGTGAATAATGTAGCGAATTAAACGAGAGGGGATCGAGCTCTGAAAATACACTTAAAAGGATTTCAGAATTTACCTCACCCCTCAGATTGACCAATGAGCTAACATTTGTGGCATAATCCTCCACTGGTTATTTTTTCTAGATACTCCATAGGCATAGAGTACGAGTTCTCAATGTTAAGAATATGGGTAGAAAATACCAGGGGTGAGATAACAGTACGCAACCCTCCCTTACAGTGAAAGGGGTGGAGTGTAGGGAGGAGGGGTAAGGGAAGCGGTAACAGGATAGGCGGAGGGGTAGAATACTAGGAAAGAAATTGATCAGTGTTTGGTCTATTTCCCCATTCTACATGAGTTTTGAGCACGCAGTATTAGAATGAGGTGATAGCCGAGTGAATATATTCTGAAGTGCTACAAATGAGATGGCGAACGGGAACTGAGACCAAACACGAATATGTTTCTGTTTTAAACTTAGCCTGGAAGTATTTATCTGTCTATCGCCCATTGAGTATGAGTTACCGCACTCACAAACCTGTTGAGTACGAGTTCCTAATGTTAAGCCTGTGGACATTTATATAAGATAAAGGGACTGAGGCCAGTCTAGACAACAGCTCCTACATTCTGTGAGCTGCTCGGCAATCCAATTACTCGCCCAGCCCATTGTGTGGCGCCTGTTTAGCAGTTACCTCTGTGATGTAGGGCTTCACAGTCACTGCTCATCGCCCTTATACCTCCTAGTTTCCTACTCCTGGTGTTCATTCGCCATCCATTTAAAATAGAAAGCAAATTGTCGACGGGGGCTGAGTGATTATGAAGAATAAAGTATTTTCTTAAACTTTAAACTGCAGAATAATGTCTTCAGGCATTCCCGGGCATATTGTAGCATGGTGCCCCCACGCATTGTTGATAATTACAAAATTCCAAAGTAAAGGGGCATATATATATGTCTTTGATTTAGGTTAAAGAAAAATAGTATCGTACAATTGTAGGAGTTTTCATTTGTACATTTTTTTCACCAATTGGGCAGAGTGATGTATCGACACGAAGCCGACAGAAATTCAAAGCCAAAACTCTGATGGCGCAGGAGGAACAAAAGAAAATTGAATGAGGCTTTGAATGACCATTGCTATCAATTGTTATAATCTATATATAATATGGAGTCGTGGCTAAAATTCTCCATTGCAATCCTCACAAAGTATCTTTGTTAAAATCCGTTGATAGTTGGTCCCACTACCTGGTGTTTTGGATGGCGTTAGGGGGCAAGGTGGCGGTCTCCATAGCACAATAGCTATTAGCCCTATATCATCATGATGGTGATCTGAGTGGCCGTATTCTCTGCGTAGTTGACATGTAGTGAAACTCGAGTGATACCAAGGGGTATTGAGTAGTGCCAACTACAAGGAGAATACAGCAAAGAATCATTAGAAGGAAAATCATATAAATGATTAGAAACTCAATGTACGCACCATATTATATTGTTTGTATAAGATAGTTCATACAGTGCCCGTCAGGTGACAGAAAAGGATGTATTCTGCGGAGTAGAATACGGCTTTCCATATTCTACTCAGGAGCGATCTGTAGACAACATAGGCTTAGTGTAGAGACTGTATTTGGTGGGTACTAAATCTATGGTTTCTGAGATGGTTCTTTGGCTCGTGTTACAATAGAGCATAGTTCGCGATGCTTTCACTGCATCAGCTAAACTATAGAATTGAGTAATACTTCTGCTATTAACACATAAAAGACGATTATAATCATAAAGTAAATCCTGGTAGACGCCTTACCACATCGCTCACAAAGATCAATAAAAGCATGGATGGTGGCGGCCTCTATGGACACAAGGTGAACTAGAAGCCTGGTGTTATCAAAATTAGATGAATGGGTATGACATGCAAAAATTGGGAAAATAACAGGTGACTCATCACCTAAGGCGTACATCTAAAATAAAACCTTATCAAATGCAGAGATATACAATCAGTTCAGAGAAGTCTCTTAAGGTTCTGCGGATCCCTAATCAGTTACTCAGTACAAATGAGTGCAGCTTGTACTTTTTTTAACCTATATATCCCTTCTGGTAAAAACAAAGTGAAAAGAATAAGAGATTTCTCCTCCTGAAGTAGAGAGATCATTCCTGTCAGTCCATTAGACGTATCCATTCTTACCCGCCACCCACACCTCTACATCAGCCTACCTCGTAGGCCTCTCTTATACTCTTATAAGCCTACCTTCGTAGGCCTAGTATTTCATATCTTATATAATATATAAATTGTATGATTGAGTTATTTGGAAAGTAACCTCGACTGTCTATAATAAGGGGTGCCTCCAGCATAATTAGTTAGGCCAGGGGGTTGTTGCTCAATGATTTTCTTACCACAGAATAGCTATCCGAGGTCGCTATAGTTGCTTCAGATATTTTTGTGTGGAATGCATCATAACTTTGCAATTATCCATATTCAATTAAGAATTAAGTGACTTTTCCGGTGAATATTGCGAAATCAAGCACCACCGGACGACTATTGGCTAGACCATCTACAGTCGCCACATATCTAGTCTTCTAGTGTAAACGCCGGGTTAGCGCCTACAATATCCTCCTATTGTCTGCATATTTGAACAAGTGGTTCCTAGAAATCACCGATTATTTTGGTAAATGAATAAGCTTCCATTAACTGTTGTGGGTACAACCTTACACGTGGATGTGAATGGGATTTCCTTCTATTTACATCTCCTTTATCTTTATATTTCCCACTTTTATTTGCGATAGCGCTGAAGGGGAAGGTTATTTGCTTTGTCCCAGCATCGTACAGATCCTTCAATTAATTACAGCTCGAGGTAACCATGGCGATGGCGTCCGGGTCAGATGTGAGTCCCATTCCCGCAGAAAAGAATTCGCCCGAATCTCATTGGCTGAGAGCCACCGTCTAGTCCCGCAGCGAAGAGGTTCTGTGATTCTGATTGGCTATGAGCAGGCCACCAACGACGGCGTTCCTCATAGATCACATCGAATTAACAGCCTCGTTTCAGAGCAGATTGCAATCTCTATCATGACGTAGAATGGGCAGCAGACGACAATTGGTGCCGTTACACATAGTGGCGGGATTGATAACTGTGGTGCATCTCCCTGAGTAACCGATGTGTGTTAATCACTGTACAAACACCCTATAAAGGATCCTCTATCAGAAACACAAGCACAAGGCGCCATCCATAAAGTATGTATACTCGGTAAGGGAGGAGGAGGTATTTGAATTTGTAGAATGCTCCTTGATTGTCTATTGTTTAGAAGATTGAGAGTAGCGGTGGGGGTCAAAATTTTCAGGAATTTTGCCTATATATTTTATGGATGGCCACGATGCGATAAGACACCACTTTCGGTGAGCACAGCGCAAAAATCAATTAAGCTGATTTTTCATGCGAATTAACGGTCACATACATTCGCAGAGAGTTCGCTCGGTCACATGAAATTTGCATGAAAATTTGATCCAGTGGATCAGATGGTCGCATGGTGGTCGCTTGGGAGTGGCATTGCTCATGGGAATTTGCATGGCCATGCATGTGACCGGCATGCGATAATATTAAAACCTTTTATCATTTTCTCACTGTCGCACATAGTCAAACGTAGCTGCACCATTTTTTCATAATACTGCTAGGTATAGGTAAATCGCTTTTAGTTCTTACATTTCATACGAGGGGACAAACATTTTGATTCCATCCTAGAATCCCAAATTCAGTCGAATTATAATCACTTGGCATTTGCCTTAGTGGATTTGGCATTCGCATGGCATTCGCATTGCAGTCGCAACACCCTGTCGCATGACATTTGCTTTAGTGGATCTCAATAATCACTGTAATGAATCTGGCGTCCACAAGGCAGTCGTAAGCTAGTCGTTATGCCACACAATCGAACAGTCACATAGGATCGCACACAAATTTGCATAAAAATCCCGTCGCCTCAATGGATTTAGCGCTTACTTATAAATGTAGATATGTGTGGAAAATACCTGGTTAATATTTTACTTATTTTAGGCAAAATAAGGGAAGACTTTTCAAAAACTTGTTTTTCATTATTATTTTAACCTGCTTTTACTGCACTTGTAGAACCCAGGTTCTTAGCAGAAGGTGACTGTAAAGTAATGGTCTGGCCGGGGCACAGAGTGATTTCTAGTTCTTCATCATCCGCCAGTAATTATATGTAAGAATGTCCTGACCATGTTGTACAAGTCACAGAACGAGATGGTAATTTACGGTTTTTACAGAACGAGGCATTTATGCCGAGTTCCGTACAAACCGTAAATTATCATCGAGTTCGGTGACTTGTACAAGCATGGTTAGACGTTATATTTACTATATACCCAAAATTTAAAAAAAAATCATTAATTTAATTTTTAACAACCGATATGTTAACAAACATGTTTGGCAAGGTGGTGCGTATTTTAGTGTACGGACCCGTGGTCCGTACATTTTTTTTCGTTAAATGTCAAAACGGTACGTATTTTTACAGTAAGTACGGCATGGGTATATATAGTAAAGCTTAAAACAGCACTACAGTTGTAGTTCCTCTATGGCAAGCTAACAAAAAATTATTGATAACTGCAGTCTGATTCCACTTCAATACTGAGGAATATATTTGTCATGTATACTTACTATTGATAGTTTTTCAACAATGAGAATTCATTATATTTGTTATGACTTCTAATTATTTAGTTCTAAGAACGTTGAACCGAGTTACTTCATATGTGAAATCCGGTCTGTCTCGGCTGCATGCGGCGGCTTAGTTCACTGAACATTTGTCTGGGGGCGCCACGATCAATTTTCCCATTGACGGGATTTACGTTCATTATTTCTATTTCACGTTGAAGTCCATTATTCATGACGCGACTGTTTCAGTCGTAAGGCTGGTGTGTCACGTGACATCAATGACGTCAGTGATGGATGACGTAAATGACGTCAGTGATGGATGACGTCATACCCTATGACGTGCTGCGTATCAGGGCACCTGCGCAGTGAACACAAATGGAAGTGGTTGGGATAACTGAAGTAATATGGTGATAGCAAAAAAGATGATTGATTCATGGCAAAGACAGTCTAGTCTCCAAGTCACAGTTTAGACGTCGGTGAATATACGTGGTGCTGAATAATTAGTAGAAACCGAACGAGAGTTAGACTTGACAATGTTTATGCCACGACGGGAAGGTCGCGTATTACTACACGATGCGTTAGCCGAGTGTAGTGAGGAGCAGACATGACCAGAGTGGCATAGACACTGACAAATCTAACTCGAGTTTGGTTTCGTATTTATCCTACCCCGTCTCTATGCTTTTGGATTACTAAAAGACAAATATCGATTGAATGACCAACTGAAGTCCAACCGTAACTTTTGAGGCCAACCAGAACTTTTTTGGAGCAGCTGACAATCTGGTCGCTGATTGGTCAATTTTTGTTATGCCCCTAGAGGCATAAATCGCACTTTATGTCATGGCATGCCGCATAAAATTTGCCTATGCTATGCCTATGGACCGTTTTTATTAGGGGTAGGATAAGGCCCGTTTCCATTGGCCGATTTCCCGTCACCGACCTACAGTCAGGAAGCACCGATGGACTTTTGGCAGTGCTGACCTAAAATCGGTCAATAGAAACAATCCAGCTCGTGAAATGACCTGCTTACGCAATGTGGCACCACCCACCACTGAGTGGAAGCTTGGTCACCGAGTGAGCACTGGTCAGAACTTGATTCAACAGCCCCGTGACTGGAGGTTTTAGGACACGATTTCATTAAAGGTTTTGGTGAGTGACTAGTTTAAGTCAATGTCGGCGATCTCTTGTAGCAGCTAGCAACATACCGTTATCATACAATCTAGTCGGAAAGGCTCTGAGTGAGTGGTGCACACAGTCGAGTTCACCTTTATAGAGCCCTAGCTTAACAATTCTGTCAGCAGATGTTAGTAGAATAGAAAATATGCACAATAAAGGAATTAGGTGTGCCCTAGGACCTGGAAATAGTAGAACATCCATTGTCAAGATGGAAAATGACTGTAATATTGAACCCTTGAACAAGCGTAGAAAGGTACAGTTGTGTTGTTTAATGTTTAAATATCGTTTTCGAAGTGAATGGCTTGACAACATGCAAAGAATAACTAGAGCAGGTGATAAAATTCTATTTAAAATTTACTGTACAAAGAGTAGTCTAGTTTTGAACTGCCCATATTTGCGTGGAGCAAGAATGTGGAATGAACTATCTTATGAAGCCCATAATTGTAAAAATAAGGATGACTTAAAAAAATATCTTTGATGAAAATTGTTAAAATATATAGTTACTATTTTTGGTATGGACTTACGAGGTTTGATGACTCATGGTTGGTACAGTATTACTTCATTACCATCACATTTCATTCCTTATTACATTACCTTATGTTATATATTTTCCTATTGTAATGATTCTCGAATGTTAATGGAATATTTTTGTACTTGCATTTTCGAGTGATCTGAAAAACTTACTACGGTGAGATGACACTCTCTGTCTAATAATAAAAAAATAAAAATTTCTGACAGATTGGAATGATTTCAGTTCAGCAACAGTTTATCATATAAATACAAGTTGAGTCTTTTCAATTTTACAAAAGACGGTTTCCTGAGACAAAATGCTGGTAAATTACTGTAGATTTCCTAACTTTGTATTACTTCTAAATAATAGAGAAACCAGTGTTTGTAAAATCCCTTTCAGGGGGCCAAGCATCTGTGTATCCAATATGGCTGACGTGAGTTGGAAACGGTAACAGATTTGTACAAAAAGGCCCCAAAAAATGACATAACGGAACAAAACATCAATTTTTATCCTCATCAAGGATTTATTATACATCTCTGAAGGTGAGGGTGTATGAACATGCACTGACAATGACTTCACATACTCCAGTTGCAGCGAAATTCTTTTTTTTTTTTTTTTTTCTTTACGGAACGATACTGCGAAGACGTCAAGTATACAACCGATTTGAGTGCCCTCACAGTTTTGAGTAGCACCAATTACAATCATAAAAATGACAAACCACTCAATAACGTGTTACAAGGATTTACATCAGTTCCTGAGACCGTAGTGAACCAAAGAGTTACTGGGGTTTAGTAGTCTGCTAGACCAAGATTTAATGTCCTGAAATCCTAGTGATCTCGACTTTAATCTTCACCTTGAATCAATTGTCTCTTCTGGATCAATGTGCCTTCCTGTCGGGTTTGAGTATTAAATCCATTGGGACCAGTATACCTAATTATGCATTTGATTGGAGACGATTTATCTCAAAGTTAATTAGATAATGAAGGTTTGGTGTCCATTTGATACTAGATTTGGTAATACTCTGAGTGCAATATAACATATTTCTAGGAGACATCGGAGATGAACGCTACCATTGATCATCTGTCACCTTCACTTTTACAATCAAACCATCCATCTACCACTAATTGAACCACCCACCCTCAGCCTCATCTTTCAAATTCAATGTATCCCCCCCCCCCCCCATAACATTTGATATATTCAATATTTTGAATATTCAACTTTCATTGATTAAATATCGTCATATAAATTTAATTTCAATATTCTTATAATGAATCTTTAAATGTAATAAACTTAAGAAATTTGGAAAATGTGTCGAGTAATTTCCATTTTCATTCGCAAATGGGTGACCCCAACCAGGCCAATTGTGTTCGTGTGTCCTGGGGCGCGAATGGTACAAAGAAAAAAAGACCTATTTACATTCCAGAGCCTGCGGTGCCAGCAAAGAAACAACTTTAGGTTAAGAAAACCAGTTTGAAAATTCAGCTTAATTTGGGTATTTTTGATGGTCGGGGGTTGATATGGTTTTTGATCTGGGACTTCCTTTGGTCACAACAAGCGACCGGGAACTTGAAAGGCTCCTACTGAGGAGATGCTCGATATAAAGTGAAATTCACATGGTGGGATTCATGTACCTCACAGGGTTCAACGTTTCATGTGATTCTGTTCCTTTTTAAGGGGAATTCACACGGTGGGATTCATCTACCTCACAGGGTGTTTGTCTGAGACAAATCCTGCCGAGATTCTGTACACAAACACAATCTCTTCGTATGAATTTTAGGGTTCTATTTTTTCTGCTGTAATTATAAGAGATGTTTTTCCCTAAAAATGAACAAAGTCTCATGAGGTTTTGAACCCTTTGAGGTACAAGAATCTCACTGTGTGAATTCTACATCAGGGATAATTGTCTCTAAAAATGTCAGGGAAAAAGGCATGTCCCGGGGAAAAGGGACATTACAATTTAGAGGAAGAGATTGTTTTCCAGTATAGATTTGTCTGAAACACCCTGTGAGGTACATGAATCCCACCGTGTGATTCCCACTTTACATTGAATATTTACTGCTGACTGAGCACTGCTCTCTCATGGGAGGACTTCCACTGAGGTAGCAGCTGATGCGGGAGTTAGGGTCAAGGGACTGTCTATTTTATGTCTTATTGGAAGTCGTAAAAATACTATAGAGGCGCCTTGCTTCTGTGTGCAAGACCCATGAAGGCAATGAAGTCAGAATTAAACGGAACCCCCTTCAAGCCGAAATAGGAAGTCTTGAGGCCAAATCTAAGGACCAGACCATAAAGTACCTTATATCTTGCACAAATTTCCTGTAGATATGGGACTGAAAAGCTCCATAGAAGCAGGGTCTGGTAAAATGCGGAGATATAATGGTCGACCCATCTCCCGGTGGTATTGAGATGGGGCACATTGACTTCCTTCCTCGTGGATTAACCCTTTGAGAATAAATGCTGAGGTATTATTCCGGAGGATCTGCAAAATTTGTAATTGAATAAAGAAATAATGTAGGGTTCCCCATCACATAGGATCTCCACAGAAGTCAGGTATAATATCGTATTTGATATTTTTAAGCTGGGCCAAAATTATATCAACGATTACCTATCAAATCACGTTATCGAATTATGAGCTGATACAATATGTCTCTTATCAGCATAGACTGGCTTTCGGACCCGTTCAATAATCTAGGATCATACATGCAGACCCTTTTCTATACACTATATAGAGATCCAGGGAAGATGCGGGTAACCTTTTTCAACATTTATGGACAACCTATAGAACGGCTGACAACAGACTAAATATTAAATAACATTTAACGATAAAGGGGCTTCATCTACAATCCTAGATTATTAAGCGGGCAGCTCGGAGGTGTTTTTTAACGAAGAACGATACTGAATTGATGATTATCATTACTATTCACATGGATGATACTGGCAAAGATATCCTTGTGGTTGCATTTTTTTAAAGTAATGTTAATGTTGAAGCTTTTGAATTATATTGAATGACAAATCTTTGGGCAGGACAATCCCAAATTGCTCTGAGTATCTCATAAAAATTGGAGATATATTCCCTACTGATTACATACATTGAATATGTATGTGGTGATCTTGTAAGACTGTCTTCTATAAAAACTGATCAGGAGAACGCAACTTAGATCACGATAAAACTGATCTTTTTTTATCGCACTTTCTTCCCTAGTGCCCGCCCATGCAGAGCTGACACGGCCACTCGTCCAGAAAGGGTTAACACCAGGCACTGCGTACTACATCTACACACTCTTTCCACCTCCACACCGATAAGGCTTGATTCCACTTGCGAATGTTTGACTCCTGGTCAATCTGTCGGCCAACATCGACCTTTTTTTAACCTTTTTCTCGGAAATCTGTTATTGGGAACAGTAAATAAACACACGTTAAAGATGAATTACTCCAATTAAGCTGAGTTAATAGATCCAAAAGAGTAAGCCCCACCCACGACGCCCATGAGCGTGCGCAGAGCGGAGCTAGCAGGCATGTTTCCGAACTAGGAGCAGCGTGGCGTCTTGTTAGAGCTAACTAGGAGGGTTTGCGGTAATGCGGGGCAGAAGACAGTTGCTACCCACGCTCCACGGTTCCGGTCACGTGACCACCCCACTCCGCAACCCGGCAGCTTCCACTTCAACCCTGAGACGCCAGCTGAAAGGAACCACCCACCAACCCTTCAAAAACTCTCCACTCTCGCTATTCAACTTTCCCCACTCCGTAGGGCTTCTCAATAGCTTGTGACATTTCTCTTATATCTAATTACGGTTATCTCTAATTACTCAACATATAAATTTCTCTCCTCTTATGGAACTCAATAAATCTTATATATCCAACTGTGCTTCTGTGTTAGTCATTAGCTCTGCTTCAATTCTTTTCTGTATGTATATTCTTTCTGAACCTCTTTGTATCTTTGTATCTATGTGCATCTGTGTAAACCCGCTCCTCATACACGATATGATAACTGCGCTCACTGTGAATCCATGTTATAGTATGATTTATCCTACCTCGCATATAAACCTCCATAGACTTAACATGGTGTGACTGTATGCCACGGTTATGCCATAAATTATTTATATGCCACTGGTGACATATGAAGTTAAAAACATGTGACAGGGTAGGATAAAATCTAAACTTAACTCAATTTCATATAATTGTTTACATGGCATTCATTGTCTTCTGCTACAGATATCACTCAGCTTCGCTTCGTGATATCATTCCGCAAAGACAACTCATGCCATATAAACAATCATATAAAATTTCGTGAAGTTTCATGATATTATTCATGCACCACCTGTGGTGTGCAGTGCTCTAACTCCCCACACACAATGACATTGGCTCTCTCAGCCTGCCGCGTATATCCCAGGTGCCTGATCGCGGTGCGGCGTGGGGAAGTTTCCTGCATTTTTTTTTTTTTTTTTTTTAAAAGGTTTTATTGACAGAAGGCATCATACACTAGGTCCATGATTTTCAGCCTAACCGTCAGTTAGGTGACAAGAAAAGAAGCTCAAAAGAGCACAAAAATACAGAAGTAGACTAATACAAACAGTGGACGATAATTATCATTCTTAAAGATCTCTTCACAGTCATTTCCATGTGTTGGTATTCTTCAGTATTTGTGGGATTCATCAAGTCATTTTAACTTCCTAAGGGGTTGTATATTAGCTCCTTGGATGCTGATGTCATGTATAGACAGTTTTGCCATTCATTGTTATCATCCCATACTGTTTTACATGTAGTTGCATTAAGAACGGCACACATGCGTCTTATTACTCAACAGGGCGGCATATTACAGGACAATGACCTCCATTAAAGGGGTCTGTTTCGTATAATAGAGCTGTTTTTTAGATTACATATACAGACACTTTGGTTACCGGGTACAAGTCAAGATATTTACAGATTACATCACATTACAGACACAGACTCAATTACAGGGGGAGGCTATAAACTCTTATTACTTTTTCTTGAAATTATTATCAGGTATTCACATAACAAAAGAAAACAACAGACCAACATGTAGAGCATGGGGCAGAGAAAGGCATTGTTCAAATCTTTGACAGAAAAATCCTCACGAAAGCCGACCCTCATGGAGTTGTCCCATTACATTCACTGCCATATAAGGAAAAGAGTAGACCCAGAAGCCAATAACTACCTTTGCAGCAAACCCCGACCTTCACCCTGACCTCCTTACATGATATTTATAGCGCCTTGGTACGGTTCTACAGTCGAGAGTTAACCTAGAATCTAGTGGGCCACAACCACCCTCTTCAGCAGTGATCCGTGGCAGGTACACTAACCACTCTACACACAGCCCTGCTCTCACTGGTAATAGCTTCATATCAGCTTTAAGATGCTTAACTTATGTGGTAATTCCTTAGGTGGGAAATTCATGTATATTACCCAAAAAGACATACAATTCAAGTGAACTAATATGAATACAATATGGCCCCCTGGAACTTATTAAATACCCTAATTTGGGATTGAATAAAGATATACACCTGATTTAAAATCTTAGACGTATATTTTCCTATGATGAAGTCCTATCCATAAATTGCATTGTAAATCCAATACGGATGTCTGAAATCTATTTAATACCCTATATTGAATAAAGATTCCAATATCTTTTGCTTTTTGTGTAGGCTTTCCCTGACAAACTCATAATAAGTAAGAGGCGTTACAGAAAATGTTACTAGCCATTTCCCTAATTTCTATGTTAGATATGTGTTTCATAACACTATGAGATCATCATATTAAATTTTCAGGAAAATGACAAGGGTTTTAATCTTCGAGCCAATTTGTCCGATATGCCTTTAAGGCATGGAGTCCACCCACTACGATATGGCACCGATATGGTCTACGATGCACCTCCCGATAAAAAATCAAAATCGCGTCGGAAGGTCATCTAATATCGGGGCAGTTGACCACGTTTCTGCGATTAGACACCGATAAAAACCCAATACGCTGCGTGGTGAACTGGCATGTCTAGACATATGTCTACGATTTGGCACCTTCGCGATATGTCTCCGATATTTGGATTTTGTATCGGTGCCATATCGGTAGGTCTCAATTTCTATCGTAGTAGGTGGACGCCAGGCCTAAACTTGATACATGCGATAATAGATGCATGCTGCGAAATGACTGAGGCCAGGTTTTATCCAAAACAAGGATTCTTCACAATCAGAATTTTTTTCTAGGCAACGAAATTAGACTCATTTGAGCAGTTGTGTTAAGTTCCGGGTCGCTTTTCTATATCAGAAGTGGATTGGAAGAATAAACAGGTTAGACAAATGACATCTTTAAGCTAGTACAGGGAAACCTTTATTGGCCTCTCTGCGTTTAAACCGTTCCAGTGGGAATGATGGAATGCACTGCCTCCACTGCCTTTTACTGTGAATACTGAAATAAATCAAGAGATATTCTCAATCAAAGACCAGCAATAATAGTAATGGATATTGACACATTCAGATCTATTTCATATCATAATCAACAAAATATAGTTTAATGGTAGTCAAGCATAAAAGATAACGAGGTTGAAATCGTTACATAAAACAATCAGTGTGTATTTCTTTCAAAGTATATTTATCTCTGAGTTTGCCCAATTTGCTCATCTATGTTTTCCTAACTCAAGGTAATAAACACGTCAAATTTTTTTCAAATTTTCTTATTGACCACTTGAGTTTGTTTGCATTTTGTTTACATTTGTAGTTCACATATTAAAGGTTGTAGTCAATAAACCGGTTCCTGGCAGCGTTGGACTGATCCCATGCTGGTTTTCACCAGGTACCGGATCAGTAGTTTGTTAACATGTTTACTTCAGTACAATCATAACATACAACCCGTTGAAAGCGCATTGGGACTGAATACACCACTACCCGTTGTTTAAAAAATGTCAGATATCATATAACTATGGTATACAGATTCAAATATGTGGTATATGGCCTCAAATTCGTGGTATACGGGAAAACAGTCCGTTTGTGCTAAACCACTCGAGGTTAACGTGTAAAACACTTGCTGACGCTTGTTCATTACTACGTGATGACCTCTCGTACCTTACGGAAAAATTCACTTTTTTCTTCGGACTCGGTAAATATTCCTTACCAAAACAACTCGAGACAACTTTTATCACCTACTTCTACAATATCCGACCCTTTGGTTGTTAAAGATTTTTGATCCCGTTGATCCATTGTTTGTCCAGAAATGAGATTGTAAGCCAGCAACGGCATTTGAAAAACTCGGAGAATCCGCGAGATATGTGTTTGATAAACTAAAAAAGAAAGATTTCATTCAGGCACATTAACCATGTCTCCATAAAGTAATCAGAAGAAACTGAATGAGAGTTATAGTGGTGTGAGTGTTCATTGCATCATGGGCAAGTCGCGTTAATGCCCGAGGCATTAGCCAAGCGTAGCGAGTAGTTGACCTGACAGGAGTGCGATAAACACTCACACTACTAACTGGAATTCAGTTTAGTATTTATCCAACCCCATCTCCACGACTTTAAGAGTAATTGTTAATCATTTTAGTTCTGTGCAATAAATAACACTTTACTGCACGCTCGCCCGAATACATTTACCCAATTGTAATCTAATATGAATTGACTATTTAGCTCTTTATGTCATCAAATGAACCATTGCGTATCAATCAACCAAATCATTATATTATTTACTGACGTGATGTGTATGTTCCTGATAATTAACACTAAAATCTCAAGTATCAATTGCTCATGCATTTGACAAGTATACATTATTGTTTGTTATACTCAACCAGCATATATATATATATATATTATATATATATGTAATACTCTATATATAATAGGGGTAGGCTTGGTCATGGAAATCAATTTTTATAGTTAAGACCGATTCTTTATTGTTTCCGTTAGATGAACCTATTCTGTGGAAATCAGGAATAAAACTGTACACTGATTTGGACAACAATGAAGGAATATAAAATTATGAACAAAAAGTTAAGCCTATGGCGTTTTTAATTAGGGGTAAGATAACACCATTCGGGGTACAGGAACGACCGCCACGTACACTCAGCCATGCATCACAACACACGCGTGCTCCCTCGCTCTCAGTTAGTCTCTAGGTCACTTCCCTGGGGTGATTGGCAGCCCATCGCCCTGCTCTTGATCTCTGGGGTGTGAAATGTAAGATGGGGAGGTAACGCGCAGGACTGGGGACGTCACACCTACGTCAGAGCTACGTCACGTCGCCTGACACTTCCGGGCTCCCCACTTCTTGGTAAAATGGGACCACGTGATCGTTTCTGAATTTCCCGGAAAAGGGGCTACATGTTGAGACTGTTTGTGGATCTCACCGAAAGGGGGGAATTCGTAGAATTGTAAAATAATTATTTGTATTTTTTTTAAATCACTTTATTGCATCTCTCGTTGTACACGAGTTGTGCTGATACAAGATCAGAGGTGACAGACAAGGATGGTATGTAATTAGAATACATTCGGTTCGGAAAATAGTTTTATAGACTCTGTAAGAAAATAGTGCGAGAAAATACAGTGTTGAATACAGTTGACAATACAGGTCTATACATACGTGCCACAATTCTGTTACGATCAAGAAATGTCACAAAATTTCATGTATATGATTGTTCATATAGAATGAGTAGTCTTTGCGGAATGATGTCACTTAGATTTTATCCTACCTCGTCACATACGTTTAACTTCATGTGTCATATGTGGCATATATATATCTTTTCTGGCATAACCATGGCATACAGTCACACCATGTTAAGTCTATGGAGATTTATATGAGGGGTAGGATAAAAGGCAGTTTACCTCACATATCACACATTGTTATTGTAGAATATTAGCTTGACACACACCATATCTAAATTTATTGATAACGGGATGGGTTTTAGAAGGAAGAATCAAATTCCAAACTTCAACTGGTATAAGATATAAAAACGGAGCCATTCTTTATAAAATCCTGATTCTTTGAAATCATGAAAAAGAGTGCCTTGTGAAGCTAGATCCTTCTGCGATTTTATGCAGCAAAAGGGAGTTGGATAAAATCACATAAAAATCAATGTTGTCCTTTTTTTATTTCTAGAACTATCACGTGTCGCCTTTTTACTGCGAGTGTGAGCCCCACCTGACACTACGTCACACATTACGTCACACCCACGTGACGTCCACGTCACTGACAGACGCAGGCTCACTGCGCAGCCGCCATCGCCAAGTCTCGTCTTTCTTCATCACACTCTCGCCAGCCCCGAGACCTGGGCGGGAGGATGCGCGCGCGTGGCGCCGGAAATCCGGTTATGTTGACAGTGAGATCTCGGAGCTGATTGGTGGAGAGTGCAGGTGAGTGATTCTACCTCATCATCATCTCATCTGTCCTGTACTGTCAATAACTTTAACTTGCCTGCAACATTAACATTTATTGATTGATTGACTAATGTAACATAACGAATGAAGCGTTTGTCATAGATTTATCATCATTATTACTACTATGGTTATTATTATCAACTAGATAATGAATATTGTTGTAAATCTGTAGTTTAGGCAGAATAACCCGGTGACAACCAAATGCTTGTTGTAGGCGTATTTTATTGAACCGACGTTTCGATACAAAGTCGGTCTTTATCATTGTTGAATATTGTTGTTATTCTTGTTATTCTTATTATAGTAAGCATATAGATTTCAGTGTAAATTACGCACAATATCAAACCAAGATGCTCCTACTGAAACCTATGTGATTGGGTAATTGGTGGGCCGCGACAATCCAATTATGCAATCCTCCCAAATATAGACATGAAAAAATTGTAGGGTAAGACCTGGCGTCCAGAATACTCTGCGAAGCTCCAGATTAGGCACCGCCATTTAAACATGTCTGAATGTCGTAGAGACCCTACAACGCGGGTTTGGCATCAGAACGAAATCGTGGACTCCCATTTTATATAAGTGCCTAATCGTAGAGACGTGGTCAACTGCTCCGATATTAGGTGACCTTCCGACGTGATTTTGATTTTATATCGGAAGGTCCATCGTAGACCACATCGGAGCAATATCGTAGTAGGTGGATGCCAGGCCTAAGAACAACGATAACTCTAGTCAATACTATCCAGAATGAGGCTATCAGTCCCTATGTAGAGTACTTTACTAGATTTTCTAAAACAAAAAAATATACAAGGGGGACTTCAACAATGTATTTCCTGTAATAGAAGGGTTTATGGGGAAATTTCTCCCGGCAATACGAGTCGGAATACTGGTTGTGCCATTGCCTGCATCGGGACAATGTACATAAGTATGCGTTTTTCTTCACCCTAAAACCATTCCGGCGCACTGCCATGAACACCAATGCAGAATTTAATTTCCTTCCTATGCAGTCTACGACAAGGAAAATCGACATGGTAGATCGCGTCGGTGTGCAGAGAAAGGTCTGTATTCTGCATCTAAATCATCATCCGAACCAACAAAACATAGCGACTGTGACAGCGATGTCTCTTTCAATGATTGCCCACCCATGCCTCGTTCGCACACAGCTTGTCTTGTGTTGATGGTTATTGTTGTTCTGTGTGGCGTGGTGACAGACGAGGTGTTGAGTACTTCAGGGACCCGTTTAATAATCTAGGTTCATACGTGAAAGCCCTTTTCTGTATGCCAAGGAGACCCAGGGACGATATGGGACGACATTATTAAACACAACCTTATGTACTTAGATTGTCAAATGACAACCCTTGTTCGAGGTACAGCAAAGGGTCTTCATGTACGATACTAGATGATTCTACGGCCCCAGTGAGAATCGTGGAGGCGTGGTGAAGAGGGTACAGGTAACAGAGAGTGAAAGCTACTACCATAGAATAACCTTACCATGGTAAAAAGATAAGTTGCGGTTACGTTTATTAGAGCTTGCTCACACGCCCTATATCCGGTGCCTAAAGGTTAGTGTGGTCACATAGACTTTCAGTTTGCTGCAAAAATTATCCATTCCTTACCTGCTGGCTATTCAGTGTGATATTGGGAAAGGAGCAGGGTGCCAGTGTCTCAGGGTCTTAGAGGCATGCCCAGCTAACCATGACCAATCATTTAATACTGAAATATCTCAAGACCCACCGGTGCTTGAGATGTTTTGGTACAATACAGGTAGCTGTAGAAAGGGCAAGTTGATTTGGGGCAAGTATGTTACAGAAAATGATCAATAGACTGGATATATCCAACACCTTTTAATTGTTATTTATAATCCCAGCTTCATTCATTAATGATGAACATAACAATTGCTCATAGTTCACTACAAGAGGTCATTAGGCCGAGTTTCATGAATAAAAGGGTGAAACAATAAAAGTATCAGAGACTAGTAGTTTAGTCAAAGTAGACTTTTCTGCAGGGCCAAAAGGATGGTGGTATACAAATACCTAAGGTATATCTGTGCCAAGTGTAGTTAGATCATTTAACATCACCGATTAAAGTGATTCGGTCCATTATTACTGTCCCAGATGACAAATCATTTTTCACAGATATCCACACTATCTTATGATCCGATTCAGGAATAATGTTAATCAATTCACACTTGAATGACTAATTTCCTGAAGAATGTCCTACAGCTGGCTACTTCTGAAACCCGCCCCAGCGTCACGTGATACTGAGAACTCAGCAGAAGAGTGGAGAGCAGCTCAAACAGCGCCAGATGCTCCAGTATGACCTGTTATAAATGGAAGGACCAAATGTGGAACACTGTCTCATCTCACCCCTAGTATTTTTCCCCATGTACCTAGCAATGGGAAATTGTACTCAATGCCCAAGGAGTATTTGGGGAAAAAATGCTCAATGGGGGATTAAGTTACAAATGTTGGTCAATGTGAGGGGTAAGATAAATTCAGAAACCTATTCTAGTTTATGTTCACAGCTCGGTTTTACCCCTATTGAACCTCTACGTAATTCACGTGGCTTTGCCTCGTGAATAACTATGCGGATACGAGCAGATATGTTTTCTGAGCTAGTCGAGGTTTATTGGGTTCAGCAATCGACTTTTACCCTGCATAGCATTAACTATTTATGAGGACAAGTCTACAGAATTTCCTTTCAATCTTCTCATTTCTATTTCACACAGCTTTTCGGGGGAAAAACTTTAAGCTGTCAGTCTGCTATTTTCAAATACAATTGTAAAGCAAAAAGGAATAAGATATCTTTGTGAAAACTAAGAAATGAGGCAAATGGTTAGATTGTTAAAGATTAATCTAAATTATACCCATTTATATTAATCACCGATAAAGCGACTGTTGGTAATAAATCAGTCAATGGAAACACGGCTATGTCACAAACATCGAAATCCTCCTCTTTGCGAGCCCAGTCCCATTTGTTCCCCTGTCCTCTAGGATTTCACTGGCCTGCTTGATATAAATCCTACTTCAGATTGCACCGCTTTCAAATGATCCTAGCAGCATTTAGCCAACTCCCCAGGGCGCTTTATGTCCGAGACAGACCAAACATCAGACACATCAACGCGATTTAGGAATGTATTGGTTCAGAAGCTGATTGAATCTTCTGTCATCGATTCAGACCCTCTGTACAAGGCACATAGCTATCGTGTACTGGAAGCGGCCATCCTGCCCTCCAATGCCAAACAAAATACCAGGTGGTGGGTCCAGTTATCAATGGTTTTATCAGAAAAGTATTTGGTTTGCCATATAGAGGTTTGAGTTTTGTCCCGACTACAGTGGCGCTATGATACTATTTCCTGGCGGATGATGGCGAAACTAGTAATTTCTCCGTATCCTATATATAGCTCGTGCATATGACTATAGACAGGGCCTGCCTTGATGAAAGGCCAGGGGGACTGACTTTTTGCCACTTGGTATATTGAGCACAATTGTGTTTCCAGCAAATTAGTTTCCAGTAATATGTTAAATGAACAAAACTACTTGAAGAGTGTGTATCATTTGATATTTTGAAAACCTGGATTTTGCATCGTTTATGATTGTGAAATTTTGCATTTGGATGTCTACCATGGCTGAATCATTGCATTTCTTGATGGGTATCCCTAAAAGGATATTTTCACACAATGTGTTTTTGCTGTAACTCGATGTAAATTGGTCATTTTATGCTTGCCAAATGTGTGAGGTGCTTCTAACATAATGGCTATTTAATGGCGGTTTGCCATTTGAAATTCTGCATGACAATCACATTCGAATCGTAAATCAGGATTTCCCCATTTTCCATTTCTCTTATTCAAACAGTTACAGATGTCCAGTGACTTCGATTCACTTTCTAATCATTGAAATCCCCGCATCTTTACGAATCATCAACAGGGGTGAGGATACCCCTCATATCAGTATTTTACCGGACGGGGAGTCTTGGATGAGATAATCAGTTGGGATATTTCTCACTCACTTAACTGATAAGGCGAACAAATTGCACCGTAATCAATCTGTCATGTATTTTTTATGGTCATCTTCCTTGCATGTTAAGGGATGCTAAGGTTTCTTAAAACCAGAAAGTGTCTTTTCTAAGAGGATTGCAATTCACATTTTTTCCTCCTGGATTCTTGCCAGTCTTCATCCAATGTTACTGGAGTTTGGGCTGAAGTTTTACTGAATTTCGGTCATGGTAATTCGGAATAATTAATATAATTGTAAATATAATAGCGAATAGTATTTATATGTAAATAAAAATGATATTGTTCCATGCAGCAATTTCATTTAAACATATTAATATTTGTTTAACCCTTTATAGGCGGTAGTCTATGGCAGAACAATGTTGGGTGGGATTTTTTCTTTATTGTTTTGATTCAACAAAATTTAACGACATACAGAGTTCGCAAATGAGGGACGATCTTCCACGTTGGAGTCAGAGAAAAGAGTACAATACAGGGACATCATGACTCCACATAGACAAGTACATTTACCTAGATATATAAATCTGATGATCAACATGTTATTGTTATATGATCTTATAACATGAATAGTCGATCTTATAATCAATTCTCCAATTTATCTCATGATTGCTATTAAATAGCGTCATTTTTCGGTATAACCGCTTGTGATACTTCTTATATGTGGGATATAAAGGAATCTCGTGCTGTATTTTGTTGCATTGATGTTGGGGAGCGGTCCCATTATTTTACTCCTTGAGAGAATGGTGAATTTGCATCTGCAATTTTATTTTGGTCTCCACCTCACTTCTGTTACCTTTACTTCTACATTCTTATGCATGTTGTTCCTTTTCTTTCGACCATTTTATCAAGGATAGTAGATTACTTGTTCTTCTAGTCTACAATGGACGGGTACCAGCGACAGAAATAGTGCCAGGGGGCGAGCCTATTGTTGTCCAAACCCAGATTTGATTGTTTGATCATGTGTTATGACACTCCAACCTTAATTTCATAGTATAATTTACCTAATAATGTTATCATTAGTGTGCTCTCTGCAAGTTTCTTTCTTACTGATCCATTATCTTTTGTTATAATAATGACATCGTAAATATTGTAAATGATGCCTCTATGCATCATTTGATCTATGCTGGGGAATGCCTCAAAGCATTTTTTTTATTTTTGATTAATTTCTTTATTGAGTCGAGAATACACATATTTTATATTGTTGTCTTATGATATCAATAGCTCAATACAGTGGCAGGAGGCCTCAGCCTTATCATTAGGCTGGTATTCTCGTCTATGACATGCTATAGTAATAAACAGAAAAAAGAACAACAAAATAAATTATAGATCAGTCAGGAGTAGTCATAACGAGAAAATGATTTCGTAGTACAATTTAGACAATGATTTTGTAATACAATCTTAGTATTACCAAAATAACTATTCTAGCCAGATCTTGGCCTTCATATTGGCTCAGGTTAAGGCTTTGAGCATAGACAATGATTCAGTGTTACTTTGCCCTACATTGGGGAATGCCTCAAGGCATCATTCGCCCTACACTGAGGAATGACTCATGGGCTCAGGTACTCGCTCTAAATGGGTTAAGAAACCATCTGGGACAGGCCCGAACAATCTGCAAATAATTCCTGAGAAATGCACCCGAATTTGAAGCCGGGAAACCTCTCACAGAATGAAACCTAGGAGTGGGTGAGATAATGATTAGTGAAAAAGAGATAACGGAAAAATCGATATTCAGTGAATCATTCTTAACATCAGGGACTTTCTCTGAGGGTTGTGTTTTCCTACTGTTTTCATTTCTGTCCCGGCTGGTTTTAATCACTCTCTTGTAAACATTAACTCAACATCCAACCACTTCGAATAATTGCATCGGAGCTATGAGAACAAAGACTCATTGCGATATGCCAGTTGTTTGACATGGAAATTGGCAAATTCAGAACACAGTGCAGCCATTCCTATGACCTCTATCTATGTCCTATTTGACATATGGGATAAATTTGCATAAATGAGCTAAATATCTTGGTTCGATATGGTAAAATACCGCTACTGTTTGACGGGTCGTTATTAACCTTCCCCATACGTCGGTTTATAAACCGATTCCTTCTTTCCTGTTGTAATTTTACACATCTTCCGAAGAAATGTAGAATATCACTCCTTCACGTCGACTCCCCATGTCGTGTGATGCGATGTTTCCACCTGCCGATTAAAGCCCCGTCGTTAATTTTCACGCTGTACAAAAGTCGGTCGGTAGTTCTCCTTGTGAAAGTTCGGTGGTTAATTATCTGTGACCTGCACTGGAAAAATGTGATGGACTCTGACCGACTTTTGGTGGTAAAATGCAGACCGCAACCGATTACATCAACCTGTTTGGTTTCATCGATAAGTGGTGCAAAATTGCATTAAGTGGGAGAAAAAAATCGTTGACCATTTTTGTATCCACCTTATACACTATTGCACTAAATGTGTCGCAAAATCGGTCGGCGGTACGAAATGCCATATAATGAGTGGTCATAATCGGCAGGTGGAAACGCCGCATGAGTTTTAAAAGATCTTGAGAAGGAACAGATGTATGACTGGCTACACAGGAGAAAGAATGAGTGAAAAAGAATTGTTTTAATTAGAGCTAGACACCAGCAAGACTGAGCTCTGCATACTGATGTAGCGCTTCCACCTACCGACGAAAACCTCGCCAATACATTTCAAGAAGTACAAAAGTCGGTGGTTCTCCTCGTAAAAGGTCGGGGGCACATAATCGGTGACCTGTACTGCCCACATGCATTTACATTTGCCATTTTAAGGTACACCGAAAAATAACTTTTGGTTGTAAACTTGAGACCGCCACTGATTAAATTAACGCGGTTAGATTTCATCATTGGACTCAAAAGTCGTGATGCCATATTGTGTAGTTGGGAGAGAAAAATGATTGACCATTTTTGTTTCCATCTGACCCTTATTAAACGGAATGTGTCGCATACTCGGTCGGTGTTGCGAAATGATATTAACATTGGTCATAATCGGTAGAAACGCCACATGAGTGTCTACAGTCTACAACTGCTACCTACACAATGTAGTAGGCTTATTATAAGATGTAGTGTATGCCTTGCTTCCACTGCATCTTACTTGTTTATACTGATCGGTTATTCATGCTATAACCTTGAAAGGTCACTGATGAAATCTAAGGATTTTCATTCTGTCGATCGGCGAAAATGTTGATAAGTCGTGGCCCCGTAGCATTATGTCTTATGTCTAAGACCCTGAGGCACTTGCACCCTGCTCATTCCCATTCACCAAATGTGTATCGGTATTTAAAAAATAATCGATTCGGTGGTTCCTGATTGCAGCTCAGTGCCGAATAAATACACGATATTTCCATGATTTCTATCTCCATGGTCTTATTCCCTGTGTAGTTGATGCGAGCGAACGCGAGGATATGGAGAAGGAGAAGATGACCACGCAGAGCAGGATCATGGTAATGTGGCATTTGTTATCCAGCATTGGAAATACAAGTTATCAAAGGAAACAAATAATAGCTTTCGATATGCTGACCCACTACTTTTTATGCAGGGGACTTTTTGAGTAGAATACAGCTTTCTAATCAGTTGAGATCTACAGGTTCCATATGTTAAGTATAGAGACTCCGTATTAAGTGGGCAATAATGGAGGCTCTCCAGCTACTACGATTTTGGCATTGACAATTTCGGTTCCAGATGAAAAAATTGCTAGCGGCGGGAAGAAATGTGAAATGTTTGTGATGGATCAGGTTTTCCCGACATCGTCTACATGCACACCAATACACTACAATGACCTCCCTATAGAAATAATGCATCACATGCTGCACTACAATATGGGTAGTCTGAGTCTAAGTGCATCGGCAGGTCTTTATTTCCGTGTTCGGTGGACACCAACTTTATTTTCCACCTAATACAAAGTGTCTATAGAAGACACATAGGAAGTGTGTATCACCATATCCGGAGCATACAGAAACGTCGTATGCTCCAGGCTGCAAAAGCCAATGCATAGGGGAAAATAGGGCATGGAAAAATAAAGTGCAAATAGGGCATATGCAAATATAGAGCATACCTAAATGAACTAATATCGGTACACCCCTCGTCAGGAAAAGGTGGACAATAAACATAATAAAGACTGGTTTCAGATAAAGACGATTGTATACATGCTCCTCGGAGTTGACTCTGCGCAATATTCTCTCGGATGTGCTCGGATTTTATTATCCACCTAATTCAAAGTGCCCATAGAAAACACATAGGCAGCGTGTATGGGCATACCCGGCGCATACAAATATGTTGTATGCTCCGGGTGGCGCACACGGAAAAATAATGCATATGAAAAAATAGTGCATAATTAAAATGAACTGATATCGACATGTCACTTGTGCAGAAAAGGTGGATAATAAATACAATATAGACTGGTTTCAGATACAAGCGGCCGTATGCTCCGAGGAGTTGACGCGTAGTAATATCTGAGCGTATGCGAGGATATTGCGTAGAGTCAACTCCTCGGAGCATACAAACGCTTTATATTGTGTATTTACTATCCGTCAACTCCTCAGAGCATACGACCGTGTGTCTCTGAAACCAGTCAATACTGTGTATTCATCGCCCAATGGAAACACACCTCATGACTCTACAACCTTCACACACCTGCAGGTACTCACTCCGCAAGGCATACAACCAATCTGTATTCAATCCCAGTCGCAAAAAGATTCCTGCAGGAAAGTGCCTTTACCTAAGTGTCCTACAGGGGGTGCTAGAAGCAAACCATCTCCAACCACTCGCCAGTCAGTGATTGCCTTCTCCCTGTCTAGCTGCTTTTCCTGCAGCTGTGACTGGGAATGTCCGTGCCCATGCACATTTCAGTTATTCAGCATTTTTCTTTTATTTGACAGCATACAGTCTGCTATTTCAGGTTTACACTGCAGTGTTCAGAAGATACAAAGTCTATATACATGTTTTCTTCCAGCAAATTTGCTGGGTAACAACTTACCGTTTTATACAGTCAGGTGAAATAGTAAGTCATGATCATACCATGTTATATGTGTTATGTCTAGCTATAGATCATGTTGATTATTATGTAATGTGATAAGAATGTGTATAGCAGAAAGCAGTTAGTCCTCACACTCATTTCCTTCTTTTGTATCTTTGTATAATCCATGTGAGTCACATTTTTATTCTTCCCTTGGCAAGCTATTCCAATATTTGGAACCTATATTTTGATTCCACCTAACGATTATCGCACCAAATTGTAACATAATCGGTCAGCGGTGCTAAACACCATAATTGGTGGTCATAATCGGTAGGTGGGAACGCCACATTATTCCCCGTAGTATGATTATGCTTTAGTGAACCATTAGGAGTTGAAATGAGAAACGATTTACACCCATTAGTCCGGTACGTAAAGGCTGCTCCTCATAATCTCGTATTAGGTCTATGTAGCTGAATCATTTTAATAATGACGAAAAACAAGTTCAGATGGAGGTGAAGGGGCTTTTATATAACTTAGAAGTACAACGAGAATTGAAGTCAAGAGGAAGGCACATGTATTTCAATATTATGGAAATAAATGATAAACATTAAACATATGATAAAAAAAAACTTTAAATGAGTGATTCCTTTTTTCGTGGGGTAGGTGAGATGATAAATGTTTTCACTGTCTCTGAAGACTGGCGGACCTATGCTTAGAACCAAATAGATCTCATGGGCCCAGTGCACCGTTAGTAAGATTGTAAATTATTGAAGACTTATTTCCACTCATTTAAAGGAAATCATGTCCGTTGCCATGACTGAAGGTCTCAAAGGTCTCTTTAGTATGGTAGGGGTGTGCACGCTGATCTTTCTATAAAGCCATTTTCCACTGGCCGACTTTCCCGCAGTCGGGAGCCATCGATCGATTCTTAAGGTATACCGACGCATTGACTGTGTATAACTTACACAGTGGGGTACCACCGAAGGCCTTCAGTCGGTATGTTAAATACAGCGGAAACAAGGCATACACTACACCCTCACCGATTTCTAGACACCGACGTGCAATAGTTGGTCATCAGCGACCGAATATTAGGAGAACTCAGGAAATCGATGCCGTTTTGTCGGCCAGTGATAAAATGGCTTCATAGGCTCATTTCCACCTGCTGACAGAGTGATCGGCAATTTACAGAAAGCACTCGGTTTAATATGTAAATGAGGGTTGCTGTGAGCACAATTAAATATGTCAGCTTTGTCATGAAGTCGTACCAATAACGCAAAAATCGGAATATAGGTCTGTTTCCAATTGCCGATTTCTGACCAAAGAAAATCCGTCAATGATGCTGACAAATTTACCGGGGGCCAAAAGGTGGAAAGAGGCTCTTTGGATGCCGATTTTTCGTTTGCTGGCCGTGTCTCAAACTGAAATTCAAGGATCAACATCACAATGCCAGACCTCTAACAGATGATGTTTTAATTATAAGTCTCTGTATTGAGTGTCTAACCCTCCCTAATCCCTTGGCACTATCAACGATCAATACTAATTCTAGTAATAGCTGGATTACCAACAGATGCCAAAACATCCCTCGGCTTGTGGCGGAATGCCAAAGGAGAAAACTGCGCTCAGACCGGAAACCAGCGCGGCGTGTCTCCGCAGCACACGGCAATGCGCTGCTCTGATTGGTCACGACAAGGGATGCCTCCAGGGGGCGGTAGGCGTTCTGGGGCAGTTGCCTTCCGCTTTGTGAATATCTGGCAGATCGGTGGTAAACATTAAGGTAAGATAAATGGGGATGTATGGAGAGTGAAGGCTAGTATGGAGAGTGAGGAATACTAAAGAGTGAAGGCTGTTATGGAGAGTGAAAGCTGGAATGGAGAGTGGAGGAGGGTATGGAGAGTGAAGACTGGTATGGAGAGTGAGGGCTGGAATCAAGAGTGGAGGAAGGTATGGAGAGTAAAGGCTGGAATGGAGATTGAAGGCTGGGATTGAGAATGAAAGAAGTAATGGAGGTGAAGGCTAATATGGAGAGTGAAACCTGGTATTGAGAGCAAAGGCAGAAATGGAGAGTGAAGGAAGGTATGGAGAGTGAAAAGTGGTAAGAAGAGGGAATGAAGGTGTGAAAATAAAGGTTTACAATGTATCGAGGTATATTATTATCACATAGTATGTATAATCTAGATTTATAGGATATTCTGGTTTCCACTAGGTCAGTCTTATAGTAAACTTCAGGGTAAACAGTTCCTGAGTTATTTATCATTTTGTTCTGATGTAGTCATAAATTCCTTCTGATCTTGGTCTTTGTATGGGGTAAGGATCTTCTGTTCTTCTTGCGAGAGTTCTTGGATTGAGTATATTTATGTAACGAGGTGGAGTCCACATGTCGTGTAAAGTACTATTAGGAAACGTCACTAAATTTCATATGATTGTTTATGTGACGTGAGTTGTCTTCGTGGGATGATATCACGAAGCAGAGCTGAGTAATATCTATCTCTATGAGAAGGTGTGGAGAACGACGGCTAGTATAGAGAGTGAAGGTAGGTCTGGAGAAGAAGGCTTCCATAGAGAGTGAAGGTAGGTATGGAGATGAAGGCTTCTATAGAGAGTGAAGGTAGGTATGGAGATGAAGGCTCTCATAGAGAGTGAAGGTAGGTATGGAGATGAAGGCTTCCATAGAGAGTGAAGGTAGGTATGGAGATGAAGGCTTCCATAGAGAGTGAAGGTAGGTATGGAGATGAAGGCTTCTATAGAGAGTGAAGGTAGTTATGGAGATGAAGGCTTCTATAGAGGGTGTAGAGTCTTGTAAAGTTAGGCCTGGAACCCATCAACGCTTACACAGATTTCAGACTACCCAATGCATCTCTACACTCATTCAATTAAATCCAATTGGGCGTTGTATAGCGCGTAGTAAGGTATACCGGTGTGCATCAGAAGCCCTTGGATTCACACGATGGGCTTCACGTACCTCACATGTTGTTTTTCTCTGAAACAAATCCTGTTGAGGTCCTCTACTGGAACACAATCTCTTCGTCTATATTGTTGGGTTCCATTTCCCTAAGACATGTTTTCCTCTGCAATTATTGGCGACATTTACACCTAAAAAGGAACAGAATCCCATGATATTTTGAACCCTGTGAGGTACATGAATCCCATCGTGGGAATTCCACTTTAGTCTCAGACAGTTCTCTTTTGGTACAAAATTTTCATAGCCGGGTGCTTTCAGGGGAAAATGGCGAATTTGATTCACGTGCATGAAAGGACACACCTTGTACATAGTCTCGAACATAGTCTCAGTGAACAAGTACCCTTGAGGCGATAGTGTGAAAAGCATGTGACCCTACTTGCTGGCCTCTTATAGGCTAGGTTAGGTATGTAGTCAGAAAATATTTATATGCTACAGGTGACATATGAAGTTAAAAACATGTGACAGTGTAGGATAAAATCTAAACATCATTCAATTTCATATAATTGTTTACATGCCATTCATTATCTTCCACTACAGCTATCACTCAGCTCCGCTTTGTGATATCATTTCGCAAAGACAACTCACGCCATATAAACAATCATATGAAGTTTGTGATGTTCCATGATAATCCTTGAAGTGCTTCCGCCATCCATGGTAGCACAAACGCATTCAGCCGCAGACTACATCCATCGTTTCGCCTCCTCTCTGCTCCTCTGTCATTCGCCCGCTAACTCTGTTCCCTTTCCCGTTACCGTTCCCCATTCCCCACATCCTCAGTTGTTATATCCCCGTACTCCAGGCTCCCGTCCGCCATCCCTCACCCTTTCATGGCTCGCTATCTTCTTTATATGTCGATGGGATTGCTTGGCTTTGATTTGCAAGCCTATCAGGATGTGCCTGACACCTACAGCCTGGTCCTACATTTATAAATCCCCCAACATCAATCTTCTCCTTAGACAGCGCCTCCAGGCGTCACCCATAAGCGCCACGTACAAGCGTCACTTACAAGCGTCACACATAAGCGCCACCCGTAGGCGTCACCGGTGATCGCGCTCTGTTCTATTGCAAGCCGCCATCACCATCCGTGGTATGGTATCACTCTCCATGCATGATAGTATCACTCTCCCCCACAGGCGTCATCTGTCAATTTATGCCTCGCGTCTTTTTCTATAGAAGCCACAATCTCGGGATCGTGCTGGAGAGTGTCAGACCGCACCTGGGATCTCCACCAGAGAGCCTCCTTGATTTATTCAACATGTATCGCGACCTCCGAAGAGAGATTCCCAGTGTAATGTAAATGTTAAACAAGTACTCGCCGTACATGCAGGATGTATAGGGCACATGGCTATTGTGTTATGGGGATGGCCACCTTGCCCCTCCCACCCCCCGATGCTAAAAAAATATGAAGCGGTGGGTCCAGTTATCAATGGATTCTATCAAAAATACTTCTCTTGGCTCGCCAGGGAAGGGTTATGGCCTTGTATATCGATTACTAATAGATAATAACAGCAGATAATAATGGTTGTCCCCGGACTACTGTGGTACTACCCTACAATTTTCTGGCGGATGATGGCAAAACTAGCAGTCACTACTGTGCCCTATGCCATGGTACTGAAATAATGCAATAGATATAGTTTACGAGGTTGTTTGCCGCTCTTTATAATTGTAATAAGTATTCTCATAAAAGTGCTATACAGAAATAGGGTTACTGTGGCTGTATGATAAATACTCGGTAAAATTGATGATAAAACGAACCAATGCCCAAGGCAGAGGTTTGATTTGTCGTCAATTTTACCAAGTATCTACCAAGTACAGACTCAGTCAGCCTGTTTTCTTATCATTATATGCCTTAAATTGGCCTTTTTGGAACATCTCGTTTAGTCATCATGGCGAGGTTCGCCACCTCGCCCGGTGCGTTCAGATCTTGCCGTTATCCCGTATCAAAGGACTGTCAACCGCAGGTAGTCCATCTAGTACCGCATCCAGTGGCCCGTTTAATAATCCAGGATAAATCGTATAAATTACCCTCTGAACGTCCATGGGCCGATGTCGTTGTATAAGCAAATTTTGGAGGTTTTTTTAAAAACTAAGAACGATACTAGCTGAATGATTAACTACGATCGGGGTGTCAGTCCGTTCTTTAAATGTGTTCCTCAGAATTCCAGGAAATAATTTGCAGTATTTATCGTTTACTGTTTTCCTATCTTTAGGGAAGACGTTCTGTTATGAAGTATAAACCCTACATAGTAACGGACGTAAAGGAGGCTTAAAATTTGTGACCTTTTGAAAGGCTGGTTTGAAAGGCTGGTTAATGAATGAAATGGTGTTCCAGTTACGCATATTCAGCTTCAAGGCAATCAAGGCAACAGCAATTAAACTACGTCAAAGAACTCTTGAATATTGACTCTTGAACCTGAATGGCATATCGGACAATTTACCTTGAAAAGTAAAACCCATTTCAATTTCTTGAAAATTACATATGATGATTTCCAAGTGTTATAAAACACATTACCAGCTTAAAAAGTGGGGGTCACCCTGTTAGTTTCTCCACAAGTTTAATAAACAATAGATGTTTATCAAGATTTCATGGAGTGATCCTGTGACATCTATCATGGTGCTCTCTCACTGCAGTTCCGATATCCTGTGTTTGCAGTAGAGTTCTCAGTTTCCTATACCTATCGTTTTGCATTTACCCTTTAAGATTTTGAGCCAAGGACAATATCAAAGCAGCTCGAATTAATCGTCTAGATACCTGATGATTCTCTAAAGGCTAAGTCCTTAACCACATCATCTTCTGGCCAGAAACATATGTCGACGATAACTATTTCTCACTTCTAGTTGAATTCGAAGGTGCAACAGTACAAAATGAAATCCTCGTGAATAGATGGTTTGTATCTGTAGATCTGTAAAGCGCAGGCCTATAGATATATAGGGTATGAATATCATATCTCGTATTTCATATTTTCTGTAAGGAAGTATGATGAATCAGCAAAGATATTATTAAACCTGGATTGAAAAGAACTCATACAACGCCCACGCCAAGAAGGTAAAGGCAGATCGTGACTTTGGATTTAGAATAGAATATATTTTATTCTACCCCTGTATTCCAAGGTCAAGGACATCATTTCATTTCGTATAATTGTTTACACGGCATTCATTTTCTTCTGCTACAGATATCACTTATGCCTGTTTCGTGATATCATTCAGTAAAGACAACTCATGTCAAATAAACAATCATATGAAGTGTTGTGACTTTTCTTGATAATATTCTCATGAATTGTTACACTATATCCTTCATGCTTCGAGAAGTGCAATGTTTGCATGTTAGATTATGCAAATATGTACAGTTCATTTCCATATTCCAATGCACACACTACAGCTCACAGCCTATCGCATTTCACTCTTTAGAACCGCCACAATGTTGTTCAATGCAAACCTTCCAAAGGACTTCACCCGCAGTCTCAGTCCACACCGCTCTTATCTAATATTGTAGCGTTTAGAAGAAAGAATATAGTTTTCAATATGAATAAGCTTATTTACTGTCAAATGATTATGCAAATACAGATATAGCTCTCCTCCTGGATATTGAGAACTGACAATTTCGGCGGTCATAACATTTTTAAATACACTGTCACTCCCATGGATGTCGAAAATGGATGTCTAAATGTACAACTTCTGTTAATAAACGCTGCAAATGCTAAAAAAAACCCAAAGCTATGTGATGCCTATCGACCTTTTTCTGGACCCGTTATTTATTTCTACAACAACAAATTCATCCTTGTTTGATTTGTTTGATGGCGATATTCATCAGACAGAGAAATCAATTCCTGCATTTGACGGTACTGAAATGGGCCAGGCTATCTATTCCTAGCTGCCACGGTCCGATTTATTTTCTGGGAAGTCAGTGGTTGCCGACAGATTTATCGGTAGCAAAAGTCAGCCAATGGAAACCCGGCTTACAGCATGGCTTCGGCCCTCTCCTCCAATCACAGCACCCCTCACTGACCCTCACTGGTTACCACAGTCGTGTTCCGGATAAGGCAGCGGTGTCAGCGCTATAAGACCCCGGCCCAGCTCAACCACGCCTCACCCTGTGCGTACGAGCAACTCACAGCCACCCTGTGCCTTCTGCGAGCAGCTCTGAGCAGTTCATTCAAACACATCTAAGCGGTGGGCGCAGGGAGCCAGGGTGAGAATCACGGTGGAGTATGTGTAATATGCATGATGAGGCATATCCCGCATGGATACCCACGTGCAATGAGGCATGTCTGTGAGTGTATAACCTACGAGGACTGAGCGCTCTAGGCGAATGTGTCTGACATCTAACATTGCTCTGCGTATTGCTCCCGACTCCCGGAGGAGGTTGGATTGGTCCAGGAATACATGTGGAGACGTGAGGGGATTCTCAGCGTGGTCTCGTTGTAACACTAAACTCATGTCTGCAGATCCGCCGCGAGAAGTAGCCGCAGCTCAGTGGAATACAGAGTAGTTCGCTTTACACTACCAGAGGTGGTCGAGAGGAATGGCCAGACAAACACTCATGGACTCTTACAAGGTCAGCAGCTAGATTGGATTGCGTATTTCATAGTGTACATTGTGTTTATTCTTTGTTGTGTTTGTTGTTTTTTTAAATTTCGTTTACCAAATTTTTATTTCATTCACATTTTTCAAATGCAGTGTTCAGTTTTACCATTTTCCTACACTTCTCTTTTGGAGCAGTTCCTTTATTTCACTTCCTTTCTTATCGTTGATTCACTTCCGTGGCTCCCCTTTATATTGTCTACCATTGGTTTTCACCTTACATTCATTCCATTTGTTTGTGATCTCTAGGTTGTTCCTTCTTTTTGATAGATTTTCTAATTAAAAAGAAAAAAAACCTTGGCTTCTCTAATGCATAACAGTTTCTTATTCTTACACAAGTTGCCAACCTTTTGGTTTATCTCATCATTGTCTTCATCCCTAAAGGGTTCCTTCTTTCTCCAGTTAATTAATTTTTACAATCAATATTTGTCACATCTGAAGTCTCACACAGGGCATATATACAGTTCCCTTTAAACACGAAATTCTTCGGGGCTGTAGAGGTTAATGCTTATAACTTTATATCATAAGTCATATTATTTTTGTACACATTAGTGCCTCGTTTCATACACTAGACCGTTGTAGTCTATTCACATTGCTCCCTTCTATCTAATTTTTATTTTATCCTATCTCCCCCACCTTTAGATAATTTGTAACTAATTGAATTATAGCCTGTCTGATACATTTGTTGGAGTAATTTGGCGAATAATATAAATCATGTTTCAACTAACAAATGGTCACTTACTTTTGTTCCCTTTACAAATATCCCGTCAAAAATAAATTTATGATTTTTCAATTGCTTTCCGATAAAAAGTATTGTTCTGTGAGAGTTGGTTCATAATTGACAACTCCCATAAAGGTGACATCCAGGTGAGTTAAGCGATATTCGGGGTTCATTTTGTAACCACTTTTTGTGGTGACTTCTTTCAGTGTACCACACCTAGTTTTACTGTCCTTTCTGGCTGTCAGATCTGAATGTATCTCGCCACTTATTACCGTATTTGATAAACCTTGTCTGATTCTTTTACACATTGCTTTGAACTGGCACACCTTCCTCCATTTGGGGTCTATTACCATTTCAAAATCGCAAGTGACGCCAAATTGGTAAAGCTCAGCAAAAATAGATGTAAACTGTAAGTTGCAATAAAGGTTTTTTAAATGCCATTGGAACAGAATTAAAACAAGCCTAGTATTATGCATGTTCGGTTTTCCTTGGGGGTCGTCGCTACTAGAAATATGGGAAAAGCGTTGCTCCCTTAATATCGGATCGTGCCGTGCGGTATCTTTATTTTGTCATTGTATGGCTTTGGTACCACATTTTCAGATATAGGTGAAAAGTTCATCAGATTTTAAAATGAATATAGATGGTGCTATATTACGATCCACAACCCATGGAGCAATGCACCCATGATGTCTCTGTAGCTTTACTTACCTGTTTATTTTGATTTTGATCTATAGGTGCTCTCATAGGGCCGTGCAAAGGGCGTGGTCCTATCATGAAGATACATCACATTATTGCTCTTAGTTATCATTCATCATTAATTCACATATGAGGCTAATTATAGAGAAACTAAATTGATGGCTTCCGATATTTCCCATGATACATGGTTCTATCTGAGTAAAATACAAGAATACATAGTTAGCATACAGATTTTGTTTTATTTATTTGAATAGCAAATAATCAAGTAAGGTAATAACACATATTGAAATCGGCTTCCATACTGCTATTATTTCCTATAATTGGTGATTTTGAATGGGCTGGTTTTCTTCGCTTTTTTTAATAACTCTCTGGAGATAATTAAGTTTGTTGAAAAAGTCCGGTTTTCCCCATAGCTTAAGCAACAATTTAGATATAGCTGGACACAAAAACATAAACCTTACTTCAGAGATACAGTCACTGCTTATAATGAGTGCTAGGTATCAAAAACCTTATATATCGCCTTTGGTTTCAGGTATTAATCAAAGACATGTTTTTCCAGAAATTGTTATTCTAACTCAATTTTGTTTAGCCATATGAACAACTATGATTATGTTATTTAACACTCACAGGAAAATCAAAACTAGTAAACAGATTGTTCATTCGATTAGACTGATTTGACACACCTGAGGTACAACAGAAAGACAATCATGTGTATACATGTGCCCATATATCTCAACTCCCACTTTATGAGCTCACATATACTTGTATAACTGTCTTGGCTCTCACTCCATGTATACACACATGTGAATAAAACTTGGCTCCCACTTTATATGTACACATATACATATGTATCTGGGCTCCCACTCTATATGCACACATGTACATATCTAATTCAGCTCCCACTCTGTATGCACAGATATAACTATCTTGGCTCCCACTCCATGTATACGCACATGTGAATATAACTATCTTGGCTCCCACTCTATACATACACATATACATATATGTATCTGGGCTCCCACTCTATATGCACACATGTACATATCTAAATCAGCTCCCACTCTATATGCACAGATATAACTATCTTGGCTCCCACACTATGTGCATGCACGTCCATATATCCCTGGGCACTATGTGTTTTATGTTTGCTCTGTCTGGCTGGTCACATCAGAGTGATATTCCCGTCTCCCTGTCAGTGTATATCCCTCCTGAGAGCCCTCAGAGGGGATCCCTTACCACCACGCCCCCTCCTGCCGCATGGTGGGAGAGTCATACGCTCCCCAGGATGGAACTGGTCAGCCTCAACCTTTAGCTCGTTACGAGTCAGTGTTGAGCGGGAAATTGCTATAATCATCGTCTTACCAAGTGTTGTAATTAGCATAAACATGCTTGAGTCTTTCATCATGGACAATCATTATCCAGGATCGAACTGGTCAATCTCCGCCTTCAGCTTGTTATGAGGCAGTGTTGAGCAGGAAACTTAATTCCTATTATCATTTTCATACCAAGTGTGGTAATTAGCATAGATCTACTCGCTGTCTGCTACTGTAGATTCATTAACCAGGATTGAACTGGTCAACCTCTGATTTCTGCTTGAATTAAGAGCCTACAACTATCAATATACTCAGTATGGTGATGAAACTGGACATGCTCAAGTCTTTCATGATGGATATCTATTGTCCAGGATTGGATAGGTCAACCTCTGCCTTCTGAATGCCGTGAGTCAATCAATGAGTAGTAAACTATCTGTCTATAATCGTTGCTAAACCCCCTATGGTTACTAGCATAGACATGCCCCAGTCTTGCATTATAGAAATTCAGCGGGAGTCATGATGAACATAAATCTAAATATCTTTAATCATCCCTATACCTGGTATGGTGATTAGTTTAGACATAGATCTGACATTTCACCTCGCAGTAAGTGAAACAAGTAGGGAGGGAGGAATGGTGGGAGGGTGTGTGGGAAGAAGGAGAGGGGAGGGAGGGAGAGAGGAGCGAGGGAGGGAGGTAGGGAGGGAGAGAGGAGGGAAGTAGAGAGAGAGGAGGGAGGGACAGAGGAGGGAGGGAGGAGGGGAGGGGGGGAAGAGGGAAGGAAGGAGGAGGGAGGGAGAGAGAGAGAGAGGAGGGAGGGAGGAGGGGAGGGAGGGAAGAAGGAAGGAGGGATGGTTGGAGGGAGGGAAGAATCGAAGGGAAGGAGGGATAGAGGAGGGAAGGAGAAAGGAGGGAAGGCGGAAAAGAGGAGGGTAAGAGAGAGGAGGGAGGGAGGAGGGAGGGAGGGATGAAGGGAATCAGGGAGGGAGAGGAAGAGAGAGGGAGAGGAATGGTGGGAGGGTGTGTGGGAAGAAGGAGAGGGGAGGGAGGGAGAGAGGAGCGAGGGAGGGAGTTAAGGAGGAGAGGGGAGGGAGGGTGGGAGGGAGGTAGGGAGGGAGAGAGGAGGGAAGGAGAGAGAGAGGAGGGAGGGACAGAGGAGGGAGGGAGGGAGGAGGGGAGGGAGGGAAGAGGGAAGGAAGGAGGAGGGAGGGAGAGAGAGAGAGAGAGGAGGGAGGGAGGAGGGGAGGGAGGGAAGAAGGAAGGAGGGATGGTGGGAGGGAGGGAAGAATCGAAGGGAAGGAGGGACAGAGGAGGGAAGGAGAAAGGAGGGAAGGCGGAAGAGAGGAGGATAAGAGAGAGGAGGGAGGGAGGAGGGAGGGAGGGATGAAGGGAATCAGGGAGGGAGAGGAAGAGAGAGAGAGAGAGGGAGAGGAAGGGAGGAGGGAGGGAGGAAGGGATTGAGGAAGGGAGGGAGGGAGAGAGGGAGGGAGAGAGGGAGAGAGGGAGAAATTGAGGGAGGGAGGGAGGGAGGGAGAAAGGGAGAGAGAGGGGGAAGTAGCACTGACTGGGTGTGCAGACACAAGCTTTGTCACCGCGCACACTGCCACTCGACCGTTGTCTCGATGTCTGAAAAATGATGTAACATTGTTTTGTATATATACTAAATGTTATTATTGTTTTGTGTCCATGCAATATTCTTCATAAAGTTAATCGTTTGTTGCATTAATTATGCCTCTTTTCGAATAAATTAAACCCAGTAATTGCTATATTAACGGGTATAACAATGGGAACCATTTCTTTGCTCTATGGCAAAAGGGTCTATTTTCCCCGTATACCATGGTTTTGAAGCCGTATATCACAGGTTTGAATCCGTATACCACAGTTATGCTATGTGATAGGCTTTTTTTTTGGTAGTGGTATACTGAGTCCCCATATTTTCAATGGGGGCTTCGTATACGATGGATAATAACGACATTTTGGGGACCCCCATAGTATGGCCTGGCGTCCACCTACTACGATAGAAATTTAGACCTTCCGATATGGCTCCGATACAAAAAGCAAATATCGTAGACATATAGGGAAGGTGAAAAATCGTAGACATATGTCTAGACATGGCAATCCACCACGCATTTTTATCGGTGTCCAATCGCAGAAACGTGGTCAACTGCCCCGATATAAGGGGACCTTCCGACGCGATTTCGATTTTTTATCGGGAGTTGCATCGTAGACCATATCTGAGCCATATCGTAGTAGGTGGACGCCGGGCCTAAGTACAATGCGGCTGGATAAAGGGCATAGCACTCAAGCAGAGAGTGGTGGGACGATAAGGTATATCCCCAGTCTCTCTGGGGGGTCCGTGTCGGTACATTGACCTTGGTCTTCCCACAATGTACATCCCCCGTTGTTTACCCCAGTGGCGGAGTGGGACCTAGCCAACCCTGATAATGAGGATATAATGATGCTGAGTCCCCAGAGGCGTAATGTCACTAAGTGCGCTGTGTTTTGCTTTCCAGAGAGACCCAGAGAAGTGCAGTGTTTAGCAGCTGGAAAAGCTGTCTGGGGTCTTTGGGTTCATCGCTGTGGTACGACAGTAAAAAGAGAATTTGTAATCACTCAAACATGTATTGAAAATCCCCTATCGTCTAAGACCACCCTTAGTAAAAAGCTTTGCGTGTAATTAGGTGTATAAATTATAGAAAGGCAATTTGAAAACTTCAGCTATTCATGAATTATCATTTAATGGGCTCTCATGAATATCAAGAGAACGCGGGATAAAATCACATCTTTCTTTATTTTCTTTTTAACAATGTTTTATTCAGTCAACATAAACATGGAGTCTCAATATAGTGTTGTTTTTCTAACTCGAAGGGTATTTCTGGCCAAAATGTCTCTGAACAGAATCCATTCAGTCACACTAACCATGTTTCCCACCTATTGCAGAGTCTACATGATAAATGTATAGACAGCCTGGAATCACTACATTGGAGATTCCTGAAAAAAAGTCAAATTACTAGATACATCTAAAGAGGTTTCTTTAATGTTCATTCGATAGTAATTATTCATAATCAGTCATATCAATCTGATTTCCCATAAGAAATCACTTTCATAGATCATTGTGCATGCTAAAAACATGGAAAGACAGCGAACTATACATCTTGCGTAAGTCTGCACCGAATTAGCGCAATGCTTGACAGTCCAATGGCCTTATCAAATGTACAGTCACCCTACATGTCAAGATATGGTACAGTCATTATTGTGTATTTCCTTCATGTGAGCAAAATACATGTTCGGGTATGAATACTCTCCTTACATACACCATTGGATTGGATGTATGTCAACGATAGGAAGGACACACTTTGACGAATCTCATATTAAAAGGTTATAGGTATCTCCACAGCAAATAACGAAATATGTATTCGAGATAACTGCACAGATATACAGTCTCCATTCTTTGGCGCTCAGATGTCCTTACAGAACAACATATCTGTAATAGTATTTGCATTATATTAAAGCCTATTGCATAGGTTTCATTTCCTCCTGGGTTTCTTGATGTAGGCCTTCACAAGGATTGAGATAACTGTGCACACGAACACCGAATTCATATCACTCCTCATGTTATTGACAGAGTCATATCTGTTTTCTTACAGAAGATACAATATTTGGTTATTGTGCCTGTCACTCAGCAAATCTGTATCAACCCGATTATGAAATACTGATATATTACTTTGAATCCAGTAATTTCAGTGAGCCTCAATGTATTAGCCAATATATGCTTTGCTTCTATTTTGATGCTTACGTCTAATAGGAATGAACGATATGATACTTGCTGAACAAACCTGAATACAGATGGAAGGCAAAATTAATATATATATCGCATTGCATAAAATTATTATACCGAGTTCACATATTTGGTATCAGTTATTATTAGAAATTTGATATTACAAATCATTAAAAATCAAATGAACTCTAGCAGTAAGTTATTATAGTTCTTTACCTCGTGAACAATGCTATCTTTATTATCCGTATACCAAGTCATTTCAATCAATATACATTGTAATGTCCCCACATTTACAATTATCATTTCTAGTTTTATTTTGTCATTTCTATTTCTATTTTACCAAAGACAATATCCATTTGAAGAATATACAGATCTTTCATGACATATTATATTATTTATTTCTAATCAAAATACTGTAGTAACCAATTTCTGGAGACCTTCTTAGTTCTATAATTATTACTGAAAGATATGGTTTAAAATGTTACAAATTTATGATTGCGTTCTTTTCATTTCAGGTTGGATAGATGGGGACCGTGGTCAGAATTCTACACTTATACTCTGATGAGCATTGAAGACTAAGCGGTGGGGGAATCCCGCGGAAAATAGAGCTGTATGAATTTTCCTCGATTCAGGGGATATTTCTCGGTGACCCTGATAACCTGCTCACGAGTTCTCAGTGTTAGATATCGGGGATCTGCAGGGGTCTGTTGAATAACTTATGTCGACGAAAGTACAGGGTACAATGAGACTTCATACGAGGGATCATCGTTATGTAATATTCAAGGTTATTCGCTAAGACTGCGCTTTCTGAGCAAAGGTTATCCATAATTGTTGAATAAAATCTCTTTCTTTTTTTTATGTTCTTTATTTGTCCTGTGAGAGTAATGAGCCAAAAGTGCCGGTGAGATCAACCCTTACTGCAACAATTGGGTGATCTTACATTAGATACGGGTACTAGATCATCGTGTCAATCTCCATTTGATCCACATCCTCCTTGAGAAAAGGGGCTTCATGTACGACCCTAAATTGCTTAACAGACCCCTGGTGACAAAGATGGCTGACATTCCACCAGTTGTCAAAGCAGGCCCTGGACATTTGTGTAGGGTGGTGTTGGCTGTTACATCAGCAGTCCTACTTGTGCCTTATATGGTCATAAAGCACGGCCCAACACGCCTAGACTCAACTCTCATCAGGGAAACGTTAACACAGACTAGGAATAATACACCGCTAGTCTCCATGCGCCACCTACAGGCTATTAGAGGAACTAAATCCAAGCCACGTTCCAGTCTACTACAAAAGAAATGGACGCCATTGCTACCGCCATCTGCAGTGAAGGCTCTGAACTACAATTTTTCCGGAAGTGGTTATTTAGTTGGCAGTTTTTCCCATCTGGAGTTTAGGGAATATAAACAAGATGTGGATTTGAGGATCATAGTGTTAGCATATAACAGAGGGAGTTCTTTAAAGAAATGCTTGATGTCATTAAATTCTGCTGATTTTGGAACCTCAACAGTAAGTCTCCATGTTTGGATAGATAGACTTAACACTACAAATGAGGTAGATATTGGTACTTATGATGCAGCACAGAATTTTCACTTCTCACATGGAGGATATTATGTCCATGTGCAGAAGACACATGTAGGAATTCTCAGCCAGTGGGTGAATACTTGGAGACCGTGTGTAGGAACAAATGAAATAGCGTTGATCCTTGAAGATGACATGATTGTTTCTCGTTACTTCTGGCGCTGGCTTAAACCTGTGCATGCAGCATATAGGAACCACAGTGACATAAGCGGGTTTGGTCTTTCACATCCAGGCATGGAGCATATGCATGCCACATACTTAGACATTCCTGCTAGATTTTCAGTGTACATGTACAAAGTGATCTGTACCTGGGGCTTTTCTCCACACCCAAACAGCTGGCGGCACTTCCAAGAATGGTTTTATCGAACTGAGGTTAATTCCTCACTGCTTCAACTTGTGCCGCAGATACTCCCATCAGAGTGGTTTCTAGCTGAGCAAGAACGAGGTCGGGAACGTGATCTTTGGGAAGTGTGGCATATATGTTACAGTCATTACAGTAAGCCAGCGCAGTACACCGTCATGTTGAACTCAGCCCAGGAAGGACTGCTCGCTGTTAACCGTCATGAGGTGGGGCTGCATGACCGGGGAGCAACACACACCGGCCCGCTCTGTAAAGTATGGAAAGATATATATGGTGTCTTCCCGAAAGTGCTCCCACGGTTTGGATATGACGGGAAGCTAGAAAATGGACCAGAGGTGGATCGTGAGGTGGATGAAGCAGATAAGGTACAGGCCATGGATAGGGAAAGCCGGGTGGCTTTGAAGGATGGACCAAACAAGGACATTGAGGAAAACGAGAATAAGTTTCAGGAAGACATTCCCTCTTACTGGACTTAAAGCTCAATGGGATTTTTTTCATACAGAGATGCTTTGAAAAGACAGCAATTGGGGAAATTATACCTTATATTTCCTTGAATTTGTCATTTGTCAAGTAATGTGGAGAGGTTCATGAAAGAACGTCATATTTTGCACTATTCACTCACTCCCTTTTCTTGAATTAAAAAAAAAGAAAAATAATGTACGCAAGATTGATCAAGCCTTTAAAAGAACTTGCACCGACATATTGCATTCTGAGGAATATTCTTTGCAAAGTGGGACTCCTACGATTCCTAGTTGTTAAAAAGGTCAAGGTTATGTTATCAAATATTTCCTCCATCAAATATTGACATTCATCTTTGTTTAATGATTTGGCAGAATAAAAACATGTCAGTCCAGGTCTGGTTTTTCCGATAGACCTAACCTGTTTTCCCTTCATGAATTCAAATGAGATATTTGTATTTGTTTATTTATCATGCATTGTGTTCTATGACATCAATGCCTTTATACCCTAATCTCTAAGTCCTGCCATAACAGAGTGTATAGGGAATTGAGTGATTACTCTCATTCTTTTTTCCTAATTGTAAGTGTATTGTGCCAACCGTTAAGTTGAGTTTTGAGTATTCCAGAGAAATGGGAGAAACAAAGCATTGGTTTTTGTACACAGGCAGCGAAAACGTCGCGAGCTACAAGCAGGTGGCGACCTCCTGGGTGCAGTGGACAAACTACATACTATGAGCTTGGACAGATCGTTGGTTTAAAGGCGTTTCCTACAATTGATGGTGGCGCCATCTGCTGATTTTTAAATCTTGTCAATTATAAGTCAAAACTGTGATTTATTCTAATTCTAAATGAACAGATTTAAGGCTTTGTTCAGTTTATCTGGTCTTGATAGCCAAAATAGGCCAATTTACCGTTATTCGATTTACGTAGGAAATGATATAAAACAAATATATGGTTTTCTTCAATTGAAAAAAAGTAGGGGACCTGCTAAATTTTAAAACATAGTTTTAAGTAATTCTATACATTGTTTTACACAATTATCATAAGACAGGTCTACAAATCGAACACTTGCAAAGTGACCCAGGATTTCAAAGTTAAATATACATTCTATAGCACTTGAAGATCATCATATTCAATTTCCAGGAAATTGACATGGGTTTTGATTTTCAAGACAAATTGTCCGATATGCCTTTCACGGCTGGTTGTGACCTACGCCCTAAAAAATCTACCAGGTTCTTGAAAACCTCTCAAATTATCACAAATGATTTCATAAACGAGTTTCTGACAAATTAATGCCCTGGCTACGTTAAGGCTTACAGTTATGCTAATGAGAGATGATTAGTTATTCTTTTCACGATCCTCAGTCCTTGTTTAAGCGTATCTAAGATAAAGAGATACTTTTAAGGTCAAAAGCAAAAGAGTGAATTATTAAGCTAGTCAACTTTATTCAAAGTGAGTCAAAGAACCCCTGTATTCCATGGGCATCTATTGATATTAGATAATACAAAAAACATAGAAAACCTTTCAGAGGTCTCTCTTATTCGCTGATTTTGATACTAAGCATTTCATTTTGTCCACATCTTAATCAATAAGAAATATCGTGTCATTTAGTTTATAGCAAAGGAAATACAAATGAATTTGTGGATTATCAATGTAGGAACAGTGGCAGAAATACACAGGAAAGAAAATTGTGTGATAAAATACCGCCATAACTTTCCCAACTATGGGTTATCCAGCGCTATGGTTTATCCTTGATTTAGTGTTCGCAGTCACATGCCTCGTTATCAATTAGTCTAGGGGCCATAGTTCTCTGATCTCTGAATAATCTAGGCTCGTACATGAAGATCCTTCTCTGTACCTGGTACAGGAGTTATCGTTTAATAGTACTTAAGTCTGTTAGCTAAGACAGTATTGGCCTTCTATAAGTATTGAATAAAGTTGATCCATTTCCTCCCTGGGTCTCCTTAGCGAACGAAATAGAGTTTTCATGTACGAGTGTAGATTTTTAAACAGGTTCCACGTTCTTGAGAATTAACGAAGACCCCAAGCGTTGGTCAGTACAATTACAGTTTGAAGTTTGGCCAGTCGTGATTAGTCACGTGAGCGAATCGTTGATAAGGTTCACAACGTTTACGACTACAGCAACGCTGGTGCCATCTGGTGCGCCCCAGAGCAACTAAATGTTGATAAAGTTTGTTATCGTCAATTCATAGAGTGTGTATCAACTGACTGGTTACTAGTTACTTATATGATTTCAAAGAAGGGAGGCTTGGGTGAATAAAAGGTATTTGATTCTGATGAGCGAGTGTGATTTCATGGAATGCATTCTTTTTCTGATTAAATAGATATATAATATTTACAATCATGTTGAAGGAATGATGAATATACATATTTTTACCTCGTGAGGGGTAGCGGAAGTATATCATATAGGTAATTTATAAAGATATATATGTAGCATATTGTTGTAAGGAAACCATGAGCAAGAACAACAGTGGAAGATAAAACCTTCCTGTTAGAACTGTATTAGAAACAATTATCAAATACCAGTGAAAAGATTGATAACAAATACTATGATAATATGCAATCTTAGGTTATCATCGTATTGAAAACTTCCCGTGCTCACACTCACGCCACCTGATGGCAGGGTTGCTCACCAAACCTTCGGCCCGGACTATTTTCCCAGACTCAGTGGACTGCGGATTAATAAACAACACAAATATCACTCCGCGGCGCAGTGAGGATGTCCACGTGACCGCAAAGCCTCACCTCATTGGCTGCTCCAATTCACGTGACTATGAAGGGTCTGTCCGTTCGTCCTTCTGTTAATTCTATTGTATGCAGTAGGTACGTGACAATTCTAAACAGCCAATGAGAATGTTCCGTTCAAATAGGACAGATTCGGGATACTTCCAGCTGGTTGGTACATCATATTTGTTTACCACTGTAAAATATGATTTATTTATGATACACTGAGTAGAGGTCAGTAACCGTGAGATATATTTTCCATGGTGTATAATAAGTGTCACCTATCACACATTCAGTCGTATCACCTAGAAAGTATCACCTAGAAAACTGCTGGGCAGAGACTCTAGTACGAGGGTTTTTTTGTGTTTTTTTATTATTGAACCAAATTCTGTATTACAGATCTTCCATTTGGAGTAATGTGCGGGTGTGTTCACAACAAGTTACAAGTTATTCAAAACATCAAAATTAAGTAAGTTGTCCTGTGCATAATTGGAGAGAATAAGCGATGATTAATAATGATGGTGCGGGGGGGGGGGGGGGTGATGGACCTTGGACAAGGTCGTGTGTAGTGTATCTCTAGTTTACTTGAACTCAGTAGATTCAGTTAATTTCGTGTTTATAATAGAGCAGGTTATTGATGGAGCTGCAGATCTAATTCTTGTCCCCTATTCAGGTTGTTAACTATTTATGAATGTGTTGAGTGAAGCCATGGGCCTGTTGGATGATCTAGGCTTGTACGTGAAAACCCTCTTCTGTATTACACAGAGATCGAGGGACAATGTGGGTCAACTTTATTCAACACTCATGGTGTAACAAATGTTGTTTTCAGTATTAATAGAGATAAATGCCTCTACGGTTCCTTTTAATTAATTTCTTCCTTGTATAATTTTGTTTACTTTGTTACCTGTTTAAATATAGGGGTGAATAATAATCACTCGAATCCCATTCTCTGTTCTCTTGTTGAGTAATGGACTACCTTATGGACGGCTAAAACTGTCTTAGCAAACAGACTTGGATATTATCCTACCCCTAATATAAAATCCCTTAGGCTTAACATTGAGTTTCCGTATGCCACGCTGCCTTGCATACGGAGTTTTATATACCACTAGTGGCATACAGAATTGTTATCACTTAATATTCCAAAGTCGGGAAGATAGGGTAGCATAATTAGTAGAAACCAAATGAGAGTTAGACTTTCAATGTTTATGCCACGACGGGAAGGTCGTGTATTACTATGCGAAACGTTAGCTTAGCGTAGTGAGGAACAGACTTGACCTGAGTGGCATAGACACTGACAAGTCTAACTCGAGTTTGGTTACGTATTTATCCTACCCCGTCTCGATGACTTTATGATATTAGGAAAGTCTGACTTGATTCTGTCCATGTTTGTCAACTGTCAGAATTTCTGCTCAGCAGCCGAAACTATTTACACAGGTGAATAATTTCCGATCGCTGATTGGTCAATTTTTGTATTTCTCTAGGTACATAAATTTTACTTTGTATCATGGCACACCACATAAAATTTGCCTATGTTAAATCAATGACAGTTTTTCATTAGGGGTAGGATAAAATCAAAACCTGATTCGTTTTAATGGTGGCCACCGCATTCCACTCCTGGAGTTTTGGCTCCAAACTTCACTTGGCTTCGCCTCCTCGTGAAATCACCATGTCAAACTCCAGTTGTGGCATACAGTGGACAAGATTTAAAAAACACATCCAGTTTTACTATATTATTACACGATAACCCTAGATTATTCAACAGGCCCCAGGATGGTTAGGAAACTAATGCGGAAGATTTATTGACAGATATGAATGCATCAACTGATGATCAATAAAAGCTTCTTCTTAATGTTCATGCAAGAAGTGTTCAATTTTTTTACTGTTTTTCGTTTTGGCGGATGTCAAATGTTACCCACGTCTTGAAAAAAATATATACAATATTGATTTGTTGGTTGACTGTGACGCACAGCGTCAACTCCGAGGAGCATACAGCCGCTTTTATCTAAAACCAGTCTATATTATATCTATTATCCACGTTTTTTGACAAGTGACGTACTGGTATTAGTTCATTTAGGTACGCACTATATTTCGGTATGCGCACTATATATGGTGATATGGTGACTTCCTACATTTTTTCCATGGACACTTTGTATTGGGTGGATGATATCAAAGAAGAAACCAACAAGTTTTGGTCAGTTGTCGTTCTGCATGAGTTTGATGCGGAGTGATATGAAAGAGGCGACAGCCGAGTGAATTCACTTAGCATTCACATGATTTGGAGAATGAATTCTTTCACAAACAATAGTTTCTTTCTGTATCTATCTAATCCCTATACACACTAAGACAATAGGCAGCACATAGGATATTGACCATGGAGAACCGACTAAAATACTCTTAGGGGCATGGGCAATAAGATTCCAATGTTAAGCCTATGGGACAAAAATACCAGGGGTGAGATATAGCTTTGCCTATTACAGAAAATGTGATCCATTACCCTGATTGATCATCATTCTCTTCACGAGAAAGGCATGGCAAATTATATTAACTCTGGCGTATAACTCTCTTTTTTTGGGGGGGGGGGGGGGGTAGCAGTTTTGATTTCCTTATAAGGTGTACATCATATATATCAGAAAAGGTTTAGCCATAGGAATAACATTCAAAAAAAGCTCTACGATCACCCAAGTAAAGTGACAATACAACACCATGGTCGCGGCATATACGGAAACTGGCTTACTGTCTTCGTACGTCAAAAATACGCGGTGAAACTGTTGTTTACATACATCCCGATGCCGTAGGCAGAGGGATGTATGTGATCAACAGTTTTACCAAGTATTTTGACGTACGAAGACAGTCAGCCTGATTTCGTATTATTATATACCTAAAATGGCGAAATTTTACCTGGTCACGTGATCACATACCCCGTACGTCACAGTGTGGCGTACGGGTATAAATACGCCATGGGTAGGAGCGGGCAGTATGTGTAAGATGTACTACCACAGGTATATAATAATAGTGAATACAAGATGAAGTCATAGAGGATTGACCAATCAATCTAACTGGATTTGCGAATTAATTTGAAGTATTCCCGTTTTGCAATTCTATTCTATTGTCAATGAAAGGGGTGAGATCAATCCAGAACCGCATTCGAATTATAGAACAGATATCATTTTATACCTATGGCTGTATCAAGTGCGTATACTGCCCGCTCCTACCAATGGCGTATTTATACCCGTACGGCACAGTGTGCCGTATGGGGTATGTGATCACGTGACTAGATAAAATATCGCCATTTTTAGGTATATAATAATACGAAAACGGGCTGACTATCTTCGTACGTCAAAATACTCGTCAAAATTATTAATCACATACATCCCTTTGCCTACGGCATCGGGATGTTTTTGATCAATAATTTCACCGCGTAATTTTGACGTACAAAGATAGTAAACCAGTTTCCGTATAATACTCCCCTCGTTTCGATGTACCGTAATCGTCACCCGGCTTCGCCTCGATGACGATTGCGGAGCATTCAAACTTGTGGAGTATTGAGTATTCATACTATTCTCGATGCAGTTCTACATGAATGCTTTGCGATGTTGATAACAAGTGCAGTTTGTTCTGCATACAGAGGCTAACTCTGACTGCACAGTAGCGCCTCTGGTGAGAACGCCCCAGCTGCAGCCCCCGTTCCCCCGGAGTCATTATTGCTGTTTACCCGATACAACATTTGCAGCCGGCCTTCAGAAAGGCTGCCTTTGTGTCACGTGCTTTTAATTACCCAATACCAGGCCCGTTCTCAATGGCCAATCACAAATGCCCTTATCCACCATGGAGCCAATGCAAACGCCCAATCACAAAGTCGCATAGTGGTGGTTTGCGAAGTACCACCTTTCCGAGTAGGGTGGAATCGATGTTGATTGACAGATGACGTTTACCTCTGGCTCGCTGTCTGCCATGGGGTAGAAAGACCCTATTGTCGCCCACCGGAACAACATGTCCCCGATCGAAAAAAGTAGAATAGGCGACCATTCAAAGGAGTAGCAGAATGATATATATTGTTTATAATGTTTGGTTATTACTTATTTCTATTTAGACTTAGAATATTATCTTTGTTTAAAGAAAATAGACAACCCTGTCATGATTCATATCAAATATATTATTTGTTAACACCTTGTCACCTTGAACTAGGAACCAGGTGGCAGATGGGCTGTAGCCGAACCTGGCGAGACTTCTATAAGTTTTATCCTAATGAAATCTATAAAAAGATATTTAAAAAAACTAGAGAAAGAATGTCCCCTATAGAATTTCTCTTTCTAGCATTATTCTGTGATTTTTGCATTTCAACACGATTTTAAAACACCACTATATCGAATACTAACGCTACCTAGTATCATTATTATCCACTAATATTATTCACTTTGAAATATCAATTTTTGGTAATGAGAATGTCTCTATGGCTAAATAATACAATAACGATGTGGGAACAGTGACCACTGATAAGCCATAACCCTGTTAAAGCCCTGATGGGAAACCCTTGTGGTTGTCCCGGGGAATTAACCATTAATTATTCATAACTGTGTGTTCATGGCTTCCTCTATACATAAAAACCCGAGTGAATGCGGAGTGTATACCCACCATCCAGGTACGTATGCAAACCACCAGTAATGATTACAGTCTCCAAGGTCTACTAAACTCAAGTAATTACAGTGATGATGAATATCCATGGCTAGTATTATCAGAATGTGTTTTAGTAGTAGGGCTAATGTAGTACGTGGGTATGATTATCTATATTTCATTATTCATAGGACGCATTATGAGGAAGCTGGTGAATCTGAAGTTTTATACGGGCATTAATTTGATGATGTGATATGTGTGTCTAGTTATTTCTGATTCTCTAGATATGTTGTGTTTTTTCTCGCAATTTTATCAAGTATCATCCTATCATATCATTCAAAGCCTTTCTCCTAAAATTGTCTGCACATACTTACATCAAATTTCTATTGTAATTTATTCGTTACTTACGTTCTGTTTTTTGTTTCGATTTATCTAGCGATACAGTGGAAAAGGTTCATGGAAAAACGTCAGTTTCAAAGAAGTACTCTAGTCTCTGTCGAGATGAATCCACAGTATTCTGGGTTTCTGGTATTCTGGTATTCAGTATTCTGATGTTATACATTATGCGTTATAAATGTAACAGAAGCAAACTGATTTTTGGTGATAGAATTCCTGGGGTTTCTAGATGAGGCCCCTTATACAGGACTCTCATAGAGAAATTCCAGACTTCTCTCACCCAAAATAGTTTTTCCTATTATTATATACCTTAGTTTATAATAGGCTTTCTGTTTGGCCATTGGTACGAACTTGTGAGATATAATGGCATGAGGCAGCTGTCTGACTAAGCGTGGCAACACAGCAAGAGACACCTACCGGACGTTTGTATGAACTGACACTGTCGTGACGTGTATATCACGTGACAGTCTTATAAACTTTTTCAAAGACTCAACACGTTTCTTTACCGGAGCGCTTCTTAAACCTCTCAGGATTACGTTTTTTGGACAGAAAGTCGAAGAAAGCATGCCACCTAAGAAGGGTAACAAGGCCGTGGTCACGAAGACCCCAAAGGTTTCAACACCGGGCGAAGGCCGGGCCGCTAGAGGCGAAAAGAGAATGGACCTGATTCAGGCCCAAATTGAAGGCCTGAAGGAGGCCATTTTGGCGGCAGCATCCGCATCGGCTCGTGGGAACGATGCAGGAACCGGGCAGCAAAAAAGAAGCGAGGTGCATCCTCAGATAACAGCAGGCAACGTTTTGCCGACACAGACGAACGACAGGGCGATAATGCCTTGCATGGGAAACGCGGTCGACGTGACCGATACTGCAGCCATTGCCGCAGGAGCGGCCATGGCATCCAGGGCATCAGGTTTGGTGCCAAACTCAACGGATCAGCTTGCGCATCCCTGGATTCCACATGATGGACGGGCGGTAGGCGTGGCCTACCAGGACGAGGATCTCGACCGTCAAGTGCAACAGATCCTCCAGTCAACATCACACGTCTTGAGGCCTACCTCAGGTAAGCCCACCCACCCGGCTCACTACGTTTTCCGAGGAGCTAAGAGAGCGAGCGGGCTTAGGAGCTCTTAATGTACAAGAATATCTGTGGGGCATCTTAAGCATGTCTGACGACCCCAAGACTCCCGCCAGTTGCCGCAGACCACTGATGACACACCTCAGGGAGGTAGTCGAGGATTCGATTGATTACCATTTCCGGCAAGTCCGCCGCTGGAGCGAGGAGATATTCTCGCGATTAACAGAAGGATGATTCCTCCAAGGCTGGAACTCTGTGAGCGACATCCAGCACCTCCGGACGGCAATATCGCGGGCCGAGGGCGGCAGGCTCGGCAAGGAGGATTTACTGACCCAAGCAGGAAAGGCTAAGAGCAAGGCGCGCCCAGCGGGCGGGAGCCACGCCCCTTGCCCAGCTTACAACACGGAGAAGGGCTGCACTCTCCAAGCGCCGCACGTCGCAGCGGCAGGAACGGTGGATCACGTTTGCGAGTACTGCTATGACATCTTGAGCTTGCATCACCCTCACGCGGCCAAGGATTGCCGCATCAAAGTGAAGCACGAGTCTGCGGCAGCGGCCAGGAGCAATAGTCGGCCCTTTGGGGGTAGGGCAGGTCCGCCTGCCGCCCGCGACTAAGTTGGAGATGTCCGCGCGCTCCCAGCCTGCACGCACGGACTGCGACTCGGAGAGCGCTTGCGGCGACATGGGCGGGGAGGTGGACAACTCCTCGTCCAATCACGTGCCGCCCCATGTGGCGGGAGCGGTTAACGCTTTTTGGCGCCCTCAGCCTTCTGAGGAATTCAGGGAGAGGTACCCTAAGTTTACCTCAGATTATTCTGTTATCACCAACGTTGAGGCTTACAATTTTGAGAGGGCTCGTGTTATTGTCCCCTCGGCTCTCCACATGGACGAGTGGAGGGCTCGTTTAGCCGACTTTCATGATGTTGATTTGTGTGATTTCCTCGACTACGGGTGGCCTATTGGCTATACCCGGGAGCAATGGCCGCTCCCTACATATGTCAACCACGCATCGGCTCGGGCTTGTGTTCCGGATTTACAACGTTTTGTTGACAAAGAGATCCGCTAAGGCGGACTTCTTGGGCCTTTCGAGGATTTACCGTTCGGCATTAATACTCAGCTGTCCCCGCTTTTGACACGTCCCAAGCGGGACTCTAGGGACAGGAGAGTGATCCTCGACTTATCTTTTCCCGAGGGCAAATCAGTGAATGACGGGATACCGGTAGGCCTGTATTTGGGACAGGGCTGCGCCTACACTCTGCCTACGATAGGCGACCTGACTGACCTCATTGGGACGTTAGGCCGACACTCCTACGTTTGGAAGGCTGATCTCAGTAGGGCCTACAGACAGTTGAGGATCGACCCGGGCGACGCCCCTTTTCTGTGTTTTCACGTGCAGGGAGCTTACTACGTGGAGAGGTGTCCACCTTTCGTGTGTAGGTCGTCTTCCGTCGCGTGTCAGAGGACATCTAACGCTGTCGTTTATATCATGGCCCAGGCCGGGTTTCGAGTACTCACCTACTTGGACGACTTTGCCGGAGCGGCGGCACGGGAAGACGAGGCCTACCGAGCCTACCAGACTTTCATTGACCTAGCCGACATGTTAGGCCTACAGTTAGCGAAAGAAAAGTGCGAGCCTCCTACGCAAGTCATCACGTGGCTGGGGTTCACGTTGAATACACGTGACATGGTCGTCACAATTCCACGGGACAAACTCGAAGCTGTGCTGGGAGAGTGCACCAATTGTCTCGGCCGCAAATGGATTTCCCTCCACCACATGCAGTCCCTGCTGGGTCGGTTAATTCACGTGGCCAGTTGTGTACGGCACGCGAAAAAGTTTATGGCACGTCTTTTCGCGGCTCTACGGGCGGCTCGTGCGGCTCCCGTTGTGACTCTTGGTGATGGAGCTCGAGCGGATTTACGTTGGTTCGGGTTCTACGCGGCTTCGTCGAACGGGCGCCACCTTGTCCAGACAACGTCGCTTTTCGTGACGCTCCACGTCGGCGTGTCCAGCAATCGAGGTCAGGTCAAGATGTGGGACGCTGACTTGGAGTGGGCGTGGCGCGTTCCAGATATTGACCCCGGCACGGGTTTTTACAAACTCGCGGCTTTTGCCTTGGTCGTGGCGTGTACACACGGTCTTGGGAACGTTCCCACAGGTGCCACGGTCCGGGTAACAGCTTCCCACGCCGCCGTGTTCGCTCCTCTTCACCACGGGTTAATACGAGACCCGTTTATCGCCGCCTGTGCCCGTAGGATCTGGTTGGGGGCCGCTTTGGGCGACTACGAAGGCGTCCCAGACGTTGCTCTGACCGTTGAAAGTGCAGAAACACCTGTAGAAATCGTCTGCCCTCGTGTCTAAGAAATTTTACACGATTTTCGTTGATTCCAGATGCCGACCCCGGGCTCCACGCTCGGATGTTATCTTCATTCGAGGCGGCTTCAGCTGTCTCCACGTGCCGGAACAGGTCAACGCAAGCCGTCAAATACCTAAGTTTCGCAGTCAGGAACAAGTTGTCTGTTCTCCACCCTTCAATCCTCCAGGCATGTCTTTACGTGCAACATTTAGCCGACACCCTCGCCTCGCCCACAGCCATTAGGATTTACATCTCTGGCGCTAAGTACTCACCGTGGAGGGGACGTTTCTGCGTTCTCTTCCACGCAGGTGGCGTTTGTTCTACGGGGTGTCTTGGTAACGTCTGGTCACGTTGCTCGACAGGCCCCGCCGATTTCCTGGAGTATGCTGGAGGATATTTGCCGTTTATCTGGGCATCTGTCGTGCGGTCTTGTTGTCAAGGCTGCGGCCTTGTTGGCCTTTCACTCCCTTTTGAGGGCTTCGAACCTCTTCCCGGATACCTCTAAGATGCATCGGTCCCCTCATTATTTATCACGGGGGGACGTCCAAGTCGTTGATGGTGGTCTTCTTCTCACCGTTCGTTCTTCCAAGACTATTTCCTCGGGGTCACCACCTGTCGTATTACGTGTGGAGTCGTCACGTTTTCCGGACATGTGTCCTGCTAAAACTTGGGAGTCTTATATAGGCGCGGCACCTGGCCAGAGCCTAGACCCCTTGTTTTTACTTCGACCAGGGGTGGCCCTCACGTCTCCTCATTTCACCTCAATTGTCAGACTTCTTCTGTCACGTGCCGGTCATCACGAGGCCTACCTCGTCACGCCTCACTCGTTCCGCAGGGGTGGAGCTCAACACCTCGTCCGGTCAGGTAGGCCTCTCCACGACGTCCAGAAGCTTGGCACTTGGGCTTCGCAGGCTTCTTTGGCCGTCTACTTACAGTAAATTCCGTCTTCGACGTATGCCCTTTTATGAATTATACTGTTTGACAAATTTCCGTATACCTTCGTATACCGTATACCTTGTATACTACATATTTGTCTTTTTCAACGTGAAAAATAGAATTTTTCGTCCACAGCTTGGCCTCGTATCAGTCATTGGTACGAACTTGTGAGATATAATGGCATGAGGCAGCTGTCTGACTAAGCGCGGCAACACAGCAAGAGACACCTACCGGACGTTTGTATGAACTGACACTGTCGTGACGTGTATATCACGTGACAGTCTTATAAACTTTTTCAAAGACTCAACACGTTTCTTTACCTCCCACCCACCCCACATGTTTTTTTGGGTGTTACCTTTTATGAATTATACTGTTTGACAAATTTCCGTATACCTTCGTATACCGTATACCTTGTATACTACATATTTGTCTTTTTCAACGTGAAAAATAATATTTTTCGTCCACAGCTTGGCCTCGTATCAGTCATTATAATGTGATGGTCACTCTTAATACGAAACATATTATTTTTATATCACTAGCAGCAGTATGTTGACCCTTTAAGGATGGCCGCCTATGGCATAACTACACACTTGGGGGTGGCTACTGGTGACTATGTACAGTTCTAGGGGACGGAGGTGTTGTCCTCTCAAAACTCAAAATTCGAAGGTTCATCACATGATGATTTTTTTTCTCTAGATATTCTATTGGTCATAATTCAACTTTGGTTGATTTTACATTATGCATAAATTGATAATGTTTCTGCTCATCATCATCATTGTACTCTATCAATCCAAACGACTTCAGTGTGGAAGATCGCTTATGCGAATGAACAATGACGTTTGTAAACCTTAATGCTGAATAAAAAAAAAGAAGAAGAAAGGCATACAGGGTGAGATAAAATCAGAAAGCCACTCAATGAAGATAACTTGCTCTACACTCCACCTCCTTTGACCGCTACGTAGTTCACACAGGTTCACTTTATGAATTACTCCGTGGTCAAACTCGGTGGAGTACGGACCAAGTTAATTCGCCTGTGAGTTTCCTTCTAGCGGTACACTGCTGTTTGACCAAGGAAGCCTCCTGTCAATGCTCAGATAATCCGTAAATGAAATAGAAAGCAACCATTCCTTGACTTGGGACTATTTTTGGTCCCTTTTCTCAGTAAATTAGCTGCCGGTCGGTCCCATTCATATTTTCTGTCATGATACAGAGATTTACGACTGATTTATTAAAACATGGCTACATCTCAAAGAATATTCTGTAGAACGCCATTAGAATGATAAGATTTGTGAAGGTAAAATTAATTCTCACTTAATACATGCATATGCGTGCTTCTCGGTGCACATTAGCCTGTGCGCAGAAATGTTACACTAAATAGATAGACGCACGTTGACAAACAGTTTTATGTGTTTCCATTATACAGGCAGATAACATGTTTAAACGCAAGGTGTCCGTAGTAGTAAATCACAAAATATATATGCATTTTTAAACATTGGCGTCAACGTGACGAAAAAAACTGGGAACATTAAACGCCAAATCCAGCATACAGTAAAACCCCGCTCAAGGAGACACCTTCTGTTCCGAGCAAAGTGTCCCCTCATGTGGGATGTTCCCTTAAGCAGGGTTAAGATAAATTAAATAAAAATTTCTGCTCCAAGCAAATTTTCACCTTAAGCGGGGTGCCACCTTAAGCAAGGTGTCCCAGAAGCGGGTTTTACAATATATAGTTGTGTTTACGGATGACGTCAACATGCGTAAAGGACCAGATTGGTTCCGTAACAGTGGAGGACGCCACGTGATCATTGAAGGAACCACGAGACTTGTTTATTTTGTAAATGTTTCAATCATGTTCATCACCACCGCCATTCCTAATGATTGCCTGCTCCAAAACCTGTTACCACTTTGTTAAATGCCTCCTGATCCCAGCCCCACAAAGTCACGTGATGAAAGCACGTGATGTGCACTGCATGCTGGGATAGTTCTAGCATGCATGAAACAGGCCTATTAATTAAAGTCTCCCTGGCCCGTCCGCTGGCCACAAGAACATTAGCCCACTACGGCCCCAGATTCCCACACTTAAGCGGCGTTTACACTAGACGATTCTGGCCGGCAATGCTGGTATTTTGCACCTCCTCACAAGTTTCAGCAATAAAGTGATAGAAATTGTCTAAGGCAAATGCCAAGGACGTGGTGATTGCAGATTGTCTGGTTACATCAGATTATGCAATTTGGCACCACTTGACCACTATTGAACATGGTCTGACTCTGGCGACTATTTCAAGTGGGCTTGAGGCTTGAATTAGTCTTCTACTGGGACGTGATTCCGGGAAAACATATAGTCGTCAGTGTAAACACTCGGGTACATTCTGAGGTTGACGACTATTGCAGTGGACATTGCCACCACCTGACAACAATTGGCTTGTTGATCTACAGTCGCCATGTATTTAGTCATCTAGTGTAAACGCCGGGTAACACTGTGCTGTTTTGTTTTACTAACCACACCCCCACACTCCGACTCCCTCAACCACCACTTGTTTTAAAACTACCCTGATGATCCTTACACATGCGTATCCGGTGGGATGATCAATGCGCATGCCTAACGGCTGGTTCCTGGCAGGTGGGTGTAAGCTCAGTGCTGAGTGTGGGGTTAGATGATGGGGACCATCGCTGATGGATATAAGGTGAGGGATCATGGCGACACTGACCTTTTCCTATGTTTCTCCCCATTTTATTTCCTCGTTGGGGCCATCCATTAACTACGTACGCACTGAGGGGCGGGGGGGTGGTCGGAAAGGTCAGAATTTTCAGAAATTTTGCATATGCTCCCTCTTTGTTCTATTACGTACAAGATCGGGAGGGATTGTGTTAATAATTTTTTTTAATTCTGATTACATACTTTATGAATGACTTCTTTTTTTAAGATGTTTACACCCTGAAACATACTCAGTCTAGTAGACGGGTCTCTACGCATCCCCAGCACTGATTCACTCACATTCTTTCGGCAGTTTTTTTTTGCATTGATGCTATATACAACAAAGTAGGTACAATATAAGAATAGAGCAAGATTGTTTTTCGTTGACGTGCAATCAGCTTCAAGCGACTGCTGGTATATGACTAGATTCGACTCGCCGCGGTTTCGCGGCGCGCTGGGTGGTGTTCTAATCCCCTACTAAGCATGATTCCCATTGGCTGGTGGGTGTCACCTGATGTTTGTGAAATCCCTTATTGGAGCTTTCTGACCTATTTGTGTTGGGTCAGTTGGGCAAGATTGTGCTATAGCAGTTTACATAAAAAGAGATAGCATGACCCTCGGGTACTAGGTTGACTCAATCACAGACCACACTAGTGAGATAACATAATATAAACACATGATTGTTGAACTTGCAATACAGCAAAAATGCTGTCTCTTTTTTTACAGAATGTATGATGCCAGTAAAACTTTCTGACTTTTTTAAAAGTCCTTCTGCACTGTTATGGTCCCCTTTACCAGGTGAGGGGTGAGGCAGGTTTGGAGATGTACTATTTACTATATAAATTTCTTTTTTATTACTGGAAGTTTTGATGAAATGTTCCGATTGTGAAGAGTTTTATAGATTGATAAGTTGCGAGATAATGTTGTAGTGAATCAGAAGCAGATTTGACGGGGAAATCTGCTTCCTCCCGATACTGAACTGACCTCCCGATACACCACGATTTTGTCATTTTTAATCGTAGTGAATCGGAGGTCTATCATAGTGAATCGGCCGGAGAGGGTGCACGGTTTGACAATATTAACCGTAAATTAGTAGGTGGAAACCTAGCCAGATTGAAACATTACCTGAGTATTTTCCATTCCAGAAATTATAAATCCATTATCCTTGTGATTGCTTGATTGTTCTGCATTTTCTATTCATTTTATCCTTATTTTGACCTTTCTCTTCCAGGTGTTTTGGTTTCATGTTTTTTAATCTATCCAATATTACGCCACATGGGCGGTCTTCCAATTCATGGGTCGTAGTACAATATCAGTTTGTGTTCCATATAACTGTTGAAATTACTCATGTTCGTATGAATTTGATAAACGTATAGGTCATAGGCTCTGTTGAATACTATATAGAACTGGATCAAGAATCGTATAGATATTCAATAATCCACGATTTTAGATGCACTGCAATCGTCATCAAGGCAAAGCCATTGCCATTTTATGGGGGTAATCGTTCAGTGATTTTTTTCGAATGTTTTTCCTACGGCTAAACTTGTACCAGGGGTGAGATAGATAGTATTATGTGATGTATGATGATGTGATGGGGTTGGGAAGGATCTGACTAGAATAAGAAACATATCTGGTGCTGTACTAGCATTCATCAGTTTGATTATTTGAGTAATATTACTATACACCTTTGTCCGATCATGTATGAAATACTGCCCGCTGCTAGGGGTGTAGTATGAACAATGTTCGCGCCCCCTGTGACAGCGGGCCAGAGTGAACGGCAGTGGCATTATCTGGAGCAGAAAAGTTAATAAAACAGGTTTTTAAACGAGAAGGAGGTATATAGTAATAAGAAAACGTAGTGACTGAGCCCGTACGGTGTCCGTTCTCGGTCATTTGATGAACAAATATGGCCTCTCGCCTATTGCATCGGGCCATATTTGTTCATGAAATGACCTTGAACGGCCACCCATACGGGCTCAGTAACCACGTTTGCTCATATTACAATCAGATCCTGGCCAGCTACTACAGGAAAAGAGAGAAGGGTTTATTTTTCAGTGTCGACATGACGGACACGGCGTTTACCTGGTTACTAGGTGCGGAGGACAATGCTCTCAAACCCAGGAGGAGGGAGACTCGTCCCACAGGGCACTGGAGGAAACAAAGGGGTCGGCAGGTGAACATGCATCCCTCGTAAGGCCACTAAAGAGAGCTTGCTTCTCTTCACCGCGTGTATCAGCAGAAAACGTTTTTAGAATATTTTTTCTTTTTTTCATAAAATGAACCTTGATAAAAATTATGAAAGGAATGTGCATTTGCTATCAAATCAAAGCTCATAATGTCATGGATGTATTTACCGTGGTCTTATGTGTATCTAGGCATTCCCCAAACCGTGATATCTCTCTTCATACTGCCTATACAACCAATAGTTCTGTGCTCCCACCTCTTGTCAAACTATGGTACCTAGAACTATGGAACTTGGTGCTATGGAACATTTTTGAAAACCTAGAACTCAACTCTCAAATTTTTGTTAAAACAAATTGTATTTATTTTAATATTACACAGGGTAAAATGAGTAAGATATTTGGAGTTTAGAGTGAGAGTGCAAGATAGGATCAAAATAATTATGTCTGATGCCCAATTTATGGCACTTCAAAAGCCATCTTTGATCCAGCAAAACGAAAATCTCCCTCTTCATATTTTTCATGGCCTAAGTGTGCTATGCCATGAAGCCGGCGGTAAGCACGTGATGTGCCGTTCCACCTGTTGATCAATGATGACCACCGATTATGGCATCTAGCACCGCCGACTTACTAATCTGTGGAAAATGTCGCTGTCTTATGGGCTTAAGTTATACATTTTTCTGCAATTATCATAGGGTGGAAACAAAGTGGGATACCGATTTGTCTCTCCAATATTAGGCAATATGGCATGACCAACTTACTTTTGAGGCTAATGACGAAATCAAACCATTTTGAATTAATTGGTGGCTACGACTAAACATTGGTTGGTAACCACCTCCATTTTGGTCTAAAATTATCGTTTCTATGCTAGTATAGGGAGACTTAATCTTCAGGCAAGTCTTATACATATTAAATAATTGGTGCACATTGAACACATAACTAGTCGTCAGGTGGAAACAGAGTGTTTAATTTGGGGTCAAATGGTGTTAGTGAAAACAGACTCCCAAGCAGGACGACCTACCAACTACAGTACTGGGTGCACATAAAGGGCACAATCCACCAGGCCGATTTCTCACCCGATCAAATGTTCCTGGGCCCTTAAGAGGAAGCTCACGTATAGTAATTTATTTAATTCGGATAATTATAGTTTAATTAATGACTATTTTCAAAGATTTAAGAAATTCCTGGGCATCCGATAATAATCGGCGATTGTCTGGCTACGGAATCGGCTACCGTCGGTCCAGTGGAACACCCCCTTAATCAGTGTGGTTTTCGTCAGCAAGTTGAAACGTCGCGCAAATAGCCTATTTCCATTGTGCCTCAGCAGTGCTAACGGTCATGTATGTGGATGTCTGTGGTTCATGACTGTAGGTGACGGCCAATGGAAATGGGCTTTAGGGAGAATTAAAAAAATCGACAGCGTTTTTCGTCTGCCAATGGAAACGAGCCTTTTGTGGTTGGAGGTATCGCCATTATATGATCTCTTTTACCTTAGATGGATCACTCTTTCTTTTTCCCTCCCATTTCTCTCTCTGTTTCTCCTCTCTCTCTCTCTCACTTTCTTCCCCAATTATTTCTGTCAATAGCTCTCTGTCTCTCTCACCTTTTTGTCTCTACCTAAACCTTTATCTCTCTCCCTTTCTCTACATTGTCCCCTTTCTCGTCCCTCTTTCTCCCCCTCCCATTTTCTCTCACTCTCTTTCTCTACCTCTCATCGCTCTTTTTCCATATGTTCCTTCTCTCTCCACCTTCTATCATTGTCTAGTTCTTTCTTCCTTCTCTCTCCCTTCCTTCATTTTTCTCTCCTGTACCCTTTCATCATCTCTCTCTCATCTCTTCTGTCACTATTCTTTCAATTCCTCCAATCCCCCTACCTCTCTTTCCCTGTTTCAATTTCTACCGTCCCCTCTCTCTCTATATCTCTGCCCTCTCTCACTCTCTAGACATAACATCGGCAAGTCGTACTTAAAGCCATTGGAGTATTGTAGAAAACTACTCAATGGGTGATGATGCCACAAATTGTAGCCAAATCGACAGTGATAGAGTAAGATAAAATCTTAACCGCACTCGATCCAGAGCCACTGACAATGTCTTATTAATTTTGGTTTGCTGCATAATCCCACTTGGCTTTGCCTTGTGAGATTACTTTGTAACCACAACTCATGGCATATTGTCACTGGCTATGGATCTAGGTGCAGTTCCTAATTTTATTACTAATCTTCCTCAGCCTTTCCTTCTTACTCTCTCATTTCTCGCTCGGCCTCCTTTCTCCGTCTCAACATCCATCCACTCTCCCCCTCTCTCTCCCCTCTATCCCTTCCCCCTTCCCTTTCGCTATCCTCTCTTTCCTTTTCCCTCCCCCTCTCTTCCTCATTCCCCTCCCTTCATTGCCAGAGGTGACTTGTTTCTATTACAACATAATTTATTCATACCACACATTTTACATTAACTCTAACGTATGGTTGGATTTCATTATAGTCCCGGTATAACCTAAGGCTGGGAACCCCTTTTAAGGGGAGATGACCATACGGTCTCGTGTGGTAAACTACCATTACGGTAATGCACGCATTTCAAATACAATCACCCCAAGGGGAAAACTGGGGTCATAGTAACGCAGATGTTACTTTACTATTATAGGCATATCCTGCAAAATACAGTGGCAACACCTGGGTCTTATTCTTTTAATATTGACAACGAAGGTTCAAACTGGTTCCGTGTGACTTGATTGATTCCATTTTACGGAATTTGGTGCCCATCAATTGTAATTCCTTTTCTTTCATTTCCTCTTATATTCATGTATATATAAAATGACTATGGTCGTAGACCGCTATGTGATGTACATGTATGCAAACCATATCAATAAAAATATATGTGTGCCTTAATAGAGGAACTGCTTGATCGGAATGGGAACTGAGCATGGCCGGAGCAGGATCGGGACATAATTTAGATTTAAAAAATCAAGCCCGTTGGAGAAAATATAAGATTCTGTTAAATTTCTCTGCATCCAATAAGTAAAATGGGGTTGGATGGAGAATTGTCTGAAATTATGATTGTCTTCAAATCCTTCAAACGCAAGGATGGTGACTTATAATTACCAGTACGTAAGCGGTATGTAGACGTTAGGGTCTACCACCCGAAAGTTGGGATGTTAGGGCTCACTAATCGGGACGTTATGGCCCAACTGTCATGATATCGACATATATCATTGAAATATGCATACATGTCATATATGTAAACATGGCATTGCGGTGCGGACGAGGCGCGACTGTTGCTTTCTCACCATCAGTCTCGGCTGGGCTCTAATGTCCCGACTTTCAGGTGGTGGGCCCTAACTTCCTGCAATCACTTAAACATGTTCAATCATACATTGACTATATTCTGGGGAAAATACGAAGAAAGTAACGGGGATTTTCTTTTAGTAATGAAGCCTAAAATGACCCTAGTTTCTGAGCACGTAGATGAGTTCTCAAATACTTTATGATCGTAATGTTTAAAAACTCAAAAAATAAAATAGGTTTAAGATTTTATGTTGAATATATCCCGATATCCTTTTAACACATAATGTAGGTTTGGTTTTTTTATGCATCTAAGCAGATCTAAATCTTCCAAATACAGGCTGTTTGGAGAACTGTTCGTTCATCAATGAGAGCTCCAGAAAGGCTGATTTCGAAGCCTGTGGCCTGAGGTGTCCCAGAAGCGGGGTTTTACTGTATGTCAATCTAGATGTAATAAGCTACCATGGTATATCCTGACACCATAAAGTTGTTTCTGAAAATGTTGATGTATGGAAGAGAAAACAATAAATAACTTTTTTAGATAAAGAAGATTCAGGATTAGTGTTCTGCCACCAGATGGCGTGTTGCGCTTCACTAAACACCCGCGTGGGGGCGCCCCGTGGGAACATTAAGCTCTCTGTGTGCACCTGCCGCTTCTACACCTGCTCACTAGGCGCGCTCTACATAACCATGGTAACATGCTGCTATATATAGAAATACAATGCAGGCACCTGCCAAGGTAACCTTCTTAGAAAAATCAGGAAAAAAAACACTCGAATTTCGTCTTTATTGAACACATTTCTCCACCGTGAGAATGTATTACATTATTCTGTAGTGAGTTCAGATATTTTTTAATGTAGTAGGGAATTAATGGTAATGGTAATAATTGTGATAATAATGGAATAATGGGAGGGATAAAATGGAGCATTTATCAAATGATATTATCTTCTGGTCCTAGTATGTAAGTGTAAAAGTCTTTAGCCCAAAATTCGTGGAGATGGGGATTGGATATTTATATAGAACTGGATTGGCAATTGTATAGATAAACAATACTTCATGAGTTTAGATATGCTGTAATCATAGTGAGGCGAACTTTGATGACAGTGTGTCCAAACGAGTGGAGTATTGTTTATCATATAATTTGTATATCATATAATTTGAGTGCAGTTCATCCAACAGGTGACCAGCAAGCAGGGTTACATGTTCTTCAGACCATTCACCTCAAGTGTACTTGAGTGCCAGGGTGAGTGTTCAAAGTGTCCGAGACAAAAATGTACAATGAACGTCCTTCCATGTGAATCAAATTCGCCATTTTTCCTTGAGACTGATGAAAGCCCTACGTGTGAATCCCGCTTAAGGCTCATCAACAGATGCTCAGAGATCTTCAAAGAACAGGTAAGGGAAATAGTTCCGGTCGTATAATGTACACACAGAGTTGTATCAATTATTTCGGAAAAAGGAACATCAAGCTTTATTCACAGGGTCTTTAGCGAACATCTTCATTGATTAGTAACTTAATATCAGAAGCAAGCTGAACATTTCTTGATAATAAACCAAAATACATATAGCCCCATAAATTCGTGTGGAGGATTCCAGAACTTTACATAAGATTGATAATCTATTCTGTATATTCATTGTCTGGTGGCTGACTCTGTACAGCTGGTTGAATCTTAATTAATGAGCAATTGCGTCATGCATAGGTCCTGAGCATAATTTTGAAGTGACCTTCTAGAATACTGCATCTTATGAATATAGATATACAGTCAGTGTATGCACTTATTGTCATAGTGCCCAGCATGGTTTTCCGGGCTGGTATTCTATGTAGGATGATGATTTTGTCTTCTTTATGTCCGAAAATAATTATGAAACTATACAAAAATTATTTCTCCACATGATTAGCCTTTTTTTTAAACCCAAATAACTGGAAGTATCTTCTGAACCTACATCGGGAGTGCGTTCATCTATTCTCAGCACTATAAGTGTTGAAGATCACAGTTTGGTTGCTGAAAGAAGTGATCGCACATAGAAACAACTGTCACAACCAAGTCTTTGTCACAAGCATTCGTTCATTGCTAATGAAATATTTTAGAATCTTCATGTTGTTTTGTAAGCTTCACAATTAATGTCAGTCATTATTCAAAAGTATGAATGATACAGAATCGATACCTGATGCCTATCCGTAGTATACTTAGTATAATGTATTTGATAGTTTATGATACCATTCCTTTAAGTAGTAGTTATTCATACCCCTTCAGACGTATGGCGTAAAACCTATCAAAGTTCGAAGTGTATTCATGTCTCTACCTTTAGATACTAGTCCTTTTATTTGGTTTAAGCAGCCTTTAATTGTAATGACACAACAGGCAAATCACAGCAAGTAGGCGTGTATCTTATAAAGGGGCTGCATATATTTTTTGATGGGACGGTAACCCTTTCGACACATGACAGCTAGAACAGGTGTGATTCTTATAGAGCATTCTAACAATGACATTGATATAAAAGTATACCTCACAACTAGTCCTACGTTCAAGACTTCTAAGGCAAATAGTATTCAAGATATAAAGTTGTAGAACAAATGACTTGCTCGAGATAGGAGCGGAATATGTTCTCTATTTCAGAAATAAGTGACACAGTTTTTACAATTATTTTAAGCATATTTTTCAGTAATCGATGGGAAGATCCCTTTATACAGGAAAACAGGACAGAATGAGATAGGGATTGGACAGAAACAATGAAAAAAGGGAGGGGTGCAAATACAAGACAAGTATGTGACCCATAGAAGTGTAACGGGGGGGAGGTATCTTAACACCAACACCAGTTCCATTACTTGCTGGTGTGGTTCACTAAAGAAGAAATTGATGAGTGTTTGGTCTGTGTCCTCGTTCGCCATCAATTTTGGAGTGTGCAGTATCATGAACGAGGCGAAAGTCGAGTGAATTCTCTGAAGCATTCCAACCGGGATGGCTATTTGGGACTCAGACCAAGCACGAATATGTTTCCGATTTTATCTTAGCCTGGAAATATTCATCTGTTGGGCCTTCGTTTAACAAGAGTTACCGTGCTTGCAATCCTGTTGAGTATGAGCTCCTAATGTTAAGCCCATGGACGCTTACACCAGGCCAAGATAAAAGCATTTATCTCACCCCAGTATTTTTTTCTATAGCCTTAACACTAAGAACTCATACTCAACGGCTGTGAAGGATTTGTACCCGATGCTCAAAGGCTAATTTTGTGAATTTTTCTAATGATTAATGTTTCTGATCATGTATATGGAGTGAGATAAAATCAGAAATCCATTTGACGTAACGTAATTCATCAGCATCACTTCATGAATTACTCCATGACCAAACTCAGTGGAGTACGAACCAAGTTATTTTCATCTCATGAGTTTCCTTCTGAGTATTAAGACAAGTAGTGCCCAACAACCTAGAAGAGTTGAAGGGTGTATTTGTAAATAACGGCGCATAGAATTAAGGGCTATTATCGGAGACTCCCAGCACCATTCAGAGGTTGTACAATGCCTATTATCATAGCCTCCTATCTATAACAGGGGTCGCCTAACTTCTGTATGGACCCACAATGCGAAACGACAAATCCATATACTATTGTGAGCGTGTGCTGGCGATGTAAGCGCCCCCTATTTGGGGCACTGGGGTCTGTATGGACGTGCGGTATGAGTGTACCACGTGACCGCTGCACGGTGGTGTGTTTGGAGGGACTGATGTGCTGAGACTGTGTTTACACAAGCAAGCTGACCGTTCATAGTCCATATCCGGCCACATGGAGGTCAGCCCCACTCTGATGGTTCGCTTGTCTGAATGCAGCAAACAATATGTGTGTGTATATATATATATATATATATATATATATATATATATATATATATATATATATATATACGTATATGTATATATTCACGGAGGGTGATGCCATATGGCATCAACTGTGCTTGGCTGGTGATGCCAAAATGCAACAGCCATGCTAAGACGGGTCATGCCAAAAGGCATCGTTTTCTTAAATTTGCAAAATTTTGTTTTTGTGGAATAAAATAGGGAATAAAGGGAATATTGGAAATTTTCAGAGAATATAGATACAACACCCAGGTAAAGATTTTAGGTGAGATATTTAATAAGATTAATGATTGTTTATTCTATCACATCCTAATGTTATAGAAATATTACAACTGGCCTGAGACTTCCCACCCCCTGGAGGTATGAATTAGCACTAGTACCCATACTTAGCCAGAAACTATTGCCACAGGTCCCCGCCCTTAAAGGGCTATTCAGATGTAACCCTGTACATCTCTGTAAACCTGCAAGATTTACCCGCGACAAGGAACAGAATTATATTAGATTTTGAATCCTGTGAGGTACATGAATCCCACCGTGTGAATTCCACTTCACCCTTAATGAGGTACAGAATCTCAAGATTTCAAATTCATGGGGGCATTTTGGTGAGACAATTGTACCCACTGTTGATTTTTTGACCAAGTACACAAGCTAGCCAATAATAGGAAGCCAGCTAGCAGGATTACACATTTTCACACCCCCTCACGTCAAGGTTACTTTGGTCTCAGGGTGAGTGTTCACCGGGACTCTGTCTGAGACTGTGTACTAGGCGTGTCCTTCCATGTGAATCAAATTCACCTTTTTTTTCCTTAAAACTGAATGGCACCTTGCTTTGCACCTTGCCATGAGAATTTTGTACAAAGGGAGAGTTGTCTGACAATAGGGATGGGTATGAAGTACACACGTCTGAGGTACAGAAGTCTCTTTGTGTGAAACCCACTTTAAGCTATCAAGACATTTTTCTCCAGTTAATACCTCATGTGATAGCTTTTCCTTTATGTTTCAGCCCTGTATCTCATCCCTACATCATCCATCTCTACATACCCCACTCCTGAAATCCCATCATTACTCATCCTTTGAGTTGCACATATATCCAATCCTTGAGTATTCTAATCTTGCATGTTAACCCTGCATATCCCGTCTTTGAACATCCGATCCCTGCACTTCATATCCTTAAACATCCAATCCCTGCATACCCAATTCTTAAACATCCAATCCCTGCAAATCACATCCTTAAACATCGAATGCCTGCATACCCAATCCTTGAACTTTCAATACCTGCAAATCACATCCTAAAACATCCAATGCCTGCCTATCCAATCCTTAAACATCCAAACCCTGCATATCCCATCTCTGCATATTCCATCTTTGAAATTCGTAATTAAATATATTCCACCCCGACATGATCCATCCCTGCACATACCACCCTGCATACCCTATCCCAGCACATACCACCCCTGCATACCTTATCCCTGCACATACTATCCTGCACACCCTGCACATAATATCCCAACATATCCCATGTGTGAATCCTCCATCCCTGCATAGAACTGCTCTCAAGTTGACTCATTAGAAAACAATCAAGTTCAAATACTGCCAAACTCTCTAACTTACATATGTGTATAAATCATTAACCATTTATGTAATATGTTATTCAAAACAATAACAAATATTAAAGATCGTTGAGTAATGTTTGGTCAATTTCGAGGGGGAGGGTTGACTGAATATCAATGCACACAGATTTATGTGTTAAACACTAGAAGAGCTGAGAGTGTAAACTAGCAGTAGGCAGCATGTAAACAACAATCGATGGTTTAGTGGACAGACGGCCAACCAACGAGGGGTTGAAGCGTAGTAATACATTGCGATGGCGAGTGTATTACGACGTCAACCTCCAGTGGTTTAAGAGCCACCTATTCACATGGCCATTGTTGTTGCATTTATTATTCATCTTTTCAAATAAATCATACCCATTTATTACTGTATAAAAGGGCATGACAATCGGGTCTATTTCTTTGCTACATAGCACAAGGGAACTATTTTCCCGTATACCCCAGCTTTTTGGCCGTATACCACAGATTTGAGTCTGTAGACTTCAGAACTTTATGGTCTCTGACAGGTTTTATTTAATGGGTGGTGGTTTACTGAGTCCCTATACCTTTTCAATGTGGTCTTTGTATACGATGGATAACAAGAAGTAGGAAACAATACCAATACAATAGAACCCACAGCCACCTCTCTATCAGGATCAACTCTTGGTTGATGACCGTCGTAACACCGCCGCGTGCACCTACAAGTCACTTCCGGCCACCTACACGTCACTTCCGGTCTCCAACCGAGTCTATGTATCATAATAACCGGTCGGAGAGTGACACTAGGGATATTATTGAAATGCATAGGCAGAGAGGTAACATTCAAAATAGGCTATAACACTATGCTGCACCATAGATAAAACATCGACTTTATGCACAGTATTAGGTGATGTATTGGACTGTATGGTGAGCAACAATAGCATGCGCATGTTTACCTTAGCTGGATGACCATGTAGGTGCACTTAGGTTACGTAACAAGGTAAACCACACGAGTGGTCCCCAAAGGGTAGACTCTGGAGGTCTGGCAGTTGGTAGAAGTTAGAGCTGGTTTAGGGATTAGCCTGGAAGCCTGGCCTACGTACTCACTCACTCACTCATAGGCCAGGCAACGCCCTCCATTTTATAATGCATTCTAATAAATTATCTTTCATCTTTTGAAAGATTGCCATTACTTCATTTTGTACTATGCTTTATCATAAATAAGTAGAATCAAGGTATTTTCCAACCTCGTGAGGGAGAACGGCACTCTCCTAGCAGAGATCCTGCTGGGAGAGTGGGAGAGAGGCTGCGCTGGATATAATTGCCACTGCAAATAAGCAGGGAACAAGCGAAAGTTCAAAGTTTTGTATCATCTTTTACAATAACGGAAAAACAGATGTATTTGTAAAATTGATTTCACCTGCATATATATACAAAACGATATCGTATAATTTTTCAGACATTAAAAACTCAGGTTTTTTTTGGGTTTTTTTGGGGGTTTTTTTTATTCACAGTACCTCTCAACAAATGTCGAGTTTTTCAGGCACTCAGTTTTTCAGTTCAAAGTTAGACTTTTATTCAACTTCACCATATTTACAGGGCGGGATTATCCTTATATATCGTTGGCATTCCGAAAGTTTCATAAATCTCCGTTGATTATTTTATATGTTTTCCCGTTCGGGTGCCTCTCCGATACACACCGATATGCGGGTAATGGCGGAACTCTGTGCCCTATGGCTTGAGCATATTTGTTTTTTCTAACAACACTTGTACACTAGTAACAGAGATGCCAAAATTATCTACTCGCTGATTAGAGGACGCCTGTAATTTATCTACTATGTTATCGAAACCCAAAAGTAAAAAAATACAAGACCAGGCTCGGTTGATCCCTACAGAACAAGGGTGTTTTAAAAGTAAAAACTATCGAAAACTATTACAAAAACAAAGACTCATGGATTTATCATTTGTTATTAATCAAATGATACACAATCGTGTTTTATAAAGATTTGATGATAAAGATTGGTTATGTCAGTTTCAGTTTCCATGTACTGACAAATGGTAAATGAGAAAAACAGTGCAGACAAACAATGGAGTAGATAAGGGTAACTAAGCATAGATAATGGTTTACATTTTACGTGAACAGAAACAGGCGTATGATGTTTATCTACGCCCGCGGTGTCTCATCTACGCCGAAATTAGAAATATGCAAACTGAAAGGTTCGTCCTGTGATTTCTGTTCACGATACTTGTTTTGCAGAGGTCGATCTAGCACATTCACATAAATCCCTGTTTTACGAACAGGGATTTAGTCACATTGTATCAGCCTAGACTCTAGGATAGAGAAACAACACCTGGGTTGATATTTAACCCGCTTTTATTTATTTTTATTTTCATATCAGTATGACTCGATATTATATGATAACATCGAGATACGTAAAAACCCACATACCCAGGAAACAAACCTAATTGAGATCACCACATAGCATGCAATGCGGCGTTTCGCGCGGCGCATGGTCACTTTTTTAATGTCAATTGTATTATACTGAATTCTACAGAAACCACTCGCTGGGTAAAAAGCTAAGTGTGTACCGGCAATCATGTATAAAAACATTAGTGTATCCATGTGTTTGTATAGCCAGGTGTGTTTAGTGCTTCAATGAAAAAATGGTGTGCCTATTTTTAATGAGCTAAATGACCTTTCAAGCTACGCATTATTCTAAAGCATAACCATCTAATATTGATGTTTATGAAATGGTGTTGTTGGCATCATGTGTTTTGTCTATCGGAATTCACAACAAAAATACAGTGAACAATATGCTGTCAGAGTATAATAGAACTGATTATAATCAAGTATAAACATAGTGTAAAGTACCGATCTCTACATCCATTAATTATATTGATTTCTCTGCAAATAGATTGCCTGTATTCATTAGTATCAAAATGACTGCATAAAGACAGTCACCATTTTTGTAGCAGCTCCTCCCTCCTACCAAGATAAGGGATTAAGGAGAAGAGGACCTCATGTACGTCCTAGAAAGGACAATGGGAGGCAGTTCGCGTAACATGTTACTGGAGCCAGCGGAAGATAGGGTGTTTTTCAGCCAACCTGACACCTCCAGTCTAGATAAAAACCTTAAAAAAAGAGTGGATGCAGTAGGACGCGAATCCACAAAGTCCTACAACCTTGGGTTTACAAGTCTAGTGCTTTTACCTGTATCCAAGACCAGTGTACTTCCACTACTACCACCACCACTACTATCCCCACCACCTGTATCATCACCACTTAAGTCAAAGCCTGATCAGCAACACCACTAAAGAGCCTGGTCGTTCTGGTAACCTACAGCTAGCATAACAGGACAGGGACAACAAATTCACAACTAACTCCGGCTTCTGTACCAGTTTGCTTTCACCACCACTATCTCCACCACCACCAGTGCCTGTGAGGTCACCAACACCACTACACAGCCTGGGAACTGTTTCACTAGTTTCGTGACATGTCTAGATGGCGTCTGTGACACCATTCAGACAGATTGGGGTTGACTAGTTTCTTGAAAACACAAGTAGCTGCCCTTAGGACAAGACAGACTCCAAACACGGTTGGTCTGGTTTCATAAAAATTAGACATTAGACTTCGTTTTGTCTGTTCTTGCTTGCACTGTTGGTGCTGCTTTTTATGTCTGTCTAACACTTTTGTCACGAAACTAGTGAAACAGGTCCCAGATCACTGTAGTAATTTGCAACCTGTAGGATAGGACAGTAACTATAAGTTCACACAGCTAGTGCTTCTATCCCAGACTGGTGTGCTTCCACTACCACCACTTCTACAACCTATTCTACTACCACCACTGCCAGTGCCATCACCAACACCAAAGCCAGAACCTCATCATTTTTATAACCCACACCTCGCATTACAGGATAGTACTAATTCCTGCTCCAATTACCCACAAACTGATCACACCCATAATCTGCATCTAGTATAACAGGACAATGACTGCAAGTTCACAACTACCACTTCTGTCCCAGTCCAATGTGCTGACACCACTACCTCCACCACCACCAGTGTGGTCACTAACACCACAACACAGCCTGGTCGCTCTGGTAACCTGCAATTGTATATCAGGGACCCGTTTCACTAGTTTTCTGACATGTTTGTGACACCATACAGACATTGGGGTTGTCTAGTTTTGTGACAACACAAGTAGCTACCCTTAGGAAAAGACAGACCCCAAACAAAAGTGTTAGACAGACATGAAAAGCGGCACCAACAGTGCACGCAAGAACAAACAAAACAAAGTCTTATGTCTAGTTCTTATGAAACCGGACACACCATCTAGACGCCATCTAGACATGTGACGAAACTAGTGAAACAGGTCCCAGGTCAGGAACCACAAGTTCACAACTAACTCCCGCTTCTGTCCAAGTCCAGTTTGCTCTCACCGCCCGCTACCTCCACCACCACCGCCAGTGTGGTCACCAACACCACTACACAGCCTGATCCCTCCAGTAACCTGCACCACAGCCTTTCATTGAACGCCCTGTGGCCGCTCCCACCACTTCTACCACTACCACCTCCACTACCACCTCCACTAACAACTCCACTAACAACTCCCCCCAGGCCCGGGGCATCATTACCCATCATCCCCCGCGCCTCGGACGCTGCGAGCGCGTCTCTCAGGAGGACGTGACGTCATCGGCACGGCCAGGGGGCGCCACTGGTGTCCCGGCGCGGTACTTCCTCCACGGTGAAGCCTGGAGAGGCGGGCGGCAGGAGGAGGCAGCGTGTGTATACATGCGGGGAGTGTAAGGCATGGATGGAGGCGGCCACCCCCACATGGTGTGTTACTGGAGAGGCCTGCACAGGTAGCCAGCCACCCTGGAGCAACACAGTACGTGATTGACTGCCACGCTAGCTGAGTTCTGTTAAACTATTTGCGTTTAGATCCCGAAGCTTTTGTCCATGCCTTTTTCCTGTGGGATTCTCCTGTATTTCAACGCATCAACGGTGGACTTGTATCCGAGCTGGGAGGATTGAGAGATGGTATCATTAGCGGCATGGAGGAGTTCTACCTGGAGGCTCGATGCACCTTGTCACATCCCGTCAACTCATGCGGAACGGACACACTAGGTTCAGTGGAGCGGAGCGTCATGCAGCGGGTGGCTAAGTAGGTATGTTATACAAAATACATTAAGTTACAGGGAAACGTGCTGGACACATTTACAGCATCGATTCATAAACATATGCAACCCATACACTACGTGTATACACACAGCTTTTACTCTGTCACCATGCACATGTGAGTTAGAGAGTGAGTGAATGAGTCAGGGGGTGAGATAGTGGGTGATAGAATGAGGGTGAGTCGGTGAGTCAGTGAGTGAGTGAGTCAGGGGGTGAGATAGTGGGTGATAGAATGAGTGTGAGTGGGTGAGTGGGTGAGTGAGTGAGTGAGTGAGTGAGTGAGTGAGTCAGGGGGTGAGATAGTGGGTGATAGAATGAGGGTGAGTCGGTGAGTCAGTGAGTCAGTGAGTCAGGGGGTGAGATAGTGGGTGATAGAATGAGGGTGAGTCGGTGAGTGAGTGAGTAAGTGAGTCAGGGGGTGAGATAGTGGGTGATAGAATGAGGGTGAGTCGGTGAGTGAGTGAGTGAGTGAGTGAGTCAGGGGGTGAGATAGTGGGTGATAGAATGAGGGTGAGTCGGTGAGTGAGTGAGTGAGTGAGTGAGTCAGGGGGTGAGATAGTGGGTGATAGAATGAGGGTGAGTGGGTGAGTGATTGTGTGAGTGGGTGGGTGAGTGAGTGAGTTTATGTGGGTGAATGGGTGAGTGAAAGTGTTTGATAGTATGAGTGAATGAATGAGTGAATGAGTGACTGAGTAAATGAGTGAGTGAATGAGTTATTGAATGAGTGAGTAATTGTATGGGTGAGTGAGTGACCTAGTGATTGTGTGAGTAGGTGGGTGAGTGAGTGAGTCTATGTGAGTGAATGGGTGAGTGAGAGTGTTTGATAGTGTGAGTGAATGAATGAGTGAATGAGTGAATGAGTAAATGAGTGAGTGAGCTAGTGATTGTGTGAGTGAGTAATTGTATGGGTGAGGGAGCAGTTGTGTGAGGAGTGTGAGTGATTGAGTGAGTGACTGTGTGAGTGAGTGAATGAGTGAGTGAGTGAGTGAGTGAGAGTGTGTGAGTGAGGGATTGTGTGAGTTATTCAGTCAATCTCTGAATAAGTGAATGATCAAGTTAATGTGTCAGAATGTGTTCAGAGCATGATGGTGTGAAGGCGAGTGAGTATGCAAGTTAGAGAGTCAGTCAACCAATGAGTCGGATAGTAAGTGTGGGTGGAAAGATGGGTGGGAGAGTGAGTGAGTGTGAGTTAGTGAGTGAGTCAGGGAGAGATAGTGTGAAGGCGAGTGAGCTCGTAAGTTAAGTCAGTCAGTCAGCCACTGAGTCAGATAGTAAGTGTGGGTGAAAGAGTGTGAGGGAGGTAGATCAGGAGTAAATGAGTAAGTAAGTCAAATACCGAATAGGCGAGTGAGTGTATGTGGCTGTGTGTGAGTGAGGGAGTGATAGAGTGACTGAATGAGTGTGTGAGTGAGTGAGTGAGTGAGTGAGTGAGTGAATGAGTGCGTGAGGGAAGGAGGGAGTGAGTGAATTAGTGTGTGATGGAGGGAGGGAGTGAGTGAGTGAGTGAGTGAGTGAGTGAGTGAGTGAGTGGGGGAGTGAGGGAGTGAGGGAGTGTGTGCCTGAGTGAGCCATGGGATGGGTATGTTAGTAAGGGATTGAGTGAGTCAATTATGGACTGAGAAAATGGAAAGTATCGATGTATTATATTCGTGTTTGTTTTATCAGTATACGTCATTCATAAGTTGAACGTGGATCGCATCTGACCACTTTAAAGAAAGTTTTCATCGATTTCCTCACAGGACACACGGTTTCGGATGGAAAGTCTCCGTACAGTCCTAGAGGTAGTCCTGTCACTTAATAAACTAAGTCCTTAGACTTTCTGATTGCCCCAGACTAAGGCTTTATAATTCATGAACTCCCCATATATTTAGTACAAACGGATACTTGTCCAGTCACCAAGTCAGTATACCTGACAAAGGAGCCACCGTTTGCCATCTAGCTATGCTTAACAAAAGAAAAGATTAAAATGGCAGATACAATTCTGGAGACTATTGTCACTCCACCATTGAAGGACAGGTCAAATTTAGTGGAATAGAAGGAAACTATGTTCCGGTGAAAGAAAGTTGTTCGAAGTTACGAGGTAAGGCTTGGAAAAATAACTGCCCGAACCCTTTGCCGAGGGTAAGAAAATGCAAGTAACTGCACCCCCAGCAGCGGTATGTAACAACAGAGTGTTCGCCCATAGGGATATTATAAAGGGAACCTATGAGAGTTTACGATTAGAGCTCTTGCCCACCGAGTTTGAATCGGTTAGTAATTCACAAGGCGAAGCCACATGAATTACGTAGCGATTCAAACGAGATGGGATAAAGCTCTGACCCCATTGAGTATTTGTTTTCTAAATACTCAACGGGCATTGGATACGAGTTCCCAATGTTTAGTCCATGGGGAAAATACCAGGAGTGAGATAAAGTAATACATAATCCTAGCATACATGAAATGTGTAAACGCTTGGTCTTATCCAGCGATGAATATTACTGTGAATAATAAACAGAGGGTGGGGCGGCGATGCATTTGCGTCATTTCATGAATAGTACAAGGCATCGCGGGCGGAATGAACACAGGCCTGTTGCATGTTTCCTGAGCATCGAAAAGAATAGAGGAATAATAGATGAGGTGAAGGGGCAAGGCTTTCACAAAGCATTAATATAGCATAAAGACAGATTGGGCCTCTGTCATGTGGCGGGCGCTTGAGGCATCTACAGCCAAGATGACGGACAGCTTACAGCATGTAGGCCCAGGCGCCATGCTGAAGCTGACATCATGCAATAACCTGCTTAATGCAACATGTAGGAACCCCACTATGCAATAGCCTACATCATGCAGCAGGCAACAGAAGGCAGCTACTACACAATAGCACCCACTGTTTGCGATATGGCACCGACATGGTTACGACATAGGTATGAATCAAAATTACTGCATCATGGCCATTTTAAAATGTTGAAAATTCTGGTTTTATAGAATTTTTATTAAAGCACCAAGCTGAATTACTGTATCGTTGCTGTGTCGGAATGTTGAGAATTTCTGTGTCGTAGTGTGTCGGAACGGTTGTCGTAGTGTCTGAGGAGCTCAGTGGGTTCCTGGCCTGAGGCCCAGCGTCCACTGAGCTTATGCAAAAGTGAAAAAGTCGATGACCAGTTTATGGTTCAATTTTTTGGGATTTCTTCCCACCACTTCCCGACATATTCGTTGCTGATGAGATCAATACGGGTTGATTTTGTTGTAGATGCATTGGCCCATGGGCCCAAAATAAGTCCATCAATATCCAGAGTCGCTGATCCTTGGTACTGATTTCTAAAGCCCACCTACACACAATCCTCAATATACGGAAACAGGGTTACTGTGGTTGTACGTGATAAATAGACGGTTAAATTTATGACGCAGACAGAGGTTCATTCTATCGTAAATTTAACCAGTAATTATCACGTAGAGACACAGTATTCCTGTTTTCCTATCATTATATATCTTAAAATAACTATCTTTTACCTTCGCTTTTGAAGTATTTGTGGGGATTATCCGCCGTTCATACTCCGTACGCTACGTAAATATCCCGTACGCCACGTACGTGTTGTAGGAGTAGGAGTAGGAGTGGCATAAAATTAGAAAAAAAACCATAACGATCACCCCAGTAAAGTGGCAATACTAATCCACGGCCGTGGCGTAGCGAATTTGAGATGACCTCATATGGATTTCCTATGTATATTCTAATTATTCTGAAATTATGATCATTTTTAATGTCATGGGAAGGGGTGAGATAAATCAACAACCGCACTCGAATCGTAAAATACACAATACTCCACGAGTTTGGTTGTGCCATAATCGTCACTCAGCTTCGCCTCGATGACGATTGCGGCCCATCCAAACTGGTGGAGTATTGTCTTTTTATACGATTCTCGATGCAGTTCTATAAGTATTCAGACTTTCTCCATCTCTATGATATGAGCGTTTCTGAAGAAAAGAGATGCACAGTCAACCAAGAATTGGTAATCAACTGAAAAATAAAAACAATCATTGATCAGTCGTCAGGTGTAAACACCTCAATGACTTGTAACATCACTAATTTTCAGTTCCATTTTTTCTCGGGAGAGCACGAACAACCGACTTTAATTTTCCCCATATTTATCGGAGCATTTTCTATCAGTAGGTGTAAACTGGGCCTTAGATAGATCGCTCGTCACTTGACCTTCTGCATCTTTCAGGCGCTTCTGACTTCTGTATAAATATTACAAACCTAAGCCTTGCACGGGGAGAAGGTGGCACACGTACCGGCATTTACACGAGATGACTAAATATGTGGTGACTGTAGATTGTCAAGCCAATAGTCGTCAGGTGGTGGCAATGTCCACTGCAAAAGCTGTCGACCTCAGAACGTATCCGAGCATTTAGACTGACAACTAAGATTTTTTCCCCAGCAAAAACGTTGTTCAGCATAACAAAAATGCAATGGTATATTCTCTTCACATTTTTTCAAACTTTTCCATGACATACAGCAATTTTGGTTAGACAAGTGTGCTCTCTCAGTCATGTTTTTGCTACTTTTTTTAATGATTTTTTATATAAAACACCCTATAAGAGCAAAGACAGTCTGGCCTATCTAAATCTGTCATTTGTTCTTACGACTAAGATTTCACAGAATCGCCAACCATAAAGATGACTAATTCAAATCCTGCTGAAATAGTCATAGGCATCAGGGCATGTCCAATAGTCATCAGGTGGTGCTTATTTATATAATCTGCAGTAACCAGACGATCTGCAGTCGCTACGCACTTGGTATTTATATTAGACAATTTCTATGATTTTACTGCTGAAAGTCACCAGGAGGTGCAAATGCCAGAGTTGCCAGCCATAATCGTTAATTCTAAACGCCGGGTTAGGCCTTGGCACACATACTAATGCCTTGGACAGTCGGTTCAGGCTGGTTTGAAACTACTCCTGACATCTCTTTATCTGTATGAGATTCTGGTTCGTCAACTCTGGTCTTTGGCGGGCTTTTTTTATTTTTGACCTTATTCCCTTGCCTATCCGCCATGTTGCCGCGCCAGTTGATCTAGTTACATGGCCGAATTGAAACTCAGTTAATGTTAGCACCAACACAGTAAGTTAAGATTTCAAAAGCCACTCAGTTTACAGATGGACCACAATGCTTTTAGGGGAGACAAATATTTTGTTTTTCAAATCGTATAATCCTCCTGAAGATGGTTCTCAAAACGGGACCGAAACGAGTAACTGCCGAGTGGTCTAACTATGAGTAAGCCACTGCTGGTACGCAGTGCATCCCTCTCATAAGATCTCACACTCTCTAAGGCTCTAAGCCTAGTTCGTTAAGAATTCTTGTCCGAGAGTACAGAATACGACTTAGAGAGTGTGAGATCTTATGACAGGGGTGCACCTTGAGCACTACATCTCCCTTGGCCTCCGACTGACCAGTAACAAGAAGTAGACTTATATATATAACTAGATTTTTTATAATGCCTCAGAGATGCAAAGAGGTGTTTATACACATTTCTGGATTCTCTTACGCTTTTATGTTATTACAAACTTTTACAGAATTTGATTGTATGCCGCATATACATATGTCAGGAGATTGTAAGATTGACATATCAGGTCATGTACCACGATTACATTCCATTTAAGAGCTCAAGCGATATATAAGATCAAGGGAGAAGTATTTCAAGATACAATAATACATAACAAATGTACTGCGATGTAAATGAAAAGGAATGAAATGTAACTGCCTTGATTGAGAAGAAATGCTGGACTATTCAGATATACTGCCTCATAGTTATGAAACAGCCTCCTAGCAAGAGGCTTTGTTCTAATGAATTTTCTATTAGATATACTGACTTCTAGCTAAAAGGAAGGAGGTGTCTATTTTTAATTTATATTTTTATATGTTATTCATGGGGGAAGTATTCATATTTAGATTCTGGATTAATAAGATATATAAATATATACAGCTCACAGCTGAACCAAAATAGATTCGTCAAATGTGTCATTTCAAAGCTAAAACAGAAAGAGGCGTTTATATATTTTGAAAACTAGATAAATGAAATAAGTGTAAATGAAATAAATTTCTATGAAATCCTGAAATCATCAGATATGCCACGCAGGCCTGTCAAAAATCACACAAGCTGATTTGTACTATTGACTTCATTCTATAGCCATTTGGAAGCATATCTTCCTCGACATCTCCATGAGATAATAAGGATTCAGAGCTACAAGCAATCTGCTTCAAAATCATCCTAATGAGATTTAGAGACGACCATTATGGCCGATATTATACTGTTACCCTTTGCATTGTTCTCTAAAATCACTAATTAAAATTCTAAAATGCCACCGGGATGAAGGGTATACATTAGACATTATGGCCAGCGATTCTGGCATTTTGCACCGCCTGAGACTTTTAGCAGTAAAATGGTAGAAATCGTCTAGTCTAAATGACAAGCGCATGGCGACTACAGATGGTCTGATTATATCAGATTTCACGATATTCTTAGCACCATCTGGTGACGACCCGTATCTATTGGCTGATTTCCCGTCACCGATCTACAGCAGGAACCACTGCCACTTTTTGGCACTGCTGACCAAAAGTCGGTTGATGAAAAGGACCCAGCTCGTGAAATGCCCCAAGATTTTTTCTACTTAGATTATGCAATATGGCACCACCGACCACTGAGTGAAAGCTTGGTCACTGAGTGAAATCTACTACTCTCACCGATTTTTCAAAACCGACACACTGTTAGTGGCACCACCCACAGACTTTCTGGGTAACTCAAAAGATCTCTGCCGCTTTCGTCATCCAAAGGAAACGGGCCGTATAGGGCATGCTCTGACACCGGTGACTATTTCTAGCCAGCTTAATCTTCTTTTTCTTTTTTTATTCAAGTAAGGAAATACATTTCACCCTGGTTGGGCAATTTTACAAGCAACTCTTGAAAATTAGTCTTCCAGACAGGCCACGATTCTGTAAAAACTTAGTCATCAGTGTAAACGCTCGAGTACATTCTTAGGTCAACGACTTTTGCGGTGGACATTGCGAAATCGACCACCAACTGAACACAATTGGACTGACAATCTACTGTCGCCACATATTTAGTCATCTAGTGTAAACGGAGGGCGAGGAACTCCCAACCAGCTCTAGTCAGAAATACCCCTGAATACAAATTGATCAAATCGCTCACTAAGAAAAGAATATTAAGAACGTTAACATAAAGTCCTGACAGTAATCTAACAAATCAATAATATGGAGAAACGAAACAAGAGATAGTTGTGTTGTTGTTTATCGCACGACGGCAAGATCGCATATTACTGTGCGAGGCGAAGCCGACAGCAGTAATACGCGATCTTGCTGGAGTGCGATGAACAATAACACGACTAACTCGAGTTTGGTTTAGAATTTATCCTACTCCGGCCTTCTAAATTACTTCTACATAAACAAATGACGTCATTTGTGAAGTGTATCCCACTAGAACAGTGACCCAATGTTAAGCCTATGAAGTTTTTTATTAAGTGTAGGATAAGGACCATTATATATCGCTAGTACATGTGTCCCTATATTCTGAGTTCTGGTGTATATCAAATATCTGCACTAAAAGCATCAACTTGTACCAAAAGTTTGTTAATGTGAAACGTTATTGTTCTCTACTATACATTTGTTGTTAAGAAAGTTCGGATATCATTACCTTTTTTGTTATAATTTCATGAACATTACTACAAGCTAGTGAGATCTTAAGTCATTTTATTAACAGAAAATATACTAATTGTGTCTAACACTATACTAATGTATATGCTAAACAAACCTTTAATGGAAATGTACTTAACATGGTGAAGTAGATCAACATGTAAGGAAATACTGATCAATGAGAAATCGAGAAGAAGAATGCGGAATCTACAACAACCGATTATTGCCACCGATAATAGTATTTATCACCGCCGACCGATTATTTAGCATCCCGACCGATTATTTAGCACCGCCGACCGATTATTTGTTGTCAATTTATCAGCAAGCAGAATTGGGGATAAAAATTAGAGTTCAACGATTTCTTCTCCAACATTATGTAATACGGCATATTCGAAATGTCTCCAGATACAAGAAATAACAATTTGTGGAAATGAAATTAACTGTCAGTGACCCCCTGCATTTCTCACGAAAAAGGAAGTATTACATTTACGGACAACGATTCTTTGGCAGGCATATATTGTCAGGGATAACTACCTACAGAATTTTGTAGAGTGGGCAAATAATTGGTAATTATTTTGTTGGCATATGGAAAAGCTGCAATACATGAATTTGGTTTATATAATTAACAGCTTTTTTCAGTAATACAGATACTAATAAGGAACTACATTGCGATACACAGTCACTGACAATCCCATGAGGTTTTGATTGCGGAGTAATCCAACGAGGCAAAACCCAGCGAGGTTATGTAGCAAACCAAAATGAATGCCATATTATCAGTGACTATGGATCGAGTGCGGTTCAGATTTTATCTCACCCCTATTGATCACTGACTAATTGGCTTTTCTACAATACTCCACGGGCGTTGAGTACGGGTTTCCAATGTTAGGTCTACGGGAAAGAAATACCGAAATTCAATACTATCGAGAAACGTCACGGAATTTCATACACTTAGCGGAGCTGAGTGATATCTATAGGAGAAGACAACAAACACCATGTAAATAATTATATGAAATTGAGGTCCATTTAAATTTAATCCAACCCCATCAATTTTTAATTACATATGTCACCCGTGGCTTATAAATAATTCATGTCATACCCGTGCCATACAGTCACACCACGTTAAGTCTATGGAGATCTATATGATGGGCAGTATAAAGATTTCGAAAATCGAGGTGGACATAAATTGGTGGGTTTACGGTGTGTATTTTAAGCATGTCATGTGTTACTGGGTTGACGACCGCGGTATTCTAGCAGCAGCAGGAGCCCTGACCCCATTCTGGCCCGGACCTCGCCATATAATGTTTACAATAGGCCCGTAATGATTTATTCGTCCCTCTGTCAATCATATTGATGAGCAGGGGGCAGAGCCGGGGTATCACTACTCTATTAGTACGTACTGATACACCCATCACCCCCTCGGGTATAATAAGTGTAAATTACTGCCGCCACACTTTTTTACTCCACTTAATCGCATGTAATTTGAATAAATGCCAACCAACATGTGACTCTCTATTTGGTCGGAGAGGAAACTATGTTTCAACTGGGTGAAGCTTCGGTTTCCACGTGTGACTCTATATTGGGGCTGACAGAAAATCAAGTTATATTGCGTAAATCTAAGGTTTAAGCTGAGGAAAATTTATTTTCTATAGAGTATTTTGTAATGGTTTTATTAAGGGGAAAACTTATCATAAAGTTAGGATAAAGTACAAAAGAAGAAACCAACTCATTTTGGTAAAAGTTCTCCACAAGTTTGATACGGAGTGAACATAGCATAGCGTGGATGCTCAAATGAATTGGAGAACAATGACTTTCACCAAAACGAGTTGCTTTCTGTATTTATCTCACCCCTGGGCACACACTTAGAATAGACGACAGACAGGATATAGACTTTGGAGAATGGACTGCAATACTTGTAAGGGTATGGAGAACGAATTCCGAATGTCAAACCTGTGGGACAAAAATACCAGGGGTAAGATATATGCTTAGATTAGATATGTATCTCAATATATCTATGAAGCCTCGGTTCAAACTTGTCACTCTATATATGGACTGGGAATAAATTATGTTTCTATATAAATCCGCATTTCAAATCTGACGCGGCATGTGGTGTAAGTTGGCAGCAATATTCAGAAGTTGCGAAAAGATCGATGATGATGAATTGAACATTTAAGAAAATCAGAAAATGGTTAAAAGAACTGCCACCTTACATTTATCAGGAATTGAATCTTTCATGAAGACTTGGAGGTAAATCATCAGAGTCAATTCTTCATCGTGGGTTCCTCGGTACCGCACACAAGGGGATATGATCGAGTTCAATCTCAGAGACCATCTGCTTTTCTTTTTATTCGAGAAAGACAGTTAATCCGCCGACGTTTCCTGTAAACCATTACAATACAAATCAAATCTAAGTGGTCGACCACATTTATTTTAGCCAAACTTTAGATTACAACTTAAACCTTTTCCATTTGCGATTTTCTAACAGGAAATAAGTATATTCATCTGTAGGTTAACGAGGGTCAAACTTCAAGAACCGTCGCTTATAGTTGTCGCCGTCACCGATCTACAGTCAGGAACCACTGACGGGCCTTTATCACTGCTGAGGCACAATGGAAATGGGTTATTAGGAGAACTCATAAAATCTGCACCGTTTTCATCGGCCAATGGAAACGGGCCTCATTGGCTGGAAGATCTACAGTCGACATGTTTTCAGTCGGCATGTGTAAGCCTTTAAATAAACGACAAGATATTGGTGACTTTATTCTCGACCGCGAATGTATTATATACCCATGCCCGAAAAAACTCTAAATACCAACCTCTGATATGCAAATGGAAGTAGACACGTAATACCATACTGTGCTGGTATGACGACGTACCAACATACTTCAAATACACAATCTGCACTAAACAGAGAAATATGTAAATAAAAAATTAATAGATATGATATGGACTAAAAAATCATACCAGCATTTTAAAAATGATATCATGATAGTAAATAATGCATAGAAAATGAATTTGAAAGTGTTTGAATTCATTTTGCGAAAATGCAGTTGTGAACATAGCACTGTGTCAAAGGCGCGTGTCATAGCAGGAAGTCACTTCCGCCGGCACACTTTAATGGTCGGTTCACAGTCGTCACGTTTTGGTAAATATTTAATCATTTATCGATATTCATAGGTATATAATACAAGTGAAACGTGTATCGGGACAGCCTCTCATACCTTCTTTCTTCTGATGAAAATATTGCACATGCAATATTTTCATCGAAAGAAACGTGGTATGAAAGGCTGTCGAAATAAGGTTTACAGGTTTCATTAAAGTATTACTCACGTGTGGGATATAACTGTCATCAACCTTTGATCATTCCCGATGGACTTTTACCGGAGATGACAACCTTTTGGTATAACTGGCCTGAACCATCAACATTATCATGAATCTTCCAGATATTCTCTTAGATGACAAGAATGGATACAAATTTATAGGCATTTCCATGTGAAAATCCCGAATTTGGCTTTTCAACAAAATATACAGATTTTGGTCATGTATAGGTACTTTCATACCCTTTTCGCTGTTTTAAAACAATTTCCAAACAGTTTCCAACTTTCCCATAAGAGAATGTAATAGATATTGCAGTTTAATTTAAACATTGATTCTAGGACATAAATAACTAATATAGCCTACATTTAAGCAATGCCAATCAGGAATTGCTTATTGTACCTGCAGGCAGTACTCAACCAATCCCCGTGCCCCTTACATAACTCCCTCGGCCGTACTTGCTGGCACACCAATGGGCACTTCAGTGGAGACAAACCCCTTGTCAGGGGGGACCTGGCAGGTAGCAATGTGGACATTTGGGACCAAACCAGACGACTGGGGCCGTTTTAATTGATCGTGTTGATTTTGGTCACGTGACTCATTAGGGTCGTTAAGGGAGCGTTATCTACGACCTGTTGTGTGACGTAAGACACCGTCGGTCGTTATTGAACGTGATGAGGGTGGGGAATACAGCGGTCTGCTTCAGTGGCACTGAATGGCGCTATGCTCTCTGTAGCTGTGTGTGTGTTGACCCCCATTCTGAGCTGCTCCTCATGCTAGGATTGATCCACAGAGAGACAGGCTTAATTAACTCATCAGTGCTGCCGTGTAGCTCCCTACTTTAAAGCATCGTCTTACAATTATGTCTTACAAGTATGTATATATATATATATATATATATATATATATATATATATATATATATATATATGACGATTAAGGCTAGGTAAGCACAGATATATATGTGTAGTTTATTGTTAAGATATATATATATTTTCATCCATATATATATACATATATATATATTTATATATATATATTATCTTATAACCACGTTTATATAAATATAAGTTACAACCAATAATATAATCACAATCATTCACTCCGGTCCGGAGTTTGTTGTTTGGCGTCACACTCACTCTTCCAGGTCACCTGGTTACTGACTCGGTTACCGTAGGTTACTTGGTGACGCTTGTCCATTTAAATGCTCATTCCGAGTTCATTTGCTCAATCGAACACATCATTTTAATTATTGTTATCATAGTAATCATCTATAATGTTTATTTCTTATCGGTTTCATAATATATATATACACATATGATAAAATAATATGAATTCATGACCTAATTAGGGGCCATCCATAAATCATGTACGCAGAATCTCCGAATTTTTTTACCGCCCCCCTTCCCGACCTTATGTGCAGTAGAACAAAGAAGGAGCTGACAAAAAATTCCCAACGATTTGTGAGCCCCCAACCCCCTCAGCGGTTTGTACTTTAGGGATGGCCCCTTATCAATATTTTTGTTATTTACTGCAGAGTAGAGGTCCTTTACGTACCCGTTTGCCCAACCAGGGGGGATTCTTTCTGGATATAACATCATATCCCTATGTCGCTATTTATATTCAATTGAAGATCTCATGAACCTTTCACCTATGTCACTGAATATGTGGTGTTGTAAAAATTGGAGATAGAAAGTGAAAATAACGCTAACATACGACATGATTCGATATTACTCGGGCAACGCTTTTCCCACGTTGCTAGGAGAAAGAACCCTGGTGGAAGCCTTGTTTTCTGAGTTCTGTAGCTGCTGGTTATACGGCTATGAACAATTACAATCCAAACATAGTTTACTGCAGTCTTACTTCAGTCTTTCTATGTTTAGGCTGTCTTATAGTTTATATACTTCAATGAAGTCTGTTTCTCTTTTATTTACCACCGTCAGGAAATTATAAGATAGCGCCACATACGTCGGGGGACAGCCACTATTATCTGCTATCATAATCTATAGATAATCGTTAGGCAATGCTAAAAACCCCTTATGGCAAACCAAACTTTTTTTTTTATAAGATCCATTGATGACTGTAGCCGCCACCTGGTGTTTCGTTTACCTCGGGGGGGGGGGCAAGATGGCCACTTCCATAACACAATAGCTATGTGCCCTATATCTAGTTAAGAGAATTGGGTGCACTGATGGTTTTCTAATTGTGTTAATATAACATACCCAGACATCACATGGGAACAGGACTTGAATGGGTTGTGGTAACCTAGTGGGTTTTATATCCAGCGATGGGAATCTATGAAGCATCTATCTGCACATGAAGGCCTGTGTTTGCTGCTGTCACGCTTCATATTTAATAACCTAGGTCAAAGAGCGCAATTGTCAATGTTTCAGGCTTGCTGAAAACACAGGGACGAACAGTAATTCCGAGTCACTCCCTTGCCTGCCTTTTTCTTTTTTCTTTTGAGCTTAGCTCTCTTTATTTTCAGTATTTTTCCGAAAATTTTGCTAGTTGCATGTGACTTTTCCTCGTAGTTTACATGCGACTCTCTCACGTAGTTTACATGTGTCAACCCCAAATAATTCAATTATGAGATCATCCATCAAAAAGTTCTATATTTCTTAGTATTTCAGTTCAAATAGAAACTCTAGATGAGTTTTCAATGTGATAATACCCTAAGATTGCATTTTATCATTGCTTTTGTTTATAATCCTTTGACTGATATTTAATATGGATTACAAGATTACCTTGCTCTTATTGTATGAGCTCGCTATACTTTTATATTTTTTTGTTTTAATAAAAACATCATAATCACACGTATTTAGGATGATAATTGACAGACAGGGGATATATAGGTTGGTGAATAAAGATAGTCCTGCAATCTACTTAAAGGATGCAAGCAATCCGATTCTAAAGAGCAGGACATGTAAATTAGCCATCAATGAATTGAATGCCTGCGTGAATGGAAGACAATGGAATCATTCGGCAGGGATTTGGGGAGTTGAGGGTTCCTGGGTTGAATGCATACACAGCATTAACCTGTTTCTGATAATAGTAAGTGTATTCCCCGCGTAGTTGACACTTAGTTATATCTGAGTAATAGGCAGGATATTAAGTAGAGTCAAAAAAGCGGATCCTGAATTGATACAGCTTAGTAACCTGATGCAGTACTGATTAATTGAGTTCTACTTTAAGTTCCGCGGCCACAGAGGCCAACGATGAGATCAAGCCATGTTAAATGAATCGGTGGTGGCGATTAAAAAATCGGTCAACGCCACCGATTTCTATGTTGATTTAGGGACTGCTTATCTTCAGGCTGGTCAGGTTCTATACATATGGAATAATCGGTATACATGGCACATATGATCAGTCGTCAGGTAGAAACAGATTATGTGCTTTGGGGTTAACGATTGTTAGCACAGACAAATTCCATAAAGCCCATTGCCCATCTACCGATTTCGGAACATTCATGTACCTTTGTCGGCGACAAACGGACAGTAATTTGTCTCAGCCAAGGCATCCTAACGGAGTCGGCCGTAGTCGGTAGATGTAGGACAGCTAGGCAAGGGTGAGCCACCGATTAGTAGACATATTTGCTTAGTACTAATATCCACCACCCTATCTCCTCAATGTCCGCAGATCGAGAGAAGGGTTACGTAATTTGCCTGCGACAAGTTCACCAACTCCTATACGATTTGCAAACTAATCGCTCAACCCTGAATCGGTAGATGGGCATCAGGCTTTAGAGCACCACCGACTGACTTTAGTACAGGGTGCACATAATCGGTGGAGTTCCCGTCGGCATTGAAAATGTATGGGGCATAGTTAATCATTACCCATTGTTTGTATATAGTCAGAAACCATGAACTTTGATCACGGAATTGAAATCATTGTTTACGGCCTCAAAGCCGTTGATTACCTGAAAATAGTCCCTTTGTGCGGAAGAACACAAAAAAGTCCCTAATGATATACACTATAATATAGCAAATTCTGTGTTTAAATCTATTTCAGAAGATGGATAGTGAATATAATAAACGATGATTTTATGAACAGGTGGCCCTATAAACCACTCAAGGTTGACTTTGTAAAACACTTGCTAACGCCCGTGTGTTGCTAAGCATCCACTACTCATGGTTTACCATCGATCATTGTCTATTTCCTCTATATAAGTGGCCGTCTTGTTAAAGAGGCAATACCTGTCGCCTCCCGGTTGATAATTACTGATGTAGTATGCCGGAACTACTTTTTATCACTGAAAGCTACTTTACTGAAATGCTCAATCGGAAAGGAGGCAGGTCAGTTTCTGGAGGCTGAGTTCTGAATGATTGGGTTTCGACACGAAACACACACCTACACACACGCACACATTATACTCACCTAAAACAAATACCCCCCTCCTACACACCCACTCCTCTCTGGGGCCTTAAAGGCATATCGGACTTGGAAAATAATATCAATGTAATTTTCTTGAAATTTAAATATTATGATCCATAAGTGTTGAGGAACATGTTGTTGGCATTTTCCCCAAACTTTCACAGAATATAGTAGATATATATAGTGCTATGTATTAAAGTTTTTAAAACCATAGGTCACACCGTTCTTGCTTTGGAAAGAATATTAGAAAACCATAGTTTTCAGTACATTTCCTTTGTAAAATCAAGTAACTGTAAATAAGCCTATTTTACCTATTGAAATTGAATAAACTGGACAAAACATTAAATCTACTCATTTAGACCTAGAATGAATCAGAAAGAACCAATTTTGACAGATGAATGGAAATATTTAAAAATCACCAGGGGGCGTTGCTCAAGCTTCCGTGGTATTGTTAGCTATAATCGGATCGTAATTCTATTTTTACGATTACTTTAACGATCCAGCTGAAAAAGCGTTGTTCTCGTAATATCGGATCGTATCCCTATATTCTCGAGGTATCGCTAATTCTTACGATGTGATAGCGATAGAACAATTTAGGGGTACATATTGAATGAGATATGGGAAGATACATTAGTTCTTTAATCAAATACAGATGGAATCAAAGTTAAAAGTGATGTGGTTCGCTATTTCCTATAGGTAGAAAAAAACAAGGGGCAGGGGGTGGTAGTGCCACCATGGATCGTTATCATGTAAGGCCGTTTTAACCTACAGCGATACGATCCGCCCTGGTGTGTAGGTGCGCGTAAAAGTATCGCTAAAAGCCGTATTTTACACTGCGATGCAGCTATACGATTCCGACACGATCCGCTAATTTTCCGGAGCAACGTTTAGGTCCTCGGTTCGTTATTCTGCCATACGAAAATGTATCGTTAACGTGGAGCAACGCTCCGCTGGTGGTGACTGAGTGAGTTGTAGGATATGCCTTTAACCCGCCCCCTACCCCCACATCCCACTTCCACAGAGGGGCCCTCGTTCTCATGCCACCCATTACGCCGACTAAGCAACTCTCGCGCCGAGATCACGTGAAGGCTCGTTAGTAACGCGAGATCACGTAAAATCTCGTTGTGCCGAGACGAGAGTTCAACTGCCTCTTTGCCTGACGACTGAGTCCCGCTCTGTGAGCCGGCCCGGGACCCCGGGATCCCGCAACCCGCTGAAAAAAGTCTATTAGTGACCTTGACCTGCCCTGACCAGCAAGGTCAATAGGTCAACTCGTGACCCCGACCTCAGGGGAGCGGTTTGGAGGCCGGCGTCAATGGAGTGCGTTTTGGGGATGATGGTGTGTGGACTGGGTGCAATGTGATCGGAGGTCGGACGTTTCTTTTACCGCTCGGACATGGAGGCAGGAGCACTGACCTGAATGGAAGCAAGCGATATGTGAGTAGGTATAGACAATTATCTCACCCTTGGTATTTGCTCCCCTTAGACTTAACATTGGGAATTTCTATCCCACGTCCATGGAGTATTAAGAACAAATACTCAATGGGGGATTATATCACAAAGGTTAGCCCATTAGTCAATGTGAAGGGTGAGATAAATTCAGACGCCTGAAAAGTTCAGACATGAAAGTTTTAAAATCTAAGTTCGACTATTATCAGTTCATTTCTCTAGAGATGATTTACAACGACATAGTCGCACGACTATTTTCAATCTTGTCCATTCATTCCTTTCATAATCATAGTTTCTTATACAGTAATTTGTTATACTACATGCAAGGTACACGTTGAACAATCTGTTGTTTTAATGAAAAATATCATTTGTTTGTTTGGCATTTCTCTTTTTTATTGAACCAATTCCAAGTTCGATTATATATGTTCGTCTATATTCAATATCTCAAGATGATCACGACTTTCCATCGCAGTGAAGTGAACCTGAAATTTAAAAGTGGTTTAATTTTCCGAAGTGACGATTTCAGTATTTGCTTTCTCTTTTTGTATCATTTGTTTTTAGACCTTTGCATACATGTGCACATATGAGTGACGGACCTTATATGTGACACAGATGACATACATTCCTCCGTGGTAACCTTTATCATACACCTGTGAACATTGTTCTAGCACTGACTAGCCTCTGCTTCCTATATTGTAAATATCATGTCATGGACAGTACACTGCTATATGGCTCAGGGGAATCGTTGAATATAATGCCAGCGAAAGGACAGGCGACCTCGTTGGAGGGTTATCGTTTAATGATGATATTCAAGCCCGTTCAGCTAATACTGATCTACCTGACCATAAGAGTTGACTAAAGTTGACCCACATTGTCTATAGGTCTTGTTGGCGTACAGAAAAGAGTCTTTATGTACGAAATTCAAAACAAAAATTAAAACAAAATAAGGTGTATGGTAAAAGGAAAACGACCTGGCGTTCAATCTGATGATCACGACTCACTCCTGGATTCGTTTATATGCCCCTCTCGCCTAAAGGAGCGTTCGCTATTAAGGCAGGAGGGGGGGGTGGTGAGCTATCTGTGATGTAGGAGGCTTGAAATGAGGGTATTTGCCCAGGACGGGGAGGTGGAATTTCATTTTCAGGTATATGCCTGGGATGGGGCTGGGATTTCTTTTTCAGGTATTTGTCTGGTGGGGGGAGGGGGGGGGGAGTCATCTTGAGGCTATTCCTAAGGAGGAGGGGGGCAGTTAATTTTCGAGGATTTGCCCAGTCACCACTCCCCCCCCCCCCCCCCCCCCCGCGTAGATATTGAACGAACGGCGTCGGGGCAAGTATTTGCCGATCTGGGAGTTCGTGGGGATTATCAGATTATCAGTTTTCCTACTGTAACGTCCTACCTCCTCAAGTGTGATATAGCGCATGGTACAGCAATAAAATCAACCTGTTCAGGAGTACGAACTATGAGTTAAATACGTCTGGTGCAGAAAGTTGGGTAAAGGTGAAGTAATGGAATTTATTTTCAGTTTCTTCAGTGCTTCTCTGTATCCCTTTGGCTACGGTGTTGGGACGTACGAAGACGTGAAATAGTCTGGATACAATTGAATTTGCTAACCCAGTTCCCTCTTAAACATTTGCAGCTGGTATCAATGATACATAATTTTCCATTCTTGCCTAGGCTTTTACCACCAATAGATTTGCTGATAACCATTAATCAATCAATATACCGATTTTCTATACAGATAAATGTGAAATTTGGCAACTGAAAAGAAAATCGCGAACTTTTCCTTTGAAAAGACCGAGGTATAGATCTGTCAACCACTGGATACACTAGTGTACATATAGACAATAATCGTTGACTTTGTGGAACGGCGGCCGAAAACCACTGAAGGTTGACGCGTAGTAATACACGAGGGTCAGCGAGTGTATTATAACGTAAACTTCGAGTGGTTCACAGGGCTGCCTGTTCACAAAAACATCGTTTGTTGTATTCATTATCCATCTTCCCGAATAATTCAAACCCAAGAATTCACTTATCAAATGATACATCAATCGGGATGATTATTTTGTTCTTCAGCACATAGGGACTATAATCCCGTATACTATGCCTTTGAGGCTATATACCATGAATTAGAATCCGTATACCATGGTCATGGTATCTGACAGTTTTTATTTAATGGGTCATAGCTTCCTGAGTCTCCGTACATTATTCTCAATGGGTACTTGGTATATTATAAGCCATTTTCCACTGGCCGACTGTTCACCACTAATCTGCGGTCAGAAACCACCGACACCAGATGATCGATGAATGGGAACAGACACGCAGAGAAGTGTTCACTGCTTAGTTGACATATGAATTATACAATAAAGCCACCACTGGTGATTTTCATTGAGTTTGGAGGACTATTGCGTCGTAATGTACCTGCCAAATGTAGCAGAAATAAGGCAGACTCTGCACCCTCACCGATCTTTAGATCCCGACGTGCAGCCGTTTCCCATGCACATCGACCGACTTTCATGAGAACCCAAATAATCGTTGCCCTTTTCGTCGGCCAGTGGAAAATGGCTTTATGGATGATAAAGAGGAGGTATCGTAGCTCTGCCCTACATGGCGTTGTGGAGTACAGTTGATGGCCATAGGGTGATTAATCGCTGTCTAAAATAGTGACAAGGCGGTGACTAGTAATTATCCAGATTAACCCGAGAGATAAGGAACCTGTGATTACGACCTGTGAGCACGTAGATCATATTGATAGCGTCTATCTGATTAATATTGATGTGCTGTTCTACATCGCAGTGAGAATCAAGTGTTTATGATGTGGTAAATTGGGGAAACATTGTAAAAATCCATACACGTCAAAAGTGCTAAATCGGGATCATGATGAATTCAGGGATGAAGCTCTGGATATTCAATAATGTGGCGTTACGGCTTACGAAAAGGCCACCGATGATATGAACCCTGAAAAAAAGTCAGTCCGTGGTTCTATTTCAGAAATTATCGGTGCGTATAATCAGTGGTCTTCAGCAAAAGTGCTATTTTCCGATGAAAAGTTAGGTAGTCGCCAACCGATTTTGTACCCTCAAGTCCATTCTTTCACCGAAAAATTCAATCTGTTTTAATTTCATCGGTCTATAAAAAGTCAGTCAGTGGTGCCATATTACGTAATGTTAAAGAGCAAAATCGTTGACCCTTTCTGTTTCCATCTGACGATTATTGCATTAAACGTGTTAGAACAGATTGGGGCTTCCGATACCCTACAATAGACCTTACGATGCATGCACCGGGGTTCCTCCTCTCTCTCCCTTCCTCTCCCTTTCCTCCTCCCCCTCTTCCCCTCTCCCTCTCTGTGGCTCTCTTCCTCTCTCCCTCCATTTCCTTTCCCTCCATCTGCCTCTGTGACTCGCTTTTTCTCCCTCCCTGTCTCACTGTCTCCCTGTCTCCCTTCTCCCTCTCCCTTCTCTCCCTGTCACTCTCTGTAGCACCCCCTCTGTCTCTGCCTCTCTGCCTCTCTCTCACTCTCTTTCTCTCTCTCCATCTCCCTCCCTGTCTCCCTCTCTCTCTCCATCTCTCTCCCTTCTCTCCCTCTCCCTGTCACTCTCTATATTACCCCCTCTCTCCCAGGCTCCCTCTCTCTATCTATCGTTGTCTCGTCCACGACATAAAGCTCTAGAAGCACACGTTGCGCAAATTAGGTCTGACAAATCATGATGGTAGCATCGGATGAATATCGGTTGATTGGTGACTGTATGTGTATTGATATGAAGTTGGTGAGTAACGATGAAAACTGAATGAGATTGGATTCCAATTATTTATACAAAGGATGAAATGTGATGAATGTATATCGTGAAGTGGCCATCTGGTCCGACTGTGATACTGACACAGACCGCTAGCGCGAGGCAGCCCTACCTTCTCAAAACAATGACTACTTGTATCACTGAGCCATGAGATACGATCATGATAAGATCACGTTGAGGCCATAACACACTCTTTGATTTCGGAACGTGAATGTTCCGTTTTCGGCGATAAAAGAACGATTGTCAGCTCAGGCGAGGCCTCTGAACGGAGTTGTTCAGCGTAGCACCCCTCTCAGGAAATTTGTCTAAGATTAGAAAATGCGCCAAGTAGACGTGTACTTTTGTTTTAGATGAATTGCAGTCAGATGATCTGAAATCGCGACTGATGAATTGAAGAACATGTATGTTCCTTCCCATTGTCGGCAACAATAGAGTATATTAAGACTTTAGGTTTAGTGAACGCGGCAGAAACTTTCCACACAAACCACCGACTTGACCACTCTCTGTAAAGGTTTATCATAAGGGGACTTAATCGTTTGAAACAAATCGTAGAGTATGTTTTCCACTTTACATTGAACCAGTGGTGGCCGTCAAAGTAAAGGCCGGAACCCACTGTGCTCCCAACACACTGTGCTCACAACGACAAGCTTCCTACGATACAGAATTCTTAACTTTTGATCATGGTTATAATGCGGGAATTTAGTGTCGTACTCTGACACACAACCACACAGAATTTACAACCTTCCGACACTGCTATATGTTTACAGTATAGGCGTGGGTTCAGGGCTTTATCCATAAAAAACGTGGCCAGAGTGGTTATCAGTGACAGAAATTGTGGAAACGGGTACATTGTCTCTAGCATCCCCACAATCAAACGCTTTCTTTTCCTCAGGAAAAAATAGTGCATATGAAAAAGGTTTTGAGACTTTTACTGATAATAAAAGACTCACCTTTTCCCCTAAATATTAGTAAATGCTAGTAAATACACAATATTAACTTGATTTCGATCTGGGTGGCCGTATTTTCCGCGTAGTTAACGCGTAGTAAAACTCCGACCGATAGCGAGGAGTATTGCGAATGCAATGCAATGCAGGCATACTACCACTTACCTACCACCACACGGTGTATAAAATCAGAGAACCATGAGGATCCAATGCATCCAAGCTATGCTAAAAATAACATCGATTAAAATTCCTCTACAAACATGAACATGTGCACAGCCCTGGGCGAGAGGGTCAATAATCAAATCGACAGCCTGTTCTTTACTGAGCAGGAAACAGCGGAAAGTAAATAAATAAAACCCCGTTGTTTAGCAGCCGACTGAGTATATTTCTCTCTAATATTGGCACACGTATTACCCTACTTTGCAGTATGGTCACCCTTCTAATATTAGCCCTCTTCCTACCTTACTGTGCAGTATTGGTTTGTTCTGATATTAGCCCTCCTACTACCTTACCGTGCAGTATTGGATTGTTCTAATATTAGCCCTCCTACTACCTTATTTTGCAATATAGGTACTTTTCAATATTCAAACCCATATTACCTTACTGTGCATTACAGGTTCTATTATTATATACCTGTACATGGCTGTATCAACTATTTATACTGCCCGCTAATGCCCATTGTTTATTTATACACATACTTCACTGTACAAATATTTCCCTCTGCATATGGTACAAAAACACTTCGAACGGCCATTTCTACGGGTCAGTAACGACGTATTAGAATTGGCCACGTATCAAAATTAGCACTCATTTTACCTAACTGTGCAGTATAGGTCTCTAAAACTAGCACTCATATTACCTTACAGTGCAGTATAGGTCTCTAAAACTAGCACTCATATTACCTTACAGTGCAGTATAGGTCTCTAAAACTAGCACTCATATTACCTTACTGTGCAGTATAGGTCTCTAAAACTAGCACTCATATTACCTTACTGTACAGTAAAGGTCTTTAAACCTAGCACTCATGTTACCTTACTGGACACTCGTCTAATGTTAGCTCCCATATCATCCTCCCAGCAGTACAGTACTCTGGTAAGTATGTTTCAGGGTCGGATCTGATTGGTTCCAACAGGTGCGTTGTATTGACTTAGATGAATAACCAATATACGCTGGTAAGTGCAAACATCATCAGAAATCATTTGGACATGAAAAATAGAACAATATTTATGCATTTTACATACGAAAGATTAAGATAAAAAAAAAGAATCGTGTAAACTCCTAAATAACTACTAAATTCCATATTTAGAAAGAATATGTATCAGAAAGCTCTCTTTTGTCGAGTATCTAATCATGGATTTTATAAGTGTACATTATAACAATTATGGCAAAATATTCATATCTATAGTGAAGAAGAATCGTTACATACTACCATATATTCGACTATGGCCAGTTGATTTCTCAGGGTATCTTTTGTCTGTGAAGGGTTAAGGCTGCTGGGATATGTCAGTCGGTAGCACACTATCCTACAGATCACAGGATCCGGTGTTTGAGGCTCAGCTATTATGTTCCCTGTGTCTGACATCCTTTCATTTGCTTAAGCAGCTTTTATTTCCATTATTGATACATAGTATTTAATCCATATATTGTGATCAGTATTCTGATGACTCCAACTTTTAACATTTTAGGTGGATCTTAAAATACTATGAGGAAACCTCACCAAATTTCATATGATTATTCACATGCCAATGAGTTGTCCTAGCGGAATGATATCACGAAGCTGGGCTGAACGATATCTGTAGTGGTTGATAACAAAGGCCATGTAAACTGTTGTATGAAATTGAGTGATGTTTAGATTTTACCCTACACCATCAAGTGTTTTAACTCCATTTGTCAAGCGCAGTATATAAATATTTTATGACATAACCATGGCATATAGTCACTCTATGTTAAGTCTATGGAGATTTATATGAGGATTACGATAAAGAGTGGTAGCAGCTTCATAGTCATATATATATACATATATATACAAATATATATGGCAAATTCATAAAAGCATAATCACACAGCAAGCAAGCTTGTATCTGATGAAGGGGGGCTGCATATTTTTGGGGTGGGATGATAACCCTTTTCATACATGAAAGGCAGAACAGGTGTAATTCTCACAGAACATTCTAACAATGACAGTGATATAAAGTGTACCTCACAACAGGCTTCAAAGCCAAGAATTCTAAGGAATATGATACTCAAGATATGAAGTTCTAGACCAAATGATTCCTTAATATAGGGGCAGAATATATTCAGAAAAAAGTGACACATGTCTTACGATTATTTTAAGCTTATATGTCAGTAATCAAAAGGAGATCCCGTTGTACAGAGGAGTAAAGGAAAACAAGATTTATATAAAACAGGATCAAGAATCATATAAATACACAATACTCCATGACATTGGATGCATTGCAATCGTCATCGAGGCAAAGCCGAGTGACTACTATGGCACATCCACAACAGTGTAGTATTGTGTATTTTAAGGTTCGAGTGTAGTTCTGGATTTATCTCACCCCTTTCACTGGTACTAAATAACATAACAATATCAGAATAATTCAAATTAATTTGCAAACTTAGTTGGTCAAAAGCGTATTACATCATCTCACATTCACTCTGCCAAGGCCATGGCGTAGTATCGTCACTTTACGGAGGTGATCATTGAGTATTCTTTTCTAACGTTATTCCTAAACTTGTACCAGGGGTAGGATCAAGGACGATACATCCTCATCTCATACATTCGACTTTACCATGATATGACCCTGGCTGTTACTATGGCCAGACACCATCGACCATGCCTGCCCACCTCCCCTATAACAGTGTCTACATACCGGACATAGTATGATGTAATCAACATAGTTCCCCCGCTACCCGCATGGTGACTCTCTACACTGTATTCTGGTAGCTAGTTTCAGGTCATGATCCCTGCTTCTATGTTTTGCTAGAAGACACCAGCATAATACGAGGTTTTAGAGTCTGGTCAACATAATGAAGACACGGAAGGTTAGAATTATTTAGCAGTAGAGAAACATTTTTTGCACAAATAGAAACTCATAGACTTTCTTAGAAAGGCTCGTAATGAATGAAATATCTGAAATGTCATAAGTTATCATTCCACTATATATATATTTATATCAAAGATGAATATGCTTTTCAGTGTTATAAATTACAATGTTATCTTTTTATTAGCAATCTTCTAAAAAAATATCTCTTGCGTGTGAAATCCTTGGCGGAAAATTAATTACGGAATTAGGTAGAGCGAATACATAGATATATAATCGCTGTGAATACGAGCGATTCTGCCACAGTTATATTCAAATTTGATCGTTTTAATGTCTTAGAAATAATAAAATAATATTTGTATTTGAACCATCACAAACGAACAACCCCTTGAATTCTATTTACATATTTTCAATTCCTTTTCATATAATGATACGTTGTATTTACCGGTAAAAAGAAATTAAAATTCATCGGATAGGCCTATTTCTACAGTTAAAGTATATTTTGATATTGAAATTTTGCCTGAGATCTAAATTGATACACTGATTGAATGGTGAGGTAATGGTAACCGTGGTCACCCCGTTCTGTCCCACCAAGCCGCACCGATTGACGATGAAACACACCGATAGGATGCGATTAGAATTTTCGGGAACCTCCCAATAGCCCCAAGTAGTATACATAAAGTATCAACTTCTGCAGGTAGGTAGAAGTAGTATATAGAAAAGTTCACCTGGTCCAGGTGTGCGGTTTTTCAGAGAAAGGGCGATCAAAAACTATTCTTATTTTGGTATTTGATTTGGTTTTTTTTAATTCACAATATTCAGTCTTCGTGAAAGGGAGCCTTTGGAGCCAACCATTGATGAACTTTTTAATAGTCTTAACCATGTTTCACCTCGTCCCTAGTCCCACCTTAGCTGCAATGGGAGGTGAGAACAACATAATGAAGACAGGGAAAGTTAAAATTATTTAGCAGTAGAGAAACTTTGCACAAATAGAAATCAATTTACTGTCTTAGAAATGCGTGTAATGCATGAAATACCTGAAATGACGTATGTTATCACTCCACTATATAAATTTATATCAAAGATGAATATATTTTTCAGTGTTATTGTGAAATCGAAGTTTCAGTCATGGCCTATGTTGAGGGCACAAAGATGTATCCTTCATTACGATTGCACAAAACGGTCTTATGAAATATGTCTATGTTTCCTGCTTGCCTATCCTCGTCCTTGATTATTATCACTCATTATCTGGCGCGTATTTTTTTCCAATAGGCTTAGCATTGGGAACTCGTTCTCCATGCCCCTACGAGTATTTCAGTCCATTCCCCATCCTGTGCGTCATCCATTCTGGCCTCATCCATACGTGCATACAGTAGTGAGATAAATACAGAAAGCAATTCATTTTGGTCAAAGTCATTGTTCTCCAACTTGTTTGAATACTACACGATATTCACACTTCTTCGCCTCGTTCATATCTATCAGCATCAAACTCATGGAGAACCACGACTTGTTGGTTTCTCCTTTATCCTTTCAGAGACTCACAAATAGTCACATGAAACCTCGGTAGTCAGTCACTATCATGGACCGTTAATGCAGATATCTACAAAATAGTGCTACCCCTAGACCCAACACCCTACCCATGAGATTAAACAGGCGTGGGGGATCTATCTCCTTTACATGTAATCACACCAAACACCTACATGAAGCTTGTCTACTACGGCCACCCAGCACACTTGGACTTAGCCACATGGCGTGGGACCTATTATCTCACCCCTGGTATTTTATCCCCATAGACTTAATATTGGGAACTAGTTCTCAATGCCCATGGAGTATTCAGAAAAGAATACTCAATGGCTGATTATGCTACAAATGTTAAGCAATTAGTAAAAGTGAGGACTAAGCTCGTACCAGGGTTGAGGTAAATCTATCAACCCTTTAAGGACGAGTGCCAACAGCCAAACTACCCCATAAGGAGTTTTCTTCTTTAATTAGAAATGATTCGCCTGTAAGGCCCGGCGTCCACCTACTACGATATGGCTCCAATATGGTCTACGGTGCACTTCCCGATAGAAAACTAAACTTGCGTGGGAAAGTCACCTAATATCGGGGCAGTTGACCACGTTTCTGTGAAAAGGCACCGAAAAAAACCCATTAAGATGTATGGTGGATTGGCATGTCTAGACATATGTCTACGATATTGCACGTTCCCGATATTTCTCCGATATTAGCCTTTATGTGTCGGTGAAATATCGGTAGGTCTATATTTCTATCGTAGTAGGTGGACGCCAGGCCTAAAAGTAAAATGCGGTCTACCATCATTACCTTATTGATAATATACATTAGCTGAAGTTACATCTAGATGACTATATTTATATACATATAATTTATATACGAAAATGTGCTGGTGGCAGTGTATCCCGCTAGGGGACCGTCAACAAAACTCGTAACTAGATACCATTACCGAAAGTAGTCATGAGATAAGTACAGAAGTCTACAAATGATATGTTTACATGATATTATAACGACTTCATATCACCTTCTAGAAAAACCGATTAAAATCACCCCGATATCAATCTATGTGATTGATTTTATATGTCCCACTCTAAATCCGTAGATTGGGATCCGTATAGAAGTCTAAAAATGATATGTTTACATGATATTATAACGACTTTATATCACCTTCTAGAAAAAACTATTAAAATCAGCTCGATATCAATATATGTGATTGATTTAATATGTCCCACTCTAAATCCGTAGATTGGGATCCGTATAGAAGTCTAAAAATGATATGTTTACGTGATATTATAACGACTTTATATCACCTTCTAGAAAAACCGATTAAAATCACCTCGATATCAATCTATGTGATTGATTTTATATGTCCCACTCTAAATTCGTAAGTTCACCTGGTCCAGGTGTGCGGTTTTTCAGAGAAAGGGCGATCAAAAACTATTCTTATTTTGGTATTTGATTTGTTTTTTTTTAATTCACAATATTTAGTCTTCGTGAAAGGGAGCCTTTGGAGCCAACCACAAAAATCACCTCTATATCAATCTATGTAATTGATTTCATACACTCTACTCTAAATCCGTATCTTTATACATAATTTTGTTTTGTTCACATATGTTTTAGGTAAATTACCATCACATTATGTGAAAAATCTCTGCCCGTGCCTACTTCTGGGTGACTGTCTGACCCACATTGCAGACCCCACGCGGCAGAAGCGATGTGTTAATGCATCCTCCTCTCACAGGCCTGAGTTTCTTTTGGTAAATCCTGATTGATATTCATTACGAAGATCACGGTATTCCCAGGAGCATCAGGGCCCCGCTATATATAGAGGAGAATATCATCTATATATAGGGCGGGGTCCTGCTTCCAACCAGGCTGCATAAATAAAGGTGTATGCTGTGTTCCTAAGGGCTCCATACATGGTCTCTGTATATCAATGATGGTGTTTCTTTATGTATTTTTTGGGTTATTTTTGTACGTGCGTTCCCCACCCCCGCGTCTTAATAATAAGTAATGATTGATGAATTGGTCTTGTGTTTTTTCTGGATACATTATTTTGGTTTTTGGTTTTTTTCTTTCCAGATACATTTGATAGTAAAATATACTGTATAACCATGAATTACAACACGTCTGGTATCTGTATCCTTCTCTCTAAATACTAGTTCATGGATTGATTGGAGCTATGTGATCTACCTATGTTCCGTCTATGATGAAAAGTTCATTGTGAATGTTTCCTCATATCCACTAGTGTTCTGCAGAGAATAGTTTAGTAAAACGTATTCACCTTGTTGGGACGTCCTCTCATTCCGCATTTCCCCCAATGAAAATATTAAACGAGTTTGTAGAGCGAGTTTGATATCTTTATCAAAGGAAATAAGTTAAGAGAGGACGTCAATATGTTTGACCTTTATACGGAAACTGGCTTACTGTCTTCGTGAAATTGTTGGTCACATACATCCCGATGCCGTAGGCAGAGGGATGTATGTGACCAACAATTTTACCAAGTATTTTGACGTACGAAGACAGTCAGCCTGTTTTCGTATTATTATATACCTAAAAATGGCGAAATTCTATCTGGTCACGTGATCACATACCCCGTACGTCACAGTGTGGCGTACGGGTATAAATACGCTATAGGTAGGAGCGGGCAGTATACGTAGTTCATACAACCACAGGTATATAATAATATTACATACCTCCACATTTGAATAAATATTGAAATATTATCTAAAAATATTACTACGTTAAGTCATTTTTATCTTGTTATGGCAGAAGTCACTCTTGGTGTGTATGCTTAGTTTCATACAAAAAGCTTTAATGTATTTGATAATTCTATTTTCCCTTCTGTATATTTCGATAATACTTTACTATAATTGTTGATGTATTTTTAGGATGATATTTCCTGTTTTCTGCGTTATCAATCGTTCAATACACTGCTGTAGTCGCTTGCATCAATCTCGTATTCAGAGTATGTGTGTATTAATTTCCATACCAGCATACTGTGCGGTATAACAATAAAACCTATACTGTAGCGGAGGTTGGTATCTGTGTGATTTACCAGCATTAGGAAGGTATATCATAATACATATGTCTGCAAAGTTTCAGTAAGGGGCTCTGATACCATCCATAAAGTACGTAAGAATGATTTCAGAAAGATTTGATCCCACCACCCCATCTCTATCTTGTATGCATCAACTTAAGGAAAGGACATACGCAAGATGCAAATAAAGAGAGAAAAATTACCCCCTGCCCCCACTGCCCTAACCGTATACGTACATTATTGATGGTACCTTATCTGATTTATGTTTGTGTCATTTCCATCTTCTGTCGACAGAAATCATAGAAATTTACGGTCCGGCCACTATAAACCGGTTTACTTGTGTTACTTTTAGTAAACATCTGGCATCGCTTCATTATCTTGCAGGACGGCCAGGCGTGGTCGATCGATCAGATCGATGAGTGCTCCGATCGACAGGTAGCTGCTGGGTCACGTGACACACTCCAGACGCCGCCTGTTTCCCGCGCGCCGACCCAAAGGTCGTCTGCCACGCTGACAGCGTCTCGTGGGCGCCGCCATCTTGTCAGAATCAACGCCAGATCGGCAACAAGTGTCTGGGGGTCACGTCAATAAGTCGGGGGCAGGTTTGAGGAGGTGCTACGAGGAGCCTAATGAAAGATCGAGCTGTATCTCACCCCCTGCTGTGGATCAGTGCTGCATCGACGGCTCGTTTGTCTAAGCCCGTCGGGTCGGCGAGGTCTCGGCCGATTCTAACCAGACTCTAACCGACACCCCAAGAAGCGCCCCCTTAGCGGTCAGAAAAAACAAGCCCCCCACTATACCAGCCCGTGTTGATATAGATATAAGATCCTTAAGTACCTCCCCCGACGGTAATTTATTCAAAATGGCGTCGTGCTCGGACGGGCCATGCACGAGCGGCGTGCGGCCGACGACCAGTGAGAAGGTGGACGGGATGGCGGAGCACTACGATCTAAGTCAGGGCCCGGGGGAGAGCGACACCCTCAAGCCCGACCCCGAGGCCGGGGACGAGGCCGGGGGCTGCGGGGACCCCGAGGACCCCATGACCTGCCTCGACGAGGAATGCCGCATCAAGGCACCCACCCCGTGTCCGCCGGTTGTCGACCTGCGCGGCCGCGAGGTCATCTTCGCCATTGCTGTATTCTTCCTGTTTTCAGTGAGCATCGGGCTTATAGTCATCCTCGCGACGACGAAACTATCCGAGGGCAAAGCAGCGGCGGCGGCTGCGAAATCCGCAGGCCGGACTCAGAATCATAACCCGGGGCCAAAAGACCCGGAGCCTGTGAAGCTATGCCTGAGTAAGGAGTGCTTAAAACGTGCCGCGTATATGTTAGAGACGATGGACCGTAGCGCCGACCCCTGCTCCGATTTCTGGCAGTATTCCTGTGGGGGATGGCTCTCCAAGGCTTCAATCCCGCCCTTCAACAAAGCCTGGAGTGTGGATCATGAGATTAACGTGCGGATTAAGGACGATATTCGCCGCAAGGTCGAGGCCCCCATCCTCAAGGACACGCCCGTATCCGTCGACCGCAAGGTCAAGGTGCTCTACAGGAAGTGCATGGATGTAGACGCCATTGAGGTTTTAGGGAACAGACCCATGTTGGATGTTATGAACTCCATGGGAGGCTGGGCGCTTAACGGTATGTACACAACTCCTTTTTAAGTGTATGTTTTTGTTTTGTTTTGTAACACGTGATATACAGAAACTGGCTTACTGTCTTCTCACGTCAAAAATACGCGATGAAATTATTGACCAGATCAAATAACCAGAACCCCTGGAAAGCCCACTCACGGCCGTTCAACGTTGTGCCTATGAGAGGAACTTCTTTTAAAGATAAAGGGGAGGTGGACATCGGGTTACCCATTCGACACATGTAAAATTTGGTCCTAGCGGATACCCCGGGTACCAGGGTACATTATAAACAGATCTATTCGGACATGTTAGAAGCGTGGTTTGTTTGTTTGGGTAGTTTAGAAGCGTGGACCGGATGTTTTGCTCCATTCTAGGAACCGGTGCATGCGCGCCACTAGTTCACAGCGCTGCACGGCGAGTGGGCCTTCCAGGGATTCTATTCCTCTGACCAGATACATCCCGATGTAGACAGGTAGAAGTAGAACTCTGAGGAAAATACTATGTGGCCGATGGTGAGTCTGTGTCTATTTGGTGGCTAGGGGATCCAGCAGTATGAATGCCCGCATATATTATGTGGCGTTTCCACCTGTTGACAAATCGCCACTAATTATAAAGGCCATTTTCCATTGGCCGACGAAAACGGTGTACATTTTTTGTGTTCTCCTAATAGCCCATTTACATTAGCAGTCACCGATCTACAGTCAGGCACCACCGACGGATCTTTAGCATCGCTGACGCCAAATGTAAATTGGCCATTAGGAGAACTCTACACCGGTTTTGTCGACCAATAGAAAAGGCCCTTATGCAAACTGTTCAAAAGTCGGTCGGTAGTTCTATTATTGGTGCGCATAATCGGTGGTGGTCAACAGAAAGTTTATTTTCCGATGGAAACTGAGGGAGTCACTGGCCAATTTTTGAAACTCAATTCCACTGAACCACCGATGAATTCAATTGAGAGACATCTAGTTGGTGGTACACAAAATAAGTCGGTGGTGCCATATTGTGTAAAGTTGGAGAGAGGAAATATTGACCGTTTTTGTTTCCACCTGATGAGTATTCCACAAATGTATTATATGATCGGTCGATAGTGCTAAATGCCATTATCAGTGGTCATATAGTGTGCAGGTGGAAACGCCTCACTAGAGTAATAATGCTATTCAAAGATTGGATATATATCTCTTGTCTTATGATATCTTCAGAACCGTGGGAACGGCACCATAGTGAATCACTTTCTTTTTTCTTAAAAAAGAATAGGTATAATTCTTACTGAAAGGCAATTTCATCGACTTCACTATCATCTATAATCGCTGCCTTGGTCTCCTCCCTTTTACTTAACATACTCTAATGATAGCGAAATAAAGCAAACACAATAATAAAATATTATTCTAATGTGAAAGCAGCTAGGTTAGCAAGTAGTCTATCCGAATATCTTTCTTTCCTTCTTGTATTATAGAGTCAGAAGAGTATCATTAATAAGGAGGGGAAACTTGTTTTATTAGTAGAAAATACATGATACTTCTATAGCGTCTTAAGAAAGAAATTGAGGTGTGTTTGGTCTGAGTCCCCGTCGCCATCGATTTTGATTGCGCTGTAATATGAACTAGGCGATAGCCGAGTGAATATTCTGAAGCGTTCCAAACGAGATGGTGAATGGGAACTCAGACCAAGCACAGATATGTTTCTGATATTATCTTAGGCTGGAAATATTTATCTGTTTATCACCCATTACCATACTCGAAAGCCTGTTGAGAACGAGTACCCAATGATAAGCCTATGGACATTTATACCAGGGTAAGATAATTTATAGTACTTTGCAGATGATGATTCCCTTTAAAACATTCTTTCTCTGGTATTTACTTACTGATATATCTATATAATTCATATACATACGCACATAAACACATGTATATCTAATATTTTGAAATGGTTAGACTCTCTTGTTTAGCGTTTAGAGAATGAGAAGAACGGGTCGATATTATTCGCTGGTTATTTAACGTGCTACACGCTTGGCGCCTATAGAGTTCCACTGGTGTTAAGCGTGATCGCCCGGTAACTAGTTCATACAGATATGGAGTCATTTATCATAGACCAGTTATTTCCGGTGGCCCTGCCGCCACTTTACCCCTCTTTCGGTGCGCATGCTCCGGACCCTTCACGCCGCCATTTAATCTGAAGGGTACTTCCGGTTCACACACGCCTTGTTTACGGCCACAAATATGAATAGGAAAGCTACAGGTAGCTAGGAGCGGAAGTAGTAAGCGATGTGCCGTGACTCAGCACATTTCCTGGCGTCTCGAAAGTACCCGCCATGTTTATTGACAACACTTGAGTGTGCGCCGAAACCAGCGAAAAGCAAACAGTAAAACACACCTGAACGATGATTGAATGCCTCTTATCACTAGGAACCTCCCCCCTCATCCACCTTCGCCGACACCCCCCCCCCCCCCCCCGCCCTTCGCTGTTTGCAGAAAGTCGACGGTAAGAAAAGTATCTTTGCAATAGGGCACACAGCCATTGTGTTATGGATGTGACCATCTTGTCCCTTGATGCTAAGCAAAAAACCAGGTGGCGGGTCCAGTTATTAATGGATTTTATAAAAAAAAAATTATTTGATATGCTATAAACGGGTTTTTAGCCTTGTCTAACGATTATCTATAGATTATGATAGCAGAAAATAGTGGTTGTACCCAGACTAGAATGGATCTATCTTACAGGCGGATGATGGTGGAACGTGCTATCACTCTGTGCCCTATAGCAACACTCAGCCAACCATACTACAACTCATTATCTATATATATATATATGTTCCTTCTGAATTTCACAGAAAAGTTGGGAGCTTTTAAACTTGCAGTCTGCAGAATATAGGAAGTGAAAAGGGGCACTTTTTTGGGGGAGGAATCTGCGAAGTGATTTTCAGATGGTGCAGAGTAAAACTTGAAATCGCCTTTAACAGTAACATTCACTACAAGACCCCGCGCAATCATGTAAAATAGGCGTTTTGCGAAGACGTATTGTTTTCTCGCTATTGTAGAACAATCTTTTTGAGAAGGGACTTTCTAGTCCATAGAACTATCTGGTGCCCCCCCCCCCCCCTCCCAATTCTTTTCGTATAAGTCGGGGGGGGGGGAGTGCCGGGGGGTGTAGTTATCGACGGCAGAGCACCGTTTGCTTGCTTCCACGGGGAGAAAAAGCAACCAACAGATTGGCCGGAAAGGCAGATAAATATGTCACGGACCCATTACTTCTCAGGGCTCTCACTAGCCATGTTTTACTTGCTGAAGTAGCCGGTGCCATATTTTACCCGCGAGTAGTTTATGAACGCGCCACCAGGGGCAGCTCATGCGCAAAGCCAAGCGGAAGTGTGTCTCTGGCGTCCATTGGTCACGTGGCTTCGAGAAAGTTGTGACGATTTCCGTAAAGAATGTAATCCTTTAAATTCGAATACTTCCGAAAGTTGAATGCCCATGGAAGATTTAAATGCGTTTTCTAATTAAATGATGATAGGTGAAGTTCTACAATGAATAACAAAAACAATCGAGTGGACCGACTGGAATGATCCTCTAATCAGCATGAAATCATTACAAAATAAAAACAGTCTGACTTGTAAATATAACAGGCCTAATTGTCTGGTACATTAATTTGTCTAAATCAATACGCTTAGGAGTTTCAATCGAAATCAGAGAAAAAAAATCATGATTAATTTCAGTGTGTTCGCACCCTAGGCTACTTCTTATCTTGTTCTAATTGAAGTAACACTTGCAGGTGTCGAATATTTAGAGTATCTGAAATGAGGCATTATGGTTTACGATAAAACTTCACTCAGCCACTTGTATGCTGAAGCAATGGCACCCTCTGGTGAACGTGGGTTGTCCAAGAACCCCACAGGGATTGTACACTGGCCACCAGAGCTACGCCATATCTCACCACTGATACAAGTTCAGCCATAGGAATAACATTAGAAGAAAATACTCAGCGATCACCATGGTAAAATGAAAACACTACGCCATGGTTGTGGCGGAGTGAATACAAGATGACGTCTTAAGCGATTGACCAATCAGCGGCAAGGATTTCATAGAGAAGACAAGACATCAACATTGGTATTTAAATGTGCCTAACTGGATTTGCAAAGTAATTTGAATCATTCTAATATTGCAATGCTATTCTATTGTCAGTGAAGGGGGTGGAATAAATCCAGAACCGAACTTGAATCATTAGTTAAACAATACTCCACTTGTTTGGATGCACTCGGTTTCACATCGATGACGATTGCAGAGTATCAAAACTCGTGGAGCATTGTCTATTCATACGATTCTCGATGCATTTCTATATAAATACGCTTTATGCTAATGTCCGTTGAAAACGGTACCAGTTTATTGAGTTCTACCAAAGGTCGCTTGGTGCTGGTCAACAAATGCACGTCGGGATGTAAAGATCGTCGAGGGTATTGTGTATGCCTTGTATCTACCTCATTTAACAGGTACCGACAGAACTATCCTTTGAACACAATGATCATCTCCGTAGTGGCCTTATTACATATTCTCAGGACAATTGATAGGTGGACATTTCTCTGCATGTCTGTTTTCATTCACCGATCTGCCATTGGTGGTTCACGACTGCAGATCGGTGGCGGATAGTTGGCCAGTGGAAAATTTGTGTTAGCTTTTGTTGGATCATATCTGCTGCCACCTTGATCCACAAGCTGAAGCATCTGTCACTCTCCATGTAGATCGTCTGTTTCACCTGGAGCCATGCATGGAGAGTGTGCCTTTTCCGACATTTGTCCATCCATGTTCTTATTTCTATTTGGGTGTATTTTGAATACAATTACCATAAAAGTAGATGTTAGTATGAATTTTATTAGTTATGAATAGTTCTTGACACGTATTTCGGCTATCAGAACCCACCTAGAGCAACCTGCTTGGTTCGAGAATGAGAATTCATGGGCAAGGCCTGGACTAAACCGTACCAACCTCTTAGTTGGAACAGAGTGGAGGCAGAGGTGGCGGCCAATCTGTAGGGATTAAACCTGTTTTCATGGACCGAATACTTGCCAACAAAGCCATCGCTGATTTTTAGGAGTCGCATCTTCAAATATGTAAATAAAGCCGGAGACACACCAAGCGAGATATAAAGTGATTTCTGGAATCGCCAACACAAATTGGCACGTATGTGGGCTATCATTTTATATTTCACCCGATTATTGCTTCTGAAATGCTAAATTGCCGGTCGGAGATATCACTATGAGATAATACATATTCACTAATCTCGGGCACATTGTAGAGTGCCACACTACTCGATAACAGCCGATTACGGTAGGATGCCTCGCCTGAGACCAGGTGCTGTTCTTTTGTCGCCGATAAAAAAAACATCCATGTGCCAAAATCGTTAGGTTAGAAATCTCTCTGAGGAAAGTATTCTTCGTAATAAACGCAATCTGGGTAAATAAAGTAAGATATCCTGTACCCAATGGGGATGATAAACAGTGATTAACCGTAGATATATCATTTCCTTATGTCCATTCCGAATTGAGATATGACTCATGACTACTTGAAACCGTTTAACCGACATCTGCGAGATGAATCTCTTTAGGAATGCCTTCTGATGTTGATGGATATTAACAGGAATCGTTAGATTGCATGATGGAGGCAATCCGAGGACTGCGACTCCATTCAGCTTATTGTTATTGTTCTATGAGCGAATACATCGTCAGCACGTATTAATTGGTGGTATAGACATCAATTCGAATTCATGCACAATGTATTTCAGTAGGAGGTGTATGTGTGTGCTTCGTACAACCAGTGATATTCCTTCTGAGTATTTAGTCAGCTAAAAGCCATTTTCCACTGGCCGATAAAAACGGCACCGATTTATTGAGGTATCCTAAAAGTCGGTTGGTGGTGGCCAACGACTGCACGTTGGTATCTAAAACTCTGTGAAGGTTTTGTGTTTGCCTTGTTTCTACCGTGGATGAAAAAGTGAAAGTGTCAACCCAAAGTGTACTATGACTTACCTGGTTTTGCTGTAAAGGTAACTCATACCGGTCGTAAGACTGACTACCTCTACAGGATAAATAAATGCATAAAAAAAATTAAAATAATTTAACAGGTCCATACTGATAGAACTGTCCCTCAAACACAAAGACCATCTGGTAGTGGCCATATTGCATGATCTATGCACAATTCTTCATTGAACACTTCTCTGCATGTCTGTTTCCATTCACCGATCTGGCATTGTTGGTTACCGACTGCAGATCGGCGGTGAATAGTCAGTGAATGGAAAATGTCTTTAGGTTTTGAGTAGTGTCGATGGTTTTCCGTTGAAAATTTTGATTTCATTTGGTTTTAGAAAATATGAAACGAAAACAGATGGTCTGTTTGGTCAAAACCGGTAAAGGATGTCGACCATATTGAAGAAAAAAAATCAATATGGCCGCAAAGAATGCCATGAAAGTTTGCCTACATCAATATCTCGAGGTTCTAATCTTTCCGAAAATGTATAAGCTACAAACTCTCTACGAAACCCTAAAACACTTACAACATATTGAACCTGACTAATGTTGAATGCGTAGTGAATACTGCACTGCCTTACATAAGCTCCAAACTTCCAGCATTTTATGCACTGCTCGCGAGAATTAGCTTAAAGATTACACAATTCGATTCTTAAATGATTCATAGCCCCCTCAAGACTCGTGCCTATTCCCTGGTTTCCCTTTATTCTTCCCCCGTCCGGCACACAATGGCTTCTAAATCTAAACCTCCCTGCCGCTTCCCGTGGAACCCTTTTCCGGTGTCGTGGTCCCAAATGTCCAGTGGACGGAACAACCCGGGGGCCGTCTTTGCACATGCCTTGTGAAAATACCCTGAACACTTTGGACACTGGCAATCAGACTTAAGGCTTAATTCTATTTGATCGAAAGTTGGTATTCCGCGCTGCCCAGGGTTGCCCAATGACCCGAAACCCGCCTACTACTACTCACCTCTTACCCGGTACCTGTCCAATACCCAGCACTGTCTACCACCATCTGGCTGCCCACCCACTTCCTGTCCCACATCGACCTACTGTCCACCTGCCTGCACCCTTTCCTCCTGCCCAGTGATAACCCAGTCCAATACTACTTACCTGCTACACACCAGATACCTATCCCATACCCAGTGCTGTTTACCCCTAGCTGCATACCCATCCGCTTCCGTCCCACACCAACCCACTGCCCACCGGCTTCCCTCCTCCCCGCCTGGTGATTACCCAGTCACCCGGAACCCATCGACTACCCACCTCCTACACACCTTCTACCTATCCCATACCCAGTGCTATTTACCCCTAGTTGTCTACCCACCTGCTTCCGTCCCACACCAACCCACTGCCCACCTGCTTCCCTCCTCCCCACCCGGTGACTACCCAGTCACCCGGAACCCATCAACAACCCACCTCCTACAAAACTTGTACCTAACCCATACCCAGTGCTGTTTACCCCTAGCTGTCTACCCATCCGCTTCCGTCCCACACCAACCCAATGCCCACCGGGTTCCCTCCTCCCAACCCGATGATTACCCGGTCACCCGGAACCCATCGAATACCCACATCCTACACACCTTGTACCTAATCCATACCCAGTGCTGTTTACCCCTGGATGTCTACCCATCCGCTTCCATCCCACACCAACCCACTGCCCACCTGCTTCCTTCCTCCCCACCCGATGATTACCCAGTCACCCGGAACCCATCGACAACCCACCTCCTACACACCTTGTACCCATCCCATACCCAGTGCTGTTTACCCCTAGCTGCATACCCATCCGTTTCCGTCCCACACCCACCCACTGCCCACCTGCTTCCCTCCTCCCCACCCGATGATTACCCAGTCACACGGGACCCATAATGACGGCTCCCCGGACCCGGTCCCGGGAGGCCGGCAGATTGGGTCAGTCCGGGCAGTCAGGGGGATAGGGGGGAGGTAGGGAGCTGCTCTAATTGTGGCTTCATCAATGGCCGCTTGGTGTGCTTAATTAGCCATGGCTCCATGTTGATAGGTGTAACGCGCTTGTTGATTGGCGTAACCGTGTGATGGATGGAGGCCTGTGGTAGGTCGACGTTTGGGAATGGCGTCTGGTGGGACACTGAGGTAACACAAGTGAGGGGTACGTCATGGAAGCAGAGCAGAAGGATTTATTACTCACCTTTTAGAAAATATCTAATACAAACCTGCGCGACCGCAGTGAACCATTCACTATCGTTTTGTTACTAGTAGAAAACAAACCTGTTGAATTCAAGCATCAAACACGTTGATTACCAGAAGGTAACTCCCTAAATAAATTTATATTCCGTTTCCATGTATATATAAAAAGAATATATAGGTCGCACAGCTGGTCTGCTAGCTATGAACTGAATCACAATTTCAATAATACTTACTATTTTTATATTTGTTTAGCAACAGAATTTTTTTTGTACTATCGGCATTGGATAGTTCTTGTATCCTGCTTCAGTCTGTATCAATATTCCTAACTGTGGTTGGTCCTAACTGATTTATGCCTACCCTTATCTATTGAAAAAGTTGACCGATTGTTTTATGAGAAGGAAGTTTTTCAATACCATGGTCCACGCAATGTCATAAAGCTAGTTCAGTCACAAGTTTGCTTATGTTACTGACTTTAACCGATTGAGCATTACAATAAAGTTCAACCCGCATTATCTAATGGCAAAGTTCATATAATCTTCTGCATACAGTATGTATGTATATATATGCGCAATATTGACTGGTTTCAAATACAAGCGGTCGTTTGCTCCGAGGAGCTGACGTGTAGTAATATAGAAAGACATGGTTAGTGTGGCCGAATGGAATCTGTTCAGAGATATTTTGGTCAGAAATATTTACCGAAGTCAAAGACTGAGGTGAATATTTCTGACCAAAATATCGAGGAACAGATGGAATTCGGCCACACTCACTATGTCTTTTTATTATTATATACCGATATTCGATTTAAATGCCATTTTTGTACTTACATTATCAACCTATTTCAACCTCCGAAATAAGTCACGTGGTACGGTGTGGCGTAAAAATATTTTATGCCACAGTGCGGCCGAACGGAATCTTTTCTGCTATCGCGTAAAAGTGAGACATTCGTGCACCGGTATATAATAATATCCAAGCCATGCTATGATAATGCGCAGAGGCAAATCCGAGGAGCATACAAGTGCTTTTATCTGAAACTTGTCTAGCTATAGATTGCAATTATTAAGTCTGGCGACCACTGAGCTCCCGATACATTACGATAGGTCTTATGATGCATCTCCAGACACAAAATCGATATCGCGATGGAAAGTCCACTTTAATCCGTAGCCGATACACCCGAGGATACAACCCGATGCATGCATCGCAAGGTCTATCGTAGGGTATCAGGATCTCAATGGACGCTTTGCCTTATCAACCTTTTCCTGACAAGTGGGGTACCCATATTAGTTTATTTGAGGTGTGCACTATTTTGTCATACGCACTATTTTTCGGATATATTTTTTTCTTCGTTTCATCTCTTTTTTCTTTGGTATATATGATTCGGGTATGTAGATACACGCTGCCCATGTGTTTTCTATGGGCACCGCATTAGGTGGATAATAATGGGATATACACGAGACGTTTTTAGTCATCCCAGTTGGAGTTATGCTAAGTGATGAGTATGACTCAGTGTAAGGTGATGCGCGAGGTCTGTCGATGGGGGACGAGCTTCATGGCTGATGGTGCTCTACACTGCACCAAAGATGAAAGCCATCTCTCTCGCAAATGCCACAAGCCTGGCCCCTCCCGCCATGTTGTCAGCAGATGGTCTTCACGGGATACATGCAATTCATTTAGAGCGTCTCCCCGAACGCCGGAAATGGTACGCGCCCGCCGTGCGCCTAGCGGACTCAACGTAAACTAATGGTGGCCTCGAAGCAAATGCTGTTGACACTTGCAGGGAGGTCAACAGTGGAGCACTGCTCGCTAATATGATATAAAGCTTTTAGATGGCCACCGCTCCCTGTCCCTAATGCTATTAACTCTCCATAGCGCCACCAGCCAGCGCCACTTATTGGTCATGTGACCTGACCGGAACATCACGTGACCATCAGCGACCTACCCCCGGTGTCATTATGACGTATTTCCGTTTCCGGTTGAGTTGCCATGCATTAGGCGGTAAGCGATTTTTTTTTTTTTTTTGGTCTGGTGGAACAAAATGTAGTATGTTGTAAGCTTTTGGTGGTGTCTGTTTTGAAATTGCGAATAGTTTGGAGTATGTATGTGAGTAGAGATAAAATGAAAAACAGTATACGTGGAGATGATGACATACGGTACAATATCCCTGAAATTGCTCTTCTGGAGTCAGTTGTATAGCAATCGAAATATACGATACAAAAATAGAATTTCTAACCAAGGCGAAATCGGTCTGTACTTCAGTCTATCTGAATTCTACTTGATAATCATCGCGTTGGGACATTTCCCATCATATTGTTCGAAGTATCAAGCAATAATGTCCCATTATTGAACACTATGACTGGTTTTTGAAGGGGATTAGGGTATGAAGATCTCGAAGATCAGGAAGACCTTTAAACTAGTTAACCCCGATTCTGTCAAATAAGATAGAAGTATATGGGAATGGATGAATATAAATATTACATATTAAAGATTTCATATCAATGTCAGCTAATCCATGTCCAGGTTTAGGGCTGTACACATAAAGGCTGTAAAATATGCAAATGATTATGCTAATGCTACATTAATGAGATCATGTGAGGCTGTGACTGACAGGTGTCATGTTGTGTTCCTATGACCCCCGGAATCATCACACACAGGCCTTATTCAACTGCGAAAACACAGCCCGATCTCTGTAGGGCGCAGAGTGATTGCTAGTTCCACCATCATCAGCCAGGATATCTTTAGATAGCGCCACTGTAGTCGGGGGACAACCACTATTTTCTGCTGTTATATTCTATAGATAATCATGAAATTTCTAAAACCCTTTCATGGCACCCCCGAAACAAGTTTTTTGGTCAAAATTATTGTTAATTGAACTTGTCACCTAGTTTGAAGAACGAGGTTAATATTTCCAACCAAATCATCAAGGAACAGATGTTATATAGACACACTCACTTTGTCTCCTTATCATTCTGTACCTGGATATAATTAAATATGCTGTTTTAAAACAAGTCCGGTGGTACTACAATTAGTGCAGAGTGTGCAGAATGAATTCCTCACAGCTGGCCAATAAGTGTGAGACATTCGTGGAAAGGTATATAATTATGTTTTAATCCCTAAAACTCACGGTTTGCTCATCTTTTATTGTCTCTTGCCCGGCGTTTAAGCAAAACAATTGTGAGCGAGAATTCTTGAAATTAGCACTAACTGACGACTTCTCTCGTTCACCACTAGAAATCGTATAGTGTAAACGCCAAAATTCAGAAAAAAAGGCTGCCGATCTACAGTCGTCCCATTACGCAAGGTGATGATTCTAGTGACGATTTTTCCTCTAAGGCACCGCCTGACGACCCTTTTCTAGACGATCTATAGTCGTCACGTTTTCAGTCGTCTATAGACGACTGAAGTGTAAACGCCAGATAACGTATTATTCCATAGATTACCGGACTTTCAAAATATTTCGCACAGATCTCGTTGATAATGAGATTCACCATAAATTCTGAAATCGCACAAAGGCTGATATTACTCTTCGTATCATAACTTGTTAACTAGAGAAACTGATTTTCTCATTTATCACTATCTAAATTTTCACTAGATGTAATATACTTTATGACACTTTTTCATTATTCAGTATTTGAACAGTAAGTAGGTTATTTGTGACAGACCGCGTGCGTATAAACTAGGTCACATTCATTATATATGCAGGACAAGTAGCGTCTCTGTGTTCTAATTACATATTCATAAATGTAGCACGCTCCAGTGACCAGCCTTCATTGTTGAAGTCACGCATCCCTGATTTTACAAATTAACAAATCGAAGCAACGGCAGCTGATCAAACCAATACCCAACACTTAGTATTATGCGGACATGGAGTAATGATATACATTGTTACCGGAGACAAGCCTTATACCTGGAAGCCTGGCCTATGCGCTCACTCACATACTAGGCCAGGTAACGCCAAGACTGGTTCACTGTCCCAATGAGATATGGGACAGGTAACGCCGAGCTACTGAGATACTTCGACTGGGAGCCAGGGTCCCGTTTAATAATCTAGAATCGTACATTTAGACGCTCTTCATGCCACAGAGACCCAGGAAAGATGTGGGTCAACTTTGTTCAACACTTATGGACGACTAAGTCGCTTATAGTGGAAGATCTACTCGGTTGTAGAACTGGTTGGAATAAACAAAAAAAATAGCTGGGAATTACGTGACCCATGTTTTATTGAACCAGAGATCTAGTCTACTGAATGACTCTTAATGCTAGTTTAAATTAATAAATAAGCTTTTATATGTTATTATGAATCACCTAAGATACCCTTATAGGGTGTCGCCGGCCAGGAAAGGTGAAGGAGACTATGGACGAGGTCTCCCGACCCAACGATAAATGATAAAACGTGAATGGAAGATACCTCTTGGATCATCGTCTGCAACTGTCCTTCCCCAATTTAATTTGAATAATCAGCTCTCCCTATCACGGACTCTCCTCGGGCCACATACCCTCAATTGGCCAAGAAAATAAAACGGGGCCCAGGGTAAGTTATCTGCATATACAGCAGAGGGGCATTGTCACCTGGGCGCTGATGTGAGATTATGTCACAAATGTTGGCCAATTAGTTAATGTGAGGTGTGAGATAAATTCAGAAACCATTTCAAGTTTATGGTCAGAGCTCGATCGCATCTCATTTGTATCGCTACGTAATTCACGCAATTTCGCCTTCTGAATTACTACGCTATTCAAACTTGATGGGATACAAGCTATAACCATAAACTTTTCATAGGTTTGTCTCTATATGAATTTCATCAGGGCCAGATGGCCGATACGTTATACCGATACACATCTGCTATAACTCACTACGAGAGGACAGCACCATATTGTACAAACATCATCTCATGACTGGGTGCCCACTGACATCTACAAAAATGTCAGAGCCGGAACTATATCAATACGTCACCGACCCCGTACAAATATATTCATCCGCCCGTAAAATAGTCCCCCCAGGCGATGTTATATTATGTTTGTTTTGTGTAAAGTATTATTCTTCACTAGCATGTTGTTCAATAACAAAGTGTTTATCAACTGCCAGGCCACCACAATTGTTTCCGTGTGAGTGGCTGTAACTGTGTTATAGCGTCTGTTCATTTTGTTGACCCTTCCTTAATTTCCGTGTATTTCGCTGATGGTTGCTTGCTTATTTTTATTATTTTTATTCAAATTTGACAACTGTAGTATTCGTCCTGCAGTAGACCATCTTCCATACTATGGTCACATAGAAGATGGCATTACAGATTAAAAACAATATGACGCTGACGCGCGATACGTATACAATAGACGAGGTACAAGTCAAAAGACAGAAAAGCAGGACAAACACGGGAATTTATGTACAGGGCTAACTTGTACAGAAAAGTGCAGTAATAGCCGGAAAAATACGGAAAAAAGCAATCTATAGTTCTTCACCGTAGGTTATTAAGGTATGCGTGAGTTCTTTGATTTTTATTTTGAAATTATCCATTTTGTCCACTACTTGTACATTTGTTAGCAATTTGCTCCAGTATTTGTTTTCTAAATACAAAGTTGAATGTAGATATTCTCGGAGTTTTGATCTTAACCCTTTCTAGGCGAGCAGGTTGGTGGGTACCAGTGGGCCAGGATGTCCCTGGGTTGTATGTCTCTGGGAAGCGAGAATAAATAAATCTACTGCTTTCCACAAATATCTCTCCATACTTTATACAAATTCTTTAGATTGTTCTTGTATTTATTGGAAAATGCCTGACTACACAGATAATGTTAGTTCTGTTATATCACCATGAGAAATGCACGGGAAACTATTGTTAGATATCATCACAGCTTATATTAGAAAATAAAACTATTAGAGACATGCTGATATTCTGTAAAAAAAACTAGACACACATCTTTAGAGTGACTTCTGCCTTTTTAGTATACAACATCTCCCTTCCCCCATGTCAAAATGGTCATTCATCTCTGTAGTCTTTTCTCCAAAATGTCCGTTTTTCTTTTCCCTTTTTCCCCTTTTCCAAGCCAGTTTCTTTCTTTCCATGAAAGGGGTGAGGTAAATCCAGAACTTTGTTTCAATGTTCAAAATGAATATATTATACATATATTTTCGTTACATAAGAAAACTTTTCCGATTGTCTATCTTTATGGAGAAGTAGAAAGATTGGAGATAAGTCTTCCTTGTCAAAATAGGGATCTTATTACTTTATTCTTATAAAAATTCTATATGGATATAATTTACATTATTGCGTGTCAGTGTGTGTATGCTGGTCCCCACGAGACTCAAGACAAGCAGGCGTAAACGCCGCGACAATTAACACGGGCCAGGAACCAGCAGACTGGTGACAGCGGCAGTTATTCACGCGACACGGACGGCGCCTCAGAACCTCTTTTCCGCCTCCTCATTAGGAGAGCGGCGCCGGTTGCCTCCATTATTCATCAGGACGAGTACGTAAACGCGCGCGCATGCGTAATCACCAGACAAACGTTCTGCAATAAACGTCGCCAGCAACGTCTCCGTCAACGTCATCCAAATGCGGCTGAGTGGGGTTTTTTTCATTTATCTAATTACTCCTCTTTACCCGGTATTTACACTAGATGACTAAATATGTGGCGATTGTAGATCGTCAACCCAATAGTCGTCAGGTGGTGATCAATTTCGCAATGTCCATTGCGGTGCACCCCTCTCATATAATCTCACACTCTCTAAGTGGTATTTTTTTACAAGGTTCTCACTGCACTCTATGCGAGAAGAACTAGGCTTAGAGCCTTGAGAATCCACTGGTACGCAGTATTCCCGCTAGGTGGCATCATTGAGATTATAGGAATCTTGATGTATGTCTTTAGCACGGGAGGCACGCCAGTGGATTCTCAAAGCTCTAAGCCTAGTTTTTTAAGTTCCATTGTGAGTGTACAGAATACAACTTAGAGACTGTGAGATCTTATGAGAGGGGTGCGCATAAACCCCTGCCCCCCACCTACGCCAATGGATTATGATATACTTCCCAATGGCTACGATTTCAAATTGGTAATAATGTTTCAAGTCAACTACTCTTATGCCCCAGTCACACTGGTATTTTCCTGTACCACGTCTACTTTCTTCTACGCATTTTGAAATCTCAAAATACGCCGCAAAACGCCGCAAAACGCGGAGATACGTAAAGAAATGTCGGAATGCGCCAAAAAACGCCACAATGCGTACAGAAGCGTAAATAAGCGTTGATGAACAGTCACACTGGCGAAAATTTTGGTGTTTCTTCTACGTATTTCAATTGGTGGGGACCACTATTAGCTACCGATTTGGAACGTATCTGTTTGCTTTTCATTAACGCATTTGTGTGTGAGGAAGTCTTATTGCAATAACTCTCTAGCTATTCATGATAAGGACATAATATTTAGTGTTCAGGGGTATTTTACATGCTGAATGGAATGGAGATATTTTCTTTAATGTATATTGATGATGTCATAGTTAATTTGCATATTAGTAGGGAAATCTGTAATAAAGGTGCGTGAATTTTGAACACAAGCACTCAAATAATACTCCTCTCTAATCTAAATTATGTCATACAGGGCAAAGCAAATCTTTGACTTGTAAATAGGAATTTGGATATCCAATTTGCATAATTTATTTTGAATCTAAAGTCTCCAGCGAGATCAGAAAATGGATAAATTCAGTTTATCAGTGTAGTTATTTCAAGATGCTGGTCATGTACATCTATCAGACTTTGGCATATCATACATCAAATTAATCCTCTATGTATTCTCCCTGTAATGGCATATGCACTTATCTGTTTGAATTAATCATTTGTGTGTGAGGAGACTTTTTTTCAAATTGGTGTTTGATCAAGTTGTTCTTGTCATAGGTATTTCGTGCTAGCACTAAAGTGAGGCCCAATATGTTCTCTGATTGGCTGAAAAAGTGTTTTGGCACGTAAAGTGGCAGAACTCAGCAAATAAATGAACTAAACACTGTGTCTGACAGAGCAAGGGCTATGGAGCAGAGTAAAGCCACAATTAAAAAAAAGATTTTGCCCCACTGCTCCTATATCTATATTCGCAGGAAAGCCCTGAATCTCTACTCTCAGAGGCTATATTTTGATAGTAGATGTGATGATTGGGGTTCTTGTGGAGAACCATTCGAAGAACAATGATTGAGAAAAGCAGTGTTTACTTGTGACTGCCACCGCTCGCATTGCCAGTAACACTTGATCAAGGTATCCTTTCTGGTTACCTTCTATAAATTTTACTAGTCCGAATGTTCTATTACTATATACTCGGTGAGTATGTCTGACCAAGATATCTCTGAATGATTCCATTCAGTCACACTAACTACGTCTCTATATATTACCTGAATGTCCTGCGAGTTGTTAATATAAATTACTGTGTATCTTTACGATCGATCCCTGACAGGAGGAGGTAAGAGAATGCACACAGAAGTTCACACCATGACGATGCCGACACGCACCATTGGTTCCTGAATATGAGATTGAATGTTTCACTTCTCCACCCTGTCATCTCACTCCACAACCTTAACACATATCAGTCCTACGCCAGCTCCTATCTCTGATCTCTACATTTTCCCTCTCACACCAACTCTGTTATCGTATTTATAGACATCTACTCAGTCTTATACCAACTCCCATCACCTGTCCCTACACATATCCTCTACTCTCTAACCAACTCTTATCTCTTATCTTTACACATTTTCTCAGTCTCACACAAACTCTTATCTCTTATTTGTACACATCTCCTCTCATACCAACTATCATCTCCTTTCTCTACACATCTCCTCTGTTCTCCCCCCAACTTTCATCTCTTATCTCTACACATCTCCCCTGTTATCCCACCATCTCCCATTTCTTATCTCTACACATCTCCTCTGTTCTCCCCCCAACTCTCATCTTTTATCTCTACACATCTCCCCTGTTCTCCCACCATCTCTCATTTCTTATTTCTATACATCTTCTCTGTTCTCACACCAACTATCACCTCTTACCTCCTCACATCTCCTCTCACACCAACTCTCATTTTTATCTCTATACATCTCCTCTTCTCTTACACCAACTCTCATCTTTTATATCTCACCTCATCAGTTTGTTATCTCACAAATTGCGGCCATGTTACTTTACACTCCAAGAAGGTTTTGCTTTCCTTGAACTGTTTTGTGATGTCTTTTTCTCATGTTAGTGAAAAGTTAAGTTTGATGTGGAAAATACTGCCTGGTGAAAATATGCATTGTGAAAGGTGTGGAATCGGGATATGATGTTTCCTTTCTGGTTAATCTTTCTATGTCTTGTTTGTGATATTAGTTAAGACAGCCGTAACAGTCTGTGTCTTTATAATGCCTATGTTCCCGATAATTACTGTTCCATATTTGACATGTTTGAGTCTCTGTATCATATGTGGAAAACGTTGAATGAATTATGTCTATTGTTCCCTTGGAATGGTGTTATCATTCACTTTCTTTGTACAATCCCTTTTCGCACTGAGACAATAATTCTTTAAATTTCACATTTGAGTTTCAAAAAGCTTTATTGACGTAAAAGAAGGTCTAGACAGAAGGAAAAATCAACATTGAGGATCTTCTTCCTCAGAATTAGGAATGAGCTTCTGTGACGCGTACGTAAGACCACTTTGTTACAAACAAAATGGTGGGTCTTTGAGACATTCTTTATATATCCTAGCTATAACTAGGACCTCAGAAGAAGTGAATATAAACAAATTGGATAAATATGTTAAGCAGAAAAGATTCAGCTATGAATTATGACCATAGGTAGTGTTCAAGCAAGGCCATTCGAATCTCTTATAAGGAAACAACTTCCGAATAAGTAGCTGGGTTAATAATTCCTTATTATGTAAAAGCTGAACTCTTTTGATCAGAGTATTGGCATTTACCTCTGAGATTATCACAATACTATCTGTTTGATGAGACACCAGTGAAGAATTAAAAAATCTAAAGGTCTAGATGCATGTAAATCTATGATTACATGTCTGTCTGTCGTTGTTTATGTATGTCATGTAATGCTCTTGTGTTTTCACCTTCGCATGTAGTCAGTAAGAAGAGTGAACGTCCACATTTCAAAATATTTCGTTCTATTCGTTCATGAAATGGTAATTATCCTATTTTCCTCATGTGTCGCCCAAAACTAGATGTATTTGTTGTAGATCTAAAGCGCTATGTAGTCAGGTAGATATTTCCAGAGAAGGTACAACCATACCTCCCCACTTCAAACCATTCATAAAACTAGATATTTACGGTATTCATGTATATTGGGGTTTACACATATCTTAGCAGACCCTGGGCAACTATATTGTTGCACGAACCATCATTTCTTCTGTATACTGAGGCCCTGACAATAGTGTGGAATTCACACAGTGGGATTCATATGCCCAAAGAAATGGAGAGTTTTTCCTACACTTCCTTGATATACCTCACAATGTATTTGTCTGAGGCAAATCCTGCTGAGATTCTTTACTCGAACACAATCTCTTTGAGTAAATTGTAGGTTTCTATTTCCCTGAGACTTGTTTTTTTCCCTCTGCAATTGGATGAACTCCAGACGAGATGGTGAATGGGAACTCAGACCAAACAATATATATTAGCCTTGAAATATTTAACGGTTTATATCCCATTGAGTATGAGTTACTATACTCGCAAGCCTTTTGAGTACGAGTTCCAAATGTTAAGCCTAGGAATGCTTATACCAGGCTAAGATGATAACAAGAAGCATCACAAAATCTTGTATGATTGTTTATTTGGCGTGAGTTATCTTCGCAGAATGACACACGAAGCAGAGCTGAGTGATATTTGTAGCGGAAGACAACAAAGACCATGTTAACAATTATTTGAGATTTAGCGATGTTTAGATTTTATCCTACCCCGTCACATGTTTTTAACTTCATTTGTCAAACATGGTATATAAATATTATATGTCAAAACCATGGCATACAATCACACCGTGTTATAAAGTCTATGGCGATTATTATAAGGGGTAGGATGAACCCATGAATTGTGTATTAACTCTACATACATGTTGGTCTCCCGTAGCTGACTGGAACATAGGGGAGAAGTCCGGGTTGTGGAGCTTCCAACATGCCCTGGAGGAGCTACACTTCACCTACTGGAGGAACAGCTTCTTTGTGCTTTGGGTCGGGCCGGACCACAAAAACTCCAAAACTAACATCATACAGGTAGATATGAACGGTTTATTTGTGTACTGGGCTGTATGCTGTAGTCGTTTAAGTAGATTTTGTATGTTTTAAAGGTTTTTCTGTAAGAGGCCCACAAGCCGTGGAGAAAATAAGATAAAAATATTGTTTGAGATTGACTCATCTTTGACTACTCCCTTGTTGTGACTGTGTTTGAGCTTGACATGACTTCATTCACCCCTGTTTTGTCGTTGTATCAGATTGACCTGTCTTTGTTCATTCCTTTGTTGTCCATCTTTTAGATTAACCCCTCTTTGACCACTCCATTGTAATTGTTTTCTCAGATTGACCCCTCTCTATTAACTCCTTTGTTGTCACTATTTCAAAATCAACCCATATTGTTCACTCCTTTGTTTCAGATTGACCAGTCTTTGACCACTCCTTTGTTGTCATTGTTAAACATTGACCTCTATTCGTTCACTTTTTATCATTGTTTCAGATTGACCCGTCTTTATTGACTCCCTTGTTGTTGTCATTTCAGATTGACCTATCTTTGTTCACTCCCTTGTTGTTGTTGTTGTTTCGTATTAACCCATCTTTGTTCATTCTCTTGTTGTCATTGTTTCAGATTGACCAGTCTTTGTTCATTCTCTTGTTGTCGTTGTTTCAGATTGACCCGTCTTTGTTCACTCCCTTGTTGTCGTTGTTTCAGATTGACCTATCTTTGTTCACTCCCTTGTTGTCGTTGTTTCAGATTGACTTATCTTTGTTCACTCCCTTGCTGTTGTTGTTTCAGAATGACCCGTCTTTTCTCTCACTTCCTTGTTGTTGTTGTTGTTTCAGATTGACCCGTCTTTTCTCTCACTCCCTTGTTGTTGTTGTTTCAGATTGACCCATCATTATTCATTCCCTTGTTGTCGTTGTTTCAGATTGACCAGTCTTTGCTCACTTCCTTGTTGTTGTCATTTCAGATTGACCAGTCTTCGCTCACTCCCTCGTTATCGTCATTTCAGATTGACCTATCTTTGTTCACTCCCTTGTTGTTGTCGTTTCAGATTGACCAGTCTTTGTTCACTCCCTTGTCGTTGTCGTTTCAGATTGACTAGTCTTTGTTCACTTCCTTGTTGTTGTTGTTTCAGATTGACCAGTCCGGTATCGGGATGGACTCGCCCAGTGCCTACTGGCGGAACGAGTCTGACCCCACAGTGCAGGCCTACAAACAGTATATGCGGGACATTGCACTTCTCTTCACCTCTAATATCAACGATGTCGACCAGTTTGTCGAGACCACCTACAACTTTGAAAAGCAATTAGCACAGGTATTATTCATATGCAATGCGTTATCTAAAAGACTTTACTGCTGATATACAAATCACTGTATTAGAGTTTTCTTTAGTACATATAGAGAGAAATTTCTCAGAAGGAATTATGGTCTAATGCTAAGATAGTTAATTAACAAAGTATTATTTGTAACATGAAATTGTAGATGGCAATAGTCAGAAACAGTAAAACAGTTAATATGATAATCCATTTCAGAATACCAATCATGGGTTTATCCTATATCTAATAAAAACGCAATAGGCTTCACATATTAGATGTGGTGAGGTATAAAAATTTTCATTCAACTATCCATTCTATCTAAATTTCGTTAAGACGAGGTAGGATACATGCTAAGCGAACCTCGAGTGAGAACCAATTTGTTAATACTGCTATTGTCTTTTCTTGGGTACGGCTTAGCAGACCTTTTTACATATATATCCGAATTGCTCCTCAAAGCATTTATGCTAAACTATCTATGCTAAACGACCAAATCCTGCTTTTTTGATTGGCTGGTGGGCCAGACAAAGGGGCTTGTGTAACCGCTTTTATCTGAAACAGTCTATATTGTATATATTACCTACCTTTTCTGGACAAGTGGCATGTCGATATCAGATCGTGTTAGCTATGCACTATTTTTCCGTATGCACTATTTTTCCGTATGCGCCCCCGGATCATACAACATATCTGTATGCTTCAGGTATGTCCGGGTATTTCTATACATGCTTCTTGTTTTCTATAGACATTTTGTATGAGGTGGATAACAAATATATGTACACCTCACATTCTAATAAAGATTTATTGGTATATATTTCTTATTATACAAAAAAAAAGTGTTTGCTAAACTAACTGAGAATTTTTGTTTACAGATTATGGTGCCGATGGAGCACGAGAGTCGCCGAGACCCGGACGCCATGTACAACCCGGTCACGGTCGAGCAACTCCAGACGCTGTCTCCATGGGTGAGTGACTCACGCCACCTGCCAGCAGTTCACCGCACTAAGTATAGCACTTACCGCTAGTCTGAGACTGGGTGTACCGGGTTCGCCCACACTGAGACTGGAGGTACCTGGCTTGCCCAGTCGCAAGCATTATCAAACATGGTGGATATTTGGTACCACTAGTCTCAAACTGGACGTGCCTGGGTACCTCCAGTTGCAAGCTTTCCAGTTGCAAGGGGTCACACACAGATTTGAGCGTAGCTTGCGATTTTACAACCTCCAGATTCAATCACGGTACCTCCAAGCTTAGACTCGAGGGACCCGCTCGCAAGCCCCCCCCCCCCTACATTGTTTGGGAAGAAGGTTAAAAAAAACTTGCATAGATTAAAAAAAAGAATATGTTGGAAATACCTATTCTTTTTTAACTATTATTCAAGAAAAAGGAGTATGTAAAATCAACAAAGGACTTTCTTCCAGGAAGCAGTAAAACAAAGAAAATAAGAAACATGGAAAATACATATATACCTATGGTCAGATATTATTAGGCTTTGCAGCTACTGTTATGTCCTATGTCCTGTTTGTCCTTGTTCTCACAGGTCTTTTGACTCTGTGTCCATCGTCATTCATGTGTCTCTTGGAACCGCTGTTTTTTTAATCTTTGTAACTAATATATATGAACCAATAGATATGATATAATATAACTTTGTGGATGTCAAAAATACGAGTTAAAGTCTATTCTATTAGTTGTTTATTCTATCATGCTGCATACATCATGCTATAATATATCCGTCATTAAACTGTAACATAGGAAAAACAGGTTGTTTTCCACCTTAGTTTGTTTTTATCGCCTATACTTCCCTTTACCGGCTAGCCAGCTAGGTAGGCATGGCCCGTAACTTGTGCTTACCTATGCATCGCATATTTCACTAATTATTTAATCAATATACGCATCCGTCAAATACTTCGATTCTACTGCCCCAATAAAAACATCCCATAATTTGCCAGAACACAGAGGCATTCATACCACCAGGTATTGACCACTTCAAACGGGTTCTGACGGCCCAAAAAACAAAAACAAAACAAAAACACCACAGATCAATCACCCATGCGCATACGACCTCTCACTTCCGGTCGTGTTTTGCCTTCAGATAAATTGGCTGCAGTTCCTACAGCGAAACTTCACTGACGTCACAAAGGATACGGTTGTCGTGGTTACCAACAAGGACTACATGACCAACATGTCCAAGCTGATCGAGTCTTCTAACCCCAGGTAAGGGTTCGCGATTAATGCCCGGAGGGTCTGGAAAACACCTCTATTATCGCCCATCATGGGGGTGTGACACGGGTGCTAACTAATCACGTGTTGAACTAATTAGTTCGCGGCAACCTCCTTGATCCTGGAACCATAGGTTTGATGGAGCACCCTCATTATCGATCCACACACCACAAGTCATAGAAAATGCGATCACAAATCAATTTCTTTATTTTTATGTCTTTTTTTTTCAAACTAAACCTTGTTTTTAGGGACTCGTTGATTTTTTTAAAGATATTTTTATGGAAAGAACAGCCACATGTTTCGTGATAAAACTTCAACTGATTACTGAACTTAATGCATTTGTCATGTATCTGAGAATTGTTCTTTCCCACGTGACAGGACTTTGAATTATTACGTCATGTGGAGACTGGCTTCAAACTTCGCTAATATACTCAGCAAGCCCTTCCGACAGGCGGCGCTGAGATACGAGGGCAAAGATAAAGGTAACTCGTCGTTGTTTTTCTCTGTTATTATTAGGGTCCAATTTATCAAATTTGTAAAGCATTGTGTTGGTTGCCTCTAAACTATCAATGTTTTAAAACATTTTCCATAGTTCATGACGCATTGATATCCCAGTAGTTTTACAAATTCCTGCGATTAAACCTTTTTCTATTGGCCATTTATTTATTCATTTTCAAACACATAATTTATGCTAGTAGGTACATCGATGCCCTAGACCGTTTTGCGAGTATGATCTCAATTTATCTCATAGGACTTCTCTTAGTTTTCATCCTGTTATTATTGTTCATATTTGTCCTACTTTAATGGTACTGCAAGGATCTATGTAATGGAAAATGCTAGAGTAAGCTTTAGTCTATCATACATTTTTGGCATAGCCAAGAAAACACGTTGCATAGCCACTGAGGCTAGCTGCCACTTTGTTGAGCCAATATATACTTAATAACAGAATAAAGGAGAAAAATATATCTCTGATGGATCCATTAATGGATTTTAGATCAAAATACAACACCATAACCATAGTTGGGTTAACAAACTGAAATTACTGACCCTAATTTGAGACTGGTTATATGAAATGCTTTTGAAGAAATAAACGCGGTTGAGACGAGGTATTGAGTAACCCAGGGAGGCTCACTCAACGTAGGCCAAGAACAAGCTTCCAATTTACAGGGGAATGAATGCCCAAAACGAGCTTTTATCTCACCTTTGGTAATTTTGTCCCATAGGCCTAACATTGGGAACTCCTTCTCCATGCCCCTATGAGTATTGCAGTCTGTTTGCTATGTCCTGTGTGCCATCCATTCTTTTAGTGAGTACAAGGGTGGGACAGATATAGAAAGCAATTCGTTTTGACCAAAGAAGTCGTTCTACAACACGTTTGAGTGCTATGTGATATTCACTCAGCTGTCACTTCGTTCATATCACAGCGCACCAAATTCATGGAGAACGACAGCTTTGCCCAAAACTTGTTGGTTTCATCTTTAGATCGTGAAACACAATATAGTAGAACCATGCATAGGTGAACAACTTCCATTCCGTGCCAAAGTGTCCGCTAATACAGGGTGTCCACTTACACAGACTTAAAATAAACATATAATAGAGGGAACCTTTCCAAGCAAAGGAGTGAAGGGAACGATTGAATATCCTATATGTTGACGTATCATAGCGAATCGAACCCCTTCTTTGAAGAAATGCAGTAGTTCCATCTGTAGTCTGTTCCCGTTGTTTTCCCCACCATGTGGCGCGGCAGGCGCGGGACGGGAGGACGCCAGGTGGCGCACGTGTCAGGACGTGCTCGACGAGTGGCTCGGGATGGCCGTCGGCTCACTCTACATCAAGGACAACTTCCCCAAGAAGAGCAGAGACGAGGTAAACACTTCGTAATTCTCACCTTCCCTGATGTGGTTTGTCACAGAGACGAGGTAAACACTTCGTAATTCTCACCTTACCTGATGTGGTTTGTCACAGAGACGAGGTAAACACTTCGTAATTCTCACCTTACCTGATGTGGTTTGGCACAGAGACGAGGTAAAAACTTCGTAATTCTCACCTTCCCTGATATCGTTTGTCACAGAGACAAGGTAAAAACTTCATAATTCTCACCTTCCCTGATGTGGTTTGTCACAGAGTCGTGGTAAAAACTTCATAATTCTCACCTTCCCTGATGTGGTTTGTCTCAGAGATGAGGTGAAACTTTCGCAATTCTCACCTTTCCTAATGTGGTTTGTCTCAGAGACGAGGTAAAAAAAAATTCTCAATTCTCACCTTGCATATTGTGGTTTGACAAGGAAACGAGGTAGAAAACTTCTTAATTCTGTTATGTGGTGGGTCACAGAGAGGAGATAAAAAAACTTCTCAACTCTATCTGTTATTGTTCTGTTATGCAGTTTGAAAAAGAGACGAGGTAGAAAACTTCTCAATTCTTACCTTATGTCAAGTAGTATGTTTCATAGATGAAGTAAAAAACTTCATCTTCTGTCATGTAGTTTGTCTTAGTGATGAGGTAGAAAACCTCTCACCTTCTGTCTTGTAGTTTGTCTTAGTTAAGAGTTAAAAAGTTTTTAATCTTCACTTGCTATCTTGTAGATTGAAAACCTTTCAATTATTGCCTTCCTTAATGTGGTTTATCTCAGAGACGAGGAAGAAAGCCTTTCAACTCTCACCTCCTGTCATGTAGTTTGTCACAGAGACAAGGTAGACAATATTACAATTCTCGCCTTCTATTGTGGGGTCTATAACAGAGATGAGGTAAAAATATTCCAGTCAGATTTAGAATATCTGATATCTACAACCGTAATAATCACAAGGAATTTTCTTTCAAAAGTGCAATCAATAAGTTTCAAATCATACTTTTAGATATTTGAATTTCAATTGATAATAAATCATTTGAATACATGACATATTTTTATTCAGGTTATTGATATCATCAGCCACGTACGGAAACGGTTCAAGAAGCGCCTGGCACAAATAGACTGGATGGATGAAGCTACAAAGAAACACGCTCTAGAAAAGGTAAAATGGAAAATGGTAATCATTTAGGAAAATAAACGCTGCAATGAAAAGCAAAGAAAATGGAGGAGGAAAAAGAGCAAGTCTTAAAACTTTTAACAGTTAGAATATTTGTCTGGTGAAAACAAACTGCCGGTGTATGCATATGGAAAGTAGGTAAATCAATGAAAATACAGTTGAGTTAAGATGAGGACTAAACAAGGGTCGTGTTCATATTGAGATCTATATGGTATTGTAAGTTTTTTCCTCCGATTTTGATAATAACTAACATTGTGATGGTTATCTTAATCAAAATGTTAAGAATACTACATCAAAGATGGAGAAATATATACGTATGTTAATTTCCGAAATAAATGAGCTTGCTCAAATGTCTTTCTTAAAGCATGAACATATATATATCTATGTCCTGTTTATAGAAATACCTCCTCCTTTTCAAATGAAATTGTAGAACATTATAGTAATCTCTACATATGGCTTAGTATGTATGTGTATGTATATAATTTATGCATTTCTTGAAAGAGGGAAGTTGGTATGAATAAATCCAGTAGATTCGAGTTGTCACCCCATAATTATATCACAAACGTTACCGTTTACCTGTTACCTATTACGGCGTCTCCATAGAAAACGCATTGGGTGTAGATGCGTGTGTATTTGCAAATACGGGATTACGGAGTCCTGTAATCTCCTCCTCGTGAAACTAGGAGCTTACGGGGAAAAATCTCTAAAACGTCATCAAGTCTCATAATCATAATTTCGAAACAACTGATAAACTGCTGTAATGTTACTAGAAACCTGTGAAATGTGGAAATATCAATGATTCTGGTAATAATAGTTATAAGAACTAACTAAATGATAACTACAAATATGCAAAATGGCGGAAATGTGTCTTTCCTGTAAGGCTGCACCGTATTACTTGTTCGCCAGAACTGCCACTCCAAGGGCAATCGATAGAGTTTGAAGTCTTTAGAAATATTAGAGCATAGTGACGAACGGTGGTTAATGAATACAATATCATCTGGTTTTAGAAAAGGGTGGTCGTAATCTCCTCAGACTAGACTCTACGTAAAATCGTCGCATGCGCTCAAATATCACTATGTGTCTGGTACTCGGACATCACGGCCGCTTGTTTCTAAAACCAGTTAATATTGTTGTTATATATACACATATTAAGGTGAAATCTGGTAGATAAAAGCATATAAATGTTGGAGGCAAGACTTTAAACTTACATTACAATGTCACCTCATACCTTCAAATATTTATTGATTTTTTATATTACTACACGTGTATATATAACAAGTAACTGACTGACCTTTCAATTTCCGACGTTTCCAGGTTGAGCGTATGATGTACAAGATTGGTTATCCTTCTTTCCTGTTGAACGACACTAAAGTTGAAATATATTACCAATACGTAAGTACATTTGTTTCTGACTAGGATAAACAACAGACAATCTTCTATGATTTTCTATTGACCCATATTTTCTAGAAAGTTACATTAAAAGTCGGTCGCTGGTTAACCAAAGAATCCTCTCCAGCCAAAGTCTGCCAATGAAAATTTAACTAATATATCAATTACATTTAGATATAAACAGAATAGCCCAAGGTCGTGTAAAGCATGAATAGAAATACTCTATGAATGTCCGACGGTCCAAGATGATGATCCTTGATTTGGTCTATTCCAGTTCTACATAAATGAAAACGATACGTTTTTCCAAACTAATCTCAATGGCATCCACTACGAGATCAAAAAGATGGTGGACAAACTGAGGAAGGCTCCATCCAAAGAAGAGTGGGTGCAACCATTTTATTCCTTTCTAAATACAAGAGCTCTAACGAGAGTAGACACATGTTGATTGTTTACATAGCAACGGAAGTAAACACGAAGGCCGTGCACCCGACAATGCCAATGTACCACAAATTCTTCAATTTCTATAGTAATCGTTAGACAACCCTTCTTAGGAGGCTGGTTTTGGCCCTCGAAATCCATGTCAACTTTTGATGTAGAACGATCCCTAGGCGCTATTAACACTCTGTAAAGAGGTCAGGGTTGGAGCTCGTGGATTGCTCTGAATGCAGTCATTGGCTGCTGGGTCAATCCATGCCTTCTTTATCCTTTATATGGCAGTGAAGACATGGAGACAACTCCATGCCGTTAGTGACTACAACATGTTACCATATTGTCTTAAAGAAGTGCTAAAACATAAGCATTGATATTGACAGATGGGAAATGAATCCTCAGGCTGTAAATGCATACTACGCCGCCACAGAGAACCAGATGGGTAAGTTCACTTTCAACTCTTTTTTTTTTAATTTGGAAATGATTCTACTTACTCATCGAACTTCCGTCATAACCTTTTAAAGTAGTTATTTTCGACAATAGATAATCGTATCAGAGGAGAACTCTTCTCAATTATAATCATAATAAAAGAAGAAAACCAAACAATAAATGAAAAGTGAATTCGCCGTACATCGAGATAAAAAAAAAACATGAAATGAAAAACACATGAAATACTAGAGGGAAACTATGTTCCGGTGAAAGAAAGTCAAAGTTACAATTACAGTACGGTCATAGGTATATAGGAAATTACGTTACATCCCTGAAAGTAATTGTTAAGTCTGTAATGTGCTATTTTCCAACTGCATAGTTTACTATTTTGTGTCGACTGCTGTGCCTCTATTGTTGACATGGCATGACTTTATTGGATGTTAGATTGTGAGAAGCAAAATGGTGTTTAACCCTTTAAGCACGCATGATGCCTGGAAGCATTACCTTGTAAATCACGCATGATGCCTACAGGCATCAACGCACTAAAGACACATGATGCCTTGGGGCATCATTCCTCCAATACCTACAGTGCTCCAATGTTTTTGGTTTGACAAAGAAATAGAAGAGTAATATTCATGGAATTTTCACAATATTGATAAATTGTTAAATTGAGCTTAACTGATACGATTTATTCCAGTGTTCCCTGCGGGAATTCTACAGCTGCCTTATTATAATGCCGGTCTACCTCGGTAAGACTTTATGCTGTTTAACGAGATGAAAGATTTTAAAGATTCTTCTATTGATTTCATGTATCTTACTATACATGTAGCACTTCCTAGTACGTATGACTTCTGAGATATCATTTTGGTACTGTGTGTTTAGTAAGGGGGCTGAGGTAGATGGTAGCAAATGAAAAAAAACATAAAAGGTATTGAACACAGCGTTTGTGGTTTTTAATTGATGACGGATAGCTAACTAATGGGACAAATCGAATGCCTTGATTTGCTGATCTCACAAAATCTGTAATTTACCTTATATATTCATTTATTAGAGTTCTGCCTATAATTGTGTGTTTGCCTCTAGGTACGTCAATTTCGGGAGTATAGGATCCACCATAGGACATGAGATGATACACGGTTTTGATGTCTTTGGTTAGTATGTCTAAGTATGTCTAAGTATGTTCAAACTTGTGGCTAGAACCAATAAACAAGGTGTACTTTGATTTGGCGTTGAGTTACCAGTCCCTTTGAAGGTTGAATTATATCTTGGGATAAATGCATTGACTTTCGCACTACTAAAGATTGAGTGAGCCATTTTGGAGGAACTTATTTGCATTTAGTTCGTACTTCCCGAGTTATAATGAATACAATATTTTCTCAACTAAGAGTATCTGTACACACTATTGCTTTAAAGTTATATCTCCGGCTCTACATCGTTCTTCTCCGGAGTTGAGACTTTGGGGAATGCTGATTGGCCAAGATAAAAGTGACGTTCGTACCTATCTGTGTGTTTCGACGTAATAACTTGATGGTCCTATCGTTTCTTACCAGGTGGACTTTACGACGCTTCCGGTAACCTAAACCGGTGGTGGAGCGACACCTCGTGGGCTAACTTTGAGAACCGGACACGGTGTATAGCTGACTTCTACTCGTCGTTTAGCCTGCATGGCTTTCCGGTCAGTATTATATCGGACACTTACTCACTTACTATAGGGAAATCCTTGGAGGTGTTTTTCAGTCGTGCCAATCATTAATAGTGACCATTTAGCGACCGTTTAGTGGGCAGCTCAATACCTTTCCATAGACCCCTTGTATATATCCATGGTATAGAGCAGCTCAATACCTTTCCATAGAGCCCTTGTATATATCCATGGTATAGAACACCTCAAAACCTTTCCATAGAGCCCTTGTATATATCCATGGTATAGAACACCTCAATACCTTTCCATAGAGCCCTTGTATATAGCCATGGTATAGAGCAGCTCAAAACCTTTCCATAGAGCCCTTGTATATAGCCATGGTATAGAGCAGCTCAAAACCTTTCCATAGAGCCCTTGTATATATCCATGGTATAGAGCAGCTCAAAACCTTTCCATAGAGCCCTTGTATATATCCATGGTATAGAGCAGCTCAAAACCTTTCCATAGAGCCCTTGTATATATCCATGGTATAGAGCAGCTCAATACCTTTCCATAGAGCCCTTGTATATGTCCATGGTATAGAGCAGCTCAATACCTTTCCATAGAGCCCTTGTATATATCCATGGTATAGAGCACCTCAAAAACCTTTCCATAGAGTCCTTGTATATATCCATGGTATAGAGCACCTTAAAAACCTTTCCATAGAGCCCTTGTATATAGAGCAGCTCAATACCTTTCCATAGAGCCCTTGTATATATCCATGGTATAGAGCAGCTCAATACCTTTCCATAGAGCCTTTATATGAATCGCTACCCCTCCGGTGAGTAATTTATCTAATTTTTCAAAGTTAGATAGGCCCAGAGTATAAACATCCTCGATGGCTAAAAATGCTTTAAAATGCTTTAAATGCTGCATCCCCACATTTACTTCAATATAAATTGAATAAATCTGTCGGAAACTCTAATTGCTGAAATACATGTTTTACCCTTCAGACCCCTTTTCCACAGCTCAAGCAGTGCAACTTAGGGTCTACTATGATAAATGGGGCCACATTTGTAGGTAACAAACATAATCTTGTTTTTGCAGATTGATGGAGAAGTAACATTAGGAGAAAATATTGCCGATATTGGCGGCATTACACAGGCCTATAGGGTGAGCAGCTTCTCATTCCGATTATTTTTCATTACTCTATCGAACCATCAGACTTGTCATCGATGCAGCCTTGGCCTGAAACCTGATGAGATTTCCCTATCGAAACTACTGAGTATCAGATTGTCCAACACTGTTTATAGTTTGGCAACCAACCCCTTCTACCATATAGGGGTTGGTCAGGTTAAATCACACACGGTATTCCTCTGTGTTCGCCTCAAACCAACAACTTTTGTTCTATGTATACTCTAAAAGCAAACACACTTAATATGAAATATTCATAGCTAACAAATTGACAAAGGCAACAAGATTTGTGTTCATTATATTTTGAAATAATACGCAGGAAAGAAATAAGAAAAAACGGAATATTGGCTTTGGGGTTATGAGATAGCACCCTCTCCAAGCAGTACGAAAGATCTGGTTGGAGAGTAACACACTGGTCCCGCTACTGGGTCAAGGTGGCCGCCTATCTAACCCGACCAGAGTTAATTTTGTGTGGCTCTGGTTGCCAGTGTACACTGTTTATAGAACCGGCTCCTGCTACAGACAGGCAGGAAAGCAGTCCCAAAAGTACTCACCAGGTGGCAGCTCGATCCCCACTGGCAACTAGATTGGCAACCAACCCCTGTCTCCGACTCCGACACTCTGGGACATTGTGAGGCATAGACTATGAAACCTTAATATAAATCATTACTAACTAAACTAATTGAAAACAAAGTCGAACTTCATGGTCTCTTGATGCACAAAAAAGAAAAAGATAATATGGATAAGAGGCTTCGATAATATTACAATCTCCACCCACAATACCCTCTAAGAAGATCAGCTAAGCGAGTGAAAGTCAAGATTGCTCAGATCTGATTCCACCAGAGCTAACGTTACTGTAGCTCTGACGGACGGAGTAACTTGGAACCTGGCAACTAAAGTCTAGTGTAAAACGCTTACCCACGACGAGATTTGCTTGCCCACTGATTTCTATTTGTAAAACGTGTTCCTTTCACGATTATTTCAGTCCACTTTGAATTCATCAGCGGCTGTATAGTCATGAGATTGCATTACCCTTGTGACAGAAATCTTTGGCCATCTTTGAAACATTACATTTTTACACCTGCAAATGTTTTTCATCAGAAATGTAATCTATAATCTGTCGTTGGTGCTAAATGCAATTATCATTGGCAAAAGCCATCTGATATAACAACACCACCTTGTAGGCATTTTCATTAATGTCCTAGCAATGGGACATTGTCGTATCTTTTAGATTTTAGATATCTGTTCAACCATAAACACTCATCACAATTCATGAACTGTTTTGGTGGGGGGTTTTTCAACACAAAGAACAGCACCTAGCTGTTCATCAAAACGTGATGTTCGAAAACTGATTGTAATGTGTCTACACATCAAAGTTGCTTGCCGACACTGAGAGGTACCCTCAAAATGATCTTCAGCATCGATGTATCTACGAGTTCAGTATGAATAAAGTGTTTAAAATTTAAAAAAACCTGATAAACAATTGTTTTACTCCACACTAGGCATATAAAGCATTAGAGAGGAAGATTGGCCCAGAGGAGGCCATGCCAGGCCTGGACCTCACCAACGACCAAGTCTTCTTTCTCGCGTATGGCCAGGTAAAGTAGTCGTGCTTTTCTTTGCATCTCTACCCCATCGGGGGGGGGGGGGCGTTGCTCCACGGTTTGGGGATCGCAGAATAGCGACCCGAGGTCAAAACCGTTGCTCCAGATTCGTTGCGGATCATATCATAACTATATCGCTATCTATATTTAATCAAAAATCTAATGAACCTTTCACACTGCACGAAAACCACTATTTTACATATATATACGCCATCGCGATAACGCACATATCGGCTGTATCGTGGCTTGTTTATATCTGTATACACCTCTTATACGCGTCTACGTTTCGGGCGTCTACGAGGTAGTTTCCATATGTAGACGCGCGTGACTTGGCTGTCTTTCACGCCTGGCGTATCCAAGATAAAACATGCTCTGTGCGATATACATACGCCAGGCGTATATATGATACCAAAAAAAATTCCCACCCCACCACCCCACCACCCCACCACCCTACACTCACTCTACCCAAAGTGAAGCCCTGGTACAGACCCCCGGCTTCCTTGCAGTATGTAGACAGATTAGCGGCCGCTCGGCGTGAATGTGTAAGATGTTTTCAGACCTGAGTCGGAGGCGCACAGGGCGGGCAGCTGAGTGGGTGGCTGTGAGGGTGGCGGCCGCATTCACAATGGAGTCGGACTTCAGGCGCACAGAGACACTGGGGGGAGGCTACTATATAGTAAGCCTGACTGTCTACACATTGAAATGGTGTTTGAAAGTAAGATCTATTAGAAAAACAATTAAAAAAACAACATAATGCAAGGTTTACTATGTGTAATTAATCAATTTATACTTAATTAGGTTTTTATAAAATAAATTGGTAATATAAAATTATAATTTTCATATAATACAGACTTGGATGGTTAATGGCAAATGAAATATGCTACCAGTAGTGTCCCCAAGTTGCAAAGATCGGAACTATTGGATGGTGGTGTATATACAACGAAATCAGGCGTATATATGACGTATATAAGACCGCACCATATACATATATATACGCCATTAGATAAGGCATCTACGAGACGGATAACAGGTCTAAATCCAACTGTTAGACGCGTTTCGGATACATATGTAAAGCGGTAAGTTTCGTGCAGTGTCACCTATGTCACTGAAGATGTGGTGTTGTAAAAAGGAGCGACACAGTTTGAGAACAACGATTCCTCAGAAAACGATACAATACCACTTGAGCAAAGCCATTTCCACATTTCTAGGAGCAACGAACCCCCTATAAAATCGTTTTCACCCTGTCGACAAGATGTCCGGCGATATGCTTAAATCAGTCTTGTAAAGTTTATGGGTGGTGCAGGTGCTAACAATTGCTACATGAGATACAGGGAGGTGTTTTTAAAAGAAAGAGCGATTAAAATAAAATTCGATCTTATCATGGACTTTGTTGCGTTCTCGTGATCAGTCTTTATGAAAGACAGTCTTACAAGACCATCATGAAGAGATCATTATTTACATATGTGCACATTATTCAATATATGCAAACAATTATATATAATGGAAACAGGCCTATCATCTGTCGGTAATTTGAAATACCATGATCTGTGGTCATAATCGGCAGGTGGAAACGCCACATAACAATAATGATTTTCTATTCGTGACTGGTTTAAGGAACTGGTTTACCACTAGTGGTCTTTATCGGCAGGTGGAAATGCCACATAACAACAATGTTCTCCTATTTTCGTCCCTGGTTTACAGAACTGGTGCATCAAGCGCACGATGGAGAGTCTGCGCGACGCGACCCGAGGCAACGCGCATGCGCCTGGCCAGATCCGGGTCAACGGGACGCTGTCGCAGGTTCCACAGTTCTTACACACCTTCCACTGCTCCAAGACGTCTCCCATGACTCCCCGCGAACAGTGCACCGTCTGGTAGTGTCAGCCATGACGTTAGAGGCGTGACGTCACCTTGTATGACGTATATGTGTAATTATCATGACGTGAGTGGTGTAGGTCAGCGTGTGTATTGAGACCTGAGGGAGGGTATATATATATGCATGGTACATGTGTGTAATAAACCAGGTGAGATTAACTGATATTTGTCTAAGTGAACTGAATGGATGAAGCGAGTGGTATGGACCGATAGTTAAATAGCTGCTTTACTGATTTTAATCTTATCTAAATTGATATCTATAGAATAAGTACAGCAGCTTTGCAAGCAATAGGTTCATTAATAAGCACCATATTCAACCAGTTTTATTCCATATGGTTTCGGATTACAATTTATCATCATGTCTTGAAAGTCAAGGACTGGATTTTAGGTGTTGGGTAAAGCCTGGCTATCTAAGAAAAGCTTCAAATACTGTGGTCAAATATACTTCCATGATGAGAAGTGAAATGTAAACATATTCTGAACATGATAGAAAGGATACCTGCTATTACAAACGTAAGTGTGAATTAACAGCAAGGATTTAAAACCTAAACTTATTATGTAGAATACCAAGTGAGATATCCAGTCAATATAATCAATTATCATTTTATATCTAAATTTGAAAATTCGCAACATGGCATTCATGTTACATTCTATTCTATACCTGTATTTTATTCCATGGCTATATCAATTTGCTACTGATTTTTGGCACAGATATCTAAATTTTTTACATGTGTTTCTCTCCTTTTTTTCAAGAAGGGGGGAATTTGTCACTCCATGTAAGTAGTTCGTACTGGTTTCATGGGTCGCTTTGACTAATTGGTGCGAGGAACAGATTGACAATTCAACATTGGCTGCCACTAATGTTTATCCTCCGATTTGTTAGTTTAACTATTGCAGCTTCCATTTTTGATTTCTGTTCAAATGAAGCTAAAATAGCCTCTGTTGAAAACAGGTTGTAGCAGTCTTCCCCTACTCCTCTATGTATTGGCCTCAAGGTTGATACGCATTCACCAAACCTGGCATTTATCTGCTGACAATCTAACCACACATTTATGATAAAAGATATTATATTATATTGTATGCTTTCTGAAAAAAATCGTACTGGTTCAAAGATTCGCACAACCCATTAACGCGGCGTTTTCACCTGCCGACTGAAACCTCAACGATCATATTCACGCTGTACGAAAGACGACCAGTGGTTCTCTTTCCAAAAGGTTGGTGACAGATAATCGGTGAAGGCATGAAAGCGACTTTTGGTAGTAAAATGCAGACCGCCACTGATTAAATCAATTTGGTTTCATTTTGTCAGTGCAGAAGTCAGTCAGTGGTGCAAATTGCATTAGGTGAGAGAGAAAAATCGTTTCTGTTTCAACCTGATGATTATTGTACTAACTTAGTCACATAATTGGTTGGCGATGGGAAATGCCATAATCGGTGGTCCTAATAGGCAGGTGTTAACGCCGAATAACATATGAAACTGTTTATATCTGAATATCTTGACGCTATATAAGAACCAATGAGCTGATTTTTACAACTGATAAATCTGCTGTTAATTGCTGACTCACTTTATGGGGCTTTCGACAAAATATTAATGGAGACTAGGCACACATAGATATAGCCATCAATTTTGTTACTGATAAATGCATCACCGACCAACAAGAAAAGACATCGACAATATCAAATGAGTTTGACTTTGATATTGAGGAAACGAGTGACGGCTCTAAAAAAATAAGATCGGTCCGCATTGGCATGGAAATCTTGCGATACCCTATGAAGGCCTACCTCAGATTATTTCAAACAGTGGTATATTCTTTGAGATTCGGAGACAGAGACTCCCAAGGTCTATGCATGATATTTAGGACGTCTTATATCCTTTGTGAACTAGATCCGTGCCTGTGATGCCTACAGAAATACAAGACATAGCCTATCCTGCTTCCCTGGGCATCCACTAGGGCATGTGGAAGTTCTAGTGCAACTAATGAGGTGGCACCATCAGTCTGGGGCTGACCTCCGTGATATTGCATAGGGCTGCTACAAGTTTGGTGTCTTGGGATGATGGTGGTGCCCATGCAGGATTAGAAGAAGAAATCAACAGGTTTTGGTCAAAGTCGTCGTTCTCCACAAATTTGATGCAGATCAATATGGGAGAGGCGAAGCTAAGTGAATATCACATAGCATTCAAAATAGTTAAGACGACTTTGACCAAAATGAGTCACTTTTTGTATTCATCTGACCCCTGTACACAATAAAGGAATGGACAACACACTGAGTATATGACATTGTAGACCATGGAGAATAGACCGCAATACTTGTAGGGGCAGGGGAAGGAAACATACCAGGGGTGAGATAAAGGCTATGTGCCGTATGTGAGAACTAAGGTCTGATGTTGTTCGGAAATTCTGAAATGGCGTGCAAAAATTATATTGGGGAAAGTATACCACAGCATTGGCTTTTAACTCATCCTCTGCATATATATGTTTTGAGGCCTTCCCAAATTTAGTTGGTTTGTGTAAACTCACGATTAATCGACATTGACGTTGAAATCTAAAAGTGTTTTAGCAGTAGAAAAATTCACGATAATTCATATCATTTATGGAGAAAGCTGTCTGTTGATGAGCAAACATTTATATTGACAATCCTAACTACAATGTGACATAATCCCCATTTCAAGTCTATTGCAATATTAATATCCAGACTATAGATTGTTGCAAAACCATTATATATGACACAATTTTGTATCTCTTGATCAATTATTCAGAGTGATATCCACCGGCAAAGGACTAAGTAAATGTTGACTGTATTATAATGTATAGTATACAAATATACACCATTGACTATTTATATAATCCATTTTGGGCGGGATTTTTTGCAATTCGTTAGCCTCGTATGTCTGTTCATAGTGTGAAGAAATTATATCAGTTGTCACCTCTATGCAAATTTTCACAGCAATCGTCATGCCTTCTGTACATGGTGCCTGTTGTCATCTGCCTGAATGCTACCTTTGAATAAGATTTGTATAATCCGGTAATGTCATCGCATGATATACCCTTGATACGTTCGCACTTTTGTACAATGTATATATGACATAATCAAAATAATGGTATCGCTCATTCTGGTACGATCCATTTTTGTACATTTAAAGGTATATAACCTCAACTTTTTAATTATTATAGGTTAAAGGCATATTGGACAATACTTGGTGGCGACATCTGGTAATTTTTAAATAATGTCAATTATCAGTCAAAACTGGGATTTTTTGGGTGCATTCTTATTGTAAGTGAGTAAATCTAACGTTTCGTCCGGTTTATCCAACCTAATAGGTAAAATATGGCAATTTACATTTGCTTGTTTTACATAGGAAATGTACGGGAAAATATAGTTCTTCAATTATTCAAAAAAACAAGGACGGCTACCTAAAAAGGTAGAACTATACATGTTTTATATTCTGTGAAAGCTTGAGGAAAATGATATGCGTTTTACTATGTGAAAAATATCTTTGTATTCTATTATAGAAATCGAAAACTGGCACAGTGATCCCTGATTTTCCAAGTTAGATATGTGCTCTACAACAGTTTGAGCTCATTATATTTAATTATCAGGATAATGACATGGGTTTTAATTTTCAGGCTGAGATGTCCGGTATGCCTCTAACTTTAAGCAGGGGGGAGGGTAATATTAAGTAAATCTCAGCTGATATGTAAATCATTATTCTCTGAATGTACATATTTTTATACTTCTTTTGATTACCATTGCATTATATATTGCCGTATAAAACAGGTTATAAGTCACTGACAACAGTACTTGAAAAGGAGAGGCCCTTATCTTCTATGGTTCGCTGCAACTATCATGACCAAATAGTGTCGGTAATGGTCAGTACTCTTATTCTCATCACCATGTTTTGTATAATGTAGATGTAAACAACCGGTTTCTGGACACTACGCTGCGTTGGCAGAACCTTACGTGTCTTGTGGTTTTAAATGGTGGACACTATGCTACGTTGAATAAACTTTTAGATTAATTCTTTTGATTGGTTAAGGTTGAGCTGGGCATCCACTGCTTGCAACATGGCTCTGACATGGCTACAACATGGTTATGGATCAAAATACATTATAGCCTTGTCAGAATGTTAAAACATACCGTTTTATTGAATGTCAGTGTACGCAACTGAATTACTTCATTGTCGCTGCATCGTTATTGTTGGGATGTTGACAAATTCTGTTTTGTAGTGTGTCGGAACACTTGTTCTAGTGTGTTGGGAGCTTACTGGGTTCCTGGGCTTACTGGGAATACCTCAGGTATACCACAGATACCTTTGATTCCCTTTGTATTTTCAGCATCTCAGGGTGTTACTGCGAGATTACAGGAATCCGAAGCTTAGAGAGGTGTCCACCTACTACGATTTTGCTATGATTATTTGTCGTTGAGCTCTGTGACATACAAATCAAGATCGTGGTGCAACCATAGAGCTTGGCTTCAATTAGTCATGTTTTGCCTTCTCTATGACACACACTGACCCTCTGCGACGCGCTACAACAACAAAAAACCGGATAGCAGGTTGTCCATGAAATTCAAATATGTTTGGATTTCGTAGCGTGTCATAGCATGTCATAGCCATATCGGTGGCCTATGGCAGAGCTTGGTGATGCACTATGATTTCGACTACAATGGCAACGCATATTTTAGCACATCGGGAGGTCTATAGGCCCCTTTCCATTGGCTTTTTGAGTCAGTGGTGGTGTCACTGACTGTGTGTCGGTATAGAAAAATCGCTGAGGGTAGTAGATTTCACTCTGTGACTTAGCTTTCACTCAGTGGTTGGTGGTGCCACATTGCATAATCTAAACAGAAAAAATTGTGGGACATTTCACGACCTTGGTTGTTTCCATTGACCGATATTGGGTCCACAGTGCCAAAAGTCCGTCGGCGGTTCCTGACTATAGATCGGTGACGGGAAATCGGCCAATGGAAACGGGCCTTATCCTAGCATGTTGCAGTCCATCGTAGTAGGTGGGAGGCTGTCCAGCGTAGTGTCTGTAGTGTGGCGAATAAGTAGCAAAGTGTTTATGCAATCTAGAGCCTTGCTATAGTGTGATGACCTGAAGGCTTGAACAATATAATTGCTGACTTCGCCAAAACATTGGAATCATAGTGGGAAGTACACATATTAGGTTTGGATTATTTAATTTGAATTGTCTCTAATTCCATGGAGATTACATTTAGACATGAAATTTTATAAAGAAATGACATCCTATGAACTGTTTATAGTTCATGTTGATGCTAGCTGGCAATTCGCCTTTGAATCACATATATTAGATATGCATACTGAATGGAACACCAGACTGGCCTGAAATAAGATTATTTATAAGAAATGACTAGATTAGTGAAAATCATGACAGAGATCCATTACCCTAGTGATGTCATCTTGTACAAAGAGAGCCCCATATAGTTGTTAGGCTTAACTGGCAGCTAGGACCACTCCTTGTCTTTGATACGACTTGATCCTGGTTACGGCACCAGTTTGATAGATTTCCACGATGGATAATTGTGTGGGTGTCTTTTTTTAAACTCTTTCCTACTAACTTAATGTGTGGATAATGTATGCAAAGTGGTCAGAAATGACTTGTAAATAGATTTATATGACACAGATGCTGTTACCTGTGTTTCGATGCTAATGATTATAATATTGTTTCATCTGTATGTCAACCACTTTCACTTCCATGAGTTGAGAATCTTCCTTACGTGCTCTTTAGATCAGATGAATAATACACAACATTAACCTACCCCTAACAAAAAATGCCATAGGCTTAACATTGTGTCACTGTATTCCGGCAAGCATACAGTAAATGAACTCGAGTTGGAAGTGTAAGTGTGGGCTACTCACTGTGCTCGGCTAAAATCTACATAAATCTACATGGATTATCTAAGTCTACCAAAAAATGCTACAGACGAAACTAAACCATAACATTTTCTACCAAAATAATACGTTAATTTTCGTATAGATCTATAGCCTATTTGTGTTTACTGGGAAAAGCCAGGTTTCGCTCGCAGTTTCATACGCCGTCAAAACCCTCAGACAATATATGTATATGTACATCTGTAATTATATTCCATGGCAATTGTGTGGCTTATCTGTTTCTATGCACAACCTACGGCATTTTCCACATATGCACACTTCTATGCACGTTTTTTACAGTTGCATTTATTGATTAATGCTCCCCATAAATGGGAATGTTCCCTAAAGAATTGAACTTACATGACAGCCAAAGAGTATTCTCTCTTTCTGTATGCTTTCGAACAACTGAGGCCGTGTGTTCTTGTGATGGAATGTTACATTGTATTTAGCTAATAAATCTCGCCAAATGTTAAGGCAAATTGTAAGTGTCTCTTTCTGTGTCCCAAGCTTGTGGTCCAGATTTGGTTTAAGAAGATATAATGTTATAGTTAAGTCCCCAATATAAAATCACCTATTTTTATGTGATGTTTCCGTTTTAATTATTTGATATCGAGTGTTAACTAAAAGGATATGATAAGGCCACTCAAAAAAAAACCTTATTTCTCATCACCGCGCGCATCAGAAAAAACGATTTTAGAAGATTTTTTTTTTTTTTTTTTTTAAATAGATGAACCTTGATAGAAATTATGAAAGGTGTGTGTATTTAGTATCAAATTAAAGCTCCTGATGTCAGTGATGCATTAAATGTAGAGCCAGTAAAAATCTGGAAACCCCACATAAGCAGACACCCTGCGTAAGCAGCCACTTTGGCTCGGGTCGGAGGGTGACCGCTTATGCGAGGTATTACTGTATGTCTGCCCTCTTTGATAAAGCGCAAAAAAAAAAAAAAGCGCCCTCGTCATATTTTTCATGGCTTGGTGATGAGAAACAAGTTTTTTTTGAGTGGCCTAATCACAGCTCGTGCAAGATTGTCGTTACTTATTCCAAAACGTATGCAAATATCTCTTAAAACATGAATTATTATGGGGGGAAGCTTCAAAGTGTTACTATGGCTTAATATCATTAATGTAAATTTGAAGTGGATTCAAGATTAAGAAACATTACACTCTCCGAGCATAGGTCTAAGTCTCATAGTTCTGCAGGGACACTACCAGCTTATGGGTATGAGTACTTTGTTGAGGAGTCCAGGAAGTTAGACTATGCAATCAATTATCTAAGCTAATAATGTCTTGTAATACATATTTATAGTTTATACTTCACAATATCCAAAATTGTTCTCTGCTTTGTGATATTGTATCGAGCCCTCAATCTAGAAAACGATTGGACCTGACTAACTTGTACCTTGTAGAGACAGGGGTGGTGGCCAATCTAATGACCTCCAACCTAGCCTCTAGTGCGGTCAATATTTACCAGGCAGCGTGTTCATGACTCCTCCAAGAGATCTGTTGAATAGTTTGGCAAACAATTCTTTCTACGATATAGGGGTTGCTCGGGTAAAATCGCACACGGGATCACTCGGGGTGCGCCTCAATCCAGGTAGTGTTGTTCTATATAGGCTATAACGACAAAAAATACTTGGTTAGAATTTTTTTTAATTTTTTTTATTCGTTTATTCAATTTCATAGCTAAACAAATTGATAATAAAACCTAACTTTATGTTCATTGTATTTCAGAAATATACACAAAAGGAAATAAGATAATTTAGAACTGGCTTCGAGATTGTCACATAACACATTCTCCAAGCAGTATGAAAGATCTGGTAGGAGAGTAACAAACTGGTCCCGCTACTGGGTCAAGGCGGCCGCTTATTTAACCCGACCAGAGTTAACTTTGTGTAGCTCTGGTCGCCAGTGTATCTCTTGAATAGACTAACCGGACCTTTCTGATCGTCTTGAATAAAGAAGGATCTCATGTAATGAGACTACAACAAAGACATGTAAGGTGTTTTTAAAACTATGAACGATAGTCGCTAAACGATTACGATTAGGACTAACCTCAGGCGATAGTGACCACGATCGGAGTGTCATTAAATTCAATCATTTTTACGTCGTTAGTTTTAAAAACATCGCCCAGTATGAGATCAATTTTCATATCGTTCTTAGTTTTAGGAACACCTCCCAGTTTGAGAGCATGTGCACCCTGGCCCTGGCGTCAACGGGACGTACTACAGTGTAGTAAAGAGTTCGTGTTTCTTCACGACACTGGGTGGCAGCACTGTGCACGGTGTGAAGCGGTGAACGATCTCCTCTTTCACCTTCTGTTGAGTGTGGGGCACACGCTCATATACGCTGACTTGGTTAAAGGGACACTGTATTTGCCAAGGCTCAGGAAGGAACAATTTAGATATTCAGCTATCTCTTATCTGCAGAATTGCAAAATGAATGTTCAAAATCTATCTTCAAGAAAGGAATTTCGAATGTTTTTGCTGAAAGATAACTTGTTTTGGCGAATAGGAACACCTTGTGCTCGGCATAAAAGAACTTCAGGATTTGGGGTCCTTGGTATGTGGAAAATCATATGTTATATTATCAATTTTGATTATAGAATTGTTCTAAAACCCTATTTTTTATCTCCTCATTAAATACATAAAATGAACCAAGCGTTTTTTATTTGTTTTAACTTTTTAACACAAACAAGCGTTCGGGGGGCGGGGGAAACCTTTTCTATTTTCTATCGGTACACAATATATACGCCCGGCATATATATATCGCGCAGAGGATGCTTCGTATACGCCAGGTGTGAAATACAGCCAAGACGCTTCCGTATGTGAAAGGAAACAGTCTTGTATACGCCTCATACGCTGGCGTGAAACAGCGGGGTATATATATATGAAAAGGAATTTCGATTTACAGCCGATACATGCACTTACGCGATGGCGTATACAGGAATAAACTGGTGGTTTTCGTGCAGTGTATACATGCATCTCTTTTTCCTTTCCACATTTCTGTTGCTGGAAAGCGATAAAAGGAAAAAATGGAAAACTCATATAGACTTTCGAATTCAGCGTCGTGCAGAAGCTGTCCCTTGTTTATCTGCCTGACAACTCTGTGACATTGTTAGGGTGCAGAGGTCTATAGTGTCTTAGTCTTGGAGGCGTGCCAAGCTGACCAGGTTTCATAATATAAAAGAGCATCCAGTGATGAATAAGTTATGTATAGGGCCCGAGTGGGAGAGCGGCCGTATCGCCGAACTCAGGGATTGTACACACGATATACCCTCAACAAATCCTTTAATTATTCTTTAAAGATTTACCCAGAAGACCGACTTAAGAACCCCCAAACCCCCAAACCCCAACCCCGCCACCTGAGATGGGGCTTTTCTGTTACCTGCACCCCAAGAGAGCGAATCTCATCAGCTCTCAATCTGATCCCTGGTAAAGGTATATTCAGCCTATTCACCTTGTCGCCAGCTGCTAGATTGTTATCTCTGTTTGCTGTCGGGTTACTCTTCTATTCTGCTGTTATTTATACACCGTCATTGACTCTTACATCACAGGTGAGAGGAGGGGGGGGTTAAAGAAAGAGCGATTAAAAACACCTCCCTGGATCAGTAGAATTTTATATTTGGTGCTTGCTAGTGACCTTTGACCGCAGGAACATTAAGGTAGCTTAGATATGATTATTATGGATCTCAGCATAATTGGTCAAGTTAATCGATACTTGGACAACATTCGAACGATATACATTGTCAGAACAGACATTTATTGGGAATTTTAATCGTTGGCGAAAACTTCAATGATTCCTGTTGCCCGCCAAAAGTGGGATTTTGTCTTGCCGTTTTCATATGATCCGCTATTGTTGGGAACATTAAAAATGAAAAAGGGGGAGGGTGGTGCACGCACTAAAAGTCAGAAATCATTGTCAGTGGAAAAGCACCCGTGCTACTTTATTGCCGATTTGGGAACCATGATCCATTCCATAAACATGAAAATGAACTTTTTTTTATTATATCCGAATTTCGTTTGGTGTCGGTGCTAAATCTTGCAATTATCAATCGGTACCGAAATCGGGAGGCATATCCCTGGCTTTCTATTTTCGGCTGACGGATTTTTTGACAGAGGTTTCATAAAATCGGTCAGTGATACATTTGATTGTACCAACAGTCGGCCAAAACCCACAGTTTACAGTAAAATTTACAAACCATTAAAATTAAATGCCGGTGAACTTTTTCTGCCGTGTAATGATTGGCTTTTGACGTTGTGACGTAACAAGGGGTGGGGGCGAGGAAGGGGGGGGGGGTATAGCTCCGGCTTTTTTTGTCAGGTGCTAATTTCATCCCCTGTCCCTAGAGGGCGGTGTCTGCTTACAGGATTGACGCTTCAATGGCGAATCTCATTACACCCCACTCCCTCCCCTCCCCCTCCTCCGTACACCTGTATACATGAACAGTAAATCCTCGTTAACCTCAGCCACCACCACAAGAATATTCAGTAAAACCCCGCTGAAGGGGACTCCTCCGTTTCGAGCAAAGTATCCCCTTAAACGGGGTGTCTCCCGGAGCTGGGTTTTCAGTGTGTTGATGGATATGTTACCAATATAAAGGTAGCATTGTGATATAGAGAAGTTCATATGTGACCCTTCTAACCTTTAGGCAATACATAGGGTTGTAAGAGCACGCTCTAATAAATGTTGTTATATACATATGTATAAAAATGCTTGTTATAACGAAGTTTGACTATACAGACTCACCTGACTTTACTGCATCACACCACCACCAATACACCCCCCCCCCCCACCTCACTATACAATACCGTCGAGTAAACTCGTTAACAATACCAAACCCGGACCTCCTTATCCTTCCCCACCCCAGACACCGCTCAACCCCAAATCAGAGCCCCGCACGTAAACACCACTGTCTAATTATCTCCCTGACCCAAACCTCACACACACACACACACAGAGACACACACGTGTGTGTATAGGTAGGTGTGTGTATTAGATACTATAGAGGAAACCCATGAAAGTTTAGGGTCTGAGCCCGTATCCCATCAAGTTTGAATCACATAGTAATTCACAAGGCGAAGCCGCGTTAATTACTATGTGACTCAAATGAGATGGGATCGAGCTCTGATCCTAAACTTGAATGGGTTTCTGAATTTATCTCACCCTTGATATTGACTAATGTGCTAACATTTGTGACATTATCCCCCATTGGATATTTTTCCTAAATATCTAATGGGCATTAGATACAAGTTCCCAATGTTAAGTCTATGGAGAAAAAATATCTCGGGTGAGATAATTATAAAGAACGACCTGACCATGCTGTACATCCTACAGAACGAGATGGGAATTGCCGTTATCTAACATCAATTCCCATCGAGTTTTGTAGCTTGAACAAGCATGATGGGTGTTTATATATTCATCATATACTCAAAATTATTAAAATCTTACCATATATTGGCATAGAAGACATGTCAGCATGAAAACCCACACACTGCTGATGTTTAAACGTGTGCAGTATAAAGGTGTACTGCACAGGGTTCAGTATACAATTCATAGGGAGCAGCAATACAGAATTATCGAATATAATGCATGGGTATATAATAACATATAGAAAATATGACACAAGATTGAGTTGGGTGAAAAATAACAAGAACTAGTTGTTTATAACCATTGTTTATAAAAAAAATTACAATGGGAGTCTCCCCTGCCTGCACATCAAAATATGCACACTCTAAGGTAAAAGTAAGTAAGATCGAAGTAAGATTGAAATATATATGAATCATACAAAACAGTGGAATGATTGTTAGACAGGTGCTCATAACCAGGGAACTAGTGGTTACAGCATCTGTTACCTGGAGAAGCGACAAGGATGCGGCATAGAGAGCAGCTTGCATCCCACAGTTGTTACGATCCAAGACATAGGTATGTGAAACATACAGATTCTATCCCTTGGCCTAACTGACCAAACTGGCTGTGTAACACGCCGCTGGAGGCGACCCCTTGGTTATGATCAACATGGTTGCCCCACATGGTTAACACGGAGCGAGCATGTAATCCTGATCTCAATGTATTCTATTCAGTCCAGTCCAGTCAGCGCAGCGCAATGCAATACCATCAGCAATAAAGCTTGTAACAGGACGAAGCCGTGGAGTCATTCATTCACTATTACTATTACTTTCTATTCGCAACTGATAGTAACAGATAGATATAAATAAAGATAGTTAATGCAAAAATATTTATTACCAAAAGAAACCTGCAAAGCTGAAATACTGTACGACGTCTCCAAAAGCAGGGCAAGTTCCCCATTTCATCATGGGACGATTTCATTTCGGGACGAGTCCTCCAGTAGACCAAACACTAGACACTACTACCCCCTCCTCCCTACCCCTTCTCCTCACACATCTACACGCCAGTGTCTAATTTACCTTATCTACCGTCGCCCACTCAGCCTGCTCACAGAGAGACAAGTCAGACGAGACAGGTATGCGGCGGTCCCTCTGAACTTAATGTCACGGCGAGCTGTCGGGGGTGGGGGAGCGGGAGAAGGGGGTCCAGCCGGGGTCCAGATAGGGGGTAATTTCCGTCGGCCGGTCGCAGGGCCTCACTAATGATCTATTGTGGGAGGGTTCAGGGAGATAGGCAGGTGTCTGGTGGGGCAGTGTGTGTTGTGACCACCGGGATGGCTGGAGTCTGCGCACTGAGGTCGTTAATCATCACGTGATTAGTGACGTCACACGGTAACGCATGCGCAACGATGAGGTATGCTAATCTGCTGCAAAAGGTACTCACAGATTTTTTTGTTTATTTTAGGGAAATTCAGCTTTTATTTTGAATGTATCTTGTAGGCCTACTTGTAAATTTTGTATTAGTTCACCTGTTTATTACTTAGAATTTCAAAAGTTGTAAACTGCTCTAGAAATGCTCGAAAAAGTTTGTTTTTATTCAGTTAGCTCCTATTTTACATTCTGATCTATTTTAAAACGTACCCACAAGAATAAGAAATTACGTTCATAAGTATACATCTTAAAATCTTTATACCTATCCCACTTTGCAAATTTCGTCATCGCTGTACAATCGTATTTCATAATTTCTGAGGTATTAAAGTATCGATATCAGTAATTCATGTGAGGTGACTGACGTTATGTTGACTTATATAAATGATACTATTGATGCTTATTTTTTTGTAACCGTTTCAAAGTTACCTAGCCCCTAGTCCGGATATCTTATATATATACCAAAAGTTATTAAACTTCGCGCCATTGCCTGTATAGGCTCCCGGCCGCTCTCTTTGATCTCATTCGGGATCATTTTATGTTATAAAGAAGGGAAGTGTGGTCGGGAAGTGTCTGGCTGTCAATGTTTTGTAGGTATAAGACATCGATATTTTATTCTCAATTCTCACGGAGCCAATGATCAGAAGGAATCGGCAACAAATGTTGATGTCTTATGGACATAACAGAATAAAATGTATCGATTATCAGGGAGGTTGCACCAAACTGGTTGTGCCTTCCCCGTAATGTCCCAGCCGATGGCAGGAGAAGCAGGTTTTATCCTACCCCTCATATTTATCTCCAAAGACTAGACATGGTGTGACCATATGCCACAGTTATGGCATAAAATATTTATATGCCACTGGTGACATATGAAGTTAATAACATGTGACAGGGTAGGATAAAAACTTAACATCATTCATTGTCTTCTGCTACAGATATCACTCCACTTCGTGATATCATGCCGCGAAGACAACTCATGTTTTATAAACAATCATATGGAATTTTGTATAGTTTCATGACAATATGCTCTGTGGAATACACATTTATATTTAGGGCACATATCTATTCTGTTATGGAAGCAGCCATTTTTTCCCCCGACGTTAATCAAAATACCAGGTGTCATGTCCAGATATCAGATTTCATCAAAAATATAGTCTGCCTTTCAGATGTGAAGACAAAAAATCGGATCGGTTCTTCTGAATTCAACACGACCCGTTATCCATTGTTTTAAACTGGAGAAATGTTTGAGCACCACTGACGAACCATCCAGCTCTAAATCAAGTACCACTAAAGGTGTTTTCCCTCTCTAATAACCCACAAGAGGCGTTGAACCTTGAACTAGACGACCAGGGCGACCCCTGACGACGTGTGTTTAGACGAAGCACACGTCACGTGATCACAGAGATCAGAGACGCCGCCCGAGGCGTTACCATAGCAACCTGCGCGTCTCTGGCCGAACGCCTCAAAGCCGCCATTGGTCAGAAGTGTTTCTCCGACACGACACTAGAGGTCACCGCTGTTAGCTCCAGCTCCGCGGAGTGTCACCATGTTACTCAGTTCTCCCGCCAGAGGGGGTGCAGGGGGCGGCCATTTGTTACTTGCGAGTGGGGTTTTCAAGTGCAATAAAATAACACGAAACGTCGTGTCCCCCTCTGATATTGTATATCAGACCATATGATTGTCATCTTGGTTTCAATGCAAGAATTTTAAAGAAAATCAACTGTGTCTGGTAATTCTTTGTTTGTTTTTCACCACTTAAATTCTTTTTCAAACGTTTTTATTGTGTTCGATTGTGGTGATAGTTCTCTCTATGAAACAAGGTAACAGTGATTCGTCAAATTATTATAAGAGCGATATGTACATAAAATGAAATTGCTATAAAGGTTCATAGAACTAGTAGCATATGGTACGTTCATCATTGATGAATAAACGTGCACGTATATATAAATAATACTTAAAAGGTTTTGGATATATTCAGTCTTTAGATCATTTTCTGTAACTCACTTGCATGCAGCCCACTTGCCTTTCCTGCAGCTGCCTGAGTGTAGGATCCAAACATATCATACACCAGTAGGTCAATGAGGTATTTCAGTCTCAGTGATTGATCATGGTCAACTGGGCATTCCTCTAAGACCCTGGGACACTGGTGCTCTGCTCCTTTCACAATATCACAGTGAATAGCACGCAGATAGTGAAGGGATTGTTTTCAGTAGTCCCTGTCTAACCTTTAGGCAATGTAAATAGCACATGCGGGCACGCTCTAGAGATGACTCAACTGGGTTCTGTTCCCTTTCTATAAGAATTGTCTTCCTTTTACAGGGTTACCACCTCCGATTATTGTCACCAATTATTGAATTTTTCTCCACCGACCGAATATTGGCTATAGTTGGCTGTAGCTGTATTAGTGCAGCTTGCGTCTTTCAGTGCTAAAATCGGACAGAATGTCTATTCTGTCACACATAATCGGTCCGTGGTTACTCACAAATTTTCAGCAGCAAAATCTCAGCTTAACAGGAGAGTTAACGTTTAGTATCTGCTCAAAATGTTAACCCTAATGCGGGGATATCGCTAGCGCGTGGTGTCCGTTAGGCAGGGTTCTGATGTATATAATTCTTTATCTCACCCCTGATTTCTTTTCTCCATAGAATTAACATTGAGACCTCGTATCCAACGCCCATGAGATATTTAGAAAAATTACCAATCAGGGATTATGTCACAAATTTCAGCTCATTTGTTAATGTGAAGGGTGAGATAAATTCGGAAACCCATTCAAGTTTAGGGTCAGAGCTCGATCCCATCTTGTTTGAGTCGCTACGTAATTCATGTGGCTTCGCCTTGTGAATTACTACGCGATTCAAACTCGATGGGATACGAGCTCTGATTCTAAACTTTCATAGGTTTCCTCTATAATATTTGCACAAGGATTTCCTCTAGGCTTTCGAGGGGAGTTGATGTAGGTGCTCGTACTAGAACTTTGTTTTTCTCTTCCCCACGTCCCAATACATCAGAAAAAAGATTGGGATTGAGAAAACAATATTCCCCCATCCCCCCAGCGCTGCCATAACATGACCAGTCCGTGTACCCCGTATTCCCGGGCAGAGAAACCAATGAGAGTCCACATGTGAAGTCCTTTGAAACACGCATGCGCAAAGAAGAGCCAATCAGGGCCGCATGTTCACAGTTCTTTCATCACATTTATGTCCCTGTGGGAGAAAAACACAACATTTTCTCACAGGGCCCTCTTTGTCTCTGTTATGCCCGCCAGCCAATCAGAACTCCGCATTCGGGTCACATGATAAAAACATATGGATGTGTTTCTGGGTGACCCAAAGAAACTGTTGGGGATTCCATTAATTTCTACTTCATCTTGAAACCTAATTAAGACAGACATTGGTAGATTGCCTTTATTTGGTTGATAGCAACCATTTCAGAAACACTTTACATCAAATTGCACTGATTTTTATTCCGTTTCTTTTTCTAAATTCTGTCATTTTCTCCAAATCCCGAGAAAATCTAATTCAGGTTTTGAGTGTTTTGTGGGAGAAAATCATCGATGGAATAACATAAAAGCCCCACTCTACTAATCGTATTTTGTGCTCGGATGATCGGGAGCATTAATCTGCAGGGAACATGTGGGGTGGGGACACTTCTTCCACTGAGCCGTGCTTAATCCCTCACTGAATGGCCAACGTTATGACTCGTTTTAAAATAACACTAACAGCACGTGCCCTAGCCGAGATAACAATTTTAAAAGACGTATTCAATTTTTTTAAACCAACTACATTTGTAAAACACAATGATCCCCTTCAGTTAAAAGTGTCCGGAATTTATGTGCATTTTCTTTAAAATGGAAAATGTTTTCAGTTCTTCGTTGTCTTTCTCTTTTGGCGAATCACATTTTTTTTATTTTTGTCTCTAATTTTATTGAGAAAGTTACGTAGTTTTTAACCGCTTTATCTTGAAATGGAGAAACTTAATGAGTGACGAATTTGTTCACATTTTTACATCTTACCCAATAATTAAGTTCAATATTTTCTATACTACAACTGATATTTTGTTGTTGTACAATATTGAATTTTGATATTCATATCGTGATGCGACATAGGCACTTCCATAATTTTTATATCACCCATTGCATCGATGTAGCAAAGCATATACTGATATCAAAACCAATTTTTATATTAGATCAAAATACAAATGCACCAATATGACCCCATATGAAAGAAATCCAGTTCAGACCATACTCTATCAACAATGAAATTGTTAAGTGGTAAATCAAACCAGGATATTTTGTAATAGTATCCATTGAATTAAAGCCAGCAGCAAACCACAATATTCAATGGTTAATTGTAACTTTGTAATTGAGCTCCCATGGTGTGCATTCACACAGTGCGGCTTGACGTTCAGGGCAGACGACTTTTGTCTCATTTTCGCGCTGTTTGTGGTGTGCGTTACGCATAGCACGGAATCACCGCTAAAAAACACAGTACTGACTTCAGCGCACTCGGCCTGCCACAAAGGGCCTGCCACAGGCCTCGCGTGGGGAACCTCTCCAGTATAAACATTCAACAAAATAGAATTGGTTGTTCATATAAAACTTTCACTGTGATTCTAACCAGAAATCTATTCAATCGAAATATGGATCATGGGCCTTATGTTTACTTATATGTATGGCTTGCTTCTTCATGAAAAGGTTATACTGATGGAATATTGATTTTCAAACAGTTAATCAGATTTTCTCTATACTATTGTAGCGGTTGCCGGCTTTAACCGTGTGGAGGACTCCATCCTCGGAAACATCGTGTATTCCCTTCCCGGCAATATGCCACCCATTATTTTTTTTGTTTTCATTTATCCTGGAGTAATCACCTAGGACAACATAGGTCCTTTCTTCCGGTGTCCCAGCGTTATTTCTTACCTACTGCGTGATGCTTACGGAGTAAGCTTACAGTGGTGGCGGTTTTCTTTAATGTACAATCAAATCTGTCACCTTTAGACTACATTATACAAGTTATCAGTATGCCCATTTTTGAACTTAGTTCGGTAAACAATACGGTAAGGCCCGGCGTTCACCTACTACGATATTGCTCCGATATGGTCTACGATGCACCTACCGATAGAAAATAAAAATCGCGTCGGTAGGTCACCTAATATCGGGGCAGTTGACCACGTTTCAGCGATTAGACACCGATAAAAAACCCATACAATGCGTGGTGGATTGGCATGTCTAGACATATGTCTACGATTTTGCACCTTTCCGATATGGCACCGATTTTGAAATTTTGTATCGGTGCCATATCGGGAGGTATACGATTCTATCGTAGTAGGTGGACGCGGGGCCTAAATGAAGAAATGGTAAGTCACGTTGGACACCAAATGGTCCACCAAAAGGTGTATTGAAAACTCTCTAATTGGCTTGAGGAGGTTGTGGTACCTGATATATTCAGGGTTGGGTCCCAATCTGGTGGTAAGGGGAGCATTTGTATGTATAGTGTTGTATTTTTCCACGTTGGATTCATTCTCCATGGGTACTTTTTATTTTTCATCGTATACAAAGACCCCATTGAAAATTTATGCGGTATGCGGTATTCGGATTCCAATCTGTAGTATACGGCCTCAAAGCCATGGTTAATGGGGAAAATAGTCACTTTGTGCTATAGAGCAAAGAAATAGTCCCTATTGTTATAACCTGTAGTATAGCAATCACTAGGATTAATTCATTCGAAACTTTAGATGGATAATAAATGCAACAAACGATAGTTATGTGGACAGGTGGCTCTGTAATCCGCTAGAGGTTGACTTCGTAATACACTCGCTAGCCCTCATATATTACTACGCGTCAGCCTCTCGTGGTTTACGGCCACATGTCCACAAAACCATCGATTATTGTCTATGTCTACCATGGATGATAAAGGGATATACCTAAAGGAAATATTTTGGTTTCAAGAATGTCTCTTGCAGGCAGCCTAATTAGCATCGAGCTAGCTAGTGTGTCCTTTGTGTACAGCAAAATCTTTCTCTGCATTTATCAAAATTAAGCATTTGAAATCCAGTTCTGTTTACATATATCCTGTTAGTGATATTTACATTTGTCATGCTTGATCTTATATACTCGAAAACCACCTTTTGAGAGGCGGATAAAATGTCCTTTCATAACATATGAGAATGAAATATCGTCCGAACTAACACAGATTTCAAACACACATTCAATATTCATATATACGATAACGAAATTGGCAATTAATATGTTTGTAATAACAAAAAAAGAAGACAGGAGATAAAATATCAATAGTGTGAGATTCTTGGTATTGAACAATACGATTCCAATCAGATTTCTTCTAGGTCAAGTTCTGCTGCATTCATTCGTCAAATTTCCCTTGTGGCTAATCAAGCTTTAGAGCATTCACATGTCGCCCGAGTCTCTGAGAGAGACCCGTTCTGATTGGTTGGTCACAAGCTGCTTCCTGTCACGTGTTTCTGAGCCCAGCTACTCAGGTTTCAGCGTCCCAAATAAAATTATCTGAGAAATTGCGTTCTCATTGTCATTGTGTTTGACACACACATTTACCCTCCAACCCTAAACACTTAATTCATGTTCTGAGATCGCTTTTATCCTGTTTACATCTATAATGGGCAAACTATGTAAATATGAATAACTGTTCCATACTTTTGTATATTATATGTAAATTTAACTATGGCTTTTTGAACATTTGATTTATACGAAATGTTAAGTAGAAAATGCCTTGCAAAACATACTCCGTTAAAAGACTTCTGTAAGCTAAAGTTTGATGTCAAAGGGGTTCGATAATTGAATTTTGTAAGAATAATTCTACTGTTCTAACAAGAACTGACTTTAATCTGAAATTTGGATGAGACTATCCTGCTAAGGTTTTACCGGAAGGCAGAAATGAGCGCTAGGCTTAGAGTCAGTGCAGTTAATCATTTTCATATAAATGTATATCACTCAATAGTTTACCGAACTGAACTGAGTAAAACCTCCATTAGAAAAAGAAATTGATGCCAATAATTCACTCGTGAAAATGATTCTTTTAAATGTCCATAATTGAGCAATTCTTGTAGATGTGCGAAGGTGATGAAGGGGAAGATGGGACAATGTCAAATGACTATTATCATAAACTTATTTCACAGTTGTCATTGGGTATCAGCACAACTCACGTCGCAAGGAGGACAGTAATTAATGGTCTTTGACCCAATCAGCAAATCTCGTCAGGTCTCGCTTCACGCGTTACGCTGCGAGAACAGCCCAGTCACGTGCCGAGAACTCTCACAAAAGGAGGTAAATATGAGCGGACGGAAGGAGCCTTTGTCACCAGTGTTAGCACTGACCGTCATGGCTGACATTTAATATCATTGTTGGGGGACACAGATAATCAGAGACAAATACAGCGCAGTTCCTCAGTTTTCATGCAAATACCGTTTTATGTCCTGTCCTAATTTGTGATGAGATTCTAGATGAATCAGTATAATTTCGGTTTTCAAGGATTTGATTATGGTCATGAATACATTATCTATGCTGGCTCGGCTCTGTAGTTCTTTAGCCATGCAAGTCTCTTGTTACATTAATGGGATTTACCTGGGGCCCGTTTAATAATCTGGGATCTTAGATGAAGACGCTCTTCTGTACCTTGTACAAGGGTTATCGTTTAATAATATTTAATTTTGTTCACTAAGACAGTCTATCCGCCATATGGTTTTCCGCATAAGTGTTGAATAAAGTTGACCCAAATCTTGACTGTGATCAGCAGTATATCTCCAAAATGGATGGTCTTAATCAGAAGGTTGAGCCTCATTTTAAGGATAGAAAGAACCCTTTAGAGGATCCCAATGACCGTAGACCTTATGCAACGATTTCGACTGGATCCTGGGACATGTCCCGGACATTTGGAACCTCAGAATATTGCTTACTCTGTCTACCTCGAGGGGTGGCTTATCTGCTCGTCTCCTTGGACTTGTCCTGAGAAATTATCCGTGTCACAAAAAGGAAAACTCGTAGGAGGGGTTTTATTGTCCACCAAGGATCTAGGTTCTGAAACGACATTTGTCAAAGATCGCCCAAGATCTCCTTCGTCCTGGGCCCCGTTGAATAATCCAGGATGTATCCTCGGGCTGGAGGATAAGATCTAGGACTAGGAAGAACGGTTGTATAAATCGAATGCAATAAAGACTATTTATATAAAAAAAAATTTAAAAAAATCTAACTCAGGACGGAGGTGAGTATAGCGACGATGATTTCGGGAGTCAAGCAACTTTCATCACACTACCAACTGAATTTCTAAACATTGTAGTTGTAGATATGTTAACAGAATTCGTACAAGTAGTAAGCAGAAATCGTTGAGGTTTTTGTCGGAGGGAGAAAATCCCAGTAGATATCCATATCTCTACATACATGCATAAAGACACATATATACATATATGTTCACGTGTATTAACACACTTTGCCTCTCGCTCATTTTTATCTCAAATACTTATCTCCGTTGCTATGGAAACAAAACTCCACTAGCCCCCTAGCGGGCGTGAGAAGCATCACAAAGCAGACGACAGAGAGAAATCAATGTCTCTTTCTGCAGCCTGAATCATAAATGCGTTTTCCCCTCACCTTTTTACAACTATTTAGTCAGTGGAGCTTGATAATGAATTTGAGGAACATCTCTGTTGACGCTTGGGTCTTTGTTCTCCCATGTTTTATGTTCGTATATTCAATCCATATCGTCGCTGCCGCGAAGCTTTTAATTGCAGGCCTTTCTGTCTGCCTCATCTCGCTTGGTTATACTCATTTGCTACTTAGCGTTGGTCTTTATAAAGCTTTACAGCTATTGCTCTTCATTTGGGTTTAAATATGGAATGGCTCTATCATAAGGAAAGTTTCCTTAATTGGGCAGGACGCAAACACATTGGTCTATCGAGAAATCCGATTTAATGATTCATCACAGACATTTGACAATATGCCCTGTGAGGAGTGCGCTTTAAAGGCATATCGGACAATTTGCCTTGAAATTGAAAACTCATGTCATTTTACTGAAAATTGAATGTGATGATCTCAAAGTGTTATATAATACAAATCTCACTTAAAGCCGGGGAGAACCATGCTAGTATTTTATCTAGAGATAAGTGTTATAATAAAATTGTAATGGAATTTACAAAGTTCTAGGAGGTGTTTGTATAATGAAGCCCATGATATTTTCTCCAAACTCTCTCCAGTATGTAGTAAATGTAACATACTGCACATTTAACCTTTAAAAACTAAATAAATAGAGAAAATAAAAACAATTAAAAGACTAAAACAAACTAAAGGTCGCCGTCTTTGTTTTTGAGAGAATTGAAGAAAACCCTATTTTTCAGTACGTTTCCCATAGAAATCGAGCCAATGAAATGAGTGCCTATTGTACCCATTGGGTTAGGTCAAACTAGACAAAATTCAAATTCAGAGCTTTTTTGAGTCTGCAATATGCCAAAAATTACCAATAAATGTGAATTTTTAAAAATTACCGGGTGTCGCCACTGCGAACTGTAGGATATGCCTTTAAACCAGAAACCGTTGCAACCCTTTGAAACTAGCAACCACATTTTTACCTTCCATCTCCAAGCCATCTAAACCTGCCACTGGCAATTACCGATAGCGCATTCAAACGCTGGTTTAAACTTTGAAGACAAAGAAAACAAGCCCAGCCTGCGATCTCCTATTTAATTTGAGGCTTTCAGAGTGGCGGTTAATCGGACTAATCGGCGAGGCGCCGGCCGCAGTTATCCCCGATTAATCGTCTATGATCACGCGGTTTGATTCGGGGCGAGTTGGTGTGGTGTGGTCTTCTTCAAAAGCTGGCTTTTCTTGGCTCTTGCTTCTGGTTGGGTTTCGCTTCTCTTGCTGGCTGAGCAGAGAGAGGTTTGTAATTAGTCGTTTTCCTGTCTTCCTTGAAGCTTTCCACTAATGTGGGAATTGGCGAAATCAAAGACAAGTTTACCAATCAACACCTCCCTCTGACTGTCCCCGTCCGCCTCCACCTCCCTGCTCACTCTCTTTCAGGGCTGGATTGCCTCAAGGAACACGTCTATGAAGCTTTCTTTTTAATTTCATAATTAGTGACGGCTGGCTGTTGGGATTAACTCTACCCAGCTCACTGCTAGGGTATTGATAAAAGACCTGCCAGCGTGGCTTCCTAAACAGTGATAGAAGTGGATGCAGAAACTGTTAATTTGTTATACAGGTAGAAATCTGAATGGCAAAAGATAACATGGCAGCCACTCATACCAGTGGTTCCTATGCAGTTAAACCACCTATACGGTAATGGGACATGGGCATAATATAATCATGAAAATCGTGATTTTCCCCCCATTCCCCTTAGGTGAAAAAGGGGGCATGGTTTTGGCACTCTTGGTTGTGGCCAGAGACCTAAATAAATGCCTTGTGAGTCCACGCACTAGCTGTACAGGTAAATTGATGAGTAGTAGTGGTATAGTCCAATCATCAAGAATCAACCAAGCAAACATATAAAGCCATTTTCCACTATTCGCCACAGATCTGAAGTCGGGAACCAGAGATCGATTTATTTTTTGATAAACTGACGCCATATTGGTGAATGGAATAGGCATGCAGAGAAGTGTTCAACGATTTATTGTGCATAGATTATGCAATAAGGCCACCATAGAATGACCTCTTCACCTTTGGAGAGAACCAATGGGGTTTGAAGTTATCGGTGATGGTCATTGCGTTTGGAGGACAATCCTGTCATTATGGACCTTCAAATGCGGCAAAACAAGGCATACACGATTTTTAGACACTGGCGTGCAGTTGTTGGCCACCACCGACTGATTATTAGTAGAACTCAATCAATCAGTGCCGTTTTCGTTGGCTTAAATACACTCTAATTTCTACCAATACATTGTCAACACATATTATGAAATCATTATACCCACCCACCATCCTAGGTTCATCTGATTTCAAGTTCATCTAGATATCTATATATTCAGCTCGCATTTTTTTTATCATAACTACTGCTCAAACAATTAATTTATCATATATTGTATTGATCAAATCGATATGAAAATTTCGTCTTGAGTTTGTCACTATGGGATAATGTGACTGAAATCCAGATAACAACTCCCTGCAACTAGATTATAGAATAGATATCTGTCCCTACAATTAGATCATGGAAAGAAGATGGGTCCTGCATCTAGACTAAAGAGGGAAGATGTGTCCCTGCAACTAGACTATAGAAAGAAGATGTGCCCCTGCAAATAGATTCAAGAAGGAAGATGTGCCCATACAACTAGATTTAAAAAGAATGCGCCCATACGACTGGATTAGAAAAGGAAGATGTGCCCATACAACTAGATTAAAAAAGGAGGATGTGCCCCATAAAAAAAGAGGGTCTACCTATGCAATTAGATTATTAAACGAATATCTTCCCCTGCAACTAGATTATCAAAAGGATTTCTGCAGAAACAGCAAATATATGTTCTTGCCACAGTTTATATATCTAGATCCCTAAAACGTGTGGATATTATCTCGGATGAGTGTCAGGCTGTAGGTTCAGTTGCCAGGACAATGAAACTGAAACAGTGTCCAGACATCAAACACCGGCTTCTATTTGAAGCTTTATATTTGGTTTGAGAGATGACCTTTTAGTAGGGTGCCTGCCTCTACATGCAACAGATAGACTCTGCCCACACATTTCCATATTCGCCATTACATTCGCCAATAAAATAACAGAGGAATTTAACAATAAGCATGTCTCCAGATAAATTTGACCGCCTCCACCAACTGATTTTAAAAACCTTTTTCTAAAGAAAAACCAATGCATTTTATTTTGTTTTTTTACGCCACTTCAAACGATATGGGATCAAGCTATGACAGTAAACTTGAATAGATTTCCTCACATTGACTATTGGCCAACATTTTAGACATAATACACCATTGAGTACTTTTCTCAAATAATCAACGGGCGTTGAGTACTAGTTCCCAATGTGAAGTCTAGGGGTAAAAAAATACCGGGGGTGAGATAAATCCCACGAAACATATTATAAAAATTATACCTGTGTTACTCAGGGTTTATATTGCTTAAGATTTACTAGTAAGCCCCTTCATTTTGAAAGTATCCTATTGATACAGGTTATTGTATCGTATAATGAGTAGAAATTGTGAACAAATTATAAAGCTCCTCCAAACCCTACCGACACTCTTGCATACTAAATCAAGTATGGCTCCCTGTTATTCACTTTATGAGATGAACACAGACTAGTACAACCTATCAGCCGCTCTACACAAAACTGGGAAAATTGTTCTGGTTAAAGGAATAATACCCCGGCAAGTAGGCACACAGGAACTGTCTATTCCTGTGTGCCCCCTTGACGGGATCAGATGGAAATCATATATCATGTATATCAACTGCTATTGTCAATACACAATCTTCCAAAAAGAAATGTCTATCGTAGGATGCATATGAGCACATGTTATTCTAGAATTAGATAAGTACCTTCAATGGATATTTGTACACATATTTTTCGGTCATCGACGGATGTATGATATAATATTGAAAACCATGATAATAATTTTTTTTAATAAGGAGAGCTAGGCTCAAGGGATAAATCATGTACGTACAGCTTGTGTTAGGATACCAGAAAATTTCACTATGGGGACATTGATTCATGCTGACCTGCAGACAAGCTCAACAGAGACCTGCTTTTGTGGCAAGTGGACCCTTATTATCTATCACTACTTCTTCACCTTCAACGTCTCAAACTCTGGGGTTTTAAACCAATAACTGGACATACTAAACACACCAATTAACATTCCTCAGAACCCATCTGCCATCTTTCTCTCTCCAAAACAAGTCACGCACATGCCAACCCTCAAACTGGTTCCCGACGTATACATTCATTGTGAATACCACTTATTATCGCCCACTCAAAGCTCCATTATAGCGTTGTGGGGAAACATGCCTCTGTCTCCTTACAGCTGTTTCAGTGTGCCTGTGACACGACCCCGCACCCTGCGTGTCGTGACGGTGTCGTGACGGTGTCGTGACGGTGTCGTGACGGTGTCGTGACGGTGTCGTGACGGTGTCGTGACGGTGTCGTGACGGTGTCGTGACGGTGTCGTGACGGTGTCTTTCGTTTGCCACACTCGCTTTCGTTTGCCACACAATCTCACTTGGCCTTGCCCTCCGCAACCAAATGTCATGGCAGATTGTCCGCGGCTATATGGATCTCGATGCAGTTTTCTCTTTACATCAGAAATCTTCGTTGTACATGAGCCCAAGTCTCCTGAGTTTTATGGACAGCTAAAAAAAACAGGAAAGATTTTCACTCTAATCTATAGATTGAGATATCCTTTCAGAAATTGTACAATACAAAATTCGCGACTGAATTCAATGACAAGGAAATACTAGATCTTGCACACATTGTTCGGGCGTATGGATTGACATGCATGAGAGCTCTAAGCCGGATTTCAGCAATGATTAATGCATTGCCAAAGCCTTGATTGCCCTTCACATACTATCACACTGAATCAGCTGAAGTACTGGGGCCTAAAATCACATTTAAGACATGTTTCCACTTTTCTAAGGTTAAAAATGATGTTATAATGGTGATAAACTGGATTTCCTTTGGCTGACTTTTGCCACCGATAAATTTGTCAGTAGCTACTAGTCGCTTTTATGGGATTTTAGACAAAATATTGTTCAGTGGAACCAAGATGCACCGACCAATTTTTGTACTGATGGATGTGAAATTTGGCACCACCAATCGACAAAATCTGAGAGGCAAAATACTTAGTAGGAAATATTCATAGCTCACAAAGGGGATACTTAAGTCTAGCTTCATAGTCATTTTATTCAAAATACAAACAAAAGGAAAAAAAGAATATGAAAAAAAATGGCTCCAAGCGTACAAAATGACACAATCTTCAAACATATGTACTGGCAGGACGAGAGATCTGCAGGGAGAGTGACAGACACTTAGGGTGAAGGTGGCCACAGATTTAACCCCACCTGTGTAAGAGGCGTTTCCTCTGGTGGTCAGTGTACATGTTTGCAGCGTAGCATGAGTGTCAATGAATCACTGACTTTATCATTCATGTATACAAAGACCCCATTGACAATGTATGGGGACTCGGTAAACCACTACCCATCAGATACCATGACTGTGTTATATATTCAAATCTGTGTTATACGGCCTCAGAGCCATGGTATACGGAAAAATAGTCCCTTTGTGCTAAAGAGCAAAAAATTAATCCATATTGATAAACCCTATGATATGGCAATTCCTGGAACTAATTGACTCGAGAAGATGCTTAATAAATACAACAAACGGTGGTTATATGAAAAGGCGGCTCTGTAAACCACTCGAAGTTGACGTCATTAAACACTCGCTAAGGCTGGTGTATTATTACGCCTGAACCCCTCGTGGTTTATGGCCTCCTGTCCACAAAACCATCGTTATATATGTCTATTTATCTCACCCCTGTATTTTTCTCCATAGACTTAACATTGGGAACTCGTATCTAACGCCCATTAGATATTTAGGAAAAATATCCAATGGGGGATTATGTCACAAATTATAGCCCATTAGTCAATATGAAGGGTGAGATAAATTCAGAAACATATTAAAGTTTAGGGTCAGAGCTCGATCCCGTCTCGTTTGAATCACTACGTAGTTCACGCGGCTTCGCCTTGTGAATTACTATGTGATTCAAACTCAATGGGATACAGGCTCAGACCCTAAAGTCTCATAGGTTTCCTGTATAATATTTCATGGAGACCTCTGTCGTTGTGAGAAGTGGCCAGTTCAGTTCCTGGTCGTGTCAAATGTGGTGAACCTCCGGGTAGCTTGATGACCTATTCGCCAGTCGGAACACACCCAATTAGCTACACACTGGGGTAATTGTACAGTCATACTAACTATTATAATCAAAGTAATTAATCATCCGGGAGAAGTTCAGTATCCAAATAGAATCCATGACTAGCTTTGTCCCGTGGGAACATAGTTTAAGCCCAATCAGTTAAGGTAAGAGATATTATATGCACTCTATAAGCCATTTTCCACTGGCTGACTATTAGCTGCCGAATTGCGGTCAGGAACCACCGGAGCCAGATAAGACCCGTTTCCATTGGCCGATTTCCCGTCACCGATCTACAGTGAGGTACCACTGACAAACATTTGGCACTGCTGACCCAAAATCGGTCAATGGAAACCACCCAGCTCGTGAAATGACCCATGACTTGTACTGCTTTGACTATGCAATGTGGCACCACCCACCACTGAAAGCTTGTCCACTAACCTAATCTACAACCCTCACCGATTTTTCTTTACCTACGCAGAGTCATTGGCACCACCGACAGACTTTCTGAGCAACTCAAAAAACGACCCTTTCGTCGGCCAATGGAAACAGGCTTATAAATATACGAATGGAAACAGATATGGACAGAAATGGTCTCCGATTAATTGTGCTTAGATTATGCAATAAGGCCACCACCACCATGGTCATTGTGTTTTGAGGACAGTTCTGTCAGTATGGACCTGTTAAATGCAGCGGGAAAAAGGCATTCACTACACCCTCACCAATATTTAGATACAGACGTGCAATCGTTGATCATCACCGACCGACTTATAGGAGTACTCAATAAATCGTTGCCGTTTTTGACAGCCAGTGGATTGTGGCCTATAGTGAGATTTCATGGATTATAAATTTCTGTCTACATTATGAAACTTATATATATATTAGATCTATTTCCATATGGCTCTGGTGACCTTGTAACAGAGTTTAAAAGGCATGAACACTTCAGAGAGACTTCAACCGAAAGGGCAACTCCTTGCTAGATACACTAAATGACTATCATCATGTGCGCTCTTTCATTCCCTTAGCCTGGAACAAATGTTCATAGGCTTAACATTAGAACCTCTTGCTCAACGGACTTGTAAGTATGGTAACTTATAATCAATGGGCAATAAACAAATATATATTTGCAGGCTCAGATAAGATCAGAAACACGTTCGTGTTAAGTCTAAATCCCCGTTTACCATATCGTTCGGAGCGCTTTGAAAGATTTCCCCATTTATCGCCTCGTTCACATTACTGCATACCCCAAACTCGATGGCGAATTGGGACACAAGCCAAGCACTCATAATTTCTTTCCTATAACATTCTCGGGACAGATTTAAACAGCACTGTCATGTTCCTGTTGTTAATTGCAGCAATCCTCTATTTTAAGCCAAAACACAAGATAAGATAACAGTCTCATCACTTCATCAACAGAAAGATAAGAACTCAGCTGCAAATTGCCCTAAAGCGTGGTGGTGAATTGCATCCACTCACAGCATAGTCTGTTGCAGTTACTAAATGAAAAATAAAATCCTTAATCTTTATCAAGCTCATAAAATAAGAGCAAGGTAATCATGTAATCCACATCAAATACCAGTAAAAAAATTATAACCATTACAAGGATAATATGCAAACTTAGGTTATCATCATATAGAAACTCAGCTAGACTCAGTATTTGAATCAAAATACTAAGAAATATAGAAATCTTTAATGGCTGATCTCAAATTTGAACTATGCGGGATTTACACATGTAAACTACGAGGGATAGTCACATGTAAACTACGAGGAATAGTCACATGTATGCTACGAGGGAAAGTCGCATGCATAACACACGCTGCAGAAAAAGTAATGAAAATGAAGGTATCAAATCTCAATTTCAAAATAAGAAAAAAGTATGATTTGAGACATGTTTATAAACCTGCCCCTGTTTCTCCTTCATCCGGGCACTTACCCCGTACGCGTCTCTCACGCCCTGCTCCAGGCATGACCTCGAGTATCAGGGTCAGGGGTCAAAGGTCACGTCAGCCATTACAACAGTTGTCTGCGCATGCGTGCCGCACGCGAGCGTCTGCGGACGCCGAGTGGACGCTCGGGCTAATTCCGGTTAATGTTGGCGTTTGTGCTGCCCCCTCGTGGTGGACCCCGCCATTATGGCGGCGGATAACCGCTGAAGCGTGACTAAAGTTGGTCAGTGACCGTGAAATATGTCTGACCATCGCGTTGTGCGAGACCTACAAACAACAGGTTGGATTAAAGTGTCGGCTTACTCGGGTTGTGTCTTCCGATAGGCCTATTTCATACAAATCGACTTCTGATACCGGTGAATGTATCTGAAGCCAATGCCCGATTTTAAAACTTTTTTCCTCTGAAATCCGATAAAAAAAACTTAATTGTTTTTTAATACTGGCACCAGAGGTGTCAAAGAAAATCTGTTGGCAACTGGAAACAAACCAATGATTGAATTTTTTTCATTGAATATTATTCACAATACATGTATGGTTTTCAATTACGCTCCGTATATGATTGCCTCAGGTTACACTATCTTGTTGTTCAAGGCAGATGCTACAATTCACAATGGCGCTACCTGGTGATTCATAAATAATGTCAATTATCCGTTAAAATTTGTCCTTTGTGATTTATTCTAATTCCAAATGAGTAAATTTAATGTTTTCTTCAGTTTATCCAGTGTTAATAGGTAAAATAGGCCAATATACATTAACTTGATCTATAGAGGAATTGTAGTGGAATATATTGTTTTTCTTCAATTCTTTCAACAAGAAGAACGGTAACCTTTGGATTTTAAACTTAAATGTGTATTACCATACTCTGCTATATTCTGTGAAAGTTTAGGGAATATGACATGGGTTTTACTTTGTGAAAAATAACTTCTTAGAATATCTATGTATTCTATCATAAATTAATCATAATATTGATCTATAAATCAAAAACTAGCAGGGGAACCCTGATTATTGAGTTAGATATGTGTTCTATAACACTTGAAGATCAGATTCAATATCCAGGAAATTGACATGGGTTTTAATTTTCAAGACAAATTGTCCGATATACCTTTAAGAGCTCAGCAGAGATTCAGCCCTTTGTAAACAACAGCAACAATACATATTTAATCCCACAGATCTTTACTAACAAAAATAAAACATGGGCTCTAATGCATCGAACAGTAGGAATAATAGCCAAAATCAAATCATCATTTATCAAGCCTGTGGATGATTAAATTAATCAACCAAATATGATTAAGCAAACTATAATCTGTTTGACCCAGAAGAGGAACAGGTTCGTCAGAATGGTAAGGCCTTGCGACCACCAACGCCGATGGTCTACGATAGAGATGCCGATAGGCTACAATAGGAAATGGTGGAATCGTGGAGCTCTGTCGTGATCCAATTGGTGAATCATGAGTCATGGCTGCGATGAGCTACCAATAGGCTATACTAGGCTACAACAGGCTATGAAAAGTCCAACATGTTGGATCTCATCAGGAGCTCTACAATTGGTGTTTCCAACCGTAGCCTATCATTGTCCAATCGTGGGCAGTCATAGAGTCAATCGTAGAAACATGGTCCACTGCCACGATATTGACTGAAATTATATTCCAGTCAGGAAGTCAATCATTAGGCCTATCGGGACCAGAATCGGTGTTGGTGGGTGCAAGGCATAAGATTCTTTGGAGTCACCAGGAAAAATTCTTCCATTTGCACTGAGATGTCTCATTTTCAAGACACGCCCCTCTAGATTTTTTTACACAATGATGGCTCAGTATTTTTTTTATTAAATCTAATCATTTTTAAACTTTCGAAGGTTTGAATATGCAAATTAACAACAAACATTCTTCGGGTCTCATTTGCATCACAAAACAGTCTAAGAGGGGGAGAAAAAGAGGTCAATTAGTAAGCGTTATTGATTATCGGGGTTGGTAATGTCTTCATACTTTTTTGTCATCTCGTTGTGGTTTGGTAAAAACCCTGAGACTCAGGGTGCGAGTTGGAGATGGTGATCGATGAGGGTGTATCATGCATTCGTTTTCCGGTTGACTGAGCAGGAGGGGAAAACACCCCCATCCCCCATCACCCCTGTCACCCTACACCCCCACACCCCTCCCTCTCACTGTCACCAGACTATGGTCATCACACACATCGCCCCAGGACGAGGAAAACCCTCTCCACTTTCCCTAATTTCACGCCACAAACCGAATCATCCAACAAGATGGCGGCCTCTCGCAAATCGCCGCGAGACATTGCGAGATGACGCGTGGGTCGACCACAGGGCCTCCTAGAACTGCGAAAATCATAATCACCATGGCCGACGGGGCCGCCTGCGTTTTTGATAATAGGAACCATAGTGGTCGCCATCAAGGGTTGGTATTACACGCAAGGGCCCCCGGCAGAGACCTAAATAGCCTGATTACCCTAAAGGCGATCATAGGAAAGTGCTATTTAGGAGAGGGCATTTGGCCCGGCGTCGGTGATTAAAGTAATGGGGTATGTTTTCCGGAGATGACTGTTTGAGGAGCTGATAGACATGATCAAGGGAATTGTGGGCAATGTGGGCGATGACGTAATCATTCATCAAAATGGCGGCCACACAAAAAGATCTTATTGGTTTGGTGTCTTTTGTGTTCTGATGAAGCTGTTATAGCAGGGTGTTCTCACTTGATGTGACAATAAATACGAGAGTTCCCGAAACTGTATACATGTACCAGTGGTATCAATGTCAGCAATGATATAACAACAATTATAGATGACTGTTCTCAATAATTTATGTAACAATAGTATGAGCATTATCAATGGTATTACGGTAAATATAGAGGAATGTTCCCAATACTTTATGAAACAGTGGTACAAGCATTGTTTTAGTGCAATTGGATGATATGTTATTGTTTAAGTGTAATTGGATGATATATTATTACAGAGCTGGTAATCCTCTACAGTGAAAGTTAGAACTGCTTGTTTGGAAATCTAAAAGAAAAATTATCGATGGTATAATGATAGGCATAGACGACTGTTCCAGATACTGTATACATGTACCAGTGGTACAAGTGTTATCAATTTCATTACAATAATTATAGATGACTATTCATTTGTATGTACCAGTGGTTCAATTGTTCAATGAAGGATAGGGTTCAATGATATTACCATTAGTAAAGACGACATTTCCCGATACTGTATGTACCAGTGGTATAAGTCACTGAGTGACAAAAGAATATCCATACGTGCCTCCGTACCATGTGACCTGTTGAGACAATAAAAGTGAGTGGTAAAATGGCGTTTTTAAATATTTTGAGGTATACAATAATAAGGAGACATAATAAGAGTGTCTGAATTACATCGTTTCCTTGTTGTTTTGGTCGGAAATATTCATTTCGTTCTTTGAACTCGGTTGTTCGAACTCGGTGAATATCTCTGACAATAACAACTCGGAACAGATTCCATTAAGTCACACTAACCATGTCTCCATATATTACAATAAGTATCGCGTGGTATGCGTGTCACGAGGATGGACGGCAGACCACTGAACTTTCTATAACTTCGATCATTTTCCACCAAGCATACTAGTATTTTCAGAAGCAGAGCAGGATGTACCAGATATTGAATCGGTAAATGTTACGAATGTCACCAAAGTTATAATGATAGGTTAACATTTGACTTATTCTATCTCAATGACAAACAGGTTAAATATACTGAAGACGAGCTAGTTACTAAGCATAATAACTTGAATTGATTTGCCAGTTTCAGAATTTTACGATTGGAGTTTCGGTGTTAAATACGCTATTTAGAGACTACAATTAACCAGGGATGAAACTGAAAATCGAGTCTGGTAAAGGAGAGGGCAATTAAATGGCGGGAACGAGACTCAAGCAGACGACTTTTAATTCAAGTAGGCTGGACTCGCTCTACAGATTATAGAGATCCCAGAGATGAGTAATTATGGCTGGCCATATCTGATGGCTGATCCTTTACTATTTAAATGTATAATAGCTATGCTGTTAGAATAACATACGTATTACAGTGATTTTCATCATAAACATAGGGTGATTAGAAATGAAGACACAGTGTATAATCCACATACCTCAGAGTATGAGTGAACATTTATCATTCGGAATCACCATCTGGAACAAACAACAATGTATTCTTTTGATTTATTTAGTTCGAACGGAGTTAGATCTTTCCCTAAATGAAACAATATTGATCTTGCAGAGTGATATCCTAACAAAGAACATCACATTTGAACAACATCCACTCGACATTGACCCCATGGAACGGGGTCGTATCAAGATTAGGACAAATGACAAAGAACTCAGGAAATGTTTAGCAAACTAGAGAATAGACTCTTCATGTCAGGCCATCCCATAATAACAGGGCTGTGCGTGCGGGGCGCCCTCTGGGTCCGTTTTCAGAACCACTCTGACAAAATGGCCGTGGGATGTGTCCCAAAGAGGGGTATTCTGGGAGATACAGTTTGCATGTTGGGAGACAAAGCTTGAAATTGAGCAAATTCGATGAAGTGACCTGGAACGCCTTGGGTCGGCTAACAGGGACAATGGGAAGTTCGTGTGAGGTTCTCAATTCACCCATTTTAACTTACGGTACAACAACGTGTAATATTTGACATTGACGGTTGTTTATCCAAATTTGCGGCTGGATATTATGTTTCTGGTTTTGGTCGTCAGTATTTGCGTCAGTGTTAACTTAAGTCAGTAGAAAGGCTTTGGTCAGCCTGTATTTCTATTATCTTAAGGCAATAGCGTCATAGAGCGGTTCCTTGTACTTGTGAAGTCCCACCTGGCATATGTGTATGAATAATGCCACTTTCATATCCATGTTTTGTGCAATATATATATGAACACGATCGGTAATCAAACCTGTATTAAAGTTCAGAAGTGAAGAAAGGAAACTCCAACACCACAGGTATTTTGGAAGACCATACTGGAGTCTAATAGATTTTCATCAGTTGTGGGGGTCTCACTATTTCATGGAGATTTCTTGTGCCTTTCATGTGGAAAAGAAAGTCTAATATCACCAGGACCCCAACACTCCTGTTCCAAGTCCTGGTGTGTTCACCCTGTGTGCTCTCCCTATGAGTGCCCGTTTCACAAATGTCAGTTTTCTAGGCACTCATGGAGTAGATCTATATTCACACAATCCCTATCTCTCGAGACGACCTCGCTCCAGGTAGGTTCAGGCCTCCGGCACCCGCTGAGCAGACAAGTCGCCATGAAGTAGCGTGTAGTGCTCACCTGCACCTCATCCAGATGTTATCTTCCTACTCTCTGCAGCTCAGCACAGGCAGCACTGAGGTATACTCCTCCATTTCATATGTCAGAACACCATGTGATAAACCACTCTCCTTATAGGGAGCACCTGTGGTTCTTATACTTTTCTACCACTGCGATATCCTATGACCATCTTCTAACTTCGTTCGTACTTTTCGATGTTATAACTCACACATATCAACTACAAATACCTTAGTTATTTTCGTACAAGCATGTAGAGCAATATACTGGGCAAAAAAAATAAATTCCAATCACACTCCAAGGGTACTAAACATATATGCAAATATAATGTTGCGTGCAATAGGTTTACCATCGTATATTGCATAGTATGCAAAACCTGTGGACTCCGATGTTGGACAAACTTGAAATATAGACTGTCGGAACATCTTAGATCTATTAAAATTAATGTAGGGAAAAGTGATGTCCCGAGATATTTCAACGGACGAAATCACCATGGAATTGACGATGTACAGGTCTATGTACAAGACTATATTTATCTTCTCATTTTTAAACATTTTTATTTCACACAAAGACATTACAAACACCTGGGTCTTGGGCGTTCTTCCTTGCATGGTCCATAACATAAATACAGATGACAGGACAAGTACAGCACGACGAGACATGAACATAAAGATGAAACATTACCCCGTCTCCACGATTTTAGAATGATAAGAGAATATGAAGACAAACTCAGACTTGCTGTTCGTTAAATATCTTTACCCAGATGTATTTTTCCTCATATCAAAGGAGGTGTTTTCCAACTTTATGTACGAGGAAGCTGTTATTGCTGATATTTCATGGGATTGCTGGAAGGATTCTTATATAATGGTAATATGAAGTTTCTATAAAACCAGTATTAAACGACCATGCTTGAATTGAAGCGGAACCCAAAATGATGTTGCCTTTTCGGGTTGAATAGAGTTCATTAAGGTTATGACGCGAACGTGCTAGTAGGTTATGGCGGAACAGACTTGGTGCCTGCTTTAAGTCAGCATGAAACGCTGCGTACCCGTTATGCCCGCTACGGGGCTTCCTAATGACCCACAAGAGGTGAATGGGGTGAGAACATTATTGTTAGCATTATGGATGTGAATTCTGTATGAATTATGATTAGAATTTTGTTTGTATTATGGATGTGAATTCGGTATGAATTACGGATGAGAATTCTGCTTAGATTATGAGAATCATGCTTCTATTAAAGTGTTAATTCCGTTTGTATCATGAGTGTGAATTCTGCAAGCGGTATAGGTGTGAATTCTAAAAGTTCAAAATTTATGAGTTATGAAGTCTACCTTTGTGTGAGTAATTGCTTTGGCCAATACTTCCTAGGGATCCTTTCTCAATTTTCCCGATGGCCATGCATTTAGGTATATGAAAAGACGATCCGGCCACAAGGAAATCGCGGCAGTCTAATTTCATTCATAGATAACAGTTTCTGTCGACGCAGTGGCCAACAAAAAGTTGATGATTAAGACAATTGAATTTGTGACGTCCGATGGGAATAATTTCAAAATTCTGCACCTTTATTGATTACAAAACGAGTATTGACGAAATAAATCGATGGAGGTATGAGACAATGTCAGACCCTCAGAATGAGTGTGTCATATAAATATCATCAGCTACTTCCAAGCGGATTATTTCCACATAGAAGTTCCCTGTTAATCAATGCTATATGTTCACTGCAGCATACAGTCCCAGGCAGAGATATGGCTACTGTGTGAAGATAATTGAATCCCAATGGAAGCACTGGTAAAGGCCTTTCACTATCACTCCACAGTAATGACTCTTCAAGTGTGAAGAAACAAAAATCTGTTTCCAAGCAGAGCACCCGGCGTTTATCAATACTCATTCAAGAAGGACAAATGGAAATAGATTTCCCTGTTTCTTCTCCCCCCGGAGGTCACGTGACAGCACCAACTGTGTGGCGGGAATAGTTTCCCACCGCATGACGCCGGCGGTGAAAATGTCGTCTGCTACGCGGGTGATTGTAGCGGAGAAGGTGGAACAATTTAAAAGTAATTACATTTCTAATTAGATCGTCCTTAGGTGGACTACCAGAGCGTAGACCGACAATAGGAGAACGGGGGCCCTGGCCACATCTATGCTAATTTGGGTTAAATTATACGCCGTTGTGTCATTAAAGTTCTTCTACTTTAATGATCTCCTCAAGATCTTGATTTTTACATTGGATTTGTGACCATGTATAATCATGTGGTTTGCGCTGCACATCCGCGTTTGTTTAGAGTTGTTATTTCTTGGTCCTGATATGTTATTATTTATAGTGACAATATAATTGAAATTCTACACTGAGGTAGGTCACTATCTTCACGATGGAATGTAGGGAACTCTCAAACAAGTGTTGGCAAACATGTATGTATGTCTATTTGTACTTATCTCACCCCTGATTTTTTTTCTTTGACTTAATATTGGGAACTCGTATCCGATGCCCGTTGAGTATTTATAGAAAATATTCAATCGGGGATTATTTCATAAAGGTTAGTCAATGTGAAGGATGAGATAAATTCAGAAGCTTATCCTACCCCTCATATAAATCTCCATAGACTTAACATGGTGTGACGGTATGTTATGGCCATATAGGCCATATAGGCCATATAATATTTGTATGTCACCCATGACATATGAAGTTAAAAACATGTGACGTGCTAGGATAAAATCTAAACGTCATTCAATTTCGTTTAATTGTTTACATCGCGTTCATTGTCTCTCAATACAGATATCACTCAGCTCTGCTTTGTGATATCATTCCACGACGGCAACTTACCTCATATAAAAACTCATATGGAATTTTGTGACGTATCTTGATAACATTGCATCGAGGATCAAATTTATACTTTTCATATTACTAAATTAAAAGCCAGATTTTACTTTACCAGAAAATGTTACCACTTGGTATCCTTCACAGGCTACAGTTCTGGTTGTAAGATGTACGACAGACATAAGACAATTGTAGTATGACTGAATATTTAGGGGGCCGTTGAATAAACCACGAACGACATAATATGATTTTAGAATTTTCTTTGGGACCATAGAGTTGTATAAAATGATATGTTGCTAACATAAGATGTTTTGACGATAAGACTAGCCTACAAGGTGTTGTATACAAATAGATATGTTCATTTAGAAAATATCTTCCCTTTTATCATACAACACTGAATGGAAAACACCTCCAGGATATTGTTTATCTTTGGAGCAACGGAAACAAACAAACTTTATTCAACAGCCCCCTGTTTCTGTCGTGTACAAGGAATCCTTTTTCATCATAATTCAATAAGGTTTTGACAGCAGCAATCTCATGTTTGCGTTCATCCTACGATTGTCACGTGGACAATACATAGACAAGTAAAGGACATATATTGACCGATACCAGACTAGACAAGACAATACTACACATTGCACACACGTTAATAAACAAGTAATCTCTGCATTCAAGTATTCTCGATATAGATACAATATAAGGTATAATCTTCTGTATTAGATAAGTAAGTATGATGTTATGATCAAATCGTTAATATAATACCATGAATAGTCCATAATTCCTCTTTAATCTTTGCCTTGAAATAATCCCCTCTCGGTAACTTCTGTGCGTCAACGTTCAGGGCATTCCAAACTTAAGTTCCATCAAATGGAGTCGACCTTAAGTATTTGTTATCATTAAACCTTTAAATTCTAATTTTTATTTTACCTCCATTTCTCGTTACATTATACTAACTTAACGATGTCATTTTGGTCTTCACCATTTTATCAGAGGCATTACATGAGAAGACCCTCTATAGGTGAGATGCGGGGGATCCTGTTATTGTGTCAGTGCAGGTGTCGGACAGTGACATGTGGTAGGCAGCATGTCATTGGAGCATGCATACATGCGTGCCACCTCTATGAAGTCACGGCACTATGAGTAAACACCACTTATATACGGAGATAAACTCCTTATTCCCACTGTCTCCAGAGAAAAATACCCACCACTCATCCTGTCCGATACGCCTCTCCATAAACCGGACGGAATATGATGATTACCGCCAAGACTTTAAACATTCTCTGTAATGTGTATCATAATTTGAGTGGCATGTATAGAATTAGTAGATTCCTCAAATAAAATTGGCCTTTGCATGGGAGATGGACGTAGTGATTGTCTTCGCCAGACACGGGCGTCTCGGGTCAGCGAACTCTCAGGTAGAACGAGAACTCGCGAGATCTCGTAATGGCCGCAAGACATGCCACTCAGACGCTGGCAGTTTGGCAGACGACATTTGTCTACACTTATAATGTCTCCTAATTCTCGTTTTAAATGCTCATTTAAAAAAATTATCTCAAGGGAATAACACTATTTACAAGTCCCTCTATTCTAAATATGAATGATAATTAGTTGCGCTTACAATTAGCATAAATTGTATCATAACGTAACATATTTTAAAGTTCGATTATCTCCTTATTGAATGTTTGGTTAACCATATATAACCATAGAGGCCAATTTAACAGAATACCCCTCTAAATCACGATAAGTGTTATAGATACATACAATGTTAAATATCAATTGTATAAGATAAACATACATGTATTAGGCCCGGCGTCCACCTACTACGATATGGCTCTGATATGGTCTACGATGCACCTCCCGATAAAAAAACAAAATCGCGTTGGAAGGTTACCTAATATTGGGGCAGTTGACCACGTTTCTGCGATTAGACACCGATAAAAAACCCATACAATGCGTGGTGGATTGGCATGTCTAGACATATGTGTACGATTTTGCACCTTCCCAATATGGCACCGATTTTGACATTTTGTATCGGTACCATATCGGGAGGTCTACAACTCTATCGTAGTAGGTGGACGCCGGGCCTTATTTTCAGGTATAGACAGCCTACTCTCAATATTGTGACTGTATTTATTTGTACCATATCCAATTCTTTCCAAGAACAATCACGATGGCTAAAGTAATTATATTCATTAAGTGTTTGAATTATATAATTATCACAGGAAAGGCTTTTCTATCATCGATCCGGCTAACTTACCTTGATGGAAGGTGAACCAAGATTCGATATACCTTACCCGGCGTATACTGGACGACCAGAAACATGACAGCTGTAGATTGTCTCAGGAAAAATAAGTCTGAATGTCTTACTTCTGATTTTCCTTAATGATTTCTAGTCTATTGTAAAAACAAAACCCCATTGACAAGCATATGTGCAATCCCGAAAATGAATAAAACCAGCTATGCTCATTTCGGGAAAACATTATTTCTGATAAACTCTATGTTTATGTTTACACTACTTTAACACAGAGCAACCTCTGGTCCACCAATTCCGCTTGACAGGCTTTTTTTATTGATACATTTAGGTTATGTGAAATCTGTTTAAAATATTTAGTTTTCTTCAGTTCATCCAAAAACAAGGACGATGACATATGATTGCTAAAATCAGAATGTGTAGTCATAATAACATGGGTTTTACTACATGAAAATCATTTTTTTGAATTTCTATATAACATATATATTCTATCATGATACTTTCCTAATATCTATCTCCAATGAAAAACTAGCAAAAAAAATCAAGTCAGATATGTGCTATACAACACTTTTAGCTCATCATATTCAATTACAACACTTTCAGCTCATAATATTCAATTACAACACTTTCAGCTCACCATCTTCAATTACAGCACTTTCAGCTCACCATCTTCAATTTTCAGGATATTGACATGGCTTTTGATTTTGATCAGGTCTGTTTTCAGGAAACCTAAATGCACATTCCCGTCTACCGTCCAGCTTTCCCACGCCTGCTGGCATATTTCCCACGGATCACCGACTTTCTGTCGTCGTGTGATCATCGCATGACGCTCCCGGATTCGGCGTTATTCTGCGTGAAACAAAGTTGGTCGTCTTGGCTGAGCCTTGTTGACTGGCGCGCATAGCATGATGTGTAATTATAATACTGTTGCCTTCCTGATGTCATCACTGCTTACACTGTAACTAAGTCAGCCTGCGGGGAAGTACGGACCCTCTGCTCGTCTTAGCACGCGATGCCACGCACGAGTCTTTACGTATAGGGGCCGTTGAATAATATTTTGTCGTTTGTGAGGCGATATATCAAAGGATGAACGACATCCTGGACGACCTTTTACATTCAGGGTAGCAGAAAATTGTCGTGGGCATCAACACTATCGTCCGAACAAAATCTTGTACAATTGTCGCACAACTGACCTATTTCAAAGTGCTTATGCATTTCTTATACAAACGCTGATTATCATTGATTCATAGGACAGGTTTTACCAAATGGAGTGAATTCGTTTTCGGGTGAAATTTTTTCCAAACGTAACATTTCTGGTAAGTTCTCCAATATTCCACTACTGGCGAACTCGCCCCGAACCCGAGGTTGCCCCGTAATTCAAAGAAGGATTCACCACTTGTTAAAGAAGTTGCACGGTACTTATATTCCGATGATAAACAAATCCTTAAAGATATACATATATCCATGCTATTGCATGCGCTGCAGTGAATCGATAATGCTACTCCAAATTAACTATAGTACTCACTATTGATTCATATTATCATTACAATACTCAAAATAGGTATAGGACATGTTTTAAGCAGGAGACACACCAAGCAAGAAAGGCGGCGACATCTGGAAACACAAAATGATATCTATCCCGGCGTTTACATTGGACAACTAAATACGTGGTGACTGTAGATTGTAAGTCAATAGTCGCCAGGTGGTGGTAATGTCCACCGCAAAAGTTGTCTACGTCAGAATTTACCCGAGTGTTCACACTGACGACTATGTGTTTTCACAGAATCGCTGCCCCTGTAGACGACTAATTCAAGCCGGCTTAAAATAGTCGCAGAGGTCAGAGCGTGTCTAATAGTCTTGAGGTGTTGCCGTATTGCGTAACCAGACGATCTGCAGTCGCCACGCACTTGGCGTTTACATTAGACGACTTCTAGCCTTTTACTGCTGAAAGTCGTCAGGCTCCGCTAAAATGAAGAATCGCCGCCTATAATCGTCTAATGTAAACGCCGGGTATGTGAGCTATTATTCCATATTTTACGTGATTATTGCTTCCGAGATGCTAAATTATCAGTGGGAGATATTATTATGAAATAATATTTCATATACGTGATGTTTTGTGTTGGCGATTCCAGAGATCGCCACCTTGACTCGCTTGGTGTGTCCCCGGCTTCAACAAACATAGTGAATTTGTTTCAGGGTGAAAAATCCCCAAACGACTACGTTTCTGGCGAGTTATCCAATATTCCACTACAGGAGAACTCGCCCGGAACCCGAAGTTGCCCCGTAATTCATAGGAGGACTTTCCCCGTCTCGGAGAAGTCACCATACACACACACACACACCTACACACACACACACATACACCTATACACCTACACACACACACACACACACACACACACACCTATACACATACACACACCTACACACACACACACACACACCGATGGACATGGAGACACGAGCAGAAAAAAAGGTCTTAATTCAAAATGTGGCGAACTTGATTTAAATTGCCCTCTACGTCGCTTCAGATGTGAAACCATCCTTCGCCGAGCTCTCCTCTCGTCAGTCGTGTTAACACTTTCTGTAACGAACCCCCAAAAAAGGGCGTGTGGATACGTGAGAGGCAACCACCCTCATTATCGCCCACCCCAGCGTCTTGGCTTCAACCAGCGTCTTCACAAATGTGAATTATTTAATGCTTCTGCTGGGTTCCTTTTTAAATTGGCCAGACTCGCGTTAATTACCCCTTACAATAATTGCTCCCATTCACATCTTCGCGTTATTTCCACTCGCCGCCCATGGTAACGACGTTAATGACGTCACCTTCCCAGGCAGCCAATCAAAGCGCGCCGTACAGCGCCAGTGCGGTTGACAATAGGCGGGCGCTGATTGGTGGAGCTGACAAGTGTGAAGAGGATCGTCTGCTTTGTCTTAATTTGTGAGTTAAGCGGGCTGAACGGCGCCTGCTGCTGTTGTTAACGGCAGCGTGAGGAAAATGCGCACAATTCCGCCCTCACTCGACTGCACCCAGAGAATTATTTCTCTTTAATTGTCGAACTTTTAAAAAGGCGCAATGACGCGCGTCATGGCAACCCCCAGCTTCGTCGTCATGTCGGATTCAGGCTCTGTTCCTTTAAAGGCATATCGGACGATTTGTCTTGAAAATTAAAACCCATGCCAATATCCTGAAAATCGAATATGATCATCTCCAATTGTTGTAGAAAACATATCTAACTTCAAAATTCGGGGTGACTTTGCTAGTTTTTCATTGAGAGATAGATTTTTTTCTTTTTTTAGTTCAGCAACTTTTATTAAGGGAATATTGTGTGTACAATCACTAAATTTGGCAGTACAGCCGTTCCCGTCGGGCCCTTGCCCCCTACTCCGCATTCTAATGGCGGGCGTTAAGGCGAAAGAGCAGTGGGTACGATTCTTGTGCAAGTCTTTGGTATGACCCGATCAGGGTTTGAACCCACGATCTCCCATGCTAGAGGAGAACTGAGCTTGGTCAAGTTTTCAATACAATCATATCACAATTTATAGAAATTCTAAAAACTCATTTGGAAGTAAAAATGAATCCAGAGGAACCAGTTTTGACTGAAAATTTACAATATTTAAGAATCAACATAGGCCCCACAAAAGAAATGAAATTATCAGTCAAAACTGTATTTTTTGTGAATCGTTCTAATTCTGAGTGAATAAATTCAACGTTTTGTCCGGTTTATCCAGTCTGATTATGTAGATAAGGTCACTTTATATTTTCTTGAATTACATAGGGATTGTACTGAAAAATATGGCTTTCTTCAATTCTGCCAAAAACAAGGATGGTGACCTAAACAAGTAATACTATACATATGTTTTTTTCTGTGAAAGTTTCAGGGAAATAACATGGGTTTTTCTATGTGAAAAAACAAACTTTGAGCATTTCTATGTATTCTTTTATAGAATCATCATGCTATTGATTACCTACTATATCTAAAAAAACTATGATTCTGGTAGTATCCGCTTGGAGTGTCTCCCAAACATAGAGACAGAGTGAACCAGACCTAGATATGGAGACTGAAGAGCCACGAGAGTGAGATTCTCTTACAGTATCTAACTGAATCCTGCTATCTTTTTTTGTTTTTTCTCTACACAGATGTACTTCTATTCTTACAAATTGTATTTAGCAGTACTGAAAACATCATCTTGAACTGTAGTTTTCCAATCTCCTTTCCTTGAGAGATTGCAATGAAATCTCACCCTTTCACTGGTGTCAATCCATAGAGTTCTGATTGCCGATGATCAGCTCAAGCACCTGTGTCATATGAAATGATAACCACGAGTTTACAATGGCTTCCCGTTCACCTGCTAGAGGGCCCAATGTAGGGGGAAGTGGCGAGGAGGTAGGTGGTAGCTAAATACGAATCGACGAAGTCACTAGTCTCTAAATCAAAAATTAGCACGGCGACCCCCGATTTCTAAGTTGGATATGTACTCTACAACACTCTGAGCTAACCATAATCAATTATCAGTAGAATGACATGGGTTTTAATTTTCAGGCTGGATTGTTCGATATGCCCTTTAAGTAAAATTTTCACTTTCTGTGTGTACAAAGGCTTAACGGGAGAATCGAATGACATCGGGCTTCTCTGAATTGAAATAGCATAAAGGAAGAGTTGAATGATTATTCTTTATTTATCGTAATTGCAGCTCCATTATTAGTATTGAATTCAGTTATAATGGTGGAGATAAGGCACAATGAGTGAATGATGTATGAATACTTTAAAATCATTTTGAAATTTTACCCAAGCAGAAAAATAAAGAGTGATAATTGTCAGTGAGGAATCTAATCCAAGTCGAATCAATATTGCTAGAGTATATTAGAGTATACATAGGTAATACTCATATTATGAAATTAGGGTCCATATAACACATAGAGAAAATAAAATGAAGCTAAATAAGAGTCATGGACAGAGAAGTTTATTCGCCATTTTTTTTTTTTTTTTATATTTCTTTATTGGGTCCTTGTTTAGTTAAATTAAAACCATAATATCTTTTCATATTCAAACACCATATATGAGTAAACGACATCCAATAAGTAGGATTAGGCTTCAACTATTATATCTGTTGATTTTCTTAGCCTTTCCTATAAACACATTTTATAGGGAATAATCACAAAGTATATAGCTGAGTAAGAAATATGTTATATACCAAATAAAACATTCAGCAAGTACCCAAAGGTATCCATACATAACCCTAGAAAGTAGATTTGTTTTTGGGTTTTTAGTCATAACCATATACTACCAAGTACAACAATAAACTATGGGGACGACCACATCCTAGCAAAACTAAAACTAGAATTGTGAGCACCGCAAGAGAAGGAGGCAAACATCACAAACAAGCAAAGTAAGTCAACACACAGCAGTCCGCACCTGAGAGAGAAAATTATATATAGGAAGTTTGTACCTGAAACCTTTAAATTAAAACGCAATGGGAGCCGATGCGAGATAATTTCTAAATGAAAGTTTTGAAGAAGTACACAATAATATGACATGTGAGTATAAGATCCGGCAATTGATTGTAATCATGAGTCTTATTGGGTGTATGTGTGTGTGTTAGGGGTGTGTGTGTATGTGATGTACCTGTTTCCTCCGTTTGACTTACACATAGACAACTCTATTTTGGTTGATATTAATTTCCATATTTTCTTAAGTCACCGACATGCGGCCATTGGTCACTATCAACCAACTATATGTAAAACTCAAGTAATCGTTTCGGTCGGCCAGTGGAAAATGGCTTCATGAAAGATCGAGATTGACAATGAGAACTGGAAACATATATATAATATGTACTTTCCCGGGAAGCGCCATCTGGGAATAATCTAACATATAGAAAAACAAATCACCAATATAGACCTAGACACAGAGGAGCTCCGGTACGCCCCTGGAGAGGGAGGAGAATACATGCTAATTGCGCTATGACTAATAAGGCGCCCGTATTTGGAGTGATTAATGGAGACAATTCCTGATTCCAAGAATGCTCTGCTTCAACCTACGTGACTGCCGGGGGCGATAATATGTGCCTGGAATAATGGTCCGCAGGGGGGTAATTAGTTTGATTAAATTCTTATCATTTTTAACAAATGACTGTTACTAGACTAATGCTGAGGTAATCTTGGTGGATGATATAATATCATACTTACATTTTTGCTTCGGATAAAGTTTATAGTTAGCTATTCATTGGAAATGGTATTTCTAAATGAAAAGTTTATTTTCTATTTGAAATGATATTTCATGCAATGGTGTGGGACTTTTAATAAAAAAATGTACTGCGATATATTATATCAGAGATATACATCCATATCATTTTCAAAGCTCACATATTTCTATCTCAAATATTGGATTTTCTGTTCACAACTATTCATATATTTTACATGTTGAGCCCAGAAAACATCTACTAATTTAGGGTTGAACGATTAGTTCACATAGGAGTTGGTGAACTTGTTGCAGGCAAATTACATAATCCCTCGGCCTGTGTTGGCCACCCAAACAGGGACCATTTACCAACGTTCCGCTGTCAGTGACTGGGTTTATCAACATGTTGATAAACTTTTGGCGAGCGATTTAGGAACATCAAAAGACAACTCATCGGCAACTAAAGAACATTTCATGGAGGGGGCTCATTAATCGTTGGCTAACCCTTGCCTAGCTGTCCTACATCTACCAACAAGGGCCTTGCCTGAGACAAATTACCATTCCTTTGTCGCAGACAAAGTTACATCAATGTTCCGAAATCGGTAGATGTATTGGGCATTAGAAACAAGTGCCGCCTGACTAATCAATATTCAATTGTGTTTGATTTTACTTCCCTTGTTGCTGATTCCTGCCCACCTGGCCACCTCCCTACCTGCCTCTGCCACCAGGAGGCACCACTGACGCTAATTGAGAACTTTCCAAGGGAGCATCTGTCGGCCACACCTCGCAGGTGTCGCTGACATGAAAACATGTCACGCATGCGCATGTTAGCAGCATGTTAGCGCCACCAATTAAAAGCATTAAATCTTGGATCAGTGCCAATTTCCCGGTGCTCTTCACCGGCGGAGGTAATAATGACGTCGTCACGTGACCAATATGGCCGCCAGAGAGAAGGGGGGAGACTATCCGGTGCGACACCGCGTCATCCGGGTGATTAGTCGAGGCGGTCAGCTGTACCTGAATTTACCACTGAAATGGGGTAATTTAGGGGGATTTATGGTCGTGATGGTGTACGATGGCCGTCTACTGTGGATAAATGCATTGATTTGCGATCGCAATCGACACAGAGTGACCATTTAAAAACTGCGTTAGTGGACTAATTGTCCCATTGTTAACTACAGAGAAGAGGCCGCAAATAAAAGATGAATGGTTCTGGAAAAAGGCTTCAGTAAATATTTAATCTGGTGTTTTGGAAATGTGAATATAATCTCAGCGTTTATGGAAACATGTAAGTGAGCTGAAGCATCTTTTCAATAAACTGTCTCTAAAATATACTTCTTGTGTATAAAGGAAGAAGATTTACAGTTAGATTGATCTTACCAACATTTAGCAATTTTGAATCACCGTAGCACTTTCCATAAAGTTGAATGTTTATATGATTTTTGAGAAAAGTAAATGTTATAGTAAAAGGGAAGGAAAGGGAAAGCAAGTATTGCTATAACACGAGTGTTCTATCCACTATGATGGTCAGAAACAATAATCATATCTTCTTCATATGAAACTGGATTCATGATCAGTGAGCTGAGGGAGTTTAGGCACCAGGAATCGTAAAGGTTAATTGAGAAAGAGAGCTAACATTAAATGAATGAGGCTTATACAAGTGGTAAATATGTGTTTGGGTGCTAATTGAAATGTTATATACTGGACATCTTGCCTTAGGGGGTTTTCACCATCTGTATTCTAAATAATTACATGTCATATTTTGTCTAAAATAATTACTTTTTCAGGGAAGTATAAAGAGGTCTACAGTCAGTACTTTAAAGGCACATTTGTGACAGGGGGATACCCTTGATGGACCTTCTTTCCGTGTGACACGCCATATTCCTACGCCAATTGGTGTTTCCAGGTACCTACCAACCACACCGTTACCATGACGATTTACCGGTGCTTCCCTGACCCCGGTAAACAGCCAATCAGAAGGTGTTTTACATCCACACCTTGGCCGCGTCCACGATGTGGGAATCGCGTGACAGGAACGCTCAGCAACATCCGGGGAATTTGCCCTACCCGTGACGTCATCAGTTTGATGGACGCTCGATCGAGCGATTCCCATAAAAACATGACTAATGGAGGAGGCTTTTTGTTCTTCAAACAAAACACGCAGGAAGTGATTCCTCTCCTTGGCATGGCATATTCTCCTCTTTTGTTTCAATTCCGACTCATTTTTAAGTACATATTGATCTCCTTGTCTTGATTAAATTTCTTGATATTGACAATTCTAGTTCAGGACAACAATTTACGTTTCTTCTTGCCACGAATTCGGCCATTAACTTGGAAGCAAAGGTATCTTAGCTTGTAGTATGGATAGAACGGACAGAAGGTCATTTGAAGGTCAATGGAAGGGGAACGCTGGGATGTGACCTTGACGGACGGCTCAATGTCAAGGACGAAATGGGGAATAACGAGTGTTGTCATTGCCGCTACGGGAATTCGGCTTTAATTAAGAGAAGTAACTCTTAGACCCAGAATAGATTTCCTAGGCACCTCCAGTGGGCAATATTGGAAGACACTGGTAAAGAACAAAGCCGGGCATCGCCGGTACCAGCAGTATCCCACCCATATAAAATTTCGCTACATCAAAGACTGTGCATTGATGTTCTGATTTCTATTTCTTTATTGCTGATTAATTGTGATCATTCATTTAGGAGAACTTGAATCATTGGAGCGCCCCGAAAACAAGGTATCCTCCACCCTTGTGGAAACTCGAAGTTATATAAAAATGATTTTAAGCGAATACAGTAAAACCCCACTTAAGCGGGCACCCTCTGTTCCTGGCCAAAGTGCCCGCTACCTGGAGTGCCGCTTACACGGGGTTAAGATAAACAAAAGATAGAGGATCCGTTCCGAGCAAAAGCGTCCGTTAATGCGTCGTTCCGCGTGGTGACTGTATAAGGAGTATAGATTAGATTTTAACCCTATATTTTGACATCTATTTCAGGCAGATAGATTTAAGGAAACTACCTTGATGTTGCTAGTTTAGTCTCAGATATTTAAAACTTAATGTGGAATCACCGTCGGAAATTACTTAATATGACGAACGTTGTGGCCAAGATAGGCATATCATCGCTGGCTTGCAGGGTAGAGTATATTTCACGTATAGATCTCCAGCAAATAGTTTCGAATTATCAACCGCAAAAAAACATAGATAAAATCCCAACAGGTATTCACAGCATCACTGGCATATTCTAAAAACTGTTTAAGAAGTTGTATTCTCCATTTTAGGTGTGAGATCTGTGAGGTAAAAATGTGAAAGTCATGGTGGTGAATATCGTGTATCTGGGTAAACACTGGGTATAGGGGCAGACATAAATGTCGTCTGCTCAGTCATATATACCCCGGGGGGAGAGTGTAGGGTAGGGGGTGAAGAGTGCTACCATGGTAGTACATGGTGTATAGAGGGAACTTCATGGTTGAGCTTCGTTTACCCTTCGGAATATATCTTTTATTTTCTTATTTGTCCAGGATCTGGTGCAGAGTTTTAAGCGTTGATTCCACCGAGCGAATAATCTATGCTGAAACGGATATCGGACAGGATTGGGAAAAAATCGTATGAGCATAGCTGGTGGTGGAATCGACGAATCTCTCCTGATGGTTTTGGGTGCTGATATGATTTAGTATGTTCACTATGTAAAGATATCATAGGTTATTCTTCGATATGTTCGAGACCAGATAAATCCTAATTCTGAAGTAATAAGCACTTTATTGTAGTTCGTTTGCAGGCGGGCGGTGAACAGTATCCACAATTTTCTTGGCTCTCAATAGACCAGTTTTCTTAGCATTCTCATTATATTAATTACAAAGATAGTATTCTAATAGACCAAAATTACATTCGTTATACAATGAAGGGTGTGGTACTTCCTAGATTGAGGGAATACCTGCCGAAACCTTATTTATGAAGTTATACTAAAATGTCTCAACAACAAAACTTATGTGTGGACTCGTGATGCTTCGTGTTAACTCCCCTGAACCACATTATGTTCTATATTCATCACACTCTGGGTGCATATTCTGAGCACCGAAACGGATTAAGAAAAACATTGATGAATGTTTGGTCTGTGTCCTGTTTCTGATTTGATCCTAGCCTGGAAATATCTATATGTTTATCACCTATGGAGTATGTGTTACCATACTAGCAAGCCTGTTGAGAACGAGTTTTTAAGGTTAAGCCAATATGTATATGCCATGCATGATATATGAAGTTAAAAACATGTGATGGTGTAGGACAGAATCTAAATCTCACTCAATTTCATATAATTGTTTGCATGACTTTCGTTGTCTTCTGCTACAGATATCACTATGCTCCACTTTGGGATATCATTCCACGAAAACATCTCACGCCATATAAACACTTATATGAAATTTCGTGACATTTCTTGATATCATACCTCTGTGCCCTTCGTTTCGGTGCATCTTTAGTGTCCACTGAAGTATAGTAATCTTCACCCCATTTCAAGGTTGACTAAATAAATTCATGCTTCATGTAGTTATAAAATCGTTAAGGACATTCTGGAGCACCTGTAGTGCATGATAGCCTTCCAAGTGCAAACGAGGAAACCTGATCCTCCCTGTGGGTCCATGCTAATCTTAATGTGCTGCTACGATTTCAACTTCTTGATTTTTTATTTCACATTTTTTTCATAAAGAAACGGTCAGTTTTCTTGTCGAGAAGGGGTTGGATCACTCGGCTGGTGCATGTTCCGTGTCTGCCCGAGCCCTACCCTCCGCTTACTCAGGATTAAATGGCGCACGAGTCAACATTTGCGAATGGATCATTTTGTCCAGATTCACCGACAAAAATTCACGACCAGGGAGCTAAAATATAACAAGATCCCGAGGAAAAACGACTACTTTATAGCGTCGACGTGGGACTCGTCCCCCACAGCGTGGTGCCTTTTTGGTGAGTCTTTTTTTTTATTTGAGTCGAAAGGAAAGAGTTATGTCAACAATTCAGTAACAGACGACTTTCGGACCAAAAAATGGCGGGAAAGTGAGATGAGCAAGTGCAAAAGGATGCATTTAGTTCTGCAAATGTACTCAGCAAACACGATAAAAAGGGAACAGAGAACATCTGTCTAGTCTTTCCCTTCGTTCAGTAAACAAGGCGTGATTTCAGTTCCTAGTTTTGACGAGAATGATATCCAATACTTCGACATAAAGTAGGAGAAGAACTCCCTGATATGAGAAAATGAAATGAACCCCGTATTTCAATGTAGACCGACATTATTCTATAACGCGATAGAATTCCGACATTAGCAAGTGAAATAGAGCAAACTTAGCGCTTGACCTTGGAAGTAGGTGGGGATGACTTTGGCCGCCATGTTTCTTTGTCTTCAAAGTAAACATGGCAGTTTGTTCCCACTCGCCTGTAGAGGGCAGCACAATGCTTCCGGACGCCGAATGTCGTCTGCTTTGAGATCACGTGACGTGGAGAATGTTTGAGTTGTTTCGCTGACAATAGATCGACGTCAGTGACGCCCCCTTGTGAGGGCCTTGTAGAAGGTGGTATCAGGTTTTGTAGGCCGCTTTTCTCACTTGCACATGCATGGAAGCGACATCTGGCGGGCAGAAATAGAACCAGAAGAATGGACTGTAAGTTTTAGACTTGTGAATCCTACTTGGTTAATTTATTACAAATACGTATGTTTTGTGTGTGTAGCGGTTAAGATGAAGTGGGATTCACAAGGTGGGATTCATGTACCTCACAGGGTGTTTGTCTGAATTGTAGGGTTTCATCTCCCTGAGATATGTTTTCCCCTGAAATTGTTGGCGAGATTTACCCTTAAAAGAGGAACAGAATCCCATGAAATTTTGAACCCTGTGAGGTACATGAATCCAACCATCTGAATTCCACTTCAAACTCGTATACATATGAAAGTCATATATGGGGCCTATTGAATTATCTAGGCTCGCACATGAAACACCTTTTCTATCAATACCTCCTACAAGGGTTATCGTTTAACGATATTTAAGTTTGTTCACTAAGACAATCTTAGCCGTCCATAAGGTCGTCCATGAGTGTTGAATAAAATTGACCCACATCGTCCCTGGGTCTTCTTGGCTTAAAAAGGGTCTTGATGTACGAGCTTATATCATTCAACAGGCCCCAGGCTTCACCGATTATGCACTGATGCAGAACTTCATGATGTAGTGCGAAATTTGACATTTTACCCCGCGGGTTTATTTACACCCGGGAGACGGTTCTACAAGGATTACTCACGTTTGCTTATTTCACAGCTGTAGTATATCTCTCCCAGAGGATTGACAAAGGCAGGACCTACAATAAAGTATCTTGGACAAAATATACAAGCACTCAGGTTTAAAATACATTCATGGGAAAGTTGGAACAAATGCTCAAATCATCCATACGCAATGAGATCACAATCAATAGCAGATTTAACCCTTTCCCTGCAGCACCCAGTTCCCCTGCACAGCATTACACAGCAGGCATTGCGTGCAGAAACATCCCTCCTACAGCAGACACCTTATTTAGGAAATAGCAATGTTACATGCTTTGTCATATGATTTGAGAAATTCACCTTGGTAACTGATATCTTGTTTTATCAAATCAAAGTCCCATATTTCCGTCATACTTGTCCAAAGAAAATTAAAATCAAACCATTATTTCTCTTTTTATCGATTTTTGTATAGAGGTATCAATGATGCCTCTAAGATGCCCGGAGGCATCATGCTGGTCCAGCCATGGAAATGCTCTGTCTAACAGAAACGAAGGATTGACCTGGCGGCAAAGGCAGAGGTTCAACTCGACCACCAGGGTCCGTTGCTTCACTTTTTTTTATCCTACCCCTAATAAAAAACGCCAAAGGTTTAACACTGACTCAATGTATTTGAAGGAGCGTTGAATGAAGTGTTATTTATGCACCGAGGTGAATAAAAAAACTGACCAACCAGGGACCAGATAACGAAAGTAGATCCGGCAGTGTCAACACGCTACTATCATGGATAATTACACAATTTTCTCTGTATATCGGTGAGATGGGGTAGGATAAATACAAAACCAAACTTGAGTTAGCCTTCTCAATGTTTATCCTACCCCTAATATAAAATCCCATAGGCTTAACATTGGGTTTCCGTTTGCCACGCTGACTGGCATACGGAGTTTTATATGCCACTAGTGGCATACAGCATTGTTATCACGTAATATTCCAAAATCGAGGAGATAGGGTAGGATAAAATCAAAACCTGATTCGTTTTAATCTTGTCCACCGCATTCCACTCCTGAAGTTTTGGCTCCGGACTTCACTCGGCTTCGCCTCATGAAGTCACTTTGCCAAACTCCAGTCATGGAATACGGTGGACAAGATTAAACCTCATCCAGTTTTACGATAGTATGCAACTCTGGTCAGGTCTGCTACTCACTACACTCGGCTAACGCCTCGTGTAGTCATACACAACCTGCCCATCGTGGCATAAACATTGACAAGGCTGACTCTCGTTTGGTTTCTACTAAGTATTATCGTTGGCTATAATCGTATCGCAATTTTATTTTTACGATTACTTTGACAATCCAACCAAAAATGCGTTGCTCCAGTAATATTGGATCGTATCTCTAAATCGGTATCGCTAATTTTTATGTTGCGATAGCAATACAACAATTTAGGGGCACATATTGAATGAGACAGGGGAAGATTCATTAGTTTTTTAATCAAATACAGATGGCACCATAGTTAAAACTGATCTGACATCTGGTAGTGTTGATCGCTATTTCCTATAGGTAGAAGAACAAGGGGCGGGGGTTGGTGGTGCCACCACGAATCATTATTGAGATATCAGACAAGGCCATTTCTAACCAAAGTATTGCCATCCGCAGATGATCCACCCTGGTGTGACGGTATGCGTAAAAAGTATCGCTAAAAGCCGTATTTTACGCGGTGATGCGCCTATGTGATTGCAACATGATCCGAAAAATTTGAGAAGCAACGTTTAGGCCCTCGGATTGCAATTCTGCAATCCGCAGCTCTGTCGTAAACATGGAACAATGGAGCCCTGGGCTGGACGGTAGTCAGCACTGCAGTGTAAGACTCAGATTGGTGCTTCTTTGCAGGTTTCCATCAGGGGCCAATTGAACAATCTAGAATCGTGTATGGGAGACCATTTTCTATACGCCAATGAATCCCAGGGATGATATGGGTCAACTTGATACAACAGTTTTCGATGACCTAATGGACAGCTAGGACTTAATGATCCTAAAATCTATCGAACAATAACCCAACTACGAGGTACAGAAAAGGGTCTCATGAACGATCCTAGACTTTTCAACGCGCTAATTACATCACTTCTTTATATATCAAGAAGACTATTTAATATCAACAAACCCATGGCGCTTCATGCAGGAGTTTACTGATATTTCCTCACGATAATGGTGAGACCTGCGGATATATCTGACAAAAAGAATAAGGTAACTATCGCCCGATACCCGTGCGCCCTATATACATCTGTACTTTTATTACCCATCTAATACGGATTCTCCATACTAAGCCTATGGAACCCACAGATTGCTACTGAATAGAAAACGGAAACCCGTATTCTCCTAGAAGAATATGGCTTTTTCGGCTACCTGACGGGCATTATAGGAACTATTTCATTTAATCAATGCACAGCGCTTGCGTCGAATTTCTAATAATTTACAAGATTGTTTCATGATAATTAGTCAGAAGGTGAGTAATGAATACAACATTAGCATGATTTCGATATGTGTGGCTGTATTCTCCTCGTAGTTGACACTACGCAGTACTCGGAGGTTTACTACACGTCAACTAGGCGGATAATACGGCCACACAGATCAAAATCATGGTAATATTGAGTAGACTATATACACACATAGAAAAATACTCAAATGGGTTGCTAGGAGATACTGTGCATTTTTCCTTTTTAATCATATCACCAGCGAAACTTGAGATCTCATTGGTTTCTCACGAGAAAAGTAGATAAGAAAACTACGATACTAAACTTTGATTTCGGCATGGCTCGAATTGAATCATAAGAGAAGAAGTTTGTCTGAGTATAATCCTGCAAAAAAGAAGAACAGGTTCGAGTTTTTAAATACACGAGAATCTCACTCCCGTGGTGCTTCAGTCTCCAACCCTAGATCGGGTTCACTATGTCTCTATGTATGGGAGCAACTTCAAGCGGATTCGACGGAATTCTACTCTTTTAAATATAGTGGGTAACAAGGTGTTTCACATGGAGTCGGTGCGGTGCAAGTGTTCATAAGTGATAACGGAGATTGTAATAAAGTTCGCTACATAGAATAACGACATAACATAGTCACAAAGAGTATACATACACCGTGAAACAGTCTTGAAAAGATCTCTAAAGCGAATATAATAATCTCACATGGGTCTTGCATTCTCTTCCAATGTTTGATTCCTCCAGAGTTATATATTTGCGTCAATGTATGGGGAAGGGTTTTTTTTCAAATGGAAATGGTGCCATTCGCAAGTCTATTCTCACCTGCACGAAATCAAATATTATGCTTGACTTCAGAGTTAGCAGCAGTGATCTTGATTGTAAGCGATATTGTTGTCAAGTGGCCAGGGAACAGGTGTTTCCAAAAGGCTTGGTCCCTCTGCAAACACTTCTGGTATGTGCTGCCACCTACTGAGGCAGGCCTTGTATGGACATTGGGTGTGTATGCAGATATGTACAATGTACTCTGTAAAATAGGTCTGTCGACGTATAAAAACAATCTTTTAATTCCTCATCCTGTTTATCTTTTCTTGTACTTGAGAAATGTTACAGCGTTAAGAATCCCAACAGTCTGGTGCAGCCTGATATGTACATATATAATTATTTATTGTAATTTCGTGGACTTTTTTCAAAAATTTTCATATGATCAACTATTCTTTGCAATGGGTTCACTCTATGGTTTCCAATAAGGAAAGCACTGCGTTATTTGCCAACATACCTAGTTTTATTCTACTGCAATTGTTCCATACTGAATTGAAGGTGACATAAAGAGAAAATTATACTTGGAAATCTTTCTGTAGACATACCTTAATTAGATCAAGAATTGATTGGACTTATGTTAGTTAATCTGGACGATTGGAATAGAGAGGCTTGAAGCAGCGATATAAAATCTTGGGCCATCTATCTGATTTTCATGTGATTTTCATCATATTCTTATACCTGTGATGAACACAAGTAGACCTTATTATCATATTGTATACTGGAAAACAGAGCATATATACATTACGGCGATGGAGGTGCACATGTTTTGTTGCCCACCTAATATAAAGTGTCCATAGAAGATGCATGGGAGGCGTGTATCTACATACCCGCAGAAAACGGATATGTTGTATGCTCTGGGTTGCAATGAACGGCGCATACCGAAAAAAATGCATACTGAAAATAGTGCGAACCTAAATGACCTATTATCGGTACGCCATTTGTCAGGAAAAGGTTGGATAATAAACATAATATATATAGACTGGTTTCAGATAAAAACGGTCGTATGCTCCACGCAACATCGTCGCATGCGCCCGGATATTACGATGCGTGAACTCCTCGGAGCATACGGCCGCTTGTATCTGAAACTAGTCAATATTGTGGGTATACTCAAAATCTTAATGACACTATAATAAAGAGAGCTTTGCTCACATATGAAAATAATGGTTTTGAGAATGGGTGGGTTGTAACATCTCGTTGTTGACAACATAATACACTCATTACCCTCGTGTGTTTTGCGAGTTTTCTTTTTCTTTTTTCTAATAAGATTTTTATTGTATACGTTTTTTGATGAAACGCTCTCCCAAGCAATATATGCTTTCTTTTCTCATCAACAATTCGCGTTCGCCACCGATTATTGAGTATACATGACAAAAGAATTCAATGATTTGTTTCCCGGTTTAGGGACCAACTTCCGCTCTGCTCTAATGATGCGCCGCGTCCTTGACCTTACGACACGTGACCCCTGCGTCCACTTCCGGTTCCGGTGGCCGTCTTCATGACGACCACTCCTTCCGGTCCAGCAGGCCTTAGTACACATCGATTCCGCATGGCGGCGCTGCATACACTCCCAGCATGCCCTACTGATCACGTCTTCCGCTCGGGGTCACATGACCTACCCGCAGTGAGATGGAACTCTGGGAATGCAGGCAGACGACACCGGCGTTCAGCTTTATAAACGATGGGTTAATGTCGTCAGGAAAAACCCGGCTTTTATACTATAGACGATTATAGGCAGCGATTCTTGAATTTTGCACCACCTGACGACTTTCAGCTGTCAATGGCTCCTAATCGGTGCATATAAAAACAAACACTTGAAGAATGTAAACACTTGAAGAAATGTTTATGTGGTCAGGTAATTGAAACCAGCCCACGTAAGGTTGATACCTGTCCGGCCTATTTGTCGTGGAAATGATTGTAAGATATTTAAAAATCTATGTAATATGGAACAAAGGGGCGACTAATAGAGAAATCCAAACAAAAAAATGTATTACCACAAAACCAACAAACATTCTTACATATTTAGGTTTGACACAACGTTTCGGCAGATTTGCCTTCACCAGGTGTACCTTACAGACTTTATATAGTCATAAAGAATATTTCTAGAGCAATAATCCACTGGCAGATACTCAGGTAACATCATAATTATGATTAATTGAAGACATTCTTGAGTTGATGATTATTGTGGCCGATATTACGTAATCAAGTACCACCGACAATTATAGGCTTCTAGTACTTGATCTAGATAGCGTAGGGAAAAATTGTCAGTTACCATGTTCCACCCTAAGGTAATATTAGAAATTCGGCAAAAGTATGAAAAATCTTTCCTTATTGTCTATTCACTTATTTCCAAAAGATCGTTCAAAACACCCAAAAATTAAAACCGGAACAGAAAAAGAGGGACCATATTCGACATAAACGTTTTAAATTGTTATTGTATGAAAATGCATTATAAACATACTAAATTATTTCCATGTAAATGAAACATGATGGACGACGAAATGAGCACGTCTCTCTAAAAAAAAAAGTTTACTGTTTTAGTCAATATCAGATAACAAAAATATATACAGATACTTTAAAATGGTGGCAACACTCACACGTTAAAGCTGACTAAATTGTCAGGTATTAGTTAGAAATTTGATTTTTGAACATGAAAAAAAAATCACAGGAGCATGCTATTTGCTAGCCAAAATGATTAAGTAATGAAATGTACATATGGTAAAAATCTTCACCTCAAACGTCAAGCGCGAGGCGACTGCAGATAGTCTGTAAACGTCAGATTACACTATTGGGTAACACCCGACGATTATTGGATATGCTCTGACACCCGTGACTATTTTTACCCTGCTTTACCTGCTCTACCCTGATTCTGTGAAAACTAAGTCGTCAGTGTAAACCCTCGGGTACATTCTGAGGTCGACGCCTTTCGAGGGTGGACATTGCAAAATGGAGCACCACCTGCCGACTATTGGCCTGACGATCTACAGTCGCCACATATTTAGTGTAAACGCCGGGTATGATGTGATTACCAGTCGATGCTAATGCAATGGACGAGTGGTGATGAATGTGATTTATATACAATGATAAAAATGGACAAATTAACACGGCTCTTATAAGAAATACCATGATTGATTCGTCTTCTCTTTTTTTATAATGATTAATACAGAATCAGTAATTTATAATTCTTTTATAATCAACTTAATATATGAAGATGCATTACCTTACAGGTGATATTTTCTTTGAGAACAGTTTCTTGACAATTGTCTCAGGAAGTGCGTGATTTCACTTATAGTCAGGTAATGTAATTTGATATAAGTGACAATGTAATGATTTTTGCTGTTACTCAGGATAAAATCTTAGGCATGACAGTGGCTGTCCAAAGAAAGGTTTTACCAAATTTGAATGAACCACTTGAATGCGAATCTGTAGGCTGTTTGATATAGAATTCTTCTTCTAGGACTGTCATATGGTATTCATAAGAAAATCAAAGGACGGTCCACGTTTATAACATTGATTATCCTCTTAAAGGACTGGTAGAAGGACGAATACTTGAAATTTCCTATCAGACTGTTTAATAAATATGTCATTCTCTTGACCTCAATCATGAAAACTATCCCTTTTGAAGGAGATATCAAAAGGTGTTCTTTCTGATACTGGTAACCTAATCAACCAATATATTATCAATGTACAAAAAAAGATTCCTCAGAAATCACAGGGGCATGAAATTAAATCCCCACACACCACTGATTTTTTAGGAGGGATTTTTGGAAAACATATTATCAATGTACATGCTTGAATAGTAATCTTCAGAGTTTCTAACAAGTATATGTAAATAATATTCTCCATTGAATAATAAAAATAGAATAGAATCACTACTGATTTTAACTCGGTACTCCAATAGCGCCCGGAACTGACAAAAAAAAGAACCAATCACAGGATGGCTTGCACTATGAATTGTGCTTCCTAAGGAATGAGGTCAGGAGAAGGACAATAGAATATGGACAACACTTAGTTAACGTGATCACTCTATCATTCTGGTCATTGTCCTCCCATGAACTCTTCTATCATAGTCCTTATTCTTATCCCTGTTTCCGGATATTAAATGGCCCCCTGGGTAAGAAAATATGTCAGGGAATCGCTAATAAATCTAGACATGTCCGAATTGAGTATGAGGCCCGGCGTCCACCTACTACGATATGGCTCCGATATGCTCTACGATGCACCTCCCGATAAAAAATCAAAATCGCGTCGTTAGGTCACCGAATATCGGGGCAGTTGACTATGTTTCTGCGATTAGACACCGATAGACCCATATAATGCGTGGTAGGTTGGCATGTCTAGACATATGTCTACGATTTTGCACCTTCCCGATATGTCTCCGATATTTGCTTTTTGTATCGTTGCCACATCGGTAGGTCTAAATTTCTATCGTAGTAGGTGGATGCCAGGCCTAATGAAAACATTCAAAAAGATATTCAACACCTGTAAGAATAATTGAAGAAGGGAAGTTGTGGCTATGTTTCAATCATAATCATTATCCCTGGGATATTTTAAAGCAACTGGAGACCTCGCTTCGTAGTAATTTTTACGAAGCTGATGGGAATTGCGCGAATAGGGATGCAACACAATTCTTGTTAATACTCTCGCGTGTATTTATGTTTCAGATGGGAACGGCTAAATGATACAGCTACAGTAATTGTATGGTTTTCTGGCAGGATTCGCTCACAAAAGAGGTCTGACTTTAGTTCCGAAACACTTCCCTTAGTATTGAAATCCTGCTTTTATGCCCTAGACCTATTTTTCGTAGCTTTCTATAGAGAATAATAGAAAAATACGTCGACCTACTGTATGGTCCCAGAAACCTGTGAATAGGTCGTCATGGCAACATGCTGACCCTTGACCTCTGCCACAAGAGCGTTGCTGCGGATCAGCACAAAAAGGGATCCCTTGGAAAATTATGCCCATGGATTTTTCTTTTTTTCTGCTTGGCTTTAGTGCAGAGAGACTTCACAAACTGCACACAGTGCTGTGGATTGCGCGGGAAAAGAAATTGATCCTGCTTGTCGGGCGAGGCACTGTGAGGCGACGAGGCAGCGGCAAGAAATTGAAATTGTGTCGAGACGTTGACGGGGATAATAAAGACTGCGACACCGACCGGGATTGCGCGCGCAGACGGAAGAGAAGCGGGGAGTCCGTTCCGAATGTCGGCTGCCCGTTAATTATGAAGTATTGCATTGACCTTTAGCACACTAGAGGTCAAACACAGAAGTGGTTACGAGTAAGCTCGCCGCCCCAGAATGCATCACGTTCTGAGTCCTCAAAGTAGCAGACGATATTTCTACATTGAGCCTTCCGTTTCATCTCTTCACAGATGATTCCATCTTGTTCCACTGCTCAGTGAGTTCCTTGCCGGATCCATCTTTTGCGTGCTTCTTTATTCATCTGCGCTTGTGTTGCTTATATATGCACTTGATTTGCATATAGATTGCCCACAGTAATTTGAGGAACATTTGGCATCATCCTGGGGGCGCTTTATTCCGGGACACCGACCAATATGGCGTCTATTATTTCAGAGGGTCTCAGCTTCTCTGAGATGCAATTTCTCGGTGATTGCCTTCTTTATTTGCACTTAATTAAGCACACCATGCACTCTTTCCCTTTATGATAGCGAAGAGCAGGACTATGTAGGAAATGGACAATAGGCGAGTAGGACTTAAACACATTGTCTCACGCTATCGTCAAAGAAATCCTTCAGACCAACCAGTTTAATGTTTTTATCACTTCCGGGACATAATATCTAGAAAAAGGAAAGACAAAGGCTGCAAAGCTAGTAAGAATCCTTTGTGAAATCTGGATTATGCTTATCCGGTTTGTTATGTTAGAATATTGGGCACAGATGGATTGCTAGTTCTGCCATCATCCGTCAGGAAATTATAAGATAGCGCCACTGTAGTCGGGGGCAACCGCTGTTATCAGTTGTTATGATCTATTATAAGATAATATTTAGATGAGGCTTTCCTAAATGGCAAGCCCCAAAATATTTTTGATAAAATCCATTGAAAATTGGTCCCACCACGTCGGGGACACGATGGCCGCCTTAATAACACAATATCTATGTGCCCGATATCAATGATAGCATATGAATTCAAGCAAACATTAGCGTTACGTCTATAATCTATGGGATTAAATCAAAATAATACGAGGGCGTGATTCATGCTAGATCATCAAGGGACATAGCGACACATCCATCCGTTACATAAAAATATCCGTAATCTAAGTAGTCAAGTGCCACACTCCAAATCTTCTTTCTACGGAAGTTTTAATTTGGGTTCCTTGATTGGCTAGGATTCTAACAGTGCCTAATTAGGCCAATACAGATAACACTAATTAGGTCATTAAAAACGGTGACCTGGTTTACCTACGATTTATAGGGCTGTAAGTGTGTCGACGCGTCTCACTCTCGATAATAGACCGTTAAACAGAACTGCCTACCTTTTTAAGCTGTTTTTTTCAAGAAATGACGTTTAGCAAGGTGCCATCCATAAAGTACGTACGCATTGAGGGGGTTGGGTCAACATTTTTGGAAATGTTGTGTATGCTCCTTCTTTATTCTATTGCGTACAAGTTCAGGAGGAGGGTGGGGGGCCACAATTTCAGAAATTCTGCTAAAGCCCGGTTCCCACTTAGCGATTTTGTGGCATTCAGAGGGCACCAGTCGCTGACTATCAGCCAAAATTTCTAGGAATTTCATGAGTCACCAAGTGGCAACACAAAATAGCAAAATCATCGGCAACAATTGCCCTACACCCCGTTGATTAGGCTTGAGTCGGTGACTGCTAAAAGGGCACCAGTATCTTGCAATTCAATTTCAAACATGTTTGAAATATATCAGGGCATAGTCGGCGACTATGCTATCCCACCCGCTGTGCGACTACGGTTTCCGGCGATTATGCCCAGCAGTAGTCTCAGGGGCAGAAATGGCCTAGTGGGAATGGGCCTTTACATACTTAATGGATGGCCCCCAATGATACATTTTTTCTGTAATCACTGATCAATCGTTCTTTTACCGTTGGTCAATAGACAGTAGCCAACCAGAGACAGAGAAACTAGGTATACATGGACACACCAACCAATTTCAGCATTGATAAATGCAAAATTTGGCACCACTGGCCAAGAAACATGTCACAAATATTGCTGACATAATCAAATGTATTATGGTAGAGGAAATAGGTAATGGCTCTAAAAAATTGTCAGAAGGCATCGCATAAATTTCAGTGGAAACAGGGGTTAGTTTTCGTACCGATGACCAACTGAGTATCGATAAATACTTGTAAACGGGGTGTCCACCTACTTCGATTTTGTAAACAAGAGCGTATCGTAGAGATTCCTGAAATTTAAATTTCCACCCCTGGTATTTTTTCCCAATCGACTTAACATTAGGAGCTCGTATCTAACGCCAATAGAGTATTTAGCAAAATACTCGATGAGGGATTATGTCACAATGGTTAGCCCATTAGTGAATGTGTAGTGTGTATTCAAGTTTACTTACAGAGCCTGAACCCATCTCGTTTGAGTTGCTACGTAATCTAGATTCCGTGGGATACGAGCTATGACCGTGAACTTTCATAGGTTTCCGCTATAAACTTAAATCGCATCCGTAAGAAACGTGAAACCATAGTTATGGATCGGGCTTTCACAGAGCAGTCTGCAATACACACCAATGCACTACAATGACCTCCCGGTAAAAACTATTCATTGTAAGCTGGACTAGGATATGGGCAATCTGCACCATACTGCATCGGCAGGTCTTCAATTTCTGTTGCAATAGGTGGACTACCCCCTTAAGGGTACTTATTGTTCATGCTGCTTCATTTTCCCGTCATTCTCAATGACTATGTTAGATTACTATGTGGGGAGTGACTTTCCATTATCCCCATCCTATAGTCCTTATCTGACCGAAATATGATTCAGGTAGTTGCGACATTGTAAAGCCCCATAGATCCATAATCATTTTTTTATTTTGGATTTATACTATATTCTATTCTTCTGAAATACCGTTACCAATTACCCATCACATCAGCCTGCCTGTAACTCATCAGTTATCATCAATGAACGGAACAAGTTTGGTTTTGTCTGGTTAATACCTTTATACATTTATCTTATTGTGTTTCTGGGTGTGCAGTTTTTCCTGTTAGCTTCTGTCTCTTTCTTGCCATTGGAGACAGTAACAACAGCAGAAGTATAAGTGTAGCACCAAGTGGTAATCTGATTTTGTAACCCGATATTTCTCCATAACTATGGAAAGCTCCCCTTCCCCAACTCTCCACCATCACGAACGACTACTGGGGCAGGAACGAAACTGGGTCACATGTCGCTCGAGGTGACGTCAGCACCCGGAAATGACGTTGCCTCACCGGAAATGACGTATTGATTCCCGGCAGCCATCGGAAGAATTTTAAAAGCTTCTCTCGCTCCTAGAACCACTTTCGCTTTCAGTTCTCCGCGCCGAGAATAAAACAATTGCGAGCGATCGGAAGCTTGCCACTTTGCGCAGGGAGGGGTTTGAAAACCCTGCTCGCTTCCCATTGGATGGAAATCAACCAATCGTATTAAGTGGGTTCATTTGCTGCGGTCAGAAGGAGTGGGATCAACAAAGGGTATTTAAGGGAGTACTTAAAGTAATTGGTCGTTGAGTTTGTATCGGAAACCCAGATTGCGACAATAAGATTCTAAACGACTGCCGTCGGATTTTGCCATCATAAAAAATCACTTTCTTCTCCGGCTGAAATCATCTGGATTGTTTCATTGGAAAATAATTTCTGATGTGTTTCCGTTCCTTGAGCTTCTCTTTATCCTGGAATACTGACTCAAATCGTTTTTGAGATAGATAATTTCATTTTCCACATATTTTTGATCAACGTCCCCTTACAATTCGAAGTTTACCTTTCTCTCAGCCCTCAGCTCTCAGTCTTCAATACTGCAGCCCTTGAAGACTACAACAAAACGTTGCCTCGAATTGTGCTTATTAATTCATATAAGACATAACTTAATTTTCTGCATGTCAGAAAACTCAAACGTCACAACGAAATAATTGACAAGGTTGAGGAGGTAAACCAGGATTGATTTAAAAAAATCCGAAACATTCTAACAAATATTAAGAACTATTTAGGGTATGGAGGAGATTTGGAGATTGATTTGTACCTTGTCTTTGGAGTGAGTGGTGAGGCACTGGGAGGGACTCGTCAGTCGATGATTTGCTCGCTCTATTGATCCTTATATCTGGGTCAGCGGGTCGAGGGTCAAAGGTCAAGTATGGATCGAGAGGCAAGCATTCAGGGATTCCCATCATGCAACAGTTCACAGGCGTTCATCGGGGTACTTCAGACCAGAGGTCAGGGTAAGGACGGGACAGGAGAGACAGGGGAGACAGGAGAGACAGGAGAGGGGACAGGATAACCCTGCGTTTACACTAGACGATTATAGGTGAGGATTATTGAGTTTTGCACCACCTTACGACTATCAGCCGTAACCCGGCGTTTACACTAGACGATTATAGGTGACGATTCTAGAGTTTTGCACCACCTGACGATTATCAGCAGTAAATCGGCATTTACACTAGATGATTATAGGTGACGATTCTTGAGTTTTGCACCACCTGACGACTATCAGGCATAACCCGGTGTTTACTCTAGGCGATTCTGGCCGGTGATTCTGGTTTTCTGGCACCGCCTGACGCCTTTTAACAGTAAATAATAGAAATCGTCTACATTAAATTTGGCACCACCTGATGGTGACTATTTGACACACTCTGACGCCCCCAACTATTGCTAGCCAACTTGACTTAGTCGTCTAGGTGGCGATTCTGTGAAAACTAATAGTCGTCAGTGTAAAAACCCAAGCGCAATCTGAAGCCAACGTTTTTTGAGATGGGCATTGCCCCACCTGACAGGAAATCTACAGTCGCCACGTATTTTGTCAACTGCAAACTCCGGATCAAAGGCAAGAAATCTTTTAGTGTTACAAACGCCAAGCGCGTGGTGGATCCTCTGATTATGTCAGATTACGTAATTCGGCAAAAAAATTCCTGAGGACTATTGGACATGCTCTGACGCCCAAAACTATTTCTAGCCAGCTTGAATTAGTCGTCTAGATGGACTGGGATCCAGTGAAAAAATTCTGCTATATATGCTCAGGTACATTCTGGGGTCAATAACTTTTGCCACCGAGATTGCATAATCGAGTACCACCTTATTTTCAGAAATTCCTATATCATAACAGTATTATTCTAAAGGGATGAAAAAAGCGAAAGTGATCCTCACCTTTGACATCATCTATGACATTTTATGATTTCTAAAAAAAAAAATTCCGGTATACGAAGCCCTCAGCCCCAATCAGATCAACGAGGAAATGTATAACTTTCAATTACAGCTTTATGATGACTATATTCATGCTTAGGAAATATGTGATAGGTTTTACATCATAAAGTGAACTGTATGATATCCTTATAGAAGGCAGAAGTAGAATATGGAGTGTACGTCTTGTCACCTGCAGCTGTATTTTACTGAAGAGCACTGTGAATAGGCATTATCAGGTTACATCACTGCCGCATGCAGAGTGTGCAGGATGGAGCTGCCAACGTGAGGGACAGCGGAGGGGCTCTTCGTCGTGGTCTGTGAGCTCTACGAACACACGTCAGACGTAGACATCTACGTGCCCTGAATGCAGCACACAGAACGGACCGGCTGCCATAAGGCCCGTTTCCATTGGCCGACGAAAACGGTGCAGATTTTTTTTAGTTCTCCTTAAGGCCTGTTTCCATGGGCCGACGAAAACGGCACTGATTCATTTTTAATTCTCCTAAAGGCCCGTTTCCATTGGCCTTCGAAAACGGCACTGATTTCTTTGGTCCCCCAAGGCCCGTTCCCATTGGCAGACGAAAACGGCATAGCTTTTTTAGTTCCCCTAAATGCCCTTATCAATTGGCCGTCACCGATCTACAGTCAGGAACCAACAATGGACCTTTATCACTGCTCAGGCACAATGGAAATTTGATATTTTAGGAGAATTCATAGAATCTTCACCGTTTTCATCAGCCAATGGAAACGGGCCTATAAAGCCATTTCCACTGGCCGACGAAAACTGCAACAAATGATTGAGTGATTGCCTTGTCTCTGCCGCATTTGACTGATCAATACCAACAGAACTGTCCTCTACATACTTCAAGTCAGTTATTGGTGGCTTTATTGCATAATCTAAGCACAATTGATTGGTGAACCCTTCTTTGATATATGTTTCCATTAACCGATCTGGCTTCAGTGGTTCCCGACTGCAGATCGGTGGCGAATTGTAGGCCAGTGGAAAATGGCTCACAGAATACGGCCGTAATGCCTTTGATGCATCACCGCACAAAAAGGTCATCAAGCCTTGAAGCATCATTGTTTCAAAATTTAAAAAAATGTATTAAAAAAAGAAATGATAGAGCAATATTCATGTGATCTTCACAAAATTTAGATGTGACACCATGAGTCGTTTCCACCTGCAGACTATTACCACCGCTTATGACATTTCGTTGCATGACTTCTCAAGTAACAACACCAAAAAACGTTTGTAGTGACAAAATAATCGGAGACCATTTGGTCGCCTCGCAGAAAACACGCAAATGAAAACAGGTTTTATAAGGGAATAGTCCAGTGAGACAATCGCCTCAGTAATGACTCAGAAGACTTGAAGATCCCCAGTTAACCCTTTAAAGACGCATGGTGCCTGGATGCATCACCACACTAAAGACGCATGGTGCCTGGAGGCATCACCACACAAAAGACACATGGTGCCTGGAGGCATCACCACACTAAAGACACATGGCACCTAGACGCATCACCACACTAAAGACGCATGGTGCCTGGAGGCATCACCACACTAAAGACACATGGCGCCTGGACGCATCACCACACTAAAGACGCATAACGCCTGGACGCATCACCACACTAAAGACGCATGGTGCCTGGAGGCATCACCACACTAAAGACGCATGGTGCCTGGAGGCATCACCGCACTAAAGACGCATGGCGCTTGGACGCATCACCACACTAAAGACGCATGGTGCCTGGACGCATCACCACACTAAAGACGCATGGTGCCTGGAGGCATCACCACACTAAAGACGCATGGTGCCTGGAGGCATCACCGCACTAAAGACGCATGGTGCCTGGAGGCATCACCGCACTAAAGACGCATGGCGCTTGGACGCATCACCACACTAAAGACGCATGGTGCCTGGACGCATCACCACACTAAAGACGCATGACGCCTGGACGTATCACCACGCTAAAGACGCATGGTGCCTGGACGCATCACCACACTAAAGACGCATGAGGCATCACTGCACTAAAAGATGAGATGACATCATATGCAATATCTATATTCAAAAGAAACACAATATCTGTGATCATGTATCGTATTATAAGTTTTTACCATTAAGGGCCCGTCCTCTAGCAGGACAAACTACCACCAGCACCCGTTCTTACAGGAGCAGCTCCACCACAGGCACCCATCCTTAAAGGGTTGATAAACTCCATGTAGCTCCCAACAATCTACAAACTAATCCCACCACTCCTTCAGAGGACCCAATCACAGTAATCCCTCAAGCCAACCAATCACCGTCTATGTAAATCCCGCTCGCGCTATCTCCTGCTTTAATCTGCGGATTAAGTTGGATTCACAAGAAGGGGGACAATGGGAAAGGCGTGGTGTGTGAATAATTGTTATGGACTAACATGTGAGAGTTTCACCAATTATATTCTACCATAGATAAGCCTAGAAAGACATGTTAGTTTGTTATCTAATCTGCAGGGATTCATTTTTAGTGATAGGAGATGTTGATTTAAATTGGATATGATCAATAAAATATCGATCTAGGTGTAGTGTTTTTGAATTTGGTGATAATATCTAATTTCGAGTGGTTGTTTCATTGAACACGATTTTCTCACTTTGGTGTCAACTATTTCCGTATCTATGAATATTTCCCATCAACGGCTCAAGCAAACAACAAAATAAACAATATATTACCACGGGAAATTGGTAAGATGAGTTGTTATGAACTGGCAGTTTCAAGCCATGGACCATAATGATGAGTCAACACGTGGTTTGATTAAAACTTTTTGAAACATCAAGTTTTATTCATAGTGGACTAGACAATAAAAGTGTAGGTTGATAAGATGGGTTTTGTATCCTTAGATCAGATCAAATACATGAGGACGCAGGAAACCTATGAAAATTTAGGGTAAGAATCGTTTATTACCCACCCAATACAGAGTCTCCATACTAAGCCTATGGAGCCTCCAGATCGCTACTGAGTAGGATACGGGAAGCCGTATCTCCTAGGAGGATACGGCTTTTTCTGCCACCTGACTGGCATTATAGGAACTATTTTATTTAAACAATGCACGGTGTTGGGTCAAATTTCTAATCATTTACAACATTTTTTTTCCTAATAATAAGTGGGAAGGTGAGTAATAAATATTGTAGTTGACGCTACGCAATACTCCTCGCTGTCGCTCGGAATTTTACTACGCATCAACTACGCGGAGAATACGGCCACTCAGATCGAAATCATGGTAATATTGTGTATATCCCATTGAGTTTGAATCGAGTAGTATTTCACAAGCTGAAGCCGCGTGAATTATGTTGCGATTCAAACGAGATGGGAATGATCTCTGACCCTAAACCTGAATAGCTTTCTGAATTTTTCTCACCCTTCACATTGCCTAATATTTCTGATATAAACTCCCATTGAGTATTTTGCTAAATATTCGATGGGCATTGAATATAGGTTCCCAATGCTTAGTCTATGGGGGAAAACAAAGGTGAGGTAAAGTATGAAACAATATATTTATACGGATACATTCATTGGCTGCTGGGTCTACTATATTCCTTATAGGGCAGTGAAGGCAGAGTGACAACTCATAGGTGGAAGCGGAACAAACGTCCGCTGAGTGTGCAGTATATGCCTTATTTTTACTGCACTTTACATTTCTATACTGATGGAACCTTGAGGATCAAATGATGATATGAAAGTGCTAGTCTCTGGCCATGTTTTATCATTGCTGTACCGAGTGCCAAACTATATCTATACGCCAAAATGCTAGATAAGCATTTCTCATGCCGGCTCCTTTCCATTCACCACATTTTTTAGTAGTATCAGATAACTTGTCAGTGATTTAAAACTGCAGATCGGTGTTGAAAAAAAAAATCAGCCAACACATGGAAACAAGACATGAATATTTCCTTAATATATATATATACACAACTGTAAAGGCTCGTTTCCATTGGCCGACAAAAATGTTGTACATTTTTCGAGTTATCCTAAAAGTCCATTTCCCTTTTGTGTCAGCTGTGCTAAAGCTCCGTCGGTGGTTCCTTACTGTAGATCGGTGCCGGCCAATGGAAATGGGTTTTAACGGGAACTCAAAAATCTACACCGTTTTCGTCGGCCAATGGAAACCGGACTTTAACCGACTGAGACACAATGGCACAGAGATATTTTCTTTCGTTTTGTAAAATTATTGGTACCTTACGTAATCGTGTATTTTCAGTTGTTACTTTCCAGTGGATTAATCAATCAAGGATTCTTTTCTTCTCCAGGTCCTTTTTTCTCCTTTAATTTCAAGCAGCAATCGGTGTGAAAGTAGTTCCGGTTTTATCGTGGCACAAAACAGCGGACTACAACAGCGGGATTAACGGTTCATCTCGCGGTGAATCCGCCCTAATCCGCACCAGGATTACCACACACCAGTGGCGCCCCCTATCAACAATCCGTCTCCCTGGCGGCTTGACCTTTGACCTGTGAAGTAATTCGTCACCAGGAGACGAAGCGAAGGATTCTGAGAGGGATGACCTCTTTCTGGAGCACAACTGTGACTGGAGAGTTAGAAACGTCATCATTTCTGTATCCCAACCCTCGTTTGAAATAAAAACAAAGATTTTGGTTTTGGTGCATGTGAATACGTTGATCAATATAAGCATTTTCCAATGGCCAATGAAACCGGAACCGATTTATTGAGTTCTCCTTTTAGTCGTTTGGGGGTGGCAAATGACTGCATGTCGGTGTCTAAAAATCGGTGAGGGTGCACTGTATGCCTTGTTTCTGCTGTATTTGACAGTATACTCACTGAAGTACATAAGAATGAAGTACATAATCTATGCACAATTAATCAGTGGAAAATGGCTTTATGAATCAAATACAAATATTTGAATGAAAAACATCATAAAATGAGGTGTGGTTGGCCGAGTAAAATTTATGAAATATATAGAGGAGTGATATATAGAGTCAATAAATGGATTTCGATGTGGAAGAAGGAGGGAATGGGATTCACCCCTGAGATAAGCTGAGTTCCACTGGACGACAGAAATTCCACTGATTATTCTCCTAAAATCCATTTTCCACTGGCCAACCATTAGCCACCAATCTGCAGTCAGGAACCATGTGCACAGATAAAATCTTAAGATATAGCGAAGCCAGATCAGTGAATATAAACAAGCATACAGAGAAGTGTCCACTGATTAATTGTGCATAGATTATACAAGGAGGCCACTGCCAAACGACTTCAGTCGGTATGGAGCTGTCAACTGCAGCAGAAACGAGGTATACACTGCACCGTCACTGATTTTTAGACACCGGTGTACAGTCGTTGGCCACCACCGACCAACTATTAAGAGAACTCAATGAATCAGTGGCATTTTCATTGGTCAGTCGAAATCGGCTATTAAAGTCTGTTGGTGATGCCAACGACTGCACATTATTATCAAATAGTCGGTGATGGTGCAGTTTTTCACTAGATTTCACCGATGGAATTCTCAGGGTGGTCGTCTTATTACATAACTTCGCTAAAATAGCCATTGACCATTTCAAATGCCAGTTGTTTCCATTCACTGACCTGACATAAAATTTGGTCGGTGGTTCCCGACTGCAGATTGGTGCCGAATAATCGGCGTGTGGACAGTTGCTTATATATTGGTGTTGTAATTGGTAAATGAGGGCATAATAGTAATGTTAAGAAGCACGAGAAATACAGTTCATGCCCAATTTTCAACTTAGTTAAAGTATGACCAACTGTTAATTAAACTCCTCAAATGTAATAAAAGCTCGAAATTGCGGCATTGTACAGAATTCCCAAGATGCAAATGCTGGAAAATGCTCTTAAAAATCCCAACGTCAGCGTCAGTCCTCTTGGTTTTACAGTTGTTTATATAATTGGTTTTCTTTTAAAAATCTCTGTGGAAAACTCCCAAAATGGAGGATTCAAAATGAACAGAAATGAACGGATTTAGCAGCTAGGACCTTGCGCATGCGCGAGCCGCCATGACACACCGCGCTGGTTCCCGCGTGGATAGCTGGTTCCCAGGTGGCTGCGCCTTTGGCTTATCTGCGAGTTGGAACTGAATTGGGCAGAGTTTTATGAATATTGTAATTTAATGTCAATTCATGATTGATCCGAACTCCAAAGGGGTTTGCCAACTGGAGGACCACACACAATGATGGAATACATTTGTGACTTGATATTTAAACATTTTGGTATTGTTTGAACGTGGCTGAGCCTTCAGTTTCTGGTCAAAGAAAATATTATCATCTTATGAACTAGTGTTTCATTAAAAAGGAGACTTGAATAACTGTAGACTTTAAAAATGATCACCACATAATGATACATTCAAAGAAAATATAATTAAAGCAGTAGTTGCGATAGCGTTAATATAGCCACGTCATCTATTGAAAAACTGCAAATGCCTCTAGATAAAATGGACCTATTTCCTAAATCTTACCTCCCTTGTACCTCGAAACACACAGTGTGAACTGGCCATTAGTGACCATTCTATGCCCAAACTTCCCGAAATGAAGATCAGTGGGATCGGAAAAAAAATCGTAAGCATAGCTGGTGATAGAAGCACCCTTGTTCTGGGAGTTTCTAACACGAATACGATATATTGTGTGAGTACAATCACCATGTAAAATATCATACGATGCTCTTTGATTTATTCTGAAAAGAAAAGAAATTTTCCAATAAAACCTTAGTCTGGTCGAATAAGCATTTACCACTTTACACTCTATCATATGATATTGTAAGATAGTGCCACTGTAGTCGGTGGGCAACCACTGTTATCAGTTGTTATAACTTTGAGACGAGATTAAAAAAATATCCTGTATGGTAAGTCAAAATATTCATTTTTGATCAAATCCATTGATAATTGGTCCTGCCACCTGGTGTTTTGGATGACATTGGTGGGCAAGATGGCCGCTTCCCTAGCACAATAGCTATGTTCCCTAAAGCTACACTGTAGTTCTAGGCGTGTTTAAATAGACGAACAGGTACACGTTCCTTAATCATCCATTCAGTAATGATTCCAGGAAGTGAACAATTTCTCAGGTGATTACCTCCATCATTGCTCACTTCGTTTTGCACTGGATTCAATGAATTATCGCTCACTGAATGCCACGTGACTTCGGGGGCCGGAACTTGTTGCCGGCGAGCGGAGGAATACAACCGACTAATGAACGCAGCGAACCGGAAGTTAATGGCGCTGTTTCCGGTGATAGCTCCTTCATTTGACCTAATTACATCCAGGGGTCATCCGAGTAACATCTTCATATATCACCCACTGTCTCCAAGTCTACCATTTACAATGTATACATATATTCTTTATTACTCAGGGTAGACTACAATGGGTGGGTTCTCCATTGAGCCAATGTACTATACTAATTCCAGTAGGTGATGCCAATGGCCTCGGGAACGCTAACTTAGGCAAGGCTGTAAACAGTAGATTTATTATTATATACCTGTGGTAGTATATCCTACACATACTGCCCGCTCCTACCCATGTCGTATTTATACCCGTACGACACCTAGGTGACGTACGGGGTATGTATGTGGCGTACGGGGCATGTACGGCGGCAAAATCCAAATATTCCCCCAGTAGCAAAGTTAGAAATTCGATATTTTAAGGTATATAATAATAGAGAAACAGGCTGACTGTCTCCGTACGGATAAAATACTTGGTAAAATCGGCGATCAGATGAACCTCTGCCTCCGGCATCGGTTCATCTGATCGCCGATTTCACCGCGTATTTTATCCGTACGGAGACAGTATGCCTGTTTCTCTATAATACTGGAAATAATGGAAGTCCACCATGTACACCCCATGTCTTACAAAATGAACATCACCAAACGGAAACAGTAAGAATAGCATGATTGAACCATTGAATGTACAGTAGAACAGTAGCTTAAGGGAAACATCGCATAAGGATACACTGGGCATAAAGGGACATATTTGCTCAGAACGGAAATCATTATCCCCATGCAACTGCCCGAATAAAGGATCCAAACATATTAAGCACCAGTAGGTCAATGAGGTATTTCAGTCTCTAGTAATTGGTCATTGTTACCTGGGCACGCCCCAAGACCCCGAGACGCTGGCCCTCTGCTCCTTTCACAATATAGCAGTGAATAGCATGCAGATAGGGAAGGGGTAGTTTTTGCGGTATGCTGGAAGTCTAGATGTGACCACTCTAGCCTTTAGTCAATGCATATAGGGCGTACGAGCACGCTCTAATGAAAGCAGTTTCGAGTACCGTTCCTCCACTGTTTTTTTTGTCTATGCCAAAAACGTGTCTCTACATCAACTTCATGTGACACGACCTCACTGACTGGAATATGACGGGCCTATGACGGTAAGATTTCAAGTCACCTATATCATTTCATTCAGTATTCTTTTTAGATCCCCTCAAAATCATATCTTTTACAAGTTGTATTTTCCTTATATATCCAAGCATTTCTATTGAAAATCTAATGTCTATTGTTCTGAAATGTAAAGAAAATCAAATGATATATTTACGATATTATTTTAAGTCGGAGCCTTGTGCTGCGAGTGGCTCCTTGTTGAGCCCCATCCCGGACACAAATTGATTTTTGTACGGGCCAATAAACCAGAACGAGCGAACCAGTGGGGTACAAACGAGGGGCGCAGGTCCTCCAAGCTCCCCACAAATAATTGTTATTGTCTTACATTAGACAAATATCCGCCACGCTCCACTGACTTTCCCGCATTGCCCACTCATAAATCAGGCGTCGTTACTGCGCATGCGCCGCCGGTCGGCCAGCGCCGCCTGTCGGTGAAGCGCAAATGAAAAATTGTCGTCTGCCTCTTTGAAGTCCGGAACAATCCCGAGCAATCCCGAGCAATCAGGAGTCGGAACCGCGAATCGTTAATCCGGAGAGTGCTGGGTGGCTAGCGTCCATGTGACGTCATGCGCGCGCATCGAAATAAAGGGTAGGGATAAGAATAACCACAAAAAGAAGCGGGAAAATAGGGGAAAACGCCTCCGGCTGAATAACGTTCGCGCAGTAACAGCTATGGCGGAGTTACAACGAGCTGGGGTCAATTGGATGACGTCGGGCGGGAATTCTGTCTCTTCTGCAGCGTCTCCCGCCTCAGTGAAGCAGGGTATTGAACGCCCAAGGTGAAGGTCACTCTGGTTACCTTAATGACCCCTCTTGACCCCTACTGACCCACAGGTCGGATGATGCTGGCAGCGCTGCCAGGTGATACATGGGAGTTCCAGTGGACCAAACAGATCGATTAGTCTCAATAAGTGATGGGCGGAGGCAGGACGACTGACACAGGGCTGTCATCTCTGTGTGATCCGGGTCGGGTTTTTATCGATGATGTCTCTACCCTCATGCCCTCAGTTTCAGGAAGTCAAGGGTTTGTGTGACCCAATAAAACATGTTACCATTGACTGGTTATTTGGCACCAATCTGCAGTCGGGAACCTCTGTGTAATGATTTGGGAATACAGAAACAAAATCAGTCAATCTTGAGGGATAATACAATACAGTGGGCAATGACTATTTGGGTAGATGAAACAAAAGTTGGCACTAGTGATCAACCTCTTCACTGGTCGAAAAAATCAAAATGCTTTGATTTCAGTATAGATCCAGTTTTTATTGGGCAAAATAACTAAAGAGTAGTATATAGGAAAATACGAGACATGTTGGTTTTTACTAGAAGAAATTCATTATAAATTGGATGAAGAGATAACATATATATCAGGAAGACCCACTGTACGTACTAGTTGTAGTATTGTAATTATTATAAGATTTATACTTTGAACAATAGCAGCACTTCTATTTGTTGCCTGGAAGGACAATGCAAATATTTGTAATGAAAAAAAAGGGACCCATAGAGGACACTTCAGTGCATGCAGGTAGGCCTATAAGTTATAATCATCCATCCTGACCTGGGGCTGCCTCAAGGCATTATCTTTCCTTAACCCTTTACATGTGAGGGTCTGTGGCAAAGCTGTGTTCGTTGCCATAGATGGCACTGCACGAAAACTACCATATTACATATATATACGCCCGGTGATATTGCTATGTTTTTGTGTATACAAGGTTGACCCTTTTCCGTCCTGTATACGCCTTATCTATTGGCGTATATATACGTGTCCATGTTGCGGTCATATACACATCATTTATACGCCTGATTCTGTTATATTTACACTACTATCCAATAATTCCGATCTCTGCCACTTGGGAACACCACTGAAGTATATCTCATTTGCCATTAACCATCACAGTCCATATTATATGAGAATTGCAATCTTATATTACCGATTTATTTTATAAAACCTTTATAAAACCTGAAAAGGTATCAACTGATTAAATACAAATAAGAAACCAAGCATTCTTTAGTTTTTATGCCATTTTTTTATGAATTTGACTTTGAAACACAATTCTTCTGTCAATATGATTCTGGTACTGTATATGTATACAGACAAGCTGTCATCAGAAATAACTTCCTCGCCCCTGCCGTTCCCCTGTAAATTTCCCCTCTCTAACATCCTCGTTACTAATCGAACCGCACTTACTCAATAGATGTTTTAAGTTTTAGATGTACACACAGACTAATTATGCGTGCTGGTCCGAAAGAGGAAAACTCACATTGAGGACTACTGGTCCAGTCGACATACTCTCCAGCCCATCTGTGGTTTGCTAGGCCACGCCGGCGAGCAGCTCCTGGGGCAGTCCTTCTCCTTATAGTGCTAGTATAAACAACACATCACTCCTCGTTGTGCCATGAAGCAAGAAAGAATGCTTGCAGAGTTAGCCACTCTGCGTCTTTTATTTGGTTTCTCCTCCCACGTCACCATCACCACGCCCATCTCACGTGATGGTCACCACCCGGGTGACCATCCCAATTGACGTCACAGCCAACCACAAGAAAACGTCAAGTCATATCGTCATACCAATACATCAGCATTTTAAGTAATACAATATAACTAGTTAACTCATCCCCGGAGATGCATCCTGTATCCTAAGTCAACCTCCTCCCTCCCACTCTGTGGTGCTGACCACAGAGCCGCACTCGTGACCAGGATACATCCCCCTCACATTGATACCATGGCGTGATTTCTTAACTCTATAGTAATAAATGAAACATGGGATACACACACTACACATAAAGACAATTAAAAATATAATAACTTTTGATAATTAAAGATAATTAATGGTCAGGACTTTACACCCCGACCACCGACTCCCTACACTCACACTCCCTACACTCACACTTAAGCCCTCTCACGCAACGCTGTGGAAAGTCTCAAGGCATTCTAAAGGCATTATCCATCCTGTATCGGGAATGTCCTAAGGCATTATCAATCCTGAAATGGGGAGGCCTCTAGGCATTATATGGTCTATACTCCAAAATGGCTTTATTGAGTCTATGAAGAAGAATGCCTCTAGGAATAATCCGTCCTGAGTCAGAAATGCCTCAAGGCATTATCTATCCTGAGCTAGGGCTGCCTAAAAGCATTATCCGTTTTATGCTTAAAAATGCCTCAAGGCTTTATTGAGTTTATGCTGTAGAATGCCTCAAGGCATCATCTATCCTGAGCAAGGGATGCCTCAAGGCATTATATGTACTGAGCTGTGACTGTCTCGAAGCATTATCCGGTCTATGCCCCAAAATGTTTGTATTGAGTCTATGCTGTGGAATGCCTCAAGGCATCATCCATACAGAGCTGGGGCTGCCTCAGGGCATTATCCGTTTTCTCCTCCAAAGTGCCTCAAGGCTATATTGAGTCTATGCTGTAGAATGCCTTCAGGCATCATCCATCCTGTGCTGGGGATGCCTCAAAGCATCACCCGTCGTAGAGAGTTAACTGGTGACAGGGAGGGGTTTACAGGCAGGAGTGTCGGACTTCATGCAGTATTTACCAGGGAGGCTGGTGAGGTCAGCGACCTGTCACCTGTCACAAAACCCCCGACACTTTATACATCACTTATTAACACATTATTGACACCTTATTGACTCTGTCAGCTGCCATAACCCAATGCCACCTCCTCACCTCCACCACGCCACCGGCTGCTCCCCAAAATGGCCATATCCGTTTTCAATTTGTCTCTGGTTATTTTCTTTATCTTATCTTTTTTGCCTTTTCATTTCTTCATTTATATCATTTTTTGCAGGACCTACGTTGTTCTGTTTTATATTTGTCATATTTTGTTTGTATTCATTTATTCATTCAAACTACATTCATTTCTATGGTTTCTTTGCAGGAATTGAATAGAGGCTATAGCTTTGTTTGCCAACAGGGATATATGACAAAATAATAATGCACCTACAGAATCCTTTAATACCAGAATTTTGAAATGTTATGAAAGACCAAGGGTAAACGGTTAACTAATGTATTCTATTACTGTTGTGTGATTTTTTTATATCAACTATAATTACTTAGCACTCCTCTATGCCAATGTATATGTCATTTCGCCACAATGTATTCTTATGAAGTGTTTGTGTTGTATTATATTCCGTTATATCCACTTTTAACATCTATTCACAGAATAATTCGTAAAATTGATTTTACTAATTTGCAATTATGGTAGATTTATCGTTTTATATGGTATTAAGTATTGTGGACACCAAAAAGACCCTCCCATTCATCCCATTTATAAACGCCTATAGCCTTAACATTAGGAACTCGTACTCAACAGGCCTGCGAGTACGGTAGCTCGTACTCAATGGGTGATAAAGAGATAAGTATGGCTAGCCTTATAAGATAATATCGGAAACATATTCATCTGTGTCGCAGATAGCTATCTCGGTTGAAGCGCTTCAGAATATTCACTCGGTTATTGCCTCTCTTCATATCCCTGAACGCTCCAAACTCAATGACATACGGGGAAACAGACCGAACACTTATCATGTTCTTTCGTAATCTCTATCTGCAGCTTACATGTCTGACTTCATCATCTTTAGTTGTTACAGAAATACATGCAGAGTGAAAGCAATTTCACGAAATGGATTTCTCTTTCAAATTACTGCCGCTCGGCTCTTGTGTCTGCTCCAATAATGTATCTCACATAAAAGGTGCACAGGAGGTAACTTTTCGCTCGGTGAAACAGACTACTTCTAACCGACGACTCCCGAATCACCACCTCCTCAACACCACTCTCACAGCACATCTCGCCCGGCTGCCACACAGCCCCTTATCATCTATAGACTAATAGAGATCTTAATCCATATTAAGTGAGAGGAATAATTGACCATTCCCATAGCAGGAGCGTGGATTATCACAAGGCTCTGTTCTGGCTCCGTTTTTATTTTACCAACTGTGGTAAAGCGGCGGCCCGATAACGGACGGAGAAGAAGCACGCTCCTGCCCGAGGCTACTCACGGGAGGGTAATTTATAAGAAGTGAGGAGAAAGCGGTCGATCCTCCAGCCTCTGAAGTCCTCCGACCGAGTGGAAACGATGAGAGAAATCAAACGCCGTCCCCACCATTGATTGTCGCTGTTCGATGACAGAGGGAGCCACCTCCGCATCGACAGAGGCTCTGCGCATGCGTAGACCACTTTAAAGATTAACTCTGACTGCCAGGTTTGTTTTTATTTTGTTCACTTACTGAAGGAGGTATTCTGTGTATTATCTATTGGGTTTATCGATTGCTGTTAAACCAAACTGAATAAATATATATTTTATCTTTACAAATCCTTGGAAGCGAAGAAGGATACAAATGTGTGGTACCTAAGCATTTGTAGCTCAGTTGTTATTGGCTTAGAGGAGGTAGGGAACTATAAATCTTCTCATTGATTGAACTTTGGAAAATATGCACTTTTAGTCTGCATGGTTAAGTGGAATTCACAAGGTGGGATTAATGTACCTCAAAGGGTGTTTGTCTGAGACAAACCCTACTGAAATTCTCTGCTGAAACACAATCTCCTCGTCTGAACTGTGGGATTCCACTTTCCAGAGACTGATACCTTTCCCTGCAGTTGTCGCCGACAATTACCCCTAATGAGGTACAGAATCCCATTAGATTTTGATTTTTAAAACATCAAAAGTGGGATTCACACTGGGATTCATTTATGTCACAAGGTTCGAAATTTTAAGAGATTCTGTAAGGAATCACAATATATGCATTCCTTCACGACATTCCTTATCTTATTCAAAACAAAAAGAATTTATTTAGGTCTACAATATCCCTCCGCACATGTAGTGGGGAATCGGCTGGTCTGTATTCCTAACGAAAAATACCCTAATGCTACACAATATCACCAACATCTACGCTCTCCCAGCAGATATTTCAAGGCGCCAGCACTTGGTAATCTCTACCTCAACTATTTGACGTCATACGCTGGCTCCCCTTCAAGTGAGCAGATGTGACCTGTTGACATAAAAAAAACCTGGAGCGCATGAGATGCTTTCCACTGGAAAAAGTAATCACTTCGGCTATGTCTGAATTGACCTAACTAATGACAGAAATTAGTGTATATCATTTACCATATAAATATGTGCATCTGCATTTACAATAAACCACAAAAAAAAACTCCCCGCTAAGAATTTAGGATATTTCAAGAACTGGCGTATGGGCTAGCTTTTGTCCAAAAGAGGCAGGTTGGGACAGAGATATAAGCGGCCACATGAGGTAGAGCACAGGATCTCTGTTAGGAGAGTGCAACATTGACTCCACCCACTTCTACTCGCCTCCTTGTGGGGCTGAACAGCACTCTCCTAGCTAAGATTTTGCGCTCTTCCTGTTGCCGCTTATACCTCTGCCCAAACCTCCCTGTTTGGGCCTAAATCTGGCCCATACGCTGGTATTTAAGATATCCAAAAATTTTAGTGCTTTAGAAAGTATTTTTGTGTTTTTTTGCAAATAGAGATGTACATATCTCTATGGTACAAAATATACACTCATTTCTGTTATTTGTTATTTCAAACCAAACATAGCCATCGGAATTACTTTCTTACAGGGTTTTGTGTATCAACATGACCCATGTGCTCAGTCGAAGGGGCAGTCTACTCAATTGTGGATTGACATTATACAGTGGTCTGAAGCTGATAAAGAAGCAGCTGGATTGTCTGTGAAGCTCATTTAACAAGTCCTATATTTCCTAACTCATAATATATGAACTGTTTGACTTTTGACCGTTCCCTTGTTAAGTTATTTTGAATCCGAAAAGTTGGCTAGTTCCCCCTGTGCTTAATGGATACCCTGTGACCAGCATTGGGTTGGGACAGAGATTAAGCAAGCGCAAGCGCCGAGAAAGATCTGGGAGGAGAGTGGCTGAACAGTTTGCGTGGAAAGCGCGGGAGAATGGAGAGTGGTAGCAGACGACATTTAGCCCGCCCTGTTCGATGATGAATCCTCGCGCTCATCGCTAGGCGTGTTCTACACGTCTTATCACCGCCTCACTCGTGGCGCCCCGTCTGCGCTACTTATCTGTAACCTTGATACCACCGCCGCCATGACAGTTTCTGCGGTCCTGTTAATCGGCCTCGACAGTGGCGGCGCCAAACGGAGGAGGGTGGTATTAAAACCAGCGAGTTTCTCGGTTAAGAAAACTCCGACTAAATACGCGTAAACTGCTATGGGTGAAAGAAGGAGGAAACAGAGACGAAAAAAGAAATGCAGTGGCTTTGATTGATTGTGGACAGCTCTTCTTGGGGATTCGCCGCATTCTTGTCAGTGGTTGTCAGATGGTGTGGAGGGGCGCTGCCGTAAGATGTAAGAGCTGTGAGCGTCTGTCTGTGCGTCAGTCTAACCCGGGGCCGATCGCCACTTGAAGATAGACACCAGCTGGACAGTTGCCCTCTACTGACAGCCGGCCCAATTGGACGGGACTTTTAAAGCTTCCTTAACTATCAACAACACTTGTCCTCAACTCCTCTTTGTAAACATCGATCGCAGTTCTTTAGTTTCTCAAGGTGCATGTTGTCCTGACATGCACTGCTAGCTTCTCTCTCTTCCCACTCGCTCTCTCTCTCTCTCTCTCTCTCTCTCTCTCTCTCTCTCTCTCTCTCTCTCTCTATATATATATATATATATATATATATATATATATATATATTTCTGTCTTCCTCTCTGTCTTCCTCTCTCTTGCCCTCCCTTTCCCCTCTCAGTTTCCATATATGTATCTACCATTTCTCCTCTCATTCCCTTTTCTCCCCATTCTTCATCTCCCTTCCCCTCTCTTTCGCTCTTTCTCTTTCTCACTCTCCTCCATCTCTTCCTCTCTTCCCCCCCCCCCTCATTTTCTCTTTGCCCATCTCTATTTCCTTCTCTCTCTCTTTCTTCTAGTCATTTTCTCTTTTTAGCTAAATTAGATTTGTTTTGTAGGATTTTATTCTGCTGAGTATGAATTATCATTGTAGAGGTGCGATTTAGCAAACAGCGAAATCTTAACGAGCGTATCTGCAATATGAAATAACCATTGTAGACTGTGTATATGTGCCTAAAAGGGCCAATTCTAATTTCTCTAAATTTACAGACCGGTACGATAGGCACAGGATGACAATACAATAGAACAGAAATTCCCTCTATTAAACATACATTTTTTTCATGCTTTATTGATTTTTCAATATCATATGTGAATGCTCCCAATTTTTTTTTGTAGAGCACCATGTATGACGTCATAGGAGGATGGACTCAGTATTGTAATCTAGCTGCTGCCTCATTGGTTAGTCACTGTCACGTGATTCATATGTTTATACAGAGGACCACCCACATTAAAGTTATACACCGCTAGCCCTACCTAGACTACTCAGAGTAGTTGATGTACGGGGCAGATTAACTTCTAACTGAATTACGGGGATAGTTAAGAACAGTGGCGTAACATTTCCCATTCTTGTCATGCTTTCAAACGCGTCAATAGATAACATACATGCCTCTGTCAATGGAATGAAGTGTCATAGTTATATTGTGGGAATTGTGAGAGTATTTTCTGTTTTTTGATAGCATAACAGTGCCAAAGGTTGGTGGAAATACGCACCATGTGGAGAGATGCCCTCTGATATCTTCAACCATAGAGAAGATACGTTGCTTAAACGTTGTAGTGGTCACATATAGACTTCCAGTGTGCTGCCAGAAAAACTATTGCTTCAGTATTGCTTTGAGTATGGTAGCTAATACTCAATGGGCGTTAAACAGATGAATATTTCCAGACTAAGATATCAATAACATGATTAGTACCTTTTCACTACCTCGTTTGGAGCGCTTTGGAATGTTCACTCAGCTATCGCCTTGTTCATATTCCTATGCGCTTAATCATTCATTTTTCTAGTCCCACATGAATCTGAGATATTCTCTTACAATAGGTGTGATTTGCAAGGCACGTACATTTGGTATTTATTCTCGTACTAATAGTTCCACATGTAAAGGAAAAGAGTTGGTTACAAGAACTAAATGTAGCAAGGGACAATAAATGTGTCTGGTTTAATTGCATCTCAGTATCTAGCCACGGTTATAAAAAGTGGCTGCGAAGAATTACTTCTACGTTATGTCAGGCACTTGTAAGAAATAGGGAACATATTTGTGGAATGAAGCCACTCTCTGGTTTGGTAGGGAATCAGAGTTAGGATAGAATTTAGTGTCCGTATTCAACTTCTGGGTGGGCATAATTACTTTATTTCTCTATAGAATAACAGCTATTGATTTACAGGGAATCAACTGTTTTTCACAAAAAAGTGAATGTATGCTTAACAAAGATAATCAGACATGTATAAGAGAAACACTGTGTCTGCTGTCAAATTAAAAGTGGCATTATTTCGCTCCCTATCTCACTGCAGTGGAATGTAGGTGACATGCTAGGCCAGTAATTTCCACTGACAGTATGAACCATGAGATATATACACGCTATAGCAAGCCCCTAAATTGAAAGGTTATATCCGGTTAAGGTTCCAGATGTACATTTAGGTACGATTAACCTCAACCAGCCTCCCACCACGATTCTGCTTGGACGGCAATGTAGTTCCTCTTCTTAATTAAAGTGTCAAGATGGCACCTCCCACTCACACATCACAGGGCCCGCCATGGCCGTCAATGAACAAGCCACACTCTCCGAACACAGCCACCTTTCCTATAGCGAAAGGCATCTCAAGTTTTAAAACCTCTGGTTGGAGAGTCGTGCGAGAGAGCAGTCCCGGGCTGAAGGGCGAGGTCATAGAGCTAGCCCGCACCAAATGCCAATACCCATTCTCATTGAACCAGGCCACGTGACCAACCCAGCTGCTGCCGGTGTCACATCGCTTCTTGCCCCCGCGCAAATTGATGGGTGCGGAGGTGTCGCTGGGTAGTTAGCCGCTGTAAAAGATGCTTTGTGGACGCTGGGTGTGCATCTGCTGCTCTCACTCAGTTGTCGTCTGCTCCACTACGGACGCCACCCGGTCGGCGGATGTTTTGTCTGCAAACACTCTCCAGTCGTAGGGAGCAGCGTTTTTGTAGAGGGAAGCTTTATTTTGGAGGCAGTTCCCGCCAAGAACTCGGGACGCACACTGCTAGTGTCAATCCGGGAAATTACCGCCAGATATCCGAGCTATGCCACCGAAAGACCCAGAAAGCAAGCTTCCCTTTGATCTAACTCCTCTGACCTAGTTTTTTAAATTGCAAAACGTAAGAGTGTGCCGCAGCAGTATTTTAGTTTCAGAGAACTTTGAGAAAACTGTATGATACTTATATTTGCTAACTATTTGGTTCGTGAATTGCATCATTTCATCGTGACTACATTAATGCACTAAGAAACTAGTGAAAGTATCTCACCTGTACTCAGGATTGGAAGTATCTCTATATATTTTGTGTGCCATGCTTCCACAGAAATCTGCTCAGAAGTTAACTGGCTGGAAAATGCCATGAAAATAGCAAACCTTTATTCAATAAATCTGAAAACAGATTTTTGCGCAGAACAAAGTATCAAATTCAAGCATCACCGATAATGCTGAGGTATAGGTATACCAGCATACACTCTTTATAACGATGAGATGATATTGGAACGGTTCTGTATGGACTCCAAAACAGGTGAAAGGTATCCATGTCATGGCCACCGGAAGTGAGAAAAGTGGCTTCAAATGATGCATAAAATGGTGCAAAAAATGTTGAGACTAGAAACCCGCTACAACAGATTGCGCCAATGGTGGCTCCCCCTGTTGGAGTTTTACAGTGCAGCTGTCGTCGAGGTCACGGGTTAAAGACGCGAGATCCCGCGAGACCCGGATTTGCCCCCTGGTGGCAGGGAGGGCAGTTACACGATCCGGCAGCTGCGCAGTCGTAGCAGGGTGAGTTGATATATATTGAGTACAGCTTCAGTGTGGAGTCAGAAGGCCACACATGTCTAGTGGTATCTTATACGGGTCTAATAGCAGAAATAGGCTGTAACCCATCAACATGTCACTACAGGCTGTACGTTACAGGATGTATGAAGAAGTCAAACGTTCCCAGCTGAAAGTTTTATGCCTAATTCAATATTCCCTAGGGCCCGTTGAATTTTAAGCTCGTACGTGAAGACGCTTTTCTGTATGCCGAGGAGGCCCAGGGACGATGTGGGTCAACTTTATTCAACACTCATGGATAACCGTATGGACGCTAAAACTGTCTTAGTGAAAAAACTTAAATATCATTAAACGATAAACGTTGTAGCAGGTAAAGAAAAGGGCCTTCATGTAAGATCCTAGATTATTCAACAGGCCCAGGCTGGCTCAGAGAAGCAGTCAAATCGGAGTCTCTATTTGAGGCCCCTGGCCTTGGAGAGAAGGTATTTAGAAACGCTTACTCCAGTCAGACTAAATAAAAGGATTTAAGCGTTCCGAAGGAAGTTTTTAAAAGCCGAATTTATTATTCTACAATCAAATATAAGTGTATAACTGAGCCTGGGTCATTATTGGGATTAAGCCTTCAGCCTTTACAGAAGGCTTAAACTTCCAGCATATAATACATATCCTAGCAGTTTAGACTGAAATGCAATTAGAGATCGGTACAAAAATGTCGCCTCATTTCAATAAGCTTATTTTTATTGAACACAATGCGCCTGTTACATAGCCGTACAACATTTCGATATCCTGTGAACATGAATTCTATCAGCAACACTTTGACTTCTAGACTGTGAGTTGCAATCGTCCGTATAACGAATAATTCCAATTGCTCAGGATTAAATGATATAACAGTGATTTTACTCTTTCACTGTTGGTAAGTTTTGGTAGTGGTGCCATGAAATAGTCCCCGTCTTCGCATCTTAATCAGAATCAGTTTTGATGCCACCAAAGGCAATGCTTGGGGGCCATCCATAAAGTAGGCACTGAGGGGGGACCATACATTTTGGAAGCTTTTCGTATGCTCCTTCTTTGTTCTTTTGCGTACAAGATTGGGATGGAAGTTGGGGTGTCCAAAGTTTCAGAAATTCTGCGTACATACTTTATGGATGGTCCCTTGCAAAGTTATATTTCCCTAAATTGATATCAGGGCAGGTCACATGATGTAAATTGTGAATGTTAATTGATATAATGATGCCCAGGTGGTATAACTGTGACTAAAGCAAAGGTAGACATTCGTACCTCATATATTCCTTAATATTATCTATACCTCATCTATCTTTATTCGTATCCCATACCTTATAGCATACCATTTCTCTTGTATTTATATATGAAAGCACACCGACCTATCCCAGGACCCCTTGCCCATCCTTCCCACATACCTTTCCCCCAACACGAAGACAACTTCTGTGGGCATACTCTTCACCGCGACCCCTGCCCAGCAGGACTCACCAATCCCAGCATCCAAAGCATGTGGATCGACTTCCGTCCCGGTGCCAACTGTTGCGTTCTCTCAATCGGTGGTGCCGCCATCTGCCGGGACGTTTCATCGAGGTGTACTCCGCGCTCTACACTCTCCCAGCAGAACGCCTGGACCGCTAATCGTATCTCTACAACATGGAATCCTTCATTATCTCACCTGGTACTTTTGTCCCATAGGCTTGGGATATTATTCTCCATGCCCCTATGAGTATTGCAGCCTGTTCTCCACGGTCTATATCCTGTGTGTCGTCCATTTTTTCAAGTATTAGTGTGTAAAGGGGTGACATAAAACAGAAAGCAACTCATTTTGCTCGGCTTTCTCCAACTCGTTTGAACACTATGTGATATTCACTCGGCTATTCCCTCATTTAAATCAATCCACATCAAACTCGTGGAGAACAATGAGATTCGTGATATCTGTAGCAGAAGACAATGAATGCCATGTAAACAATTATATAAAATTGAGTGATGTTTAGATTTGATCCTACCCTGTCACATGTTTTTAACTATAAAAGTTTAAGTATAAAAGCACTATAAGGTGATGTGTCTGATCCTAAAGGATCCTGTATTGTATATAGTTGAGGACATGATTGTTCTATATGAGGTACCTCATTTTACGCCAAAGGGAATAGACGTCTTTACGTATTAACCCGACGTAGAAATTTGAACAAACTATATGAGGTACCTGTTAGACAAAGTAAGTAAAACTATACATATATATACAAACCGCAGCTCTGTAAGCCTACTCCGTAGGCAACACGCGGAAGGATAACTTAGCACTGGAGATGCTGGAAGATAGGAACATAAGTTTCCTAAGCAAATTCCTCCAGTATAAATAAAAACGTTAAAAAAACACAAAAAAACTATATATGTCACCAGTGGCATATACATATTTTATGGCATAACGGCAGCATACAGTCACACCATGTTAAGTCTATGGAGATTTATATAAGGAGTAGGATAAATGACGATATGGCTAACCAGGGAGACAAGTAAGACTAAGCGTCACGAAACATCTGCTCGGAGACTGCACACCTCGTCTCCTGGAAGACTGCACCCTGCCGGCCACCCACCCCTTCCACCCCACCTTACCGGTGTACCTCTGCCGCCTGCCTGGCCACCAAACCTGATCCTACATGGTCAGCCAGGCGAAAAGACAAACTGAGACACCTCAAGCTGGCCACTGTTTATCTAAGCCTGGAGAGTGGACGAAACGAGATGTGAAAACCAGAAAACTCCGACCATATGTCTGCTGGCCCGCTGCCTCTCCTGACCACAGAGAGTACTGAGGTCGGGCTCACTGATCACAGCGGAGTAAGTACTGGGTGCTGCTGAGGTTTACGTGGAGCAAAACACAAGGACGCCACACCCTTGTAGAGTATTTATTACTCAAATTAGAGGCACATAATTAGAAGGAAACTTCGGGAAGTATAAGAATAACTTGGTCCGTACTCTACCGAATTTGACTGCGTAGTAATTCACGAAGGGAGGGTGAGTGAATTACATAGCGGTCAAAGGAGGTGGAGTGTGGACCAAGTTATTTCCATGGAGTGGATTTCTGATTTTATCTCACCCGAACATCATTTATTAATGAAATAACTTACCTAATTAGCCGTGGAATACGAGTTCCTAACAATGAGCCTATAGAGAAAAATATCAGGGTGATAAAGAGAGGTTTGCGTAATTTGCAATACGTTAATAAGAAAGAAAAACTGATGAGTGTTTGGTCTGTTTCCTTGTATGCCATCGAGCTCGGAGCGCGCAGGTATATGAGCGAGACGATAGCCGAGTGAAGACTTCAAACGAGATGGCTATCAGGGACACAGACCAAACACCAATACGTTTCCTGATTTTATCTTATCCTGAATATAGTTACCTATTCATCACCAATTGAGTATGAGTTGCCGTACTGGCATGCCTTTTAAGAACGAGTTCCTAATGTTAAGCCTATGGATATACAGATCAGGCTGAGATAATGTATCTTCTACGGGTAGGCAGTAAACTAATATTAAAGCAATGTGTCAATCTGGTTAAGTTGTTACCTTTTCAGAGCGAAATTAAAAGCTAAGAATTAAGATATCCATGGGTACTTTTGTCCTATTGAACTGTACCTAAATGCTATGTATATATTCTTGATTATCCATATAGTAAAACGAAAAAAGTCTTTTATACAATACATACTTTATTTGTCACACGTGAAGAGTATGTTTAGTAAAATACTTCCCACTGGCCTGTCAGCTCCGATATCTAGACAAAATATCTCGTCAAGGGATGGCCTACTCTTGTCATGATAAGGAACTAATTCTGTATATATTCTAGGGGACACTTACAATTTCTAATGTTCTTAAATTTCAGGGAGAGAGTGGGCGTTACAAGTTTCCTCAGAATAGTTTCCTGATTATAGAAAATCCGAATCCAGTCTATCACACATGTTGCTCTGGTCTGTCAGTCTAGGTCAGTAAAATCAAATCACCTACTTCAAGATAAGGGCCGAGTAAAAAATGCAGAATTAATGAGAATTCTGCGGTAAATAGATTAGAATTAAAGGTGTCCAGTTGAACGGATATTAAAAAGGAAACTGATTGTGAAACGTAGCACGTCCGGTGGGCCTTTCCAACGATGAGCTGTTCCTGAACTATGAGTCACTCCCGCCGGGGCATCCACTAGGGGGCGCCACAGGCGTGCTGACAGGCGGCAGGTGCCACAAGCGCTTACCTGTTACAGCCATGGCTGTGAAATCTCCATGACAACACACCCTCCTCTAACCAATCACAGCGCCGCTTACAAAAGCTCACTGCACCATTCACTGATCGCGTATCCAGTGGGCACATGACCCACCATGGGGGTAAGAGACGTGATGGGAGGGTGGGAGGGGTTGAGAGTGGCTGGGAGGGGGTGTAAGGGGATGGGGGTTTTACCTCGGTGCTTACACGTTCAGCATCCAAGGCACAAATGGAAACAAACAAATGTAAAACATCCCCAACCCTGACCAGCTCAGCTCCAGGTTTCTAGCTGGGTCTTATTTCCCTCGTGATCTTTGAATATCAGTTCATCCTGGCTCATTGGTCATGGCTCATGGCTCGTGGGAGTTTCTATTTCTCTCCCTTTCTGTCCTCCATTCCTGGTCTCTCTCTCCTTCTCTCACTGTCTCTTTCTGTTTCTTTTTCTCTGTCCCCTCTCTCATTCTCTCTCTGTCTCTGTCTTTTTGCTTCCCCCTTTCTGTCCCCTCTCTCTTTATCTCTGCTCTCTCTCTCTCTCTCTCTCTCTCTCTCTCTCTCTCTCTCTCTCTCTCTCTCTCTCCCTCTCTCTCTATCTCTGTGTAAACTCTTTATCTTGTTCTTTCTCTCCTTTCTGTTTATATTTCTTTGTATCCTGGCACATTGCCTGAGGAAGTCCACTAAATGTAGACGAAATGTTGCAATCATTTATTTAAATCCCCCCTCGCTCGATGTATGGTCTTACATAAATTCACTTTTAATTTAATGAGTTTGTCTGGTTTTCTATGGATTATATTATGACTTGATCTTTATGTCTCTCTGTGTGTCTCTCCCTCTCTACCCTGCGCTGGTGTAAAAACTCCAGACAATGATTCATAGCATTCGTGAAACAGTATAAGCCACCATGAGAGACATATATTTCATGAACCACGACGGAAAATACATGTACATCCTTATGTAAATATTCCTTTTTATTTTGGTTGCTCTGGTATATCATGTTAAATCTTAGTGATTCAGCTGGATTATACAATGAGATATACTTTCCGGATTATCCATATATTCGTGAAAAGATAATAACCGATATTAACCGAGGTTTCCGGTATAATTCGAAATGTGATGAGATGGAAATACGAAATACCCAATTACCCAAGTCATCTTTACTGCATTACACAACTGTTAGACTCCATACGCCCTCTAAACGTTACTAAACTCCCTGATATCGCCCCGGGTAAACAAAGGATCCGCCCCCGACTGGTTGGCCACACTGCGGCTGTCTGTCCCCCGATGAGGAACCATTTTCCGATTTCTAACAGGGGAAAATAATTTCACATGCACATGTAGAATTATCTGAAATTCCCATTTCCGGCATAGTATTTCCAATTTGAATACATGTAAGAACCATTTAACTGCAATAATTGTGGGATATGGGCGAAGGGTCTATGACTGTACCATGACGGCAACCAGCTAACACTGGATCATGAAAACAGACCTCGTTATGGTCTGTGTGTTACACTTGTCAAGTAAAGACGGGAGTCCACCAACCACAACAAGGCTACGACAAGTGCCGACATGAAAGTTCCAATCGCAGCCTTGTCACAGCTTTGTCATGAGAAGGGCAGCTCTGCGACAGCGTTGTCGGGGCGTGTCGTAAACTTCGGTGGATGCCGTAAAAAATGCGTCCATGGTACCGACACACTACGACAGTGATATTGAGGAAACCACAACACTCCACGTCAAAGGTCCAGTCATGTTCGATATTGTCGTAGCCTTGTCAGAAGGCCCCCGACAAGCTTCCAGTCGCAGTCGACAAGGCTACAACATGCTTTCCAATCGTAGGCCTGTTGTGGACCTTGTCGGAAAGCCATTGTCATAGCCTTGTAGTGGTTGGAGGACGCCCCCCTTTAAGAGGCATTCGTCTTGCAGATATATATATATATATTGCAGATAAATCTAGAGAGGTTGTGTGGGAACTGCTTGTCTCCTGTATTCTTCAGCCCAGTTTCAGACATTCCCTGCACTAATCAGTAGAAGACAAGCAGTCAAGGTCATTTTAACCTCGTCAAGGACAAACCACAGCCCCCCCTTCCGGTATTCTAATGAGGTCACGTGACACGAGCTGTCTGACGGCCTTATGGGAAGGAGACTGATCATGAGGTCAGTCTTAGACTTTCCAAATCACCCGACAGACTACTGACTGAATATATGATGTATTGTCCATGATTGTAAGACTTATAGACCCTCCAGACGTTACTAAACTCCTAAACATGGCCCTGGGTAGTTAAAGGATCCGCTTCCGACTGTCTGGCCTCACAATGGCCGCCTGCCCCCAATGAATAACCTTTTTCCGATTTTTAACTGGACAAACAACTGGAATTTCCATTTCTGTGATCGGATTTCCAATTTGAAGAATCATAAAAAACCCGTAAACTGCAATAATTGTGGGATATGGGTCAACGGCCTAGCTCCATACAACATGGGCCGTGTGTGCAAAAGCAAAAGGAAACTCCAGAAAATTATCATGCTTTGGACTTTTATGAAGGTATTTTTTTTTTTTAATCTTATTGACTAGTATGCTATCCTGTATCACTATCACGTATCACTAGAATTCGAACCTACTTACAGATGTTATATAAATCAAGGTTACATGGACATTCCCTATAAGGAATGACAGCTATATCAATACCATGGAAAATCATTTCTGAATTGCACTTTCAATGTGTACAGGTAATTCGAGCTTATCCGAAAACAGGTCCGTGAGGGCAATAGATAACGTACCCCCTAGTGTACTGCTATATAGGAGGAGGCAGGCATTAGGTAGCAAATTCATATAAGTAAATTCTACTAGGAAAGGCGTATTTGCTTTCTTTAAAGCAGACTGAATATGAGGATAGGGCTATGAAGCCCTTGATAAAATAGGTCATAGGAGAAGTATTGGAAAGGGACTTATGAATATCCTCATACAAGAAAGCATCGAGAATAAACAGGAAAGAAGATTAAAGGCAGGATATATACAAGGGAAGGCATAGTGAGGAAAGCTATGCTGAACAGGGGTATGGTGCATAAAAAGCAGCTCCGATTTGCCGCTGTACATGTACATTAATAAGCCTTAGTGACAGCAGAAAGGACAGCCCCGGCATCACACACACCCAGTCCCAGCGTCGTGTGCTGCGGGCCTTATTGATCTCCACTTCTTGTTATTCTTTGTCCCCCACCTCCTTCTCCAAGCATTCTGCTGTACAGTCACTCTCCAAGCAGGTGTTCCCTTTAGAGAGGTCTGCAATACATTGGTCAATATTCAGGAGATACACACTAGCCAATACTTGTTTCAGATACAAGCGGTCGTATGCTCTGGGGTGTTGACGCGTAGTAATATCCAAGCGCATGCGAGGATATTGTGGAGAGTGAGCACCGAAGAGTACTCAACGGCGTTTATCTGAAACCAGTCTATATTGTATTTATCATCCATCTTTTCCTGACGAGTGGCGTAACAATGTTACCTCATTTCAGTATGCACTATCTTTTTCGTATGCGCCGGTTTTTGCAGCCCGGAGCATACAACATATCTGTATGCTCCCGGTATGGTGATATGCATTCTCTGCGTGTTTTCTATGGATCCTTTTTATTAAGTGGATAATAAATCGTGATATGCACCACCTTGATATAGTAGTTGAAATCAGATTAAGAAAGGTGGACATTATGTTAATAGAGGTTTTTCAACGACATAAAAAGCCAGTTTGAATTGATTCCTTAAGCTGAATAATGAATGCCAAGAAAACACCTTCAAGTACAAATGAGCCTATTCAACTCCCTTTCCATGATTCAATAAAGTAGAAGAAGTTTTGTTTGAGAAACAAGATTAATATCATGTCATTTACGTTGCTTTTCATACGTTTTACTGGATTGTCCAGCTAGACGAATTTTGCACTATATTGTAGCGCTAACAAGAGCCACAATTGTTGTGTATTTGTATGTCTCGGGGCCATGCATTGCTCTGTTCTTTGAGTACATGGATCTGCCATGTATGATATGCTTGCGGAAATCTCCTGGATGACTGCAGAAGGTATGTAAATGTCTTAATATCTAATTTATATTTAAGTAAAAACACCTTGACAACAATGTCGAAAATAGAGTATATAAAAGTTACTTTAATCCCCCCACCACTTTCTATTACATGTACAATTAATCCCTTTATTTCAATGATATCGATCTTTCCGGAGTCCCCTCTAAAGAAGTTGGGTATCAATTGTGCAACACAATCAAAATGATGTGTAAAAAAAGGTGTTTCTTGGTAACAAAAAAGATGCTTGTGGCAGTGTCACCTTGGCTTGGTGGCTACCCACCGGAAGTTTGCGCCTGTCCGCACTCTGCGCCTGCGCCGGCTGTCAGACAACCTGAGCGATAATGAGGGACTTGGAGCTTGTCAATAACGGCCAGTTGTCGTCTGCTAACCCGGATCGCGGAATGTAAACAGGCCAGTGACCAGCACTACCTTCCCGCCTCCCACATGCCGCCAGAATCGTCTTAGTTGCCTTAGTTACCAGTCCCAGGTCGGAGCCCAGATATAAATACAACAAAATGGAAAGAAAACAGTGGCCGGGCCGACAGGGAATGATGGTATTCCAGGCCTGGCGAATCCCTCACTTCGTGGAAGGTGGGCTCGCCCTGTATATATGTACAGTGAGGGAGTGAGGGTCTGTGTATATTTGTATACAACATTGATCCAACCTGTGGTCTAATACTCTGACACTTGCTGTTAGATATCGGTTTTGTGATGGATTGATGTCTGACGTTTCTCTGATGCGGCGTTTCCAATTGCCGACTAAAACCCACCGATAATTCTCATGCTGTACAAAAGTCGGTCGGTGTTTCTCCTTGTGAAAGGTCGGTGGTACATAATCGTTGACCTGCACCACAAAAATGTGGTGGACGCTCACCAACTTTTGGTAATAAAATAGAGAGTATCGCTGGTTCATTTAGTATGCATCAATTTTGTTGGTGGGTGCAGAAATCAGTACGTGGTGGATTATTGCATAGGGCAGGAGAGAAAATTATTAACCATCCCTGCCTCCACCTGACGATTAATGCACTAAATGAGTTATGTAATTGGTCAGCGGTACAAAATGCCATAATCGGAAGTCATTGATCGCAGGTGGAAACTATGCATGAGATTGACTAGTGATAGAGGGAAACGCTGAGTTATGAGGGCTTTTCACCTGACGACTAATTGAGAGGCACTGATTTATTGGGCACTGTACAAAAGTGGGTGCGTGGTTCTCCTTACGAATTTATACCTGGCTCTAGATGGATTTATTTCCGTTACCGAATAAATGTGTCTGAAGACATTAAATCGATTAGCCGAAGTGTCGGTGGGTGGTGTAATATCGGGTAATGATTGGGAAATCGTTGACCTCTAATTTGTATCGTTATTCCCACCAGACCAGTATTGCCAAAGTGCCAAATAATCGGTGTGTGGTGCTAAATGCCATAGTCGGTGAATGCAATAATCGGCAGGTGGAGGGCACGCTTGGAAAAACTTACCTTCTGAGAGGTGAAATTAATAAACAAAAGAATGAGACAAAATTGCACTGACAGAATCGGCTTCCTGAAGTTCCAGTTACACTAAAATCTACCTGTTCTGCGTATATTACAATATATACTTCAGAGTAAAGGGTATTTTTATTTCTTCACTTAAACCTATGAGGACTGAACAGTATTCTATATTTCTAGAGAATCTAGTATACCGAATAACTTTTGCATCTCTTTATTTGCCTTTGTATATATACTATATATATCTCCATTTATATAATATACGGGCTCTATATATATATATATATATATATATATATATATATATATATATATATATATATATATATATATATATATGTACAGTATAATTCGCCAAACAGTCACAAAAATACCGATTTAAAGAACACAAATAGTACAGTAATAGCGGCAGATATTGGAGGAACATAAAAATCATGCTATATGAATAGCAGGAGTGACATACTATCCATAGCCAGCATTACCAGAGCGGTAGAGCCTGTCCCACCACTAACCCTGATGTCAGTTGAAATAACATATGTTTTCATTAGCGTGGAGGTCGCATTGGTTACCCGCTTCCTCCGGTTGCCCTGGTAACCGTAACCTTAGCAATCATGGGGGCAAGGACTATTCATTATGGACTAGCCTGTCTCCACTAGTTATACCAAAGTGTTGTGATATATCGATTCTTGATTATCTGGCTAATAGACTTCAAAGTAATTGGCCAATCATTGCAAATGGACACGCATTATGCCAGAGCCTGCATGGGAAATGTATTTAAGACAAATAGGGGCAAATAGGGACAAGATGTTATCTATTTATACATGTAAAGAAGCATGTAATTTAGTTATACCTAGTAGTATAGTATTATAGAGGGAACCTATGGGAGTTTAGAGTCAGAACTCGTATCCCATCGAGTATGAATCATGTAGTAATTCACGAAGCGAAGCAACATGAATTGCGTAGAAATTCAAACGAGATGGGATCGGGCTCTGACAATAAATTTGAATAGGTTTTTGAATTGATATCACCCTTCACTTTAACTAATGGGCTAACATTTGTGGTAAATTCCCCATTGAGATTTTTTTTCTAAATACTCCATGGCCGTTGGGTACGAGTTCCCAATGTTAAGTTTATGGGGGCGGGGGAAATACCAGGTGTGAGATTAATGTATACAGCTTTTCTGATAAAGGAATGTTATACATATTGTATGCCGCTATTTTTTGGGGCAGAAGTTAGCCCATGAAAAGCTAGGTATGAACCTATTTTATATTTACTGGTTTCTGGTACTGATACATTTGTTGATCAGAAATTATCAAATGAGTATCGAAAAAAACAGGAGATAACGACCAAGGTATGCACTAATATGGGGGGATTCTGTTACCACCGACAGACACATTTATCCCTGACAAAGCTAACCCAGGTTGATTTCGTCATTGACGAATTGGGCTATAGCTCGAAAAACATTAGACGGAAGACATAATTGACAAGTGGAAATTGGCCACCAATAACCACTGTCACCGAGCTCGTAAACTGAAGCAATTGCAACGACTTTATTCGAATTCTTCCTAAATGCCATTGGACATTTTGTCGGAAGTAAAAAATGACCTGTAGACTGACAATGTGATACCTCAGACGCACATATACATACATGCATAATGCAACTGTCTGGTATCGATTTGTGACTCAGAGGTTGCTGCAATGAGACGTCATACGAAGCAGGTGTATGGATTTAACGTTGAAAATCCTTCCTATTTCGCCTATACGGCATATAGCCTATAATACATGGGCGCCGCCATGATGCCCCCCGAGTAGGTGTTCTTCACTAAAGGAGGTGAAAAAGTAGCTGTTCTTCACTAATGGAGGTGCAAAAAATGAGTGATAATTGGGAAATGGTACTTTTCTTGCCTTGCTCACATATGTAAATAAAGTGTTCCATGTGAAAAACATCATGTCCTGGGCTTTAGCATTATATCTTCCTGCACTGGAATCGGTGTAGAGAGTCAAAGGAATCTTGGTAAAACATTGAAAGGCAGCTGAATTTAATAAGAACAAAGAGCCAGAATACAGGTTTTGTCCCCCGACCACCAAGTGACTGCTTCATGGGTTACTCATGGGCTTTGCTCAGGGGTAGTCATTGCTCCCCCCGGTGTCCCCCTCTACCGCGCCTCACGGGCGCCCCTCCTGCCCCCTCGCGGCTTTCACTCATACTATGCAGTCACGTGGTACAGCCCGGTCCAGACCCCGGCCTCACTTCTCCTTCACCCGCCCTGCAGTACGCACGTACTACAGTACCATTTTCGTTTCTTGGCCACGTGCTTCGCCTCATACTCCCCGAGTAAAGGCTAGCACCCCCATACACGCGATACGGTATAAGTGAACGGAGAAATGGGTCCCACGACGAGGAGTACCCCGATGCCTAGCACATCGAAGCCGACGGAATCCACGGCGGAGTCGGAGGCCACTCTCCAGGAAACGGCCGAGTCCGCCAACGAGAACATCGAGTCGGTCTCGGACAGCGGGCGCACGGTAAAGACGGCTAGGATATCGAAGCTCGAGTCCAACATGGAGAAAATGGGTAGGACGATGGATAGCATGTTTCAGACGATGCAGGCCATGACACGCCAACGGTCCCCGACGAGGGCTACACAGCCGACGGTACGAGAGGCACGCTCCACGGCCGAGGATCGGACAAGAGACTGGGCCCAGGACCAGACATCGAGGCTACCCGCACCCAGACAACTCAGGGAACGCTACCTGAGCGAGGACCTGCTCCAGCGAGAGATCGACCGCGAGGGCATTCGTCATGACCGCACGGCCGGTAGGTTCTCATCTGATTTGACCGTACATAAACTGATATCTAAGCCGTATATGTATGTGGAACGTGAGGGCCTGTATACCATGTCCCAAAAGCTCGAGGTTAGGGGAAGCCTGGCCCCCATGGAGTACGTGAGCGCGTTCTTACTGATGATGGAGGACGAGCGGGCGATACCCGAGGGCGACCGCCGAGACATGTACAGGCACCTCTCTCAGGTTACTGTGGATGCCCAGACATGGCCGTGGCCCGCGGTTAGGAGGTGGTCTAACTACATCTTCGATCAGGTTGAGGCGGGCCGCGTTTATTGGTCCGATCACGTGCGCATTCAAGACGAACGCGTACGCATAGCCATGACGGCCGCCACCAGCACCCCTAACGGTCAAGACGGAGGAAGGGACGGGGCCCGAGAGCTCCCCTGCCGGGCGTACAACTCGGAGCGAGGTTGTCGCCTACGGAACGGACATCAGGACGGGCAGATCAAATGGGTCCATGTTTGTTCGTTCTGCGATTCGGTGGGGCGGATGTGCACGCACTCTATACACGCGTGCAACAGGAAACTCGTGTACGGTGCGGGTTATGACAACGCTGCACCAACATCCGCACCCGCCCCACGGAGGACGCCGCACGCCGGACACACGGTCCGCCCCACCGAACTAGGAGTGCAGAAACAACACGCAACGGCTTCAAAAAACGGGCCGGACGCGCCCCGCGAGTGAGCGTGGCGCGAGACGCACCCCTCGGCCTCGGTACGAGTGCACTCGGCGAGGGGTACACGATCAAAGAGTGCAGGAGTGATGACGTCACCCCCCACGTGACAACAACACCGCGTGCCGCGCACGTGGGGGGAAGCACAGAGCGTGTGGCCCCACCCACCGAGGAATACACTCCCGCCTGTGGTAGTGTTGGCGGGGAGGAGGAGCAATTGGCTCGGCAATTGCCCCGGGAGGACGGCCGCGAATCCACTCCCATCGACTTCGCTGCCGTGAGAAAATTCTGCGAGACCGGGATCCCGGTCGCCGGAGTCCGGACCGACCCCGAGGCGTTCGCCGGACATAGGAGGGATAACTGGCCGCAGTTCGCGGCCCACGGGCCGCCGGACCACGCCCACATCTATGATGTTGTGAGGCGCACGGGCCTACCCAACGCCCTCGGGGCCCGTATCGAGATCCCCACGGACCTCAACATCCCGGTCTGGATACGATACCTCGCCGGGATCCCCGGCAAGGAGGAGTTGACCGACTTCATCAGGTTCGGCTTCCCACTGGGTTACGCCGGGCCGGTCAGCGATACCTGCGGGGTACCCAACCACCCCAGTGCAACGGGGTACCCGGAGCAGGTCGATAAATTCATCAGGAAGGAGAAGGGGTACAGCAACCTCATGGGGCCGTTCGAGGCCCCCCCTTTCCTACCCTGGTGTCACGTGTCGCCTCTAATGACACGTGAGAAGAGAGGCACCACCGATCGCCGAGTGATAACCGATATGACGTACCCCAAGGAGGACAGTGTCAACGGTTATATCGTGAAGAACTCGGTCTACGGCGAGGAACGGGAGCATGGCCTCCCGACCGTGGATGGGTTCGTCGGCCGCCTGGTGGCCTCGGGGCCCGGGAGTTTCATGTCGACCATCGATATCTCCCGGGCGTACCAGAACTTCCGGTGCGACCCCCTCGACTGGCCGTTGCTCTGTTTTGCGTGGGGGGAGGCATACTACTGTGATACGGCGATGCCCTTTGGTGCCCGTGCCTCCTCCTACCACATGCAGTGTGTAGCAGATGCAATAGTTAAGATCCTCAGCCAGAAGGGGGTCGAGGCCGCCATGTACCTGGACGACCTCATCATCCTCTCGCCCGACGAGGAAAAGGCGGCCTCGGACTTCGCCATAGCCCGAGGGCTCTTTGAGGAACTGGGCCTCCCCGAGGCCCGAGAAAAGGCTCAGCCCCCCAGCCAGGTGGTCACGTGGCTCGGCATCGTGATCAATTCAATGGACATGTCGCTCTCCGTCCCCGAGGACAAGCTACACGAGGTCCGGGAGCACGTGAGGGCGGTCGCCCAGAAACGATCGCTGACCAAACGCCAGCTCCTATCCATACTGGGGCGCGTGTTACATGTAGCCAAGTGTATCCGGCCGGCACGCCCCTTAGTGAGTAAACTGCTCGAGGCCCTCCGGGGGATGGGCGGGTACTACATCAACATAAACTCCGAGATGCGGCAGGACCTCGAATGGTTCCTGCGCTTTGCCGACGGTTGGAACGGCCACGCCCTCATGCCATGTACTCACGTATCGTTCAACCCTGTGTTACGTCTCACCTGCAGATCCGGCGCTACGATCGCTCCAGACGAGGGCATCTGCTCGGCAATGCGAGGCGCGTGCCCCCAGAACGGTCGCGAACCAGCGCAGCGCCGTCGCGACCTACCTCGCATTCTGCCGCCGGATGGGCGCCGACCCCCAGAAACCTACCGTCAGCTTTACCACGGCGTTCCTCGAATACGTCGCGGACCACGCCCCCTCGCCGGCGACGGTCGCGAACCAGCTATCCCACGTGCGGTCCCACCTGCGGCTGACGGGGGGCGACGTCGCGCCGACGGAGGATTTCAGGGTGAGACGTGCACTCGAGGCCATGAGACGCAACAAAACATACCAACCGAACGTCAAGCTGGCGGTGCCGATGGACGTCCTCAGGGCTGCCCTCGAGGCCCTCGACGAATCGCCTCTACACATCATTCTGCGGGCCGCTATCCTGGTGATATTTTACGCGGCTCTGCGACAAAGCGAGGTCGCCCCACCATCTGCGACCAAGTTCGACCCGACGAGACACCTGTCACGCCGAGACGTCGTGGTCACGCCCAGACAGGTCTCGATACGCGTCAAGGCGGCCAAGAACATGCAGATGGTGGGGGAGGAAAAGACAGTCACCCTGCAGGCGTCCTCCGACCCGTCCTCGTGTCCGGTGCGGGCGGTCAGGAAGATGATCGCGGCCGCCCCCACGGCCAGCCCCGAGGACCCGTTCTTACTCCTGGCAGACGGCCAGGTGATAACGACCAGAACTCTGAGCAAGGAGTGGAAAGCGCTGCTACTCACTGCTAATCAGCCTGCCGACTACACCCTCCACAGCCTCCGGAAGGCTGCCGCCACTCAGGCATACCAGGCGGGTATGCCCGAGCTATCCATCCAGCGCTATGGCGGCTGGAGGTCTAATTCTCACCGAGATTACATCAAGGACACTGATGCCAAGGCCGTTAACCTTGCTCTCATCCGGTCCCTAAACAAACTTTCATAATTTTCTCCCACCCCCCCTCACCTTTTACTGGCTTCTTGGCATTTTTATTATATTATACAATTACGTATGTATTGTCTATACAACTCTATTGTATATCTTACTTTAATATTTTTATAATTGACATACATCCTACCGTCAATTATCATTTATCTACTTTTACTTACCTTCATATTCACATTACATTTTAATATGTCGTCCAGTAAGGTCGCCATAAATATTTTACTGCATTTTACCACATAAAATTAAATAAAATTTTATACTCCCAGCTACTGCTTCTCTACTTTCATCCGGGGATAGGGTAATGGGTTACTCATGGGCTTTGCTCAGGGGTAGTCATTGCTCCCCCCGGTGTCCCCCTCTACCGCGCCTCACGGGCGCCCCTCCTGCCCCCTCGCGGCTTTCACTCATACTACGCAGTCACGTGGTACAGCCCGGTCCAGACCCCGGCCTCACTTCTCCTTCACCCGCCCTGCAGTACGCACGTACTACAGTACCATTTTCGTCCCACCCACCCACAACCTGTCTCTCTTCACCTACTCACGTAGGCCATTTTTATTATATTATACAATTACGTATGTATTGTCTATACAACTCTATTGTATATCTTACTTTAATATTTTTATAATTGACATACATCCTACCGTCAATTATCATTTATCTACTTTTACTTACCTTCATATTCACATTACATTTTAATATGTCGTCCAGTAAGGTCGCCATAAATATTTTACTGCATTTTACCACATAAAATTAAATAAAATTTTATACTCCCAGCTACTGCTTCTCTACTTTCATCCGGGGATAGGGTAATGAACTAACAATTGCTCTGTCCCCTATATAGCCTGTTTCCATTGGCCGACAAAAACAGCGGAGATATATATCTTTGTCTGCTAGTGGTGCCACCGACTATGCGTTGGTATCAAATGATCAGTTAGGGTAGTAGTTTTCACTTAGTGACTTAGATTGAATTCCGCATTCACAGTTTATAGATTTTCATAAATCCGTCAACGGTGCCACATTTGTAAACTAAGCAGAAAAAGTCGTTGATCATGTCCTACCGGGGTCTTTTCCATTGATCAATTTTGCATCAGTAGTGCTACAAGTCCGGCAGTGGTTCCTGACTGTAGATCGGTGACAGGAAATCGGCCAATGAAAACAGGCTTATACATGGTCATACATATCCTCATATATAGTCCCGTTTCTTTTTGGCCCACGAAAACAGTGTAGACTTTTTGAGTTCTCCTAAATGTCCATTTCCATTTTGCATCAGCAGTGCTAATGGTCTACTCCTCTGAGCACTGTTAAAGTATGTAGATCGGTGACGGCCAATGAAAATGGGCTTTTATGAGAACTAAAAGAATCTACACAATTCTCATTGGCCAATGGAAACGGGCCTCAAGAAGGATATTCAGAGGGAGGAAGTTGACATCGATGGCTAGAATTGCATTTGGATCCGTCTTGTTGTGTTTTTTTTGCCTTTTGAAAACATATAGCAGGATCCTTGGTAATGAAAAGAGAGAATCGATTCTATAAATGGAGGATGACTAACAAAAAGCAGCATGGCTAACATTAGCTGCTAGCTCAGTCACCATGCAGTCGGGGGTACGCCTATCTCATGTCACTTAATTCACCTACAATCACGGTGTAATGAGGGGTACGTCAGTAAATAATAAAACAACACAGTCATCGGGACCTCCACCAGAGTATGCTGTGTGGAATGTTAGAATAATGGTTAAAAGTAGGAGCCCGTTTAATAATCCAGGCTCATGTATACAGTAAAACACCTCTTCTGGATACCTCGCATAAGGGGCCACCCCGCTTAAGGTGCCAGTTTGCCCGAAACAGAAATTCTTATTTAGTTTATTCTAACCCCGCTTAAGGTAATATCACTCTTAAGGGGAAACTTTGCTCGGAGCGGAGGGTGGCCCCTTAAGTGGGGTTTCACTGTACATGAAAACCCTTTTTAGTATGTTGTAGAGACTCAGGGATGATACTTTATTCAACACTTATGGGCGACTTATGGATCGTCAAGATCGAGCAGTGGTTCCTGACTTCAGAGACGTGGAGAATAGTCGGCCAGTGGAAAATGCTTTACAGAAGTTCCACAATATTCAGACACTAGTTGAGGAGCTAGCAGAAACCAAACGAGAGTTAGGCTTGTCAATGTTTATGCCACGATGGGCAGGTTTTGTATTACTACACTGGGCGTTAGCCGAGTGTAGTGAGTAGCAGACCTGACCAGAGTGTTCCAGTATAAACATTGAGAAGGCTAATTCGAGTTCGGTTTTGTATTTGTCCTACCCCATCTCACCGAAAAACAGACAAAAGTGTTGACACTCATCGGAGGATGGCCACATTTATCAATGCTGCCGGATCTACTTTCGTTATCTCGTCCCTGATTGGTCAGTTTTTTTATTCACCTCGGTGCATAAATAACACTTTATTCAACGCTCCGTCAAATAAACTGAGTCAATGTTAAACCTATGGCGTTTTTTATTAGGGGTAGGATAATGATAATTATGTCTTTCCATGAAGATTAATATAAAGTCTGGCTGGTCTCTCTGGCTTGTCGTGGATTATCTGGTTGAGCTTTTCTAAGCCGTTACAGGCTGGTGGCTTTGTGAGGGGTATTTCAAGCAGTGAGCTACAATCACCTTTAAATTGAGATGTAGGTAGATTTAAGCTGTGAGAACGATAACCTACAACGGATCCAAGTATTCTTCACTGATCACTAATATCCAGCTATTCTCTCCTGATAATGAAGTTTTAGTAAATTCGAGTTCACATCACATAGCCTTGTACCAACCAACGCCGATTCTTGTCCCGATGTGCCTTACAATTGATTTCCCGACTCGAATAAATTTCATAGGGACCTCAGACAAAATCGTGAGAGTAGACCATGTTTCCATGATTGACTATACGATAGACCACAAATGGATACCGAGGCTGCAATTGGAAAGGCTAAGCGTAGATCACCAGATAAGGTCCAACATGTTGGATTTTTCATAGCCTATCGTAGCAGACTTCTATTGTAGCTTATCGGTAGCTAATCGTAGCCAAGGGGCATGTTTCACCGAATGGATCGCGACAGAACTGTACGATTCAAGTTCCAAATACCTCAAGGCAATTAGGCCTTCACTTGAATGTAATGATATGATTATAGAAACCTAATTTAGTGCGCTGGGAGGAAGGGACATACCTGCATTCTCCTTGCATATTTCCCGGTTACCACTTCCATAGCATCGGTTAGCCAGGCCTGGCGTCCACCTTCTACAATATGGCTCCGATATCTTCTACGATGCACCTCCTGATAAAAAATCAAAATCGCGTCGGATGTTCACCTAATATCGGGGCAGTTGACCACGTTTCTGCGATTAGGCACCAAAAGAAACCCTTACGATGCGTGGTTGATTGGCATGTCTTGTACCTTCCCGATATGTCTCCGATATTTGCTTTTTGTATCGGTGCCATATCGGTAGGTCTAAATTTCTATCGGTGTAGATGGACGCCAGGCCTAAGAGTACGAATTATTGGTAAAGGTATATGGTAAAAAAAGTCTCACCCCTGGTATTTTTGTCCCATAGGCTTAACATTGAGAACGCGTTCTCAATGCCCCTACGAGTATTGCAGTCCATTCTCCATTGTCTATATCTTGTGCATCATCCATTCTTTTAGTGTATACAGGGGTGAGATAAATACAGAAAGCAACTCGTATTGGTCAAAGTCGTTGTTCATTCACTCATTTGAATGCCACATGATATTCACTCAGCTATCGCCTCGTTTATATCACCCGGCATCAAACTGGTGGAGAACGATAACTTTGACCAAAACTAGTGGTTTTCTTCTTTAGCACCGCTGTAACGTACGTATATCGCGTGATTTTGCCATCTCTAGGTTTAAAGTGTGTGTGGTAGGAATCCGGTCACTTGAGGCCCCTACTGCCTGCGGTTGGTGCGTCAAGGAGATTGGGTGCTGCAGGGAAAGGGACTTAAGATGATTGAGATATATACGTTTCCATTTGGGTATTGGGTGTACATAGAATGGACGTGATACACGCGGGAGTGGGGGACGTACTGGATGAGCAACTCAGAGATAACTCAGTTTGCAGCGTAGGGAGGTGAGTCAGAGGGTGTGGGGAGGGAGGTTGTATCCCCGCAAGACTGCGGTGTCTATGATACCCATAGTAAATGGGCTATGAACACCATGCTCTACTTTATTCTCTAGTTTCGTATCAAACTTTATTATTCACGTAATACAAAGTTTCCATTGAAAACACATAGGGAGTGTGTATCTACATGCCCAGACCATACAGATATATCCGCCTAATACAAAGTGTCCATAGGAAAGACATAGGGAGTGTGTATCACCATACCCAGAGCATACAGATATATCCACTTAATACAAAGTGTCCATAGAAAACACATAATGAGTGTGTATCTACATGCCCAGATCATACAGATATATTCACCTAATACACAGTGTCCATAGAAAACACATAGGGAGTGTGGATCTACATACCTGGAGGAAACAGATATGTTATATGCTCCAGGTTCCCATAAAGTTCGCATACAGAATAATAGTGCGTACTGATAAATAGTGTGTACTTAGATGAAGGGTTTTTGGGGTTTTTTTGTAATTTTTATTAGGGAGTATTGTGTGTACAATCACCGGTCGACTTCGGCTATTGAGCCGTTCTTCCATTCGGGCCCTTGCCCCTACTCCTCATTCTAATGGCGGGTGTTAAACCAAATAGTAATATCGATATGCCACTTGTCAGGAAAAGGTGGATGATGAATACAATATGGAGTGGCTTCAGATAAAAGCGGTTGTACGCTCTTCGGAGTCGAGTCGCAATATCCTTGCATGTGCTTGGATTACCAAGGTCACCTCCTCGAAGCATACAACCACCTTAGTCAGCAATCCGCAATTGGGACAACAACAAAAAAAAGTCAGCAACCGATCTATTCTGAATTTTGAGGGTTTCCAAGAAGACCATCGTTGATGATTTAAACAAGGCTCGATTTTGTCATGTATAGCGATATTGCCGGCAATCACCGATATACAGTCAGGGATCACCGACGAACCTTAGCACTGCTGACGCAAAATGGAAATGGGCTATTAGGAGAACACAGATTTTTCCTTGAGACTGGTAATCGCACTTTGCCTTTAAAATTCCGAACCAAAGGAGATTTCCTCAAGACAAGGGGAAAGATGTGAAGTACACCATTCCCTTGTACATTATTCCTATATACCCATTTCCAAAACCTCTATAGTTACATACCGCTGCTGGGGTGCAGTAATTATCAGTTATGTAGTGAGGCTGACGTTTTCGTCCCAGGCTGACGTTTTTGTCCCGGGCTGACCATGTGATATAAAGAGCGCCGGGACGAAAACATAGCTATTGCAGTTACTCGATAAGGGTGGCCATTTTTTCGGGGCTATCGCAAGTAAAGAAATAATCATTTTTATCGATATTTGAAGGTAAATAGGAATAGGGAAACCAAGTACCGGTAAAAGAAAGTCAAAATAACTCACCTCGTAACTTTGACTTTCTCTCACCAGAACATAGTTTCCCTCTAGTCTCTACGTATGACTCTAACTTAACTGAGAAAGTCTCCACCGTTTTCGTCCAGCCCTCTCATAAGATCTCACACTCTCTAAGTCGTAATCTGTACAAGGTTCTCACGGCGCTCTATGAGAGAAAAATTCTTAACGAACTAAGCTTAGAGCCTTGAGAATCCACTGGCACACAGTATTCCCGCTAGGTGGCATCATTGATATGATAGGAATTTTGGTTGCATTGATGTACGTCTTTAGCACGTGAGGCAGTGGATTCTCAAGGCTCTAAGCCTAGTTCGTTAAGAATTCTTCTCATAGAGCGTAGTGAGAGTACAGAATACGACTTAGAGAGTGTGAGATCTTATGAGTGGGGTGTTTCGTCAGCTAGTGGAAACGAGGTTTATCTGCCACGAAACCTCCAGCTCCAACACGCTGCCGACACCCACGTCCACCTTTTTTTTAAGTGAGTGGGAGAGTGGGAGGGTTCTTCATGCCTCAAGGCGTGGAAACCTCATCCCTCGATTGAAACCACTCTTCATTATTCCACACAGGGTAGGACAACCCGCGCCGGAGTCTTCAGATCGTTGATGGGATGGAGATAGGGCTTTCATTCATACATTCAGGCAGTAAGCACGAACCGATCCATTGTGATTTCTCCCACTTCCAGCTCCATTGTATTCCACGCGGCATCGATGCCGTTTTATTCTCCATACATCTCTAGGTGTCCTTTGTTGAACTATTTAGTGGTGTATGGTGGACATAGTAGGATGGTTCAGCTAGTCACTACCAAGTGGCAGCTACATTTTTATTCAATTTTTGGTTCTTTTAAAGAGAATGAGGATAACCTATAGTGTGTTAGATATTACTATATATATATATATATAAATAAATATATATATATATATATATATATATATATATATATATATATATACTGCTAGGCGAATGTCTTACGTCTAATGGTATTAAGGTATAAGATAATAAAGAGACACAGTGATATTTTAGTCAGAAATACTCAACTCGTTCTTCGAACTCGGTCAGTGTTTCTAACCAAATTATCTCTGAGCAGATTCCATTCAGTCACACTAACTATGATCTATATATTACGAGTGAGATAAGCTGCTGCTTTCCCATAGTCCCTTCTCCAGTAAGTAATTTAGCTAAAACAAAAGAATAATTTTGCCACACTAGAAACAGAGTTTAGATTGAACAATAAAAAAGCCCAAGGCATCTAATCCGTGTTTAAGGTGAGTTCGCCAATGAAAATAAAAAAGGAGGGGTTAATGTATAGTAATACATTGTAAGTACAAGCAATACTCATATATTTCAATCTCCATCTTATCAAACCCTCATGAGTGGATGTGACCCCGGGATTTACCCCTACTACACCTCGTCGATCTGCACGGCCAGGCGTCTATATTTCACTTGCAGCACCCAGTGGACTACAGTCAACCACGCGTAAGGAGACACCCTCCGATCCGGGGCAAAGTGTCCGCTTAAGCGGTGTCGCCCACTTCGGCGGGGTTTTCAGTATGCCGATGGTTAAGCTATGTAGTATATAGTACCTTCATACAGGTGATACTATGACATAGATACACCGTTATAACCACACAGACACCCCACAGACACCTAACTGACGCCTACAGGAGCTTACGTAGGCTGTTGCTGTGTGTCTAATGATCTAGACAACAGTCTACCCGCCTCACATACCCACCACAAACAAGGAATTAAAATAATCTGGAGTGTTGTCCCCACACTGTCCTGTTATATTTGATAAGGTTTCCCTCCAAAGTGCACCCTTAAGTAGGGTTACAAAGCAGTATGTACCGAAATAACTGTCCCCTTCAGCAGGGAGTCGCCTCCAGCAGTGTTGCTCCTTAAAATGTCCTCTTAATCAGGGTTAAAATGAATTCTCAATAGAGGGAGAAAATTCCGTTCAGAGCAAATTTCCCCAAAACTGGGTTTTCTCCTAAGCGGGGTTTCCAAGTATCGGGGTTCTACTGTACTTTATTCTACCCGTGACGTGGCCGTATTTGGCTCTCAGCACCATCCTACGGCTGGCTTAAGCCCTGATCACCCCATGACCGATACACTGTCCAGCCTGCCTGACCTATCGGCCACGGCCAGATCAATCAATACCTGAAACGCCTGGCACTGCCATGGGGCCAGGCTCAGAGGTGCCCTCAATTGATCTTCTATCGGCTGCAGTAGACTGGGCTGCCCACGCTGCTGAAGGTTTCACACTTTGCCCGCGCTATTTCCACACCTCCACCTTCCTCCTATATGCCCCTCCATCCTTCACGTGCAAGCAACCCATGTTTACGCCAACCCTGTACAGAACTCATTCCTGCTTCACAATCGATGACTTGACACTATTCACTGCCTAGTAACCTTTTGCGAAATAGGAGCAAGTGGTATGTCGGTCATTGATGAATGAGCGTGTAATTATGAATAACAATAAAAGGTTTGGGTTACATTCAGTCTATGAAAGTCTATCTAGAATCGCCAACACAAATTGGCGTGTATGTGAGATATCATTTAATAGGAGGGTCTCCTGCCGATAATTTATCAACTTGGAAGCAATACTCAGCTGAAATATGAAATAATAGCTCACATATAGGCCATTTTGTGTTGGAGATTACGGAACACTCTGCGCTTTTGCTTGGTGTGTCTCCGGCTTTACACTAGACGATTAAAATCGGGACGACTGTAGATCGTCCGGCCAGTAGTCTTCAGGTAGTGCTCGACGTACACAATAAAACCATCAAGAATTGCCGACACAAGAAGTACAGCAAGCGTACATCACACTGCACGAACACCACCATTTTACATATGAATGCGCCCGGCGTATATATAGGTATGCTTTTGCGTATGCAAGGTCGTCCTATTTCCTGTGTGTAGACGCCTCATCTGTGGGCGTATATAAACGTCCATATGGCGGTCATATATACGTCATATATACGCCTGATTCTGTTCCGATCTCTGCCACTTGGGGACACCACTGGTAGCATATCTTATTTTCCATTAGTCATTAAGTCCTTGGTATACGGAAAAACGAATGTTATATTATCAATTTTGATTATAAAATTGTTCTAAAACCCTATTTATTATCTCTTCATTAATTACATATAATAAACCCAGCATTCTTTTGTGGCGGGGGTGGCGAGGGGTGGCGGGGGTGGCGGGAGGTGCTTGGAAAGTGTCTAACAATATATATATTGTATGTTTGGTATGCATCGAGTATTTGACATATGATTTCTGTCCACCGAAGCAGGCGTTTACAAAAGACGACCATAGGCGATGGTTCTTGTGACACTACAGGAATGAGTGACAATGATTATGCACGTAATTAAGGTCCTCCTCTCTAATCAGTGTTTGCCCTCAAATAACCCCTGGAGGTAACGTTAGCATATACTGATGATATTACATGCATAATGCATGGTTCGTTATCATTAACAATAAATGGATCACTGATGAACGGTGAAATTTCAACCCTTCGGAGACACAAAACTATGAATATTTGCTTGGAATGTGTCTACCTAACAATATACATTGTATGTTTGGTCTAGTATTCAACATGGTTCTTATACATATTAGTGTAATATTCACCAATTGTAATCATATATAAAACATTTATATCAATACTCATGGATGAAGTGTAATCTCTTCCGTGTACAAGGTTCAGGTTAAGTTGTAGAGACTGATCTAGAATTCTCGTTTGCAGATAACTGCTGTACCTCTTCCCTATGTAGAGAAAAAAAGTAAAATACGACTAGCATTCCAGTGCTAAGAGGAATTTGACCAGAGGATAGTTAGCACTTGCACAGTACTGCAGAACACCTGAACCCTAGTAAATTACTGAAGTATAGATGAATAAATACATGACTGTGATTGTGGTCTACTGGTCACTTGGTGGCAAGATTAATACATGTTTTTGGGGCGATTTTATGTTACTGTCTCATTGCAAATTGTTTTATCGCATAGAATCAACATTTTGGTCGAGGTTCTACCTCACTGTATATATACTAATTAGGATCAAATAATATGTTTATCATTGATGAATGAGCATGCAATTATGAATAACAATAAAAGGTATTCAACTTGCCATTTCTGCAACTGCCGTGCAGACATGCCCTAATGACTAATGACTCGTTTGCTCTCAGAAATTCTCTCAAATCTATCAAAAATGTCAGAGAAAACAAATTTTATCAGTGAGTTTCGAGTATTTTCAAACATCATAAGGGCGTGTTTGCACTCAGCGGAGGTAATTGGGTCTAACTGCTGATTTTCAAATTTGTCCTTAGTTACAGTTAGGTGTAGTACGGCTGCCAGTGCCAGCCTCCTTCACAGTTAACCTCAAATTGAATATCCGGGCTACATTAAATGGTCAAGGTCAGCCACACAGTCATCTGGATCTGTCTGGAACCAGCCTCGTTTCGGAATCCCAGGGCGCACCAGCGTCTATCTTAGTTCCTATCGGCTCCACCAGGGGGGACCAACGCGTCTCCATGTCCATCTCAGCCAATCAGAGAGCGCGATGCAGACAGATATGGCCAGCAGCGATAAGATCGCCGGAGCAAATTGTCCCCGACGTCGATAGATGGGCAAAGCTGATTGGCTGGTGTGGTACTTGAGCTGGTTCCCGAGGTGACGCTAATAGTCCTGTCATTTCGTTAGACACCGGTACAGGGAAGAACATGTCAGTATTGTGGTGGCCTAATGTGAGATTTGTTTCGCAACTCGAGAACATATTTCATGATTTACGTCAAAACGGGAATGAATACATCACATTTAATGGTGAAGGGATGGTTTATGTAGGTTACGTCTACCACAGGTTATCAGACGAGGATCTACACAGAACAAAGTATTTGTATTTTGTAATTTAGACTTAGGCCCGGCGTCCACCTACTACGATATGGCTCGATATGCTCTACGATGCACCACCCGATGAAAAACCAAAATCGCGTTTCTGCGATTAGACCACGATAAAACACCATTCAATGTGTGGTGGATTGGCATGTCTAGACATATGTCTACGATTTTACACCTTCCCGATATGTCTTCGATATTTGCTTTTTGTATCGGTGCCATATCGGTAGGTCTAAATTTCTATGTAGTAGGTGGACGCCAGGCCTTAGACTAGCCTCAATCCCTGTGCCCTACCCACCTCGACCGCCACCGCCTACTGCACCTTCTTCTTTTTTTCCCTTTTTCTTTTAGTCTTTTATTCTAGTTTTTAACTCTCCAAGTGGCTCAATGCCAGGGAATATGCATGTATTACTCTGTCTCTGTGATAACAAAAGTAGCAGCAGATGAAGAGTAAGAGAATGACTGAGAGACGGTGATCTTATGGTGTCCACCGCTACGGTGTCGTAACTCAAACATGTTGTCGGTGGTTGTCTCTCCATCCTCAGTTTAGTTTACAAACATTTTTGTGATATTCGAGGATCCTTTTAGAATTCGCTTAGGGGGGGGGGGGGTGTCCACCAGGCTACCGACGCGAACCGACGCGCCCCGATATTGACCTCCCGATACAAAATCCACATCATAGCAAAATCGTAGAGCATATCAGGACAGTTGGTCAGGTTTCTACGATAAAGCTACCGACGCGAACCGACGCGCACCGACGCAAACCGACGCAAACCGACGCGCTACGATAAAAAAAACGTATCGTAGAGGGTCTACGACAATCGATCATGTATCGATTGTCATAGCGCTTCGGTGCACGTCGGTGCGCGTCAGTGTCTAAAGAGGGGAATCATATGAAATATAAAATTTTCAGAATACCTGGAATATATAATGATCTTGCCGCTCTGCAAATATGGGGAAATTTGATAATAGATAAGGGTCTCAAATCGATCATTTTATACTTTAACTTGGAATCGACTTTTTTCATTGAATATTATAATGAAATAACATATAATATTGTTTTCTATCTTCAGATATAATATTAATCATAAATATGCATTATTTCTGGAATCATAAAGGAAAAATAGTTGATTACGCTGGTTGCATCGTGAGCTATATCAGGGTGAATCGGAACCATGACACCCTTTTCATGCACCCTCCCAACACGTTACGACGCGCACCGACGCGAACCGACGCGAACCGATACACTACGATATGCCTCCCGACGCGCTACGATATGGTCATTTTGTATCGGTTCGTGTCGGCGTTGGTGGGTACCCTGTCTACCACTCAACTTCAGCAATCTTAAATTTGATACAACGATATATCATATAGACCTCAACCCCAAATCATATCAATATCATAACACTCAGATATTGACTATGATTTCAATATGAGACACTGTCGAGCAACTCAATGTGAGACTCAGAGTGTTTTGGAGGTCATATCCTATCATTTCCAATTTCTATTCATTCAATATCAATTATGTAAGGAGAATTTATTATTGTTATTGAAATCATCAAAGATGCCCTTTTACAACTTTGCAACTCACTTTTACAACAACTTTTCGAGAAAAGAAGTGGTGACGTGGTACGGAGGGAAGTATGTTTGACTGTTGTTGTTTGTGCCATCAATAAAGTACGTACGCAGAATTTCTGAAAAGTTGGACCCCCCTACTCCCTCTCACATTCTTGTACGCAATAGAACAAAGTGGGAGCATATGCAGAATTTTGTAACCCCCCACCCCCCTCAGTGCACACTATTTTCTTTTTATTTCATTTTTTTTTTATATAATTTTTTTTTTTTTTGGGGGGGGGAGGTTCTTTTGCTATTGTTGACTCCTTTGGCATTGTAGTGTGCTGATAAATATCTTCGGTACGTACACTGGCCATATTTCAGTTCGATCCTATCGCTTACTTTATAAGGTCTGAATCGTGCGATGAATAAAGATATATGTACAGCATTACACAATAATTGCTCGCGCGACAAAACATAAATCATCCGGAGTGGCGTCAAATTATCCGGCCTACTGAAGGTGCCCCATGAGGAGAATGGGGAATCTCGGGGGGGGGGGGGCGGGTCTGACGTGATCACGTGATGAATGGTGATAATCCGTCACGTGGTATCACCTCTCAGCGCTATCAGAGGTGCAGATAACGATGATAAGTGTAGGCGGGGGTAAACGGGGGCCCCTCCCACTCCACGCCCAATCAGTATATTGGTGTTGCATAAATACACAATATTACCATGATTTCAATCTGAGTGGCCGTATTCTCCGCATAGTTGACGCGTAGAAATACTCCGAGCGATAGCGAGCAGTATTACGTAGTGTCAACTACAAGGAGAATACGGCCACACAGATCGAAATCATGGTAATATTGTATTTATTACTCACCTTTCGACTTATCATTATGGAGAAAATCTTGTATATTGTTAGAAATTCTACCCTAGCGCCGTGGTTTGTTTATATGAATTAGTTCCTATAACGCCCGTCAGGTGGCCCAAAAAGCCGTATTCTCCTAGGAGATTCCGGAGGTCCGTATTCTACTCAGTAGCGATCTGTAAGCTCTACAGTGGAACCCCGCGTAAGCTGTCACGCTCCGTTCCAGGCCAAAGTGCCCGCTTACGTGGGATGTCCGCGTACGCGGGGTTTTCAAGTTTTTTACTGAACAATATTGAAGTGTTTTGTACCGATGTGTAGGGGGGGTGGCAAATCTGAAATCTATTTTCCAATATCTTATTTGGATCCGAAGTAATTACACTTTAAATTATAAATGTATATTCTATGAATATATTCACACACACATTCATAAAAAAAAACAGATTTATCTATTTCGGTAGGTTGTCCTTCAGAAGTGCCCGCTTACACGGGGTTACAGGCCTTTTCGCAATATCGACTGGTTTAAAATACAGGCGGCCGTATGCTCCGAGGAGTTGACGCATGGTAATATTCGAACTTTTTCCCCATAGGCATCGGTTTTCGCGGCTCGGCGCATACAGCATATCCCTATCCACAGGGTATGTCCATACAGGACTCTTTCCACCCAGATCATCAATAGATTTAACTTAGACATAAGTTATTTAGATAGTAGGAATCGTTGAACATTTGAATTGAGTGATGACTTGCTCTGATATGCTCAGCCTAATGCTGGTTGTGACGTCAGGCTGTGACGGTCCGAAGCTGAGGACGCTTCCGATACACTACGATGGGCCTGATGATGCATCCCAGAAACAAAACCGATATCACGTTGCAATTTCAACTTTAATTCGTAACTGATTCACCCGAAGATGCACCCCGATGCATGCATCGTAAGGTCTGTAGTAGGGTATCAGGAGCTCAGTGGATGCCGGGCCTAACTCTGAAAGAATCATGTTGCTGAAAATCAGTTTTGTTTCTAGCTGAAACATCATTTGATCAAATGGTATAATTTGGGTCCTGCTTTGGAAATAAGAGACATTAACCAAATCCCATGTAGTAGCTTCTGATTTATTTTCTCTAACTCTCTTCATTGCAATCATCATTGCAGTGTTAAGACCTAATTGGACCTTCTCAAAGGTATGAGTGGTATTAGGTAAGGATACTGAATCTGCAACACATATTAATCATGGATACTCAACTTCTTAAATAACACATAAATATGCCAAGTAATTAGAAATATATTCGCAAGATCATCTAACGATATTCCCCGGTAGCTATGAATGTATCCTACAGGACTCAGAAGTGTCTAAGAAAGGTATACCTCCATAGTTCATCAATGGAAGACCTCGTAAAAGAAGTTGAATATTTTCCTGATTGCACATTGAAAGCTCCCTGGATATGCATTGGCGGCTGGTGCTGATTTCCCTGGACCGAAATAAACTTTTGTTATGTTCCGATGACAGGGATGAGATTTTCCCCTCCCCTCCACTAAACCGGAGATGGTAGGGATGGTGGTAACCCTTTATGGCAGCTCATTTATCTATTCCCCGGCCCAGTCCCCTATCACCATACTTAGCCTACCATGGCTGGTAATATATGGCATAATTTCCGCCTCAGATTTAAAGGATCCACCTTTTTGTAGGCAGCGAATTCCTCTTCCGTCATCATCAATCCCCCTTTTACGATGATGTATTGAAACTGCTTTTTTTTATTTCAAATAATCCCTTGCCGACACAAATCCGTCACGTTCAGTAACATCTCCGGGCTTTTCCTTCCATGAATTTGATTTTCTCTGAATGAGACCTACAGGGGAGTGCAATTATTTCCCCCGTTTGTCTGTTCGCTATAGAAAAGCGTTGCACAGACTCTTCCAGGGTGTAAAGTTAAAGAAGGTGCAAAATGGCGATGTATTTTTTTCATCGGTGCACTGTCAGCCTTTCAAGATATGATAATTTTATTTGATATGCCTCTACTAAGAGGCTGACAATTGGAATATTGATTGAATTTTCAATTAAGAGCGATATGTTAAAACTTCCTCATCTTGCATCTTCTACGGTACTAACATACTATAATATTATCAAGCCGTATTTGGTGGAAATCAATTCAATTCAAAATGATGGGAGTGGAATCAGCGCAATATGTACATTTACCTCACCCCTGTATTTTTCACCATAGGCTTAACCTTAGGAACTCAATAGCTAATTGGGTAAGACTTTTATTGATTAATAATGTCTGTGATCATGTATACGGAGTGGTCCATACTCATTAGAGAGAAAATACACAATATTGACTGGTTTCAGATAGAGGCGGTGGTATGATCCGAGTAGTTGACATGTAGTAATATCAGAGCACATGCGAGGATACTGCACAGAGTCAAGTCGGAGGAGCATAAAGCCACATTTATCTGAAACAAGTCTATATTGTATTTCTAAGTACCCGTCCTTTCCTGACAAGTTACGTACCAATATAAATTTAGGTACGCACTATTGCATTATATTTCCTTATGCGCCGGTTTTTGCAGCCCGGAGCATATAATATATCTGTATGGCAATACACACTCTTATATGTTTTCTATGGTCACTTTGCATTAAGTGGATAATATAAAGAAACTTCACAAAATTGTATATGAGGATTTATTTGGTGTCAGTTGTCTTCGCAGAATGATATCATGAAGCGGAACTTAGGGATATCAGTAGTGGAAGACAATGAATGCCATGTTAATACATATATAAATATATATATATATATATATATATATATATATATATATATATATATATTTATATATATATATATATATATATATATATATATATATATATATATATATATATATATATAATTGGGTGTTGTTTAGAGTTTATCCTACCCTGTCACATGTCTTTAATTGAATATGTCACCCGTGGCATAAAAATTATTATATGGCGTAATGGTGGCATACAGTCACACCATGTTCAGTATATGGGGATTTATATGAGGGGTAGTATAATACAGAATAGTATAACCAATTGAATCACGTTGGATATAGAAGGATCTCTATAAGATTTGCTGACGTAAGGATGTAGCACGTGGGTAAATGACAAGCTGTGAGGAGGTGGCTTAGTCAGAGTAAAACATGAACATTGCTCAAGATGCCTGCTCAGTGATAAACGACGACGCTCCACAATGACTGACTCAATCGTCTGACGGATGTCACAGGCCTTTTCTACCTCCACAGAGAGGAGATTTCCTCTGGGGTTTACCAGCCAATCAGAATGGAGATTACATCTCTCGTCTCACGAGGGTTATACTGGCTTTTGTGTTTTAGTTCGATGGTCGGCCGCTAGGGTTCACATCCCCGTAGGTTCGCATTGTCTATTTGTCACGTGATCAGCGACAGCCAATCAAATCACGTCATGTCCGCTGAGCGGAACATGACAAGGTGGTTCTGGGAAAGATGGCCACGTGACAGGAAGTGTCCATATTTAGGCAGAGGCTGGTGTGGCGTGACGTCAGGGACGTCAGGGAAGTGACGTAAGAAAACTCGTTAGAGGCAAACAGAACGCTGTGATCCTCTCTGAACAGTGAGAGAGAAAGTTTCACCATTGACAGAATATTCACACCTTCTCCGCTAGACTGGGCTCAGTCCCCGTGTCCTACACCTGCCTCCATAGATTGGTCTCAGTCCTTGTGTCCTACCCCTCCGTCCATAGATTGGTCACAGTCCTTGTGTCCTACACCTCCCTCCATAGATTGGTCTCAGTCCTTGTGTCCTACCCCTCCCTCCATAGATTGGTCTCAGTCCCTGTGTCCTACCCCTCCCTCCATAGATTGGTCTCAGTCCCTGTGCCCTACCCCTCCCTTCATAGACTGGCCTCAGTCCCTGTGCCCTACCCCTCCCTTCATAGACTGGCCTCAGTCCCTGTGCCCTACCCCTCCCTTCATAGACTGGCCTCAGTCCCTGGGTCCTACACCTCCCTCCATACACTGGCTTCAGTCCCTGTGTCCTATCCCTCCCTCCATAGACTGGCCTCAGGTCCTGTGTCCTACACCTCCCTCCATAGACTGGCTTCAGTCCCTGTGTCCTACTCCTCCCTCCATAGACTGGCCTCAGTCCCTGTGTCCTATCCCTCCCTCCATGGACTGGCCTCAGTCCCTGTGTCCTACCACTCCCCCCATAGACTGGCTTCAGTCCCTGCGTCCTACACCTCCCTCCATAGACTGGCCTCAGTCCCTGGGTCCTACCCCTCCCTCCATAGACTGGCCTCAGGTCTTGTGTACAACCCCTCCCTCCATAGATTAGCCTGAGTCCCTGTGTCCTACACCTCCCTCTATAGACTGGCCTCAGGTCCTGTGTCCTACCCCTCCCCCTGTGTTGCCACCGCTTTCCTTACCCCTCCCCCTACACTCCACCTCAGTCCGCGTTAGTGGAAGTCCAAATGTAGTTTTATTTCTTAATAACATCCTCAATCAAAAACAGGAGCAAGTCTACCTCCGCTAATTTACCGAGATAACAGAAGCCGAGGTCCCAACTATCGATAGGCCCGCTCCCATCGGCCAATCATTCCTCACCGATCTGCAGTTAGAAACCACCGACTTATTTATTTTGGAATATCCACACAAAATTTTGTATGGAAACAAGACAGCGTGTTAGATGGTCACTGACTATTTGGCAAGGATTATGCAATCAGGCCACAACTGACAGATTTCTTCACCGACCAATATGAATGGTGGTTTATCCTACCCCTCATATATAAATCCCAATAGACTTAACATGGTGTGACTTTGTGCCACGGTTATGCGATATAATACATATTTTCCATATACATATGCAATCAAAAACACTTGACAGGGTAGGATAAAATCTAAATGTCACTCAATTTTATATGATTATTTACATGGCGTTCATCGTCTTCTGCTTCAGATATCACTCAGCTCCGCTTTGTGATATCATTCTGTGAAAACAACTCATGCCATATAAAGAATCATATGAAAATTTGTGACGTTTCTTGATATTATGGCACTGAATACGATTACAGTTTGATACTGTTTTGCGCTACCGAACTATGGAAGTGTAGATATGATTACTGTAACTTACCGTCCACGTTTACGCAAGTATCCTGTATTTTACCGACATTTTTCATAGTGATGTTTTTACAATTTCAGTGACTTTCTTTTAAAAAAGAGAGAGAAACGGATCCTTCTGGCTCTCACGATGTTTGACATATCCGCACACACTGCGAAGTCGAGATAACAGTATGTCCGCAAAGTGAATCCAGTGCAGTTCCCGCCAACTGTAAACAAGCCAAATGTCGTCTGCCATCCGAGCTTTCCGCGGGAAAACTCGCTTAATTGTGGTCGTTCTGGAAACTGTACGATTCACGAAAATACCACGGGAACTTGTCAGTCGAGAATGGAGTTGTCGGTGTAGGATGCCGCCATGGCATTTCCTTGACCTTTATTTGACATTGAAGTGAATGTTGTGTGTGTTTTCTAGCAGCGGGAGACGTTGCGAGGACGCCACCTTGGTAACGTATCTTGTGTCCATATTCACCAGCGTACTATATCCTCTCTTGTGGATGGTATTTGGACACAGACACACTGAAATACCAACGGAATATCAATTTCCGGTATTTCTCCATGGTTGTCTCTTCCTCCAATATTGACAAGATTGCCTGTATTGTGGGAGATTGAAACCTGAGTGCGGTTCGCCATATGTGATAGCCAACTATCATTGAATTTGTGTATGTATCGTGTGTATATCATATACAGTACTTTACCCCGATTTGACATTATCTTAGGTGCTCTGAAGGACAGCTGGGATGTGCATATTTCCTTTTGGACATCCATATACAGATATAACACATTCACACATTACCTGCAAAGATCAAGATCATATTTTTAGTGAGACCTTTATTCAAGCTGTTAGTTTAATTTTCTGGTCATGAGGTATAAGCAATAGTGTGTACACACTTTTTAAGTAATAACGACTTAGATTTTCAGAGGGATATATTTGTAAGTTACTAATTTTTGCATCACTCAGTCTTTACTAAGTACTTAAAAAACGATGACGATGAATGCCGTTGTTCCTAGTCCAAACCTTTGTACTAGATAAAGATGTTCGCGATTGTCTACGATTTTTGACAATATGCATTGCAGGTTTAATATCCACCGAAAATGGAGTCTCCATACTAAACTTATAGAGCTTCGGGAGGTCTTAAATTCGCATCATAGTGGGTGGACATCTATTTGTGCTACCATGCGGCCATGTTTTTCTCCTGCATCCAGTTGCTATGAGTAATACACACCGGGCTTCTGATTGGACGGCCGGTGTCACGTGACGTGACCACTCACAGGATGTTGTCTCACGATTGTGTGTGTTTTTAATGTAAACACTAAAGTTCTCATCCACCAGGACAGCAGGTGCAAACAGCAGAGGGTGGAACTACCAGTGAGACACTGCGGGAGAGAATATTTGTGATCCTGCTGCATTTATTAAAATCTAAGATTTATTTCAACAATCTGTCAACTACAGTTCTTTTTTTAGGAGGGCTCACGGATATTCATAAACATGTAATTAGTATCATGATAAAAATGAATAAATAATATATCGGTCAGCACATTAGTACACAAGCCGACAACACTAACGACATGTTTTTTGTGTTTTTGTAGCAAGTCTTTATTTCAATTTCAATCATTTCAGATTTTATACGTCTTCATATGAATAGTTCTCTAAGTCACTTCTGCTAATAAAAAAGTAGGGTTTTCTGAGAGCCCAGTCTGAGAAGCATCTACTCCCATAGCATTAATTGTAAAAACGGTTTTGTCGACATTTATTGAGAAGTGAAGATAAAAATAATTATCATCCACCTAATACAAAGTGTTCATAGAAAACATATAGGGAGTGTGTATGGACATACTGGATGCCTACTGATATACTTTATGCTCCCGGGAGCGCATACGGGAAAATGGTGCTTACGAAAAAGTAGTGCATACCTACAACGAACTGATATCATCACCCTACTTGTCAGGTAAAGGAGGAAAATAACTGTAATATAGATTGGTTTCAGATAAAAGCGGTCGTATGTTCCTCGGAGTTGACTCTACACAACATCCTCGCATACCCCCGGATATTACTGTGCGTCAACTCCTCAGAGCATACGGCCGCTTGTATTTGACAGCAGTCAATTCTGTGTATGTATGTTACGATTTTCTTAACTCACAAAGTTAAAATCAAATAGTCTGATGATTATTATTCCACGAAGGTGTGACTAAAGACCTTGGATATCCACGAGGCGTGCTCTTTCTGAATGCCAGTAGATGCCAACAAGTACACCGGATGTTACTGTTTTTACTCACTACCAAGGTATTCAGGTGCAGATTTGGGTTTTTATACATTCGCACACATTTCTGCCTGCTCTTACAACACTTTAGTCTAACCTCCTATATCTTCAGCACACACCTTGTCATTTAACTGTGGACTCTGCCAACTCTCTTGAGTGGGTCCCGTTTCCTAATGCGTTCTGCTTTGTTTCCCTTGTTGATATTTCACACCACTATGATGTGTTTTCAGCTGTGGCTAGTCCTCTTTTCTCCTGCTCTGATTGGGTGTTTTATAGAATTAAAATGGCAATCTGGTGTCACTTTCAGATAAATTACCCAAAAAAGTCACTGTTTTCTCCACATAGTATCGTGTGAATTGTACCACCTTAAAACAGAAGAGATCCACTGTGTGATTGCTGTTCTCGGGCATTGTTTGTCCTCTTTATTTTTTTTATTTTGTTATAGAACCTCACGCTGTTGAAGTAGTGTTTTTAACCCTTTCTTGGTGAGCAGGTTGGTGGGTACCAGTAGCTGCAGGGCGCAGGGTGCCCCTGGGATGTATGTCTCTGGGGGCGAGAATGCCTTGAGGCATTCAGGAAAGTTTCACTTGTCATGTGACCTAGAGCAATTCTTTATTGCCATAGAGCAATTTTCGTTGAAACAGTATATAAAATGTATTGATTTCCACACATATCTTTCCATATTTTACAAGAACTCTTTAAATTTTTCTTGTATTCATTGAAAATGCCTGAATATATCATGAATGCCTATAGGCATTCTGGCCTTCTGTGTACATAATGCCTGTAGGCATTTTCGCCTCCCCCCTGTACATAATGCCTGCAGGCATTTTCGCCCTGAATGGGTTAAGTACAATCATGTGTTCTAACATTAAAAAAAAAAGTTCACTATAGGTTTTAAGCCAAAGCGTTTGAAAGTATTGTTGTATTGCTTAGATGCTTGGTCCTATAGAGGAAATCTTTGAAAGTCTAGGGTCAGAGATCGTATCCCATCGACTTTGAATTACGTAGTAATTACGTAGCGATTCAGACGAGATGGGTTCGAACTCTTACCCCTCACTTTCATAAGTTTCTGAATTTATCTCACCCTTCACATTGACCAATGGGCAAACCTTTGTGACACACTCCCCTATCCAGTATATTTGCTAAATACTTAAAGGGTGTTAGATACGAGTTCCCAATGATAAGTCTATGAGGAAAGAGAGAAGGTTTATATGTCTCTTTTGCTTTATACTACAGGCGAAAACTAATGAAACTTAAATCACTCCAGCAATGAAGGTGAAGATAATTTAGTTTATTGAAGATTGAGGTTTTTTTAGCATAGTGATTTTTTTAACCAGACCAACAGTACTGGATGAGGATGAGGATATTATGATGTAATCGAACAAACTGCAATTATACATTCTAGAAATAAAAGAGCTGAGCTCATTTCTATGAAAATAAGTAGTTCACTGATTAAATCGAAATATTATTAAAGAGTTTAGAAATAACAAGAGTAACTTCCTTGGTCTGTATGGTGGGATAGCCATGCCGCTGTGCTTCCCGCATGTCTGTCATCCTCGTCCCACAGATTCAACATAACTGTATTATGAACCTGGGGCCCGTTTAATAATCTAGGCTCATACTCATGAATGTAGACCCTTTTCTGTACCTTGTACAAGGTTTATCGTTTGATAAAATTTAAGTCTGTTCACTAAGACAGTAATAGCCGTCCATAAGGACGTCCATTAGTCTTGAATGAAGTTGATACACATCGTCCCTCGATCTCTCCTGCATACAGAAAAGGGTCTACATGTGGGATCCTAGATTATTAAACGAGTCCCTGGCTCTCGGTATATAAGGATCTTGATTTAGTGACATTTGACTTTTCATAGCAGCCTACTGCTCAAACAATTCGATTTAACTAGAGGTCATCGTCAATAGTCTGTACTACCCTAAATTAGTGAGATTTCCTTCATGTAAAGCGTGTGAGGATATTTTGAAGAAAAATTGTAAACTTCTACACTTGGAGTATACTCGAAACGGCTGTATAGTCAATGTACCCCTCAGTATAGATAAAAAAATTCGATCTGCCGACCTGATACTTATTTACCTGCAACAGTTTTCCATACGATTCCGGGGCAAACAAGGTAGAACAACAACAGGTGAGATGTATATAAACCGACACCCAGCACTGTACAGACCATCTACTTCACATTGCTGAGATTACCACTCACCAACTATTCGCCAACCCTTTTCCTGTGTACAGCACACAACCTCAGGCTCATTTACACACTCCCTATGTGTTTTCTATAGACACTTTGTATTGGGTGGATGATAACGATATTTATTATCCACCTAATACAAAGTGTCCGTAGAAAACACATTGGGAGTGTGTATGGACATACCCAGTGCACACGGATATGTTGCATCCTCCGGGGGGTGCATACGGAAAAGTAGTGCGTATGGAAAAATAGTGTACAATGTATAACTAAAACCAACTGATATTGAAATTCCAGTTCTCAATGTAGACTGGTTTCAGATAAAAGCGGTCGCATGCTCCTCGGAGTTGCTTCTGTGCAATTTCCGAGCATGTACTCCGATTTACTATACACCCATGCCGTATATACTGTAAATATGTACCGTTTCGGTATATGACGTAAACATACTGTACGGACAAGTGGTCCGTACACCAAAATACGGACTACCTACCCATACACATTTATTAAAATTTTGGTTGTTAAGAAAAATTAAATTGATTTTTTTTTTATTTCGGGTATATAGTAAATATATAACGTCCAACCATGCTTGTACAAGTCACAGAACTCGATGCTAATTTACCGTTTGTACGGAACTCGGCGTAAACGCCTCGGTCCGTACATACCGTAAATTAGCATCTCATTCTGTGAATTGTACAGCATGGTCAGGACGTTCGATATAATTACTGAGTAATGTTATTAGATTTGTTTAATCGTGAATATCCATAATCAAAGACTTAAGCAAGTCTTTAATATTATTGAGTAAATACATAATACAAAACATGCACTATATTCAGCCATGGTATTTTAATAAATATGTGATAGAAAATATGCATTATATTGAGTAACGCTTTTCAATGAAAAATAATAATACGCACCATGAACCATGTACCATAAATACATGATACAAAACATGCTCCATATTGAGCCATGGTATTCAATAAAACATATAATACCAACAATACACAATTGGGCTGTGGACAATACCCTGAAAGTCCATTTAAGACAGTTTCGATCCACGATTCCGATGAGAATGATTGTGTCATTTTGAAGGAGACTCCAATGTAGTCTTTATTTAATCTAAAAGCCTACAGAAGTACCAGTTTTATTCAATTCCACTGCCTCTGAGATTTCTCACGGATTTCAATTTGATAACAGAGAATTCCTGACAGCAGAACCTAAAACCCTCAATGAGAATTCCATTCCTCAATTACTAAATCCTTGATTAAGGACACAGTTAACATCAGTAATTTCGACCCTGTTTTGTTTCACAGAATCCCCCGATGTTTTAGGGACCATAAAATGGTGTTCGCCGCACAGTAAATGCTTGATGGGCCAAAATGAAATGTCTTGGGCTCAATGCGGTACTGTTTTTGTCCCTCTCCTGTTTTTTATTCGCCACAGAATTCTCACAAACAGTGAGACACATGTGCACGAAGGGGTTGTCACAAGCAAGCAAAAATATCATCTCTCCTAAAGAGAAGCTGGTGAAAACTTAAGTCCATTCTTAAAGATTAATGTATCTTTTTATCCAACTGGGAGTTTAATGATGAAAATTACGACTGTTATTGTTCGGGATTTTTTTCCGTTGTGACATCTTTGCACTACGTTTATCATTTAGTATTTAGTCTACCTTTGCATTTTTTATACCTATCTTCATAGATTTAAAGGCCAGAAATCGGTTCAACATTTATTATCAAACTATTATATATGATAAACCTAAAAATACAAGTACAAACATTTTGGATCCTCAGACCTGGATGGAAGGGGAACTGCACCCCCTGCCCCCCCCCCCCCTCAGAGGCTACGGTACTGTCTTCTATATTCCCTCAATGGTGCACCCCTCTGTTATATGTGTACTAATGCACACTTGTTGGTAAAAGAAACGCAAATAACCAGAAGAGATCATAACATAAATATCAGAAAAGACCGCCAAAAAACTGTAAAATATCAAAACTCTCCAATCTACCAGGGAACATAAATTTGGGATATGTTACCAATAGACTTACAATCCACTGAGAGAAGCACTCACTCTAAAATAAAGCTCAAAATATTTTTGGATGAAAACCCAAATCTCTGATCCCGGCCATCCCACACACACAACAACTAATTTTTCTTCTCTTCTCCCCAATGTGCAATTTTGTCCATGTACTACCGTCCTACTTGTTACTGTCCACTGTCTCTCCTGTAATGTGCTATAAATAAGATTATGCAGACACCAAATTCTAATCATCACATTTGGATGAAGTAAGATAAATCGTGTACCTTGATATATATATGTTTTTCTTAGACTCCATTTAAAAAGTCCAATGAGGCTGAATTGTATGTCTTTTCTCTTGAATAAAAAAAAAACGATTCCCACTACGCGACTTTGGGGCATGTGCGGAGCGTGAGTCGATGACTATGAGCATAAATTTCTAGGAATCTCCCATGTCGCTAAGTCGTAACGCCAAAATGTAGAATTGACGCCTCCTCTTGTCCCGCCCCCCGTGGTACGTGCAGGAGTGGCCGAATAGGATCCATCCCAAAAAGGCACTAGTTACTTGCAATTTAATTTCAAACATGTTTGAAGTGTCGCTGACTATGCCCTGTCACCTCCTGTGCAACTGATGTTTCCTGGACCCTATGCCGGACACCAAACTCTGGAGCAAGAATCTCCAAGTGGGAATCGGCCTTTACATTCAGCACGAAGACTACCGTCTGCCCACCGATTATGGCATTTAACACCACTCACCGATAGGCCTTTTTCCACTGGCCGGTGTCGCACCTTATCTGCTTAGTTACTCCACGGCTGAAGCCAAACATTCACCTGGCAACGTATCCGTTAGCATTGAATGACTGAGTGTATCAGCGTAATACGCTTATAAAGCCAGTGCATGTACAATTTCAGAGAAAGTGAAGCGATTCCATCGTATTCTATGGTATTCCAGCTCCAATTTGATGTATCATACATGTATATCATCTCAATGATACTTAAGATACAGCTTAGATAACACAGGAACACCAAGACTAGATGCACACTAATACATTGGCAGGCCTAGCAATAATGTGCTTATCCTCTTCCAAGTTAGAATCAAGATAATTATCAACTATACAGTTTAGACAGCCCAGACTCGTAAATACAATACCCTAGTTTGTTCCAGCAAGTTAATCTGTCCAAAAACAATGCTCCTGCAATCACACCCATCGTTCACACTTTAGGTGTGATTGCTATATATCTCTATGGACTTATGGCCGGACTCGGCCGTGTTTGTCCGAGCGACGGCCCAACTAACCAACGCACCGTTAGGTGGCGTTGAACGGCAACACCTGTATTATGTGGCAATTCTTGTGCAACACTCAGGTGAAAAGGAAAAGGGTCAACGATCTTTTTTCTCAACATTACGTAATATGGCACCTACGAATGAATTTCTGTACCACTGACAAAATATCTTCATTTCAAATCAATCGGTGGTTGAATGACCTTGACTGTCAAAATTCGGTCGGTGACTACTACAATTTTCATTGAAAACCAGGATTTTTTCTGATTTTTTATCTCTAGTAGGAACACCGACTGACTTTTGTACAGGTTGCATATAACCAGTGTCTTTCTCGTTCGCAGGTGGAAACGTTCGTCTATTAATTAGCGTATTTTGAGTGTGTTAAGCGGCCTTGCTGTCCCTGGACACCATATGGTGACTGCCCGCCCTGACCGACCACACCATCTGACCATCCATCATTGGTCAGTCCAACCTGTCAAACGCTCTATCTCCCGACGCGATAAGTAACAATTATCCTCATTGGTCGGCAGCCTTTGTCCCTGCGTCAAAGAGATAGGCAGCAGATGATTGGTCAAATCATTTCTAATTAACTCGGCTTCATCTCTGGTACTGTGAATAAAGAGTAAAATGTGATTAGCTTCTGTAAATTCCGCAGTAGGATCAATTTAGAACTAGGTGTATATCTTCAGGGTGGTAGAGGCCATTCGATTGACGATTCTTGAGTGTAAATTGTGAATTCTTTACTTCCCAGTTATGATATCATTACTGGAATACCATGTTTATTTTCAGGATCGGTACCTTGGAATGGTATTATTATATCCTGCCCATCCCGAGGTTCCGTTGATCGTAGCGCCCCCTCGAGTTACACTTTCTATGGATGTGTGTATTGTCAGGAAGACTTATATGTAATTACTGAAAATGTATTGAGGAAATGTTTCTTACTAACAAAAATTGAAAATTTTGCGTTTTTGGCTCTATTGCGTTCAAGATTGAGAGGGTGGATGGTACAAGTGCAAGTGCGAGTGTAATTATAAATGATTAACAATTAAAAGGTTTGGGAAGCATTTAGTCTCTGGATCGTTTCTGTAATCCACTTGCACCAAACCAACTTGTCCCTTCTACAACTGCCTGAGTCTAGGATCCAAACATATCAAGCTCCAGTGGATCAATGAGATATTTTGTTCTTGAGTGATTGGTCATGGTCAGCTGGGCATGCCTGACCCTGAGACACTGGCACTCTTCTCCTCTCCCAATACCAGTGAATAGCATGCAGATAGTAGAGGGATAGTTATTTTGCATTATCTCACGGTATTTTTTCTCCACCTAGACTGGAACTCGTATCCAACGCCTATTCGATATTTAGGAAAAATATCCAATGGGGGATTATGTCACGAATATTAGCCCATTAGTCAATGTGAGTGATGAGATAAATTCAGGAACCCATTCAAGTTTATGGTCATAGATTGATCCCATTTCGATTAAATCGCTACATAATTCACGCGGCTTCGCCTTGTGAATCACTACGCGATTCCAAGCTCTCACACTAAACTTTTCCTCCATAGTATGCTGGAATTCTATCGTTAAACTGGATGAGTTTTAATCTTAGCCACCATATGCCAAGACTGGAGTTTGGCATAGTGACTCCATGAGGCGAAGCCGAGTGAAGTCCGGAGCAAAAACTCCAGGAGTGGCATGCGGTGGCCAAGATTAAAACAAATTAGGTTTCGATTTTATCCTACTCGATTTTGGAATATTATGTGATAACAATTCTGTATGCCACTAGTGGCATATAAAACTCTGTATGCCTGTCAGCGTGGCATACGGAAACTCAATGTTAAGCCTATGGGATTTTATATTAGGGGTAGGATAATATATGTGACCACTCTAACGTTTTGACAATGTAAACATATAAAGGGTGCAAATACTCCCTAATAAGAACACTAAACCTTAGAGGATAGGCTTAGAGCCTGTGAGACGTTCTGAGGGCAGCACCAGGCTGATCAGGTGGGGTCGTTTATCGCCCATACGGCATGTCCGTCGGCCCCACACACCAGAGGGCGTTGGTGTGGTCAACCCCTAGTGGCCAGGCATTCATCCGGGCACTTAGACGCCACGGAATGCCGGGAGATATCTCCTCAGGGAGGTTTATTATTAGATGGGCGATAAGGTGTGGCTTGGAGGTCTCCGCTGCAATCTGTACATGATACTATAGCAGAAGTGCGTGGCCTTTATAGATGTGATATCATTATCAGTGAGGTGTTCGGTGGTGACAAATAGTGCAGTTCAGGGTGATCTTTGGGCAGGAGATACTCTGCCTAGATTAGGTAGAGATCGTTCAGACTTTCGGCTTGCTGGGAAAAGTCAGGCTTTGCACCAACAAACGCCGATGGTCTACGATAGAGCTCCCGATAGGTTACGATTGGAAATGGCCAAATCGTAGCCCATCTGTTAGTATTTGGAAGAGACTTTGAATAATAGAGCTCTGTCATGAATCAATTTGCTCTATGGCTATGATTAGCTACCAACAGGCTAGAATAGGTTACTATAAGCTACGAAAAATCCAACATGCTGGATCTCATTGGGAGCTCTACAATCGGTATTTCCAGTTGTAGGCTATTGGTATCAAATTGTGGGTCATCTTAGAGTCAATCGTAGAAATGCGGTCCACTCCGACGATTTCGTCTGACCTCCCTGAATCGGCGTTGGTGGGTGCAAGGCATATAAGGTCCGGCGTCCACTTAAGCCCAATGCCCATCTACCGATTTCGGAACATTCATGTACCTTTGTCGGCGACAAACGGACAGTAATTTGTCTCACCAAAGGCATCCTAACGGAGTCGGCCGTAGTCGGTAGATGTAGGACAGCTAGGCAAGGGTGAGCCACCGATTAGTAGACCGATTTGCTTAGGACTAATATCTACCACCCCATATTCTCAATGTCCAGCGGTCGAGCGAAGAGTTATGTAATTTGCCTGGGACAAGTCGACCGACACCTATACGATTTGGGAACTAATCGCTCAACCCTTAATCGGTAGATGGACATCAGGCTTTACTACGATATGACTCCGATACGGTCTACGATGCACCTACGGAAAAAAAATAAAATCGCGTCGGAATGTCCCCTAATATCGGGGCAGTTGACCACGTTTCTGCGATTAGACACCGATAAAAAACCCATACAGACCGTGGTGAATTGACATGTTCGGACATAGGTCTACGATTTTGCACCTTCCCGATATGTCTCCGATATTGACCTTTTGTATCGAAGCCATATCGGTAGGTCTAAATTCCTATCGTAGTAGGTGGACGCCGGGCCTTAAGGGTGGTGTCCACCAACCACGACAAGGCTATGACAAGGGCTGACAAGAAAGTTCCAAATGGGGCTTGTCGCAGCCTTTTAAGAAGGGGGGCTTTATGACAGCGTTGTCAGGGTGTGTTGGGAAGTGCTCACTCCACCAAAATTTCCTATCATAGATCTCTGCGACACGCTCCCGACATGCCATGACACTCCACGACAAGGTCCAGATGTGGGAAAGATCAAACATGTTTGATATTGTTGTAGCCTTGTCGGAAAGCTCCCAACTAGCTTCCAATCATGGCCTTGTTGTGGCCTTGTTGGAGCCTCTTGGCACCAACCACGACAAGCCTTCCAATCGTAGGCCAATTGTGTACCTTGTCAGGAAGCCATTGTCATAGATTTGTCGTGCTTGGTGGACGCCTTTAGGCTTTGCACCCACCAACCCCTATTGTCTACGATAGGGCTCCCAATAGGTCACAATTGGCTCTATGGCTATGATTAACTACCAATAGTTAACAATAGGCTACGATAACCTACGAAAAATCGGACATGTTAGATCTTATCGGAAGCTATGTGATTGGCGTTTCCAATCGCAGACTTTCGGTTTCCAATATTGAAAGTCAATCGTAGAAACATGGTCCACTGTCTCGATTTTTTCTGACCTCAAGATGAAATCTTATTCCAGTTGGGAAGTCAATCATAAGGCCTATCAGAATGAGAATAGGCGTTGGTGGGTGCAAGGTATAACCCTTCACTATCTGCCTTCCAGCTCCGCAACATTGGTAAGTTGTCGAGGAACAGTGTCTTATGCGGCATTTCCACCTACTGACGAAAACCCCACCGATTATGTGCACCCTGTACTATGTCTGTGCTAACAATCGTTAACCCCAAAGCACACACTCTGTTTCCACCTAACAATCGATTATGTGTTCCATGGGCACCAATTATTAAATGTGTATAGACACTGACCAGCCTGAAGGATAACCCTTCTTAAAGTAACGTAGAAATCGGTAGCGTTGAGAAAAAACGCTTTTTTTAGACAGAAACAGAGGTGGTCACCAATCGATTCATGGTCGCCGCCACCGGTTAATTCAACATGGTTCGATTTCGTCGGTGGCCTCAAAAGTCGGTCGGTGGTGCCTGATTGTGTAATGCAGGAGAACAAAATCATTGACGCTTCTTCGTTCCACCTGTCAATTATTGCACAAAAAGTATCACATAGTCGGTCGGTGGTGCTAAATACAATAATCGGTGGTCATGAGCGGCAGGTGGAAACGCCACATTATTGTCAGAGATGTGTGGCCATCAGATCATGACTACATACTACAGACCGAACTACCGATTGACCCACTGGTCCTTAACATATTTGGACCTAGGTTAAGTATTCTCCCATCAACTACATTTAGGGGTGAATAGCCGTTCTATGTTAATTAGCAAGGCACTGTACAGTTAGAGAACCAGCGAGGAAGTTGAAGAAAAAAGCTGAATCGCAGCCAAGCTCCACCTAAAAACTACATCTAAATACACAATTATAAAATGTAGACAGTTGTTTTGAAGGCATGCAAAGAAAAATGGGTATGTATTTATCAGAGTGCAGCCAGTATGAAATGACAACCCGGTGGAGGGCTCTATGGTAAGGAACTCGGTTTGGGGACTAACAGGGCCGGTACACTGGCTAATTTGGACACAACAAAGGCACAAGTGTGTTAGGGCCAATGCCCCACAGACTGGATATAACACACACCTTCTGATTGTTTTTCTTTCAGAGTTCCACACTCATTCATCAATGATGAACTTACCGTTTGTTCCTTTTCATAAATGCTGGGGCCTATTTCTTCCCACTTGTTCTAGTACTTAAGATGTAGAAGGGAGAATATATTTTGTTATTCCTGGAACAATACATGAATCAAAGTAGCAAAATTTGATTATTGTTTTTTAGTCCGTATGCTGTTTACTCATGTTAATAAATCGAATGATGAACTTTGAATCATTTTCTGAATCATTGAGACAGCTATTTCCTGTAAATGTCCTGTAAATTAAAATACATATTATCGTTACACTGATATTAAACGATGTTACACAAACAACTGTGATAGGACATCTAATGCTTGTCAATTTATTCAAAGGAAAATGTGATATTTCTAATCACAGACAATGATTGTGAGCTTGCTGCTAAAGGATCATATTTGATATCGTATACAGCCTCTAAACTGTTATGCTTTCTTCTCTTTTAATGCACAGAAAAAAGGAAGTACATATTTGGCCTCTGCAGGGAAGTTTTTATTGCCAATCTAGCGACTGGTTACATAACTTTCATTCTCGTAAAAATATTTGAATAGGATACATACAATTGCATGTACGTACATTTGCTGATTATGATGGAGAATGGTAGTTATGATAACATACTCACTTTTACTCCACTAGCATGATTACACCATGATTCAACCTCTTTTAGACGAACAGTTTCAGTTTTATATATTGTTGAGAAGAAATAAGTATTTTACAAATTTCACTATGAAGTGTATCGCGTGCAGTACAGCTTAAAGCCGGTCGTGTAGTGTTCATATCATATAACCACCTTAAAAGCTCATACAGGATCACTTCTGCAGGACCTAGCAGGTTTATGATGCTCACACTCTCAGACGCCAGGAACCAGCAAAAAGCCATGCCGGTCACGTGTGCATACCAGAGTGAGGCTGGGCTGTCACTTCCCAGTCTGCCCTTGGTGTCCACTTCCGCTTCCGCTATGTAAGGGTCTTCTCATGTCGGCCGATCTTTTACGACATCCTAAGCAAGCTTTACGACACTGGCGCCGATGGCCGAACGCCGGCAAAATGGTGGCAAATGAGCGAAGAGTTTGTGGAGAGCGTCTCCATGAGCTGGTTGCCGTCAGACGTGGGGTACCTGCGTCCCAATGACCGCATTAAAGGGCGCAGAGCCTCGAAATGGAGTATGGGCATTTATCTATGAATGGTGATGAGCGTTTCAAAATGGCGCCCAGCCGACCAGGAGGATTATGAGACTAAGAAGGTGATGGGAACCCAAGAGTTGCTCAATTTGTGAATGATAATCAAAGCGAAATTAGTCGCCATACGCTGTGATTAAATAATCTGTTGAGACAAAGTCTTCGTCAGCGAGTCTTGTTTGGTCTTATTAGTAGAGCGAGAGTAAGACTAATGGCCGATTTGACCGAAGTGAGACTCAATCTCTTCTCCCATCATCGGAAAAAATTATAATGGTCGTGTAGAAGGATCCGTTGCGGCATTTCACAAATCTAATCATTGATCTTATATCCACCCCTGGGTTTACAGATAAACTAGCGACTTCGTCACTACAGCCTATGGACAGCTATCTGGTAGATGTTGGCCATACACTGGCCGCCAGAGCTACACTACGTTAGCTCTGGTTGGGATAAATCAGTGACCACCTTGACCCATTAAAGAAAATCCTATTTCTCAGTATATTTCCTATAATCCCCCATGTGAGATGGTTGTGTTGGAGTATGTCGGTACTGTGGGAACCTATTTTTTACCGCCATACCCTTACGACACATTCCTACAAGGCTTTACGACACTCCAACAAAGCCCTTCTGACAGGGATGTTCTTCGTTGGACTGTGTCGTAAGCCTTGTCGGAGTGTGTCGGAAGCAGTACCCTCAACTTTGTTCTAGTGTTTTGATAACGAGACTCTGACGTCACGTACCTGAACTTAATGACCCCAAACCCGAGCTTCAAAGCCGAGCACTGGAGAGCAGCGTCCGTGGCTGCGGGGTTTACCCCTTTTCAGCCAAGGCCAGCGCCTTTGATGAGCACTTCCGGCAGAGCGCTGGTTGCCTGCATGTTGCTACTATTAGAGGCGTTGATTTGATCTGGCTTCTGAGGATTAGCCACAACGTCTAAAAATATCTGTACCTCAAGTGAAGACTGAAACGGGGTAATTTTCTGGATCATGGGTTTTCTCTGTGTTTGCTATCTGCAGTAGATCACCTGTTATGATTATGCATAAAACATCGTCGTAAAATCACACGTACACCTCCTCCAGACTATACATAAACAATAATCGAATGTTTTGTGGAGAGGCGACCGTAAACCACGACACGTTTGCACGTAGTAATATACGATCGTTAGCAAGTGTATTACGACGTCAACCTCAAGTGGTTTATAGGGCCGCTTGTCCACAAAACCATCGTTTGTTGCATTAGTAACCATCTTTTCAAATAAATTAGACCCAGTAATAATTTTTACCCTATAGCGCAAAGGCACTACTCTCCCGTATACCATGGCTTTGAGGCCTTATACCACAGATTTGAATCTGTATGTAACAGTATCTACATACCTTATAGAACTAGGAGCAAATGGTTTGTTCATCATTGATAAATGAGCATGCAACTATAAATGAATAACAATTAAAAGGTTTTTGACATTTATTCAGTCTATGGATCATTCTCTGTGACCCACTTGGTCTCGGTCAACTTGCCATTTCTGCACCTGCCTGAGTCTAGGATCCAAACATATCAAGCACCAGTTGGTCAATGAGATATTTCAGTCTCGTGTGGTTGGTCTTGGTCAGCTGGGCACACCTCTAAGACCCTGAGACACTAGCTCTCTGCTCCTTTCACAACATCACAGTGAATGGCACGCAGATAGTGAAGGGAAAGTTTTTTCGCATTATGTGAGTACTCTTACCTTTAGGCAATGTATCTGTATGCTGGGTTTTGACAGGATCTGCTTGGAGTTTCACCCCCACATCGAGACTTACCCTACGTTTAGACTAGATGACTAGATGACTAAAAACATGGCGACTCTTGATTGTCTTGCCAATAATTGTCAGGTGGTGATCGATTACGCAATATCTTCCGCAAAAGTCGTACACCCAAAAATTTTTTCAAGCGATTACGCAAGACAACTATTGGTAGAAATTTTACAACGTCTAAGATTTCACAGAATAGCCAGGTGCCTAGACGACTAATTCAAAGTTGTTTTGAACAGTTGCTGGCATTATAGGATCTGTTTTTTTCGTCAGGTGGTGCCGAATTGTGTAATCTGATGTAAACAGACAATTTGGAGTCGCCAGAGACTTGGCGTAAACTAAAGGAATTTTACCTTTTTACTACTAAAAGTTGTCAGGTGGTGGAAAATTCCGATGGAAACGCCGATAAGTCGTCAGGTGCTCCTATATTCAACAACTGTCGCATATAATCATCTATTGTAAATGCCGGGATAGTTGAGAGTCAGATTCTAGTCTAGAGAAAGCCTCAAACCAGACTATTCTTTTGTACCCCTATCATTATTCTCTGGTTTACAATTGCCTTTAGAGCACCCTTTGAAATTTCCAATATGTCTGACTTTTTGCTTGTTCTAATGATAAAAACAATGTTAATAATTACGAGATTATTCATCTAGGCCTACACATAGACCTCGTCAATAGCAAATCTGCTAAATAAGAAACTTGAGTAAAAAAACCTTTATACCAATGGCATGTTGACTTCTTGCTACCGATATGCAAACACAATCATACATATTGTATATCAACCGCACTGTACCTACAGTATTTTGTGTGAATTTCCATCACTTAATGGCGTTCTACTTGACTAAGATATTGCTTCTTTTCCCAGCTGCATCACGGGATATGTTATCAGTTAAACCAATGAACCATGACTGGGGTGATAACCTCGGTAACCACTTCTCAGCAGGTAGGATTCCTGAGTGACCTCCAACTGTGTCACTTCAGATTGCCTTTTTTTCGTGAGAACTTCTTATAATTATGACCGTCCTTCCATTGAATATTAAAAGGATCTTTATTGATACTTGTGGTATACAAGCTTATTTACATGTACTTGTCAGTAATGCTTCATCATTCCGTACACCTGGTTATATTTCTTCTATCCTGTTAAATTTGGTAGGTAAATACATGTATGTCAACCATCAGCATCTATAATGTATAAATGTTACATTATTCAGAAGAGGATTATATTATAGCAGACTTAAATGTATAGAATTTTAAATTTGAATTTCAACTTTCTCACAATTTTCCCTACGAATAACCCTGTTACCATTTTACAGCTCAGGATACCTACTTGTCTGATCTTTGACATGTCTAAGTATTTCTAACTATCTTTCTTCTATCCTGTTAGATTTTCAAACGGAAAACATGTCAACCTTCAGCATATAAAATGTCTAAACATTACTTAATTTCAAACAGGATCATATAATAGTAAACCTAAATATTTAGATATATACATGGGAATTTCACACAAATATCCCTAGGACGAACCCCGGTACCATTTTATAACGCATGATACCTACTTCAGATGTTTGACATGTCTAAGTATAATATCTAATTTCCAGAGGTCAACCGCCTAAAGTCTTCAATTTGATTCTCAATTTCATCACCGCCTCCCTAATTCCCGGCACCACTCTCCTCACAGCAATCCCCGCATGCCCCGCCTACGTCAACAGCTCGCGCATGCGCTCTTATCTCCTCCCGGGGAGCGCCAGACCGATGACCTTCCCACCGGGGTCAAGGTCATTTGGTGGGAGGTCAGCGCCGCACCACGTGGTCTTCTCACGTGACCCGTAAATGTAAGATAGGTGTCTCCCGTGTTCCCGTGTGGTCTCTACAAACAGTGGGTAGTTCGCGTAGTAAGTGCCTGGGGTCCGTTTAATAATCTAGGAACGTACATGTATGTAGAGCCTTTTTCGGTACCTCTATCGTTTGATGATATTTAAGCCTTTGGACTAAGACAGTCTTAGCCGTAAATAAAAGTCGGTTATAAATGTTCAATGAAATTGACCCACATCGTCCCTGGGTCTCTATGGTGTACAGAAAAGGGTCTGCATTTACCAGCCTAGATTATTAAACGGGCCCCAGATAAATGAAAGCCCCAGGTTCTGTATGGTATAGAAACCATTATGGACTAGCGCCAGGATTCATTGGTATACTGAGTAAGATAGGTTGTAGATTACAATACTTTGTTATATGTTGAAATATTTCTTTCCTGTTGCGCTATTATAAACTTGTTCAAGTCTTTGATTATCACGAATTTACTATTTGATGCATCTCCAGACACAAAATCGATATCGCGTTGGAAAGTCAACTTTAATCTGCAGCCGATAAACCAGATGATGCACCCCGATCTTAAGGTCTAACGTAGGGGATTCAGATATTCATCACATCAATAGAGTGAACCATTATACAATACTTGAGAATCTTTGTTTCCTCGGACAGGCCCAGGAAAGGTGGGGGAGATGGTGTAGATGTAAGTGGAGAGGTACAAAGAGTAGGCTAGGACATAGGGTTTGAGACCTGAATATAACCATTACAAATAACCATCAAATCTAGCAAGTCCAATATTAAAGAAAACTTCGAATAATGAAATATCAAATATTGGCCATAATTCTGGAATTAAAGTGAGTTTTCAACAAAGCAAATACAAAGTAGATGCAAAAAAATGTTGACAACAGCGTAACGCACTGAGAACCATGACAGCAGAGAAAAAGTTAGAATTCATACTGCTCAGATTCTGTGGAACCTGTGGGTTTCTCCGGGAAAGACCTCTATCTTATTTCTACAGAATCATCCTGCGCCTTGCCTTATCACCACTCGCAGGGCGGTGCCTTTTTTGATGTTGAGAAATCAAAGCGCAGCTGATCCCAGTAAATTACAGTACCCAACATAACTGAGACACCCGACTTTCCGGGGGAGAATATTTCACCAAACACAGGCTGGCGGGGTGTCGCGGGGAATGGGCGACCACCGGAACTTTATCGGCGCCGTCCCAGCATGCCTCGGTGGCGGCGTATCGGCGACCGCATCGCCCCCATGCGGAGGGGGAGCGTGTTATTCTGGGGCGGCCGACAGAGGTTAGTTACATGTAGACCGTACTTATTAATGGACATAGGCTCTGCCACATGTTTTGACCTCACAGGAACAGATTGAATATAAATCAGTATGCAGCATACTCTATTCATTCAGCCATGGTATGATTTCCATAGGTTGACAAATCTCAATGATTCTAAATTCCCTTCTTTCAGGAAGTCGTGCTGTGATGGGCCTGAAAGATCTTTATTATGCACCTGTGCACAGTACCTCTGCTCCCTATATTGTAAAAGGTTGCAGATAAACATTTGTAATTTCAGTGGTATTTTTGCCATGGACTGGTCCACTTGTGACCCTTTCCATACTTAAAAAAATAGATTTGAATCTTGGATTCATTATTTTCTTCAGTGGCAAAGGTCAGCCGATGGAATGAGTATACACTGGATCTAGTCCCTGGGCCAAGACCCCAAATTTTCATTTCCGCTGCCCCCCCCCCTTCCGGAAACATAAATTTGTTTTATTGTTTTATCTTGTAGATCCATCCTTCTAGTTAATTAATATTTCTACTTGTTGTCACTCTGGTAAGTGGTCGGATTACCATGACAAGGCTGTTGAAGAGACCTACTGTCAATATGCCTGAATGCCTGCAATTCTGAGTGCTGAAAATCATTGCTTGGTTCTGTGTTCTATTAAGTATTACAATGACTCATTAGTTTAAACTTTGGTATTGGACTCCTTATTTTGGTTCTTTGTAGACTCAGTACAGCATACAGAATAAAAAATGTCTTCTCAGTGGCCTACAGCAGCCTTTTTCATGTGTGTCTTATAATTGTCCCCTTTACACATCTGAAATTTTCCACATATTTGTTTCTTACATAATTTAAAGACTATAAAATCTTTTCATATGCAGTTTTTTGCTAAGTGTCTATAATGTGGTATCCCATAGAAACATTTTGAGCTATTTGTAATGTTTTGTGATGTGAGGCTCCAGGTATATTACTGATTTTGCTACCCCTGCCGCTCACGCTGTTTGGCATATCTGACAACCAATACTGAAGACATATAATATCTAAAGACTACATAACCTTTTTATATGCAGTCTTTTTGCTATGCTGCCACGTTCTGCTATCTCTTAGGCACATTTCGAGCTATTGTTTAGTGTTCTGTGATCTCAGGATCCAGTTACATAACAATTTTTTCTATAACTACCGCCACCGTCATTTGACATTTTTGACAGTCAGTTCTAATGACATAGTGCCTGGTGGCTATTAAATCTTTTCATATGCAGCTGTTTGCTATGTGGCTATATTGTGCCATCCCTTAGGAACATAATGATGCCGTTGGTTTATGTCTTCCTTTTCCAACTCATTTGAATGCTAAATGATATCACTCGCCTTGTTCATATTACGCTGCATCAAACTAGTGGAGAACAAAAACTTCGACCAAAACTTGTTGGTTTCTTTTTTGGTTTAGGATTAACATTAGTTCAGTACAGAGAGTGCCCTAACATAGGGTTCTACTGTAGATTTGGACCGGTATTTAGTCTCTGGTGACATCAGCCGATACCAGCCGCCGTTGAAACGGGTATTGATCTCCTTAATAACTTTACCCAAGGTCACGTGGTCACTGACATACCTGCCACCAGACGGCGCCACAGAGGGCGTGGTTGTGGCTATTTTTAGACCATCATACTCCTGTGTTTCAGGTCTGACAAGGCAAGATTCCACAGCTACAAGAGCACCAATCACAAGCTGCCTTCTGTAGGCGTTGATTAAGCCAATCAGGGTCCTTCTTGCATCTGGCGATTCGACATGTTGCTGCGGCTTAACCAATCAGCTTATCTGTCTCATGTAACTTCGCGCCGGGGTGTAGAGGCCCTGTGGTGATAAGCGTCACAAACCAGATCACAGGTGGAGAGTTTATTTATGATAGAAGCTCAGTCTGAGCTCCCCAGAAACTCCGGAGGTTTCAGATACTGTGGCGTCAGTACCAGGAAAATAAAGCGAGATGGATGCCAAAATAAATTCTTACCAAGAGGATTTCACATGAAGTTATAATGAGCTGTGCATTATAGTTTAACATTTATTTACAGTTATATATATACCTCTTTTTTCATTTTAAAGAGTAAATGTATATAGATCTCCATGAAGACCTATCCAGTCATGATTAATGAAAAAAGACATGTGTATGTATGTGTATGTTACGAGGAGTTCACGGGAAGCAATATCCGAGCATAATAGAGGATATTGCGTAGATTCAACTCCGAAGAGCATACAACCGCTTTTATCCGGAACCAGTTTTATTGTAGGCCTATTTATTATCCACCTTCTCTGGACAAGTGTCATGTCGATATCAGTTCGTTTTTATTTTTCATACGCACTAATTTTTTCCGTATGCGCCCCTGGAGCATACAACATATCCGTATGCGGTTGTTATATCCATAGACACTCCTTATGTGTTTTCTACGGTATTCATCTTTATTCCTTTTTATAGTTCCTATGTGTAATTACAGACTTTTATAAGAAACTAATTATTTCCTAGATATAACAATTCCAGTCCAGTTGCTAACTTAATTACTGGCCGATATAAATGAACTAAATACCAGGTGAGTTATGATGATACACAATAGAGAAATTTTTAGCCACATGCGCCCAATATGGGCATTTAGTGTTTCATTACTTTCAAACAGAAGATGTTGCGCCATCGGTAGGGAGAAAACATAGTAAGCCTTATTTCCAATCCTTTCAAACAAAAATATTTCTAATCATTTTCTTAAAATTTGTCGCTAGTCTCTACATTACATCCTTTGTGATTTATCTTTGCCGTATGAACTCATGATGTAAAAAGCCGAACACTTCCATAGTCACACTGATACGAATTTCTTACCTAAGGACAAAAACTAAGTGCTCGAAAGACCTATGGAGATATCTCAGCGATGGGGATGGGCTTCTGTATGAGGATAAAAGGAAAACCGAAAAAGAGTTCCACATACTGATGGAGAAGGATAGTGTAGAGGGGGAGAAAGGGTCGACGCTGATGTAATATAAAGCAGAAAGGATACAGTATAAATGACTGTCTAGACGAGGCATGTGAGCCTGGGGCTCCAACCTCGAGATCCCCGACGTAAACAACACTTTCTGATGACGTAGAGCGCCACTTTGTCACGTGAGAGAGGCAGACGACATTTGTACCGTCACGTGATCTGCGGCCATGTTGACGGCAGACAGAGTCTATCAATGAAACAGTTTATCTGTCAACTAATAGACTTGTCCTGGAGATAGCAATGATGAATGTGAATCAGAAATTTATACGTGAATCATACAGAGCATGCGGTGCCGATAGACTTGCTCGGGGCTTTGATCATGAATATTTATTGAATTGATGAGAAAAATCAGGATAGGATACTTTACTATACTTATCCATTCTCCGTGAGACCAATTAACCAAACGTGTGTCCCACAAGAAGCCATTTTCCATTAGCCAACGAAAATGGCATTGGTTAATTGAGTTCTCCTAAAAATCGGTTTGTGGTGGTCAATGACTTCACGTCGGTATCTTAAAATCGGTGAGGGTGTTGTGTATGCCTTATTTCTGCTGCATTTAACGGGTCAATTCCGACAGAACTGTCGTCCAAACACAATGAGGTGGTGGCCTTATTCCCGATTGCGGATCGTTTGTGATTAGTCTTTCATTTTAATGCGATTGTTTCATTTCACTTCCTCATTTAATAGATTTCACCACTGTACTTTCCATACATTGCATTTGTATCTTAATATGACAATTTTCTTTTTATCATGGACGAACTTACCGAAAATCACCTTAACGTAAAATTTTCGTCTGGGTATAAATATTATTAATTAGATAATAACCACATGTACCATAATGATTAATTACAATTCTCACGCGTGTCCAATTTCACGGATCCTCTCTATCAGGGTGGAGCTTCCATATTTTTTCCCCTCAAATTCCTAAAATCATTGAAGCACAGATTGTCCTCCTATTCTCCATGACAAACATCACTATCACCCACACACCCTCCCCCTGATAAAAACGTAGACAGATATTGAATGTGATGACCTGGCCATTAACATCTCCATAGATTGGATATCAATGAATTAGAATTTCACGCCTCGTGCACACAGATGGGGCAGGCTGGCGGCGGCTGCGGCTCTCTGTATTAACAAGCCTGTCACAAAAGTATGCCGGATAAATTGATTCTTGGAGAGCTGTCGCAGATAAGCGGGTGGTGGGGAGGTGGGGTGCCTCGCATGTCTTGTGGAGGGCGGTGGGGGTTATTTAGACGCGAGGCAGGCAGTCAGATAATGCGTGATACGCGTGTGTATGAGGCCTGTGAGCTGCTGCCACAGTGTGGTGAACACAGATTGGTGCCACTACTCCTCCTGCATGGAGTTGTCCCATCCCCTTCAATGCCATATAAGGAGTATAGTAGGCGTGGTTTGATCCAATCCTACGAAATTACCAGAAACAGAATTTTATTTCGAGAATGTACTCGCATATTAGTGCCCGAGATTACTAGAAAGAATTGCGCATTTCTATCGCCAGTTATGCTTATATGGTTTTTCACAATCTCCATTTCGGCAAGTTTCAGTATTTCAATGGAATCACCGCGGACCCAATATAGGCAGGCAGTCAGATAATGCGTGATACGCGTGTGTATGAGGCCTGCAAGCTGCTGCCACAGTGTGGTGAACACAGATTGGTGCCGCTGGTCTTTCTGCATGGAGTTGTCCCACTCCTTTCATTGCCATATAAGGAGTATAGTAGGCGTGGTTTGATCCGATTGTACGAAATTACCAGAAACAGAATTTTATAAAGAGGACATGTACTCGCATATTAGTGCCCGAGATTACTAGAAAGAATTGCGCATTTTCACCGCCAGCTATCCTTATATGGTTTTTCACAATCTCCATTTCAGCAAGTTTCAGTTGTTCAGTGGAATCACCGCGGACTCTATGTAGGCAGACAGTCAGATAATGCGTGATACGCGTGTGTATGGGGCCTGCAAGCTGCTGCCACATTGTGGTCAACACAGATTGGTGCCGCTGGTCTTTCTGCATGGAGTTGTCCCACTCCTTTCATTGCCATATAAGGAGTATAGTAGGCGTGGTTTGAGCCAATCGTACGAAATTATCAGAAAGAATGTATATAGTGAATGTACTCGCACAATGATTCATATTAGTGCCCGAGATTACTAGAAAAAAGTGTGCATTTTTACCGCCAGCTATGCTTATATATGGTTTTTCACAATCTCCACTGCTCCTCCTGCATGGAGTTTTCCCAATCACTTCACTGCCATATAAGGCGTAAAGTAAAACCTTGTTTCTGGGACACCTTGCTTAAGGGGACAACTTTCATGGAACAAATATTTTGATTTAGTTTATTTTAACCCTGCTTAAGGGGAAAACCTGTTCAAGGGGACACTTTGCTCAGAATGGAGGCTGTCCCTTCAAGCGGGATTTTAGGCATGGTTTGGCCCAGCAGCCAATGATTACATTAACAGCAAACCATAACCTTCACCCTGATCTCCTTACATAGTGTGCACTGATTCCACCAGACTAAGGATTTATCGGAAAGTTTCTGTTCTCTTTGGAATGTACCACCACCTGACGACTATTGGACATGCTCTGACACCCGCGACTCTTTCAACCTGCCTTGAATGAGTCATCTAGACCTGTTGCAATCCTGTGAAAAGACGTCTCGTGTAAATCAAATGATCGAGTACATTCTGCAGTCGACGACATTTGTGACGGAAATCGCGTAATCAGGCACCACCTGACCCTTATTGAAAACGCCACGTTAAAAAGACTGACGCATCACATTTCGTAGTTCTTACCACTGCTCTGAGGCGGTGAGTGTTGTGGCGTACAGCTAGCTGATAGAGAACAAGATGGTAGTACCGGGTCCGCATACCGTAGGGCTTCCCATGCCCACCGATAGGGGGAGTGCATAGATCCCTCACCACCTACCTTTCTTTACCAGGCTCTTAGAGGGAATGCATGTAGTAAGCACAATTTTCTTTTGATAATGTATGAATTTCTCTCTTTTTTTTGAAGAGCGTCCATAATTCTTAACTAGAAAATCAGGTCCTGACTGATGATAAGAAAAAAAATGAACAAACCTTTCTCTTAATAATATCTGCTGAATCTTAAAAAGAATAACTATTACTTTGGAAAATTTGAAAATGTGATATTGAACTGAATAATCCTGTTCACCCTAGCAAGAATAATGGTTCTCCAAAGACCCTCATCGTACAATAATTCAATACATATTCTCTTAGATCCTTCTACTAAAACGAGAACATACAATGTATTTTTAAACTATAGAAATATATGAGTAAAAAGAACAGTATTAAAATGCTGTAAGGTATGAGGATAAAATACAAGGGTGACAGCTTGTTTTAAAAGTTGAGTTAGGATATGGATACGAAGTTGTCGTTAGTTGATTAATCAAACATTGACAAACAACAAGAAATACCACATAGGAAATAATGAAACATGTATCAGAGAAATGCAAAGAACGGTTGTGAAATAACGGAAACCTAAAGAGTGATGTATTGCAAAGTGAAGATTTTGCTTAAAGATAAAATCTTATTTTCTGTACCGATAGGATTTGTTCAGACTTTAGCAAAGGCATCTTAGTTATCATCCTATTTACCTGGCGCAGGTCGACGGAGGTGAGAAAAACACCTACCCCGACAAGATGGGTGGTATTTTACAGAGCAGGAATCGGGGCAGGCGGGTAAGATATGAGGAGGACTCGGGACCATGTGACGCCACCCTCCACTATCATATCCACACCCTCATTAATCCACAAACCCTGTTATCACCGACTCAGATAATCCACCAGACTCCGTCTCATCCCCGCTAGGCTTTTGCATGATGGGTAATCCAAGATGGCAGCCTCCTTTTGAAGTGGGAACCGGAAGCAGCATGGGGCATGCGCAATGTGACTGTTTTGATATCGAGGCTGGGATAATGAGGATTGAGAGAAATCAAGTCGGTCAATATTATCGTGTATTAATGATAGAGACATGTATCTTCTTCATGTCAACATGCTTCTTTTTTTTAGAGTTTTAGAGTTTTCGCTCCTCATATATTTAATCCTGTGATATTTAGTATCCGATGCCATAGAGACGTGGTACATAGCTGACCTTAGGGGCCCGTTGAATGATCTAAGCTCGTACATGTAGACCCTTTTCTGTACCTCGTACAAGGGTTATCGTTCAATGATATCTAAGTGTGTTCGCTAGGATATAGAACTGCATCAAGAATCGTATAAATACACTTTACTCCACAAGTTTTGATGGGCCGCAATCGTCATCGAGGTGAAGCCATGTGATGATTACCGGCCATCCAAACGGGTGGAGAATTGTGTATTTTACAATTCAAGTGCGGTTCTGGATTTACTTCACTCCTTGCACTGACATCAAATAGCATCATGACATCAGAATAATTCAAATTACTTCGCAAATCCAGTTAGTTAATAGCATATGACGTCATCTCTAAGTACTCCTTGGGCATCGAGTACAAGTTCCCAATATTAAGTCTATGAGGGAAAAATGCCAGGGGTGAGATACAACTCTATACCAGAATTATTATGTCTGGTTTTTTTTCATCTCGAATTTTTACTGGAGGCCACACTAGGCTCTTGGGTGCTTATTTCAATTTGGCTCCAGTGCCCTGATAATCACCTATGCTTTTCAATATTCATTTTAACAGACATGGATGCTCCGGACAGACTTTAACCGAATGGGTGGAAGTCATACTCATATTCGGGTAAATTCTATCCCAGTTTGAATCAATAATCCGTTAGCCTGGTTCTTTTTACAACTCACCCACAGACCCCAATATCTATTTCAGAATATGGCGACTACCTGCATATCTGCATAGTTTCAGGTTGGAAACACACCCTGACCTTCACCCTCTGACCAGGGAACACTGCCCACTCACCAACACCCGCCCTGCCTGCACCGACACTGACACCAACCACTCCATCCATTAAAAAATTACTTTAAGGACGGAAAGAAAAACCGAAATCAGTTCTCGGAGGAGGAAAAGTGTTACTTTGGGTGGAGGAGTGCCCGACTGGGAGCATTTTCAATTTGTCGTCTGCCTTGCTCCGACATAACGACCAATAAACGTGACCGTCCATTACGAGCCCGCCACTCTCGCGGGGCGCGAGATCCTGCGAGACGGGTGATGATGGGATGGCGAGAAGTGCTCGAGTATCGACGCCCAATTAGAGACGCTGCCACCAGGACGCGCCACTCGATGACTGGGTCAATGTTCACTCCAGGATGTTAGACTATTGATCGGCTGGTCTTACCTTCTGGCCTCCAATCGCCATTTGTCGTCTGCTGCCAAAAAGCGCGGGAAACAAGTGAGTCATTCTCCAAGCCGAGGTCACTCTCCCCGCCGAGCCTCCGCATCTGTCAAGGTGGTGCCGATATTTTCGGCCAGTGTTTGTCCTTGGAGTTGGAGAGGTGGCGGCCATGATGATGACGAAGCAAAATTGTACATGAAAGCCTTCGTCCGGACTCCAACTTATCAGGGAACTGGTATGTTCATCGTTGCTGAATGAGCATGCAATTATAAATGAATAACAATCAAAAGGTTTTGGTTATATTCAGTCTAGGGACAGTTTCCTGTAACCCGCTTGCACCCAGTCAACTTACCATTTCTGTAACTGCCTGAGTCTAGGATCCAAACATATCTAGAACCAGTGGGTCTTGAGGTATTTTGGTCTCGAGTGATTGGTCATGGTCAGCGGGGCATGCTTCAAAAACCTCAGACGCTGACACCCTGCTCATTTTCCAAAAGCACAGTGAATACCATGCAGATAGTAAAGGGATAGTCTTCTTCCTTAGAACGCTGGAAGTCTATATGCGAGCACACTCTAAAACGGGGTGGGGCGATACTTCTAGTCATTAGAAAAACATATCTTTTTATATGATTTTCTTTTTCTGCAAATATCTCAGCTTTTCATAAAAACAAGGCAACATTTGGCTTCACAAAAATACCGGTTTTCCTTATTTCGAGGGATCCTCTTCCAAATTACGCTCTTTTCAAGCCTATATCACTCGAAGTTTGACTGCACCATAACTGGTCTCCGATATTTTCACTATTTCACAGATTTCTTTCTAATAAAACACCCCTTTCTCGTGATTCAGGGGTCACGACTAACATCAAAAGTGATATTTCTTTCTGCGATATTCAGCATGATTCAGCGGTCCCATAATGATACCGAGCCGGCACTGGGTACCTTCGCCGGTGGTCGAATAATGTGGTTTCTGTGTGTGTGTGGTTATTTGTATTCTGGGAGGGTATTGACTGGGACAAGTAGGGCATTGATTGGCTAAAAATCAATAAGATGCAGACGAGTGTATTTTTAGAACACGCCCATGAAATACTAATTCTAATCAGGCTTAGAATTCTATATAAGAAACCTATGGAAGTTTACGATCAGAGCTCGCATCCCATTCAATTTGAATAGCGTAGTAATTTTACAAGGCAAGCCACATGAATGACAAAGTAATTCAAACAATATGGGCTCTGACTGTAAGCTTGAATATGTTTCTGAATTTATCTCACCCCCCACATTGAATATTTGCCTAACATTTGTGACATAATCCCCCACTGAATATTTTCTCCAAATACTCCATGGGCATTGAGTATGAGTTCCCAATGTTAAGTCTATAGAGGGGGGGACTAGGGGTGAGATAAATATAACAACGAAATATTTACATTTACTTCTCTGGAATTTCACACAGCGTCATATGGAGGAATGACAAAATGGCTTCTAGGGGGAGCTGGTATTAATAAATTTAGAAGAATTGAGTTTCTGAAAAAGGAGCATCAAATCTTCAGAAATACATCTGCTTCAGTGGGGGTTATCAGAATTTGATTTTGTATCGAGGAGATTGATGAGTAAATCTCAATTGGGGACGCATATAGAAAAGAAGGTAGTAGGCTTTCACACGCTTAATTCCCATCCAGATAAGGGGTGACAGCCCCTCCTGGAAATGCCATTTAACATATCAATCCCACTTGAAAAACAGTAAGAAGCTACAAGAGCCGCACCCACTCAGTACCCAAAGGTTTCATTTCCTTCTAGATTTCCTCTGCTATCAAGTTAGGTTGTTGAATGAACACAGGAAAATGATATAAAAAAATTAATGAAGTTTCGAGTGTATCTCGTACTTTCTCGTACCTTCTGGGAACGCCGGCAGACGACCGGAAGCAGACAACATTTATCGTCACGGATGGCTTCACCGGAAGAAGTTCCCGCCAACTGGTACCCGGCTGGTGATTAATGCTCAGCGTGGAACCTGGAGGAACGTCTCAAGTACCAGCAGACGACATTTCCGAATCACGGTTTCACTGGAGAGTCACATAGTAGAGGGGCTACTTAGACTGTTACTTACACCTATATATTTCCCACTATCTGAATTGGTTGATATCTGTACATGCACTAACATAAATGTAATTCCTGAAGAGCTGGTTCCACCAACACACAAGATATAGCGAGATTTGTCACGATTTGGTTGTATACCTAAATATTGCTAGGTTTGGGTAATCGCGTGCATCTTTGCAGTGATGCATCCGTCTAGTTAAACACCTTCGCCGTGTTGTTGTTAAGATATGCCGTGGTATGCCGCGATATGTCGGCAATAGATCTTGAGGCATCGCTGTGGTGGAGCACCAAAATATACACACAACGTTGTGATCGCGTGTGACGTGACATGTCAGAGGAGGTATGATGTATCGAGACAATGTAAGATACAACTAGACATACCAGGATATAACATGGCAAATCCATCATGTTGGCGGAACAAGCACTTCAATGGTAGAATATCTTTATTTGGGACCTGGATGACTTTCAGTAAAATAGGCATGAATGTATTCTGGGAAAAACAAGGATGTCCCAATGATAACCATTTTTTAGTGCTACCGAAAGGTTAGAATAGTCGACTTTCAGCTTGCTGCAAAAGAAAATAACTATTCACTATCCTTTTGCCAACTATAAAAAGGCCTGGTAAAATGAGCAGGGATTCAGAATCCAGCCTGACCATATCCCCTGCCCCGCTACTGACTTGGTTCCTACATATAGATTTTTTGTTTATAGTCTTTTTGAATGTAAAGGTTTCACTTAATAAATGCTGCCGATTTATGATGAACACTTAATTATTGACACTGTAATGTGTAGATAGATTGATAGTTTGACGTACATGCATGCAGACAGGGAGAGAGACGAAGAAAGCCAGAAAAAAAGTGTGATATACATACTAGCATAATGCGACAGAGGCAGAAGGGAGACTCGAACAGGGGTAGGTATACATACAGAGTCAGACATAAAGCCCGTTTCAATTGGCCGATTATTCCGCACCAATCTGCAGTCTGGAACCACCGGTAGATTTTTGGGGTACACTGATGCCAGATCAGTGAATGGAAATGAGACCTACACAGAATGCTCACCAATTAATTGGGTATAGATTATGTATCTGTGTGTACCAGGAAAATACTGTAGAAAAAGTGCATACACTACACCCTCGCCAAATCTTTGATGCCGACATACAGTCACTGCCACCACAAACAGACTTTTAAGGTAACTCAAAAAATCTCCGCCGTTTTTGTAAGCCAATGGAAACAAGGTTATATACAGACAGGGACAGAGGCTCTGTCTGTCTCTGTCTGATTTAACTGATTGGGCCCAAAGCCATTCGACCAACCTAAGTGTACACCCCGCTTAAGGGGTCACCCTCCGTTCCGAGCAAAGTGTCCCATTTAGCAGGGTGGCCCCTTAAGCGAGGTGTCCCGGAATCGGGTTTCACTGTACATGTTTGACGCGCTGAATAAGAAGATACCAACTTGTAGTTTTCTCTCTACTCTCTCCCAGACTGAGTTCATCCCTCCGTCCTGCCGAGAAAACCTACCCATAATTCACTGCTCTCCGTAGTCGCTTCACGTTTCCTACTTTCCTCTTTTATCGCCCACGGCACAGTGCCCCCCTGGCGGCACGGAAATAAACCAAAAAAAGTGCCCCCGCGACCAGACCCAATGTTTCTGTCTTCATTAGTTCCATCTTCCATAAAGACTGGCCGATTGGTGGCGCCTTAGACTCGCTCACCAGGCCGCGGTATTCTGCTCAATTTCAGCGTCCAATCACATTCCACAGGTCCATTTGCTGCGGGCCGCTCGCCGACCACTTCCGGGGCGCTTTGGCCGCCGGTTTTGGCAGGTAATCGGTGACAAAATGGCGGCCAGCGTCCCCCATAAACTCTGTCGTCATGGAAACGAGGGCTTATCGTGGGGCCGGGTCGGCCCAAGTCGATATCGCGAGAAGCAAAATGGCGGACGGGGGTTTCCGCCCGCACAAAAAAGTAGGACGCAGGCTTGCGGTGCTGTGACCTTGGGTGTCGTCAAGGTCAGGGCAGCCTCGAATCAATGTTGCCGTAAGATTATGGAGGCTTAGTGGAGGCGCCGACGTGGGATGTGATATTGAATGCGATTGGCTGACTCCCTGGCGTCAGCCAGGGCCGTGCTATCTCGCCCCGGCCCCGGTATTACGGACCCGCCCCCATACTTACCCTGCCCCCTAGCGGCGCGGAGACACACTACCCGCCACCCGGGGTCAAGGGTAACTTTTACAGGTGAACTCTGGCCGTCTTCAATGTCATTTATTTGCTTCCCAATATCAATTCTCCCCATGTTGGGGTCAGGAGAGCAGTATCATTCCCGGGCAAGTGAGTGGTGACCATCTTTAGAGTGTTTGTTGGTAAATGATGTTGTGGGACGATGTGACCTTACATAGATCATAGTCTGACAGGGTACAAGGCAGAGAAGGCCCGTCACAAAGAGAGAATCAGACACCCAGTGAGATTGACTTGTGGAATAGAAACATTCTATTAACATATCGTGTTTGCCTTTGATAAATTATGTTCGTTTGCTATGCCCTTGTTTTTTCTTGATGTTACTGTTGTGATAGTAATTATATAGAACGTCCTGACCATGCTGTACAAGTCACAGAACGAGATGACAATTTACGGTTTGTACGGAACGAAGGTGGTCTTTACATCCGAATTACGATATACATTAGAACGGTGCGTATTTACAGTATATACGGCATGGGTATATAGTAATTATATAGTACGTCCTGACCATGCTGTACGAGCTACAAAATGAGACCACAATCTATGGTTCCTACAGAATGAGGCGTATATGCTGAGGTCCGTACGAGTCATGAATTATTATCGAGTTTTGTGGCTTGTACATACATGGTAAGTCGTTCTATATTTATCATATACCGAAATGAATAATGATAATTGATTTGATTTGGCCTAACAACTATTTTATTCAACGCGTACAGAACACTGGTCCGTATTTAGCTGTTCGGAACACTGTTCCGTGTGTTATTTTTTATGTTATATGGCGAAACGGTGCATATTTACAAGATATATATAAAGCATGGGTATATAGTAAAATGTTTCATGCCTTCTGATAGGCCAATATTTTTTCCCGAACCCATTTTCGCCACGAGATTTAGAAAATAGGAAATTCCTAAGAATTTGCGTAGGATATGATAAAAAATATGAATGAAAGATGAATGTTTAATTAAAAACAGATTAAAGAAATACTAGAGTTAAGTAGTCAAGTACAACTCAAACAACTGCCCAAGTTTGGTTTGGTGATCGGCTTTATTAATGCAACAGGGTACAAGGTTTCGGCGTGTAGTTCCCTTTGTCAGGAGATAGTTGGATATTTGCAGTCACATATGAAGAATCAAGATAGATTTGGATTTTCAGAAGTACTTTAAGAAGAGTGTAATGCTGCGTTTCCACTTGCCGATAATTACCACCGATTATCACATTTCGCACCGCCGACCGATTATGCAACACATTTAGTGCAATAATCGTCTGGTGAAAACAGAAATAGTCAACAATTTTTCTGTCCTACCTTGTGCAAAATGGCACCACCGCCCGACTTATGCACCCACCGACGAAATCAAAAGGAATTGATTTAATCTGTGGCAGTCTGCATTTTACTACCGTTGGTTAGCATCCACAGCATTTTTGCAGTGCAGGTCACTGATTATGCACCACCAACCTTTCACAAGGAGAACAACCGACCGACGTTTTTACAGCATGAAAATTATCAGTGGGTTTTTAGTGAGCAGGTGGAAACACCACATTATTTACCTTTGATGTCTGCAATGACGCTGCACCCTGATCAATATGTATCAAGAGGATGTGGATACATAGTGGAAGGTCAACCAGGTTTTAAATTATGTATCTCTCTCACACGGACACTGGTACACATACAGGATGGTGAAATTCAGTATCAATATATCTACTGAGAATTCTTAGAGTATCAACAAACAAAATGCTTGGGGTCTTTCTTAAAATTATCATCATAACAATATCCTATTTGAAGAATTACCAAAATAAACGAAAAAATGAGCAGGACCGACAAAACCATCTATTATCTCACCCTGGTAATTTTCACCATAGGCTTAACATTAGGAAATCATACTGACGGACAGTGACACTAGTGTAGTTAATACTCAATATATTTATCAAATAATAGTGCTCCTAATCATGTATACAGGGTGAGATGAATCAGAAACCAAATTGTTTGACCACAGAGTAATTAACGAAGCGAAGCTTCGTGATTTACGTAGCGGTCAAGTGAGGTGGAGTATGGACCAAGTTATCTTAAAGCTGAGATACGGAAACTACTCCTAATGATTATTTCAATGAATATAGCGCCGCCTGGTCTGTAGCATTATACGTCGCTCTCATATACGACACAATGTCGCGAAGGTTGCCAGTGTTATAAAGGACATCTCGGCGGCCCGTACACACAGCCCCACGCTGATCCCAGCTGAGATTTGGACCTACTAGCCCCGCTCTGCGCATGCTCTCGGGCGTCGTGGGCGGGGCTTACTCGTTGGATTCATTAACTAAGCCTAATTACCTTCTATCATTTTGACCTCGTGACTTTCCTTCTAAGTACATGTATGTGTAACGAAAATATTTCATGTATACTTTAAGAATCCTGAAATGGTTGTAGTCACATACTTAAGATATATAAATGTAAAACCAAAGTTTATTTCTAAGTCAGCGTACGATATTTCAGGTTTAGGAATGACCAACAAGAATAAGAAAGAATCAATGAGTGTTTGGTGTGTGTCCCGGTTCGCCATCAAGTTTGAAGCATGCAGTAGTATGAACAAGGCAATAGCCAAGTGAATATTTCGAAGCGCTCTAAACAAGATGATGAACTGGGTCTCAGACCAAACACAAATATGTTTCTGGTTTTATCTTAGCATGCAAATATTTATCTGTTTATTGCCTATTGAGTATGAGTTACCATACTCACAAGCCTGTTGGAGTTGATGTGTATTGATATCCGAGCGTATGCGGCGGATATTGCGTAGAGTCAAATCTGAGGAGCATACAACTGTTTTATCTGAAACCAGTCTAAATTGTATTTATTATCCACCTTTTCTGGAAAAGTGGCATGTCTTCTAAGGACACTTTGTATTTGGTAGATGATAAATACCATGATATGATCTTTCATGGCACTGCACAAACATCATTATTTTGTATATGGATGCGCCCGGTGTATATAAGTAGGTATTTTGCGTATACAAGGTCGTCCAATTCCTTGTGTGTATACACCTCATCTGTAGGCATATGTAAGCATCCAGTGAAGAGGGCTTCACTGAGAGCGGGCGGGGGGAGGTGGGGGAGGGGGACGGGGAGGCTTCCTACTGAGGACACCTGTACTTCTACCAACACAAACGGGCGGGAGGTGGTGGGGGGAGAGGATATTTCCTCTCATATACGCCGGGTGTGAAACACAGCCAAGATGCATCCTTATATAAGGCCTGGGCGTATATATATATACATATATATATATATATATAAACAAGTCAATATTCAGCCAATACATGCACTTCCGCGATGGCGTATATATGAATAAAATGGTGATTTTCGTGCAGTGTGGTTCCTGACAACAAATATAAATGCAAATGCCAACGGATCTTCATAAATCTTCATAAGTAAAATAAATAAGAGCTAAGTCCAATACATATTAATGCTGTTCTCAAATACACGTTGCCAGGTACTGGTGTTGTCATGATGTAGATTAATCAGTTAATGACCCATCAGGACATACCTTTTGATGACTCAGGTGTTCCCCACCCACCTGGAGGTGCTGGCAGGGGGCCGACCTTCCACTTAGCGCTGACAGGTGTGTAGCACCCATCTCCTATCAGATCACTGATAGTGCACAGGGGGGAGGGTGGCAGTGTGGGCGCCGCCGCGGGAGGGGTGTATGTGTCGATATCTTTATTGGTTATTTTCGTGTATGTCTGTACAGTCGGGTTTTTCCCCTCACTCCGCTTTGTTATCGCTGAATGCTGAGAGGACCTTTTGACTATTGTCTCCTGTGGCACCACAACAATTGCCCTTAGTCAGCGCCCAAACCATACCCCACCTCAGTCTGCCACCATTTGGCAGGCCTGATTTTAGTACTATAGCACAATCCTCACCTATAGGGCATATAGCTATTGTGCTATGGAGGCAACCACCCCATCCCCCTCCCCAACGCCAACCAAAACACCAGGTGATGGATCTAATTATCAATAGATTTCATAAACCATATTTTTGGGGCTTGCCATAGAGGAATTTTAGCCTCATCTTAATATCATCTACTATATGATAATAGTGGCGCTGTCTTACAATTTTATTGCGGATGATGGCAGAACTAGCGATCACTCTGTTCCATATAGCGTGTATTACAGTCAAATAGCAGATTCTAATGAATTCTCAAATAGAACTACCCGCCCATGCTGTACCAGCTACAAAAGGAGATGATGATTTACGGTTAGTACACAACGAAGCGGTAGCGCTGAGTTCCGTTTAAACCTTAAATCATTTTCTCATTTGGTGGCTTGTACAAGCATTGTAGGTTGTTCTATATTTATGATATACCCGAAATTGATAAATTGATTACCTTAATTTGTCCTGACACCTAATGCTTTAATCGACCCGTATGGAACAGTGTTCCGTATTTCATTAACCCACATCGTCCCTGGGTCTCTATGGGATACAGAAAAGGGTCTACATGTAGGATGCTAGATAATTAATGGGCCCCTGGATCTGTGGATATTCAGCCCCACATTTCACTTTTGGTCGCATGTCTCATAGCGTCCTTACAAATAATCCTTGACAGATAAATCCATGTTACTAACCATTAAGACTACCAAATCTCCACTATACACGCATATGACAAGCCAACGACACATGTCAAACACTGCCCTACTGTGTGCGTTATAGACACAGAACAAAATGCAAGCCCAGGGTGTTTCCACCTGTCGACGGAAAGTCCACTGATTATTTACATTGTGGTGAAAAGTCGGTTGGCGGTTCTCCTTCAGAAAACATCCCCGACCCAGTAATCGTTTTCAGTGAAGGCTAACGGCCATTTTCCTGGCCAACGAAAATGTCACCAATTCATTGAGTTCCCCTAATAGTCGGTAGGCGGTGGTCAACGACTGCACATCGGTGTCTGAAAATCGGTGACGGTGCAGTGTATGCCTTGTTTCAGTTGGTCGTTCGGTGGTGGCATAATCTAGGCACAATTAATCAGTAAACATTTTCCTGTGTGTCCGTTTCCATTCACCGATCTAGCGTCGGTGATTCCCGACAGCAGATCGGTGGCGAATAGTCGGCCAGTGGCTTATAGCCTGAATAAGATCCCAACCCTTTAAACTTTTTTCTTTTTTTTATTCCACGGCCATTCACCAAGATTGAACATAGCAGTATTTTCTCATGGTGGTGCATATTCAGTGTACTGTCGGACACGCACTTATCTCGTGCACATTATTGCTCTTCAGACATACTGATGTGTCACTGTCGGGGTGCCCCACAATAATCACATCTCCGGGATCCGTTTGTCTCCCGCCGTGATATGGCGCCACTGTCTGCGCATGCGTGAATGCGTGTGGCGGCGGGGGAGAGTGTAACTCAATCTCCAACCATATCCCTCCTTCTCTTATACACAGATAATCAATGCTCAGTCAGTATTGTGGTGTTTCCACCAAACCACCGATTATTGCATTTAGCACCGCCGACAGACTTTGTGATACTTTTTTGTGCAATAATCGTCAGGTGGCAAGAAAAAGGTTTTCTTTCCAATATGACATAATATGGAACCACTGAGTGGCTCATGAGGCCACCAACAAATTCAAACCATGTTGAATTAATTGAAGGCGGCGAACACAAATCTGTCAGTGACCACCTCTATTTCCATTTTTTTTAAACCTTTTTACTCAACGCCACCGATTTTTGTGTTAATTTAGGGAGGATTGATCTTCAGGCTGGTCAGATACTATACATAGACTGATCATTGCACCTGGAACACATCGTCAAGCACCAGGTTGAAACAGAGTGTGTGCTTTGGGGTTAATAATTGTTAGCACAGACACATTTTCAAGGAGACCCATCAACCGTCGTTTGTACAGGGCGCCAGATAAAATGACAGCTCTGTAAATAGTGACCTTTAATAATTGCACAATTTTGATATGAAAACTGGCTTACTGTCTTCGTACGTCAGGAATACGTGGCAAAGGTTTATCTGATATATAAGTTTTGTTGTGTATATGAATACAATTAGCCTAATATCATGTGCTTTACTAATTTATCTGAGAAAGATATTTGTGTAAAGGAAACGAAAAGTGAGTATCTGATGGAAGGGCCTCGTCTTTCAAATAAAACGAATAAGGAGCAATTCATAGTCACAAACTTGGGGATTCCCTGAACAGGGAAAACACATTTCTAAGCAATCCACCAACGGAGAATTCAGAAAAGAAATTCCACCCCTTATCATTCTTACACGCAATAGATTGTAGAAGGGTTATAAGCGAAATTTCCGAAAGTTTTGACCGAAAAATCCTTCATCCATGTACAACTCCATGCCATAATATTTTCAAAGCTTGTCAGTTTAAAGTGGGATTCACAGATGGGATTCATGTAGCTCACAAGGTATCTGTCGGAGACAAATCCTGCGGAGATTCTGTACTTGAACACAATCTCTTCGTCTTAATTATAGGGTCCCATTTCCCCGAGATATATGTTTTTCTCCTGCAGCTGTTGGTGATATTTACCTCTCTTGAGAATTTCTTGAGATTTTAAACCCTGTATGACACATGAGTCACACCGTGTGAATTCCACTTGAGCGAAATTTCCGAAATTCTTGCTTCATCCATGTATAGCCCCATGTTAGAGTATAAAGCCTGGGCATGTTGTGATGGCCTTTTCGTCGACCTGTCAGTCTGAAATATGAAGAGAAGGCACCTTGTTGGCACGGGTTTGTGATGTGCCCTATAGTAATCACACAGAGAAGTCCGTGCCAGCATCCGCCCACGGCAGAAAGACTGTACAACGCAAAAATCACCAATTACAAGTCGATTTATGATGTGTAACTTTAGTTCATTAACGAAACTCATAAATGAATCTCTGACCTTTCTCTGAAGAGCTAAAAATAATATAGATTTTATCATACTCCGGTATTTTTCTCCTTAGACTTAACGTTAGAAACTCATACTCCACGGCCGTCAGGCTGTATCCAGGTATTCACGATCAAGTGTGGAGATTATACGATCATGAATATATTCCTCTGTTTGAATTCAGTGAATCAATGAACTAAATAGATAGAAACCCTGTAAATAAAATCAATGATTCTTCATGGATTTTCTTTAAAAAGACTGATCGATAGAAACAGCCATATTCGTGTGTGGATATAAGCTGGGTTTCCATCGGACAACCTTTACCGTTTTTCGTAATCACTGACCTATTGCATATGATATCAATGAACACTAGTTAGACATAGAAACAAAGACCAAGTTCATTATTATATACCTATGTCCGAATGTCTATTAAATACTGCCCGCTGCTAGGGGTGCAGTAATATGTTCGTGCCCGCTGTGACTGCGACCTTGAATGTCATTAAAATGGCGTTTTTTTTACCAATTAAAGGTATATAATAATAAGCAAACGTCCTCACTGTAGACAAAATGGTTCTCGTTCTCGATCAGTCTTCGTTTTCATACTGCCTTCCGCCTATGGCGTCAGGAAGTATGAAAATGACGACTGACCTCGAACAGGAACCGTTTCGTCCACAGTAAGAACGTTTCCTAATAGTACCCATAAATACAAGGTTTGATAATAACTGGCGTTAAAAGACGCTACCAACAAAATCAAACTGAGTTGACTTTGTCATTGGAGACACGGGTAGAAGGTGTCTGTTGGCAGACACTGACGAATTACGGTGGGAAAATGGGCATTTTTGTACGACAATGATTTTGGGAGGGTGTCCCACCACTGACCGATTTTTCATAGGACAGAAACAAATCGTTGACTTTCATGTCAGGCAATGGAAACCCCACTATACTAAAATGATAGCTAACAATCATCCAGAATGACATCTTTTGCAGCGTTTCCACCTACCAACTGAAACCCCAGGGATGATTTTCATGCTGTACAAAAGTCGGTTGGTGGTTCTCCTCGTAAAAAGTCGGTGGTATATAATCGGTGACCTGCACTACAAAAATGCGATGGACACCAACCAGCTTTTGGTACCAAAATGCAGTCTGTCACTGATTAGATCAATTCACTTTTATTTCGTCGGTGGATGGAGAAGTCGGTCGGTGGTGCCAAATTGCATAAGGCCTGGCGTCCACCTACTACGATATGGCACCGATATGGTCTACGAAGCACCTCCCGATAAAAAATCAAAATCGCGTCGGAAGGTTACCTAATATCGGGGCAGTTGACCACGTTTCTGCGATTAGACACCGATAAAAAAGCCATACAACGCATGGTGGATTGGCTTGTCTAGACATATTCCCGATATGGCACCGATTCTGACATTTTGTATCGGTGCCATATCGGAAGGTCTACGATTCTATCGTAGTAGGTGGACGCCGGGCCTAAGGTGAGAGAGAAAAATAGTTAACCATTTCTGTTTCGCACTAAATGCGTCGCATTTTTCGGTCAGGGGTGCGAAATGCCATGATCAGTGTCATAATCGGCAGATAGAAACTATGCATTACTTTAGACGCGAGTCATTGGATGATGCTGAATTAGCTACAGCAGTCTGCACCTGCATATCAACGAGTTCCCCAGACTGAAACACATACATCACAAAGTACCTGAATACTACCAACCTGCTATAGGTACCGTTCTGGTCAATGATTTAGGAGGTGGGGCGGTACCAGACAGTATTGACCCATGAGAGACAGCCCTGTACAGACGTATACATGTATAAACACTCAATAAGGAAAACCCCGACTCCAGGCTGTCTCTGTGGCCGTTTGATCGTGCAGACCTCCATCGACTGACACCGTCTTAATTGCCTCATGACTGTGTCTGTGGTGAAACCTTATGTGGCGTTTTGTAACAGGTAGCGCACCCGTTAGATAGTTAAATAGAACTGCATTGAGAATCGTAAAAATACACAATATTCCACGAGTTTGGATGGGTCGCAATCGTTATTTGGGCGAAGCCGAGTGACGATTATGGCCCATTCAACCGAGTGCAGTATTGTTTGTTTTATGGTTCGAGTGCGGTTCTGGATTTGTCTCACCCCTTTCGCTGTTGGGCGTTTAATTTTTTTTTTTTAAATAAATTTTATTTTTCGACAATCTCTTCCACCTAAATCAGGTGTTTTACAAACGGATAGTCGTACGACTATAATACAAGATCCATTGTAGTTATCAACGAGTTCTGTCCAATTCAAATACAAATAACTAGTAACTAGTAACCAATACCTGTTAATTAGGCAGCATCATATTATATTTGACATATTCAGCAAATAATAAATCTTTTGTCTTCTCTCTGAAATCCTGGCCGGTGATTTGTCAATCGCCAAACGTATTCACAAAACCACGACCATGGTGTAGTATTGTCACTTTACCGGGGTGTTCGTTGAGTATTTTTTCTAACGTTATTCCTATGGCTAATTTTGTATCAGGTATGAGATAATGTCCAGAGACTAGTAGTAACAGAAACGATGATGATTTATATGTTACAAACATGAAGGTGTCATCGGAGACACGAGACTATTATAACTATTATAAGGCCCGGCGTTCACCTACTACGATTGAATCGTAGACCTCCCGATATGGCAGCGATACAAAATGTCAAAATCGGTGCCATATCGGGAAGGTGCAAAATCGTAGACATATGTCTAGACAAGCCAATCCTCCACCCTTTTGTATGGGGATTTTATCGGTGTCTAACCGCAGAAACGTGGTCAACTGCCTCGATATTAGGCAACCTTCCGACGCGATTTTGATTTTTTATCGGGAGGTGCATCGTAGACCATATCGGAGCCATATCGTAGTAGGTGGGTGAATAAGCCCTATTGGTCAAGACATCATAGAATAAGGACATTTAGTCAAGATATTGGAGAATAAGGACATTTAGTTAAGATATTGTGGACTAGTAAGGTTTCCATGAGACAAAATGGGTTGCATGGGGCCAGGTGAGGGCGTTCAGGGTATCCCTATTTGGTACCCCCCTCCCCCTGAAGAAAGGGGAGGTAATAGGTAACAACCAATCTTATTACTACAACAATGAGTGTAAACTTTACTAAACATGTAATCTGGAAATAAAGCAGATTTGATCTCCGCAGCCTATCTACTTCTTTGGCTTGTATTGAAAAGATAGTCTTGACTTACAGTTTCCAACCGGCCGACTATGATCACCGATTATTGGATTTAGCACCGCCGACTGACTATATGATACTTTGTGTGCAATACCCATCAGGTCAACGAATTTTCTGTCCAATATCCATATATTACACAATATTACATCAATGTCCTACTTTTAAAGCCACCGACGTCCAAAATCAATCCATCTTGAAGCACTCGGTGGTGGCAACTGAACATCTGTTGGTGACCAACTCCATTTCAGTCTAAAAACAGTGTCCTTTCTCAATGCCACCGATTTCTATGTTAGTTTAGGAGGGTTGATCTTCAGGCTTGCCAGGTGCTATGCATATTGAATGATCAGCGCACACGGTACATATATAATCAGTCGGCAGATGGAAACAGAGTGTGTGCTATGGGGTTAACGATTGTTAGCACTACTATATTATGAAGAAGGACCACTGACCGACTTTTATAAGGCCTATTTCCATTGGCAGACAAAAGGGGTGTAGATTTTTTGAGTTACCCAGAAAGTCTGTCGGTGGTGCCACTCACTGTGCGTCTATATTAAGAAGGGTAGTAGTTTTCACTCAGTGACCTAGCTTTCACTCAGTGGTGGGTGGTGCCACATTGCATGATCTAAGCAGAAAAAGTTGTGGGTCATTTCACGAGCTGGGTCGTTTCCATTGACTGATTTTGTGTCAGCAGCGCCAAAAGTCTGTCGGTGGTTCCTGACTGTAGATCTGTGATGGGAGATCGGCCAATGGAAACGGGCCTATACAGGGTGCACATAATCAGCAGGGTTTTCGTCGGCAAATGGAAACGCCGCATCAGTTTTCACAGCATTGGTTCTGACTCGTTTATTTCTGGGTGAAGTCACTTTCCTTGTGGCGTGCACGATATACAAGCATCCCCTAACAAATGTTGTTTTTGTGAATAAAAATAATTACCTACCACACGCACAACTTTCGTAATGAGTTACAGAGGTGCATTAGTTTCCCTTTCAAAGCCACGAATTGAGGGTAGTTACATTGCTGTTTACTGAGCATGGGAAACATGATCAAATACGTTAACTAGTTTAGAGACCTCCAGTGTGATACACACACTATCCCTTCACAATGTGCGTATCAACTTTGTGGCATTGGTAAAGAGCAGAAGACCATTGCCTCAGTGTCTTCGAAGAGTGCCTAAATGACCATGTCCTATCACTACAAACCGAATATAAGATTGTCCGACTGGTGCTTGACTTTTTTTTCAAGTGGAAATCATGATACATTCACCCCAGGGGCATTCCTCCATGTATGATACATATAGCAACATTTTGTGCAAAGTTAACAGCAAAGTTAACATGCAAACAGAGCCTTCCGGGCATTCTGTAGGTCATTTGACGCTATAACAATTGTGATTCAGAGTCCATTTCCAGTTTTTGCTGTCAATTCGTTGTGATATTCAATGCTGTTCGTTTTAGTGCATGTAACATTACAGTTAGGGCAAGACAAGACAATAGGACAAAGACAGTACCGAATAAAACGACGCTACAAAGGCAGGTTTAGAAGTGTTTCGTTATGCTATGTTTACATTATGTTTCTAGTAGTCCCGGCAGCCTAGTTTTGGAGCACAGTGTAGCACCGTGGACGATCCTGTATGGACGTATGACAGTGCCGTGAGACGGGATGGGGAAACGTGAAAGACCGTAGCACACCCTGACCGCCGGGATTCTCCGAAACTAAGTACTGCCATAACTTTTATTCCAGTGGCCATGATGCTACAACGTGTTAATGAGAACTGTTCTGGGATATACTGAGCCACATAACATGACTGAATGCGATTGAATGTACATGAACCATGGAAAGAACTTGAGGGACGTGATAGAATGCATGGCACTGTGGACAAAACGGGGCCCTTGAACATCCTCAAACTGTGGCCACGGGGAACATTGTGTGAACGCATATTCACAGGAATTATTAGGGAAAAAAATCTTGTATATAATGAGAAATTAGACCCTAGCGCTGTGCCTTGTTTGTATGAATTAGTTCTTATGATGTCCGTCAGGTGGCCGAAAAAGCCGTATTCTCCTAGGAGATTCCGGAAGTCCGTATTCTACTCAGTAATATGGAGACTCCGTATTCGGTTGGTAATAAATGAATATAACGATCAAGTACTTCATGATTGCCCAGACCAATTATGTTAAATCAAAGTTGTATGAAATATATCATCTAACCATTTATACTATAAATAACAGTGAGCACATATTTTTGAAGTGATAAATCGTTAATATGGGACCTGCCAAGTAAATATTATACAGTTGTATGGATCCAATGATTGTGATTACAAATGTTTTTGATGAAGACGGAACAACTGTACTATCAACTCTTAAACTATTTATAGTGATGCGTAAGCTTTGATGGCAGAACAGACTCAGTCAGGGATATTTGCATCCTAGTATTCATCATTTATTTCTGGTTTATGGATTGTGGAGATCGTATCCAAGTAATATGTGAAACCATAGTTATGGTGACAGTACGGGGTAGATTTATGAGTTGTTTCGGAGAAATTCGTTCTGAACGAGCTGGCACGGCGAGTTCAGAACGAATTTCTCCGAAACAACGAGTAAATCTACCCCGTACTGTCACCATCACTATGGTTTCATATTATTATATACCTTAATTCGGTCTTAATTCCCTAAAACTGACCGTAATTCGACGTAGAAGTCACTTGGCACAACTCGCAAAGACGATGCGTACACTAGCAGACACGCCGGATGTTGATAACAGGAAGTGATCACCGCGCAGGCGCGAATACATTATCCCGCCGCATAAATTAATGCAGGGTCACCCTGCTACGCTCGATCGTCCCGTCGGACATCTCCACTCGAGCGGTGCAGTGTCTCCGCTATTTGTTGACATCGACGAGTCGCCCGCTCGGCCCGTGAACGTATCGAAATCGATATTTCTCGCATATTTAAGCTATCTAAAGTGTATCACGTAATTCGTTATCGTATTCCACCTCGATGTTTGATGTATTTTCGCACGAACTCGCTCCGTGGTTACTGTACGACGACACAGAACTCGCGAAGTGAAGCGATCAGCCATTTTTGAATCTTGCACCTAGAATTCTGTTGTCGGCCTCTCGGCCAATCAGATTGCGTTATTTCGTCAAAGGGTGCAGTCTGTCACCCAAAGCGTGCCGGTGAGGGTCAAAGGATGCAGTCTGTCATCCAAAGGATGCAGTCTGTCACTATCCAAAGGCACCAGTACAACGATTCACGGCGTACAGTGCATTCTGTGTACGATAACTATACCCCTAGCAGCAGTACGTATTTACACTGAGTTAGTGCATAGGTATATAATAATACACTTCGTTGGGGGTTTATGGATTGTCACTTAATCACAGATTAACTTCTAACATTATCCACCTAATAGATAGCATCAATAGAAAACACATGGGCAGCGTGTATCTGCATACCCGAGAGCATACGGATATGGGTATGCTCCTGTCTGCAAGACCCAGCGCATAAGGAAAAATAGTGCGTATCATAAAATAGTGCATGCATAAATGAACTAATATTAGTGCCCAACTTCTCAGGAAAAGGTGGATGATAAATACAATATAGACTGGTTTCAGACAAAAGCGTTTGTATCCTCCTCGGAGTTGCCTCTATATAATATCTACGCATGCACTCAGATATTACTACGCGTCAACTTCTCAGAGTATACGACCGCTTGAAACCAGTCAATATTGTATGTATCTCCTGTATATCTCTCAGAGAGAACAGCAGGTAATTCTTCGTGCATTCTGGCGGGGGGCATTGTCTGTGGTACATGTCTGGCATTGATCCATTGCACACACCCTTTGTGCCAGGTCTGGGTTTTCAAGGGGACTCCCAAGCAGCGCAGGATTTATCATAGCATTGCTCTAAATACATATCTAAGATAAATGTAAACCGATCATATTCATCTACATTACCAACATTTTTTTCATATGAATATTTTCTTCTATGATCTCAGCTGCAATAGGCTTATCATTATCATATGACTGGTTGGGTGATTTCATATATGTTCAATAATTAGGCCTCACTTTACAGAATCAGAAATCACAGGTTCAGTGGGGTCGTATGCTTGTCTTTGATAGCAAGAAGACTTTTCTGTAGGGTTTCTTTGATGTGTAAGTCTTCTTTCATTCATTTTTTTTGCGGCCAATAGTTCCTGGACAGGTGCACTGTACGTGTCACAAACTTTTCCAGGATGTGTTACGATCGATGATTGGACAGCGTTAAGGTCACGTGACCAGGTCAGGTGCCAGCAAGGGTCAGCACTGACCAGAGGTTCATTTCCTGACAGGGGTAAACCGGGAGAGGTAGTTAGGTGGGCCCATGTTTAAATATTCCTCTCAAGTAACCAGATCCAAATTTTTGTTGGTGTCTTTTTTTTATCAACACACAACGGTTCTTACAGGCGTGAGATCTTCTACCGTAGGTGGTGTCTCAGGAAACAAAATGATATCATTAATGGTTAACTCGGCATGTATGTAAAAAGAACAGAGTAAATAGATAAATTTGACAAAGCGCAAAAGTGGATGTAATGGTATGAATCAATTGTAGATTTTATCCATGGTAGCTCATAACAAGTGTACCTTTATATGAACTTCATTTCCAATCATAAACTGAGTATGTTGTTTTTACTTGCCTTTTAAAGTCTTTGTAATGAAATAGTTTTTCATTAGATTCTTTTATATTTTTCTCCCTTTCTGTTTACACAAGCTATTATGATCAGAAACCCACTTTGTGTGTGATGATATGATAACTTAAACCAAGAAAATATAGATTGAGTGGAAATAAAAAAGTTTTATTCAAAAATAATTTTCATTCTAGCAGCCATATCCCTTAAATTCTTCTGATGTTCTCAAGCACGCGAACAAAGGTCATTAAAGTTGGTGTACCCTGAAATGTACATTTTGTACAGCGTGAAGTTGTTGGTGGAGTTTTTGTCTTGCAGATGAAAGCGCCCTATTGTATACTGTTATCGAATCTCGATGATTCTGTAGCATGCTCAATATCTTCTTTACAACCCTGTATGATATTTCTGTCTACTCGTCTCTAGGACCACAGGTTAAGGTGTAACGCATGCCATGAAGATACTTCTGTGCGTACAGAAAACTGAATGTGTTACCATCAAGCCGGAGACACATCAAGCGAGAAATGCAGCGATTTCTGGGATCGCCAACACAAAATGGCTTGTATGTGAGCTATAATTTCATATTTCACCTGTTTATTATTTCTGATACGCTAAATCATCGGAGAGAGATATTACTATCAAATAATATATCTTTTTATTTAGCAATTTTTATTAAGGGAATATTGTGTGTACACAATCACAGAATTCGGCTATGGAATCGTTCTTCCACCGAGGCCTATAACCTTATTCCTCATTCTAATGGCAGGTGTAAAGCTGAATGAGTAGTGGGTCCCATTTTTGTGTAAGTCTCTGGTATGACCCGACCGGGGTTTGAACCCCCGATCTCCCATCCTTGAGGGGAACTCCCCTACCATTTAGCCACCGAGCTTGGTGACTCTCACTATAAACAATGATTGAATATGTTCATTTCATAAGGTTTCAGTAAAATAAAACTAGAGACTCCTATCATCTGCTTCTAAGTAGAACTCAATAAACACCATTTGACCTGAAAAGGAAAATTATCAAGGACGAATAACTGAAACTGGTTCAATAGGAGTCTGGATTGTAACTCTTTTTCACTTAAAACAATTTTTTTTTTTTTTTTTTTAACTCCAAAGCAAGGAGATGATGAGAAGTAATTATTTTTCTGATCCCTTTTGTCAGGTGGAAACGCATCCTGTCCACCTGAGAAGGAGAGAGGTGTTCAGTGAACGAGGATCAATTTCACCATGATGCGGCCCTGAGAGAGAAGCACAAAGACAAAGACGGAGATTCGCGAAAAAGAAACGAATATCTCAACCCTGGTGTTTTTTTTTCCATAGGCTTAACATTAACAACTCGTTCTCCAGGCCCCTATGGGTATTACAGTCCGTTCGCCATGGTCTATACCCTGTGTGTTATGCATTCTTTTAGTGTATATAAGGGTGAGATAAATACATAAAGCTTCTTTTGGTCAAAGTCATTGTTCTTCTGTTGGCTGTCGCCTCGTTCATATCACTCCACATCAAACCCATAGAGAACGATGACTGTGACCAAATGTTTGTTTCTTATTTATTAATTAGTCATCCTCCTGAGACCTAAATCTTATACTTTCATTTACTTTCTTTGTTGTTTTATATTGACATAAGTGGTGTTTCGATTTGCCGACGTTTGGTACCGCTAGATTTGTCGGTAACTGTCCACTGACCGATTTAATGGTTCTTTTGACAAATCATCGGTCAATAGAAACTGCGTAACCAAAGGCACGCCGACCAATTGCAGTACTGATAACTGCGAAGTTAGGCAGCATTTACCAACTATATACACCTTCGATAAAATCTAATTGGGTTTATTTTATCATTAATGCCAACAGTCACTTTTCCGAAATCGGAAAGTAGGCTCCAAAGAAACAGGGAAGCTTTGTATATGACAACGATTTCACTTTTAGACCATGCCATCAGTGGAGCAATAAATCATAGATTATTGTGTCGGCTTACCGGCGTTTACACTAGACGACTAAAGACATGACGACTGGAGATCGTCTGGCCAATAGTCGTCAGGTGGTGCTCGATTATAGCCCCCAAAGTCGCCGTTACCAAAATGTACTCGAGCATTTACACTGGACGACTTTTCACGCTGGCATGTCCATTAGTCGTCAGGTGGTGCCAAATTGTGCGCTATGACGGAATCCGATGAACGGCAGTCGCCATGCGCTTGGCGTTGACATTAGATAATTTTAACCTTTTACTGCTGAAAATCGTCAGGTGATGCTAAATTCAAGAATCACCACCTATAATCGTCTAGTAAAAAAGCTTGGTCATGGAAATCCCACTCTAGGATCCAATTATCTGATTATCAGTTGGCAAGTAACCTAATGACCGATACGTGGGGTCGTGATGGGTAGAATTTCTATAAATCCTCAGCCAAGAGTCATGAGATATGTAGTGACTCCTAGTCAACCTGACCCCCGTGACCTCACTGACCATCTCCACACACTCCCAGCCGAGGTTTGGTTCATAGACCACCGTGAAGCATCAGCAGAGACTGCGCTGGAGTGAGGGGATTTCCCTTTCTCCGTGGTTTGCTGATATCCTATTGGCTGTTGTGCCTGGACAATGGCCGGGGTCACGTGATGCCAACATGGCCGACCTGTGCCAAGTCAGCACCCTCTTGCGGCCATTTCGTGACGGGTGGGTATGAGGGAGAAACACTCAACCAATGGAGAAACAGGGGCCCGTTTAAGGCATATCCTACAATTCACAGTGGCGCCACCTGGCTTTAAAAAAAATGTCAATTATTAGTTAAAATGGGCTTCATTCTTATTATGCATGAGTATAGTTAACATTTTGTCCAGTTTATCCAATCTTAATAGGTAAAATAGGCCAATTTACATTTGCTTGATTTACATAGGAAATACACTTAAAAATATGGTTTTCTTCAATTCTTTCAAAAACAAGGACAATGCCCAATGGTTTTTGAAACCAAAATATTTAAGTAGTACTATATATGTACTATATTCTGTGAAAGTTTAAAGAAAATGACATGGATTTTACCACGTGAAAAAATACTTTTAGAATTCCAATGCATTCTTATATAGAATTATCATAATATTGATCTATAATTCAAAAACTAGCACAGTGACCCCAGTTTTTAAGTTAGATATGTGTCCACAACACTTGGAGATCATCATATTAAGTTCTCAGGAAATTAACATTCATGAGTTTAATTTTCAAGTCAAATTGTCTGATATGTCTTAGTAATCTAGGAACGTACATGAAGGGCATTTCTGTACCTTGTACAATAGGGTTGTTGTTTAATAATATTTTAAAGAGTTCATTCACTAAGACAGTCTTATCCGTCCATAATGTCGTCCATAAGTGTTGATTAAAGTTGACCCACATCGTCCCTCGGTCTCTATGGCATAATAAAAGGGTTTTCATGTACAATCCTAGATTATTAAACGAGCCCCAGATAAATGAAAGCTGGACTCTTTTTTAACAGCCCGTATCTTTGTCAACCAGTTTTGATAGATGTGCTACCAGCAAGAACGAGACACATTAGCGCATCAGGCTAAATTGAAAAATTAAATATAGTTCCTCATTTTGTGTCGGTATCCACCATTATCATGCCATGCTGTGTGGTGTGAACGTATTACATAATTGAGGTACATGTTGCAGCAGGGTTTTGTTTGAGAGCTCGTAGATACATCGGCTAGACACTGGAAGTTGACAGGGTGTCATGTGTAATGGTGATGAGTGAGGTGTGGGTGAACAGAGCTGGCACTGACCCACAATACTGCAAGAAGAGTTATTGGGTGTTTGACAGAGTCACGACACCCCACATAACCAGTGCTTTCACCCTTTTTTACACGAATTTTTTTTTATAGCCATAATACCCCAGCTATAGGGCACAGTGTGATTGCTAGTTTTGCCATCAACTGCCGGAAAATTGTAAGATATTGCCACTGTAGTTGAGGGGCAACCACTGTTATCAGTTGTTATAATCTATAGATAATATTGAGACGAGGCTAAAATTCGTCCATGGCAAGCCCCATAAGATATTTTTAATAAAATCCATTGATCATTGGTCCCGCCACCTGGTGTTTTGGATGGCGTCGGGGGCAAGATGGCTGCCTCCATAGCAAAATAGCTACATGCTCTATAGGGCACATAGTTATTATGTTGGTTATCTTGCCCCTAGACGCTAGAGAAAACACCAGGTAGCGGGACAACATATCAATGGATTTTATCAAAAGAATGTTCTGTGGGTGAAATGAAGTGAATCAAATTGTAAGATATGAAATGAAATAAAGGAATTGCACGGTGAAATAAGGCTGGTAGAAAACGTACACAGACGGTTTGATACTTGTAATATTAATCACCACTTGTATATCATTTTCTGAAACAGTACAGTTCCACTAACTCTGTGTAGGTGTTATGATACTCCCTTATGCTACAATATTTTACATCATTTACTGTTTATGTATTTTTATATATTTGGATATTCTATTAAGTGAGCAACGATGACAAATTATTGGAACTTCACAAAAGAGCTATGCAAGATTATGAAATACTATTCGAGATGAATGTCTGTGGGTGTAGAGTCTTACAAGTCGAGATTATCTATAGTGTTTAACCGCTAAAGTAGCGGGTTTTATTATCCTAGTACTTCGTCCTCTAATAGTAACTATGTCATATTCTATCATTCATCGAATACAAAGTCCCCATTGAAGATGTATGTGGACTCAGTAATTATGGGTGTTCCAACCACATAGAAGACAATTGTAAATTGGTATATACATGTACCTAAGATGTGTATATTATATTTTTATACTATGGGGATATGAGTCGTGAATCAACAAATTGCGTTTGGATGGATGACGACTGATGAAAACCAGCCACAGGTACTCCGGCCAGGCTGATGGTTGTCATTCTTTTATTGGACAAATGTGACAAATTTGTAAATCTGAGCAAATGTAAAAAGTGAATACTGACCAATAAAGGATTTTGAAAAAAAAACACAAAAAAAAAAAAACAACGACCCATTATATAAAACCTGTTAGATACCATATCTGTTGTATATGGATTCAAACCGGTGGCATATGGCCTCAAAACCATGGTACATACGGGGGAAATAGTCCCTATGAGACATAGAGCAAACAAATGGACCTTATTGTTACACCCTTTATTATGGCAATTACTGGGTTTAATCTAGTCGAAAAGATAGATAATGAATACAACAAACGATCGTTTTGTGGACAGACGGCTTTGCAAACCACCCGAGGTCGACCTCGGTTATTACTACGCGTCAACCTCTCGAGGTTTACGGCCGCCTGTCCACAAAACCATCGTTTATTGTCTTTTGTAATCGACCATGAAATTGTCTGAACTGTATATCGGTGTTGCTATAGACGCGGAATTAGCGAAAGATCACTGAATGCATTTCGCGAACTCTTATCGTCCAAAATAAACACTTTATCCAAATGAAAGAAAATTTCGTTTGAATTTGTGGAAGGCAAAATTTGTCTGCCACTGCAGGTTCTGTGTCAGATAGCTGGTAGATAAAGGGGAATACAAGACTTGAACGACGGCAACGGTTTGTAGATGGTCAACCCAGACGATTTAATGCAATATTCATAGCCGCTTGTCAGACTGGTCAACAGGACCCATTACCCCCTTCCCGGCCTCCCCCGCGTCTCGTGACAGGTTCCGGTTCCGGTGGGATTTCCGGTCTGGTGTCTCAGCGTCTGATGACCGCTATCATATTGCTCGCAGACGACAGACAATACACCACACACTCTGCTTACGTCACCTCGTTAATATGCAAATAGGTTAGCCATGCGCATAACAGGTGAGAGGCAATTTGAAGAGGAATGTCAGGAAGTACTCAAATGTCGGATGTCTGGTATTTATGAAGTTCTTGGCGGTAATGACTATACATGCAGCCGTGTTTAAATGCAGAGATGTTTAGTTACAGTTCTATTTAAAGGCATATTTTACAGTATACTTGGGAATGCAGAGGAAGAATCACTTTCCTAATAGCTTACATTGATGATCTTTTAGAACAAATATATAATTCAATACGTCCCGACATTATGTTGATATTTGATCTAGAGATTATTATCGGTATGATCTTGTAATTTCATTATTTATATACAGACATTCAAAATAGCTGGATATCACACTGAGAAGTGCGATTTTCTTCAGACGTTCAGAGAATGTAGAAAATATGCGATACAATCGCCTTTGAATGAAGTGGAGAAAACCGTTCAGTAGATTGTATATGTAGATCTCACAAATGTAAATAGTTTACTTATTAATGAAGTGGGTTCCTTCGAGACACAAACAGTGTACGACTGTTGTGCAACAGTGGATGGGAATTTCGGTAACACACATTAACTTAAACATACAGTCACTCGCTTTCGTGGTTCAAAGAAAACTGCTCCTATTTTCTTTTTTTCTTCTTTTGTTATGATTAATAGAGATAGGATAAAGACCTTGTTGTATAAAGACTTGTCTGAACTCTGACTACCTATCATCTAAAAATTGCCTCTTTATCTTACTGCCTGGAGAAGATTCCACAAAGTCCTTCCAGCATCCAACATTTTGTATAACTATACTTGGAAACTAAACACAGAACTTACAGTCAGTTCAATTATTGATGTGTCTGGAATTTTCTTGCCTGTATCTTCTCGAATGCTATGTTAGGAGTAGGCATTATGTTTCCTTTCCAGTTCATATCGGCCGAAAAAAAGAAAATGGGCCAAGGATGAAGTCTTGGGAAAGTTTGTATTAATACTAACAATAGTACAGTGTTGCGTATTTGATCGTAACACGATCATCTTTCAGATTTTATCAATTATTAGTATCAGTTCTCAGGCTGTATACCTTTACATTTGTACATTGTCCTTGGACCTCGTATGGAAAATGTTAAATGCCAAAATGTCAGATGAAATCGTAAACCAAGAGATTCACATTTAAAGTGAAGTGTATATGGACCTTGTGCATGGCTTTTGGATCCTATATGTTAAATGTTAAATGCCGAAATAACAGATGAACTCGAGAAGAAAGACCTCTTAAGAGGGAAGACAATGATGAAGAAATTAAAGGGTGGAAGAGTAGGAATCCGTTAGGTTTTACAGAAGGCAATGTCTATCAATCTTTAATATCAAATATAAAAAAAATTAAAAAAACAGAGCAACCTAGAGACCACAAACAAATGAAATAAATGTAGGAATATAGGATGACGATATAAAAGAGAGCTACGGAAGTGCCTGGTATTGAAAAATAAGAAGGGAAATAAAGAAATTGCCAATAAATAAAGGAACTAGTTGGTTTTCAATTCGTAGGGTGTTCCTTTAACTGGTGTCCAATGGGAAATGCGGAGGTACAGATTACAAATTCTAATTCATAGGGGAAGTGTGGTAACAGTGACTGGGGGAGTCCGACACTGGTGTTATACTATTCCCGTCTGACAAAAACCGCCTTATCTAAGAGCCCAGAGTCACGCAACACCCGCCGCCCACTAGCAATGAGTCATACATTAACTAGTAAATGACAATGAAAGTCAGCAATCAACTAGAAATAAAATTCATTTGAACTAATGACCCGGTGACTTCGTAAATCGCCTATAAATGTTTTGGAACCCGGCAGATTTTGTTTAATTTTTTTAATCAAGAAGTGTTTATTCATATACCATAATGCTCATGATGATGTAACATGAGTATATATTTTGTTACTGCACTATCCTGTTGCCTGGAAGAAGGATTTGTAAAAATCGAAAGCAATAAAGGCTTTTCAAAAAAAAGAATCTATGAATAGAAATGATGAGCACTCATGCCTGGTTTAGGGTCGATCTTTCGACCAAGAATGACGGATAATTCTGAATTGTGAATACTGAGAATTAAGAAGGATTTAGTGGTGTTGATCAGATTTACCGTTCAATCTAACATCCCTTACATCTTGCAAACCATATTGTGAATATTGAGGATTAAGAAGAACTTAGTGGTGTTGATCATATCTTCCGTTCAATCTAACACCCCTGACACCTTACACACCATATGAACGCAGGTTGAGCTTGTCTGGTGGTATAACGAGATTGCGCGGGAAATCGCGAGATTTCAGCAGACGACAATTGGAATGGAGACGACGTCAGCGTCCCGTGACGTGTGAGAGTGACGTTCACTGAGCCGGAAAATCAACTTCACAGGCCTCTTAATTAACGAGGCTAAAACGTTACGTCACTGCCTGCGTCATCACTGGCGCGCCATCTGTCGGCAGACTGATTTCTGTGCCCCCATCACGCCTCGGTCGCCGTGCCTTCAGAGCGTGCGGGGTTTTAAAGGTTTCATGGTTGAGATGGTAAGTTAGGTCACGGATAAGTAAACGTCTTGTTTTCCTATACTACTTGTTTGTGTCAAAGCCATTTTCCACTGGCCGACTATTCACCACCGATCTGCAGTCGGGAACCACCAAGGCTGGATCTGTGAATGGAAACAGACATGCAGAGAAGTGCTCACAGATTGAATCTGCACGCATATATTATACTATAAGGCCACCACCGTACGACTTCAGCCAGTATGGACCTGTCAAATGCAGCAGATACAAGAATTAAGGCCTTTTTCCATTGGCCGACAAAGACTGTGTATATTTTCTGTATTCTCCTAATAGCCTATTTTCATTTGGCGTCAGCAGTGCTAAGGTCCGTCGGTGGTTCCTGACTGTGTATCTCTGATGGCCAATGGAAATAGGCTATTAGGAGAACATAAAAAATCTACACAATGTTTGTCGGCCAATGGAAACGGGCCTTATACACTGCACCCTCACTCATTTTTAGACACCGACGTACAGTCGTTGGCCACCACCAACCGGCTTTTGTGAGAATTCAATAAATCAGGGTTTTTTTTATTGGTTAGTGGAAAATAGCTTATACACATTCATGTGACATTTCCAACTGCCGACCGAAACCCACCAACAATGTTCAGGCTGTACGAAAGTCGATCGGTGGTTCTCCTTGTGACAGGTTGGTGGTACATAATCAGTGACCTGCACTGCAAAAATACAATGGATGTTAACCGACTTTTGATAGTATAAAACTGACTGCCACCGATTATATCAAAGCATTTTGATTTCGTTGGTGATTGCAGAAGTCGGTCATTGGTGGCAAATTGCATGAGGTGGGAGAGAAAATTCGTTGACCATTTCTGTTTCCACCCGACAATTATTGCAATAAAAGTGTTGCACGATAGGTCAGCGTTGCGAAATGCCATAATCGGTGGTTATAATCGGTAGTTGGAAATGCCAAATCAAAGATACAATTTCTCATACACTATTATACATACATCCACCCACAAGGGTCCAGCGGGAGATGATATGGTAGAGCTGATGGTCTCAACCCTTTTAGAATGTTTTATTTCACCAGGAATTTGAATAATCAATTGCTGCTACATCTTTAAATTTCTGCAGCTGACAATAAATAATAATACGCATCAACTACGCGGAGAATACGGCCACACAGATCAAAATCATGGTAATATTGTGAATATCTCCATTACATCTGTGACTACTATCCTCACTCCACAATATAGATACTAGAGCTGATTTATGGCACTTTCATCTCGTCTATAGTCTTCTAGAGTCGCGATAAAATAAAACACCAGGAATATGCGGCAAATGAGGGGAAAAGTGAATGTTCCGGAGTGCTGTGTTCATGAGGGAAATATGTAAATCTTTAATAAACCTGCATGCTGTGGTTATTGTAGTTAAGTGAAAAGTTGATTATCCCATACAGACTCATCTCAATTTACTTATTAGTTGGTATTATGATATGAGGTATGATTTATTTGTTCATGTTTGTTTAGGTTCTTTTATTCTTTCCATGTCATTGTCTTCCATTGTGTAGTCAATACAACTGGTTTAAATGTCATATAAAATTTGTACTAGACTTTTTATAGAAAGGTTACGTAGTGCAGATCTATACAGAGTTTACAAAGTATTATTAGCCGTCCATAAGGTACCGCATGAGACTGAACCAAACCAACCTCTTAAGGCCCGTTTCCATTGGCCGACAAAAACGGTGCAGATTTTGTTGTGTTCTCCTAATAGCCTATTTACATTTTGCATCAGCAGTGCTAAATATCCATCGGTGGTTCCTGACTGTATATCGGTGATGGCCAATGAAAATGGGCTATAAGGAGGACCAAAAAAATCTACACCATTTTCGTTGGCCAATGGAAACAGGCCTTTGTCGGGAACAGAGGGTGGAGACAGAGGGGGTGGCCAATCTACCCAGTCCTCCCCTCACCCATATACGGCGATGGTTGTGGGTGGGGGTGGGGTGGGGGTACATGATAGGGGTATTAACTATAGGGTTGTTACCATGGTACATGACAACTCTGAACAAAGACTAGCTTCCCACACCCTGTTCAAAATAACGTCATACCAACCCCAATTACTCAGCACTGGTCATAGACTTGCCCAAGTCCTTTGTAACATGCATTCGTTGAAAATTAGAAATATTCAAATTATTAATACAAAAAGTATTGCTAAATCCCTAATATCGCCCTGGGTAAGTAAAGGATCCGCTCCCAATTGGCTGGCCGCACCTTGACCAACTGTCCCCCAATGAATCACCATTTTCCAATTTCTAACGGGAGGAACTATATAATTACGAATGTACATGTAGAATTATCTGGAATTTCTATTTCTGACAAAGGATTTCGATTTGAAGATATGTAAAAGCCGATTAACCGCACTAATAATTGGACATGGGTCAAGGGTCTCTGACTGTTCAATGACGGGAACCAGCTGACAGCGGATCCTGTAAACAGACTGAATTATGGAATATATACCTCAGGATGCTTCACCTTTATACATATATATTATTATATAACAACGCTTATGTTTACTCCGATGTATTCCTGGAACCAATAGCCACTGGAAGAACTGTATACACAGAAATGGTGAATAATCTTTTTTTCAAATAAATAAATAAATATGAATTAAGCCAATGAGCTACTCATATTTATTCACTGCGGGAACAGAGCAGCTCGCATCAGCTCACGGCATTGTTATGTATCTAGGTATCTAATCGGTAGCTAAGGCCCGGCGTCCACCTACTACGATAGAATCGTAGACCTCCCGATATGGCACCGATACAAAATGTCAAAATCGGTGCCATATCGGGAAGGTGCAAAATCGTAGACATATGTCTAGACAAGCCAATCCAAAACGCATTGTATGGGGGTTTTATCGGTGTCTAATCGCAGAAACGTGGTCAACTGCCCCGATATTAGGTAACCTTCCGACGCGATTTTGATTTTTTATCGGGAGGTGCATCGTAGGGCATATCGGAGCCATATCGTAGTAGGTGGACGCCGGGCCTAAAGGTAACGTGGTAACGAACACCTGAATAACGGCTATTCCTCTGCTAGACTTTGTTCAATCAACACATGTTTTAATCTATATGTATATATATGTATATATCCATCCATGGTTGGGAGACTGAGGCCGGTCTAAACCGATCACTGAACACACAGCATAACACATCTGCACCTCACACGTGATTCCTCCTGGAAGAGGAATAATTTGAGTCTGATAGTCGTCACTAAAACCTGACCTTATTAGAAACCTTTCATAATTTCATCACAAATACATTCATTACAAATGCGTGGAGTAATCGTTCTAGTTAATTCTCCACGATACAATTTTTCATCATAATAGATGAAGATAATGAGCCGACCTTGACTCGATATCGTGACGGGCGAACATTAACTACAACTCTGCCAATCCTACTCCTATTGTCCACCTATTGCTATTATTTGCTAGCCTTATTATCAGTATTATTTCCCCTCGCAGAAATTACCCCAGACCCCTTCAACGCAAATATTTTTTTCTCCTAATGACCCGCAGTCAGAGTTGGTGAGCTATTACAATTACACCCCCCCCCTCCCACCACCCTCTCCCTCTGCCCCACGTGACCAATAAGGAACGCTGCCACGCGAGCAACCGACCGGAAACTGGCTCGAGTTACCGGAAATGACGTCACGATGCGAGGCGACACCTGGAAGGTGTTTCTAAGGCAGGGTGTTACAACGCTCGTAGGGTTTTAAGCCGGGGTGTAGTTTTGCCTCCAGGGGACTTCAGTCGGATGTTCAAACTAATGATGGTCTTTTTTTGTCGGCTGAAGTGGGTTTTTTTTTCCGAAATAGACGATAAATCACGTACCTGTTGAAGAGGTACTAATGAAGTCTTTCTAGAATTACGGTGTATCGGGTGATGTGATTTTACCTGGTACCAAGTTTGGTTTACCTGTTTGAAGGGAACATCCAAGTAATAATGGACAAAAATCTGTAATTGTCGATAAACTATATGTACAGTAAAACCCCTCTTAAGGGGACACCCTCCGTTCCGGGCCAAGTGTCCCCTTAAGCGGGGTGTCCCCTTAAGCGGGGTTTTCAGTCTGTCAATGGTTATACAATAGAGAATACCTGCATAAATGAAGGAAACGATGGTTATTAGGTTAAAATGATTATAAATAACACATAATTAAGTAAATAAATATAAATTATATAATATAAATGAATATGAATATACAAAAAAAATAAAAATAGATAATAGAGGTTGAAGGTGGATATACCTTCCTTGTGAAATTCGCTCCTTTTTATACCCCCGGTCAATGCCCCCAGCCCCCCCCCCCCCCCCCCCCCCATCCCACCCCAGTAACTTCTGAGAGAAATCAGTAGCCCTAAAAGGACTCATCATGAGCCGCCCAGAGCCGCGACGGCACACTGAATACCGCACCTTCAAAGCCCCCAGCCCTCCCTGTGATGCCACAGCTAACCTGTAAGCGGGCCTCTTACCTGGCACCTTCAGCAGGCGCGAAAATCACTGTTACTAATATCCACTCACTGTGGCCCACCCAGAGCCGCTGGAGATGTGGTTATTACCATGAAAAAACACACTCTTCCGCCCGGGCCCGCTCGGGAATGCTCAGTCTATTGTTTTTTTTAAAGTTGTTTTTTTTAGATCTTTTATTTAGACTGGAGGGTCTACTAGGGCGAAGACCCTGTTTTCAGTAGGGTCCAGTGGCCAATAATAACTTAGATTCGTTTCAAGTAGTCATTTAGTACCTAACATATTCACAGGTAAGTCAATTATTAATGATAACAAGTCTTAAGGGGTATAGCAGTTTACAAAGTTATATTAAACCTAGGGATGATATTTACAATGATGATTTATCACAGACTGGCATAGCCAGATATCAAATGTCCCGTTCTGTCTGTCCCGTACAAATGGGCACCATAAACTTGGATTTTCAGTGTTTTTGATATGATGTCCTTCCAAACTGTCCCCTTAAGCGGGGTTTTGAAGCATTTCTGTACCGAAAAACTGTCCCCTAAAGCGGGGTGTCCCCTTAAGCGGGGTGTCCCTTTAAGCGGGGTTAAAATAAACTCTTAATAGTGGGAAAAATTTCCGTTCCGAGCAAATTGTCCCCTTAAGCGGGGTGTCCCCTTAAGCGGGGTGTCCCGGAAGAGGGGTTTTACTGTATTTTGCTTAAATACGTATTTATATCTATTCTGAAATTGTAATAGAAAATCATTTGTATGAATTGAATCATGCTTGCAATGAATATTTATAAACACGTCTTTGGCAATACAAGATGTAATACAACGAATTATTTCTACAAAATCCACCCAAATACTACATCAACCAAGGGACACGAAGGCAAGTTCATTTATAATAACTACGTTTTGACATAAGCAATTAAGCATAATAAATGGTAAATGGGTATATTCCAGTCATCATAAGTGTTACAGTTAGATATATATGGTGGTATTTGATCATCAAATATTCTTCGGATTATTTCTATATACACAGTGCCCTATGTGCATAGATAATTCTTTCATCAGCATTTGGTTATGAAAAAACACAATATATGCAAATGAGGCAGATTGCCTCGCACTGACAGACGCGGCGCCCGCTTGCCTCGAGCAGCACATGCTGGCTGAGAACGAGGCATCTAACATGGCCGCCGGAAATAATGAAGTGAACACCTCATGTTTGCCCAGCGCTAATTGGATGTAATGACCACATCTAATTAAGCAGTAATCCAATTATCAACGCCCGATTGATTGCCTGATCAAAATTATTAAATACTCTCCTGGAAAGTGGGGCAGTTTGGATGGAGGCAGAGAAACTTTGGCGCAAGAATCGTGAATAAGTTTGAGCCAGGAATATTACTAGAGAATTTCGGATTATAGACTGATTATTTATTTTACTGATTTTCAGCACATTTAATGAGTTGCATTTAGTGATCTGCCATATGGCAGAAAAAACAGAAATGAATATTAATCTCACCCCTGGTATTTTTTCCCATAGACTTAACATATTGGGAACTTGTATCCAACTCCCATGGAGTATATACTCAATGAGGGATTATGTCACACAGGTTAACCCATTAAACAATGTGAAGGGTGGGATAAATTCAGAAACCTATTCAGCTTTAGGGTCAGAGCTCTATCCCATCTCATTTGAATCGCTACGTAATTCACAAACTTCACCATCTGTATTACCACGCGATTCAGACTCAGTGGAATACGAGCTTTGACCCTAAACTTTCAGAGGTTCCCCTTGATTTGGATACGAATTTAGATATGATTATTATTTATCAGATTACCATTTATTGATCTCTCTTATCGTTTGATGATATTTTAATCCGTTCGTTAGGACAGTATTAGCTGTCCGTTAGGTCCTCCGTAAGTGTTGAATAAAGACCCACATCATCCTTGGGTTTCCTTGGCATACAGAAAAAGGTCTATATGTACAAGCAGTCGCGAAATGGGCTGCGCTAGGCCTCTGGCCAGGTCGGAGTATTCATAGACAATAAAGAAAACTTAATAATTCTTGCTCTATTTGATATATCTGGAGGTGGATATGGTTATCTAAGGCCTTCGCAGAATCAGGAACAGTCGGTAAACTGCATTCATCGACAATCTGGAGGTCAGGGAGGGTCGGTCATTATCCCGGTAAGAGTAATTAGAAGGATACTTACCTGATGGAAATAACTTGGTCCGCTGAGTGAATTACGTAGCAGTCAAACAAGCTGGAGTGGGGACCAAGTTATCTTCATTGAGTGGGTTTCTTAATTTAACTTCACCCTGTATACATAGGGAACATCTCGTTCTTACACAAACATCTAGACTTGGAACATCGGGGTGCATCATAGTTGGTTTTTTGGAACATCGTAAGGCCTTTCATAGACGATTTCGAGCTCAATGGTCCCCGGGCTTTACTGTATGGGATGTAAACTCATCAGCCCTCCCGGCCATTTTTTACTCACGTTACCGGTTACGATTAAGGCCCGGCGTCCACCTACTATGATATGGCTCCGATATGGTCTACGATGCACCTCCCGATGAAAAATCAAAATCGCGTCAGAAGGTCACCTAATATCGGGGCAATTGACCACGTTTTTGCGATTAGACACCGATAAAAACCCCATACAATGCGTGGTGGATTGGCATGTCTAGACATATGTCTACGATTTTGCACCTTCGCGATATATCTCCGATATTGACTTTTTGTATCGGAGCCATATCGGTAGGTCTAAATTTCTATCGCAGTAGGTGGACACCGGGCCTTACGGTGAGCCACGGGCCGCTGGTGTGGATTCATAGAAAATATTTCAAAGTATAATAACTTCGGATCCCATCAAGAAATTGGAAAACGGTTTCCAGATTTATCATCGCCTCTATCTCCCCTAAAAATTGATATATGATACTCGTATTTAGAACAGGAGGATGCATATCAGCCTTGTTTCAACGGAGTACTCAGTGAACAGTAATGAAGTGCGTACAGCGACAAGATTGAGGTCGGGCAGAATCGGACATTAACCCCATGCTGGTAATGCCCGACACGATTAAAATCGGGTCTGTGAAGTGCGTACAGCGACACGATTCTGGCCGACCAGACAGATCCGTCGAACAAAGGTGTGATCGGGAACAATCGGTGTGTCGCTGTTTTATAGGCTTAAGATGACGTAGAGAATACGTAACAATTACGTGTTGTTCACCTTCTTCTGATATGTAGGAAATACGCGGAATTGAACGTCAGCGTGATTGGATTGCGTAGTAATATCTGAAGGCGTTGGATTTGCGTAGTGCATACGTAGAACTCGCGCCCTATTAAAATACGTCAATAAAAACGCAAATTTACGCCAGTGTGTCTGGGGCATTAGGTCCCACTACATCCACCCCCCCCCCTCCCCCTAGACACACAATAAAACCCCACACGCTCCTCAACTACCTATAGGATTAACCCTCGCTAAATGATTGCAGATTAACCCCTTCATCCCCGCGGCCCTGGATTAACCCAAGTTGCCGCCGTCTGTCGCCAGAGGCCGCCACTGTTTGCTGACGTCATTGAACCGTAGCATCCTCAGATGCTGCCAAGTCGACCGTGACCGTTCCAGATAATGACCCCGGAGCGGGGATCGCTCGCTATGAGTGGCCTCCTGTCTAGTGGATGAATTTGTCTCGTTCGCTTTGAAGTCAGGCCTCTTCGTCGTATTTCAGTTTATCTGGTTTGGAGTCTGCCGGGTCCAATATTGGGATTTCTTGTCAATTTTTCCGGTTGAGTTGTTATCATTAGTCTTAGATTCCAGTACTTATGAAAACGAAAATATTGACTTGCCGTTCCAATTTTGCAGAACGAATATGATTTGGGGATTGGGGCCATGTGAGCTCATCCTAAATTACGTTATTTAAATCGACTACATTGTTTCACTCTTTAATCCATCAATGTGCGTGAGGGAATAACTAATGCGGCCTTTTCCATATTATATTTCAATAACATTAGGAGAAATCTTAAGCAGTTTTGATTCAGCTATTTCCACATGCTAATTCGTTCGTTTTGTTTGTTTACCTATAAGGGCTACTTGTCTAACTTTATAAATATTCATATATATATCATATCATATTGTATTTATTTTTTCTTATTTTTCAATTCATCCTCATCCTATGTCATATATCTTAGTTATTCCTTCACGCACCTTGATGGATTAAAGTGTGAAACAACCATTGTCTATATTTACCGTATTACCATGTTTGTTTACAACCTGAACTGGCGCCTGTACAAGCCAAGAAATTGAAGCCCATCATATTGGGCGAATTTTGTGTTGAATAAAATATCTAAAAAAATAAATAAAAACGCGTTCCTCACTGGCAGTGTGAGTATTATATGAAGACAGGGTTAGGGTAGCTGAATGGATTCCGTTCGGAGGTGTTGTGGTGTGTTTCGAGGTGAATACTCAAAAAGGTGGCAATTTGTGCAGGAGGAAGAGTCAGTTAGGCGTTAGAGAAGGCAAGGTCTTGTCTTTAAAAAATTGAAATAAAGATTGGAGCAACCTAGAGACCACAAACAAATGTCCAGATTAAATGTAAGGGTGAAAGAAATGGAAGAAAATGTAAAGGGGATCCAGCGAATCAAATTGTACGAAATGAAGTAAAATAATGGAATTGCTTAAAAAAAATATAAAAAATAAACAAGGCCGTTTTGTTTCGCTCCGTACCCCACTTGTCAGACACTGATAATAGAAGAATAATATATACAATATAGACTGGTTTCAGCTAAAAGCCGGTTGTATACTCCTCGGAGTTGCCCCATCGCAATATCCTCACATGCGCTTGGATATTATTACACGTCAACTCCTCGGAGCATACGACGGCTTGTATCTGAAACCAGTCAATACTGTGTATAACTTTATAGTTCGTCACTCAGTGACTAACGGAATATGTATTGCCGATCCGTAAATATGAGACTTATGCACAGGTATATAATAATATTTGCTTCTGTCCGCTCTGTGTTGTACAACCTGCCTACAGTAGGTCAAAGCCCACAACGCTCCAAGCCAAGAATAAAGCCCAGAACAAAGCCCAGAACACTGCCCAGAATCTCCGTTATGCCGTTCTTTCACGTCCACTGCCAGCCAGTATTGGTCTGCGCACTTTCCTTTTCAATGTCAATCACACATTGCTTTTAACGTATGATATAATCATACCTCCATGTATGCCTAGCATCTCTCCATGGTATACCTGTTCATGGTAATGTTGATGCTTAGGTATGGAGTAAAAAGATAAATAGCTTGTTATTGCATGTGTTACATAATGGTCAAAAGGCATGGGTTGGCATCTAGACAACTCAGGAATTATCTGAAAGCATACTAAGCATTAAATAAATGGGTCTAAATCTAAGTGTTCCTTGGTGAAATGTTTATACATACATGTATTTAATTGTGGGTGTCCGTATACTATCTATGACAGCCAATTACTTATGATATGCATTGGTAAATGAAAATTCGGTAAATGTGGATGCATTTGGTGACCTTCAATCACACCTCAGTAAAATATCATGGATGTATATCTATTTGTGGTAATTATGTAAGGATGATGTTTTTGCATAGTGTTATAGTGTTCTTTAATTCAACTATCATGGCTGCAATTCGATTTATCACGATCATTGTTTTTAACTACTGATCCAGAGATGTTTATCATATCCTACAAAGATAACGCAATAACAATTATAGATGTATGTTCATTTATTTATCTTTATGATTTATGATTATTTCAAAACTAATTATAGAGTATTAATATCTACATTGAGGTGCTCTGAGTATGATAAGTATTTACAACTTCTCATTCCAAGGATGTTTACGTTATCCGACACGAAATGCACTTATCTCACCCCTGGCATTTTTGTCCCATAGGCTTAACATTGGGAACTCGTTCTCCCTGCCCCTACGAGTATTGGAGTCTGTTCTCCATGGTCTATATCCTGTGTAGATCCATTCTGTTAGTATGTACAGGGGTAAGATAAATACAGAAAGCAACTCATTTGGTCAAAACCGTTGTTCTCTAACTCGTTTGAACGCTACGCGATATTCACTCGGCTATCACCTCATTCATATCACTCCACATTAAACTCGTGGAGAATGACAGCTTTGACGATAACTTGTTGATTTTTTCTTCGTAATCATTATGAATGTCAAAATGGCCACATTGAGTAATAACCATTAAGCTCCTAATCGCAGATTATAACATTGACTGCTGTGCATATTGATGACAGTGGTCCTATGTTATATATATATTAACACAAATGTGTTGTTTTACGGTGAAATCACTCATATGGTTGTTTTGAGGAGACTAGGTGGCGAACGTCCATTTTAATCCTCACAAAGCCACTTATAAACAGTTCGGAGCTCCACAAGAGTCTACCTTGCCCGTGAGCACTTGAGAATAGCACTGGTCCCGACTTATGCTGGTCAATGTACGTTAGTCATTACTGCTCCATAGACATATTCAGCTGAGTCGAGTCCCCGGTACAATACAGGTATTGCTGGCTGATTATACCACACAGCACTGACTTAGTCAATACGTTAGATCAGCGATGCAAGAATCTGGATAAAGTGTTCAGTGGTGTGCAAGACAAGAAGCCAGTGGATCTATCACAGAAAAGAGACACCAACAGAATCAAAGAAGTTCCAGGGCAAGTGTGAGAAGGAAACAGTGTGCCAAGTGTCAGAAGGAGACAGACACAGCCTGGTTGTGTGAATAAGTCGCCGCCTTTTATCCTGACAGGGATCCTTGGTATGTGACATTGACAGTACAGGAACATAACTTGTAGGTGCTATAAATCAACCTCAACTGCTGATCAAAGTATTACGAGTTATTGGCAGTGTTAACAGTGGCATGCTGGGTGTTGGCGCCCGACAGAACAGAGGAGTGGAGACAGTGGTGACAGGGTTGTAAGAATGCTTTGATATTTCTTTTACTTCGCGCGCAAAAGGAAAGCAGACGATATTTGGACAATATGGGTAACGGAGGCAGTGCTCAGAAATACATGTCGTCAGCAGATAATGAGTACTACAATGCAGGTAAACCTCTTTGTGTGTGTGTCTCTCTACATATGTTTTTATCATTGATTTATTGTATTTTGTAAAAACGCAGATACATGATCCCTATCTTATAACATAGCAAATGTTGACAGTCAACATACCTTCTTTATTTACCTTAATACATGATTTCGCAAGCCCAATCTAATCTGTCGAGTTTCGCGCGATGTTTTGAACACGCTTACACTTTTGACATACGGGTACAGGGGACCATGGATCTGCAGTTTTACCTTGTATTTCGGCAGGAAATAATACCTGCAATATACATTAATTCCAACCTCCTCTTCATGATTGTATCTTTTTTCCAAACGTTTTATTGATGCGACAAAAGAAGCAGTAAGACTTGTATGTGGTAGGTTATTATCAGCCTGTATTTACAACTGCTTGCATAATAAAGCTTACATAAACACTTCGCCATGGACAACAAATATGTATAAAGTGAAAGTTGGACCGCGCTGATGAGATAATTACAAAACCATTCAGATAGATACACCTAGTTATGACTGAGTTGATTAGTAGGTTATCTATAATTGCTAATAGTTGGACAGCTTCGTATTGCAGTATTTAGGCTGTCCCAGAACAAAATGCATTCATATATCGGATTTCAAAATACTTATACTCGGAATAACATATGACTTGCTTTCATTGTCGAGGTAGATCCCAGGTACTTGAGAGTATCACAAAAAAGGTAGTTTGTCCTGGTTTATTGAGCATGGGAAATGCGCCCATATACATCGCCTCAAGGTCAGGAAGGTCACATAGACTTTCAGATTGCTGCAAAACAACTAACCCTTCGCTATCCATGTGCGAACTATAAAGGCCTGGTAAAATGGTCAGGGATACAGTATCCAGCCTTACCATATGCTTTGCCCCACTACTGACTTGGTTCCTAAAAATATATCTTTTTGTTTGAAGTCTTTTTGAAAACCAAAAAGAAATACATAATAATTAATGAAATTATATTTTTTAATGATGTCTTTATTGATTTCGCTTTTACAAACGCTCTTCCAGCACAATAAGGAACACTTATTTGTGGATAGTGTAATCTGCTACTAGAAAAGGAAACTATAATATGATATCTGATGGGACAGACCTAAATACACTGAATTCAGACTGTTATACCTTATGGGACAGACTTGACTACATGTCTGTTGTATTCTGACCCACTTGGCACTGAGCTTGCACACCTGTTCTATCAGTCAGCCTTGCGTGCTTACTTGACAATAGACTTGCTACCTGCATTTTCAAACCCTTATTCAGCATCTGTCAGTAGAAGAAGTCATTGATTACAGACATTCATGCAGACATGAATTACAGTAAAATCCCACTGAAGGGGACACCATCCTTTCGAGCAAAGTGTCCCCTTAAGCAGTATATCTCCTTAAGCAGTGAGGTGCCCTAGAAGCGGGGTTCTACTGTATACAGAACGAGACAGAGACTCATACATACAGTTGGATAGAGATAGACAGAGCAATAGAAATACAGACAGGGGAAAGACAGAGAGACAGAGTCAGATATACATACATATAGACAGGGTCAGAGACAGAGATAGGCAGACTGACAAAGACAAAGACAGATAGAGAGTTCCTAACATACAGACAGCCAGTGAGGGAGAGAGACAGAGACATAAAGATTGATAGATAGACAGGTACAGACATAAATACATGGACAGAGTAGACATACATAGATACATACAGCAAGACAGGCAGTCAAAAGTGCATGCACACAGGGCCTAAATGTGAGCAGGTCATATAGATTTTGCGCATACTGTAAAAATACACTAACGCTGCAGTATCTATGTGGTAACTTTAAAGGCCTGCTAAAAAGCGCAGGGACCCATTAGTCAGGTTCATTATTTTGATAATCTAGCTTTGTTTGAGTTTCATGGAGATTTTGTCATCTTTTCAATGTTAGAAAGCGCAGAACCTCTAGATTTTAAAAGGTTTGTGTTGATAGATTTTCATACAATGTTTTGCGGCCATCTTAAATTGTCTGTTCATATAAGATTCTGTACCAGACATAAGGAATATGAATATAGTAGTTTCTTCAAATGCCTTCCTTTCAGAGATCAGTAAATTATCCATCTGGTTATCTAATCAGGCACATGTGACTATGTGCTATTCATAAAGCAGTGGCAGTATCCAATACAACTGGATAGTGGTACTTATTTCATTTCACAAAACAAATTACATTCCCGTTTGTGCAGTTGGCAATGCTATAGATAAACAGTATATAGTCTGTTTAGGGAAATCCGTTTGAGCAACCACGGACACAATGTTACCATTCCTCCAGTTCCCACCCTCCATAATCACTTTATATCTACCTCTTCCGACCAGTTAAGAGCACTCAAGAGATTGTTTGTTATGACTCACTGCTCTGTTACCACATCAACTTTAAAATCCATGTACATTTCAAAATGTCATATATGATTGGCCAGACCTGGATGTATAACATTGGCGCTTCCTTATCTAATGAGACAGACCGTATCTATTACACAGGGAAAGATACCAAAACATACTCAGCTTATCCAAATTGTGTTTGTCAGATTTACAAACAGACAGGAACAGAAACAGACAGAGAGTTACATACAGACAGACAGGGACAGAGACAGAACACAAACAGGCAGTCAGTCATACAGACATACACATACGTAGACAGAGACAGAGATAGACATACAGAGAGTCAGTCATATTTTACAGACACAGGGATAGAGAGAGAGACTCAAACATACAGACATACATTCAGACATACAGACATACATATAATGGTTCAGACATACAGACAGACAGAGACAGAGAGTCAGATATACAGATATACGGTTTTCAGACAGGGACAGAAACAGACAGAGGCGGGTAGACAGAGTCAGTTAGACAGAGAGACAGACATATAAAGATAGATACATCAAGACAAAGAGTCGGACATACAAAGAAGCATAGCGGCAGAAAGTCACAGACATAGACAGACAGATAAAGACGGACACATACTTTTTTCCAACAGATAGATAGACAAGGAAAGACAGACCCAGAATGTTTACAGACAGACAGACACAAACACAGACCGAGTGAGGAGGTGTGGGGTAATTGGAAAGGTGTGGCTAGAACTCCGGTCTTCCTCAACCCAGTCACTCCATATTAGCACACCCCCTACCCCACACTCCTTACCCTCCTCCACTGACCAGATTATTGAATGTATTATATGCAGACCCATATATGTATTACTTGCTTGAGAGACATTTTCAATGCATTAGGAGTCACTGGTTTTGATACCAAAAATTAGTTTCAACATGTCACCTGTTTCCATGTGTTCACACTCGTGAATTTCTATCCCTTAGTAAATATTCCTGTTGAGAATACTTAAGAATAACCATTGAAGCTATTCTCTAGGTTTATTAAAAAAAATTTACATTAAATACCAATGGCTTACTGATTAAAGATTTCTTATGATATTCTCTGACTTATATATGAATATGATACAGAGGTATTACTTAGAATGACAAAAACGCTAATTTTTCCCCTTCACTTAATAAATATCAATTCTTTATAAAAGCCTCATTTCAGTCATTCGTAATCCTAATATAACACTTACAACGAAACCATACGACAAACTGATTTACATTATGAAACAAGGACATGTATTTGATAGAGGCAGGCTGATCTTTGGTGGTAATATTATTCCTTTCCTGGAATGGAAGCTGCATCCTTTTTATTCCACACCAGGGTTCCATCTAAATGAGAAATCCTTCTCCCCTTACCAAAGTCATCCCGGCTTTCCCCTTTTGAGAGAATATTTGTGTTATATTTGTTGACCCAAAGTCTGAGTCATTTCGATCGATCCAGCATGTCTGTTAGCGCAAGGACCAATCCAAACACGTCCTTACATTCAGCTCGGGACTGCTCCAACAGCCCCGGGCCAACATTATTTTCAACCAATGGGAGCCGCGGGATCTCTTTGCTGCAACACCGAGGCAGGAAGGAAGGAGAATTTCTAGGGAAGATGGTATTTGTACAGAAATAATTCCCGTTGATTGGTTTCTCGGCATAGGAAAACTCATCAGGTGCTTGTCTGTTTATAAATACCCAAAAAGGAGTAAATAAAACTTGATTTAGAGGAGATTCCGAGTACAGAACGAGGTGGAATTATACAGCGAAAGGCTCTCACGGGCAAAGGTTTCTGGGGTGGGACTCATTTTATGGCGCCTAAGTGAGAAATAGCCTCTATACCCATTTATGTCGCCGATTGATTCCATACTGGGCCCAGAACCTGTATTCAGAAGTTCTCCCATCACCCAGTCGCGTGGCAGCCTCCCATTCTGTGCGGAACCATACTCTGGACAGCCATTGCCCCTATTATCACCCACTTCACGTCACGTGGGCCATCATTGGCCAATAACACATCGCTTGCTTCTCAACCGCGGGGCAGTATGGGAGATTTAGAGGGGTGGCGGGCACAGCCTCGGTTTCACCCCTCGTCTTCGCTGAGGAGGCTCTAGGGGGGCACCCCGAATCTAAATTTCGCTCGCCCGGTCGTTCGGGCCAGTGCGTTATAAGTCTCGCCGGCCCGGGCGGGCGCCAGCTGACAAAATGGCCGCCATGAAATCGTCATTCATCCACAAAGCCCGACTTGGCGCTGTTGTCACTGTTGTTAAGGGTTCTCGCCAAGGTCGTTCAAGGACACTCGCCAATATCTGAGGGTCATCTGTATTTGTAGCTCGCTGAAACGTAATTTATTATGGCAGGTTTCTTGATATTGTCAGTTCATCTCAAATAACAAAGTATCCGCTGTCTTTCTGGGTTCATCAAAAACAATTGGCTTTTAGAATTTTCCCGATCAAGCTATTCCTAGTGATTTCCCGCTTTGAAACATGTAATGGTATTAATCTATTACCCCCTTCTCCAAAAATATAAAGAAAAAAAAGAAAAATTCGAAATGGGAGAATCATACCACATTAGAAAAATCATTAAACATTCATTACCAGGAGCTTCTTTGGTTTTTTCTTGAATAATATATTCTTATAGGGTATCATGAAAATCTACTTTACATAAAACTTCTTAGGACATTTACATTATTTACATATTTAGCAGTTACATATTTAGCAGTTATAGAGTAGGTGGAAGATAAGCCTGACTACCGGGCCTAACCTATTGACCAGGATGAATTATTTCTTTTAAACTGTAAATGTAATGAACGACCGTTTTGGTTACGAAACAATATATTTTGTTATTTCTCACTTAAATGTTTTCTTGTATAGAATCGAGTATGAGCTCAACTCCAGGTTTTGACTTGATATTAGCCCATGAAACGTACTTTATCATGGCAGTGTCCTTGTTATTGTCAAATCACTACATATTACCAAGTACCTACAGTTATTGCGAATTCACCAAATGCCTACACAGACAGATGCAATAACCGACGATTTCTCCCATTTTCCACTGACCGATGAAAACGGCACAGATTTATTGTTTTCTCCTAAAAGTTGGTCGGTGATGGTCAGTGAATGCATGTCGGTATCTAAAATCTGTGAGGGAACTGTGTATGCCTTGCTTCTGCCACATTTAACAGGTCTATACCGAGAGAACTGTCCTCTAAATATAATAGAAATCGTGGCGGTGTCCTTATTGCATAATCTAGGTACAATTAATCGGTGAAGACTTTTCTGTATGCCTGTTTCTATTCACCGATTGGTGTCAGTGGTTCCCGACTGCAGATCTGTGGCGAATTGTCAGCCAGTGGAAGATGGCCTTATCGAGAATCCTAGTGATTTACCTCATTTCCATTTGCCGACAAAAACAGTGGACAGATTGTGAGTTATCCAAAAAGTACATATGTCGGTGATGCACCGACTGTATGTCAGTTTCAAATAATTGGTGAGGGTGTAGTGTACACACAGATTTTCTGTGAGAAAGTCAGTCAAATTAATCTGGGAGCATTCTCTGCAGGGCTCGTCTCCATTTACCGATCTGACATCAATGTACCAAAAACATCTATCAGTGGTACCCGACTGCAGATTGATGCCAAATAATCAGCCAATGGAAACAGGCTTTTTAGGCAATTTCCACTGTCCAACAAAGATGACACAGATAAGTTGAGTTCTCCATATAGTCGATAGGTGGTGGCCACCGACTGCACGTCGGTGTAGACCTAAAGCCCAATGCCCATCTACCGATTTCGGAACATTCATGTACCTTTGTCGGCGACAAATGGACGGTAATTTGTCTCACCCAAGACATCCTAATGGAGTCGGCCGTAGTCGGTAGATGTAGGACAGCTAGGCAAGGGTGAGCCAACGATTAGTAGACCGATTTGCTTAGGACTAATATCCACCACCCCATCTCCTCAATGTCTACCGGTCTAGAGAAGGGTTACATAATTTGCCTGCGACAAGTTCACCGACTCCGATACGATTTGGGAACTAATCGCTCAACCCTGAATCGGTAGATGGGTATCAGGCTTAAGTATCGGGAAGGGTGCTGTGTATGCCTCGTTTCTGCCGCCTTTGACCGGTCAATATTGATAGAAATGTCCTCCAAACACAATGACCATCACTGTTGTTTGATTCTGTTGTAGGATAAAGAAATCAGTAGGTTGTGGCCTTATTGCATAATCTATGCACAATTAATTGGTGAGCACTTCTCTACATGTCTGCTTCCATTCACCGATCTTGAGTATAACCTAAAAATCAATCGGTGGTTCCCGACTGCAGAAAATTGATTTGTGTCAATTAAGCCACAATGAATGACTAATCATTTCTATTTAAATTTAAAGCCACATCTCTATGATTGAAAAAGATCCGATAGCAGTTGCAACCGAACATATATCGAAACACCGCTTTATAAGAAAAAGATAATTGATATTGTAACAAAATTGATGAATTTACTTCGGCCTTCTTGTATAGAGTAGTGTGGTGTGGGCTAAGATTAAGGTGTTGATGTGACTGTTAACAGGCAGAATCCAACATATCACTTTGCAACATGGAAGGTGCCCTCAAATGACACATCAACACCCAATAGTTTACCTTTTTTTAAACAAAGTTCTTGAAAGTAGATACGGTGTCATCTGTCACCCTTTTGTAGGTTAGAGGTGGTATGTGAACTGCTGTAGATATCCATGGCCCATTAGAATTGTCTGAGTACGTGGTCGAGTGCTTTGGATTTATTTTTAATCATTTCATTGATTTTGTGAACGTGGTACAAATTCTTTCAGCATGAACTACTGAAACACTTGGCAATAGTTCAGAATCACACTTCATCGGTTCTCAAGGGTCACACACTTATTCACTTGTGGATTATTTTCTAGTTTTGATAAATATATAGGTCGATCTGACCATGCTGTACATGCTACAAAACGGGATGTGGAATAGTTTTTTTACGGAACGAGGCCCAAGGCCGAGTTACATAAATAACATCAATTCCCATTGAGTGTTGTAGCATATACATGCTTAGTAGGTTGGTACATATATATCATATCCCAAAATGTATTGAATCTTATCATATATTGGCATAGAAGACATGTAACGTGAAAGCCCACACACTGATGCTGATGCTTCAACATGTTCAGTATAACAATGTACTTCACAGGGTTCAGTCCACAATTTATACTGGCCAGGGAACAGCAGTACGTAATTATCAAATATACTGCATGTGTATATAATAATGTCTATTATTTCACAAAATATGTACAATTATTCTGTAGCATTTATCTTTCCATTACATTTACTTCCTATGTTTTGAATAAAAAGGGTGGGAGGTGTTTTAATCAATTATTTGCGAAATAGCAACATATATTACGATTATACTAATAACTACATCCCATTACTCCCGAACAACCACCTTCTTGATTGGAATACGTGATATCTATAATATAGACTACATAATCATAAATGAAGTTCTCCAATGACAATGTGACTATTATCAAAACAGGTACATGTATACAAGGCGCCATCAAGGAGACTGACGTCACTCCTAGAATGACGCAAAGTGACATGACGTCACAATATGACGTCAGTGACATCATTCCGTGAAAATGCCTAGTTTTAGGAACAGGTCCCACATTTAAGAATAAATAAGTAATGAACATACCAAACAAACACTCACAACATTATCATTTTTTTTTTAAATTCAAGATAGGAATATAATACATTCGCCTTATTAGGCGTTCTTCCATGCATAGTTCAACAATGACAGTCATGAAGACACACACATACAAACATAACCCCTAGTTGATATACATCATTACATATATTAATTTTTTTGAGTTTTCAATTTTTCTGGTCATGCGACTCAGTTCATATGTTCCAGTATACTTACATTAGTTATCTTACAGCTACAAATATTACAATGTTTCATGAGATTATGTTGTGTCGCAAGACAGCGATGACATACATTATGTGTATAATTTCAGTCACAAAGTAGTATGTCATATTGTAGATGTTCATATTCATCGTTTCCATTGGTCGACTATTTGGCACCGATTTGCAGTCGAGAGCTACCGATTAGATTTGTTTGGTATACTGATGTTAGATCGGTTAATGGAAACGAGACCTACAGAGAATACTCAACGATAATTTTTACTAGATTATGTAACAATACCAATTAAATTTGTGTCTACCTTGATTGTGCAGTAGAAATGAGTAGGCTTCTTGGAACTCATATCTGTAGCAGAAGACAAAGGTAGGCATGTAAACAATCATATGAAATTGAGTGATGTTTAGATTTTATACTACCCCGTCACATGTTTTTAACTTTATATGGAATGCATGGCATATAAATATTTTATGGCATAACCGTGGCATACAGTCACTCCACATAAGGTCTATGGAGATTTATATGAGGGGTAGGGTAATCAGTATCCTCCAAGTCCTCCAAGTTGCTCGAGTGAGTGAAGTTTGCGGCTGCCGTATTGCCAAGTAAGACCAAAGGTCGTCAACAATTCATAGACTGCTTTAGTGTGACGTAGCTCACATTCTGGCCGCTGATTGGTCCATTTTTTTATCACTCTCGTGCAATTATAGCACTTAACTGCATGCTCGACTGAATGTAGCGACCAAATGATAACCCTATGGTGTTTTTTTTCTATTAGGAGTAAAATTTGTTCATAAAAAGAGTTTTGAGAGAAAATATCGAGGCTACTCGGATCACACATATATCTTGTAGTTTCTCTGAGGCGGACAGGTCATTTGGCGGAGGTTTTATCTCACCCCTAGAATAAATGTCCATAGCCTTAACATTGGGAACTTGTTCTCAATGCCCGTACAAGTATTACAGTCCGTTCTCAATGGTGTACGTCCTGTGTGTTGTCCATTCTTTAGATGTGTACAGGGGTGAGATAAATACAGAAAGCAACTTGTTTTGGTTAACGAAGTCATTCTCCAACTCATTTGAATGCTATGTGATATTCACTCGGCTGTCGCCTCATTCATATAACTCCACATCAAACTCGTGGATAACGACGAACTTGACCAAAACTTGTTGGTTTCTTCTTTAATAGGCGATACCTTCTGAGCCACTCAGCTACTCAGCAGGTTTCTAATCGCAGACCGATGTCCGCCTCTTTCCCATTAAAGGAAAAAGGAGAGTTGCCGCCAGAGTAGTTGAAAATTGGACTCCTGTATTTATCGGTCAAAATGCCAATACACAAAAACTGTTTCCATCGCGAGGCTATCAAAGTTGCATCATAGGTTCGTTCACACTATACGATTCATAAAGACTAAAGACTATGCCATGTCGTTTCGTTTTATTCAGATCTCTCTCACAATCACCCTGTCATTGCAATGTGCAATGACTTGACTCTAAACCGATTTATTTCATCTAGACATTTTTGCTCTTGGGAGTTTATGGCAATAAGTATCAAAATATAATAAGTGCAGATTGAGAAGAAATTAAGGTACGTCGGTCGTGTCTAAAACTCAAAATCCTTAATTTACGATAACGATAATGGTGAATATATCACATCTATGGACCCCCGCCCCTTGTGTAAATGAAACTCCATATATAAAGAATACAATAACGATATAAATTAATGTATCAGTTCTATGGACCCCCTCCCTTTGTGTGAATGAAACTTCCCCCCCCCCCCCCCCCACCCACCCTACTGCTACCAATCGCTAAAAGCCCCTTAATCACATCTAATATTCACACACAATAGCCGAGCGCCGGTATTTTCATTCACTTTACCTTTTTAACATTCTTCATGCACCACTCGGCCCTCTCCGCGTGCCCGCCTTTATTTCCCGGCGTGCATCTGGCGGGGCACGGCGTCCGCCTGATGGATGCGCCACCTAGTGCGGGCGTCTGGCGACACGGGAAGGGCATTAGAGTGATCAAGACGCGAGCCCTGTTTTAGATAACAATCGCCGCCGCGTGACAGGCGTGGAGTGGCCGCTAGCAGCGCTGCAGATCGCAGCGTCTCAACTAGCCTCTCATGGGGCAACGCGCGCGCAACATAGCCTGGAAGCCTGGCCTATTATATGTTCACTCACATATAAGGCCAGGTAACGCCCGCCATTTTTTTGGTGCTTCATGGGTAATACCACCATTTTTTGGTGCATCATGGGTAACGTCCGCCATTTTTGGTGCATCATGGGTAATGCCCATTTCCTGGTGCATCATGGGAAAGAGCTGCCAATTTTTTTTTACACTGGTTTACCATGTAAAGGGCATGGCGAAATCTGTTATATCTTTTATAGAACCATTCTAATAGTATTCTTCTATCTTTAGAAACATTGCCATTCTGTTATCATATATTTCCATGTATTTCAAACGAGTGTAGATTGTTATTTGAAAGATTTTATGATGCAGAGAGGTTGTGCTGCTCTCCTTGCCCCTGCACATCAGCAAAAGTTCAAGGCCGTCACACATTGCTCTAGGCGGGCGTTACCTGTCCCATATTTCATTGAAGCAGGAAACCAGTCTAGGTCTCAACTGCCTCTCGTGTGGCAAGGCGCACGCAACATTATTGCGCTTGCGTATACATTAAAAAATAAACAATAAAAATAAATCACAATGACAGTCGCCCCCAGTTCACTTTCTCGGTGGTGTTTTCGTTAGTCAGTGGTGCCACATTTTGCATGGATCAGTTTTAGAAAATGCCGCCATATATATGCATGCTTTCTTTCCATTTACCAATATCTTCTAAAAAAGAAATACCATAAAATCAGTTAGAGGTTACTGACAAATTTATCGGTGGGAGAGTTCAGTCGATTGAAACCTCACCTACTCTTCTTACGTAACACTCCCATAGAACAACTCCAGCTACACTTAAAACCCCAGCCCTATTATTCCATAAATTAGCGTTAACTTAGATCTTAATCACTTCTGTTGTGTAACTTTTATTTCAGGTGTACTTATCTTTATCACTTACTCTAGGATGGGCAGAGGAAAGTGCGCATAGCTATACATAGAGACTTTGTTGGTTAGATGAAAGCCTTCAGGAACTTAAGAACATCACTAGGATTACATCATATTATACTGTTTAAATACCTGATATAGTCACACTGAATTACATCATATTACTTTGTAGTTGAGGTATGTTGCGTGAGGTATGTGCATAATGAAAACCTTATTATCAATTTGGCCTGAAATCAATTTCTGAGATTAATTGTTTATTTGGATCCGGTACAACCATTAAATATCCTTTCCAACCCTTTTCAATGTACATCTTTTCTTACTGTTTTTACAACACAGAGGGCATTACTCAATTCGCAGATAGCAGAATAGCGGCCCAATGATGAAACCGTTGCTCTAGATTCTTTGCAGATAGCGTCATAACTATGGCCCCTTCTGTATCAAATTATAAATCTAATGAACCTTTCACCTAATGAACCTTGTCACTATGACAATATGGTCCGGCAGGATCCGATATCACTGGAGCAAGGCATTTCTATTTCCTCAGACACCACATGGACATGGTATAATAAGGACTGGCAATTAATAGAGCAAAAATCTCCCATTGCCGGAGATGAAGGGGAAAGCTAGCTGCACACCACACCACATAGACATTGTATGAGAATGCCTGGCGTTGAATAAAGCAGTAGGTCTACCCCTTCTGAGCATGAAGGTGAAAGGTAGCTGCACACCACACCATATAGACAAGGTATGCGAAGGACTGGCCTTTGATATAGCAGTAAATCTACCACTGCTGGATTTGAAGATGAAAGGCTGAGCTGTAGTGGTACTCAAAACCACAACCTTTGGATTAGTCCAGTGCCTTAAAAAGTGAGGGTAACCCTCCCCCCCCCCCCTGCAATTTCTGAAAAAGACATTGTATATAAATCATTGTGAAAGTGTCAAAGATACTCAACGGTTGAGCGCACAAGACTTTAGTTGAGATAATCCAGGCCTTTACTGCTAATGTCTACCCCACTTTAACTGTGCATACGTCTGGAGAGAGATCCATTTAAAGGGGTGTGCCCCAAGGTAACATTCTGTGTCCTCATTTATATTAATGATTTATGCTCATTCTTTATTGAGAATCCTTGGGCGCGTTTAATATCTGGTGTACCGCTCCCTTTATTATCCACCTAATACATAGTTTCCATAGAAAACACATGGGCGGCGTGTATCTACATACCAAGGACATATACATTTGTTGTATGCGCCAGGATGCAAAAGCCGGCGCGTACGGAAAAATAATGCATATTAAAAAGTAACGCATTCCTAAATGAACTAATATCGGTATGCCACTTGTCAGGAGAAGGTGGATTATGAGAATAATATAGATTGGTTTCAGATAAAAGCGGTTGTATGCTCCTCGTAGTTGAAGCTGCTCAATATCCTCGCATATGCTCAGATATTACTACGCATCAACTCCTCGGAGCATACAACCGTTTGTATAGGGGACATAGCCATTGTTCATGAAGCAGTCACTAGGTGGTCGGGGGACAAAACCTGTATTCTGGCTCTTTGATATTACGAAATTCAACTGCCTTTCAATGTTTTACCATGGTTCCTTTGACTCTCTGCACTCATCCCAGAGCAGGATGACATAATGATTAATCCCAAGACATGATATTTTCCACATGGAACACTTTATATACATATGTGAGTAAGGCTTGAGTTTTGACACTTCCCAATTATCACTCACTTCTTTTCCACCTCCATTAATGAAGAACTCCTACTTTTTCACATCCATTAGTGAAGAGCACCTACTCGGGGGGCGTCATGGCAGGGCCCATGGATCATAGGCTATATACCGTATTATCAAGAGACGTCACAAGTTTGAGTCTGAGTTTATTTATGCCATGCATTTTGTTGGATCCATAATTTCACGAGTTGGAGACGAGTGACATTACGGAGCCAACAAAATGCGTGCCATAAATAAGCTCAAACTCAAACGAGTGGCGTCTAGATTTTATCCTACCCCGTTTCCATATTTTTTCAGTACCAGAAAGTAGTGGCATAAACAACACTTTATGTCACGCCTGTAAAATAAACAAATCCCATGTTAAGCCTATGGCGTTTTTTATTAGGGGTAGGATAAAGATCTGAAACCAGTCAATAATGTGTATGTATGCACCAAGGAGACTCCTGATGTACTTCTCGTTGCTCAAACAGCTACGGATCCTTTCAGAGTCTTTAATATCTGTTTAATAAATTATCCCAATCCTGACCCACATCGTCCCTGAGCTCTGTATATTGTCCTTAAGTAGGATACCTTCGGAGGCGAGTTTATTATCCATGGTATACAAAGTAACCATTGAGAATGTATGGGGACTCAGTAAACCACAACCTGTTATATAAAACCTGTCAGAAACCATAACTGTGGTATATGGATTCAAATCTGTGGTATATGGCCTCAAACCCATGGTATACGGGAAAATAGTCCATTCTAACCATAGAAATAGTCCCTATTGTTATACTCCTATTGTAACCCACGACCTGAATACAGTAAGATACCTTAACTATAGTATATTCAAAGCCGTGGCAGACGGCCTCAAGGCCATGCTATACAGGAAAATAGTCCTTTTACGCCATGGAACAAAAATAGTCCCTCGTGATATGCCCTTTAAAATGGCAATTCCTGGGTTTAATTTGAATAAAAAAGAGGTGTTTAATAAAATAAGGATGGATCCTTTTAGTGCCCTCCGAATCTGTTAAATAAAAGATCTTACTCCTGACCCACATCCTTCCTGGGCTCCGAGAGACCTATACAGGTGTCCTTACTGAAGCTGGTAGCCTAACAAACTGCTAAATTATAGTATATATGTTCGGAAACGATCCTTAGCACTATAAACAATTTAGGTGGTTTGTAAGAGATTGCCTAGAAGAGAATTTTCTAAACGAAATAAAGCAAAATTGTTTGGAGTTAAAAACTATATGCTGCAATATACAGACTGATAACAATACATCCTAGATGTGACCAGGTAAATGCTGTGAGAGTGTGATAAGTGTGAAACCTGTATGCTGAAATATAATCTGATATTGATACAAACTAGATGTGACCAGGTAAATGCTGGGAGAGTGTTATGAGTGTGAAACCTGTATATGCTGAAATATAATCTGATATTGATACAAACTAGATGTGACCAGGTAAATGCTGGGAGAGTGTGATGAGTGTGAAACATGTATGGTGAAATACACACTGATGCTAATAATACCTGATATAAGCAGGTAAATGCTTGGAGAGTGTGACGAGGGTAATTTGGGTAATGTGCTGCTCACCGGAACCTGTCCCGACGACACTTCTGACTGCGCATGCCCGACTCACATGAGGGAACCTGGCTGGGTGTGACACAGACACGGCCCTCTCACATTACAGCCGTGTTTGTGTCACACCTGAGACGGCCAGTTTCTGTCAGAACAGACACATTCTGTATCGAGAGGATTCCGAGGAGCTTGTGTTGGGAAATAAACCCGGTGTGTAACCATATACCATCGACCGATTATATGGCGCCGATCGGCAGTCGGGAACCACCGATCGATTTTTTGTGTATACCGACGCCAGATAGGTGAATGAATACAGCCTGGTATTTGAATGCCCACCGATTATTATGGTGAGGATTATGTAGTAAGCCACCACCCATCGACTTAGTTAAGGTCCGACAGAATCAAAACGCCTTGATTTCGTAGGTGATCCTCAAGGTTTTATCAGGACTATTTGATAGGTATAGATCTTTATCCAACCCCTAATATAAAATCCCATAGGCTTAACATTGACTTTCCGTATGCGCCCCTATGTCGCATACGGATAAAAAATCGCTCCTAGGAGCGTACAAAAAATGGACCAATCAGAGATCAGCAGCTGAAAGTAGTTCCAAGCGCCTTCAGAGCAGCAAGGAGAGCTATATTTTTGTTATTATCCTCACATAAAAATATCGTTCACAGGGGGTAGGATAAAATCAAAACCTTATTCGTTTTAATCTGGGCTCCCGTATGCGACTCCTGGAGTTTGGCGTAGTGATATCCGGAGCCAAAACTCCAGGCATTGCATACGGGAGCCCAGATTAAAATTCATCCGGTTTTACGATAGTATAATTCAAGAGAAATAAGACATACACTGCCCTCACACCGACTATTTGATACCGCTGTGCAGTCGGTGGCAAACTCTGACAGACATTTTCATTAGCCGATTTTTGTGCACCGATCTGCAGTTAGGAACCGCCGACTCAAGATCGGAGAATGAAAAAGACCCGGCACTTATAATGTCAGACTAATTTAGCAAAGATTATGTAATAATACCACCGCCCACCGAATCCAACGGTATGCACACGTGGAAAATATCGAAAACATGGTATCCACTGCACCCTTACCGATTATGTGTCACCAACGTAGAGTCGGTGGCCACCACCGCCAGACTTTCTGGGTGATTCAAAAAGTCTCCGCCAATTTCGTCGGCCAATGGAAATGAGCCTTTAGGAGAACTCAATTAAATCGGTGCCGTTTCCTTCGTTTCCAGTGAATATGTAAAACATCCTGTGAGGAAAGGGTTAAGCGCCTTTTTTCTGTATACATACATATAGTCATATATGTGTCGAGGTTGACGTTTTCGTCCCGCTCTCATGTTTTCGTCCCGCTCTGACGTTTTCGTCCCGCTCTGATCACGTGATACAATACAGCAGCGGGACGAAACAATAGCTGTTGTGGTTACTCGATAAGGGTGGCCATTTTCTTAGGAAGTGTTTCAGGTAAAGAATTAAGCATTTTTATCGATATTTAAAGGTATATAGGAATAGGGAAACCAAGTATCGGTAAGCAAAAGTCAAAGTTACTTGGAAAAATTACTGCCCGCGGCTGACGCCTTGGGCAGTAATTTTTCCAAGCCTTACCTCGTAACTTTGAACTTTTGCTCACAGGAACATAGTTTCCCTCTACAGTTACTACACAGCTAAATAAACAAACTCTGCCCCGCAGTGAATGATAAATTGTATTTCAGTGGATTATGAATTATATAAACATTTATATTCTAATATATGATAGCGTTGGAATGTGTGAAATCCCCAGCCCATTGAAATCCCCATCATCTCTGCCAATACACATTGAACTGCAACTCCTTCTATGCAGTGGAATCGCCGAGTTTTCCTTCAATATGTTCCCATATCTTACGCCTAGCAGCACCGCGTGCACACTGCACACTGACTGTAGCCGTGATCAGCTATCTCCACACTCTGTGTGAGCAGATAGGAGCAGCTCTCACTGGTACCCAGCTGAACACTGCTCTCAGGCCGCCACACGCCGGCAACATTCCCCTACAGGCTCAATCCCCATCCATCTGACTTACATTCGCTGGTATCCGGAATGAGAAAGGGACCCGGGTGCTTACAGGGCGGAACCAGCGAAGGCATGCTCGGTCTCCCGATTCGGTCGGCTACAATTGAATGAGTTCTTGGTTTATGGGTGTAAGCCATTGAAGCCAGTTCAGATTTTTATTTTAGGTTAAGGTTTTATTGTTACGAGCGTTATACGACCGTTGGTTTTATTCACTTCATCATTTTCTTTGAAAAAAAAACCCAACTTAATGTATAGGCTTTTAGTATGGTCTGCACTGCATTTGATTCATTTAGCCCTGTTTTTTTCACTACCATTATAGAATTGAAATATTTTTAATGGAAGAGAGTTTGCCAACGGATCTAGAGATCATCCCATGAATCGATAGTGATCTAAAGTTCTTCCCAAAAAGTGGACTTGGCATATTCTTCTTGGTGGTCACATATGTCCTCAGAGCAAACATCTTGATAAGTATGGTCAGTTCTCTAAAGAATTATTACTGCTCATGATTCTTGGGTCTTTTTCATATTACTATACACCTGTGTGCGAACGTTTATGAAAAATTGCCCGCTGTGGGTGCACCCTTCTCATAAGATCTCACACTCTCTAAGTCGTATTCTGTACTCTCAATACGCTCTATGGAGAAGAATTCTTAACGAACTAGGCCTACAAATAATGTTCCCGCCCGCTAACTCAGCGGGCTGTAATGAATGACAGTGGACTTGTACAGCAAATGGAGTGTTAATCACAGAGAAGGAAAGTTAATAAAATTGCATTGTCAAACGATTAGGAGGTATATAGTAATAAGAAAACATAGTAACTGAGCACATAGGGATGTCATTCTTGGTCTTTTATCTCAGAAATGCAGCCCTTGACCTCCAGAAATGGGCCATATTTTTGGGTGAAAGACCTCGAACGACCATCCCTACGGGCTCAGTAACTATGTTTTCTCATAGTATTTCTGATTTTTACGATGCCCTGAATATTGAGAAAGACAAACAGACTTTCTAAACTAGCATAATGATATTTCTATAACGTTCAGCATGTCGCTTATTTCACCCAGGACTTGGTCTTAAACGAGTCTCGACATGTTTTTAGGAAAAACTCTGTAATGGAGAAAGAGCACTATGCAGGCTGGTAGCACACTAGAACGTATTCTATAAGTGTTAATAAAATTCACTCACATCGCCCCAGGGTCTCCTTGGCATACAGAAAAGGGGCCTCATGTACGATCCTAGATTATTCAATGGGTCCCAGGGGGCACAGGGCTGGAAGTTTTTTATTTTGTCATTTCATGAGCCTTTTAGGGGTGTATAATCATAGATATCTTGTTTGATCAAAGGCCACTTATTAACAGGTTTTGTATTTTAATCAAGTCATTATTATAATCCACAAAACCCAGACAGATTTTTCAACTAAAAATGATAGATACTTAAGTTATAAAAAACGTCTGATCCTACAATTTCGTGAGAAATCATTAGAAAGGCGTGAGGTCGTGAGAAATGCTCTAGGTCCATGAGACTTGACAGCCCTGTAATAAAACTACACCTCTTATCTCTCCTGTGAAGAGAAATGTGTATTCTTTTTTTATTTTGTGAGGAAGGTACACACAGGCAGTCCGCTGTTTTAGCAGGTTTTGTATGTCGACGACAAAGTATAACTATAAGTACAATTTGACTGACTAAGAGAGTCTAGTGATTATGAAATTACTGTTGATGGGACGTGATGTGATGGATCATTTGTAATATTTGGGCCACATTATAGCTCTTACACCGAGTAAACACTACATTTTTATCATACTCATATATATATACAGTAGAACCCTGCGTAAGCAGACACCCTCCGGTCCGGGCCATAGTTTCTGCTTACGCGGGATGAACCCTTACACGAGGTTGAAATAAACATCTAATAGAGAGATCCGTACCGAGCAAAGGTGTCCGTTAACGCGGGGTGACCGCTTACACGGGGTGTCCGTTAGGCGGGGTTCTACTGTAAATTATACATATATATATATATATATATTCATATATATATATATATGAAAATATATAGTGCAGATATATTGTAAAGCAAAGCAAAGCAACGCAGGTAATATACAATGAGCTTCGATGGTTCATAGTGGTTCATCCGCACGACCATAGGCTATATCTTTTTTTGCATTTCGGAAGCATGGCCCAAGGACAGAGTGCTATCGCTTTCCACTCAGTGAATACGATTAAGCTATCATGAATACCAACTAAACCTCAAGTCGGAGTCCGGGAAATAGGCAAACTGCCCACAAGACAGCCCTGCTACTGACATCTCAGTAAGCTCTAACCTGATTGGCTAACCCTGGTCACGTGTCCCAAGTGAAGCCTAACCTGATTGGCGGAGAAATGATGTTTGCTGCAAATGCTGTAAGTGGCCCGGTCTGGGTTGTGTGTGGCGCATGCAGGGTAGCAGCCCTCGGTCAGAGAGAGGGTAGCAGGAAGCTTAGAGGGTCGGGGGTTCGATTCCCATTCATGCTGTCACTCTCTATCATGCCCAGAATTAATGTACTTAAAACCCCGAGGCCTCTCATAAATACACGATATTAAGAAAGAAACTGATGAGTGTTTAGTCTGTGTTCCATCGAGTTTGGAGTGCGAAGTAATATGAACGAGGCGATAGCCGAGTGAATATTCTGAAGCACTCCAAACGAGATGGCGAATGGGGACTCAGACCAAGCACGAAAATGTTCCTGATTTTATCTTAGCCTGGAAATATCTATCCGCTTATCACCCGTTGAGAATGAATCACCGCACTCGCAAGCCTGTTGAGAACGAGTTCCTAATGTTAAGCCTATGAACGTTTATACCAGGCTAAGATCATGACTGATACAAGCCTTATGCTCCAAGTGGTTGACGCGCAGTAATTTTGAGCGTATGCGAGGATATTACATAGAGTCAACTCCGAGGAACATGCCATCATTTTTATCTGAAACCAGCCTATAGTGTATTTATTATCAAGCTCTTCCGGACAAGTGGCATGTTGATATCAGTTCGTTTCAGGTGTGTACTATATTTCCGTAAGCACTACTTTTCCGTATCCACCCCCGGAGAATACAATATATCCATTTATCCTACCCCTAATAAAAAAAACTCCATAGGCTTAACATGGCATTTCTTTATGTCACGGGTGTGACATAAAGTGTTGTTTATCTCACGACTTTCTGATGCTGAGAAGATGTGGATACGGGGTAGGATAACATCAAGACGCCACTCGTTTGAGTTTGAGTTCGACTCGTGAAATTACAGAGCCAACAAAATGTGTGACATAAATAAACTCAAACTCAAACTCGTGACGCCTCTTGATATTTTGCGCCGGGTATAGAGATACACACTCCCTATGTGTTTTCTATGGACACTTTGTATTTGGTGGATAATAAAGCAGCCTACAGTCTAGTGCTTCCCTGCACTGACCACAGTAATTTGTATATTTAGCAAACCCGAAATGAAACTATTTCTTAATCCTTTACTGTTTGTGTTTTGTATGATTGAAATTAAACACAGACCAAGGTATCTGTTTTGTGCTTAAAATTTTATTTATTTATTTATTTAATTAAAACCGTGTAACTGTGCTTTATGAGTGTCATTTTCTACTCCATCCTGCTCCTCATAAGCTCATTTACCATGACTGAGAAGCTAAAAACACTTTGTGGTTGATCTGATCGTCTCGTCTGCATACTCCTCGTCAAGTAACCGCTCTAACAATTCAGTTCTCGCATCATTTAGCCGGCTCTTAATATAGCAGACAATGTTTCTTTTATGACTGTACAAAATGTAATGAGGTTGACTTTCCCTTTGTCTTAGCTGCGAATGTGGTTTTGCTCTTAACGATGCTGGGAAAGCGTTTCGAGTCTCTCTCTCGTTTCTTTCTCTTTATCTTTCTACCTCTCGCTATCCCTTTCCATCTCTCTCATCTCCCTTTCTCATTCTATATTTCTCCATCCCTCTATCTCTCCTCTCTCTCTAACTTCTATATCCTCTATCTCTATGTCTCCTCTATCTCCCTCTATCTTCTACATCATTTATGTCTCCTCTCTATCCCTCAATTCTCTATATATCTCTATCTCTTTCCTCTTCTATTCCTATCTCTATTCTCTCTCACTCTATCTATATCTCTATCTATCGCTCCTCTCTCCCCCTTTATCTTCTATATCCTCTATCTCTATCTCTCCTCTCTCCCTTTTATCCTCTCTCTCTACCTTGCCTCTCTCTCTCTCTCTATCTTCTACATCCATTATCTCTATCTCTCCTCTCTCCCTGTCTTGTATATCCTCTCTCTCCATCTCTCTCCCTCTATCTTCTATATACTCTATCCTTATCTCTATCCTCTCTCTTCGCCCTTCATCCTCTATTGGCTTCCCCCTCTTCTCTTTATCTCTCTGTTCTCCACTATCATCCGCTTCTTTCATTTTGATCCTCTCTCTTTGCTTCTCTCAATTCCCTCACCTCTTTCTACTCTTCAAGATTCTTTTTCCTCTTTCTCTCCTTTCTTCTCTTTATTACCTCATAACTCTTCTCTTTCATTCTCCCTTTCTCTCTCATAAGGTTGATTTTTCTTCTTTCTCTTCCTCATTGGTTTCTTGTTATAGCATTTAATGTGATTCTGCCTGGTTCGGTTATTATCTATCTGAATTTGGATATGAAAATTACCCTCTAACTAGATTCAATATTATCAGGTACAACAGAGCTAAAATTCTCCTCGTCCAATACACTATATAAATTATTCAACGAACATTTTTATAATCATTATGTACCATTCATGCGAATGTACATGGGACTGACCACGAATATGATAACATAAGATAAGAACAATGCACAAATAGAATTAAGGTAATGAGAGTGACCCAGAATGAAAGCCATGAGGTCAGGAAATGTTATAGTCTTATACCATACATCCACATATGAACATAAGAAAGTATATTACAAGATTTCCTCCTGTGACCAATAAGATCTTTTAGTATGTAATGTACAGATCTCCTTGCGTGTACCATAAAACTGGTGGTGAGAACTAATATACTCAAGTTGGCACAGTCACGAATTGTGGTGAAGGTTCTACAGTATTCAGTTAAGACCACTTTACATTCTATATGGAACACCAGCAGGACTGTAAGCCATTTTCCACTGGCCGACGAAAACAGTACTGATTTATTAAGTTGTCCTAAATGTTGGTTGGTGGTGCCCAACGACTGAACGTCGGTGTATAAAGGTCGGTGAGGGTACTGTGTATGCCTTGTTTCTGCCACCTGTAAGAGGTCCACACAGACAGAACGATCCTCCAAACACTGTGACGATTTAAGATCCCTTTGATTCTGTCAGTCATTAACTAAGTCAGTGGTGGCCTTAGTGCATAATCTATGCCGTTTAATCAGTGAACACTTCTCTGCATGTCTGTTTCCATTCACTGATCTGGCATTGGTGGTTCCCGACTGTATATCAGCGATGAATAGTCGACCAGTCGAAAATGACTTGCCGGTGACAACGGCACCAATTTTTATTAGTTCTCCTCTTAGTCAGTTGGTGTTGGCCAATGATTGCATGTTGGTGCCTAAAGATCGGTGAGGGTGCTGCTTATGTATTGTGTCTACTGAATTTGACAGGTCTATACCGACAGAAGTCATTTGGTGGTGGCCTCATTGAATAATCTGTGCACAATTAGTTGGTGAGCATTTCTCTGCATGTCTGTTTCCATTCACCGATCTATCGTCAATGGTTCCGGACTGCAGATCAGTGGCAAATAGTCGGCCAGTGGAAAATGGCTTTTTGTGGCCAACTTTCTGTTATTCTATCAGTGGCACACACCTTGCCTGGCCTCTGATTGTGGTCGACGCAAACGGAATGACTCCATGTAAAAATCATGAGAGGCTTGCCTCGGGCAGCGTGGACAGACACGGTCAGGTACAGCCAGCGACACCTACACCTCCTGCATCTGTCTCCTGAGGTCAGTCGTTGTCTCGTGTCCAGTCTCCGCCAGTTTCCCGCCAACACTCAATGCCCACTCACAAATGCAAATTTATTTTCTTTATGCTTTTAAACAAAATGAGATACGGGCATCTTTCCCTCGATTTCTACCTGCACCAATGATTTGGTCGCTGGTTTTTTTTTGGTTTTTTCAATAGTTGGTTTGTAAGGAAGGCACAACTCAAGACAGTGAATTGAAGTAAAAGTTCAGGATGGTATTTATTTGCTTATATAAGATAACAACGTTTCGGATTCATAAAAGATCCTTCATCAGGTTTTTTGTTTTTTTATTCAGATTTCTTTTAGCGATCAATATTATGATTATATTACAATACGTAGATTTTGAAACACACAGGTCACCGTACTTAGTTTTGAAAGAATTGAATAAAACCATATTTTGAGTACATTTCCTACGTAAATCAGGCAAATGTAAATTGCCCTATTTTACCTATTAAGATTGGATGGAATGGACAACACATTTTTCCTCAAAATGAATCACAAGGAACCCGTTTTGACAGGTAATAGACATTATTTGAAAGTCACCAGGTGGCGCCACCGTAAATTGTCTGATATGCCTTTAAAGTCTATTTTCATTGACTTAGGTGCTAAAGGTCCGACGGCGGTTCCTGACCGTAGATCAGTGATGTAAAATCGGTCAATGAAAACAGACTTTAAAGAGAACTCAAAAAGTCGCCGCCACTATCGTTTGCCAAAAGAAACGGGCTTATACTCGACACTACTCACATATACTTGACCATGATGCCATATTACATAATGTTTCAGACAGAAATCATCGACCAGTGATTGTTACCAATACTTCTACCTCATAATCATTTGGCAAAAATTGTCAAATAATCAGTGGGTAGGGCTCAATGCTTATATCCAGTCTCTTTTCAGATTCCACCAACTTTCGCTGCCATCTCATGAATGCAAATACATTTTGTTTATGTTTTTTTAACAAAATAAAGTACTGGTAGTAATAGCCACACCTGCAGTATTTGCCTCATGAGGTCATTCTTTGTCGTATATTCAGTCAGATCTCCTTTAACCACCCACTCACAAATGCAAATTCATTTTCTTTATTCCGTTACGCAAATGAGGGAGAGGTAAAAAAAAAACACCAGCATCTGCCTCACGAGGTCAGTTTTTGTCACATATTCAGTTTTATACATTTTTCCATAAATGCTTACCGTAAATGTAAATATATCTTCTATGGGTTTTTATACCAAAAGAGGCAGAGGCAGCAGCTTGCAAGCTTAGAGCTCAAGTATCTGCCTTACGAGGTCATACTTAAGCGGGATTTCCATTAGCCTGGAAGCCAGGCCTGATATATTAGGCCAGGTAACGCCCACCAGTTTTCTGATGCTTTGTGGGATGTTATTTAGCTGGTTCCCTATGAAATAGAAAAGGTTTCTATCATGCTGGCTCCTACGCTAGTCCACCGGTTGGATAGAGGGCCCAGCGGAATTTACCTGGTTCCCCCGCCCACTCGGAATGACCTGGGAACCAGCGTAAGTTGAAGGTCGTTTCGAATCGTTTGTTACCTGTCTCATTGTTCATTGGGACAGGGAACCAGTCTAAAGTTCCATTTGACAATAACATCCGTAGGAATGTATATCCCTTCCATTAAGATGTTGGCTTGTGGGTGTTTCAAGTGGATAGATACTAGACATTGTTGTCAGAGGAAAAGTGGCCCCGACTGTTCCTAGTTTAAGATTTTCTGAACGGTGACAAATTCAACGGCAAAATCAACCCAATATGAAACTATCAGAAGCTTATGTTTTAGTCATATCTGTCTCTAGTTAACCGGTTAACTAGACCCATATTTCATTAAAATTGCTGTAGAATAAAGTAGAATCAGCACCAAAAGTCTGCCAGTGGAAGTCCCACTTAAGTATCATTTCTAGTCCCTTCCATGAACACTCACTGCCTACTGATGAATACCATTCTATCTACTTTATATTTTCATAATCAAATGAGACGCCTCCTTTTTCTCTTTTATCTGCCTCGATGTAGTCACTCAGTGATGTGAGTGGGTGTTTTTTGTCGTTTTCTATTTTCATTCATGTGGTCTGGCGCGCTGCCATAGGGCAATGTACCTTTACACTTGTGATAATCTTGATTCACGTTTCTGGCACTAGGTGGCGTTCATACCCACACGCACACATACTTGCATGACAAATGTAGTTTCCTAGTCATAGGGGTGGGAGGTGGCATTCGTCAGAATTAAGCAACTAAAGTAGTGGTAAAGAGAAGAAAACATAGGAACCCCAACATTGTGGCATAATTATGTGGAGTTTCAACCTACGGATTAACTTAACTGATCATGGCATTTAGCACCACCGACCGAGTATGTGACATATTTGGTCCAACGATCGGCAGGTCGAAACTAAAATTACGTAATATAGCACCACTTACCGATTTTGAGGCCACTAACAAAATCAAGCAAGGTTCAATGAATGGATGGCAGTGACCAAAAATCTGTCTGTGATCGTCTGGTTATCCCCGGAGACATTTCGTCGCTGAGATTTTTTTTAAAAAGAGTGGGTGATGCCGACAAGTTTGAATGTGCCGCAATTGTCACGATTACGGCACATCCAAATGAGTGGATTATTGTGTATTTTATTATTCGAGGGTGGTTCTGGATTTATCTTACCCCTTTCACTGACATTAAATAGCATCACAATATCAGAATAATTCAAATTACTTTGCAAATCCAGTTGGTCGATAGCAAATGACGTCATCTCACATTCACTCCACCACGGCCATGGCGTAGTACTGTCACTTAACGGGGTGATCGTTGAGTTATATTTTTACGTTTTTCCTATGGCTAAACTTGTACCAGGGGTGAGATAACAATTAGATCTCAGTGTTACAACACCTGTTTACCTTCATCCTCTGTGCAGAGCACATTTTGTTGGCACGTCACATGCAGAATGTAAGAGATCCAGGAGCCTTGTATTTCTATAACACAAAGCAGGCCGAGACAAATCATTGTTCCAAACACCTTCTCTATATGAATATACAGAGTAATATTAGGAAACGTCCTTACTGTGGACGAAACGGTTCCTGTTCGAGGTCAGTCATTGATTTCATACTGCCTGACGCCATAGGCGTTAGGCAGTATGAAATCAATGACTGACCGAGAACGAGAAACGTTTCGTCCACAGTGAGGACGTTTACTTATTATTATATACCTTAAATCGATGGAAAAAAACGTTATTTTGATGACTTATTAAGTCACACTCACAGCGAGCATGAACATTAATATTACTGCACCCCTAGCAGCGGGCAGTATTTCAAACCCATTCGCACACAGGTATATAATAATAAACAAATAGGATTTTTTTGATTTTCTGATTAATTCCGTATACAATGTCTTATTGTTTATTCCCACCCTTGGCTAAAGACATCACACCATGAGAATAGACATCCAGGGACGATGTGGGTCAACTTTATTCAACACTTATGGATTACCTTATAGACGGCTAATTCTGTCTTAGCACATAAACTTGAATATTATCAAACGATAACTCTTGTAGGAGGTACAGAAAATTATTCAAAGGTCCCCAGTCACCGAATCCCTGGCAGAAAATGTATTTTTCATGGTAAACCTAACCTCGAGTTCAGTCTGAACTTAGTCTGAAATTAGTCTGACATCAGACTGAGGTAAGTCTAAAATCAGTCGGAACTCAGTCTGACCTCAGTTTGACCTCAGTTTGACCTCAGCCTTAATTCAGTTTGAATTCCGAATTAAGGCTGAAATCAATCTGCATTCAACCTCGGACAGCAGAAATTGGCTCTAAGTCTGACTTCATTCTGAATTCAGTCCTAAATCCAGTCTGAATCTGAACCTCTTTATATTTTATATATCTAAATAGCAGACCAGCCATATTGACTCCCTCTAGTCATACAGTGGTCTTGTCTGGACGCACGACCCGTTTTACGCCTCAAGATATCATTATACAGGTTCTGGGGCAATACCTGACCTACACTGGCAACCAGAGCTACACAAAATTAGCTCTGGTCGGCTTAAATAAGCGGCCGCCTTGACCCTGTAGCAGTACCTGTTTGTTACTCTCCAACCAGATCTTTCGTACTGCTTGGAGAGTGTGTTTAGACATAACCTCGAAGCCAATTTACTATTTTGTTATTTCCTTTTGTGTTTATTTTTAGAATAGAACCACCATAAAGCTAGATTCCATTATCAATATTTCAAGCTATATATTTACCTATCAAGTATTTCTGTCTTTAGAGCTTACATAGAACAACACTACCTGGATCGAGGCGCACCCCGACTGATCCCGTGTGGCATTTAACCCGACCAACCCCTAAATCGTAGAAGGGGTTGGTTGCCAAGCTATACCTGACCTAGGTGTTTTTACACTACATGGTCCAAGGGGCCGTCGAATAAACAACAAACGACAAAAAAAACTTGCTTTCGAGGCCATAGTGTTGTATAAGACTAAGTGTCATAAGCATACAATGTTTTTGACGATAAGTGTAACCTAAAGCTCCTACAAGGTGTTGCATACAAATACGTTCATCTACGAAATATCTTCTGTTTTATCATACAATACTGAATGGAAAAAATCGTCCAGGATGTAGCCCAGGGCTGTCGACTAGGTTATTGTTTTGCTTTGTAGCGAGCGAGATTTGGAAAGCCCTATCACCTCATACATTCTTGGTTATGCTTCTACTAATCTGAACCAGACGGAGATATTCCCCATTGAAAGGTCACCTCACCTTACTGTAGATTTGTTTTAATACATGCATCGCAGTGAATCATCTTAGCAGTGGTCATTTTGTGGTTTTCATTTCCTGATACAAATATCAAGTCCTGTTGAACACCGTGTGGTTTTCTGTAGCAGCACTAAATGAGTCGATGGTTGAATCGTGTAACCATAAATCACTATCAAATAATCACAAAAATACACCATATGAGACAAGTGTTTTATAACAAAGAGCAACGTTTCTCCCAATGTAATATAGACATTGAAGATAGAGACACCCTTTATCAAAATTAAAATTAACCTTTAACAAAATTAATATTGACCAAGAAAGGAATTGTAAAGAGAATCAAACATGATTTATATATATATATACACACACACACACACACACACACACACAGACAGAGACAGAGACAGAGAGACACAGGAAGAGAGGCAGAGACAGAGAGAACAACGCGTGTGGTATGTTCCTACATATACCCATGGATAAACATTGCAGAGATGAAGGGATAAAGAGTTGACCCAGTGACTCCTTGGTGTAAGGTTCGCATCTCATGCCCTGCCAAATCCATTTACCTCAGGTTACAAAAGACCTCTTATAATATGAATCACAGCCAATCCAGATCATCATTCCCCAACTATACTCTCATGAAATTGCCGACATTGTATGGCACTTACTTGGTGTATCAGATGACAAATATAGGGTAGTACATGTGTGGTTTATCCGTAAATGAACTACACGATGACTGTAAGATTAGACCACTGAGCGTTGGGTGTATTATAAGTACTGCATATAATGCTGTTATTGCGATGGTGCTCAAATGACTAGCACACTGTGGCAGCACAAATACACCTATTAGAAGATAAGATAAAATATTGATTTGTTGTTATAATCCATAAAAAAAAAATAATCATAACAAAATAACCGAGGACAGAGAAATACCAAGAGTCCAACCTATACCTAGCTGTATCTATATGGGGAATTTATTTGAAAACACCTTTGCTAGGTAAAAACCAGAATATTGGCAATTATAATATTTGTACCGCACTGTATCGTCCTGTTTAGTCCATTATACATATTATTGTATCCTGTATTACCTTTCATGTTATTAACACAACCTTGTATTTCTTCATGACAACAAGGAAGAACCCCCATAAATTGGTGATTTTGTCCGTCATTACTTGAATTTAACAAAAATGCAAAGGTATATTCTGCCGACTATTGTATCACAGACTGTCCCAGCCCTACCTTCCCATAAATAAAAGAAATAAGAGCGAAGTGATTTATGTCATAAATCCTAGCCAATTACAGATTTTAGAGATTAAATTCAATTTTCTTAGTGTTATTGATAAACTTCCAGAATATTATCAGAACTATTTTTTTTAGTAGACCCACTCAGAAAGTGTGAAGGTCTAGAAAAAAAAGGGATTTAGAAAAAAGAAGAGAAAAATATTATCAGATTGAGTCCAATTGGGGTGTAATATTATTTACTGGCCAACCTTTCATCTTAAATAATGAAATACAGAGTTGAGTTGACCTTCGCGGTTGACTGAGGCGTGCACTTGTTACATGCAGACTTAATGCTTGTCACGGTCCATTGAATTCATCCTGACTTAATATTCCCTTATAACACGACACTGAGCAATTTCAAATTCCCCTCCGAGTTCGACCCCCATCAGGTTAAACCACCGCAAAGCTTTGGAAATACCTGGGTCTTTTAAACGGAGCAGTCTATTGATTAGTTCATTTAAAAGTTGACGTAATGCTACTCTTTTTTTAAAACGGTGTCTCGAATTCAAAGGTGCATTGTTCTTTTTCCCCTCTCACCTGTTTGGATAAATTCCCATTGATTAACTTCTCAGGCAGATTGCCTGCTGTGAGTGACCTTTTTACCGCATAGAATCATTGAGTTCATTCTATTAACAATTCTAAGCCCGGTGCAATAGCACCATCTTTTTCTATTTCAGCAAAGGGGAGAACGGGTAAAATTAACTGAAGCTCATTTATCCCTTACCAAATACGATTAAATAATTGAATTACTGAAGAGGAGGGATTATACATTACTTGGTTTACCATAGAACTGATGTTTTTAATTTTCCTTTTTACCTACCAAATACGAAACGTGTAAATTCTGTTGGATCCGCTTGGAGTTCTCCCGCACATAGAAGCAGGGTGAACCAGACCTAGGCCTGGAGATTGAAGGGTCACGAGAGTGAGAATCTCGTTGAGTGAAAAACTTACATCTGCTGTTCTCTTTTTGTAGTTTTAAACTCAGCTATCCTTTGTATCTCATGATTTACCTTTAACCATATCAAGAACAGAATTTGATGGTGTAGTTTTCTGATCTGGGACCACAACCTCATGTTGGTGTCACTGCGTAAATCATTGGGATTGCCAGCAACTAGTTCATACCTGTGTCTAATCTTAGCCTGGTATAAACTTCCATGGGCTTAACATTAGCAACTCGTTCTCAAGAGGTATGCGGGTACGATAGCTCATACTCAATGGGTAATATACAGATAACTATATCCAAGCTAAGATAAAATCAGAAACATATTCGTGCTTGGTCTGTCCCCCCGATAGCCATCTCATTTGAAGCGCTTCAGAATATTCACGCGGTTATCGTCTCGTTCATATCCCTGCGCGCTCCAAACTTGATGACATACAGGGACACAGACCAAACGCTCATCAGTTTCTTTCCTAATACCAAACAATAGCCCATTCAGAATTATGCAGGTTTTTGGGAAAGTGTAATTGTGTCATGTGAAATATCAGTGCGTTCACTAGCGCTAGGACTCACACAGCTCAGGGAAAATACATTATAACTGCCATGGAATCGGAATGTAGAACGGCAGATTTTCACCAGATAGCGCGTTCATATGCTCTAGTAACGAAGTCGCTAGTAACCTACCATATCTAAAAATGTTATGATTCTGGTCGGATCCGCTTGGAGTTTCTCCCGCACATAAGGATCATCTCAAACCTATGTCCCTTTTTGTGTTTCTCTACTCAAATGTACTTCTATCCTTAGAGTTTATTTTTTGCCATAATGGAGATATAATTTATAACTGTAGTTCTCTGATCTCCTTTCCTTGAGAGAAAGAGATGAGATCACACGCTTTCAATCCATAGAGTTCTGATCGCCGATGATCAGTTGAAGCACCTGCGTCATACATTTTAAAAACCGCGGGAATGGTTTTGGATCGCTGCTTCATTATTTTCCGCATAAAGTCGTCCACCAGAGTTCCCTTTCAGAAAGTCGTCTGCTTGTGGTGGCAACGCCGCCAATTAGAATATACGACCTTTGGGAATGAAACACCGTCGACCTTTTGACCCGGATGGACTTGTATTGTCGAGGGCTGATTCTTCCGGCGCAGTGACCCAGCGTTTCTGTTTGTCCACCGTCTTCCCAGGGTGCACTTCGCGTGCTGCGCGCGCACCTTCCCCGGCGTCTGTTGTCAGCCATCTTGATTATCGGGGTGTATTATTTATTTTCTCTGATGGGACTGAGTCGGGTGAATGCTGGGACATCACGAGGGTGGTTTGCTCAAGTCTGACTCATTACCAATTGAATGGATGCTCAATATGCCATCTTGGCTGAAAGTCTAAACGGCAGAGCCCTGTAGTGGATTCCCCAGAAAGAAAATCTGACCATGAAGGGTTTCTTGGCACCAGCCAACCGTGTTGAAGGACCATTTACTTATTCATAATTTCATGCCTTTCCTGAAGAGGTTTGCAGTCACATTATTTTCACATAAAGAATTGCATTTCCCCATCTAAGATGATTATTTTGACTATCATGAAAAGATACGGAACATGATGTGCTTTCCAAGAATGAATCATTATGCCAATAATCCAACAAATATTATAATCATCAAGTTAAGGAAATGTAACTCGTAAGCCCACACATGAGAAGGAAAAATGAATGTAGAATTTCCCAGGAAGCTTAGAATATAGTTTAATACAATCTGAATCTAATATTATTGGTAGATCTATACATGCATTTCATGTTTTCTAGAAATATAAAGTGAATACGCCATTTTATTATCCACCTAATACAAAATGTTCATAGAAAACACATGGGCTAGCGTTTATCTACATACCCAGAGCATATAGATATATTGTATGCTGATTGCTGCAAAACCCCGCGCATACGGAAAAAAATAGTCCGTAAGAAAAGCTCGTGCATACCTAAGATTAGTGAATCCTTCTATTATATAGCTAGGCCTCGTCTTCACACATCGCGTACCTAAAATGAACTAATATCGGTATCCTACTTGCCCGGAAATGGTGGATGATAAATACAATATAGACTGGTTTCAGATTAAGGTGGCCGTATGCTCCTTGGAGTTGCCTCTGCGCAATATCCTCGCACGCGCTCGCATATTACTGCGCGTCAACGCCTCGGAGCATGCATGGTCGCTTGTATCTGAAGCCAGTCGATATTGTCTATTTATCCCTGTTTCTAACAGTTTTGTTTTGATGCATTGACCGGTGTCCTTGTTTACAAGTATCTGATGAATGATGTGTTTTTAGGATCTTCAAATTACACGGTTTCCGTCATCTCCAGCCATGCAGCAAACGGGATGAAAATTTAATTGGACTCTTTTTGGAGATTTGAACAACAAAGAGCGATAGTAGTTAGGTTTTCCGAACCTAACGTGATTTCTAGCATCAGTATTTGCTTTCAATATCCATTATAACCCCTGTCGTAAATTATTCGAGTTTTTTTTTTATTTTTGTTGGTCCAAATTGAGTCAATTTGGTCCTTAATAGAAAGTAACATATTACAATGAAAGCATGTAAATACTTTAAGTCAATGTTGATTCGTAAGTGTTGATTGTTTTATGATATTATAGCTGAGAAGAGAGGAACCAACCAGGTATCGTTTCTCATAGATCAGATAGTAGGCCTTCGCGCTGATATAATCTTGTTTTTCATTGGTTGATGGATTGCCTCGAGACAGCTCGAGATGCTGATAGAAGCGGCTTCCTGATTGGTTGATGAATAGGGATGGTGGTGATAAGATGACTGTCAGATGCTGGCAGGAGATTGAATTTTCAAGGGGAAAAAATCATGAAATCCAATTTTGTTAAAGGATAAAGAGGTAAGGAGTCGACATTTAAATCGGCATATGACTGGTCAATCAGGAGTCACCTTATTCATCTTAGCCCAGATATCCATGACAGAAAATTTATACGCAAAAGGCCTGTGTCTTATATTTTCTTATCTGAAAGAATTCAAATTTTCTTACCTCGGACAAGGTAACAGAATAAATCATATATTATCAAGAAACGTCACAAAATTGTTTATATGGTATGAGTTGTCTTTATGGAATGATATCACGAAGCAGAGCTGAATTAAATGTGTAGCAGAAGACAAGAAACTCAATTTATTATCCATTGTCTACAAAGCCCCTATTAAAATGTATGGGGACTCAGTAAACCACTACCCATTGTATAAAACCGGTCAGATACCATAGCTGTGGTACCTATACGGATTCAAACCTATGGTATAACGGCCTCAAAACCATACATTATCAATGGGGACTTTGTATACGATGGATAATAAAGGAAGCGATACTACTAGCTCTTTTAAATCAACATACCATTACATACTATCAAGAAACATCACAAAATTTCATATGATTGTTTACAAGTATGGCATGAGTTGTCTTTGCGAAATGATATCACAAAGCGGAGCTGAGTGATATCTGGAGCGAAAGACAATGAACGGCATGTAAACAATTATATGAAATTGAGTGATGTTTAGATTTTATCCTACCCCGTCACATGTTTTTAACTTCATATATGTCACCAGTGGCATATAAATATTTCATGGCATAACCGTGGCATACAGTTACTCCATGTTAAGTCTATGGAGATTGATATGTAGGATAAACAGATATGTATAGCTGAAAGCTAATTCCGAGGGCATGTTTTATGTCACTGAATCTTTTCCGAATACATAAAAGTACCAGAAGCATGAATGTAAATAGAATTATTTAAACATTGCTAACTATTGATTATCAATAATGATCATCTAGTGTTTCAGGTTCAGCTTCAGATATTGTATTCCTTTCACTGGTTAACTCATCTCATAACAGACACATTAATATTTGAGTCAGAATCTCATAATAATTGCAGAGCCCTTATGCTCATATCCCCTCTGTTTTCTTTCAATACCGGTTATTATATTCCACTTACAACTCAGATGTTGAACAAATGACACGAACTAAAGCAGAATTCTGACGGATCTAAATGAAATACACCCGTTGCCAGCCACCAGGGGATGGCCCCTGAACCTTCGCTACTCGTTACCATGACAACTGTCACCATGGCGCCTCTGTGGCTGAAAGGGGCGTGGCCTTCTGGCACTACTTTCTTGTTTGGTATTCATACGCGCGGCTAGAGACATTGATAGGCGTACCCTGGGGGTAATCCTAGGTACTCTGCAGATAGCATCGGCCAGATAGGCCAGCATGTAGGGGCCTAGCCTGAGGAGGGGGGGGGGGGGCGTTGAGGGTGGAAGGGGTGGGGGTATTCATTGGAGGGTACAGTAGGTGCAAAGGGGGGGGTGGCACACGTCATTAATTAAGGTTAAACCTAATTAATGAAACAATAGTGGAACAAAGCAATCGGTCTGGGAGGTCTGCTAGGTAGGTGCAATGTGTACAATGCACACAGGAACGATGCACCAATATTTGGATTAATATTCATGAAAAATACTGTAGGGAAATAAAAAAAGGCTTGTTCCTGTGCAGAAGGGGGCGTGGATTTGATTAGGATTAACGAGTTTGGGGTGATTCTGTGTGGTAAATAAGCTTTGATTTATTGGATTTCATATCTTCTTTTGATCTACCATCTCATTTATTTTCCCCTTCCATTTCTAAGCAGATTATGAGGAGCATTTCAGGAGAGGTTGAAGAATTGGATTAGTTTCATCTGGCCAGGCTAGATTCTTTTCATCGTAGTTGTCTTCATTAGTAAGGTCTGTGCGTAACGCTGCATTATGGTGATTATAAACGCATGTTTCTGCATACTGCAGGGAAAGCTATGGCACTCTGTCAGAATCAGATATTCAAGTCGTAGCAGGTGTATTTTTAACCGCATAGTGCAGGCATAGGGACTGCTTATTGAATATTTAAAATCACACTCCTCTTATCTAAAACAAAAAAATTATCTCATTTAAGGAGCTTTCCTCATACAGTTGTAAAGACTTCTGGAGGTATTGTCTCTATCATATTTGAATCTATTGTGAGGTATTTTCTAAGAATCATGATTGTATAATGTAGGTATATTTCAATAGATTAAATCTAATGATTACATAGACATTTAACTATAACTAAATATTGTAATTAAATCCAACTTGGTGAAATATTCCACTGATGGCTTTGGTCCCTTGAGTCTTCCATGAATGCTGAGAACTCGATATAGCAGACATTGTCTTTCGGGAGATTCAGAGGGGAATTATTGTGTCGCTGACACTAGCTATAGAAGACATTGTCTAGAGGAGGCCTCAAAGTCCTAAGTGCGTTTTGACTATAAATGGACAGAAGGACTAGAATGAAGTAGGTACAGGTTGTGAGAGAGTCAAAGGGGTTGTTTTGGGGGTTTATGTTTTTGAAGAAAAAAACTTTCCCTTTCGCACCGGTTTGTGCCGGATTGAAAAGGTGGGAATTATTTTTCAGAACGGGACCGCGGAACAAAGAACAGCGACAGCATGCTGGGGTGGGGATCACTTGTGGTAGTGTAAACTGAAATGTTGACATTCGTATCCACCCCACATTGTTTTTGGGGTTTATTCTGAGAAATTTTATGAGGGTCTTTCATGTTTAAGTGAGATTCACATGATGGGATTCCTGTACCCCACAGGCGTTTATCTGAGACAAATCCTGCTTAAATTCTGTATTCGAACACGATCTCTTCGACTAAATTGTAGGGCTCCATTTTCTTGGGACATGTGTTTCCCTTGCAGTTATTGGGGAAATTTACCCATAGAAAGGAACAGAATCTCAGCAGGATTTTGAACTCTGTGAGGTACATGAATCCCATCTTTTGAGCCCACTCACCATCGTGTTCCGGCTCGGGCTCTGCTTTTGTCTCACCCCTGGAATAAATGGCCATAAGCTTAACATTGGGAACTCATTCTTCATGCCCATACAAATATTGCTATCCGTTCTCCATGGTTTATATCCTGTGTGTTGTCCATTCTTTTAGTGTGTACAGGGGTGAGATAAATGCAGAAAGCAATTCGTTTTGGTCAAAGAAGTCATTCTACAACTCTGCTATGTGATTTTCACACAGCTGTTGCCTCGTTCAGAACGCGCCGCATCAAACTCGTGGAAAACGATGACTTTGACCCAACTTGTTGGTTTCTTCTTCACTCTTTCTTCTGCCCGGTTCCTTCTCTGTCAATAGAAGTTACATAATCGTCGAAAATATAGGTTGAGCCAAGTAATGACATGCTTAATTCCATCAATTGAAGTCTGATAATATAGTTAAAATAGAGTAGTCTTCTAACATTATGAGATGAATGATAGGATACAATACAGTATTAGTTATCAATGCCGGACTATAAGTCAACAAAGTCTCATGAGATATCATAGAGGAAACCTATAAAAGTTTACGGTCAGAGCTCTTATCCTTTTGACATTGAATCACGTAGTTTTTCACAAGGCGAAGCCGCGTGAATTACGTAGCAATTCAAGCGAGACTGGTTTGGTATGTCTCTGTATTATACAATAATACCGTTATATACAATACAGACATATCCAGTGCAAATATATATACAATAATACCAATATAGCTTTACACACTACACTACCACTCGGTATTGTTGAAATGAGGTGCAAGATATAGGGCACAGAGTGATTGCTAGTTTTGCCATCATCCGCTAGGAAATTGTAAGATAGCTTTATGCTTATGGTTATGTTATGGTAAGATAGCGTTACTGTAGTCGGCGGACATCCACTATTCCCTGCTGTCATAAACTATAGATAATCGTGAGGCAAGGCAAAAACTCTTTTATGGGAATCCCAAAAGTTTTTTTTGATGAATTTCATTGATAACTGTCCCCGCCATCTGGTGTTTTGTTTTGCATCGGGGGCAAGATGGGCATCTCCATAACACAATACCTACGTGCCATATACGAGGCGGCAGATATCCCTGGAGGCCCTGGGAAGGTGGACACCTCCTGTGTGGGTGAACACGGCCCGTGGTCCGGTCTGCAGGCTCAACATGGACCCCGGGACGTGGGTCTGATTTCTCCAGGGCGGCTCCTCCACGGTAGCGGAGTCCACGTGTGGCTGGGTGTGATGCGGGGTGTGAAGGGCAGGGTAAGGAGCAGGTACTTCTGATGTTTATCTCACTCCGATCATTTTCTCCATATGCTTGACGTCATGAACTCATCCTCCACGGCTATGAACGTAGTGTACTCATTATCTCACCCTGGTATTTTTTGTCCCATAGGTGTAACATTGGGAACTCCTTCTCCACGTCCCTATGAGTATTGCAGTCCATTCTTCATGGTTGATATTCTGTGTGTCGCCCATTCTTTTAGTATATACAGGGGTGAGATAAATACACAAAACAACTCGTTTTGGTGAAGGTCATCGTTTTCCAGCTCATTGAATGCTATGTGATATTCACTCAGCTGTTGCCTCGTTCATATCACTCTGCATCAAACTCGTGGAGAACAATGACTTTGACAAAAGCTTGTTGGTTTCTTATTTAATACTCAATGGCAAATTGGGTGAGTTATTATATCAATCAGTAGTGTTCTTGACCATGTACATTATTAAACATGTATAAGGGGTTAAGATAAATTCAAAAACCCACTCTATTGTGTCTCGATCGGGGTTCTACTATATTGGGCACAGAGTGATTGCTAGTTCCGCCATCATCCACCGGGAAATAGTAAGATAGCGCTACTGTAGTCGGGGGGGGGGGGGGGGCAACCACTGTTATCAGTTGTTATAACCAATAGATAAACTTCAGACTAGGCTAAAATTTCTCTCTAGCAAGCCCCCAACCAAAATTTTGATAAAATTCTTTTGATAATTGGGCCCACCATCTATTGTGTTGGATTGCATCGGGGGGCAAGGTGGCCGCCTCCATAGCACAATAGGTATGTGCCCTATAGAGACAAACTACAATTCACATTTCCTGAATAAGAAAACAGCTACAGCTTAATGCGTTGGTTTAATCCGCAATATACAACAACACCTCATCACTTTAAGGTGCGAACCAAAAACATCCTAATTAATTGATAACCTTATGAATATGCAAAAAAACAAAACCATGAGCATAAAGCTTTTAATCCCAACGCCCCAGCAGATCCACATTCCTCGTGAGACTCTGCCATGGCTGGATCAGAAAAAAACAATATTGTCACCATGGCAACTGCCCCTAATCCTTAATAGGTGGCATAATATTTTAAGCGGACTTGGGATTTCGTGGCGGTGCAGGTATTGCATGCATTTTGGAGATAATTCCGATGACAATTAGTGACAAGATGGGCGCATTAAATAATAAATTTTAAAATGGCCGACATGGTCGCAGCCCCAGCCTACTGCGTCGTGATGGATGAAGACAAAGAAGATTAGGATAATCTCCACTGCGATAATCTCACGATAATCTGGGGAGATGTTTGGGTGGTATTGATGGGAGAAGTGGTGGGGATAAAGGAGAGAGGGGGGTGGGAGGAGAGGAGGGATGAGCAAGCTGGCGGAAGTGTGGGTGTTGGGGGGGGGGGAGGGTCCTTAGAGCCGGGGAAAGTAGTTCACTAGAGGCTTCTGGGAAGGGGATAATCACGAGCTTTAAATACACAATATTGACAGATACAAGCGGTCGTATGCTCCGAGGGCTTGACGCGTAGTAATATTCGAGCGCATGCGGGGATATTGCGCAGAGGCAACTCCGATGAGCATACAACCGCTTTTATCTGAAACCGGTCTATATTGTATTTATTATCCACCTTTTGCTTACAAGTGGGGCACCCAAATTAGTTCATTTAAGTGCGCACTCTATTCCATATGCACTATTTTAGCATACAACATATCTGTAAGCCCTGGGTATGTAGATATACGTTGCTCATGTGTTTTCTATGGAAAGTACATGTATGTATTAGATGGATATGATATAGTGGTGGATAATAAGAACAGGGACACGTCGGGTCGTGTCGCAGGTCCCTCTTCGTCATCCCCTGAGCATATCCACCAGCTCAGCATCCTTATATAGAACTGCATCGAGAATCGTATAAATAGACAATACTTCACGAGTTTGGATGCGCCGCAATCATCATCAAGGTTAGGCCGTGTGACGACTAAGATGCATCCATATAAGTGCAGTATTGTATATTTTACGATTCGAGTGCAGTTCTGGATTCATCTCACCCCTTTCATGAACCTTAGAAGTGCATTGCAATATTATCACCCCTCTCATAAGATCTCACACTCTCTGAGTGGTATTATGTACAAGATTCTCACTGCGCTCTATGGGAGAAGAATTCGTAACGAACTTAGCTTAGAGCCTTGAGAATCCACTGGCACACAGTATTCCTGCTAGGTGGCATCATTGAGATTATAGGAATCTTTGAGTTGCATTGATGTACGTCTTTAGCACAGGAGGCAGGCCAGTGGATTCCCAAGGCTCTAAGCTTGGTTTGTTAAGAATTCCTCTCCGATAGAGCGTAGTGAGAGTACAGAATACCACTTAGAGAGTGTGAATTCTTATGAGAGGGGTGCAATCATGCCATGTGACCGGTGTTGTAACTGCCATGCGAATGCCATGAGCCTGATAGATTCACTACAGCGATTCCGAGCGATTCTAATGCGACTGCTCCTGGCGGTATTAAGAAAAATATGATGTGAATATAAGCGACCGTGCAAAAATATTAAACGGTTTTAATATAATCGCATGTTGCTCGCATGGCCATGTAAATTCGCATGAGCCATGCGACTCCCAAGCGACCAAGATGCGACCATCTGATCCACAGAAACGAATTTTCTTGTGGCTGTGCGATCTCCATGCTGAAGCGCTACTATGGCGATTTTCCATGCGAATTTTGGTTCGCAGACGTTCGCAGACGTTCGCATTGATATGTGAATGCCTTGCGACAATACTCAATATACAGAATATCATCGCATGGGATTCGCACAGTTGCATGGATCGCAGATGCATTCACTTGGTCGCCCTAGTGGATCTGGCGCTTAACGTGTGCGACCGCAAATTCGCAAGGAATTCACAAAAGTGGATTTGGCACTTAACAGTCTCGAAACAGCCAATAATACCCTACCATTTCACGGAACATACCAGAGAAAGTCGGCGACTGGTGGCTGTAGTAAATTGGAGCTGGTTTTAAAACTGCCCGCGCTATGAGGAGAAGATGGACGTCCCCGTGTGGCCGCCACCAGAGGGCAGCAGCAGCGGGCAGTCACGTGACGTGTCGGGTGTGATTTGGCGGGAAGCTGAGGGTCGGCTAAATGCATCTCTGAGTAGAAACGAGCGAGGCTGATTGTCGCCCGTACAAGCGCCCTATGTGTGTTAGCAGAATGTCAAGTCGTGTTTACACCGTCAGACTTTGTGGTGGCCACTTAGCCGGCGTTTACATTAGACGTCTTGATACGTGGCAACTGTAGATCGTCAAGCCAGTATTCGTCAGGTGGTGGCAATGTCCACTACAAAAGTCATCAACCTCAGAATGTACTTGCGCGTTTACACTGATGACTAGGTTTTCACAGAAACGCCAGAGCATACTTTAATAGTCATCAGGTTGTGCCAAATGGTGTAATCTGACGTAATCAGATGATCAGGGACCTGTTTCACTAGTTTTGTGACATGTCTAGATGGTGTCTAGATGATGTGTCCGGTTTCATAAGAGCTAGACATTAGACTTCGTTTTGTCCGTTCTTGCTTGCACTGTTGGTGCCGCTTTTCATATCTGTCTAACACTTTCGTCATGAAACTAGTGAAACAGGTCCATGATGTGTAGATTTGTCTAATTCTTATATTTGGGGTCTGTCTTTTCTTAAGGGCAGCTACTTGTGTTGCTACGAAACTAGACAACCCCAATGTCTGAAACTAGTGAAACAGGTCCCTGCAGTCGCCACACACTTGACGTTTACTTTAGTCTTGGCCCACTATATAGACTTATAGACTGTTCAACCGGCCAAAGGCATTATTAACACTATGTAAGGAGGTCAGGGTGAAGGACGTGGTTTGCTCTGAGTGCAGTCATTGGCTGCAACGCCTACTTTATTCCTTATATGGCAGTGAAGGCAGAGGGACAATTCCATACAGGGACTGGAAACAAGCCCAACATAAGTCCTGTTTCCACTGGCCGATTAACCCATCACTTACACTAGACGTCGGAAAACGGGATGACTGTAGATTATCTCGGGAAAAATCATGAGGTGGTGCTCCCAGAGAAAAAAAATATTACCAAAAATCATCAATCCGAGAAGTACTAGATGACTACACTACCCTCCAACCACACTGCATTCCCATCCTTAAACTCGAGTGTCATACCATTTCACTAGTCTTGGCTCATTTCACACTACACGACTCATTAGGCTCCAACCACACTACCCTTCCATTCTTAGACACATGTCTCATTCCATCTCGCTACTCAGGGCTCTTTTCACACTACAGGACTGTCACCCCTCACCAGGCTCTAATCACACTGCCATTCCATCCTGAGACCCAGGTCTCATGTCATCTCGTTAGACAGGCTCATTTCACACTACACAATGCTCACACCTCACAAGGATCCTTCCAAACTACCAGAATTTTACAACTCACCTGGCTCTTTTTACACTTCACAACCCATAAGCCTTGTCAGCATCGTCTCAGAACACCCAGCACTCATATCACCGAACTCTCACACCTCACCAGGATTCTCTCACACTAACCTCCCATCCTCAGACTTGGGTCTCATACCACCCTGCAACACTGGCTTCTTTTCTCACTACACAATGCCCACATCTCACCATGCTCCAAGCACATTACCAACCTCTCACACTTCACTGAGCCACTGTCACACCACTGCACTTTCACATCTCGCTTGGTTCTTTTCACACTACAAGACCCTCACACTTCACAAAGCTCCTGTCACACTACAATACTATCACACCTCATCAAGCTCCTGTCACACCACAAGACTCCCACATCTCACCAGGCTCCTGTCAAACTACAAGAGCTCCACATCGTACTTGGTTCATGTCGCAGCACCCTGCTCTCACACCTCAACATGCTCTCACACCTCAGCATGCTCTCACACCTCAGCATGCTCTCACACTTCAACATACTACCTCCCACCTTCTCACAACTTCCAGACCTATTCTCCTCGCAGACAGCTGGGGATTTACGGGTTTGTCACTAATTCTGCGACGAGCCCAAGGTCTTCATGGCAGTTAGCATGTTTACTTCAAATAAATCAAGACTTGGTAGTTAACGCTTAGAGCTCCATCAAAAGTAAAGAAGAAAACTCAGGTTTATAGTACCTGGGTTTATATGGGATATCTTTAGTAAGTGTTATGTTTGTCGCTCCTCATATAATCCCTCGTGATTCCTGAAAACTATTATCATCATATATAAAGACCCTGTTGAAAATCCATGGGGTCTCGATAAACTATGAACCATTATTTAAAACTATCAGATACCATAACTGTGATATACGGATTCAAATCTGTGGTATACTGCCTCAAAACCATGATTTGGGGGAAAATAGTCCCTTTCTACTACAGAGCAAAGAAATAGTCCCTATTGTTATACCCTGTAATATGGCAATAACTGGGTTGAATTCCTTCTAAAAGAAGATGAAAATGAAATGCAATAAACGATGGTTTTGTTAGCAGGCTCTAAATACCACTCACTAGCGCTCGTGTATTACTACGCGTCAACCTCTCATGGTTTACGGCCGCTTGTCCACAAAACCATTGATTATTTTCAATATATTTTGTGTCTGGTGGACTTGAGTCAAGTCTAACAGCGGGAATCTCGCCCCGGGGCAATCACCCAGCGTCCCCTTTTATGACGACGTAATCTAAACAAATATGGCGGCATTATCTTCACCTCCCTGCCCAAATGTCCTCTAATCCTCCTTTTGTTCCTCCCTCGGCCAAAAGGAGGCGCTAGTGGCCCTTCCATTCTCTGCGTCCACAATGGCCGCCATCCGGAAGTGGTGTGCCCGCGTTTAGAGCGCCCTCTCCCGGCCTTCACCAAACGTCGCAAAATATCGCTCAGATACCCGTTAACACGCGGTAATTGGCCTCACTTGGCAAGTCCTTCAATATTTTAGGGCCTTCTCGAGGGGGGTGTGGGGGTACAGGGAGATTTTAAAAAGTTATAGAAATGAAACATCTTTTGTCTGCCTGCGTCTGCGTCGTTCAGCGAACAAAGCTGCCATCTGATTGGTTTAAATGCTGCAGGTATGACGTCATCATGCCAAGTTGAGACCATTAAGTAATGCCTGCTGTTTAAAATGGGAGTGATGGGTGTAGTTTGTTATGGAGAAAACTCTAAATAAAAACCTGATAATTTGACTAAAAACAAAGTAGCCATTTAGTTGGGTAAATATGTTAGGAGAAGAGTTTAGAAATACAACACATAGCATAAATATTAAACAGAAACTAGCTTACTGTCTTCATATGTCCAAAATAATTCGTAAAGATGTCAATCGGAAACCAAAGAAGAAACCAACAATTTTGGGCCAAAGTCGTCGTTCCCCACAGGTTTGAAACAGAGTGATATGAAGGAGACGACAGATGTCTACAAACCGCAAATCACCATCTCGTTCTGTAGCTTGCACAGCATGGTCAGGTAGTTCTACATAAATACAATCATAGGTCATATGTTAATGAGAATATCTACCAAGCGTGCTACAGACGAAACTAGATCATATAACATTTTCACGTTTTCGCTAGGTAAAAAGTACGTAATAAAAAAGAATATGTTGATTTACGTAGCTATAACGTATTTGTGTTTACTAGGAAAGCGTTCTCGTTTCGACACACTAAACAGCCATCTTACCAGACTTGAGAAACATCCCTGAGGGGAAATATCAAAGTAAGTGCACTAAGGAGAGAGTCGGTGTGTAGAGTGGAAGAACATCCTTCTCCCTCGAGTTTCCGCACAGCTGACAGACACAAATATTCATTACAACATTTTTAACCTTCGACCTCGAAGGACACCCACAACGCTTTCCCCCGACAACACTACATTACTCCCATAATACAGGCGGTTTGTTTCTAGCGTTCCCGCTTGGGGGCGGGCCGGAAGCACGTGTCGATGACGTCATAAGATGTCTTTCAGCAGTCACGTGGCCGGGGGGTATCCCCAGCAGTGAGGAGGGGGATTCCTTGATTTCCATGTGGTACTGTCCGCAGGGAGTGGCAGTCTGTTCGGTGGATGGCCGCAGGGTAGGGACAGTTGGTGGTGGTGGGTGTTCAAGGTTCAGAACCAGCACATTTGCTGTGTGATCTTTATTGTATCGACTGATACTGAAGCATGAAGCAAAAAGAAGACGTTTGATTGACAAAAGTATCTTTGGCTGTATCTGTTAAGCGGAATTCACACGGTGGGATTCATGTACCTCACAGGGTATTTGCCTGAGACAAATCCTGCAGAGATTCTGTACTAGAACACAATCTTTTCGACTAATTTGTATGGTTCCATTCCCATGAGACATGCGTTTTTAACGTGTAATTGTTGGTGACATCTACCCCTAAAAAGGAACAGAATCTCATGAGACACAAATTCATATCAATGTACATGAAGATTTACCACACAAAATTAGACTCGCTCAAATAAAATTGATGACTTTTATTGATGATTGCTAGATGAAGTACAGTCAAGGCAATGAGATGTCGGTTGGTGAAAAATGTAAAAACTTGTATTTTAGTGTGTTTTAGTGTGTTATTCTTATCCACTACAATCTAGACTCAATGCCTATCTAGCTTTGTGCCTGACGGCCTGTAGAGGTATGGAAAGAAAGAGATTTTAAGTGGTTGAAGCCTAGTTATGTAGGACGCTCATGACCCACCTCCCCCGACCCCTTTTATTCTATTTTTCAATTTTAAAGCTGTGACTTATGAGCTGTGCAATCTAGGCTAAAGGCCTGTCTTCCTCAAAGAAATAAAGTCGCTACAAAATATTTCAAATACACCCTCTTTTTTATTGACAAACTTCGCCATTGCTTGGCGGTTTTACAGTTTGAGTTAAACACAGTTCCAACCTTTCTGACAACACATAGACGATTATGTAATAAACATGTTCAAGTTAGGCGTGCTAATGTGATATAATACATGCATGTATACATATAATGTGGTATAATACATGCATGTATACATATAATGTGGTATAATACATGCATGTATGTATACATATAAGGTGGTATAAAACATATATATATACATGTAATGTGGTATACTACATGTATTTATAAGTATAATGTGGTATAATACATGTATATACATTTAATGTGGTGTGATACATGTATATACATAACATGTGGTATAATACATGTATATACATATGATGTGGTATACTACATTTATATACATATAATGTGGTATAATATACATGTGGTATATACATTGTAAATAATAAAAAAAGAACAAGGAAAATGATGAGATGAGATGTTCCAGATAAAGTAGGGTTAACCCTATCCCTCAGTGCATTGGTCTTGATTCAGACCTACTTCTGTAAAGTGCAGATATCTCAATAACAAGACGACCGAGACAAAAGAAATCACTTAGTCTGCTGCCCACCAGCCAGAGGGCGCGCGCTGCCGCGTTTCCTGTAGGCATGCGCAGAGACAGATGTAGCCCTGTGGGTGTACCAGGTACCAGTGAGCGGCACTCTCCTAGCAGAGATCCTGCGCTCTGCTTCTTGTGGCCGCTTATATCTCTGCCCAGACTGGCCTTTGGGGACAAAACCTGGCCCATACGCCAGTTTTTCATATATCCTAAATTCTGAACGCTTTGAGGAGTATTTTGTGTTTTACTTGGAAATATGGATCCACATATTTATATGGTAAATAATATACACTCAATTCTGTTATTTGTTATGCCAATCACGACTTGTCTTAGGAATTACTTTTCTCACCTGAAAGAACTTCATGAGTTACAGGGTTTTGTTGATCAACATCACACATGTGCTCAGTCTAATCAACTGTGGCTCCAGACTGTAAAGTGGTTAAAAGTTAGTTTTTTTTTAATTTAATTAAAAACAAAACCCATCTGGATTGTCTGTGAATCTCATTTAACAATTACAGTATTTCCCAGCTCATAATATATGAGTTGTTTGAGTCTAATGACATTCGACAGTTAAACTGTTTTGAATCCGAATTACAGGCCGGTTTTCCCTGGTTTCAGTGGATACCTGGGGAACCAGTGTTGGGCTGAGACAGAGAATAGTAAGGCTAGCACCACGAAAGATCTGCTGGGAGGGCCGCTAGCGTGGTGATTTGTGGCACCAGACATGTGTTTGGAGAGTGCGGGGGTGGTTGCCACTCCACCAAATGACTTAGATACACGCGAGGCTATAATCCACCAGGTCGACAGATTACAAAGGCGACAAAGCCTCCAGGCAACGCTACCACTTCTCCAGATTCCTCCCCAACAAAGAATCTTTAGTTAATTCCTTGTTGTCTTTCAATAAACAAGGTGTGATTGATCGTTAGGTTGTTTTAACCACGTCGGAAGAATCGAGGATTGACTGGTTTTTGTCAGGAGTTTCTCCGTTTTTAATACGTGTTGTTTGTTGTTTATTCGGTATTTATTTCAACATTTTTGTCTCTCTGTCTTTTCAATGATTGATGTATCATCAATGTAATGATCGGCAGTCCTTTGTTTGATGGGAAAATGAGTTTTTGTTTTGCGATGCATTGTCTTCGATGCCTAAATACATCACATAATGAAGAAAACTGGGAAATAAACACCGATAAAACACAACCTGTACTCGATTATGTGTTCACACAATGAAAAGCAGCACAACATTTCTGAGAAACCTTAGAATCATGTGGTGAATGCATAATGCGTGCTGCCAGAGAAATCAATCTGCTAAATTTATGATGCAGGAGGAATTGTTTATTAGCAAAAATTCCTAAAAAGTCCTCTAAAAATCCCCAATACAGTGGAATCCCACCTAACGGACACCCCACGTTAACGGACACCTTTGCTAGGAACGGGTTCCTCAATTAGATGTTTATCTTAACCCCATGAAAGTGGACACCTTGCATTAGCAGACACTTTGGCCCAGAAAAGTAGGTGACCTCTTACATGGGGTTCTACTGTATTTATTGTAAAATTGGAGAACTCGTACCAATATGAAGTCACGCTGTGAGATTAATTCACCCGATTCGGGGAACTTTCCCCTTAACTGACTACCCCCGTCCTTGGAGGTTGGTTTTTGCCCAAGAAATGCAGGTCAAATATAGACTGTAGAACCATCCAAAGGCGCCATTAACACTATGTAAAGAGGTCAGGCTGAAAGTTGCGGTTTGCTCTGAATGCAGTGATTGGCTGCTGGGCCAATCAATACCTTTTATATTCCTTATATGGCAGTGAAGACATAGGGACATGCAGCTCCAAGTGGTTTGTAGATGCAATATATGCCTACAACGATAACCTTTACCATCATCCCCCTTACCCTCACCCTAACAAATGCATGAAGGTTGATGACATAAACCCGACTGAATGTAAGCACGGACTCATAGATACATGTATGTCCATGATGTAATAAACGTGGGATAATTCATAGTGTTTATGAGAACTTAAGAATGCGGCAATTTGGCGGGGCGAATTCTCCGAAAGGGCACAAGTTTTCTTTTAAAGTACGGGGCGACTTTGTTTCGGGACGAGTTCTCCAGCAACAAAGCGTTATTTTCTAAATATCTGCCAATATGCCAGTGTCCACTCCGTCTGCCGCCTATCCGGAGGCGGCGCTATCAACAGTCCGTATCTCAGGGCAGAGTGGCAGACGACAATTAATAAAAAGCGCGGGAAAATGACCGTCAGTGTCATTGTTAACGCCAAGTCCCACAGGCGAAATGGTCAGCATTGGACAAAACGTCACCCACCGCATGCCTGTCAATTGTGCCCCCGGTGACGTCACAAGTGTAGGCAGCGCCATTGTACGGTGATCATTATCGCCATATACAGGGTATTGTTAAGTTGAGCTGGTGTGAAATTTTATATCGCTGAGGTAAACCCAGATGAGCCGATTAGGTGACAGACCTATGGCAAAGATGTAGCTGACACATTATTTAAGTTTAATCCCTATAGAAAGTAGGAGGTATTTGGACTGGCCATGTGTCTTAGTGTCTCTAGAAGGCAGAAAACCTACATACAGGATGTGATTTACAACTGTTGGAAACTCGCAGGCAATATGTATTACTTTGTCCCTAATATAAGCTTGCTTTGAGGCCTGAAATTCTGATGGACAAAAGAACACGAGGAGACTGTAAGAGGAACATAGATAGTGAAGAGACTGAAAACTAGTTTTTGTTTCCAGCGAAGTTCGGTCTACAGTGGTGAAACTCTATGGATTGCCTAGGACAAAGACACTCAATCGAGCTCGTTGTATCATTTTTAAACATTCAATACGACAGGACGTATTCACATAGAACATTTATATATTTAGACCAATGTATATAACATGAATCCGTCCTCATTAAATTGTATTCTCTCATCTGTCTCCTTCCGTCTATTTATATTGATTTGATATTATTTTGAAAACAAGCATCTTATATGTGAATTACGTACTCAATTCTCATCTCTGATACAGAACAATCTAGACTGTAATTTATTTTATAGGTACTTTTTCTTCTCTAAAATCTATATGACAAACTGAAAAACTTTTAGTTGAACTTAATATTCTTATCCGATATTAATCTGTAGATCAAGTGCTTAATACAGTGAGTGACCTCACACTTATTATATGTTTCACAATTTGGAATATTTGATGAAAATTAAAAATATTAAATAAAATCTAAAGTCCCTAAATGTTCATTTTCTATCCAGTGCTCTAATTATATTCTTAGATACTGTCTGGCATCCAATAACTTTCATCATTCTCACAATGATTTTTTTTAACCTAAGTAATATACTTGTTACCATGTTTGGAACATTGTAACCTGTATTCCCATCACTCGCTGTATCAGAATTACTCATACTGTATTTGAGAGGTGCAATAAACTAAATTAAAAAAATATATATATTCTTATCAAATTTGTAGAAAAATGGCATACGTTTTACATTTCCGATAAAAACTCGGGGAGGTCTGATTAGATCCGTTCTTCTTTAGCGAGCTAATGGCGTCTCTTTGTGAGAACGGACGCTCGGGGAACGCTAGCGAAACGCAGGGGAGACGCTGAGTGACACAGACACCCGATCAGGGCCGCCTACCACAACAACAACACACTGGGCCGCATAGCACAATCACAACAACGATCCACACATATGCCGAGAGAGGGCGCTTCGAGCTGACAAAGACGCTGTAGACGGCGTTCTGTCGACGCATGCGCCGACAGGCTTGTTTCCTTTTCTAATTGACACGATGAAGACATACGACCCCTGCCCTCAGCCGGTTATCTCCGCGTCTCACCAGGGGGAGCGCCTGAGGCATGACCTTTGACCCACAGAGCTCTACGGGCCTCTGTGTTAAAGTCAAACCAGGAAGATGTCTGTGCCAAGATTGAATTTTGTAGTGAGCTTCCACCCTGAACGTCTCCCGTGTTAGAGTTTACAATTATAGTATAGCAAAATAGAAACTTAATGAGAACTTAATTAGTTTTCTGAGATCTGGGACAAGGCTTCCAATCCTGCATGGAGCTGTCCCTATGTCTTCACTGCCATATAAGGAGTATAGAAGGCGTTGATTGACTCAACAGCCAATGACTGCATTCACAGCAAACCACGACCTTCACCCTGACCTTCTTGCATGGTGTTAATAGCATCTTGGGACGGTTCTACAGTCTATAGTTGACCTGAATTCCTTGGCCTTAAATCACCCTCAATGATTCCGAGTACGACTGCAAGCTGTTTTTAGTTGAACAGAATGAAAGTGACCCCACTCTATTTTCAATCTGAAAATCAAAAAGAATACTTTATTCGTTTTCTGTAGAGAAAACGGAATTGTTTCAGAAACGGTTGTGCAGCTTCAGATACCAACCCTATATCAGAGTATGAGCCTGTTTACATCGGCCGATTATTCAGCACCGATCTGAAGTCGGGAACCACTGGTCAATAGATTCTTTGGGATACCTATGCCAGATGCAGAGATTGCACACAAATTATTTTGGCATAGATTATGTAACAAGGCCACTACCGATGGATTCCCTCACCAAAAATCTGTGTGAACCTGGAAAATACAGTAAAAACAATGCATACAAGATATGCTCAGATATCAATTAAAACCGATGTACAGTCAGTGCCACCACCGACAGACTTTTAGGGTAACTCACAAAATCCCGACACAAGGCTTAAAGTGGAATTCACACAGTGGGATTCATGTACCTCACAGGGCTCAAAATTTCACGAAATCCTGTTCCTTTGTAGGGGTAAATGTCGCCAACAATTGCAGAGGAAAATACCTGTCTAAGGGAAATGGAACCCTACAATTTAGACGAGGAAATTGTGTTCGAGTACAGAATCTCAGCAGGATTTGTCTCAGACAAGCACCCTGTGAGGTACATGAATCCCACCGTGTGAATCCCGCTTTAGGTGACCTACCTGGGGAGAGTAACAGGTGTGGAACTTGTTCAGGAGCTGTCCAGGTGCAGTTCCCCTGCGAGCACAACTCAGACCACAATTTGTCCACTTTACTCACAACCACAGGAAAGTCTATGCGTTGATTGTGCCCCAAAGGTATAAAACCTGACCATTTGCCACCTGTGACATAGTATTCTGGTTTTGTTATTTCTGGAACTAAGAAGTACTATTGCGACTTAGTTATGGCGTTATTGTTATTTTGAATCTAGTAAATATACCATTTACAACAGAGGCGGTCAGAGCGGTGTTGGTGTAAGGAGTCTGTTAGCTTCAGCTGATAATGTGTGTACAGGGGACTGTGGACAAGCCTTATGTTATTTTTTATCCTACCCCTAATAAAAAACGGCCATAGACTTAACATAGGGAAATTTTATGTGGTTTCTACTAATTATCTATATGTCTACCCCTACGTAGATAGCTAAATGTAGATATATCTACGCCAGAAGCCCAATACAGCCATTACGCATGCGTAGATACACGTCAGATATGTCCTCTACGCTGTGTATGCGGGTGCCCAATATGCACGTAAACTTTAGTAGATACGGCCTATTCGAGTGTCTAGGTGATAGTGTAATTACCAATGATAACTAATAAACCAAAACGTTCCTCCTGTGCAAATCAGGCACTTTACACACCTAGTCCACCTCGCTCATCGACTTCACACACCTCACACACTCCACACACCTCACTCACATAATAACCCTCACACACTTCACACACCTCTTCCTCTTAACAAACCGTACTGATTCAACAGTTGAAAGATGAAAACAACTTTGTTCGTACTGCATTGAGTTCGACTGCAGAGTAATTCACGAAGCGAAGCTGGGTGAATTATTCAGCAGTCAAAGGTTGAGTGCAGACCAAGTTATTTTCATCTAGTCGGTTTCTGATTTATCTCACCCCATATTCATGATCAGGAATATCTATAATCAATAAAATAATTCACCAAATTTGAGTATGAGTTACTCTAGATGACACATCTCACCCTTCACAATGACTAATGGGCTAGCCTTTGTGACATAATTCCCCTTTAGGTATTTTCTCTAAATACTCAACTGGCGTTGGATACAAGTTCCCAATGTTAAGTCTATGGGGAAAAAATACCAGGGTAAAATGATAATGTTAATCCTATGGAGAAAAAATACTGGGGTGAGATAACACCTTTTCCATCCCTGTCTGCATCACTCTATACTTCATCTCCACCCCAACCTCTCCTTTCACCTTTCCTCATCCTCTCTGACGCTTCTGTCTGACGCCTATGTTTCTGACGCTTCTGTGTCTGACGCTTCTAACATCCATCACATCTTCCACTAATCTCCCCATTCACCACCCCTCTCTATGGTACACCCCATCCCTATACCTGAGCCTCTTGGCGTGGACCATAAAGCAGACCATCCTAGTCCCCCCAAGCAGGTCTCTGTGGGGTAGTTTGTTCGCAGTGCCATGCTTCCCAAGAAGAGCACAGAAGATTCATGGCACTGTCTCAGTCTGCACAAAAACCAGGATTAAGCCAGCAACAAAACCACCCATAGAGTTTAAAACCATGGCCAGGCATGCAATCTAAGCCTGAGCTTTAAAGCCCACTCGGGTAAAAATAACGGCGCGAGGTAAATGTGTTGGAACGTAGGGAGGGGTGGTAATCAGCAAATAGAGGGGGCTAAGTAGAGGGGAGGGACTGGAACTCATCGTATCACTATCCTTCTCATGGCCATTGTCCCAGCTGCCCTGCCTCTCTGAAGGCGCGTTTACATTGGCTGATTTATTTGGCACCGATCTGCTTTTTGGGACTCATCTTAGGCCACACAAAAAGTTTTTATAAGATATTTCTTCATAAGATGAACCTTGATAAAAGTTATGAAAGGTATGAGTATATGGTAGTTGTCACAGCACTTGTAACACCTTTTCATATAATACACAGTAAAATGAGTGAGATATTAGTAGTGTAGAGTAACAGTGCAAGATAGGACCTAAATAAGTATCTTTGAAGCCCATTTTATAACGCTTGGGCATTTTCGACGAATATCGTCACTTTCATTTCGTCAGTGATCCTAAGGATATATATAAGGAATAATGTGTCGGTAAACACCCAAATAAGCAATGGAAACATACCAGAACCTTCTACTTCACCCAAAATGGAAAGCTTGATTCATTTTTATCAATTTAGCAATTATTTTTGGAAATGTTTGGAGGCATCCTTTGATCCATCCACGGCAAAGTTTGGAGGCATCTTTTGTCTATATTTCATGAATGCCTCTAAGCGTCAAAGGATTGATTGGATAGAAATAATCTCTGTTCTTGAAAAATATCTTTCCCTAGGTTACCCTTCAGTGATTTGGCAACCATGCTGTCAAAGAGGTTGTATGACCAGGAAGCACCACCATGGAATTTACCCTTTACTTTGTCCACATGGCTGGAGCCCCCAGTGGTGACCATGGTTGGGCGTCTTGTCAATACCTGCAACATAAGGCCCGTTTTCATTGGCCGACGAAATGGTGTAGATGTATTTAAATTCTCCTTATAGCCAACATTTCCATTTTGCGTCAGCAGTGCTAAAGTCATGGCCAATTGAAATGGGCTTTTAGGAAAAGTAAAAAATCTACACAGTTTTTGTCGGCCAATGGAAACGGGCCTATACATGTATCCAAGATGGAAGTTCAAATTATTCATACCTGTTTCCTCGAAGTGAGTAGGGTTATAGGGTTTATAGGTATTGTATCATGGAAGCAGCCCCCCCCCCCCTCCCGCAACGTACTTCTGCTGTTAGAACAGTACCATCTTGCAATAATTATCCACCACCGACCGAATTTTCACACAATTCAAATAAATTATTATTAAGGTTTTTATTTATCCTGGACTGAACAGCCTGGCGTTGCAACGCCTCTCCTCCAGATTGCCTACAATCGGTGCTGTTTTGGTCAGTCAATGGAAACAGGCCTTCTCGGGGCCATTGTTCCCTCTGCCCTTCCTCGCCACGGCTGGTATTTATGGCCCCCTACCTCAGCCCTGTCCGGGGAGCTGGTTAGAGGGAGGTTACAGGGGGGGAGGTGATCCTAGCAACGAGGGGTGACAAAGAGAGGGCCATCCTAGTAACGGGAAGGTGTTGAGGGATGGAAGCGTCACCATGGCAACAGACGTAATGGCCGCGGCAGGGAACCCCGGGACGAAGGGCATGATGGGAGATCACGTGGTTTAGTACGCACACTGTCCGCCAGGGGGATGTGGTGAGGTGTGTTATGGGGTGTGTGAAGGTGGGGAGAAGACATGAGGAAAAGGGGGGTAGAATTTCTTCGGGTTTTTTTTTTCTCGGATTTCTTTGTGTTTTTTTTACATTTATTTAGACTGCTGTCATCTCAGTCTTTCAGGCGGTTTCAAGATATGCCCATTTTTACGTGAGGGGTTGAATGAGGAGATTACGCAGGTTTGTGATATGCTTGTAGCAGGAAAGGTACTATTTGCGATGGGGAGTGTGTAGGGAGAGTGAAGTGTGCGGGGGAGAGTGGAGAAGTCAGGTGCCAATGCGTGGTGTTAGCTCAGGAGGGAGTATGAGAATGGCTCGGTTTCCGTTCTACCAAAATCATGGTATTATAACTGTTTGCTGTAAGTGATGTTCGTTCTGTGCCACAGTCACTTGGAGATAGGACGTGAAGTGAACAAAGTGTTTTATCATTATTTGTAGCACTTTTCACATTTCCATTTACTGTACACAAGGTTGGCGATGTTTTCATGGCTGTTGACATCAATTATGGGAAGTAGTACAGTGGCTCAGTGAAAACTTCCCCATTAGTGTATAATGTGACGCTTCCACCTGCCGACGAAAACGCCACCGATTATATGCAACCTGTGCAAAAGTCGGGCGGTGGTTCTATTTGAGAAATCATTAATGAACACAATCAGCTGTGGTCAGCAAAAATGCTATTTTCTGATGGAAACTGAGGTCGCCGACCTATTTCCGACACTCATGCCAATGAATTCAATGGAGAAACATTTCTCAGTGCTATAAAAAATCAGTCGGTGGTGCTAGATTATGTAATGTTGGAGCCAGAAATTGTTGACCCATTTTGTTTCCACCTGACGATTATCACATCAAAAGGTTGACATGATCGGTCGGTGGCCATAGATGCCAAAATCGTTGGTCATACTCGGTAGGTGAAAAGATAAGAAGCAGTTGTAGGAATGACTGGGCAGTTCTCTACTTTAACAGACCGGATGTTGTCATGATACATATGATATTTCTTACGTTAGCGTACACACATGTATAAATATATTAAGATAGGATATGCTGCGTATATATACAGAAGAAATATTGTTCAGAGGCAAAGGCATGCATGCATCTCTGGAATACGGAAATATTAGGTAATCTGTCTGTTGCTATAAATCTAATTGTTAATGTCTCACTTTTACTGACCAAGAGTACAGATTCCGTTCGTTACTGAGTGACGAAATAATATTCATACGTCCCGCCGTACCACGTGACCACTGTAAAATGGCGTTTTCAATTATTTCCAGGTACATGTATATAACAAGGAAACATAGTGAGTGTACCTGAATGCCATTCTCACCTCGATATTTTTATCATTCACCCTGTTCTTCAAATTCGGTAAATATCTCTGAACAGATTCCATTCTGGTACACTAGCCTGCCTCCGTATAGCATCTTTTCATTTGAGATACATAAGGAAAAAATTACGTATTGTTGCTGAATGTCATGTACCATCATGAAACGTCATGAAATTTCATATGATTGTTTATTTGGCGTGAGTTGTCTTCGCGGATTGATATCACGAAGCGGAGCTGAGTGACATCTGTAGCGGGAGACAACAAGTGCCATGTAAACAATTATATGAAATTGAGTGACGCTTAGATTTTTTCCTACCCCATCACATGTTTTTAACCTCATATGTAAAGCGTGGCATATAAACATTTTATTGCATATCTGTGGCATATAGTCACACCATGTTAAGTCTATGGAGATTTATATGGAGAGTAGGATCAACTATGATATAATCTGAGGAATTATTAGGTTTCATAACGTGAAACCTAAATCTGGTAAAAACTAAATCCAGTCTGTATTTTATTTGATATTCACATCTCACTAAGTCCCTGTTGAGAAGGTACGGGGTGCAGTGAACCATTACCAATAGCGAAAAAAAACTTGTGATATAACTGAAATTAGTTATGCCATACGCAAAAATACACTCTCGATACATATTTTCCGGCACTTTGTCATAAATGTGTTGTGCAGAATCTTCACATGGAGAGTGAGAAATAGTCCTTGAGGTGTATACACTTTCCAGCGGTTATAGCGTATGTATACAGGAGCGTTTTCAAGCATCCCTCTCTGGGGTTTGGGGCTTTCCCTACTTCACACTGCGTGAATAGAACTATTCTTCCATCTCCTACGATGCATCAAATAAGTGTGCGGTGAATGCGCGCTCAGTATTGATCTGAATGGGGAGTTGCGTGAAACGATGAGAATAGAGAATTTTTGCCTGAAGTGATACATTATTGAGATTAGACTGCAAGAAAGATTATATTCTGTATATTTCAATGTATCTGAAACTACCAAAAGTATACAACCATATTGCACAATGATATACGGAAACAGGGTTATTACGGCTGTATGTGATGAAACACCAGTAAAATTGACGATTAGATGAACCGACGCCAAAGTCAGAGATTCATCAAATCGTCAATTTCACTGTGTGTACCTGTTGTTTTTTGCGGGTATTTTAGTTTTTTTTAAATTGAGCTAAGCTCTCTTTATTTTTGTTATAATTCCACAGAGTGTGTTATACATGTGACTTTCCCTCGTAGTTTACATGTTACTATCCCTCGTAGTTTATACATGTGTCAATCCACCATAGTCCAAATTTGAGATTATCCATTAAAGATTTCTATATTTCTTATTATTCCAGTATAATGGAAAATCTAACTGAATTTTCAGTATGATTCTAACCTACAATTGCATATTATCATTATAGTGGTTATCAAACCTTCGACTGGTATTTTATATGGACTACATGATTTCCTTGCTCTTATTGTATGAGCTAGCTCTATTCTTGTATTTTTTGGTTTTAATAACAACATCACAATCACAATGATGGTTGACAGGACATGTTTTTATCGTGTATGAGGTGTGCGTGACGCTCTTTGGTTAAACAGGCTGCATACATAAGACAGGTATAGAAGAAGCACAAGACAGTCAGAAAGTAAGATCTGGAAGTGAGAATCTGTGTAGGTGTTCATTGCCGCACGGAGTAGTGTGTTGCTGCTCCACCAAGCTTACTCCATGCAAGGAGTAGGATTGGCACAGGATTATCCTGTGTGGATTTTCTGTGCCGTATATAAGTGCCATGGATAACCGGCAATCCATGCGACTGATTCCAACTAGTAGAAAACATAGAGCAGAATGGCAACATGAACTTGGACACTGGACTCTGGAAAGATTATTGATTCATATGATAGCATCGTTGGAGAACTGTGAATTGTGTGAGATTGGAATGAACCATCATGGGATGGACTGGAGGTTTATGAACAATCTATGAGTGTTTGAATGGAGTTACAATGCAACCATTGTTTTTCGTATGGGGTTAATGACAACAAGAGAGATTGAAGATTCATTAAAGTAATATTAAGTTTATTTGACTTGTTGTTATACCTCTTGTTAGTTAGTGTGTGAATTTACAGTGCACTGTTGGCTCTGCGCAGCAAGAGAGTACCTCAGTTAATATGAAACATAGTCCGATATGAAACTTTATAGATAGTTCAAGATATAATACTCTAGGAGCTGATATCAAGTATAACAATTACATAGCCTATTCCAATTAGGAGACGGGGCGCCATCCCATGATGTGGATATTTCTAGCAATTAATTCCGGGAAAATCGGTGAAATCGGCGAAAATTGGGGACCCGCAAATCGGGGACTCGATTTTCCGGTTGTGAAAGAGGTTTTTTTCCCACATTTCTAGCAATTATGTTAGATTAATGAGAAATATGTTCTAAATCAAATGGCATTAAATGACACTCTTTCTGTCTATGAGATATGGTTATGATATTTGCTATATAGTTCAAAAAGATATATGGAGATATTTGATAATTGTAACGTGTTTAACACTGAATTTGAAAGAGATTCTTGGCGAAATTTTAAAGAAGCAAATGATCGTGATTCTGACGTGGATTTATAAGATATTCCGTTCGAGTATACGATTTTATTGAATCACATTACAACGAAAGAGCAAGGCCTGAACTCCTTCCTTAACTGGAACAACAGAGTCCTATGTAGGCAGCGCCATTGTCCTGAGGTAAGTAATAACATAACAACGTAACAACAATCGTATCACTCTCGTGCCACTAATTGAGCAACCTGCCCCATCACCAGCAAAGACACAAATACAACCTGCAGCTTACAAACGTTGTAGGTCAGAGCAAAGAAGAAAAGAAAAACGTAGAGAAATAAATGAATGTGAAAGCAACACTCAGACGCGGCCATAGCTCGGGGTGGTCGTGGCTGTAATTGAGAATCTCGTTGTCAGACGAGACTTCAACGTGGCAAGGATTCTCCCGCCTTTTTATGGATTCTTGGAAAAAGCTCAATAAGGCTCATCAATTAGACGAATGAACATCGTTTCTAAGCTGGCATTGTTTAAAATGGCATCTGGGAAGACGAAATGGAGAGGCTTCTTTGTAGATTTTTGCCTCGCTGGTTTTATGTATTGTGCGGGTATTGAGACTGCCTTCCTTAAGGAAAGCAAGTGTTATTACCGTGTGTGCGGATAGTAAACTAAATGAGTGACTCCAAATTTCGTCCCGTTATTATTGCTGATGTTACTGCACTGGACTGGGATCAACTGTCAAATGCCAACTGAACAGACTTACTAGCGATACATCGAGATAAATATTATATGCTGGCTCTGTGTCTACTGCATGGGGGAGACTGTGTTGATCATAACCAAGGGTCGCATCCAGCGGCCAGTTACGTGGAGTCAGCATGATCAGTTAGGCCAAAGGAAAATACGTATACATATTTTTCACATACAGATAAATTGGAATGTAAAGCAAGCACCATCACTGCTGCAACAGGTACACGATTTAAGGTTTTAAGGGAAATTAATATATCATTTAATATATTTACCCAGCACTAATTTGCCTAACCCAGAATACAGGGGTGTAGCAACTCTGAAACGTGTGGTTATCTAACTTGTATTGATGAGCTCCTTGCTCCCGAGTATTAGCAACAGCTTATTTGATATAAGCTTGATATAGATCAGGTGTAGCAACTCAAAGCAAATTGCGCATCAGCAATCCCCACAAAAACAACCTTCAGTTTCAGCCTGGATTCTTCTCTCGTGATAAAAAATTATATACACGGCAGATATCTAAATTCTGTTGGATATTGCTCTGAGATATTTGTAATTCGATACAATACTGGGAAGTGAAAATGCAAATCTCAGATCATTTCTCTCCTCAATGATTTCTCGATTTTAGACAGACAGCTAGTTACCCGACAAATGACGGCGTCCCGTCAACGTTCTCCGTGATAAAGAAACTTCACCAATGGGGACACGTCAGATAAGTTGCTGCGGGACTGGGAATTCAGTGCGAAGCAGTTGCCAACAGCTGCGGGCTACTCCGCAGAGAATACCAACTCGCGCGCTGATTGGATGACTCGTGTGTGCGTTTCACTGTCCCGTGCACTCTCACAGCAGAGACGGCTGGCAAGTCAAAACAGCACGAGGGATCTGTTAGGAGACTGTGCGCGGTGAAAAACGGCGGTCACATTTCACGTTGTCAGCCAGGGGGAGTATTCACCCAGACAGCCAGGAGAATCTACGTTAGGGGACTCAACGAAACAGGATGCCAAAACAAAATGTCAAACAAAATTAAATAAAAATACATATACATATATAAGAAAACTATGGTATGCTGTGGCTCTGTACTCTTTGGTTGGTCTTGTGACTGTGTTTTTGAAAATGAAAGGAAATACCGGATATTATCACGTCTTCAACACTTCACAAGACATAACACTTTTTCATAATTTGTTTATAGACAATTGCATTTACAAGCATGGGTTGCATCTTGTTAAGAAGTTCATTACAAAACCTAAAACAACACAGATATGGCTGCACAAGGCAGTAAGGGAAGACCGTATTTAGTAGCTCATATTGCTCATCCAATATAATTTACTTGTTATCATATACCTATGCACATGTATACCTTAAAGTTACTAACTTCTGCTAAGCAAGTGATAATATCCTATCTGCACGCAGTGTCATCATATAGGAGAAATACTATTTCCATTATCAATGTATGAACGCGATTTTCCAATAGTAACAAGAGGTTGTCATCGAACTTCGGATCATTGATTACAGATTGGCTCAATGTTGTCAACTTATTTAGTTTTGCTGCGCACCAGGTGATCTCAGTGTCACTCCCCTAGCAGATATCCCACACCACAAGTAATCCCCAAGACTCTGTTAGGAGTTTGCAATGGTCTGAATTATTTTTGACATTTTGAAGGTCGCAAGCTGGGTTCCTGCGCCTATTTGTAGCAGTTGTTCCAGAGATAGCAAAGGAGCCCGACATGTGAAGATAGTTGCTGCTACTAAATTACTAAATAACGTTCTCAAAAGGTCGATCTACACTGTAAAAACGGTGTTTGCTATCCACACGCCAGTGTTTAGAAGTTAAACACTTATTTAAACACTTTCTTGTCCCACTTTTCTAAACGCTTTTTTTGGGTAAACACGTTTAACTTTAAACATGTTTAGGTAAAAAGTGTTTAGTTTTGGAAAGTGTTTTAAAAGCAAAGCGTTTAGTTTTACAGTGTTTAAGTTTGGGAAGTGTTCATATTCATAGTGTTTGGGATTTGGAAGTGTTTACATACATAGTGTTTAACATTAGGAAGCGTTTATATAACAAGCGTTTAGCTTTAGGAAGTGTTTTATTACAAAGCGTTTAACTTTAAGAAGTGTTTAACCATTAAGTGTTTATCACTAGGAAGTGTTTACACACAAAGTGTTCAACCTAGGAAACTCTCTAAAAGATTTTATTATAATCTTCTCATAAATAATTACAGTTATACCATAGATATTGTATAGAAAACAGGGACAAAAGTACTTTGTTTCATATACATGTAGATTTTATTGCCATATATCAAGATCGCAACAACCAATACAATACATCCAATACAAATGGGAATACAAAATTGGTTTTTTTTAAAGTCCCTCCCTCTCCAATACCAAAAATATCAGGACCACCATGGAAAAATGAAATTAGCCCCCACAGATTTATTAAAGTAAGGCCACTGCTCCGATGAAAATATTTTAAAAAAATCCCACACCACCCTCCATAGAGGCACTTGAAACCCCCCCCCCCCCCCCCCCCACTCCCACAGAGGGCACCGGAATGAATTTGCCCCACTCCCCTGAAATCTTTTCTTCAACCCGGCACCATACAGAAATAGCAAAAGTAAAGTACCTCCCATGAATTTTATTTCCCAACATGGAGAAATTATATTAGAATTAGCCCCCCCCCCCCCCCCCCCGGGTTACAGAAATAAGTCCCCTGTCTCCATGAAAATACGAAAGTAACCCTTTGCCCCGATACAGAAGCTCCTGAAACACATTTGTTGGTAGGCAGGTAGATGGGTAGGCAGGTAGATGGGTAGGCAGGTAGATGGGTAGGCAGGTAGGTGTGTAGGTAGGTAGATGGGTAGGCAAGGTGATGGGTAGGCAGGTAGATGGGTAGGCAGGTAGATGGGTAGGCAAGTGGATGGGTAGGCAGGTAGATGGGTAGGCAGGTGGATGGGTAGGCAGGTAGATGGGTAGGCAGGAAGATGGGTAGGCAGGTAGATGGGTAGGCAAGTGGATGGGTAGGCAGGTGGATGGGTAGGCAGGTAGATGAGTAGGCAGGAAGATGAGTAGGCAGGAAGATGGGTAGGCAAGGTGATGGGTAGGCAGGTGGATGGGTAGGCAGGTGGATGGGTAGGCAGTTGGATGGGTAGGCAGGTAGGTGGGTAGGCAGGTAGATGGGTAGGCAGGTTGATGGGTAGGCAGGTAGATGGGTAGGTAGGTAGATGGTCCTATACGGTGAACTCGATACTGCTGTGGTCCCGGGCCTACACTCCCTTGTCGTGGTCTAGTCGGCCGTGTGTGCGGTATCCCCCGGTCTGACAGGTCCGCGGGCGTGTGACCAGGGACCGTGCGGCCGGTAGGCCGGCCATGTGAGGTGAGAAAGCTGGACGCCCTGAGGTCCAAGCACGGGTCCGCGCACGGGTCTGCGCTCATACTAAAACAACACAACACCGATAATGTGTCTCTGAATACCCAGTTTCAATGAGTCTGGGCTTGACCTAGATAATATTTAAGACATGGACTGTAAAAGATCAGCACTATACATGTACATTATACCGATATTGTAAAGTAAGATACAGGGGTAGATATAAGGGTGATATTGATAATACTATCTGAAGTATCTATACTTGGATTTTATAATATTTCAGACACAGTATCAAAGCTAAATAAAGGACTGGAGAAGTTCACCACTATACATGTACATTATACCGATATTGTAGAATAGGATACAGCACTGGTTTAGATATGAGGGTGATATTGATACTACTATCTGAAGTATCTATACAATTATACAATATAAATACATGTGAACAAAATGATACTTACTTTTAACACCATCTCTCAAATGTGTGGTCACCTCGATGCTCATTAATATTCTGCCGCCAAAACGAGGTTGGGTGGGTGTTGTATGTATAGATGTTTAAAACTAAACACTTGGTCAAAGATAGTGTGTAAACCCTAAACGGCTAAACGCTCATTGACCAAGTGTTTAGGTGTGTAAGTCATAAGTGTTTAAAGTATCCGAACAAGTGTTTAAATCTTATGGTGTTTGGATGTATGTGTGTAAATATTGCAAGTGTGCGGGAATTAAACGGTGTTTAGACAATCTAGTGTGTATAACCAAACGCACTTTTTACAGTGTAGACTGAAGTTTCCCCAACGTCAGAAAAAGTAGTGCATGGAAAAACATTGCATTTGCTTCACATAATAATGCCTTCATTTATTAGATATTAAATCCGACATCTTTCAAAGCAACTATAAATAATAATCGCACGTATTTTTAGAAATGCCGTCGTCACAATAGTTTATGCGATCCAAACGATTATACCTGGCCGAGATATAACCTGCCAGTTAAAAACGTGCCAGGGGGTTGTTGCTCCACATTTACAATACCTTTGTGAATCGCAGAGTAGCCACCTGCTCTCGGAATTTAGCAGATCGCATTGCAATCGTATAGCCGCATCGCACTGTAAAGCGCAATGCCCATCTACCGATTAAGGGTTGAACGATTAGTTCGCAAAACGGATAGGAGTAGGCGAACTTGTCGCAGGCAAATTAAGTAACCCAATCAAGCCCCATTTACAAACGTTCCGTTATCAGCGACTAGATTTATAAACATGTTGATGAATTTTTTGCCACCGATTTTGGAACATAGAACCCACAACTCCTCAGCAACAAAAGGACATCTGAAGGAGGTGATTCACTAATCGGTGGCTCATAGTAGAGGAGCAGATCTGAAAATATAGGATTTTTCTTGCCGGCTCGCCACAATGGTTATTGCAGTTGATTCTCATTCCAGGGACTCTATACTTTTTGGTTTGGGTGCTCTGGCATTGCAGACCTTTCAGCATCACTATTCTATTAGAGGTCAAAGGTCAAGGTCACTAAAATTAAGACTCTCTAAATTCTTTAGACATATGTGCTTCTTACTCTAAGGATTTTTGAGGTAGAGATTTTATATTACACAGACATGTGGACCCAACCAGGGCCTTTCACTACCCACAAGGACATGACCTTGAGTCAAGGTCAAAGTCACCATTTGCTAAAAGGTCTGCAACGCCAGAGCACCCAAGCCAAAAAGTATAGAGTCCCTGGAATCAGAATCAATTGCGATAACCATTGTGGCGAGCCAGCAAGAAAAATCCTATATTTTCAGATCTGCTCCTCTACTATCACCCTTGTCCAGCTGTCCTATATCTACCAAATATACGGCCGACTCCGTTACGATGCCTTGGCTGAGACCGACAAAGGTACATAAATGTTCCGAAATCGGTAGATGGGCATTGGACTTTATGTACAGGTTTAGGGTAACTTTTTACGCTGACCTTCATACCAGAGCGGATCACCTGCAGATCGCATCACTTCAGGCTATTTGGTTAAAAAAGGCCTAGTCTGATATTTTCAATAATGATGTGTGGTGGCATTACGCCCCTCGCCCCCTTCTTCTTCTACCTTCAGCAAATAGCACTACACACCACTAAATGGCAGCCCAGTTTTAACTTTGGTGCCATCTGTATTTAAACAATTAACTAATGAATCTTCCCCTTTCTCATTCAATATGTTCCCTTGAAGGTGTTGAATCGCTATCACATACTAGAAATTAGCGATACCGTGTGAATACAGGGATACAATCCAATAATAAGGGAGCAATGCTTTTCCAGTTGGATTGTTAAAACGATCTGATTATAGCTAACATACCACAAAAACCGGAGCAACGACCCCCTGGGTTGGTAACTGAGAGGTGCACAGTTTGTCATGGCTGCGATAAGCCTAGGTGTCTCGCCTAAAGTAGCGTATTATACTTCATATTAAGCCTAAAGACGATGCCGGAGGGAGGAGGGCCGCGAGAGAACCCTCATTAACATATACGTCATAAAAACTGTGTCGTATCTATACACTCCTCTATGATAACCCCATATTCCACCTCACCTAACTCGACTCCTTGACCTCTCTGTCCGCATTATGTTTCATGCCTTGGTCACTTCCGATTTCTATACTTACGTTATATCCGTGAAATATCAGTCTCAAGATATCCCATCATGCACGAGTAGTTCCCTCAGCGTCCCGGTAGGGGGAGTTGAGTATAAACGCGCGATGTGAGCGATAATACCAGAACCTACTCTGCTTTATGCACATATAGACGGCCTTTTGTGTGAAGGCTATAGAGCCGTTTCCATAATCCCTTGGAGGTTCCCTGAAATTCTGTAGAGATATTTCACTATAGTTCCCATACTTGGTGTTTTCTCGTGTCTCACGGGGCAGAAAGTGGAGGGTATTACTTACGAGGTGATTATACGCCTTCCATGCTGGAGCAGACGACAAACGGCGTTTTGGCGGGAACTGACGTAAACACGGGTATTTGTCATATTTAGCCGCGCACCAATAACTACCGGATGTGATGAGGCCGCTGCGCGCGCAATCTATCACGGAAGTACGGATGAGTGGCCACAGGCTTCGTCCTGGTCGAGTGAGTTGGGGGTGGGGGAGGGGGGAGCCCCTTGTGAGGGCGTCTTGGTTGTCAGTTGCCTTACTCCCGTCCTTGAGTCACTCTCAAGGTGAGTTGCTTCTGTGGGTCACACTGACCCAGTCAAGCAAGATCAGTCGTGGGACCCGTTTAATAATCTAGACTCGTACATGAAGACCATTTTCTGTACACCAAGGAGACCTAGGGACGATGCAGGTCAACGCTGGGCATTTCTATGAAAACCAGCAGCAATGGTTGATAGCATTGCTGCAATTATTGTCAAATAAGATTTTATTTTTAGAAATATGTTGAAATACCGAATAATCTTGTAAATAACTACTGTTTTGACTTGAAACAATTGAGAGAAAAAACTTATTTAACTTTCATGGACGACCTTATTGACGGGTAAGCCTGTTGAAGCGAGCGAACATGAATATTATAACTATCATCATATCAATTAAATAGTATAGAACCTATTAAACTGAGCTGAAATGCCTGAATAATTTCCATGCTATTGAAGCTCGATGGAAATAGTTGCATCCGAGAGCCTGTTCTAGCTTCCAGTAAGTCAAAAGTTACAAAAAAGCATGCAATTCTCCTAAATGATATGAAAAAAGTCTTTCCCTTCTGGAGGGGGTTCAAAATACCAATGCTGAAATGAAAGACCACCAAATCTGGTAAATTATATGGAATAAAAAAAACCATGACTGGTTTCAGATACAAGCGGTCGTATGCTCAGAGGAGTTCGATTGTAATATCCAAGCGCATTCGAGAATATTGCGCAGAGGCAACCCCTCTGAATATGAACCCACCTTTAACTGAAACCAGTCTGTATTGTATTTATCATCTAATTTTTCCTGACAAGTGGGGTACCCACATTAGTTCATTTTAGGTACGCACTATTCTTTCATAAACACTCGACCATACAACTTAACCGTATGCTCCGGGTATGTAGATACAGGCTGCCCATGTGCTTTCTATGGACAATATGTATTAAGTGTGCGGTAAGTCGACGTGGATAGTAGCCGGAGAAATCGCGGCCCGATTTACGAAGATAATAATAATAACAATAGTGCATGACAACCCTATATCATTTAGAAATGTATCTGTTTCTTTATGGCTGCTAGAATACTTGTGTGTATATATCCTGTACAAGTTGAAAATAAAATATTCTCCACAATAAAAAAAATAATAATAACAATAGTAATGATAATTATAAGTAAGAACAGCATATGAATCTCAAATCGTAGAATGAGTTTCCGCTGGCGTCCTTGAATCAATTTTTTGTTCCATCTCTTCCGCAAGTATCCTGTGCCATAATATATTCTATAGCCGTATTGATCTCACCCCTTGTATAAGTTTAGCCATAGGAATAACGTTAAAACAAAAAGCTCAACGATCACCCCGGTAAAGTGACAATACTACGCCATGGCGAGATGACTTCATAGGCGATTGACCAATCAGCGGCCAGGATCATATGTAACTCGCAATATACTGAACTATAGAATAGGATATGATAAAAAAAGAAAGTGTGTATAAAGCATGTTTATGTGTGCATATAATTGACAACTACATCGCTGAAATATCCCCTGCTATTTCTAACCCCGTCAGAAGCGAGGTAAACCAAGCCGTCTCCTTCGTTTTTCCTCGCGGTACAAATCGGATCAATAATAAAAATGTCCCCACTGAGCCTGACTTCGGCTGACTAGGTCACAAAAGGCCCGCCCATCAAAAGAAGTCCCGGTCGCGGCGCCATTGGATGAATATAATACCGCAGTGTGCTTGATCCGACAGGGGGACTATATTCAAGCGCGCAGAGCTTTCCGCCGGCGTAAGAAGACCAAATGAGTGAGGCCGGCGTCGGTTCGACCTCCTCACCCCCGCCACAATGACCGAGTACAAATAAATGGAGCTCTCTGCGACCTTCCAACCTTGGCCTCTTTCCTCCTTTCTATCTCCTCCATTTTCGCCCGGCGTGATATTGAGGCGGATTTTCCGGCAGGCTGAGCAGGACTCCGCCGGAACTTAACCGTTCGAGAGCTGCGCCTATAAATATAGGCAGAAAGTAGTCCGGCGGCTCTATAGGGGACTATGTGCGCGCCATATTGCGGAATACTCCTTGTTGTAATGTATGGGTCCTTAGTAGAGGTATAGTGGTATTTTTTCCCATTGAGTTAACATTGGGAACTCATATACAACGCCCATTGAGTATTTAGAAAAAATATTCAATGGGGGATTATGTCATAAAGGCTAGTATATTAGTCAATGTGAGGGGTGAGATAAATTCAGACAACCTTTCAAGGTTAGGCTCAGAGCTCGATTGGATACAAGCTCTGAGTCTAAACTTTCATAGGTTTCCTCTATAATAACAAGTCACACTTTTGTAGTTGTTTTAGATTATATAGTGTTAGAACAAAAATGCATTCACACTAGCTATAAATGTGTATTAACGTGTGAGGCCCGGCGTCCACAGCTGCGATCAAGATTGAAGACCTTCCGATGCACTACGATGCAGAATGTCAAAATGGTAGACTCAGCAGGAAGGTCTGGATCGTAGACAAAGGTCTAAACTCGTACGTGCATAGTAATCGGTGTTTATTTACAACAAAGGTGATCACGGTCTCGACTTACCTCACGATACAACCAATGATTCAATGCAGATCTTGAGGTGTTCTATTTTAAAATATATAATAAACTATAATTGAGGAAATCTTGCATTGATAATGTTTACTAGCATACATAGAACAGGTTTTTTTCAGGCACTAAAGGCTCGGTTCCAAGTCAAACTATAAAACGATTCATTTCAGACACTTTAATTCAATTTCTTTAAAAAAAACATATTTGTTTTGAAGAATTGCCAATATGTTCCCTACTTAGTTCCAAAATTTCTTTAATCATGATTAAATATCGTAGACACCCTATAATACAGCTTTTGTCAACGGGAACAAATCGTCGATGGGTGGTATACATCATAGGGTCATCGCATGGTTATCAACTACTCCGATTGTAGGTGACCCTCTAATGCGATTTAGATTTTTTATCGGGAGGTGCATCATAAGGCCTATCATAGACGGATTTTAGCTAAGTGGACGCTGGGCCTTAATGTCCACAACGTGATAACAGAAATAAAACACTGGCACATAGCTGTCGCTCATATCACTCCGCATCAAACTTATGGAGAACGACTTCTTTGACCAAAAGGAGTTTCTGTATATATCTCACTCCTGTACACACTATATGTACGATACACAGGATACAGACTATGGAGAACAGACTGGAATACTCATAGGGGCATGGAGAACCAGTTCCAAATTTTAAGCCTATGGGACAAAAATACCAAGGTGAAATAAAAATGTATCTCTGTGCACAGTGTAATGTAGTGACATTCGCTTGATCGATTTTCAATAGCCAGAATTCTAACCCTCTACTCTAAAATCCACCATTAGCTTGTGCTTTGAAAAGAAACAGTCATTCAAAATTTCCATTGAATTGTGTACATGGCTAACATTTTTAGACACATTTGCGAATCTCCTCCAGTCACTGGTTCCCTTTTCTGCAGCTGATTTAAATCTATCTTCCCAGCCCCACAATTCAGGGACCTTGTAAATCTTACGTATCTAAGTCTTTGCAGTGAACAAACCTTTCCCTCACTGAACGTTCCCGTTAACCTGCCTCCCCTTCCCAGAATTCCAGACAACTTGATAGGGCTTCCGGTCGTCAAGAGGATCATGGGATAGACTGAGGCTTAGTCGGCCTCGTTCTGAACCAGGCTGGGAGCGTGTAGCCAATCAGCAGGCAGCTATCATCTTGTTAGGCGCTGATTGGCTAATTCGGTGGCCGCCATTGACTTCTATTTGGGCGCCACCTACTTCCGTCTGTCTGTTCGTCCCCGGTGTCTAAAGTGCCCTTCTTGTGAGGAGAGGTAGACTGGGAGGTCTCTCTGCCACTCACAGGTAGGTGGTAGGCAGGTGGGTGGAGCGGTCCTACTGGGAATTGATCCGCATCGAAAATATACGTTTCCATTCATACAGTTAAGGGCATGTCGGGCAATTTGGCTTGAAAATTAAAACGCATGTCTTGTGGCTGAAAGTTTGATATGATGATCTCAAAGTGTTGTGGAACACAGATCTAACTTGAAAAACGGGGGTCACCATGCTAGTTTTTGATTTAGAGATCAATATTATGAATATGTTAAAATAAAATATATAGAAATTCGAAAGGTTTTTTGTCACATACTAAAACCTATGTCATTTTCTCCACACTTTAGCAGATTATAATAAATGAATAGTACTACATATTTAGAATCTAAAAATCATACGTCACTGTTGAATTGATAATTGTCAGGATTTTAAAGTCACCAGGTGGCGCCACTGTGAATTGTAGGATATTCCTTTAATAAAGTAAACACATATCGGTGGGGTTCTGATATATTAAAGCATATGATATTCTGAGGATAAGATACAAGATCATCAGACTTGGCACGTACAAGACTCAAGTTGTATGGAATGATCGCTGTATCCCAGTGTTCGTACTATACGTTTATGGGCGGCGATTCTTGAATTTAGCACTACTTGACGACTTTCAGCCGTAGAATGCATGAGATTGTCTAGTGTAAACGCCAAGTACGTGGCGAGTATAGATCGTTTGATTACATCAGATAATGCAATTTGGCACCACCTGGTTCAAGTGCGTCATAGGTTGACAAGGTGAGGGTGGCTGATTCCATTCCGCCCCTCATTGTTCAAGAGCTCGAAGATTCGGTACGTCTAAAAACACCTATAAACAACTCAGAACATAATCCATCCAGCCACCCCTACCCTTTCACACTGATTATTTCCATAGTCCGACTGACTTAAATGTAGGCACACTTAACGGTGTGAAAGCATCCTCACTGAATTCTGCAACAGACCCCTGCAGGCAGGTGGCTGTGTAGTTTCCGTCACATGAACACGTCATTCACGTCATTCACATCAACACGTCACCCACGTCATTACACAAGTCACCAGGTCTCTGTCACTAACCCACAAATAGCGATGACTTCTTCTTCCTCCGGGCCATAGCGCCGCCCGCCTCCTCCGCCGACAAATTGGGCGTCGGCCAAGGAGAGGTTTGGATACACAGTGCCGCCGGGTCAATTGACTGGTGTGACTGAGGTCACGTGGTAGGTCACGTGGGGGTCACGTGGACTTTGAAATTGCCGCGCTTTGTTTTTGTCGTCTGCTTTCATGATGTTTTTGAAAACCGCACGCGCGACCGGACCTCTTTTAGCACCCGGGAAAAAATGTAATATGGTTTCATCTGTTTTTCTGTATTTCATTTGGTTATCACGTACTTCTACAGATATTTCTTCAGAGAAATCGTATGTCGTAATAGATACAGTCTACAGAATTCGTGCATCGTAGCTGTGTCGGAAGGTTAAACAATTATGTGTCGTAGTGCGTCAGAGTACGACGCTAAATTCCCGCATTATAAGCATGCAGAAAGGTTGGAAATGCTGTGTCGTAGTGTGTTGGAAGCGTGTCGGAACACTTGTTGTAGTGTGTCAAAGTACGGCACAAAATTCCCACATTGTAGTGTTGTCGAAAGGTTGGACATTCTGTGTCGTAGTGTGTCGGAAGCGTGTTGGAACGCTTGGTGTAGTGTGTCGAAAGGTTAGTCGGTTTAGGCCTAAATCCTTTAAACGTTAAAAGTATATAACTAGTTAGTTATATCATATATCATATAAACTGGGTGTTATTCTCTGTGTGGTTATGGGACTTGGATTCATATCACCCCTCTTTGCTGTACATATCGTCTCCAATGTTACCAATACATCCACGACAATGTATAGGGCACAGAGTGATTGCTAATTCGGCCATCTTCCGCCAGGGAATTGGATGAGAGCGCCAATGTAGTCGGGGGGGGGGGGGGGCAACCAAAATTTTCTACTGTTATAATCTATAGAAAATATTGCGACGATGCTAAAAATTCCTCCGTGGTATGCCCAATAAAATATATCAGATAAATCTGTAGATAATTGTTCCCGCCACCTGGTGTTTTAGATGACGTCGGGAGGCATGATGGCCGCTTTCATGGAACAGTAGAATGTAAATGGATGTGCCCTATAAGATTACGGTTGTGGACATGTTTCTATACGTAATAACTATGCAAATGAAATAGAAATTCAGTTGGAACAGACTGTACCAAGAAACAAATGGTATGTTCATCATTCATGAATGAGAGTGGTATCATACAAAGAATAACACTTGAAAGGTTCTGTGCTGTGTTTTTATCCAGTCTGTGGCTCATTTGCAGTTTACCATGGACATGGCAAACAGCGAACTAGCTCACTTATACAATTGCCGTTGTAGGGTAAATTATGTTAAGCACCAGTCGCTCAATGAGGTCTCTTGTGATTGAGAACTCTTGTGATTGACTACTCCTCTAAGAAACTGGGGCCAGTTTAATAATCTAGGATCGTATATGAAGACTTCTTGGGTCTCTATGACATACAGAAAAGAGTCTACATGTACGATCCTAGATTATTAAACGGGCTTCTGGGTCCCTGGTTCTCTCTACCTTTCCCAATACCACAGAGTTGTCTCAACACCCTCCCTTCGACGTACGCACCGTATCTCACCATGTCCCACGCTCAAAAAAACAAAGCTGTGACAAAGAACACAAGTGATTCTCTGTACAAAATGAACTACATCAGAAAGATAGGTGAAAAGAACAGTCTGTGTGCTTCAGCACATTTTGGTCATTCTACTCTGCTCTCAGTTCACAATCAAAGGGTGAAACCTGATTCAGATTTTAAACCATCCTGATTGAAGCATGGAGATACGTGTATCATACTCGGATACTGTAGACATTGTCATTGCACACGAGTGAAGCTCAAATGATCCCAAATGGGATGTATTGTGTGGGTCTCTTTTATCCTTTCCGCAGTCGTTGATTGCAATTATATTGAAAGTCATTTTCCAGATCAGTTGTACACTTTTTCTTATAAAGTGTCTACACGTTTCACGTCCATTATAACTCATGACTTTAAAAAATGCGTAAAGGAACACGGTATAAAGCTACAATTTGCACAAAAGCGTAGATAAGCCGTTTAGAAACGTTAAGAAACCTACTAAAACGTTAAAGTAAAGCAAACAGATACGTTCCCAATCTGCAGACTATACGTGGTGTCCATTTCCTCAAATTCGTAGTAAAAACGTCAGAATTTGCGTCAGCGTGACTGGATTGCATACTAAAAGATAAAAGCCTTGAATTTGCGTAGTGAATACGCTGAACTCGTGTCCTTTCAAATACGTAGAAGAAACGCCAAATTTTACGCCAGTGTGATTGGGGCATAACATAATACAAACCCACTTCACTCACACTTTGACATGTTTTCTCACTGCAGACTATACGTGGTGTCCATGGTATGAAATACGTAGTAAAAACGTCAGAATTTGTGCCAGTGTGACTGGATTGCGTACTAAAAGATAAAAGCCTTGAATTTGCATAGTGAATACGTTGAACTCGCGTCTTTGAAATGTGTAGAAAAAAACGCCAAATTTTACGCCAGTGTGACTGGGGCATAACATAACACAAAGCCACTTCACTTAAACTTTGACATGTTTTTTCACTGCAGACTATACGCGGTGTCCATGGTATCAAATACGTAGTAAAACATCAGAATTTGTGCCAGTGTGACTGGATAGCGTACTAAAAGATAAAAGCCTTGAATTTGCGTAGTGAATATGTTGAACTCGCGTCCTTTGAAATACGTAGAAAAAACGCCAAATTTTACGCCAGTGTGACTGGGGCATAACATAACACAAACCCACTTCACTTACACTTTGACATGTTTTCTCGCTGCAGACTCAGTGTTCCGCGTGACACGGAACCGGAAGTACACGCCGCAGAACGACGGGAACGGCTACACCTACCCAAATACGGACATAGGTGGCGCTGCCGTCAACGCGCGGACGTCACGTGTGTCGTCTGCGTCATCCGACAGCTCGATGACGTCATGGGCCGCCGGAAGTGAGGCTAGCGCCGACGCAGTGTCAGGGGAGGCGTCAGAGAGGGACAGAGGTTACTCTCACCTGACCTTGACCTCTGCTCAAGGTCAAGAGGTCACCGGTACGACTAGAAGTAAAGGTCGTAGGAGTGCCAAGTATCGGACCCAGGAGAGCTCGACTGGCGGCTGGGAACAGTGATGGTGGAGCAGAAAACCAAACAGGAGCGTTTCATGTGTAGGCACAGCTCAGAACAATGGAGGGCCAGGTATATGACGTGCAGCCAACAATGAGGTTCATGTGATAAATAATCATGGGGTGGGGATTCACTATAGAGGAAACCTATGACAGTATACAGTCAGAGCTTGTATCTCACCAAGATTGAATCGCGTCGTAATTCACAAAGCGAAACTGCATGAATTACATAGCGATTCAAAGGAGACGGGATCAAGCTCTGACCATAAACCTGAAAAGGTTTCTGAATTTATCTCACCCTTCACATTGACTAAATGGCTAGCATTAGTGACATAATCCCACATTGAGTATTTTTTTCTAAATACTCAACGGGCGTTGGATACGAGTTCCCAAAGTTAAGTCTGTGGGGAAAAAATACCAGGGGTGATATAAAAGTACAGTCTGACCATGTTTTATTGATCAACCGTCCAAAAGGAAACCCATTTACCAATTTGGGGATGAACAGGATTGTGTCGCAAGATATTGATAGATTCATCTATCTTTTACAAGGCAACATAGACATAAAATGCTTACACTATCGAGATTAAATTTACCCTCATTGTATACAGAGACAGTTGGATGACTGTATGATGAGGGAAAAAGAAGAAGTCTTCAGCTTATATGAGATGTTTCACAATCAATAGATGTATGTTTGAGGAAGCAATGAATATCAATTAGGTTCTAAACTGCAGAGAAAAACATACATGATATTGTAAAGAGAGTTGGCGTTCTAGAATACGCATCTAGACAGCCATATACCCAATGCATAGTTAGGGGTAGTTTGACTATTTTATTGTGCTAAACTTTTTAGAATTTCTATATATTCTTATATAGCACTTATATAGTACAACTTATTTAGCTTTTAAAAACCATAGGTCACCGTCCTCGCTTTTGAAATAATTGATGGTGCACACTGTCGAACAGCTACATACTATGACTAATGTAAAGCTATTGTCTAGGAGGAGACAAGAGCTGACACTCTCTTATATGAGAAAAATCTTTATTAAGACATATGGTCCTATAAATATGAATGTAACAGAAATTGAACAAAGAGAAAGGGAACTGGATACTCAAAATGATCTGGTGCAAACGACACAAAATGTGAGAAATTTACGCTCTGGTAAGAAATATAATTTTGCCCTAAAAAAAACTAAAAGTGAATTTTACAAAAAAATCCCCTGAATATAGGGGTTCCAAACTCTGGAATGCCCAATCACAGGAATTGAAGAAAGAGCCCACTAAATACGCTTTTAAGAAACATATGAAAAAACTAGAGCAAATATCTGATAAGTGGCCGTGATATGTGATATGACATACCACCAGTTGCTAATCATTTTTGAGTATATAGTAACCTAAGTCATTATAATTGCAATAATGTATGAACCATACTATTGCTGTATGATCGTAGCCTTTTCAAAACTGTGAGTGAGAAATTGTAAGTGGAGACTTGGTTAGAGAGATACAGTATACTTGCTGTCTCCCATCCCTACTGTCTAAAGAAAAAACTATGTCAGCACTCACCATCCCATATCATAATCATTTATCATCAACAACACTTGTTAACTTTGTTATTATTACCAATAATACGAGTTACTACATATGGCTGATGTACGGAAATATTCGTTGATATGCATTATGCTGATGACGCCTGATAAGATAGGCTCATCGAAAACCAAATGTATATTTGAATGCGCCTAATAAAAAAAAAATTAAAATTAAAAAAAACAACCTATTTTTCAGTACATTTTCGATGTAAATCAAGTGAATGTAAATTTGCCTATTTTATGTATTAAGATCATTTAAACTGGACAAAATGTTAAGTTTACTCATGTAGAATTAGAATGACTCCCACGAAACCAGTTTTGACCTATAATTGACATTATTTAAAAATCACCAGGTGGCGCCACTGTGAATTGTAGGATATGCCTTTAAGGAATGACCTTGGGACGAGTATGCTGACTATATTGAGTATGATGACTATGCTGAGTATGCTGACACTATCGAGTATGCTGACTATGCTGAAGAGCTCAAAGTATTGTAGAGCACATATCTGATTTAAAAATCAGGGGTCACTGTACTGCGATCGTTTTTTATTTAGAGAGCAATATCATCACAATTTAATAAAAGTGTATATAGAAATTCTAAAAGTTGTTTTCACATCGTAAAACCCATGTCATTTTCCTCGAACAGAATATAGTACATGTATATTTTTCATGTTGTCCTAGGTTTTGAATGAATTGAAGAAAACCACTTTTTTCAGTACATTCCCTGTGTAAATCAAGGAAATGTGAATTGTCCTATTCCATCTATCAAGATTGGATGAGCTGGACAAAACATTAAATTTACTAATTGGGAATTAGAATGAATGCCGAGAAAGCAGTTTTGACTGATAATTGACATCATTTAAGAATCACCAGATGGGGCCACTGTGAATTGTTGGATATGCCTTTAAGTAGTTGTTTTGAATCTCTCACCTCTAGTATCTTGAAGAGTTCAATCCCACAGAAGGACAGTGACAAACCTCTCTTTTGTTTGGCCGAGTGTTGCTATGCAATGGCACTGAGAGAAGAAACAGCGATGGGACTATTGGACATGAATATATCGGGATATATGAAAGAACCAACAAGTTCAAGAACAATCACAGATATACTGCAACTAAAAAAGTACTAAAAAGGGAAGAGAAAATTGAAGAATACAATAGATAGTCTTAAATAGCCCTTGTTGCTGGTGTGGTTTCTTAAGTGAAATAAAACGGATATTTGATGGAATCTAGTGAATATATATAATTCCATTGTAAATATTTTCAATCATCTGGGGTTAATCGCGTCTAGAAATGTGGGAAAAGCGTTGTTCAATGAGCATCTGCTCGTGTCCTGTGGTATCATTATTTTCATATCATATCGCTATATTTTACAACACCACATTTTCAGTGACATAGGTGAAAGGTTCATTAAATCTTCAATTGAATAGAGAGGATGATACAGTTATGAGGCTATCCTAAACAAATCCGGAGTAACGGTTTCGACCTCAGGTCGCTATTCTGCGATCTGCAAAACGTGGCGCAATGTCCACTGATGAACTATATAGGTTATGACAGCATGCAGAAGTATTGACAGAGATTCACTCTAGTTTTATGTGCACCATTCCAGGACCTTGTGTCGCACACGTGAGTGTCTGCAATTGCCATGTTAATTACAGGCTTGTAATTAGAATCATGATCAGGCACGTACAACCATCTTCCGATTGTACTGACGTCGTTTGTCCTCTAGTTGTATTATCATGCTGTGATGAATGCAAACAAACAATGAAACATTTTAACGTTAACCAAAGTATGCCTACTCCATTTTATTTCCGCAGTTTATGTATTCAATTAAAGCCTTCTAGCAATTTTTGTGAGTTGGAGCATTGCCTAGTTTGAATTTGCAATAGGGACTAAATGAATAATTAAACAGCGATTCATCTATATTATACTATATATTGGTGATAATTACATGCAATTACCGGCAATTTAAACTACTGCAAATAATTCAGACTATGACTGATATGTATGTTTTGGCCTACCAGCGCTCGGTCTAAAAATCTTAATAGGAGTATTATACAAAATTATCCCCAATTTTCTAACTTTCTGATTCAGGTAATGTGCAAGTATAATGTCAATGAAACCAGTTACAATATGTATTCTTGTTTGAGTCCCGATACAAATACATGGTAACTGACATCACTGTGGGCATCATATTTCTCGTCCACTTTCATGTCTTTATATGGGCAATGATCGGCAGGGATCAGGCTAAACAGGGAGAGACGAATACGGAGCAGGATAATTAGTTATCCGATACAGTAACTGTAGTACAGTTTATTATCCACCTAATACAAAGTCAACATAGAAAACACATAGGGAGTGTGTATGGACATACCCGGGGTATATAGATTTATTACCCACCTGATACGGAGTCTCCATACTAAGCCTATGGAGATTACAGATCGCTACTGAGGAGGATACGGAGCTCCGTACCCTCCTAGGAGGATACGGATTTTTTAGATGAAAGTAGTCCCAAACATAACTTCTTAATTGCGTTGAAAAGTTTTCTAACGATCATATTTATTGCTTAAATCTAAAAATAAGTGAGTAATAAATACAACATTACCATAATTTCGATCTGTGTGGCCGTATTCTCCTTGTAGTTGACGCTATGCAATACTCCTCGATATCGCTCGGAGTTTTACTACGTGTCAACTACGCGGAGAATACGGCCACTCAGATCGAAATCATGGTAACATTGTGTATATATCCACCTAATACAAAGTGTGTATGGACATACCCGGTGCATACAGATATATCCACCAAATACAAAGTGTGTATGGACATACCCGGTGCATACAGATATATTCACTAAATACAAAGTGTCCATAGAAAACACACAGGGAGTCTGTATCACCATGCCGGGAACATACAGATATATCCAACTAATATGAAGTGTCCATAATATTGATGACATTTACCAACTCATATGTATTTACCATTACTAGCTTTAAGACCTATTTACTTCTATTCCATGGAAGAGTGATGTGTAAATATCTGATAGCAATAAAGATTTATCAAAATAGATAGATAAATAAGATATAGGATGCTTTCTAAAGGATTTTCAGTATTTACTTTTCTTGGTAGCAGAGAGTACCAATTAAAAGGTGAGTTTCTAGCACAGATATTCCTATAGAGGAAGTACACTTCCATACAGCAATTGGCTTATTAAAGATATTTCAGTGATTCTGTGCGTCCATAGTTATTGAATCTTCTAAAATGCCACCGGTTCCCTGAATGAAAAACATCTGTTTTGTTTAATATCCTCAACTGATGGAAAACGTCGAATGAAAGGTTTTCTATCAATAAACTTTTTCACCTTAAAAATGCAGAAAAAAGAACCCATGTGGTCTAAAAGTCCTTCCCCTATACTTAATTGGTGGGCGCAGAGAAGCACACAGTCCACAGTGTTGAAAGATGCGAGCTGTGACAGACATAAGCAGACGAAGCGAGAAGATAATTTCCCCAATCCCTGAGCACCATACGGAGTCACTTGAGTCTGACCTCCACTGGTAGGAAGTGGGATCTCCTCTCCGCATGGCTGTCCACTCGAATAAACCACTTCCCCAAATCGTGCCGCTAGAGGCAGCACCGCAGTCTGGGGCAGGAAATTGCCGTCGCCCATTTTCTGTGCGCATGTATGTATACGGTGTTGACCCTTTGGGTCAGTTACATTTTCCGGGCAGATCCCCCAATGACGGCTGTATCTCCGTGCCATGGTACCTTTTGGGGAGGAAAATTGTCCCTTAAGGAATTTTTTCTCTTTTTTAATTTCTGAACTCTTTTTACAGTACTTTGTGTTCTACATGGCAGGGAGGGATACATACATTATAAAGTACATATAGACTCTTTACTTTTAGGCTCTTAGACTCTTTCTTGTGGAGAACTCTTGATATTTTGTTATGTTTTGTAGACAACTAACTGTAGTCGTGCAATATTACAGTATACATGTACATGGCCAGAACTGTGGAACTTCGGCAGGATTGCAATCGGGCGAAGTCAGGGATTCCTTACATTTTGGGGTACTATCGGCACGCTGTCAGAATCGAAATAGTTGATACCAGATACTGCCAGGGTCTTTAGGACTGTTTTCACTTATAATCTGTAAAAGATTCTTGCCGATTCTGCCAAGACCAGGCGGATGATCAGGAAACTCCTGCCGGCTAGATCAAGTAGAAACTGAACGAGAGTTAGACTTGTCAGTGTTTATGCGACGACGGGAAGGTCGTGTATTACTACGCGAAGTGTTAGCTGAGCGTAGTGAGGAACATACCTGACCAGAGTGGCATAGACACTGACAAGTCTAACTCGAGTTCGGTTTCGTATTTATCCTACCCCGTCTCTACGCTTTTGGATTACTAAAATATAAATATCGATTAAACAACCAACCAAAGTCCAACCAGAATTTTGAGTCCAACCGGAACTTTTTTTCGGAGCAGCTCACAATCTGGTCGCTGATTGGTCGATTTTTTGTATGCCTCTAAAGGCATAAATCGCACTTTATGTCATGGCATGCCGCATAAAATTTGCCTATGTTATGCCTATGGACCGTTTTTATTAGTGGTAGGATAAGGAACCGGCCCTTTAAGATGACAGTCACATCGCCTTTTGAGACTGACTCACAGCTCAAGGAGAAAAGCTGTCATGAACTGAATTCCCTTGGTTCTGTTTCATTCATACTTAATATATAGTAATGGTTGGCCAGAAATTTGTCGAAGTTTTTTTGATTTTTCCATATGAATGTAGCCTAAGTTCCTCTTGTATGACGTCGGGAGGTGGGAGTAAGCTCAATGGTTAAGGCAGGGGACTTGTAATCCCAGGGTTGTAGGAATCTGTGGGTTTTCCCCTTCACCTCTAGATTTACTGTTTTTCCCCTTCACCTCTAGATTTACTGCTAGGCTATATCAAAGGCCAGTCCTTCCCATACCATGTCTATGTGGTGTGGGAACTGAATGAAATCTCACTTCGGTAAATATGTGGGGGTGAGATTTCTACCTAAATTCATCTTATAGATTCGATCATCATCAAACCCAAAGTAGGTCTAATAGAACATATCTGAGGCTAAACAAACAAAGAAGTATGATGATATGGTTTGGTGCAGAGACAAGTAATCAAAGAACCACAAAGGCTCTGCTAGGAGAGTGCGTGAGTTAAGACTGACTGCGCATGAGCGTGAATCCTGCTTGTTGTGTGGATATTGTCATGTTGAATGAAAGTGATATGTCATTCTGGATGGTTCAGCACGTATCCCTTCACTGTACAGTTGTCACACAACTCTCTCCCTCTTACGCACACACTTGACCGGGTTCACTTTCTCCTTCACTCTGGAGTGAAACCACAGCAACTGGAAAAAACACCTCCAGTCCAATCAAAGGAGCGAGAACCCAGCTCCAACTTCATTTCAAAACACAAGGTCGAGGAGAAAAAGCCACGCCTTGAACACTTTATAATTTGCATGTGACATCCACTGATTTGGAATTAATGTGCCTAAAAAATTGCTCCTCCAATTGGAAGATAAAATTGAACTACCTTTGATATGTTTTTCTTTTATTCAATGGTGGTCGAAAGTGAAAGGTGATATAAGCCAGTTGATGGCTCTGGGTCTCTCTAATGGCCGCCTATCTCTCTCTCACATCTTTCCACCTACCGACAACTCAGTGAAATCTTTGTCGACACATCTTTCTCTTTTTTTCTCATCCTCAAAGTTACCGCCATCAAACAGTCCCCAGCATGGCCCTGCTGGCCCGAAAGGTCTGTCAACTTTGTGTCCTTCCTTTCCCGCCAAAGCTCTCGTCCCTCTTGGAACTCGGGCCGAATGTCGTCTGCGAGGTGACGTGAGCGATATTAGGGGACTTTGATGTTTATATTGGTGGGGCTTCACACGCCGGTGACCAGTGAGGCGGGTAATGCGCGTTCCTTGGTTTGACTGGTCACACTCAAAGGTGTGTTTGTTCCTTCCTGGTGCTTCTTTCCGTGAAAATTGTAACGGTATATTACTCCGCAGTCGCTTTCAGTGCCGCACACAGGAACGCCGCACAGTCAGGCTTGGCACGAATCGCGCGATTGTCAACAGCGGGACGTGGAAAAAAGGGGACAAAGCAGAAAACGCGCGAACACCACAAGAAAGACAGCCTGGCATGGAACCAAATTGTAAAGAATGGCTCCATGGTTTTCCAGCGAAACATGAAATGCAGATTGAAAAGATTCTAACCGAGCTGTATAGGTCAGCGTGAAAGTTACCTTCTGTTCCTCTGTGCAGAAAAGGTGAAGGAGGTGGGGTGAGGGGTGGGGTGAGGGGTGGGAGCGTTAGAGAAACGTCTGCTGTTAGTGATGGCCGAACCTGAATGCTCTAATTGTTATTGCAAGTTCACAGGGCATGTGAATGGAAGCCAACGTTAGGCAATGACATGGTATTCTTTTAGTAATATTTCCATAAGTAATGCGCAGTATTATATTTCCGAATATCTGCGCTTTGAATCCGATAGTTATTTCAATGCAGATTTCGCATAAGACGATTTCTTTCTCAGTCTCAATATGTTATATGATATTTCAGAATTTAGAACGAGTACAGTATGTTGCCATTGCATGCCATTAACACAAGTAAGACATGCCTCCCACCTACTACGACAGATACACTACGATAGACCTCTCAACGTGCTACAACGTCGGCAATGCTCATCACTGCCATCACCGACATACTGACGTGTCGGAAACTTAACTGATTGTGCTTTTCACATCGCCAAGCTCTGCAATGGCACTACGACACGCTACAAAATTCAAACATATTTTAATGTCATAGTGCGTTGTAGCGCGTCAGCATAGAGATGCAGAGCTCAGCAACAAAACATGTCTAATTGACGCCAAGCTCTACGATTGCACCACAGTTTTGATTTGTATGTTGCAGAGCTCACCGACTCCTTAATCATAGCAAATCATAGTAGCTGGAACCCCCTCTTAGTCATACATTTTTGTCCTATTATTGTACTTTTCTCACAATGTACTTTTATATATTTCACACTGTATTTTTCAGGCTTGTATATACTAAAACTAATACTGTCGTTGTCTTGACTATCAACTTTTAAGTTATGTGTAAATAATGTTGTCTACAATAAAACTCAGTTTTCAGATATCCATGGTGCTGGTTTACAGTAATGCCCATGAGGATTTCACAATATAATCGTCTGATGAAATACAGATGATGCGCTATTGATAAATGTGTTATGTGCTAGGTGATATAATGTCTATAAATGACCAGTCAAATACTCTTTGATTTCGTCTTTGGTCTTGCACCTCGCACCTCGCTGATATGGACAATTTAATATTACAGAATTATCAACTTCTACATTAAACATAATCTTTTCACTAGTTCTGGTCTTAGGCCTGGCGTCCACCTACTACGATTGAAATTTAGACCTACCTATATGGCACCGATGCAAAAATAAAATATCGGAGAAATATCGGGAAGGTGCAAAATCGTAGACATATGTCTAGACATGCCAATCCACCAGCATTGTAATGGGGTTTTTCGGTGCATAACCGCAGAATTGTGGTCAACTGCCCCTATATTAGGTGAGCTTCCTAAGCGATTTTGATTTTTTATCGGGAGATGCATCGTAGACCATATCGGAGTTATATCGTAGTAGGTGGACGCCGGGCCTTACGATGAGCAATATTTTGCCATTCTTTACGGAAACAATATTTATACATTAGGCAACACAGCTGTTTTCCCTTCCTGTGCATAAAGATTCAATGTAACAATCTCGCACCAGATTATTAGCTGATAAACCTAAGACACATCTCATTATTAAAGGGCAATCCCAGCTTGTTATGATTATGAACACCTTCCTTGGTGAATAATGTGTCGTAACTGAGTCATTCCCCTGATGCATGCCCGTTATGTCTCCCCATCTGTGTGACCGTTATAGCCTCATTTTCCCGTATTCAAAGTACGAACATGCCACACGCATTCAAATACCAATACACAATAAACTTCCTAACTCTAAAACCCTTTCTCTCTTATACAACACCAGTACGCCAGTGTCAAAGCAACAGAAGCTGTTTACATACTACTTCAGCCGCACTCATGCCTCTCTACTTCTCCGTATTCACCTTCCATCGGGTATTGGCTGTGTCCTGTGCTATGTGAAAGTAGTTCCGGCTGTACTCCACCCTCCCAGGTGCGCCGGGTCCCTCTCGTTATTTCCCTTTTCACCTGATTGTGTAAGCATGACGGGATCAGAGGGGGCCGCCGGGCCCTGCCTGTGTGGCTGCCGTCTGTTCTCACCTGGTCACAGGTGTGGCCGTTACAGACCCGATGCTTCCTTTGAAGTGTGGGAATTTCACCCGTATAATGATCACCAATTAGACGATTATTAGAGCGCATTATACTATTAACCCTCTATTAGCACGTACACCGACCTTTATCTGTTGAATTCTTCACATGGTTCGCATGTAAACTGCCGTATTTTCTGGGTTACTTTAAATATAATTTGATCTGAGGTTAGACTCTAATGTCCTTTTTGTGTTTAGTTAAATTCCCCCCTGCTAATCTATGCCTTGTAAGCCGAACCAAACTTAACACACACACACACACACATATATATGTATATATAATATATATATAATATATATATATATATATGTATATATATATATATATGTATGTACATGTTTTGTCACGGGGCTTTGCAGTGTTAGAGCTCCCTTCCTATATATGTATGTATGTATATATATATATATATATATATATATATATATATATATATATATATATATATATGTATGTATATATATATGAGGCTATGTTATGGTCTAATGTGTGTAACAATGGGACAATAGGGGCATGCTTATGCACGTTTAGATTGTTTCCCCTATATTACGTCTCAATTTATGACTAAACTTCACAAATATATAATATATATTCTAATACACATGTCAAAGTTTTGAAGAGTGGGATGACAGGTGCCACCTAAGCATTTCTATATTTACTCAAATTCATATTCATGACCTTTTCTTGCGGTGAAGTTAATCTCCTAAGCTAAATCTTAATTAGAAGACGTAGGCGCGCGTAAAAGATTCATACCTTCTACGTCTTTGATGTTCTTACCGGTTTGTGGCTTAGTTGAAAACGTATTACCATAAACCGTGAGTGCACGTCAAAACAGGAATGAGCTTTTATCCTTAAAAACGTCAGAACGATGAAAATTTGATTCAATTAGGTTGCAGCTATGTCGTAGTGTCTGTACAAAGACAGACTCACGACGCCTATTGTGGGTGTCCATACAATGTATCACAATGTGACTGGAGACTGAGAACCGAACGATACGTAGCTCACACGTGCACAACGTCCTTAATCCTACTCTAAAAGGATAAAGTGTCCACCCGCCTATCTTCATATACTCATTGTGAGGAGAGACACTACTGGTAATGTGGAGATTTCTCGTTAAGCATCAGACCCTTAACCCTGCTCCCAATCCACTCCTTTCACAACCTGGTTTTGTTACGTAATTCTCAAGCAGTCTATTGTGATGACGTCATAACGCCGACCGTACCGGGAATGCTGGGATATGTCATGTATTATTATGAGACTCCAGGGGAATTTTAGAATTCGCTTCACTGATACAGAAGTATCTATTGAGTCTCAATGAAATTTCAACGTGGGGATGAGTATATATTTCATACTCAAATATGTTAAATGTATGCGATACTTTTTCAGCAAATACTATATCATTTATACTGACCCCAGTCTGATGAAACTGAAGCTCAAAATATCAAAGTACCGATGCACCAACTGGAGAAATTGCGTCCGCTTTGATTGTAACATTTTCACATGCCTTGGAGAGGATGATCAAGGTTTGCCATTTTGTCAGTGCATCAGTAGATTTAAAGTTTATAAGTCGAAGAAGGACTCAAATCTATATATAATCAATAGATTTACAATAATCTTCACTCCTCTAGCCACCTCGACAGTGCAGTCGGCAGCACACCCGGGGGGGGGGGGGGTGGCGTTGTTCCACATTTTACGGATTACAGAATAGCGACCCGAGGTCAAAACCGTTTAGTGCTCCAGCTTTTTTCCGGATCGCATCATAACTATGTCGCCTTCTATATTAAATTAAAAATCTAACGAACCTTTCATGTATGTCACTGCAAATGTGGTGTTGTAAAAGGTAGCGATACGACATGAAAATAATGATACCACACAACATGATCTGTTATTACTGGAGGAACACTTTTCCCACATTTCTAACACAACAAACCCCAGGGGGTCGTTGCTTGTGTTTTTGTGGTATCATTGACATTAATCATATTGCAAATTCATTTTCACGATTACTCAAAAGATCCCACCGGAAAAGCGTTGCTCCTATAATATCACATCGTATCCTTTTATTTCATGTGCTAATTTTTACGAAGTGATAGCAATACAACACCTTCAAGGGAACATAATGAATGAGACAGAGGAGAGATTCATTAGGTCTTTAATTAAATATAGATGGCAACAAAGTTAAAACTAGGCTACCATCTATGTAACATGGATGGCTATTTGCAGAAGGTAGACGAATGATGGACAGGGGGTATGGCGCCACCACACATCATTATTGAGAAAGTCAGACTAGGCCGTTTTTAATCAAATAGCCTGAATTGATGCGATCCACGGACGATCCGTCATGGCGTAAAGGTCTGTGTAAATAGTATCGGTAAAGGCGAGTTTCCATTGACCGATCTCCCATCACCGATCTACTGTCAGGAACCACCGACAGACGTTTGGCACTACTGACCCCAAATCGGTCAATAGTAACTACCCAGCTCGTGAAATGACCCACAACTTTCTCTGCTTAAAGCCAATACACACTGTACGATTTCGGAACATGAATGTTCCTTTCTCGGCGACAAAAGAACAATCGTAAGCTCAGGCGAGGCCTAGAAAATGTGTCGGCCAATGTGACACCCCCCTACAGTAATTTGCCTAAGATTTGGAAATCCCCCCCATGGCGATGTACCTTTGTCGCCGACAAATTGCAGTCCAATGTTCCGAAATCGGGACCGATAAATTAAGGAATGTGTTCCTTCCCGTTGTCGCCGACAACGGAGTTTAAGAAATACCCCCCGTGGTTCCTACCAATTATAGCCCTTAATTAGTCACTGGGTGAGCAGATATGCCCATGCCACACACAGACTGAGGCCAGCTCACTGATTTAACTCCCATATACTGAGATTTATTACTTGTTCCTTTATCAGTGGCCCTAAATCGCTCACGATTTACGCAGTCCGTCGTCCAGTGTGGACAGAATTTGCTTACGATTAACTCATGCTAATGGCTGCCATAAACGTTGTGGGAATAGTCGACACGATGTACATATTCGCCTGAGACAAGTTAAATAACCCTGACGATTCAGGGAGTTAATCGGTGGAAACGAAATCGTTCAGTGGGTATTGGCTTTTAGATTATGCAATGTGGCACCACCCACCACTGAGTGAAAGCTTGGTCACTTAATGAAATCTACAACCCTCACCGATTTTTCTTTACCTACGCGCAGTCAGTGGCACCACCGACAGACTTTCTGGGTAACTAATCTACACACATTTCGTCGGCCAATGGAAACAGGCCTTAAAAGCAGTATTTTTCACTGCGATGTGGCTATGCTATAGTGATGCAACGGTAAGTCCCTTGGATCGCTATTCTGCGATTCGCAACGTCTGCGATGGAGCAACGTCCCCCTAGTCTCGTAATCTTTGAACACTACTCTACTACCGATTTAATTCAATATACAAGTACACATGTACATCTGTATTAAGTCAATTCAACTGCCATCACCACAAATCATTTCCCTGACTCTTTGTATGATATTGGCAAGTCATTCGACTCTACAGGCATGACACTAACAATAGATGCCCCTCACCTATTTCAAACGGCGCGCTCAAACATAATCAATTTGATATTACATTCCACTGTCGGCCGCATAACAATGAAACTGAAGTCAGAACGCCTGCCCCGGAGTGTGCTGTGAGATGGCGGCAGGGCTCGGATTGGCCTGTGTCGTATTCTGTGGCCTGTTCGACCAATATTTGCAGTTCCCATGGCCGAACTAGAGAAGGAGAGGATCCAGAGGTCTTCTTTCCTCTCCTCGCTTCTCCTGAAAGACATAGAGCCGGGAAAGAGGAGCCGAGGACTGGAGACGCGCAGCAAAAACCATCTCCAGCGTCTGTATTGAGAGCGCATGCGCCAAGTGTTGCCTTACGCTGGTGCCGTCGAGCGCAGCTTCCGCTCACAATGAGCGCCTTATTTCTCCCTCCAGTCGCGGAGAGTTCGAGTCGTCCCCAACGTTCACATTAGTAAATTCGGTGTGATTATTTTTTTCTCGTTTTTTCACTATTTTGGGGTTTTTTTCCGCAGAACCAACACAAACTGCTGCTCCTTGGTTGCTCGTAACCCGATCCCGTTCTTGTTGTCTGTTGAATTAGTTTCCTTAGGACGGCGAGAAAAGGAAAAACACCTTGCCTTTGATAAACTTTACGCGGGACCCAATAAAAGCGGGGCGGGACAGGTGGGGATGGGGCTCGTTGTCCACACTGGCGCTGTAAGACGATATCCCCCACCCCACACCCCCACAGAACCCCCAACGTTTTAAACTCACAAATAAACATGAAAAAAATCACCCCAAAAAATACAGAAAATAACATCTTCATGGACGTCTGGGCATTATTGGTTTTTGTCTGTGTTTACTTGGACTGGCGACTAGGCACGTGGGGTGTGTGTTTGTGTGTGGGGGCGGGGTGCGGGGTGGGGGGTTTATTATGCATTATGTACTACACACTGGCCACCAGAGCTACACTACGTTAGCACTGGTCGGGTTAAATTCGCGGTCACCTTGAACCATTTCATGTAAGAGTCTGTGAATCTCCTACAAAATCTTCCGTACTGCTTGGAGAGTGTGTTATTTCTCAACCTCGAAGCCAATTTCCCATTTTCTTATTTCCTTTTGTGTGTGGTTAAGAAAAAGAAAATGAACATAAAGCTAGATTTCATAAGCTATGAATATTTCATATTATGTATTTCAGCTTATAGCACCTACATAGAAATAAATTACGAGGTTTGAGGCGCATACTACAGATACTGCATGAGATTTAAACGAGCAAAGGGGATATCAGAGATGTCATGTGGGGGTGGTGGGCATATTAGAGATGTCATGTGGGGGTGGGGGTATATCAGAGATGTCATGTGGGAGTGGTGGGAATATCAGAGATGTCATGTGGGGGTGGGGGTATATCAGAGATGTCATGTGGGAGTGGTGGGAATATCAGAGATGTCATGTGGGGGTGGGGTATATTAGAGATGTCATGTGGGAGTGGTGGGAATATCAGAGATGTCATGTTGGGGTGGTGGGTATATCAAAGATGGCATGCGGGGGTGGTGGGTATATTAGAGATGTCATGTGGGGTGAGGGTATATCAGAGATGTCATGTGGGAGTGGTGGGACTATCAGAGATGTCATGTGGGGGAGGTGGGCTTTTCAGAGATGTCATGTAGGGGTGATTAGCATATTAGAGATGCCATGTGGGGAGTGGGCATATCAGAGATGTCATGCAGGGGTGGTGGGTGCACTACAATGTCATGCAGAGGTGGGGGATGTATTAGGGATGTCATGTGTGGATGGAGGGTGTATTAGGGATGTCATGCAGGGGTGGGGGTGTATTAGGGATGTCATGTGTGGGTGGAGGGTGTATTAGGGATGTCATGTGTGGGTCGTGGGTGTATTAGGGATGTCATGCGGGGGTGGTAGGTGTATCAGGCATGTCATGCGGGGTTGGTGGGTGTATTATGGAGAAACAGGCTTACTCTATTCGTACGGGTAAAATACGCGGTGAAATTTGAAATCAGATTCACCGATGCCGAAGGCAGAGGTGAATCCGATTTCAAATTTCACCAAGTATTTTACCCGTACGAATACAGTCAGCCTGTTTCTCTATTATTATATACCTTAATTTAGCCATTTTGATACTTACAATTTGCTACTTTTGTCGTACTTCGCCACCACGTCTAGGACGTACGTCTCCGGACACTAACATACCAGCTGCCGTCCACGTTTAAAAGGTCGAATCTGATTGGTCGAGACCGTTTAGCCTCATCCAATCAGAGAGCGCCTTTTAAATCTACACTCCCATGCGGAGGTTTCGTTTTCAAATCGAGCAAGGCAAGGATCAATCTAGCGGGACTCCGGCTTTCGATTCCGGTCCATTCCGGTTTATCGGCCGTTGGGAAGTACTCCATTTCAATTTTATTCGCTACATATTTCAAGTTTAGACATTGTATGAAGAAATCTTGATGTTATTTAAGGTATTACCGCTGTTTTCCGCAATTTGCGTCGAGTCGTCGATTAGACAGTAGCGGCGGCTATCTTGAATGTCTCGTTTCCTAGTATGTGCCTGGAGAGTGATTAGCGGTAGGACGTTCCGTGTGTATGACCGTCGTTACGGTCACGTGATAATGCTACATACACCATGTAGGTGTCGTACGGGTATAAATACGACATGGGTAGGAGAGGGCAGTATGTGTATGATATACTAACATAGGTATATAATAATAGGGATGTCATGCGGGGGGGGGTGTATTAGTGATGTCATGTGGGATGGGGGGTGTATTAGGGATGTCATGCGGGGGTGGTGGGTGTATTAGTGATGTCATGTGGGGGTGGTGGGTGTATTAGGGATGTCATGTGTGGGTGGTGGATGTCACAATGTCATAGGTGTAGTGCCCGTCAGGGGAGGTGCGGTCGCTGCCTGTGTGCCTTGTGGTGAGCTTTACAGGAGAGGAGGTGAGCTGTAGTATTAAAGTAAACTCCTCTCTGTTTGAATTAAATAAGCCTCAGGTGGTGGGCTGAAGCTCTAACAGCACAGCATCTACTGTCTCTCTGTAAACAAAAAATACAGTTAACCATACATAAGCATATGCCCCAGTCACACTGGCGTATAATTGTGGCGTTTTTTCTCTGTATTAGAAAGAACACGATTTTGCGTAAGTAGTCTGCAACGCTTTTACCTTTGACTGTGCAATCCAGTCACACTGGTGTAAATTCTGACGTTTCCACTGTGTATTTGAGAAGGTGGGCGCATTGTGAACATTTCTATTTAAGTAAACTTTGCTTTACATTGTAATACAATTCTCAACATTCTACAACACTTATTTACACTTCTGTACGTGTTGCAGCATTTTACCGCGTTTAATTACACATTAAAAATACGTAGAGATGAGTTTAAAATTCTTCAAAGTAATTTTGACACTTTTTTTTTACGTTCTGTCCAATTTCATTTACGCATTCCGACTAACGCAACTCCGCGTTTTCACATGCATCAATCACCGCACATTTTAATCTTTCAAAATATGTAAAAGAATGTAAATGCGCGTACATGGGAAAACGCCGTTTTTTACGCCAATTTGACTGGTGCATTAAGATTTAACGTATATGCAATAATCAGAAACATGGCTACTTAATGTAAGAACTAATATGATTGGTTAATCCCATTCAATGATTACATAATCATGATAATGAATTCAATTTCAAAATATTAGATATCAAAATAAACTGACGAATGTCGTATCACATATAAAACATATCTGCTCTCAATTTTATTGTTTAATTCGATCATGCGATTCGAGTACATGAAGATTACATACGAATTCCAAACCCTGGTTTCCTACATAATATTCCGCAGGAATAAGTGATATCCGCTATTTCCTTTTTATCCGAAGGATTATCTTACATTTACATTATTCTGACAGAAGTGAACGCCTACTAGATATTTACTGACCCAAACCCTAGTCAGATATATTTGTGACAAGTGCGTCTGGACGTACAATAAATCTTGGTGTCCATTGGTCTACAAGATAATTAAGAAGAAAATCAGTACCTGCCCCATCTCAGCCTTGAACTTTCCGTCAGGATATCAGATACTGATATCATGTTGACATTATTAGAGTATTAATTAACCTCATCCTAGCGCTTTGTAGATTAAAGTTATTAAAGGTTTCATATCGTGGAAATATCACTTTCATCAGCTATTAGTACCATCCTGGTGAAGGAAATCAAATCCAATCGGAATCCAGTCAAATCGTGTGTACCGGGTTAGTTCATTTCAGTCCTTAAAGGCGTTCGTCCACCACCCATGACAAGGCTACGACAAGAGCCGACAAGAAAGTTCCTATATCGGAGCCTTGTCGCAGCCTTGTCGTGAGAAGGGGGGCTTTAGAGGGTGCGTCCACCAACCACGACAGGGCTGCGACTGGATTTCCGACAAGATCCACGACAGCTCTACGATTGGAAGGCATGTCGTAGCCGACAAGAGGCTACGACAAGGCCCCGACAGGCTGCGACACAAAGCTTGTCGGGAGGTTGTCGGGGGGCCTTCCGACAAGGCTACGACAAAATCGAACATGTTCGATTTTAGAGCCTTGTCGTGGCATGTCGTGGCATGTCGGGAGGTTGTCGCAGAGGTCTACGATAGAAAATCTAGGTGGAGCTTGCTCTTCCCGACATGCCCCGACAACGCTGTCGTAGAGCTCCTCTCCTCACGACAGGGCTGCGACAAGGCACCGATTGGAAATTTCTTGTCAGCGCATGTCGTAGCCCTGTCGTAGTTGGTGGATGCACCCTCTTTCGGGGCGTGTCGTAGACGTTGCTGGTTCCCGTAAAATCTCGTCCATGGTCCCGACACACTACGACAGTGATATCGAGGAAACCACAACACTCCACGACAAGGGTCCAGTCGAGGCATAAATCGGACATGTTCGATTTTGTCGTAACCTTGTCAGAAGGCCCCCGGCAGGCCCCCGACAAGCTTCCAGTCACAGCCTGTCATGGCCTTGTCGTAGACTCTTGCCTGTCGTGAACCTTGTCGGAAAGGCATTGTCGTAGCCTTGTCGTGGTTGGTGGACGCCCGCTTTTAGGATACTTGCATACTACAGATACAGCTACATCGACATGCGAGTGTGTCTGAACGACAAAATAATGGCCCACACTGTCAAAGAGCTACACCAAATAACAAAAACCAAAATGCTAGAGCGAAGAAGGAAGGAACTAACCCTATCCTTCATTCAAAAAGAATACATAAAGACACACGGTGACATACCAACTCATCATGAGAATGATATACAAGGATTAAGCATACACCCGATAGAAATTCAGTCAGATTCACTGAACGTCTCACAAAATCGAATAAGAATGGCCGAAACACCGGTACATCGCATATTACGCTCACAAGACAAGCTAATGTTTAAGCTACCAAGGCCGAATCTTGAATTTCTTAAAAAATCACCAAGATATAGAGGAGAATCTGAATGGAACAAATTACATGTTCCTACCCACGTAAAGAAACTACCAAGTCAGAAAGGCTTCAAGAAAGCGATTGCTGCTTTAAATAGCCTTTAGAATGAGGACTATACAAGTAATAAATGTTTTACATCTCAGCATCTCATCTCATCATAAATTCATCCCCCAACATCCTGAAACACAACTAACCTAACGTTTGTCTCAGGACAACTGTCTGTCTACCTGTTTGTTTGACTGTTTGCCTGTTTGTTTGTCTGCAGAAATGTGCTTATATCATCTGCTTATCCTTATGAGCTAGTCTCATACCTCTCAATTATGTAAATTTAATTCTACGATGATGAACAATCTTGAATTGTCATTGTCTTGATCGAGAAACACGCTGTAATGGAAGACCACCTATCCTAGGTGAATTTCTTTGCAAATAAAAAAAATAAAAATAAAAAGCATATTACTATTAATTAACTCGTCTATCTAACCATGATCATGAAACCATTGCGTCATAAAAACCAGTCCAATCTGGACTGGAATTCTTAGCCACTTTATGATCATCTATTCCTAACATGAACAAATACAAGATGTAAATTAATACATGTGTACCTCAATGTTGATCAATAAAGAAATTAAAAATAAAACAACAACTCGCTTTAAGATGAGGATTTAGAGGACAATGGCTTTTATCGTCTTTCCAACCAATCACATTTGAATCATTATAACATCCGCTTATGACGTCATGATGACGTAGTTCCGGTCAGGACAGATGTGCCCCTCTCTAACTAAGCGTGACAGTGACCCCCCCCCCCCCCCCCCCCCACCGTCCCCTTTATTTAGTTAACAGCCCCCTCCCTGCCCCCATAACGGGGTGCCATAATAAGGTTCCCTCGGGGGACGGGTTACAGGTAGCCTTCTCTAACACTCTCCTGAATTCTGCCTATTATCGTTCACACCCGTTGCTCGCTCTACACGTTTACCGTTGGGTTATTTTCCTTTATTATCGCCCAGGGAGGTAAAAACGATGTTGGAAACGCTGTAGAAAGACAAGTTCTCAAATATTCATGGCGCGTGAGATTGAATTACAAGTTCCCGTTGTGCGAAGGCCTGTGAGACAATTATGTTGACGCCAGATGCTTGCGGAAATTTCACAATGATAAACTACTAAACCTGAACATAGGGGAAGTAGGATACATCATTTCTTGAATTTGTATCCTATACAATGTATATCTAAATGTATGATATTTTTCCCAATCAAGTTTCGATTTATATCACTGGTTTTTATGTAATACGTGAAACATTTTACTCTAATTCTTATTGATAATAATCATTATGTATTTCTACATAGCTTGTGAAAATGTTATCAAAATATTCACATTATTTCAGTAACAATTTGCAATTACAGAAATTTCGGAAAATTATCGTGTACTAGACCCCGGAATACCTCCAGGTATCATAGCGAAGCTAATGGGTTAAGAGGCTCTTGCACCAGCACAAAAATTATAGCGATATTTGTCCTTATTTGGTAGATTTGTTAAGTCTTGCCAGGTTTTCAGCAATCTTGTGCATTTTTGCAGCAAAGCATTTTAACGATTAAGCACCTTCTTAATCCTGTTGGAATAGATCGTGGTATGCCACAGTATAGACCGCATTAGTCCTGACGTCATTTTGGTGCCAAACAAATCCAAACTCTGAAAACACTACATAGACGTAGCATCGTGGCATAGTAGAGTTAAATATAATGTAGAATTTAAAAAATTGAGATGTCTAGGATCGCCGACTGCTGCACTTATGAAGGGATATCCCAATGTTTGGCACCAGAACGTAAGGGAAACCCCGCTCTCGGCATGTCAAAAGACGTCACACTAATATGGTCTATGATGGACAGTAGATTGTGAGGCGTCACAGCGGTGGAGCATCAAAATATACATATATTATCATAAAAAAATTACACACATCATCACGCGCAACATATCGCTGCAAAGGAGGTAAGACATATCACGATACTGTAAGATATAACTAGACATACCAAGATATAATGCGGCAAATCCATCGTGCTGGTGGAAGAAGCCCTTTAAAGAGTAGATGTCAACAATAGACCCACCATTGTGGCCTACTTTACTCTATAAGAAGTCAGTCGTAAAGCTGTGATTACCTCAGCTCTGACACTGAACGGCTCTTTTGTGTTGTGTCCGGGGTTTCCGACACCAAGACCGGAGACACCCCTCCCTCCCCACGGGCACTTGTCTGCCTCCCACACCCCTCAACGTGAACAAAAAAAACCAGCAGACGACACTGCGCGAGTCTAGGAGACAACAACCTGTCATCGCAACCCTATAGATGCGCAGTACAGTGTCTGGTCATCGCGCGGACGCAACCATTTCTGTAGGTGTCACAACGCTGTTTCTCCACCTCGGCAGGGGTGGCGACCAATGAAATGAGTTTAATCATCGGTGCGCCGCTTTGGTGTCGGATGTGTCGCCGCTCGTGATTGGTTCTGCGCTGACCCGTGTGACACGGCCTGCCCCCTAGCGGACAACTGGACATATGCACAACAAAGGACGAGTGGACGCTGGCGTTGTAACTGTCTCCGGGGAGGGTAAAAGTGAATGACGTCTATATCCGTTTTCATCTATACACCTCCGTCCCAGTCCATTCACCGTTGGTAATTGGTTTTGAAATAAACAGGTGATTTCATCCCCGTACCTATATCTAATCCGAGTTAACTGTATGGGTCGTTTCACCTTGGTTATGTATACACACAAAAAGCCAAGGTTAATGCCTTCAGGCCTTGCAATGAATAATCTAATGAGCTTCCAATGAATGACCTTAGGATATTCTGTGAAATACTATTGATATACATGCCCATATAGAAGTCACTACAAAAAAATACATGAATCGCCTTTGGTAGGTGCTGCAGCAAATATCCTAGCAAGTTGACCAAGTCAAAAATGAGGCGATAGTGTACAGCTTGTGCCTGACAAAAGAGAAACACTTAGAGTCTCAAAACAGGTTCTAAATGAAGGCTTTTCTCAAGAGGGTCCCCCGTGGGGTTCCCTATGGGGACAGCGGCCACCCCCCGTTTCTGCACCCTCACTGCGTCTCAGTCACCCTTTGTACAGCTGGGTTTGGGGGCAGGTTTGGAGTCAACAAGTCTAGCCTCGGCTCCTAAATTAGGTGAGTGTGCGGGTATATAATGCTGAATTTGGATTTAGGTAGGCGGCAAAAAGGTCCGATTTAGATGTTGTATCGCGGTTCTTGCATCTTCTCCACTCTATTGACTAGACTGAAATAGCGCTCAATGATTGGTCAGCGCTTTTATCCTCTAAGGACGAGAATAATGATAAAAATATAACCCAGGTAATAGAATACAGGTTCTCAATCAATTCGTATTTGGTGTTACTACTAAATGCTTCTTATTCATGTCCATTCAAATCATGATGAACAAAATAATATTTTATAGCATGATGATGTTATTCGGTGTTTCAAGGACAGGAACATGATGTAAAACCATCTAACTAGATCAAAACAGCGAAAAGCTTATTTTATTTTTGAATTAATGACCTATCTTAGATACGTGTACATAGACAATAATCGATGGTTTTGTGGACATGCAGCCAATGAGGCTTGGCAAAATCGATTTCAATCCGTATAAAATGGTTATGGGATCTGACAGCTTTTAAAGTAATGACTATTGGGTTGGCCCAATATATTTTCAGATAATAAATGTGATTCTTCTACGGATTATTAATCAATGTTCTTAATATGATTGTTCTCCGGACATGAGTTTATTGCAGATTACAAGGGAGGGGAGCCTCTCCAGATATGTATTTCTAAAAAGTCTGCTTATCATCATTTTTTACATTGAGTATCATAAATTCTGGCTGTGATACATGAATTGTCCTTCCTTGGAAATGTTAGTGGTGACATGTAGTACAATATTCAAGTAAGTTTATTCACTTATAAGAAAAAAAGATACATGTATATTCTCTTAATGTTGGCAACGCCTGCACTGCAAGCCCGACTGAAATTCAAGGCCTCAGTCAAAGCAAATTATCAGATTTTAATAAAGCTGAATTAAGCGTGACTAAATCAGTAAATGCAATAATGAGTAGCGAAAACCGACAATCACAGAGCAACCGTGCGTGGAAAAGGTAGGCAAAGTGTCGGCCTCAGCGTCAGAATAAAAACAAACCTCTCTGGTAGAAATTCAAAATGAATTTCATGGGAAGGTATCTCCCAGGCATATTGATATAAAGTAATCACACGTACACGTTAAGTGAATGCATTCAGGTAGCCTTCAATAGATGTTAAATGTTGTATTCAGTTATCTCCTACAGAAATTATATCATAGAGACAGTATATTCTATATAGATATATCAATATATATGTAGCGGATTGGAATACTAGGAACAACATGGTATGTTCATCATTGATGAATGAGCGGTAAATTATGGAAAATAACATTAAATGGTTTTGTGTAATCCCCTTGCACCCAGTCAACTTGTCATTTCTAGAACTACCTGTCTAAGATCCAGCACCAGGGATATGCTTTTTTGCAGCACGCTTGAAGTCTATGTGACTGTGTAATCCTTAGGCACCGTATATATACGAGTGCGATTACGCTCTAATAAACAACAATGTAAATAACAACATTGACAGTGGTATGTTTGTTGTTGAATTATTGTAATAACCATTACAGAAGGACTTAGAGGTCCTTGCTTCCCAGCGCCTTCGACTTTGACATAACGTAAACAGAGAAGGTGTCGGGAATTCACAGGTATGATTTGAAAGTCAGTGGATGGCCTGTCCGGCTAGGAACTAAACTGTTGAAAATCCAATATGGATCTTACATTATGTTATGAAACTGGTATGGTATTGTAGTGCCATTTATTGGTTTGTTGTGTGCTTTTATTCTTGTTTTATATTTGGAGTCTTCCCTTTTTCACTCTGTGAGGTTGAGAACAGTCAAGATTCCATGTAAAATCCTCATGCATATAAAAACAAGTGGGGTGTCCCCTTAAGCGAGGTGCCCCAGAAGCGGGTTTTACTGTATAGACATAAGATACCAAGTTTCATCTGAGGTGTGAAGCATGATGAACCCGCGGAGGTCATACAGTGCGTTCTGGTATCATTGATCGGCAGTGACACCCTTTTATAACCCCACATGGTGGAGAACCCATTAATTAGGTCACGACCCTTTCATCCTCCATAGCCTGACATGCCCTGTGAACCAACAACACCCGCCCTCAGTCCATACCACAAAGTAGATTGGTCGCCACCCCTGTCTCCACTCTGTTCACACTAAGGGGTCGGTCGGGTTAAATCCCACACCGTATCTGGTGTGTGCGCCTCCAATCAGGTAATTTGGTTCTATATAGGTTCTAAAAGCAGAAATACTCAATATGATATAGTCATAGCTCCACGAATTGGTAATGAAGTCTAGCTTTATTGTGGTTCTATTCTTTAAAAAAAAAGACAAAAGGAAATAACAAAATGGTTAATTGGCTTCGAAATTATTACTTAACACACTCTCCAAGCAGTACAAAAGATCTGGTAGAAGAATAACAATTTTTCCCGCTACTGGATCAAGGTGGCCACGTATTCGACTCGACCGCAACCTAGACTGGCTTCAGTCCCTGTATTCATGTTATGCCTACCCCTCAACCTACTTCCTCCGTTTTCTCCTTGATTCCTCGGATAGGATACATATTTTAGTGTATTTCTGTTTTGTACGTTCTTTATTATACTGGTCACGATCAGACTATTGTGAATGGTTTGCGTATGTCAGCAGTTCCCAAATTTAATCATAACAGGGAAACTGTGCGAATTCGTACTCAATTATTCTCATAGCAAATATATCAAAACACAAAAAAATATACGTCGCTAGTCGATCTCTAGCTCATTTAACCAATAAAATGTTAATCTAACAATTTATTTTATCCTGGAGCACGTTTAGGTTCTTATAAGATGTGAGTGTCAAAGCCTTTTCTGTTCATTTTCGTTATCCTGATTCGGTGTTATTATTTATTGAATGTTCATAATCAAAGACTTGAGCAAGTTTAACCGCAACCACACACAACCCTACAACACAGGGCCTTCAACACTTGGATCTCTAAAAGCCAGGTGTCCTTCCCACCCCAGCCCAGAAAACCCGGCCCTGGCATCATGGTGTGCCGAGAGATGGGGGCAGCGTCTCACCACGCCCCCTGGCGACCTAGTGTCCTATAATTAGCCCCCTAGCGGAAGGGGCTGGTGTCAACCTCGCAGGGGGCCCTTAGGTCTCTGGCTAGGTGTGACACCCCTCACACCTGGTCACGGAGACCCTGACCCACGCCCGGTTTTCTGACACCTGTACTGCATGGCTTTGTGGCGCAGGGGGTAGCTCCCTAAATATGTATTCTCAATGGGGTGGAGTGTTTCAGAGGTGATTTAGGAGGAGGTGGTTCTTTGGTGCAACACATGTAGGTATTGTGGGTGGGTGAGAGGAGGATGCATGTATCCTAAATGATATTTAGCAGTGAGGGTGATATGATTTAGGGGCATTTAGGTATTGGGACGGGTGCTAGAAGTGCTGCTGTCAAGGATGGCTCAAACTGAGATGTCTAAAATGGCAACACCATTTTCTATCTAGCCCTAGGAACCACAGGCGATAAGGTAGATTTACATTCATTAAATGTTGAAAGGAAGAGAATCCCTTGTAACGTAACACACACATTAAGGTAGAGTTGTAGATTACCTGTCCGTAGTACTAGACCTGTCACTAAGATTGAGTAATAGTACACAAAAACCAAATACCATTTAGCAATAAATACTGCTACTTTTCTCCATCAATGACAACAATCTCTTGTTTTTGGATGAATTATACATTTTTTGGGAGGAAATCTCTAAATGGAAAAGACACTTAGCAATCAACTAAATAAGTTGGGAAATAATAAAAGAAAACGGCACCGAAAACTTGGTCGGTGGTGGTCAACGACAGCACATCGGTATCTAAAATCGGTGAGGGTGTAGTGGAGACATGCCTTGTTCCTGCCGCATTTAACAGGGCCATACCGACAGACCTGTCCTCGAACAACAATGGCTATCGCAGTTGTGGCCTTATTGCATAATCTAAGCACAATTAATCGGTGAACCCTTCTCTGCATGTCCGTCTCTTTTCACCGATCTGGCGTCGATGGTTCCCCACTACAGATCGGTGGCGAATAGTCAGCCAGTGGAAAATGGCTTTTACCCCCAAACCATACGGCTCAACCCGTCTTCTATGTCAGTCTAGTAGTACAGATGACGAAACGTCCACTATATGATGGTGAAAGAGGCATTAGTCACACATCATACAAGACCCGGAATGGGAGGGGGTACCTGACCACTACCACACCACGGTGAGTCAGGGACTGGTCCCCTAACACCCTGGAGGAAGCACGTGGTGAGCGGGTAAGGTGGGGGGGAGGGGTTAACCCTTCTCAGGGTGTGTATGGTGAACACTTTCCTGAGGGTGTATGGTGAACCCTGGTTAACCCTTCTCAGGGGGTGTATGGTGAACCCTAGACTGGCCTCAGTCCCTGTAGCCTACCCCTCTCCCCTTATGAGTGATTCATGGGCCACTCAGAGAAGGACACATACAATAATGAATTGTATTCCGATTTTCTTTATTCATTTAATGAATGTTCATAATCAAGGACTTGAGCAAGTCTAGGTGAACTCTTTCCTGAGGGTGTATGGTGAACCCTTCTCAGGGGGTGTATGGTGAACCCTTCTCAGGGGGTATATGGTGAACCCTACTCAGGGGGTGTATGGTTAACCCTTCTCAGAAGGTGTATGGTGAACCCTTCTCAGGGGGTGTATAGTTAACCCTTCTCAGGGGATGCATAGTGAACCCTTCTCAGGAGGTGTTTGGTTAACACTTCTCAGAGGGTGTATGGTAATATATTATTCTCTAGTGAGTTAACAAGAATTTACTGCTGACCTTATAAGGGACATTATCATTGTTTAAGTAATGGTAGAGGTCAAATGATCATGGGATCAATATGACCAGGGATACTTATTACTGCATGAAAAAACTGTGGTCTGTTTATCTAAATACAATATAAGTTTGTGAAAATATATGAGAAAATGATATAAAATTAATTTGAAAATAGAACCATATCTTTATGTATGTGCTGTATCTTGTATGTCTGCACATGTCTTAGTAGATGTCGTGTATAGTTTTTGCACAACTGTCTCTGTTACGGGAATATGCCAGGGGGGGCATTGCTCCACGTTTAGTGGATCGCAATATCGCGACCCGAGGTCGTAACAGTTGCTCCAGATTCTTTGCAGATCGCATCATAACCATCTCGCCATCTATATTCAGATAAAAATCTAATGACCTATGTCACTGAAAATGTGAAATGTAGCGATACAACCTGAAAATAACAATACCACACAACATGATCTGATATTACTGGAACAACGCTTTTCGCACATTTCTAGGAGCAACAAACCCCTGGCAAAATGAATTGTGCCTGTGGAATTAGCACTTAAAACTGGTTCTGCTGAATTTCCACAGTGCCTACAGTAAGCCGTCACTGAGGCAGAGATTTCACCACCCTTTATTGATCACCAAGCACATGTTCCGCAACCAAGCCGCCTGCCACAGAGTCAGAGTCGGGTTGTCAACAGGCGGAGAGTGTGTATGCAAAATGAGTATCCACTCTCTTATCATGCAATGGCACCAGAAGCATTTAGGTTTATATACGCCGTAGTGTTTGTTTGCTAGACGTTGCACGAGGTGCACCTGTATTGGTGTCTGCATCATGGAGAAACATGTGATGTGTGCATGTGGACATTTTATACCGATTGCGTGGTATCTATATAGAACTGAATCAAGAATGGTTTATTTAGTAGGAAACCATGAGCGTAGGAGATTGAAACACTTGAAAAAGGCTACTATTTGCCGAATACCGTTGTACCAAAGTTGTTTACACCTAATAAAGCCATCAATTAAAACCGAATTGGGCAGCTGTTGAGTTGTACTTGTTTGAATCATTAAAGATTGAAATAATAATTTGGTCCATACTCCACCGAGTTTGACTGCAGAGTAATTCATGAAGCGAAGCTGAATTAGTTATGTAGCGGTCAAACGAGGTCGAGAGCAGACCAAGCTATATTCATCGAGTGGCTTGCTTATTCTATCTCACCCTGTATAACATCATTTATTAGTGAAATAACTCACCAAATTAGACATCGAGTAGTGGGTACAATACCTCCACGGCCGTGGAGTACGAGTTCCTAACATCTCTGGAGAAAAGTACTCGGGTGAGAAAAATACACAATACTCCACGAGTTTGGATGTACCGTAATTATCATCGAGGTGAAGCCGACTGATGATTTTAGAGCATCCAAATGAGTGGAGTATTGTGGGTTTTTTTTATAATTCGAGTGCGGTTCTGGATTTATCTCATCTCTTTCAAGAACATTTGATAACATCACGATATCAAATTGTTTAAAATAATCCAGTTCGGAATCTCCATGTTGATGTCTTGCCTACTTTCTGAAATCCTGGCCGCTGATTGGCCACATGACGTCATCTCACATAACTCCACCATGACCTAGCGTAGTATAGTCACGAAGGTGATGTTGCGAATAATCTTTCAATGTATTTAATTTTGTGTTTCTGCGTTTACATTAGACGACTAAAACGTGACGACTGTAGATCGTCTAACCTACAGTCGGCAGGTGGTCCTCCATTGCATAATATCGGCCGCAATCGTCATCAACCCAAGAATTTTAACTGGCGTTTGTACTTTTTATATGTACCGATTTCTAGCTAACGACAGTTGAAAGTCATCAGTTGGTGCAAAATTAAAGAATCGTCGACTATGATCGTCTAGTGTAAAAGCCGGGTAAGCAGATTCAGTGAGTGATGTCACTACCTTCTATACGTAGATCTTGAATGAATGCTCCACAAAGATTATGCTTACAGACAAATTACTTCTACTAAAGACGGTGATATGCAATTTGAATCTTCTCAGCTAGTTACATGATTACAATGTATTCTGAGTGTCCATTTTTGTTATTAATGTATTACTTCTACCCCACAAGATGAAGTTTTCCTATCCTTGTACAGGTAACAAACAGTAAGACGATTACCAGCAATTCGATGCTCCTCAGTTAAATGAATGATACTAATGCCCTTTTAATGTGCAGATAGTGTCTGTGTAACACTCTAGCCGATGATGGTATACACGGTTCGTACAGGTAAACCAATCCAACTGGAGAGGAGTCCATGTAATTTGATACCTCTCAGCTGTTTGGGTAAATGATACCAGTGCCTTTTATGTGTGCAGGTGTTGTGAATGAAATGCTTGTACTACACAAGGTGAACTGTAACATACTCAGGTGCTGTGAGTCTTATTCTAAGCCGGGCTAAACTTGATAAGGGCTTAGATGGTACTAGATGTTCAGTAGTGTAAAACTATATCCAACCAATATTGGTTTGATGCCGTTTTATTTTGTTATATATCTTATTTGCGTTTTTTATAAGAATTCACGGTTGGGTTCAAATGTAGAACCAAATAAGGGTGATTATGGTCGATTAATGTACTATTTGCTTGACTTTTTTTAATTATTTTGTTTAGCCATAAAATCCTTTTTTAGGATAGATCTTCCACTGGTTTGGAGAACAGATTGCTGCGATATCAATTGACTTCGCTTTGTGAAATTAGTACGTGCTCTAAGGTTTTATAGATTGAAGCTCCATATTTTATGGAAAGCGACATATATGCGATTTCCAATGTTTTATTGAATTCGGGTAAATGATAAAAACGAATGCAAAACATAAGTATATAGTCCAGATAGATAATTTATCTCACACCTGGTATTTTTGTCCCATAGGCTTAACATTGGGAATTCTTTCTCTATGCCCCTATGCGTATTGTAGACCATTTTCCATGGTCTTTATCCTGTGTGCCGTCCGTTCTGTTAGTGTGTACACGGGTGAGATCAATACAGAAAGCAACGCGTTTTAGTCAAAGTCGTTGTTCTCCATCTCGTTTGAACGCCATGTGACATTCACGTAGCTGTCGCTTCGTTCATATCACTCTGCATCAAACTCGTGGAGAAAGATGACTTTGACCAAAACTTGTTGGTTTCTTCTTTAGTATGCAACACAGTAAACATACCTCAGAGACAGCAATATGGGGAATCCCTTGCACCTGTCCAGCTTCTCATCCCCTCCCACTCTCCCTCCCTCCCCCCCACCCCCCCCCCCCCCCCCCACCCTATTCATAATCTAATCACCGTCCCAGTGAAAGCCCTTTCTCCTGCAAGACCAACCTGCAACTCACCAAAATCACCGCTGAATGACTTCAAAGACGGCTCATCAAGGCTTCAGCAGACGACATTGAGAAAGCCCGCCAAAAGAACCCGGATCTAAAACTGCCCCGTCATTTACACATATACCTGACACTGATGCTGGGACACGCGCGTGTGGTATACAGACACTGGACACAAGACCGATACCAGCGGCACCTACACTCTCCCCCCCCCCCCCCCCCCGTGATCTCTTGTGTCACTCTCCGGGCTGAGGTTGTGCTAACGGATGCTGGTTCTTTGAGGGTGTGACTTGCGCCGGGGAAGATTGAGATGGATGAGGGTTTGGCGGGTTCGATCTCCTTTCCACAGTCAAGAACTGGATTCAAAGGCCACACCGCCTCGGGGTCACTACTCACTGGGTGTGGTGTTTTAGGTGTACCAAAAACAACCTTCTGATCTACTCCACCCAAGAAGGCACGCTCCATGTAAACCCGCCATCTTTTGGGTTGTGGCTTGAGTGAGGGTAACCTTTTACCTTGAAGCTTGACGCTTTGTTTGTAGCCAGATCAGCACGTTTCAATTTAGTGGTTAATTCTAATAGAACGAAACGTTTTAGCTTTTACCTTGAGGTTTATGCCCCAGTTACACTTACGTAAATTGTGGCGTTTTTTCTATGCATTCAGAAAGGACGCATGTTTAATGCAGGGCTGATTCCACCAGCACGATGTTTTTTGTCTCGATAGGTCGGGCTGTGTCTGGTATCACCTTGCTGCATCTTGATACATCGGGATAAATGTTGTAAGATCTACTCATGCACTTATCTCTATGTCTCTAGCCCCTATTGTTGCTCAAAGGGGACAATTTCGCTGCCACGATTCAACCAGATATTCGCACGCGATTCATCCCGACTTAGCGAGTCATCAAATCGGGCATGATCGGCATATATCGCGTCCCGGTGGAATCACCCCTTTACTGCGCAAATCCATTGTTTTTATATATCACTGTTAAATTCCGCATATTTGCTGTGTATCAGACGGAGGGGGACAGCATGTTGCAGCTGCATATTTTGCTATTTTTATTTACTTAGAATTAGATGCTTCTTAACATTTGTTGACGTTTCTTCATGGTTTTCTATGCATTTCGACTTACTTCAACGTTCCTTTATGCATTCAAAATACGTAAGTATAAAATGTTTAGAATTCATTCTGACGGCGCGTTTTTCCGCCATGGTCCGTTCACGTTTGTTTACTCATTCTGATTTTTGTTTGTAATTCCCCGTGTATCGCCGCGTATTTGTATCTTTCAAAATATGTAAAGGAACGTAAACATCATCTTTACGCCAGCGTGACTGTAGCATGTTTGTGTCCCTTTTTTCTTAACAACAGCTATTTTTGAATTGACCAAGAATATATGGAATTATTTATATTTTTCTATTTATTTATAATCACACGTTATCGCAAGTTGCGGTAGATCCATTTTCACCCCACGCCTCAACTTGGCCCAAAATACCCGAGCAATTTCTAAGCTTTTTTGTGAAAGTGGCGGTCTACAATTAGGCTTATTTGCCTAATTTCATATCTGATTGATTTTCTTTCTGTATAATTTTGATAACGCAGTCGCTTGCGGTTGGCTGAACACGTTCTTTCTATTCAAGGACAAATCATTGTGTTTTCAGTGGGAACCCTTCGCCAGATGCAATCTGTTTTTTCCCTATACTTCTCCTGCTTCATTGTCGCAAAATCAACGGTGCACGAATGTCGTTATCGTTGTCGCGATACTGTTGGCGGCAGACGCCTGCTGTCCCATGCGGTCACGTGGCCGCCATTTGTCTCTCGCGTGATATCCGCTTCCGGCCACGCTGCGTGCGCATGGCGTACTCGTGACGTCACGTATGCGGACGCCGGCCAGCGTGCAGTTCTCACTCTCCGAGCGTATATCTGCTATACAACAAACCCCGCGTGGCTAATCAATAATGTGTGTGGAGAGTGCAAGGCGGTGCTGGCGCCACCTGGGAGCGGAGGGTGCCGGGTGTGAACTATAATGACCCGAGGGCGCCGGAAAGTGGCCGGCGAGCATGTTCTACGCAGGCGCAGACAAAAGGGAGCTGACCTTGGTGACCCGGGGGTCAAGGACGCGTGCATGGCACACACACCAGCCTCACTCCGCCGCCCGCGTATAATCATTTATTCATATATTTAAAAACCCTGAGTACAGGTAAAAACGCCTAATTGATACCTGAGTGGTAGTTAATGCAGCGTTCCTTGATTTTGTTAATGTGAAGTGGGTCATGCTAGTTTGATATGCAACTTTAATGCAGTGATCACATGTGCTTTGAAGTCCATGTGTATTCCTGAATGGTAGTTCTAAAGCTTACGTGATGTTGCATATGCTGTGGAAACCTCCCAACGGATAGATACATAATATTAACTGGTTTCAGAAATAAGCGGTAGTATGCTCTGAGTAGTTGACGCGTGGTAATATTTGAGTGCATGCGAGTACATGTTACGCAGAGATAACTCCGGGGAGCGTACAACCGCTTTTATCTGAAGCCAGTCTATATTGTATTTACTATCCACCTTTTCCGGACGATTGGGCTACTTCATTTGTTCATTTAGGTTCGCACTATATTTTTCATACGCACTTTTTTACCGTATGAGCCAGCTTTTGCCACTCATATGTTCCGGGCATGTAGATAGACGCAACCCATGTGTTTTTTTATGTATGGACACTTTGTATTAGGTGGATAATAAGCATGAATATTTCCCAAAATACAAATACACTAAAATCCCAAGCATCTCCAATGCCTCAATCTGAATATATTCATAATATATTTAATTGTAGTTCTTGACTAAACGGATTCTTCTTTTGCTGTGTTTGTCCTGTCAGGATGTGTCACTGCGAGAAAGATGGCGGAGTGAAATTATCGCTGATAACATTCAGTTTTTATGTTCAAAGATCTTTTATGGTCCGCAGTGTAAATGACGGATTAACGGGAATCAATTTCATCTCAAATAACTATGAATATTCATGAGTCTGTTTCCCATCTGCCGGGAGCATGCACAGCAGCACAACTCTCAATTGACTTGCGGAAGTCTATTTGTTATTGTATTTTTAAAAAAATATGATTTTCATTTTTCATTTGCTTTGCTTGCGTCATCAAAATGAATTCCTTTGACCCTGCAACCATATACTATTTTGGCTTAATACAACTTTTTGTTCCGATCAGAAACCTATAGTCCTTCAAGAATATTGTCACTTCTTCGTCATTGTTCAAATCTTATTTTTTGTGCAGCTTACTTTCTTATCCCTTAATGATCTCCTAATTATTGAATACTGATGTATAGAAATAGACATATCGAGAAATCAGGTTCTCACACCTTTTACATCCAGTAAACATTGTGCCAAGTTACTTTCAGAATTGTATGCACCTACAACAGCGACATGTTGTAACTCAGAGATCAGTAAACTACAGTTCTATGTTATGTTTTCAGCATGGCTACAAATATTTAATAAGAGGAAAAGTACATCTGAGTAGAAAAATGTAAAAAAGAATAGCAGCTTCGAGAATTTCCCCACACAAAAATCTTACTCTCGTGGCATTTCACTCTCACTGCTTAGGTCTGCTTCGGTCTGTCTCAATGTGGGACTGAAACTCCAAGTCGATCCGATAAAATGATACTGTTTTATATAGTAGGTTTTACCGTCATTTGTATGCGTATGAGCCATATAAGGCACTGCACTTTTGAACTGGAGAGGCTGGAAGATCAGAGCCTTGTGCACCCAAGCGTAACTCTAGTATTTATAAATAAGATCGTTAGAAAAATGGGGGGAAAACACATAAATAGGTATCTCTAAATGTTGCTAAAACGTGTAAATATTGCTCTAAAAATACATTTGTTTATAACAGATTTAAGGGGACAGTAGCACGTCTACGCAGGTCCACCACTGTCAGACTGTCAGTTGTTCAGACAGCGCCGGGCTTAGACGAGAGACCGTGACCAGATCAAACCCCGGCCGGCCCCCCGCCCTCCGCCCCCGTCAGATCACCCATCACCCCCCGGTCTCAACCCCCAGCGGGGTGCATATCACCGCCCGCGGTCACCCAGCATTAAATCAAACCCCCGAAATGACCATTTACGACACCCAGCCTGTGTTCTCCTACACCCAGCCTTTATCATCCATCGTATACAAAGATCCCACTGAAAATGTATGGGGACTCAGTAAACCACGACCCATTATATAAAACCTGTCAGATACCATAACTGTGGTATACGGATTCAAATCTGCGGTATACGGCCTCAAAACCATGGTATACGCGAAAATAGTCCCTTTGTGCTATAGAGCATAGAAGTAGTCCCTGTTGTTATACCCTTTAATATGGCAATTACTGGGTTAAATTCATTCAATAAGATGGATAATAAATGCAATGTTTTGTGGACAGGTGGCTCTGTAAACCACTCGAGGCTAGCGCTTGTGTATTATTACGTGTCAAAGTCTCGTGGTTTACAGCCGCCTGTCCACAAAACCATCGATTATTGTCTATGGAAATGAACCCTCTGTCTCTTGCCTTCGTAAAACGGGATTTACACGGTAGGATTCATGTACCTCACAGGGTGTTTTTCTGAGACAAATCCTGCTGACATTCTGTATTTGAACACAGTCTCTTCGTCTAAAATTGTAGGGTTCCATTTCCCTGAGACATGTCTTTCCCCAGCAAAGGTTGGCCGCAATTACCCCTAAAAGGGAACAGAATCTCATGATATTTTGAACCCTGTGAGTTACATGAATCTCACCGTGTGAATTCCACTTACGACTACATCCTAACCCTGAATATGTCTTTTCTGTCGGGACCAGACGTAAGGACGGCCTTGCCGAGTCTGGTTGTTATATGTATGATAATAGATTTGCTTAAGTCTTTGATTATGGACATTCATGATTAAACAAAATTACAATAAAGTATATTGCAGTGTGACTGGTCCAGGAATCCTGTATCGAGGGAAGGAGGAATATAGGGACTGGAGCCAGTCTAGTATGATAACTGTGACCCAATTTCAAAGTGCTAAAAAGAAACAAAAATCTAAAACAAATATCAACGAGCGAGTTGAATTGAAAAGTTAAAAGATCAATTCCAGCATCATACTGAGTGTATTTATGAATCATAATATATTTGGTTTCCAGTAAAGAATTATCATCCTATTTAAATGGTTACAGATGGTGGGGGCTGGCCGCATCGGGACCTCGGAGGTGATTTGTCACGTGATCAGGAAGTGCCCTGCCCGCCGTGTTTGGCATCAAAGAGTCGTCCGCCAGGCGGCGCCAGGGGCTCGGCAGGGCGGTCACGGTCTGGTGGGCACGGGTTGAGTCAGCCGTTCACCCCTGTGACCCCCGTCTTTAGATCATACGGATCTCCGTACGTCTGACCTGTATCAATTATTAATATCACCCCGTATGCCGTCTTACTGTACGAGCATGAACTGTGACCCTACAATCATACCTACGTGTACTATAGTGAACATATCTTAGATTACAACATATCTGTATGCCCCAGGTATGTATTTACACGCTGCCTATATGTTTTCTTTGGACATTATGTGTGAGGTGGATAATAAAGATTAATATGTAAAGTCAGGAAGAGCAGGGCCTGTCGTAAAACTGGATGAGTTTTAATCTTGGCCACCGTATGCCACGACTGGAGTTTGGCATAGTGATTTCACGAGGTGAAGCCGAGTGAAGTCCGGAGCCAAAACTCCAGGAGTGGAATGCGATGGCCAAGATTAAAACGAATCAGGTTTTGATTTTATCCTACCCTGTCTCCTCGATTTTGCAATATTACATGATAATAATTATGTATGCCACTAGTGGCATATAAAACTCTGTATGCCAGTCAGCGTGGCATACAGAAACTCACTGTGGGATTTTATATCAGGGGTAGGATAATACGTGTGACCTGTATCAATTATTGATATCACCAGTATGCAGCCTTACTGTACCAGCACGCACTATGACCCCACGATCATACCTGTATACCATATATCGTACATCTACCGTATATCGTGTATACTATAGAGGAAACCCATGAAAGTTCAGGGTCTGAGCTCGTATCCCATCGAGTTTGAATCACATAGTAATTCACAAGGCGAAGCCGCGTGAATTGCTATGTGATTCAAATGAGATGGGATCGAGCTCTGACCCTAAACTTGAATGGGTTTCTGAATTTATCTCACCCTTAATATTGACTAATGGGCTAACATTTGTGACATTATCCCCCATTCGATATTTTTCCTAAATATCTAATGGGTGTTAGATACGAGTTTCCAATGTTAAGTCTATGGAGAAAAAATATCTGGGGTGAGATAATGTAGTGAAACATGTTTACCTTCACAGAACGACATCTCGTACTACGTTTGTTTAGATAGAAATATTCTTCGAGCTCATAGAGTGAGTGGAATATTAATAATAGTGCGTACCTAAATGACCTAATGTTGGAATGCCACTTGGTGGATAAAGGCAGATATTAAAAGCAATTTAGACTGGTATTAGATAAAAGCGGTTGTACGTTCCTCGGAGTTGCCTCTGCGCTCGGATATTACTACATCTGAAACCAGTCAATATTGTGTATGTATTCAGATTCTAAATGGTGACAAATACACGGGTAGGTCTGTATGACTTTATCACGTGATAATTCATGTCTCTTGAAAATGCATTTGTTACCATAAACATTGCACTTACCGACCTCATAAATCTATTAAATATCTTTTTATTTGCATTCTTTCGTCTTGGTGACACACCGATATTGATTTATTTCCAACTGTTAAATCCTGTACCAATGTGTCCAGCATTTAATGCGTGCGCGTCTCCAATGTCCCTCACTGGCAGTATTTATCTATTTATATTATCACTTTGCTGTTTTCTTGATATTCGATTTCAAAATATGCATAGCTTTCACATAAAAGTCAATTTTTGAACATTAATTAAAAAAAGACGTTGCAAAAGCTTCCAGAATATATTTAGGTGAACACATGAAATGGCTCCCCACAGACTGAAAAATGATAACAGATGACAGACATACGAACTGCCTTGCCATACTCCTCTGAAAAAGGGAAAAAAATTATACAATGATCTTTGCATTGATTTCTACAAATGTATCCCTGCGGAGTGTAATATTAAATTGGTCATATACCTATGGCCGTGTATCCTACGTAAACCGCCCGCTCCTACCCATGTAATATTTATTTACTGGGTATGTATGTGGCCCACTGGGAAAGTACGGCGATTAAACCCAACAACTCGTCCAAAGGCGAAGATATAAAATGGCTTTTTAAGGTAATTAGTAATGCGAAAACATCTATAATGTGTCTGTACTTGATAAAGGCTTGGTAAAGTGGATTTGGTAAAAAATACTTGGTAAAATGTACGATTGGATTGAACCTCGGCCTCTGGCATTTGTTCATCTGATCGTCAACTTTACCGCGTACTTATCACGTATACTGCCACAGTAACCCTGGTTCCGCATACTTAGAGAAAACGTGGATACTGAGTCCGAAGGGATGGCCGTTCGGGGTCTTTTAATGCCATAAATACGTCCCGACGCCGCAGGCGGAGGGACGTGGTTATGGCATAAAAAGGCCGAGAATGGCATCCCTACGGGCTCAGTCACTACGTTTTCTAATCATTACATACCTAAATAAAAAAAAACCGCCATTTTAGATACTTATTAAATGTACCAATTGACCCGATGATCACAGTGCGCCCGAATATTCACTACGGGCGCAGTGCGCCCGAACATTATTAATACTGCACCCCTAGTAGCGGGAAGTATTTCATAGACGTTTGGTAATAATACCTGTGAACAATTAATGATGACAGTTCCTCGACATGTGAAGAATATTAACGGCAGTCACTAAACTCTAATCAACATGTCCTTCCGCATGGCTCTGTGTATAAACACCGGTAAACTTCTCCGGGAGTCAAAGAGGGTGTAAACAGTATTATCAACAGATGGTAATCCCAGCCCCCGCCCATCTGAGACTAACATCAAAGAGGTCCCAATTTCAGCCCCTCTAAGGCGCCCTGCTTCCTTCTCAGGCCTAATCCCAATTTCCCAAATCCCTCGGGCCCCACGCCTACCACGCCCCTACCCCAGTCACCCCGGCCCTCCCTACACACCCCGCACAGGTCCCAAACGTCCAGCGGGCCGAACCGTCTGGGAAGTGTCGACGCGCATGCCTGAGTGACTTACAGCTTCCTGTAAACTGAAGTGGGCGATTCCCGCTCATTGGGGTGTGTCTTATCCAGATTGTGTATTGTGTGGTTGAAATTATGGTAAGATTTATATAGAACGACCTGACCGTACTTTTAACCTACCCTTCATATATATCTCCGTATACTTAACATGGTGTAAATGTATGTCACGGTTATGCCATGACTATGTATATGCCACTGGTGACATAAGAGGTTAAAAATATGTGACAGGGTAGTATAAAATCAAAGCATCACTCAATTTTATATAATTATTTACATGACATTCATTGTCTTCCGCTACAGATATCACTGGGCCGCACTTCTTGGTATCATTCCGCGAAGATAACACATGCCATATCAAGAATCATATGAAATTTCGTGATGTCTCATGATATTATCATGATATACTCATGTGAAGTGTAAAACAAGATTTTTGGGGTTGTGACCCGATTCATCGACGATTAAAATCAACCCAGGATGAGTTCCCGACCAACAAAATTGTCAGTCAGTGGTGCAAACAATATGAAAAAAAAATCGGAACACAGATCGGTCAGTTTTTCAATGTCCACAAAAATAAATTTAGCTAAAGAAAATATGAATATAGATCGGTCAGTGTCTCCTTGATACAAATTGCTAAAAAGTCTATAACCCATTTTCCACTGGCCTACTATTTGCCACCGATCTGGTGGACTCCAGTCCACTCTGAACCACAGAGGCCAGATCGGTGAATAGGAACAGACATGCAGAGAAGTGAATTATAAAAAATTCCCTCTTACACTTTCGTCCGTTTTCATCGGAATTTTTTAGGTGTTCACCGATAAATTGTGCATAGATTTTTCAATGTGGCCACCACTTGCTGACTTGGTTAATGACCAACAGAACCAAAGGAGTTTGAAATCGTCGGTGATGGTCATTGAGTTTGGAGCACAGCTCAGTCGGCATGGTCCTTCCAACGAGTATAGAGTATACTCGTTGGTCCTTCAAATGTGACAGAAACAAGGCATACACTGGACCCTCACCGATTTTTAGATGCTGACGTGCAGTCGTTGGCCACCACCGACCGACTTTATAGAGGAAACCCATGAAAGTTTAGGGTCTGAGCTCGTATCCCATCGAGTTTGAATCACGTAGTAATAATTGCTATGTGATTCAAATGAAATGGGATCGAGCTTTGACCCTAAACTTGAATGGGTTTCTGAATTTATCTCACCCTTAATATTGAATAATGGGCTAACATTTGTGACATTATCCCCCATTGGATATTTTTCCTAAATATCTAATGGGTGTTAGATACGAGTTTCCAATGTTAAGTCTATGGAGAAAAAATATCTGGGGTGAGATAATTATGAGAATTCAATTAATCAGTGCCGTTTTCGTCGGCCAGTATAAAATGGCTTTATAGGCGTCTTCCGACGAATCTATGGTAACCAGAAGTGTAAAAGGAGGTGGGCAGGCCGCCTGGATGGGCCAGCCTCTCAGACCCTGGAGACCGTGACTCCGGCGTGGGCGTGTGGGGTGGGGGCGGGCACTGACCATCTGTGCCGCGTGCCTCATCCCCGAGGATTAAAATAGTTCTGGCGTAATTAGAAACTACATGTCCTGATGTTACCCTGTGCGCTGAGGCAGGAAAACAGCTGTGTGTGGCGTGTGTATGAGCGGTCAGTGGACTGGGCAGTGGACTGGGCAGTGGACTGGGCAGTGGCCTGGGCAGTGAGGGGTAATTAGACCTGTTAGCTGGTACTCGCTGTGTGTCTGGGGAGGATCTACTTTAATTAGACTGGATAGGAGTATTTACTAAACAGGGTGGGTACCGCGAGGTGGTGGTGGTGTCTGCAGAGGGCAACCCTTCACTCGGACCTCATGCCTCAGATATCTGAAGACTTCCGTATGCCAGATCAGGGGCTGGTTTCTTAAATATTTTCTCACCCCTGGCATTCTTTCCTCAAAGACTTATCATTGGGAACTTGGATCCAACGCCCGTTGAGTATTTAGAAAAAAAATACTCAATGGGGGATTACGTCACAAAGGCTAGCCCATTAGTCAATGTGAGGGGTGAGATAGATTCAGAAACCTATTCAAGTTAACGTTCAGAGCTCGAACCCATCTCATTTGAATCGCTACGTAATTCACACGGAATCACCTTGTGAATTACTACGCTATTCAAACACGATGGGATATGAGTTCTGACCGCAAACTTCCATAGGTTTCCTTTGTAATTCACTTAGTAATAGATTTGGTCATCTTCTGCCTACAAAATGCTGCTCTTTATGGAGATGCGCCAGGAGAGTTATCAAATTCCCGCATTATGATTCAATATCACGCACTTTTATTTTTATCGGAGGAAATGTCTATTTTCATGGGTGCAGGTGAGATAATGGCTCAGCTTCCATTCTGTTACTCAACTAATATGAAGTCTGCGTACTAAACCTATGAAGCCTACAGATCGCTAGAATAAAATACGGAGGAGAATACGGAAAACCCTTAAGCGGGTTGTCCCTTTGAGCGAGGTGTCACAGAAGCGGGGTTTTACTGTATATCACAAATGTTAGGCAATTAATCAATGTGAGGGGTGTGATAAACTCAGAAACCTATTCAAGTTTACGGTCAGAGCTCGACCCCATCTCGTTTTAATCGCTAGCTCATTCACGCGGCTTGTGAATTACCACGTTATTCAAACTTGATGGAATACGAGCTCTCACCGTAGACTTTCCTAGGTTTCCTCTTTATCATTATATACCTGTGGCCGTATGTCCTATGTATACCGCCCGCACCTACCCATGTCGTCTGTATGACTGTACAACACATACGTGGCGTACGGCGTATGTACGGCGCCGAAACCCAACAAATAGTCAAAAAGCAGAGGTAGAAAAGTGTTATTCTACGATATATAATAATACGAAAATGGCATACTGTGTCTTTATGTGAAAAATACATGTACTTGGAAAAAAACGAAAATTAAATATCGTCAATTTTACCGCAAATTTATCACGTACAGCCACAGTAACACTGTTTCCGTATAAAACAATACGCGCAGATACCATAGACGCACTACTCAGAAATCATACGCAGATATCATCATCAATATCCTACTCATAAACCCTGGTGACAGGTGACAGTGTAGTTTTCTCCAGTACCCCACCACGCCCTGCATGGATCCATACACCTCGTACATCGACCACCTCCTCCAACCCGACCCCCACCCCTCGTCTCTCACCTGGTCAGCGCTCGGGGCGCCCCCTGACGACTGACCGGTCACCTGACCTCAGTAGACAGCGGCCATTTTGTTTTGTTTGATTCGTGCGAAAAACTCCCGGTGATTGGTTGTGCCAGAAAACGACCAGTGTTGGCTGGAGTTGGCTAGTGTGACCTCGTGTTGTGTCCGTGTTGTGTGGCGGGGAGAGTGTTGGTTGACGACATAGTCAATACACAAAGAGAGAGGGTTCTTCTCTCAAGTCTCTCTACCGTGCACCCTGAAGTCCAATGCACATCTACCGATCCAGGATTGAAAGACTAGTTCCCAAATCGTATATGAGTCGGTGAACTTGTCCAAGGCGCATTATGTAATACCTCGGCCCCAGTCGGCCACCCAATCAAGTGCCATTTACCAATGTTCCGTTGTCAGCGACTAGATTTATCAACATTTTGATAAACTTTTATCCACCGATTTAGGAACAGAGAAACCACAACTTGTCGGTTACAAAATAATGTCTGAAGGAGGTGGTTTACTAATTGTTGCCTGACCCTTGCCTAGCTGTGCTACATCTACCGACTACAGTCGGCTCCATTAAGATGCCTCGCCTGAGGCAAATTACCGTCCGTTTGTCACCGACAAAGGTGCATAAATGTTCCGAAATCGGTAGATGTTTATCTCACCCCATGTATTTTTCCCCATGGATGTAACATCCGGAACTCGTATGTATTTGTTAATCAAGTAGGTGCTGAATGTGTGTGTGTGGAGGTGTGGGGTGGGGATGCGTATGTGTTCCTCAAATATGACCACAAGGAAATATTTCTAGAAAACATTATAGGTGTTGAGAACATTTAAAGAGTTATGTAAGAAATCGTTTTTATAAAGGTAGGTGACACAATGTTGACTTTATATTAAAAAGAAATTCTCACACAAATCATGAGAATATGCGTTGTGATACCTTAAACCTCATTACTAGCAGACAAAAAAACAAGGCGTGAACTCTTTAAATGAACAACCCACTAGGTGGCGATAATAGGGGTGTTTTAACACCTCATACAACTCTCTTTTGTCTCCAAAACCGGAAGCATTTTCACGATGACACCTAGTGGATGGAAGTGTCCTCTCTCGCGATATCCCGCGGGATCGGACGAGACAACAACGACAGACGAGAGCAGACAAGCCTCGTTTCCATTCTCCTTTTTTTCTCGTCCACATCTGCCCCTGAAGAACCCAGAACGAGGCTGATATGGCAGACGACAATTTATCCCGCGCTGTGCATTGTGGGTGCACAAAGCGTCCTACAATGACCGGCGTTCCGTGAACAATATTGGGGGCGGCGTTTCCCTTGGGTCACGTGACTGTGAGGTGGGTAGTCATGGAGACAGAATCAGACTGCGTCGTCTAGATTACCGAGTACGCCTAGCGTGTATTTTACAATGTAATCGTTCTGTGGAATTTTTAAATTGAATTATCCTGTGATTCAATTCCACACAAAAGAGGCGATTCTGGACTGTATACACCCACATACTTGGCTATTTACAGAGTATAACTTATTAGATAGTTTCATGGCTTTTCTGTCTGTGTGTGTGTGGGGGGGGGGGGCGGGGGCGGGGGGGGGGGTATTTGTTCCTTGATGTTGTCTCTAAATACATCTAAAGCAATTGTCGTTTATTATATGTATGAAAAGGTCCGAGGTTTCAATTGAAAATTCTTAGAACATATGATTGAGCACTAAAGCGCTAAACACATTTTCGGAGCGTTGAAATATGTTACTTAGAAGGACAGCTGAACAGACCTTTTCCTACATGGCAGGAGTGCGCCTTATCTGCTTGGTTACGCCTTTGTCTCACCCCTTGTATTTTTTCTCCATGAACTTAACATTGTGAACTCGTATCCAATGGCCATGAGATATTTAGGAAAGATATCCAATGGGCGATTATGTCAAATTTTTAGCAAATTAGTCAATGTGAAGGGTGAGATAAATTCAGGAACCTATTCAAGGTTAGTATCAGAGTTCGATCATTTGAATCGATATGTAATTCACCTGGCTTCTCCTTTTGAATTACTACGCGATTCAAGCTCGGTGGGATACAACCCTAAACTTTCATAGTTTTCCTCCAGTATAGGCAAGGCTATCATAAGCTTATCTAGATGTCTGGAAAAAGACGAGACAGTTATGTCACCTACTGACCATACACACAATACTAGAGTATGCTGTGTTTGACCTAGACTGGCTCCAGTCACTGCATACTATGGCTACCTTCCTTACAGGGATACATCATTCATGGGCCAGTCAGAGAGGGATATATATTATAATGAACTTTATTCTGATTGTCTTTAATCATTTAATGAATGCTCATAATCAATGACTTGAGCAAGTCTATGTTTGACCGAGCGACAACCTAACTAAATAATACACCGTTAGGCGGTGCTCAACGGTAAAACCACTATTCGGGATGAAGCAGTTAATGTAAGCACTACTGTTACAGTGAAAATACAGAAATACAAAATGCAGAAAAACTCGTGAATTATCACGACCATAACATTTCAATAAGCGATACGCACACAAACAATACATTCAAATGGCGGACACCACCCACGCTCTACTCATTGGAGTGGTGATCTATTAGTATCAGACGTTTGTTGTGTTCTCAATAGGTCGTATTATTCACGGACCGACACGAGGGGGTGCTGAGAGCGGCACGTGACACGCGCTACACTGTCCGCGAGGTGGCGCTAGTCGGCGGGTGGGGGCAGATACGCCTGACTGCACAGCATCCACGTAGGGGCGGGGAGTTGGGGGGCATGTTCACCGGGGCTAAGGTGAATGTGAAGATTTGGTAATGCAGTAAAACCCCGCTTCTGGGACACCTCGCTTAAGGGGATACCCCACTTAAGAGGAGAGTTTTTCTGAGAACAGAAATCTTTATTTGATTCATTTTAACCCCGCTTAGGGGGAAAACATCGTTTAAGGGGACGCTTTGCTCGGAATGGAGGGTGTTCCCTTAAGCGGGGTTTTACTGTATAGTAGAACCTCGCGTAAGCGGGCATACTCCGAGGAGTGCCCGCTTACACGGGGTTAAAATAAACATCTAATGCAGGGATCTGTTCGGAGCAAAGGTGTCCGTTAACACGGGGTGGCCACTAAAGCGGAGTGTCCGCTAGGCGGGGTTCTATTGTAGAAGATGATAACAGATCTTCTAGTGCAGGGGTTGTGTAGTCCGAGAGGCTCTGACTGACTAATGCTCACAGTCAGAGTGCACGGCCATTGAACTCAAGCAAAACTGCTCAGTCATTTTGGTTCTAGGCAGAATACCAGTTAAATAAGGGTTAACTTTTTCCGTATGTGGCACTTTCCCGGAACAAAAATGAATGAGATGGCTATGGTTTTCTACCTTCTTACTTCTCCTAAATTAGAGAACAGTCAGTGTTTTGGTTCCTACATAATGACCTGACAAGGCGGAAACCCTACACTTTCCCAAACTGCAGATGATTAGCAGCGTTGTATACAATATGTCAATCAATAAATGCTGATAACCTGGAGGACAGGATACTATCTAGCAAGAGTGTAAGAAAGATTAGGTTTAAAGAAAGAAGATTTAGCAGCAACACTTACAAATAATCGCCAATGTTTAGGGGTATACAAAATTCAAATGACTTGCCAAGCGAAATGCAACTGTCCAAAATCAAAGAGGAATTCAAATGCTTAAGAACTACTACAAGGACTTACAGTGGACTAGATAAAAAAAACAAGCTAAACTTGAGCATGTGCTGTAATATATATATATATATATCATGATCATCATCAAATTCCTCCAACTCTATTCTTTGTATTAAACTGTTTGCATTGCTTCTTGTGACATGGGTCATGTATTTACTGGAAGATCTTCCAAACTGGAAGAAGTAAATACAAGTTTATAAAAAGAAATTATGGTGGAGGTATAATCACAAAAAGACCAGACACAGTTGTTTTTATTAAAAGTGTTGTTCTGTTGACCAAGATGACAATAAAAATGGTGTCAAGAATATCAATCAAAGATCACAACGTTTAGCGCAAGTTCAGAGCGCTTCATGTTATAAAAAGAAAAAAATAAATTGTTCCAGCGTACTTTGCTTCAGTATGAAAAACCTTTCCTTCATTTCTTGATTTGGGTATCATAACTTTGTTCTTTGTTCTGACTTCTTGTATATCACTACATTTTGCAATATAATTCCATCAGTACATTGTATTCCATCCTGGTTAAGAGGGTCGTGGTGTGTTCATGTTTAGACAAGAAGAGAACATTAGGACGATAACAGACATTAAGCACACATCATGAATGTAATCACAGGGTGGTCCGGCCTAAACGACCTAATAATTCCCCCTTACTGAGTCCTAACACTAGGTGTGAGTCACCCAACATCTCCAAGGAGGAATTACCTGCTTGCCGAAATGCGACAATTAAAGACATGACAATTAGATTAATCAAAGTCACCACTTGCCATTCTCCAAAGCAGGATGTGTAGTGTTCAGGGTTTTATCTCACCCCGATAGCTTAACATTAGGAAGTCATACTCCACGGCCGTGAAGGTAGTGTACCCAATACTCAATGGTTAATTTGGTGAGTTATTTCATTAATAATAATTTGGTGAGTTATTCCATTTATAGATGATGTTCTATTGGGTGAGATAAAATAAAAAACCCACTCGATGAAAATAACTTGGTCTGTATTTGACCGCAACGTAATTCACTCATTTGCGCTTCGTAAATCCCTCCGCAGTCAAACTTGGTGGAGTGCAGACCAAGTTATTTTCATCTCGTGAGTTTCCTTCTAAATACTTAAGATTGGGTATGTAGTGTTATATCGGATTTTAAATCGTCATAGTCGATCGGGATGGACCACATCTGATCTGAACAAATCTTGTCGGATCGTAATAAGTCGCGTAGGCTCTTAATAAATCGGGTCAGATCAAAATAAATCTTATTGAATAGTAACAAGTCACGTCGGAAATTATTGAGAAAAACCGCAACTTGATAAATCGCATTAGATCGTGATATCGTGTCGGATTGTGATTAGTCTTGTTCTTTTCTGATGAGTTTGCAATTTCATCTCTGCATAACATGGTTTAAACGTCCATAGGCTCAACATTAGGAACTTTTCCTCAACTGGCTTGCAAGTATGGTTACTCATACTCAATGAGCGATAAACATAATAGCTTAAGGCTTAGATAAATCAGAAACATATTCGTGCTTGGTCTGAGTCCACTTTCGCCAACTCCTTTGGATATTCACTCCGCTATCACCTTGTTAATATTACTGTATGCTCCAAACTCAATGGCGAACGGGGACTCAGACCAAACACTCAGCAATTTCTTTCTTAATTCTCGGAAAATCATGCAACCGGACAGTCACTCGTTACGCCCATTTGCACCCCGCTACCCCACCCCTCTATCACAAGCCAACCCCCTGCTCTATGGTTCACCCTGCCAGCGTCCATACCCCTGTGACCCCAAGATGGCTGCCCCACCTCACTCTCCTAGCATCGATCCTGCGCCTTACATCCTGCCCTGCTTGTATCTCTGCGCCGACCTGCATGTGTGGAGCAAAATCTGCCCCAAACGCCATTACTTCATATATACCAAATTCGGGGGATTTTGAGGAGTATCATATATTTCATTTGTAAAAATTGATGCACATTGTATGTGGTAAATGCTATATACTTATTTCTGTTATTTGTTATGTCAAATCAGGAATAGACTGTAGTATATCTTTCTTCAGTGGAAAGCACTAATTGTGTTGTGTGATTTTGTTTATCAACATGACACATGAACTCATTTGGAGGGATACTGGTTTGTAAAATTCCTTCGTTCGTCCGGAATCTGGTTGTATACCATTCTAGCCTTTGGACATTTTTTTTTCATATGGAAGGATAGTCTAATCAACTGACTGTGAATTCACATAATCAGTGGTTTAGAGCTGAAATAGAAATAGCTGGATTGTCTCTGAAGCTCATTTAGCACTGTTAGTTTTCCACATCTCATATTATATAAGTTATTAGACCTTTCACAGTAAACCTTTTATGAATCCGAAATGTAGTTTCTCTATGTGATGTCTTTGGTTGAAGCAGAGATTAGTAAAGTGGGATTCACACGATGGGATTCATGTACCTCACAGGATGTTTGTCTGAGACAAATCCTGCTGAGATTCTGTATCGAACACAATCTCTTTGTATAAATTGTAGGGTTCCATTTGCCTGGGACATGTATTTTCCCTCACAATTGTTGGCGACATTTGCCCCTAAAAAGAAACAGAATCTCAAGAGATTTTCAACACTGTGAGGTACATGAATCCCAACGTGTGAATCCCACTTATGCATTAGCGCCACGAAAGATCTGCTGGGAGAGCCCCCCACCCTGTTACCTGCTTCCGTGGTAACCGGTCAAGGGTCAGAGGTTCAGGGGTTCAGAGCTGTGCTGGGGTTGACTAGTGCAGGTCAGGGCAGTAAGACGTATTTAATGACTGTTGCATCAACGACCACAAAAGTCTGTTATCTCGTCGCCCAACAGTCATAAGACAGATGAGTATGCTGAGGAGGAAAAGCGAAACGTGACAGATGCGATTTAAAGTAGATGTAAATGGAGGTTAGCCGAGTGGACCCAGGGTGGTGTATGGAGGTTTCCTGGTAGGACAGCGTATAGTGCTCGTTGCTACCATTTGAGAAGGACTGCCTATTCTGTGTGGTTTATATAAGACATTTTTCACTGGCCGACAAAACGGCACAAATTGATTGAGTTCTCCTATATGTCCGTCGGTGGTGGCCAATGACTGAACGTCGGTATTTAAGAATCGGTGAAGGTGCAGTGTTTAGGTTATTTTCTACTGGCCAACGAAAACTGCACCGACTAATTGAGTTCTCATAAAAGTCAGTCGGTGGTTGCCAATGACTGCATGTCGGATACAAAAAAAATCGGTGAGGGTGCTGTGTATGCCTTGTTTCTGCCAAATTTGACAGATCCATAATGTTCAATAGAACCATCTTCAAAACACTCCGAGTCTGTCAATGGTGGCTTTATTGCATAATCTAAGCACAATTAATCGGTGAGCACTTCTCTGCATGTCTGTTTCCATTCACCGATCTATGTCGGTGGTTCCCGACTGCAGATCGGTGGTGAATAGTTAGTCAGTGGAAAATGGCTTTATGTCTTTGTTTCTGGCTCATTTGAAGGACCATACCGACTGAACTGTCCTCCAAACACAATGACCATCACTGACGATTTCAAACCCCATTGATTCTGTCGGACGTTGACCAAGTCAGTCGGTGGTGCTTCCCAGTTGTTTCCAATGGTTCCCAACTGCAGATCGGTGGCGAATAGTCGGCCAGTGGAAAATGGTTCATACTCAATTGATAAATTCCTTCGTAATGTGCTATAATCATACACATACAATGTGCGAATGTCTCACTTTTACTGACCAGAATTATGGATTCTCATCGGCACCGAGTGACGACAGAATAGTTACACTTTCCTCTGTACGACATGACTTGTTGAGACAATGGAATAGTGAGTAGGAAAATGGGGGGTTTAATGATTTACAGGTATATATAGTATTTGATAGTGAGACATAATAAATGATATAGAGAGTGTCTCTTAATTCCTTCTGATCCTTGTTGTTTTGCGCGGATATATTGACCTCATTCTTCGAACTCTGCAAATATTTACGACAAGAACAACTTGGTACGGCTTCCATTAAGTCACAATAACCATGTGTCGATATAGTTCAGGGTACCTCTATAACGATTCTTAGTAAAAATGTTTTCCTCCCCGGCTGTACTTTCTATCGTGTTTGTGCCGTCTGGATGCGTCTTCAAATGTTTCTGTATTCCAGTTATTTTATATAAGTCCAGAAACACAGTAAAGAGTTGTATCTTTGAATGTCCCTTTCTCTGTTTGACTCTCTTTAAACGTCCTTCTTCCTCTCCATCTCTCACCATGTCCCTGTCCCTGTCTCTCCCTGTCGTTTTCTCTCTGTCCTTCTGCGTCGACTTTCTCTTGCCTGTCTGTGTCTCTCTCTTTCTGTCTGTGTCTGTCTTTCCCAGACCCTCATTCGGTCTGTCTGTCTCTCCACTTCCCTCTTTCTCTCCCTTTCGCTCTGTTTTTCTCAGCTTATCTTCATGTTCTGTTTCTGGCTCTCTGTCTTTTTTCTTGCCTATCTGTGTCTCTCTCTTTCTGTCTGTGTCTCTCTTTCCCAGTCCCAATTTCTGTTTGTCTGTTTCTGTCTGTCTCTGTCTGTCTATCTGTCTCTCTCTCTCTCTCTCTCTCTCTCTCTCTCTCTCTCTCTCTCTCTCTGTCTTTCTCTCTCTGTCTTTCTCTCTGCCCTTCCCTTCTCTCACCCTTCCTCTCTCGGTCGTTATCTATCTCAATCTCTCGCTTTCCCCTTCTCTGTCTGTCCCTCTTTTCTCTCCCTCCACCAGCCCCCCCCCCCCCCCCCTCTTCTCAGCATGTCCCTGTCTCCTTTTTTCTGTCTTTTCATATATCTCCTTCTATCCTGGTCTCTCTACCTTTACTTGTCCTCTTCTCTCTCCCCCCAAACCTCTCTCTCTCTCTCTCTCTCTCTCTCTCTCTCTCTCTGTTACAATACTTCATCATAGGAAAGCATCCAAATAGATTTGTATTTCCTGTAGACTTTTCTGCTACTGCGATATCTACTAATCGTGCAGGTCCATTATTCTCTGCAGATAATATTTCATCCGGCCAAGGCCGCTCTGTTCATCATCGGTTTAGATAATGAGTATTCTTATTCTGTATCGCACATGAAGCGTAAAAACTTAATATCATCTGTCAAGGATAAACTTACTCATCGGTGAATGCAATCACAATCAACTACGAGAGCAGTGAACAATATATAAACTTTATGACTAAGCCCCCTTAACATTGGGAACTCGTTCTCCAAGGCCCTTCGAGTATTGCAGTCCATTCTACGTGGTCTTTATCCTGTGTGTCGTCCATTTTTTTAGCGTGTACAGAAGTCATTGTTCTCCAACTTGTTTGAATGCTATTTGATTCGTTGTCTCATTCATATCAGTCTGCATCAAACTTGTGGAGAACGACGACTTTGACCAAAACTTGTTGGTTTCTTCTTTAAGGTTGTCCACAAAGACAACGTTTTCGGATACGTAACTGAGTAAACATATACCTAACAAGGGTGAAGTAACATTATATAGACACAGACCTCTTCTAAAATAGCAAAGTTTGCTTAGAGGAGTGCAGCCACAGAGGCGTCTTAGATAAACAAGTCTAAATGTTTTTATCTCACACTCATTAAATACGAAATAAAATACTCCAAGCACTTTAATCAATACTACAGACTTATCCTCTAAGTGCGTGCGGGGGCTTGAGTTGTAAGAATTATAAAAAAACACCCCCCAAAAAAACATGATAAATTTGAAAGCCTTTTGCGTGTCTGGGTCGGTGTACTGGTGGGTAATGGGGAGGTGTGTGTAAGAAAACATCCTGAAACTGAAGAGAGTGAGGTGCGAGGGCAGAGTCTGTAATGGGGATGGTTGTCTCTGAGGCTCAAAGCTACGTATTGTCCCACTCTTAAAGTGCGATGACTGTGGTATAGTAAAGTTTTTTAAAGTCTTTATTGATGGTTAGTGTCATACATAGAATATATGATTTTCAGCCAATGCCGTCCTGTATTAGAACAGGGGCCCGTTGAGTAACCTAGGATCATACATGTAGACCCATTTCTGTACTCGTACAAGGGTTATCGTTTAATGATTCTTATGTTCGTTCGCTAAGACAGTCTTAGCCGTCCTTAAGGTCGACCATAAAAGAGTCTCCATGGCGTAGAGAAAATAGCCTTTATGTATGAGCTTCGATTAAAGAGTGATTGACAGACCCATAGCCATACTCAAACCCGCCTGCCTGAATGGACGAATATATATATCTTTCTACATTGACAATGTCGCAAATATTGGATTCTGAGGTGTTCACATATATAGATTTTTTTTTAAATGTCCTTCCAGGCCATTTGATAAACCTGTCATTGTCCTGACCCCGATCCTGAAAACCCTTCTTTTGGAGGGACATCTCAATAGGTGTCCTTTCTGATGCTGGTAGCCTAACTGACCAATATATATAGTACTTCAATGTACATGCTTGAATAATATTCTTCAGAGGTTATATCAGAATATTACATTTACTATCCATTGAATAATACACATTTCTTAAATTGAAAGGAAACCCAATAAAATTTGGCTCGTCTGGGGTTTGAACCCAGGACGTTCTGATTACGAGTGACTTTAATTGGGCGCCCAAGATAAACACATAAAACAAACAATCACAGGATGGCTTTCATCTTGAACTGTCCTTCTGAAGGGTTTAGGTCAGGAGAAGGACAATAGAATATGGACAACACTTATCTAACGTGATCACTCTCCCATTCTGGTCACTGTCCTTACAGAAACTCTCCTATCCTTGTCCTTATCCGTCTCTCTGTCCCCAGATATTAAACGGCCCTTAGGCACACAAACAATATGTTTAAATGACCATTTAATATCTGAGGACAGTGAGGAGGATACATACGGGGTGTGACTTCACTATAATGTCCCCATCCACCCCTACTCTTCTATACTGTGAGGGGAGAGTTGTAGCTGCAGTTTGATATCGATGAAATCAACATTTGAGATGTTATACTTTCAATATAGTAGAATGATTTGACAAGGTCGCAAATGTTGGATTCTGAGGAGTTAACATAGATTTTTTATTCTAAATCATTCTACTCCTCACAGTACAGAAAAGTAGGAGTAGATGGGAACAATAAATTGAAGACTCCCCCTGTCCCCGGGCCCACCTGGCCACGGAGGCGCCGTTCGGGGGTGGAGACTGATGTGTCAATGTGATCAGCCCTTCATTCACAACTCACCCCTCATCAATAAACCGCCAGTGGAGGTTGGCCATGACCACACACCGACCCACCGGCGTCCCCGTGGAGAGCTGCCTGCATGATTTACAGGCATTTTAATCGGCTCCGTGCCCAGCCATGTTCCTGTCACAGTGATGGCCAGCAGTCACTTTAAAATGACTCCGGTTATTTATAATCCATTCACATGTGTATATCTCTAGGTTTGAGGTAATGCATGTACTCTAGGATCCAGGGGCTCGTTTGATAATCTAGGATCCTACATGAAAACTCTTTTCTGTATACAATAGAGACCATGGGACAGTTTGGGTCAACTTTATTCATCATTTATGGACGACCTGATGGACGGCAAAGACTGTCTTAGCAAACAGACTGAGATATTATTAAAAGATAACCCTTGTACAAGGTACAGAAAAGGGTCTTCATTAGACTTGCTCAAATCTTTGATTATGAGCTTTCAGTGAATTATTAGAATAAATCAATATGAAATGCATTACACCATGTAAGCTTCCTATAGCTGGCCCAGGAATCATCTCTGAGGTGTAGGGTAGGCTGGGGGGGGGGGGGGGGGTAAGGGAGCGGTGGCAGCAGGGGTGGGACGTAGGACACAGGGACTGAGGCCAGTCTAGGTCTTCATGTACGATCCTAGGTTACACATCAGGGACCCATTGAATAATCTAGGATTGTACATGAAGACCTTTAACCGTACACTAAGGAGACCCAGGGACCATGTTGGTCAACTTAATTCGACACTTAGGGATGACCTTATGGATGGCTAAGACTGTCTTAGTGAACGAACTTTAAAGTCACTGAACGATGATCCTAGATTATCAAACAGGCCCCAGTCCCATGAACCGCTCTCTGGGGCCCATTTAATAATCTAGGATCGTACATGTATACCCCTTTGACCCACATCGCCCCTGGGTCTCTATGGCATACAGGAAAGAGTCTACAGGCGCGATCCTACATTATCAACCTTCAAAGCTTGTGTTTAGCTTTACCTGTGAACTTAAGCTCAGGCTTAAAGCATGGAACCCACTAACACCTACGCAGAAATTCAGACCTCCCTATGCACTCTAAAGTGCTGATTCCATCAACACATAAGATATAGCGAGATTGGTCACGATTTGGGCGTCGTGCTGAGTCGGGCTAGGTTTGAATAGTCGCGTGCCTATCTGTCGCAATGTGTCTTGAGGTGTCGCGGTGGTTGACCAGCAAGCATAGACCCTCAACCACAGTGCTCTGTTTGGTGACAATGGAGGTACGACACATCGCGGCACTGTAAGATATTACAAGATATACCAAGATATATCACGACAAATTCATAGTGTTGGTGGAATCAGCCAATTCAATCCAATGCAGTTTTGCGTCGTAAGCACGTCGTAAGGCGCTAGAGTGTTCATCGGAAGCCCTGTGGGTTCGGGGTATGTTGCTGATGAGGTAGGTAACTATTCACACAGATGAGAAGATCTACAATGTACAGTGAAAGCAATGATCGTGCCAACTGTATGAGTGAAATTACCTCTGATGCTCCACCATTATTATGTTCTATAATCACCCTGTGGTTTTAAGGAGTATTAACAATGCACTATAATCGATATGAATAGCGTTTATCTGATGTTGTCCACGATGTTACCAACAATATTCAGATATTTCTGACGTGTGGTTAGGAAACATTACCTCTTTCAATCCAATTCGCCATGAACATTAATGTTTTAATCACACGTTTATTAACTTACCCAGTGCTGAAACCTGAGCTTTTTTGTAAATGATTGGTGAACTTTCAGAGTGGTTTAAATGAAGGAAGACGTAATTACTTTGTCGTGTTCTTTATTCATCAGTCCAGGATGTCATATTTCTACACATAGGTATGATGGCGTCATGCAGCGGCTATTTCTTTAAGACAAGCCATTTCACATGGTGTGTACATGGACATTATTATCCATCGTATACAAAGCCCCCATTGAAAATGTATGGGGACTCAGTAAACCACGACCCATTATATAAAACTTGTCAGATACCATAACTGTGGTATACGGATTCAAACCTGTGGTATACGGCCTCAAAACCATGGTATATGGGAAAATAGTCCATTTGTGCTATACAGCAAAGAAAAAGTCCCCATTGTTGTACCTTTTAATATGGCAATAACTGGGTTAAATTCATTGGAGAAGATGGATAATAGATACAACAAACGATGGTTTTGTGGACAGGCAGCTCTGTAAACCACTCGAGGTTGACGTAGTAATACACTCGCTAGCGTTCGTGTATTACTACGCGTCAACCGCTCGTGGTTTATTGCCGCCTGTCCACAAAACCATCGATTATTGTCTATATAATCGATGGTTTTGTAGGCAGCCGACCGTAAAACACGAGATGCTGACGCGTAGTAATACACAAGATGCAGCGAGTGTACGTCGTCAACTTCGATTGGTTTACAGAGCCATAGTTTGTTATATTTATTATTTATCATCTCCGATCAATTAAACCCAGGAATTGCCATATTAAAGGTTATCGTATACAATAGCGCTGATGCTGTTTACCATGACTTTTAATACGTATATAATGGTTATGGTATCTGACAGTCTTTAAAGAATGGGTAGCGGTTTACAGAGTCCCCATACATTCTCAGTGTGGACTTTGTATACCGTGGATGATTGATATTGCATCATGGTTCCTGGATGATGTGCTACTACGCCAGGACGGTACTTTTATCGCGGGGGGAAACGATGGACACTGCGCTACATTTAGTGAAACCCCGGATGATTTATTCTCAAAGTGTCCAAAGTGACTAAGATAACGGAACTAATGTATTCCAACATCCCATGTTTATCCCATATACCCTTTACTGTTTCCCCAAATTGACACAGTTATGCCATATAATATGTAATATGCCAAGGGTAACATATATGAAGTTAAAAACATGTTAAAGGGGAGGATAAAATCTAAATGTCATTCAATTTCATATAATTGTTTATATGGTGTTTGTTGTCTTTCGCTACAGATATCACCCGGCTCTGCTTCGTGAAATCATTCCACAAAGACAACTCATGCCATATTTAAACAATCATATAAAATTTCATGACATCTTGATAGTCTTCGTTCACATACACATACATTGCCATTTCGTGTATAGTTAAATTTCTTGTTAAAAACAAAGCCCCTCTTTCGAGGCTTAGTGAATGCCATCCGTATGTGGTTTGCCATTTGAGTGAACCTGGTATTTATATTCACATGCAATTAAAATTATCTCCCTCCAAGATCTCTAACACAGTAGAAACTCTCTCTCTCTCTGTACATTCTTGGCTAGTAATATCCTTATATTATATGTGTATATGATACAAAATAGTACCTGTTTTTACACGTGGGATCGCAACTGGTTACCATTCAAACAGTGAACTTTCATCATTCCTGTACATGTATTGTATTTACCACTGTCAAACTGGTGAATTGCAATTGATCATTACATATTGGGACACAACATGTTTTTTTATAGTAGTTAATACGACTACAAATATACAATCCTGAATAAGCATCAAACTGCATAATACATAGAACTTCACCAAGTAAAACACCCGAATTGACAGCACCTAAATTTACATTTTAATGGCCAACTCTCAGCCCTTCCATTTCTGTTGTTATCTGTTTGATCCATCTTTTGAATAACATCCTCAGTCCTCTTTTTACGTAATGATCACTCTCCTAAGTCTCGTCTATTCTCGCACAGTGCGAGACACTGTAATTCGTCGTAAGTCTCGCGGCGAAACGAGGGACCACGAGACATGCTTGGCTACCACACCACAAAGAAGTTTAATTTCAGGTCAAGAAGGGCAGAGATAAATTTACAGTCTCTACGCACGCACTGTATCCTCCATACCAAGTGAGAGAAACATTTTTAAAAGTCCTTTCTATCCCCACCACTGCTCAAACAAACAAAAAACAAACAAAAAAACCCGGTCGCTCTCGTGTGCATGCGATCGTAATATAAAGATAATATATTGCCTTTTGATTGGTCGCTCGGGGATATTTGAACGCCGGACAAGGCCCACCTACACGGCGTTCCATGGTTTAGGCTCGCATTAGGCGTGGGGCCTACTGTGTAACGGTGTAAAACGGACACGTGACAACTTCACCACGGCCACATACCATCACACCGAGGGGAAGTTTATTCTCGTTCATGTAAATTATACACAATTAAAATCGTTAGAGTAATCAGTGGCCCAAGCCCCGAGTGAAGTGAACTCAGTGGTCATTATCTTTAACAAGCACGCATTTCACCTGTTTACATGGACTTTTTTTCCGCTGTTTAAAATGGATGGGAACTATAAATATACTTTTTTCTTCGGAAATTGAGATTCGTTCCCGACACAGGAAAATTATTTTTCAAAAAAGCAAAAAAAAAACACACACACTTTTATGATATATCATATGGGATTCTGGGGATCGGTCTAGGAGCAGATTCCGAAACATATTTTGTAATATATCAATATATAAATCTTGAATAATTAATCGGGATGACTTTTCTTTAAACCTTAATAATAACAAGACACGTGTGTGATTTTCGATCAGATCGGTGACATATCACAATAAATCCAAGAGCACTCAAAACAAAACCATAACATGCCAAGAAGAACCAAATACAACAAATATTGATTTATCAAGGTGCAGTAAAGCAGAATCTTAAATGATTCTGGTGAGATTTGATGGTATAAAGTTCTTTATAGAGAGGTCTAACACGAATCTACTACAGAATCTACTACATTCCATACGAACTTACTAAAGGAGTGCCAGAGTTTACACACAAATTTGATGGTAGTCTTTATTCAAATCAATATACCTTACTCAATCGTATATAATCAAAACAGCAGAACGAGTAACATCCGCAGGCGCAGTGGTACTCAAAATTAACAAGTACAAATACATGTAGTATAAAGAGCATGATGTAACACATAGCAATAGGGCTGACTAAAGAAGAAACCAACAAAATTTAGTCAAAACCGTCATTATCCGCGAGTTTGATGCACAGCAATTTGAACGAGGCAAAACAAAGTGAATATCACATATCATTCAAGCAAGTTGGAGAACAATGACTTTGACCAAAGTGAGTTGATTTATGTATTTATCTCATCAATATACACATAAAAGGAATGGACAACACACAGGATGCAGACCAGGGAGAATGAACTGCAAAATTTAGAGGGATATGGAGAGTGAGTGCCCAATGTTAAGCCTTTGGGACAAAAATACCAGGGTGAGATAATGGAGTTATAACAGTAAACCACATGTATAATATCACGGAGCACCAGTCAACTGTATCTGTTATGCATGACTCAGATTCAGAAACCTATTTTTAATGTAAGGTATAGAATAGCATATATTCAATTCATATAATATATATATCGAAGTATAAATCTAAAATGTTTTATTGAGGTTTGACCAAGGAGTACCTTAAAGGGGCTCTTTCACCTGCGATATTTGTCATGATTTGGTTGACTTGTTAAGTCTTGCTAGGTTTTGATTAATCACGTGCATTTTTGCCACAAAGCATTGGTACGATTAAGCACCTTCACAATGCTTGCCCTGATAGATCACAGTATGCCAGTATATCCGGCAATAGAACATGGAGTGCTGTGGTAGCGGGACACCAAAATATACACACATTATCGCGAAAAGATGCACACATCATCAGGCACAATGTACCGCAGCAAAGGAGGTAATACATATATCTTGATACTGTAAGATACAACAAGGCATACCAATGTATAATACGGCAAGTCTATCGTACTGGTGGAATCATACCCTTAAGTAATCTATTTTGGATTTAAAAAAAAACCCATATTGCATACTTTATATACAATTATTATTCTGATTTTTATATAATATATATCAAATTATGAAACTCGGATATTTTATCGAGGGTCAAGTGGATTTGGGAACATTGGCAAGGATCCATGTTCATGACTGTTCACGGAAAAACAATATATATGTGAATAGACTCTGCCTGCGCTCATGTAAACAGTACTGAAATGAACTGACGTCACCATCCAACTGGGAATAAAGAGAACAACGTTAAAGAGACAAAATAGAAAAACTAAAACGTGTTGAAATGGTTTATTCAGAAAATATGATTAATGTATAAGTGATATTCCTACACATGTGTAATGATATTATCATGTCATTGTCATTTTAGATACCCCACATCGATACATCAACCTAAACAGCTATTGGAAACAATCTAATTACTGACTTAAATTGCTCTCTAATTTAATCCATATTGTTCATGGAAAATGCATAGCTCCCAATGATATGCAAATATATGTAATACATTCACATTTATTCCATGGCGTCCAATACTATTTTAGACTGGAAATTTATAAAACGATGTGGGTATACGTAGATAGTTCTACATTTCACCACGAGGTGTCTCCGCAGTGCGGCACTCTGCAGTCAGTCAGTGTTGTGTGGATGTTGTGACTGTTCCGGGCGGGAGACCGGGTCTGTCTGAGTCCGGCTGACGGGGACGGGTGGGCCTCATGCCGTCACGGGTCTGACGGGACCTGTCGTGGTCTGTGGCCGGCGACATACATGAGTTACAGCGGGGGGCCGCATCCCCAACACGCCTCATGCTGGGAGGTCTACACGGACGGTGTTTGTTGACATCCAGGCGGCAGTGTAGGACAACAGAGCTGGCCAGAGCACGCCCGGGACCACCGAGGGGAGCGTGTTGTTATAAACAAGCTATCTAAGAGGACATGCACTTTGATATAAATAGTAGCACTTAGTATCTACCTCCTTTACAATACACAATAACGCCCAAATCAATATATATCTGTAATACCATTCCCACTTCTGCTTCCCACGACCAATAAACATATTTGCTCATAAACAAATACATATATGTTGAGTCCATTATGTACAATATTATCAATACATTCAATATTATACAGAATATCACCTCCTTTACTTTATTCAATGTCTACATTTATTATTTCCCTGTTGAGAATCAATTTTCGAGAAATAATTAGCACAATATCAATACATAGTTGTAGACTTGCGAAGGTGGAATAACTATGTAAAAATGACATGAACAAAATTAATCATTTCTGCCAAGGACATGCCCATATTCATTAGTTTCGATAGATTATATAAATCTTTCATCGCGTTTGATGGTGACACATTGTTAACTCTTAGGGGAAGATTATATTGCATTTCGAATAGACGAACTAAGCAATACTTGGAGGTTTTCGAAGTTGATAAATTGGGTCTTAATAACTCCAACCTGAAGGCGAGGTCCGCCCTTATAGACATTTACACACACAGACACAGACACACAGACACAGACACACATATATATGTAGAAATTTCTTTTAAAATAAAACTCTTTTTGAAAATGCCAGGCAGAAGTAATCATCACTCCTGATATGAAACTGTATATAATACCTGTAAAATAAAGTTAGTAGTTACTGTTTTAATATCATCTTGCATAGCTATAACATTTCGGTCATTCGGTACATCGTCTAAATTACGTTATTAGCCTGGGAGCATGTTTCAGGCAATGGAAATTAAAAGAACAATAAAAAATCAAAACAAAAGAAAGACAAATAATGAATACAAAAACATGCTCAAACAGGAATGGCAAGCTTGAAAAGTGAAGTTGGAAAGTAGTAAAGTATTTGATAGCACATGTCGTTGTCCATGAAGGTAATTAAACACATTAAATTATGAAAGTAATTACCTAAATAAGAACTACATCCTAACACATACAGTGCAAGCAGGTGTAGTCTGCACTTGTTGGAGGTGCGTGCCAAGTCCCCAACAATTCTGTGTGTTTCATGTACTTTAGTCATAGAGTTTCGTGCTTAATTGAGGCCTGACCTCTGTACCATAGGTCTTCTGTTAATTGGTGACACATGTTCTGTTAGACATATGCGCACGCATTTGGCCACGCACATGGATATGCACAATTTGCAATTTGGAGATATGCCCCTATTGTTCCTTTGTCCACAGTACCTAACCACACCCCATATGCAGCTATACGCTCACACGCTATATGTACTGTGTCTGCCCCCAACCCCTCTCTGTCTCCGCTTTGTCTCAGATCAACTGTCGCCTGTATGTGGGATTTCCAAACTCGGGAATTAGTCAACCATCTCTTGGATGTGACAGCGACTTGTGCCATAAGGGCTCATTGCCAAAAGGGCTGAATCACAATCTGTCTGGAAGCACTTGGATCGGGTGGGTGGATGGGGGCCTAGAAGAGGAATAAGGTGGATCAGAGTAGGTGGGAGGGTGGTGGGTAGCAGGAACGCCTCCGCGATTCTCAAATTGTCCCTTCTCTCCACATTCCTTCAGTAGATCCCCTCGTCTGCATTAATCCTTCTACAGGCGAAAAGACACAGTCTAATCTGGAGGGAGATAAATCTCGCCTACATGACACAGGGCCATTAAAGGAAACTAGCAGGGTAAAGGGGACGCTAGCGAAAGCATAGCCAGTCTCCCCTGGCTCTGTGGCCGTGCTGCGAAGGGCTGGCTGGCGGCGCTCATTTGCATATTCATGAGCTAATTATAATACGACGTGTGGTGCAGCGAGAGTCGACGGAACGCTCCCAGTAGCAGTTTGAACATGGCGGCGTCGGGTAAACGCGGACCCGGCTTGCCGCTCCTAATACTTGGATTTTTATGCGGATTTGTACGATTTTCTTCAGGACGTGAAGGTGAGTGTTTTCCTTATGTTCCCACCGAGTGTTGTGTCAAGTTGTAGGGCTGTTGCTCTCGTATCGGTGGAGATCTGACAGCTTCAGTGCCACCATCGCGAGTGTGAAGGTCTGTGTTGTTGTTGGGACGATCGGTGGCCTGGGATGTTGTGGATGCGGGCAGTGCCTTACAACTCAAGGAGTCTACCCGAGAAACGAAGCCACACCAAGTCGACATATTTCGGATTATATCCAGAGAAAGGAACCCTCGATCGTCTACCAAACTGCACTTAGATGTTCCGTGAGACTGTACCAGGTCTTGGACGTGTAACTGGATGTGTATTCAAGATGGTAGATGCTGAGAGAAGTTTGGTCGGGACCCCGGCCCTCGCCCCGGGGCCTGCCCGGCACTGCCCGCACCACGTACCGGCAAAGTCCCCGACACCCGCGCCCGTCTCCTGCCGTAAATAAAGCCCATCTCGCTTTGCACTTGGGTTTTCAGGTGAAGATAAACACAAACACCCAGCCACACTTCTGCAGTCTACCACAGGAGGTTTATTGTAGGACCAGACATGTGTGTGGGTTTATTGGATTGCCTTTGCTCTGTCTCTGGGGGATGGAGAATTTAGAAGATCTACCGATCGCTAAACGAGATAAAATTTCTCTGCTCCCTGGTCTACTGCAATGCTGAGGAAGTGTGGCTGTAGCGTGCAATATTGAACCAGCGAAACCTACACTGCTGTGGGACCTGGAAGATTTAACAGTGTACCCAAACCAGCAACGTGTAAAACAAATAAAAGCCACATTGCAGCCGGCTTATTCTTGGGTCTGCATACAGTCAACAATAGGGTCTTGTACTCCAGCTTTAGTCCATAGAGAGATGCCTGGAATAGCTAACCTTGTAACTAAAACCCCTACATACCAATAAATAATACTACCACGCCCAGTATCCTTAAAAAAGTGTGTTCATCTGGTGGACTTTGTTGAGGATAAATGACCCCTCTAATAGAAATGCTGACAGGAAGGCAATGGGACAGTTGCTTGTAGACCTGATGACAGACACAGGGGTGGTGGGTTGAGTGTCGGGGGAGGTGGAAGGAGGCCGGCGGTTGGCGGCAGGGGGCCGGGGAGGCGGCGGCCACGGCCCGTGTCGGAACCCCAGCCCGCGGGGCCCGTGTCCGATGACGGCCGACTAGACAAGGCCGCCGCCTCTGTCAAGAGGGTCTGGTTTCTCTCTTCTAGACGACTGTTAAACGCACACACTTCACAGCTCAACTTTAATAATTAGACGGAAATAACAAAAGGTCTCATAACAATAGAGGCTCTACATAGCAGCAGGCCTACCACTGGAACTGGTCTAAGTACTTTCTTGAAAATAATGAATTTAAGTAGCAGCCACTTAAAACCTGGATTTATAGATATTTGGCCATATAATATATTAATATCTCAATATATTTCCCCTATCTTTTTCTTAATTGTAAACTCTAGCATACAGCAAGAATTTCTTCAGTTACATCCTGTTTTGGAAGCTGTTACATTTGGATTAGGTACTTCGAAATCAAATATGACCATGTATATTTACCATAATTGAATAACAAAAGCATATTTTCTGATTCGATTTATTTACCCAACTGGTAGTTTTACACTTTAGGAACCTTAAGATGATCATCGGTGTAGAAATCCTCCATGACATCATCGGTATCATAAACACATACCGAATGGAGTAGACACACATAACACCATATCTCCCCATATCAACTGCGATCTTAATCTATGCCTATTATCTTTATATAGGGATTAGGGCTTGTGATAATACACTTGCTGTTGAGAGCTATATCGGTCTGGAACGATAGATTCAATGCCACACCACAAATTTAATCATCCTCCAAAATTCATCATCCACTGTTGAATCGGCACAAACACAATCAATTTGTGTGACTATTTATGCTGGGGATGCAACTGTTTGTAAGCGCTCATAATTTCCTCATTGTTGGAGTTGGAGTACGGGGTGGAGTCAACCCAAGTCGACAAAGGCACGCTGTATATAAAAGCCCCACCACACCTCACCTTGGCCAGTTCACGTGTAGTTTATAAATGTGCTTGGTGACTAGATACAGGTGGGTGGGGTCATTTTAGCCACCCCTTCGACTCCCCACCCCTTCACACGGTGTCATTGGGAGGACAGTAGGGTCCCAGCAGTGGTCTTCTCACAGCTACCAATTAACCTACTGACCGGAGTGTCTGCCCCCTCCTCCCGTCTCCCTATCGGGCCTCAGACGGTCTGATGGGACTGTCCACTGTCCAGCTGTTACATTACGGGCCCTGGTCAGTATTGTGGTCAGTGGCTGGGGGGAGGAGAGGGCCCCATCAGTGAGCGACCACTGTCCTCAGTCTACCGGTGTGTGTGGGGGGAGAGGGGGGCGGTCAGTGTGTTTGCATCTTCCCGTAGTGCGGGCCCTCTTCTCAGGTTACAAAATAGCAGAGTATCAGCGTATACTATACGCACCGAGGAAGGTCATAGACAGCTATAATAGCACGCTGTATGTGACTATACGGGCTATGATAGCTCTGTAATTTATACACGTACTTAAGTAATCATGGATATACATTTACGGGTGTACATTCGGTGATAATACATTAGATATGGATGAGTGTGAATGATCTGATAGCACTGTACACTCATACATTTGTATACTGTAGTGTACAGGTCGTGTGCACTTGCTATAATAATACTCTATATATTCATAGGAGTGTAACTGCTATAATAATAAGAAGGGTTTCTGATTTCATCTCACCCAGTATAACATTATTAATTGATGAAATAAATGATTAAATTAGCCATTAAGTATTGAGTACACTACCTTCATGGCCGTGGAGTATGAGTTTAGCTTATGGAGAAAAATACCGAGGTGAGATAATATAATGTACACCTATGGGTATCAAGTCCGAGGCATCCACTTATCATCGATATACGTATATAAATCTTGATGTGCTATGTTTATTTATTTACCACGTTGCCAATTAAAACTGACTGATGACCAGTAAAGATGTGGTGATATCTCGTCGGAGCCACCATGTTAGGCTGGGCAATACAACATTGAAGCTCTTCGGTTTCAAATGTATCCCGAATGGTGAAGAAACCCTTCTTGTGTCGTTCTGATGTCATCACACTGTTAACATACCTCACTCATTAACCACCTTATTTACATTCCTCACTTATCAGCATGTGTACATCACGATAACAACCTGATAAGCACCCGTTGAAAGTGAACAAGACCCAGCCCCAAGGAGCAAGTAGCTTAAAGCCTCTAAGATTCCTCAAGTATAACACACCAGGTGAACTGTGTAGTAATTCCACTGGAGAACATAGCATTGAGGTATTCCCCAATGACAGGTAGCAGCTACCAGGGTAAAAGGCAGGGGTTGACGGGGGTGCGACTTTGTGGGTGCCCTAATGGTGTGGGTGGACCATGATGGAGAGGTTTTCGGTGGACCTGGGGAGGTGTGGGCGGGTGGTGGCGCTCTCTGGCGTCGTCATTTCACAACACGTACCCGCCTGACCCCTGACGATACTGACGTCACCGCCCCTTGCCATCAGAGGACACAGACAGAGTTCTCCTTAATATGGCATTAAGATTGACCCCGAGAAGACCCCGGACCTGTCTGTACGCGCCCGCACATCTGTATATAACCCCCCCCCCCCCTTCTCAACCCAAAATGACCCCTCCCCCGCACACCCCAGACCTGGAGTCAGTCAGCTGTGACTGACCCATCAGGGGTAAGTGAAGCGAACTCAGACAGTGAGTGAGACGGATGCCAGTTTCCAGAGATGCCAGGGGCTCGTTTAATAATAATCTATCAGCCTACATGTAGACCCTTTTCTGTATACCATAGAGACTCAGGAACGATGTACGTCAACTTTATTCAAGACTTATGGACGACCTCATGGAGGGCTAATATTGTCTTAAAGAACAGACTTAAATATCATTAAACATAACCCTTGTGCGAGGTACAGAAGAGGGTCTCCATGGACGATCCTAGATTATTAAACGGGCTCCAGTTTTTTTTCCAAGGAAATCCTTGTTTTCAGTTTATGGAATTTCTTTTTTTGTAAATAAAATTAAGATAATAAATTGGGTCTCATTCACACCAAGAAGCAGTGGTTAATGAACAATATTTCCTAGTTTTTTTAATTACACCAACTGACATCCTTGAGTTTTCAATGTTTCCTTTGAAATTCATGGTTTCATTTTCAGAATAAGAATTTTTCCCCAAAAATTACCCAATTGAGGCAATTCAGCCACAACCCATGATCCCCGAACTGAACCTCCCCACTGACCCATGTTAAACTTTGAGCTTCCACTTGATCCCACAGAAAGACAGCTTCTCATGTCCAGTTTTAAATAAATGAACAATAAGAAAACACTTAGTATGGCATAAATAATGATAAGAAATTAACAATAATGAAACTAATGGAGTATCTGATGTTATGAGAACCCATTGATACCAAGCAGTTTGATTAAAACTTGTTTTTAATCAAACTGTATTTCCTCAAGTCTTTGATTATGGACATTCATTAAGAAATAAGATAACTTTGTAGCCTTCCTCTACGGCCAGGAACGGTAACCTTTGTAAGAGGTACAGAAACGGGTCTTCGTGTACGATTCTAGATTATTAAACGGGCCCCAGGACCCAAGGTTTGCACAGTGAAACTTCACGGTGTTAGTAACCTGGACGTGCACGAGGTTGTAGGCGAGGATTATTTACCTCCACACCAGTGTTTGGTCGTCGCGTCTGGAACCGTCTTCGTATATGACCCCCAGGTTTTGTGTAGTAGGAACTAGGAACACGAAACCATGTTTGGGGTATTTTTTTTCTTCTGGAGAATTTTCTGTTTGTTGAAGAAGATGGTCTGGAGGATTGACCCTCACTGGGGGCGGCTAGTCACGTGGACGTTTGGCACACCCCCATACAGACCCCCATGAGTGTGTGTATACCCCCTCCGGGGTAAACCCGTGCCATAACACCCCGCATGGGGGGTAGAACCTCAGCTGACATACGCCCTCCAGACATTACTAAACTCCCCAATATCGCCCGGGTAGGCAAAGGATCCGCTCTCGACTGGCTGGCTGCACCACTGCCGCCTGTCCCCCGATGAACCACAATTTTCCGATTTTTAACTGCAGAAACTGAATATAATTTGACATGAACATGTAGAAATATCTGAAATTTCCATTTCTGGCATCGGATTTCCGATTTGAAGATATATGAAAAACGTTTAACCACAATAATTGTGGGATATGGCCTACGGGTTATGACTGTACAATAACAGGAACCAGCTAACATTGGGTCCTGTAAACACACTGCATTATGGCATACCTCAATATGGTCTATGCAGACCCCCCGCTCACACACAGACACCCCATAGTTGTCATGACCTTTATGGATTGGCAGCCTCCTGGAGGGATGTATTCCTGGCCGGTTGTGGCTTATTCCGGACCAAGCCATTCATCAAAGTCAATCAATATTTCACACGGAATCTGCCGAGGTCTCGCTCTGACATTGTAGGGGGAGATTGTGTGGTGGAGAGTGTAGTAATCTAAGATGGCGGAAGTGTAGTCGTCGCTTTTACAGGCCTCGTTTTTGGACAACATGTGTATAGAGTAACTTGTCTATAAGTTATATGTTTATAGAGTTATTAGCCTTGTTTTGGACAACGTGGATATAGAGTTGCAGATTTATTTGTTTTAACCCCTACTAAATATGTTGAACCCATACTCTACCACAGCACATTCTAATGTGGATTTAGCAGTTGAAACATTTACCCACGCATTTTGATTAGCGCATTATTGAAATTATATGATGGATTTATATGTTCATATCAAATATATAGAAAATACAACTTTCTGACATTGTCAGTAAAATGGACAATTATATTTCACTTTATGATTCTAAAAGTCCAGATTTTGTGCTAATAGCATTTCGCTGGTAAATATAAATCTCCACAGTATGTTCCTGAGGCATTTCGTGACATAGGCTCCTGAAAGGATGTGGATACTATAGGCTCAGGCCTGAGTAGGTCTCCTTCACTTTTAACAGATTACTGTTATCACACACACTCCTACACCCACCACTACCAAGTGGGACTCTTCCCATAAGAGGTCTAACTCGACATAACAATATTAGCAGTGAAAGCTTGTGAAGTCCAGGTGCCTACCTCGCCACGGCTAGCTACTGTTCTGTGCCCTAAGCTTACATCCAGGTGTTATCTCCAGTACCAAGTCCGCCCACCGCTCCCGGGTTTGTCTTATTAATCCCGTGTTATATCACAGAGATTAACACTGGTCACCTGCGCCCTGATAACACTCGGTACAAGGTGGGGCTTATCCAGGAAGCAGATCATCCTAATCCACCACCCAGATGATTGTAAATCAAAGGACGGCGATAAAAGGATCAGGGTGTGCAGGTCCGGGCTACCGCGGGGTACGATACGGGGTGCGGATTAGAGGGGTGTAGGGACGGAGGTGTGGGATTATCCACCTGTGAGTGATTGGGGAGCACACCTGACTGCTCACATAGACTTGGCTGATTAGTTAATTACAGGTGGGGCACAGGTGCGCAGGTAAAAAAGGTGGATGTGGTTGGAGTCACGGTTGGACTGTCGGAGAGAATGTTTTTATGAGGGGATAATTATGGACTTTTTTCCCCCTATTCAGTGCACTATATCTACCACTATTCACTAATTCCAGGATTAATAATATTCCATTTGGGGGCCATCCATAAGATAGGTATAAAGTGAGGGTGATTGGGAAGTGGATTCAAAACTTTAGGAATTGTTCTTGTATCCCTCCTTTAATCTACATTTATAACATGCAGCATGGAGTTCGGAGGCTCAACTTCCTCTTGCCAATATTTTGCATGCTTCTACTGCTACCCACGGTTAGTTACAATACCGAACTTAATTGACATTACTACGGGATGTATGGTCACTCTCCAGCAAATATTCAGTCTCAACGATGCATAATCCCTGCAATATTTGACTCCATGAAATATAAGAAACGGCATAAAATTTCCATATTTCATCCTGATATTATGCATGTATGCGCGGATAGAGTTCGGCAGACCGCAATGTTTACATCTGTCTCGGACAAGCCGTTTACCCACCAATCAGATAGGGTGTCTTATGGAGGTGCGAGCAAAGAAAAAATACAACATAATCTAAAAAAAAAATACGGAAGTATTCACAGAAAATATAAAAAAAAACAACGAAAAACTGGATGCTTCTAGAAGGTAAAGATATATAATGATGACACCTGAAGAGGTCAGAGGTTGGACATTCGTAAACGGGGTCGCGTCGTAGTCGCGTCGTAGTCGCGTCGTAGCCGTCTGGGTTGACGTTGTTTGCGTCTGTGTTTGTTGTGTGTCACGTGTAAACAGAGTCTAGAACACAAAACGTGGCCAGACCCCAGCTACCTTAAGCCCCATGTTTTGAATTTTGTGGTTCACAAGGCCGCCGTCTCCCTTAACCGTAGAAAGAAAAGCAAATATTTCCTTGTACATTGTGCAAAGAAAATACCGAAGACTCAGCAGACCCTACAGCCAATATGGCGGCCGACTGTGTCTCGGTGTAATTTCAATCAGATGCACTGAAAACGTTGTGTTTCTTTTCGCAGAGCACAAAGCATTGATGAAGTGAAGAGACTCGAACCACATGCCTCTGAACCAGGCTGTTTTATTTTCGAAATAAGAATCTGCGTAAGATCTGTTTATTTTTGTTTCCACCACAAAGGCTTCATGGGAAGTTGTGACCGGCCGTTTTGGCTTTTGATGGCTTTAGAACTACTGTAGATCAGTGGCTGTACATTTACAGTACACAAGGAGTCTATGTGAAATCCTCTCTTTTGAAGTGCCTCTTCATCTTGTCCTATTTATGCAACATTAAAATGGCTGATCCTTACGGCCAAGTTGTGCAAGTGTGTGTGGCTACCACCTCGTAGGTTATTTGTTAACTACATATAACCCTGGTTTTCCATGCGTCAAACTGATTTAATTGTGTTTAAATCTTGATACAGTTGAAGTATAATTGACATCCGGACTCCTGCACAACTCACCATTAAGCCTATGAAAGTTTAGGGTCAAAGCCCATTTCCATTTTGTGTTGGCAGTGCCAAAGGCCCGTCGGTGGTTTCTGACTGTAGATAGGTGATGACCAATGTAAATGGGCCTTCAGGAGAACTAAAAAAGATCTACAGCGTTTTCGTCGGCCAATGGAAACCGGCCTTAATGGTGACCGGGCCTCTGTGTGGCGAAGCGCTGTGTGAGGTAGTTCAGGGGGTTGTCTGTTGGGGGTACAGACAGAGAGCTGAGGGCTGGGGTTGTGTGAGGTGTTTATATTCAGGCTGTGTAGGGTTCTCGAGGTAAATACGTGTACACCTTGTGGACACAGACTCCCCGGATTCTGAAGGTCATACGGGTCATGTTCCCGTGTTTTCTCACAGGTCGAGGAGACCCGCTTTTAGAAGAACATGCTGCGGGAGAAGGCATACCTGTGTGTGGTGTTAAAAACCTTCATTTTGATCGGTTGATGGTGTTTTATGCTGCTGTAGTAACATCTAGGGTCGTATCATAGTGAGATGGAATCTATGAGATGAAGATGACAGACACTACATCATGGCTGAGCCACAAATCCAGGATCCATGGGTGATCCAGAGGCCAGTAACTTCATGTTACCTGAGCATTTACTGGCATGATAACCAAATATTAATCTCTCACGGAATATATTGGAGGTTAGACTACCCAAACAAACAAATTTCACCAGTACTTTCAGGAATAAAGGCTTTTGAGTATGTTCAGATGCTCAGCAACGTTGGACTCAACCAATTGAGAATATTACATAGTAATATTGTACAAAGTTACGTCTATCAAAAGTTGTTCACTTTCTGAGGCTCCATTTAATCACTGCTCAGATACACATTAATATCACTCCCTGCCAGAGACTCTATAGAGTGGCTTCACCACAGATGATGCCTGTGATTATGGTGGAGGTTACAGGTATGTATATTGTTATTATTTGTGAAGGGTCCAGTCGGCGGTCTATGATTATTGTGCCACCTGCTCTGCCTACACCTCCACAGCTGTGGTCAGTCCCACCTCTCTCCAGGTCTACACACACTGAGGCAGGCATTGGTCTCCATTTCAAATCCATCAGCCGACATTTGCTTAGCCTTGCGCCAGATCCAAACACAAAAGTCGTCTGCTTTTTCGCGCGCGATCAATTTCTTCGCGTTGACCTGGAAAAAACTCTACTATGACACTCTCCCCGTTTCATTAAGCCTTCCGTGAATGGGTTCAGAGATGGATGTTGGTATTTAGTTGAGCTCTATGGTAGTTTTTTTCCTCTTCCAATTTGATGATCAACCATAAAACACAGTGCAAGGGTTAATGGCCAAACTTTCAGCGCACTCGAATTCCTGCACAGTGCTTTAGAAATACATACCGACTGCTGGGAGTAATCCCTCAATGATTGAGTAAGAGGCTTCCACGGTGGACAAAACACGCTAAGCCTACCTGACAGACCCCCTCCCACCACCTCCCACATCACACACACACAGGTGTATATATAACCAGTTCAGCGCTCACTCCGGGTCTGAGCATGCTGAGTATGCTAGTTAGACTCCGGTTTAGTGTTTGGAGGAGATCAACCACCCCGATCCCTACCCCCGAACAGTGATACACCACACACACGCCACACTCCAGGGTGGTCAGTCTAGGCCTCCTGTAAGGGGGGGGGGGGAGATCCGGGTTTAAATCCGGATTTCCCCGACGTAAATCCGCTATATCCTGACGTATTAGTGAAATACTTGGTGGGAATCAAGAGATATTTACAGTGTTGTGTTACGGGTGATGTGTTTTTACAACAACATGATCCACAAATATTTCGCACTTCTTGAGGAGTGTACTGTATAAGGCTTATTTCGAGCTGGGATGCTTGCTTCTACATGGACATTCCTGTTGTATTCTATAAACATGTACATGAACCAACCCTCTCTTAACTTCTCTTTACCTGTAAGCCATTTTTATGTGAGGATTCTTTCCCATCGCCAGGCTGTGAGGTTTCTTACTTTATCGAACTTAGAGCTTGTGAGAAAAGGGTGGCAAATTATGCACAAGCATCCCACTGTATTGCGCAGTTCAACTCTTTTCTCTCTGTTGAAATGCGGGTGAGAATAGTATACCAATAACAAAGAAATCAGTATAGAATTCGAGAAGGTTTTAAGGCTGTACTATAATAAAACCAGGTATCCTTGAGTCGGTCATTATTTCTGCACATAAAGTCCGCATGAGAAGGCAACCTGTGCCCGACCTGTGCTCGACCCCCCTGGTCTCTCCATGGACCTCCTCCAGTGAATGAGTGAGTCTTTTTTTCTGGCTGATTGACCCTGGAGTGCACTGATGAGGGGCCCCCTTAGAGAACCCTTCCCCGGCACACCTGTGTATAATTACCAGTGTACCTCCGGTCTCAGCTACCTTAATGTTACCCCCTCCAGTAACACCAGGGATTATCCTTTAATCCGCTACACACGTCTCGTCTCAGCCCCTCTGTGATCAGTGTGAGAGACTCAGGGTGTAGAGGCGGGGGTGTTGCTCCTACCCCTGGCAGATTAGTAGGGTTTAAGGTGTGATTAGGACCCAGCGTTGTCTCAGGTGTGGAGGTGGCCAGTGGCAGGTGTGCGATGTGCTCTGAAGGGTAAGGTATGGGGTGTGGGTATTTGTAAAGGTGGGATGGGGGTGTCATTATGAGCAGGGCCACATACCTGAGTACGGGGTGTGGATGGGGGTGGTGGGGGTTATAAAGCCCCTGCACGGTTAGATGGGCACTCATCGCCGCTAGGGGTATTGTTCACCCCCTCTATATACACCCCCTATCTTTACCCCATACCCCCCTTAATCTACAACCCCCACACCCAGCACTACCCCACTCAATCGCACCGGGGAGGTCTGCTCTGAAAGGATCGGCATTCTGGAGAGGAGGGGTGGGAGGGGGTGATAGAGGGGTTGGTCAAGACCACATACAGCTACATCAGGTTCACTGGACACATCCTTTAACTCCAGTCAGCACTTGACCCACGCTTTATCGAGGAATAAGTGGCCCTCTAGACAGAGGCTGCACAGCCGCTAGGCTTATCGGAATCTCCTTTCAAGTTTCACTGCCGTCAATATGATAGGGCGCAGTTATGTGGACAAGTCTGGCGATTTATTTCCTAAAGCTCCTGTATTTATTTGCTTGCAGATATTGCATGCTTTGCTGAGGGTTGAATTATATTGTGAAGGAGCCACAAGTGTGGACTAATTCAAAATCTGCTGGTTTTCAGATAAAAAACAAGTCTGTGGGGATCCTATACCTGGTGAGAATGTGGGGATTTCACAGAGTGGAAATAATTTACCATTAACATTCAAATATATATGAATATATACATATAATATATTTTATACATATATAATGTATTATTTAAGCAGGGAATGTACGTGCTCGTGATCACATTCACTCTGTAATCTCACCAAGGAATGTGCTTCTGTCCAAAGAAAAATAACGTTTTTGCTACAGACATTTTTAAAAACCACTATGAGGTTAAGGATCTGATTAGGAATTTAATCTGGGGTGTGGATGAGGGTCGGACTAGTGGGGGTGAGACGTACAGAGGGTTGTTACAGAGGCTACTATTGACTCCCAGGGACGACGAATCAGCGGCTTAGAGCTTTGTGAGTACAGCTTAGGAAAGGTAGAGAAAAGCCGCCCAGAGCCATACTCTCCACCACAACCCCTCCCTGCACCACCACCATCTCCCCCACATGACTGTGGGCAGGCACGCACACCCTGCAACCACCCGACTCCAACCCTTTGTACTAAGGGTATGTCTCTTGTGTATTTGTCAGCAAATATTTGTATTTGCATTTTGCACCAGAGTTAAAAGTTTTTTCTTTCGCTCAGGGGGGTTTGGCCGTTCGTGATGTCAGTCAATAGGCTGGGGACTTTGATTTGGAGGGTTTGCGTCAGATTTGTATAGGTATCAAGGCATAAATTTAGATTGAGGGCCAGGATCACCTGCCTTTCAACTCCCACTGTTACAGCATGGGTTGAGGATGACAGAAAGGGGAGGGGAGGGATTGTGGGGTAAGACAGGGGTGATATTCAGTGCCAGCCTCAGGGATTGCATGAGGGTAACAGTATATACCCTCTCTCTATGAGGGTAATAATATCCACCCTTTCCATGTGTGGGTAATACCATCCACCCCCTTCCTTTGAGGGTAACACCATTTGCCCACTCCTTCTGAAACAGGCTAACGCCAAACCCATGTTGATCCGCGGTCTAAATGTCAAAGGATAATGTCTTATCATGAGATTTTTTTCTGAATCAAAAGAAGAAGAAAAAACATCAGCCAAAAGTAAGAGCCATGTTGTGTGCAGAAAACTGGGGGGTCCTGTTTGTAGCCGAGTGGGCCAGGTTTAAACTGGGTGTCTGTGGTGAGAGGTTTCTTTTTGGTGAAACGGTTGAGATTTGCTTGTAGAGTGGTGTGAGAGTAGACATCTCTGTGTGTGGCCCGGTGATGTAAGCCGAAGATTATTTATAAGCAGAGATAGATACACATAAATAGAGCCGAGAGGAAAATCAGATCGGTTCAGTGGAGTTCCTGCTATCATTTACAGGGTTTTAAGTAGGAGTATCATCTGCAGTAGGAAATGGAGGCACTGTGATGTGGTTGGACTCCTACATACTGATAGAGCTAATGAATTGACGTATTATATGACTCAGAAACAGCCACTGTGCATGTTGATTATGTGTGTGTCACTGTCGCTGTACGTTTCAGGATACAATTATAGTCATGGAACATACATTGTCAAGCAATAGTGATATATAGCTTCATCTCACCCCTGGTATTTTTGTTCCATAGGCTTAACATTTGGGAACTCATTCTCTATGCCCCTACGAGTATAGCAGTCTGTTCTCCATGGTCTATATCACGTGTATCATCCATTATTTTAGTGTGTACACGGGTGAAGTAAATATAGAAAGCAACTCGTTTTGGTCAAAGCCATTGTTCTCCAACTCGTTTGGACACCACGTGATATTTACATGGCTATCGTCTTGTTCATATCGCTCCGGATCAAACTCATGGAGAACGACGACTTTGACCAAAACTTGTTGCTTTCTTCTTTAGTCTCACACGGATCTCCCAGAATATAGACTCACACAGTGCCAGTAGTCGGCCTGGCGCTCCTTACACGCGTCCCCAATGCCAAGTCACGGCCGGGACGAGTTCCCAGGCCGCCCACTGCACGGCGCTGGCGTCGCTCCCACCCCCCTCCCCCCTTCGAACCCCCCCGCTGTCTAATTGATAATTGGTGCTCAGTTTTCTGGGCCGAGTCGGGGATAATTCCGCGGATAATTCCGAGTAATTCCGGGTAATTCTCGAGGTTGTGTTTACCCCGACTCGAGTGGCTAGGTCTGGGACCGGTGTAGGGGGTGACATTAATATGAGGGCTATTACCCCTTGATCAGCCTACGGATCGGCTCTCGACGTGATAACAGGCACTTCTATTGTTTCCCCCGCTGGCCCGAATAACTAGGGCTCGAGACGAACAATGATGGCGCTTGTATCTGTTGGTCATTGTGATTCTACAAAACAACAACTTTTCACAAATCGTCCAATCTTGTGATGAGTCAGTGTGATGTTGTGTACAATGCTGAGACCTTCACAGTTGGTGTATTCATGGCGTTTTACGCTATAGCCAGGGTCATATCATGGTGAGATTGTATCCAGCAGATGACAGACAAGTTGGAAACACAACGGCATGGCCGAGTCTCGAAGATGTTGATTGAAAATCCTTGTCTCTGTGAATATCTGGGTTTAGGTCGACCATGGCAGGCTGTCAGTTGTCGTGACACAAATTAACATTTCTGATGAGGCATAGTTTATATAGTACAGGAAGCAATCAGTAAACGGTTTACCTGGACCTCCCTAGGATCATTCCCAGTTAATGTCTTGGATTAGATACAAAATCAAGTGCGGATCAGCGAAAAAGAAACGCCAGTGAAACCTGGGTAATTCCCAGTGAATGCAAACAGAAACCTGGCAATATTTACTAGTTTTCTCCTTGTTTTTCGATTTTTATGAAAATAAATATGCAAATTATCCTGGCTGGTTACCTGCGTGTAAGCAGGGCGGGGGTCTAGTTGTGGGCATGATGGGTACCAGCAATTAGCCGCGCGCTTCACGCTGTGACCACAGCCCGCTGGTTCTCGGGCGGCGGCGTAATGACTGTGTATAATTAGGGACGCTTGACTCTCACCGCGTCACGTGACCCGTCCGGGCCTCACACCGTCACGCGCGCGTCTCGTTAACGCGCATGCGCGCCCACCAAAAAGCCCGCGCGCGGCACGGCTAGCAGGGGTCGAGTTCCACCGTCAAATCCAAGAAATCTCAGCCTCCAAAAAAAAAAAAAGGAAAAAAAAGACGAACGCATGTTCCAATCGCACTCGTCCAAATCTGAAAATTGGAAATCATCTGATATTGGTTTTTATTAATGAGGGTTTTTTTCTTCAGTGATTTGTGTAGTTTTTTTGCCCTCCCCACACACTCACACACTTCCTTCTAAACATCAGTGGAAGTTGGGTCTTTTCACACCCAACACGAATTTAATTACAGACTGCTCCCTTGATAACTAAATGCTCCCTTTGTGAAATTCACCTGATTTGATCTGCTAGCCATGGTAACATGGAGGCAGGGGTGGGGTTCAGGCAGTCACTGTGATTAAAACTTTCCTCCAGATGTTTTTCTGCCTCAGTTCCATCAGCTGGACTTAACTACTACAGTGTATAATCTACAGAAGACAACAATACCTCCTTTGATATCACCCACTAAGGATAGTGATAATAAAGGCGCTTGTGGGTGTGAGGGGGGGGGGGGGGGTGTATTTTCTGCTTTGTTCACTGCATGCAATGTTTGGAGCAGTGTGTGTGTGAGGGGGGGGGGGTGCAGGGAGGTAGGTTGAAGAAAGGGAACAGGGCACCCTAAGCACCGCCCGGTGCGATACTAGCGTCTATACGCCATGTCTGGTGTGGTATTTTAGTTCATACTGCCCTCTATACCTGCGTAGATTCTGTCGTGGGCGGGGGGGGGGGGGGGGGGGGGCTGGTGATGGACACTCAAAGTCAGGCATGCTTCATTACTCCGTCCTTCAGACTTGACGAGGGGTCTATTCTACCCGCTGGGGTTCTGTGAGGAGGGGGGCCTGTGAGAATGGATATACAAGCACAGCGCCATCATAAAGGCCCTGGAGCTTGCAATATGCAGTCAGGAAGGCCCTGCTGGCGGGTGTATGGTTAGAGAAGCATGCACTCAGAAACAGAGGGACAGACACATAGGACGCTCTGACACATAGACAGACATAGACATGCTCAAATGCTTGATTATGAACATTCAATATATACACACATCCCACACCCAGACACATGATTCACACTGAAACACATACACACAACACAGAAACACATCACAGACACACAGAAACACACACACTCATATATGGACATGCAGACATACCCAAACTGACACACAGACACACAGACACACACGTGTATATACCACACAGACACAAAGACACAGACACACACTCACCACACACGCACGCACACTCGCCAACGTGCCTTAGACGCACACATTTCCTCTCTCACTCTCTCCCTCACACACAGTTCGTGGGTAAAAACGCTAGCTCGCATTAGAAAACTGGACGTCTTTTTTCGCACTCTGTGCTCGCCGTCTGAGCCTCTTATCATCTCTGTCAGTGCCGGGAGGTGGGTCTGTGCATGCAGCCCACCCCTCCGCTCCCAGCCCCCCCCCCACTGCAGGCCTCACCCACACCATGTTGATCTTTGAGCACGTCAAATTACACACTGCAAAATAGATATAATGGAGGCTCCCAAGGAAAAAAATAAGCGAGAATTAGCAGATAACATCAGTTATTGTTGGGTGCCCGCCTCTAGCCGCCAGCCAAAGCTTGCCACCGGTTTTCTTTTCTTTTTGTGTTTGTAAATAATAATATTATCGGAGTATGTTTTGTTGTCAGTGGATACTTATATAGTGAAGCGTCCACCCGTGACGTCATTGAGAGTTATGCGTCGACGCTTCTGTTGAAGCAGACGACATTTGGGGACAGTTTTTGGCGGTAAAAAATGACTGAGAAATGACGAGCAGACGACATTTGAACGGACAATAAAGTCTCACTTACTCCCATCGTGCACCGCGCGCCGCTGTTATAGATATTAACCAGCGGTAAACGGGACCTTAGAGATTTAGTCGAGATTGTTGTTCATACTGAAAAAAATCCACTATCGGGAAAAATAGGAAATTGGTTGAATTATCCTTTTTGTGAAGTTAGTGGGGTACGCAGGTATCAGGTGTGACGTATACCTTTCAGTCCTAGTTGCCATCGTGATTGTTCTGATGACATCATTTTCACGTCAAAATCTCGCCACCAGAGGGCAGGTGCGTCGGGTGTCAGGGAGCGCCCATTTACCTCGGCCGCGACATGCAGGGCGAAGGGAGCAATCATTTCTCCGCGGGTAGTTGTGGGTCTAATGACAAGACCAGAACAGCCGACCCCAACCTGGCCCCTATACCGATTGGCATCTGGCATGACATGGTCGCATTCTTCTTTTTCAATTTTCGCCAAGTCCCTGCGTCCCAAACACGTCACGCTTCGCTGGTCAGCACCTCAGGAACCAGCGAAAGAACCAGCGAGCACGCGAGGTGGGCGTCCCGCGGGGGGCGCCACTGAAAGGCGGGGCGGAAGATGCGTTAGTCGGCCTTGTCTTTAAGCATGCCACATCTTTTGTCGCCGGTTATCTCTGCATTGAAACATCTGTTCCGAGGGGGGTTCGAGGCTATGGTTCTTGGGGGTTCGAGGCTAGGACAGGCGGGGAACAAAGGGGAGTTGGTGCATGCGTGTTGAAGGGGGAGGCGCGGTGTGAAATTATGACATACATGGAATACTTGACCGCCATGAAGACGATAATAGGGGAATTCTCAATGGCTGAAGTGAGGACAAGACATTCCACATATTATCGCCCATTACCACCTTCTGGTGTATCCAAGTAGGATTATTCTTTCTCTTTCAAACAAAGAAGAAAAATGATAATACATATATAAAATTTGGGGAAAAAACCCATCAAGACACACACACACACAAGAAAAATGCTCCCTACTTTGAAAATAAGCAGCATTTGAGCGAATAGTGCCAGAATAATTGACTGACTGGCAACAAGAAGCAGACAGCTGTCGGGTTATTATAGTTATTTTGTGGATTATATGTAAAGGGAAAAATGCAGCAGCTCTTGTGTAGGCTGTCAGGGTGTTGTGTTGAAAGCGTCATTTGAGTGGCCGTCAGACAGATAGACCTGGTGATGTGCTGTGAGGTTCTTACCAGCCTCCCGGAGCTCTAACCGGGCGCCCTACAAGACAGGCTGCTGTGAAATAGCGAGCATTTACCTCAACCCCACCAGAATGATGACGAACACATGGACAGCGGGCTACTGCCTTTTTCCCGGGCGAGTGTTTTCTCCTAAAACACCAGCCTCACAATTAGGGAAGTACAGCCCTGTCTCTGCGTGTTTTTTGTAGTCACCAGGTCGTGCTGTTGTTTGTGTCAATATGATTTTTGCAGGAGGGGGGAGTTAAAAATCAACACCTGTGTTTTTTACTGCGATGGACATGGGAGTCCTAGCATCTCGAACCCCTTACTAAAAGATTTCCCTGATAGTGCTGTATCGACGTTTCTTTCCCTACGTATATTGCATACTGATGATACTCGCGGGTATTCAAGTCGGCATGGAAATGAAATATTAAAGATAATGAAAATGACAAAAAAGAATAGGATTCGCGTGGGATTTGCAAGAAAAAAGAGGAAACCAGTCAGCGAAACCAGATTAGGACACCAGGGCGTATTCAGATCAAAACTCACGCCTAATTTCCCATCAAATTGGTCGCATGCTTTTTAGTTCTCACCCTGGTATTTGTTGCAACATTTGGATTATTTCATTTGGCAGTGGAGGTGGTCAATTTGTCTCGACTTGTGACGTTTGAATCTCACAGCAGTTTGAGTGTCACGTGATGGTTAGCCATCTTGTGTGGGGTATTATGGGTAGAATTTCAATAGATTTACAAGGTATTTATAAAACCAAACATTTATATATGTATGTATATATATTTATGCATATACACATATATAGTATACACACATACGTAAGCTGTCAGCCACCTTAAATAATAAGCAGACAAAATTGTCAAATGCAATAATTCTAAACAGACGTAGCGAAAATCAGACGTTCTTAAAAACATGCTCAACTTGAAGCCTCCGATGTTGAGTTTCTGAAAAGTAGGATGGGGCTGAGAAGATGAAATACGAACAAAAAAATATAAGGGGGGAAAATCGATAAAAAGACGTTCAAGGCAGACATTATCTGGCTTTACAGAAGTCGCTGAGCGCCTCTGTTAGGAGACAATAATTTTTGATTGGGCTTTGAGCGTCTGTGTGTCTGACTGTGTCATTGTGGGGGGAGAGTGTGTGTGTGTGAAGTGGGGAGGACTCTGTGAGGACGACGCCGTCTGATTAGTCCAGTATTAAACGAATCAAACCCCGGTCTGCCTCCCCTGTTATTACCCCAACACACACTTGTACCAATACTAATTTAGATCCTTGTTTCCAGCAGCCTTTCTACGCTTCTTTCACAGCGAGAAAGCTACTTAGTGTGGAGCTGAAAATTGACAGGCCTAATTTTCTCAAAATGTGGAGTCCATCAGAAGATCAATAATAAGCCTTGGAGGCGGGCCTTGAAGCATATTTATGCTTTCCTGGTCCTATTGTTGTAGCTGTCTAGAACACGCAATCAAAATGGCTTTAAGCATGCTAACTAGTGCTAATAACATGGACTCCAGATGGAATTGCTCGCGGTTTAGTAGAAATTGGAAATTCCCATTTCAATCCTGTAAATAGTCTATGATGTTAGAAGTGGTAAAGAACCAAGGACAGGACATAAATACGTATGTATGGTGAGTGAATATATAGCTCTTGGGGATTTTCCCCTTTTCATAAAGACAGGTTAAATAGGCGGCGATTGATTTTTGTCAAAGGCAGTGGAGGGGTAGAGAGATGAAAGTCCCTGTGATGAAGAGTGCCAGCCTAACGGGGGCGGGGGAGGGGGGGGAGGGGTTGCAGGAGTGGGCACAGACCGATACCTATGGAGAGTTATAGCCGGTCATGGAGATTGTGCCTGGAGAGTGGATGCCACTGCTTGGATCCTGATAGAAAATGATGACCACAATAGGGGTAGGGGTGGGGGTGGCTGGGGTTGGATCCTGGGGGTTGCGCGTCGGGGGTAGCTGGATGTGGGGGTAAGTGAGACAGAGAAGGGTGAGGTTAGACGGGTTGGCAGGGGGCTGAAAGGAGCCAAGATGGAAGATGTGACTATGACACTCGAGTGCGAGTAGTCGCCTCGGTCGGAGGAAGATTACTCATCGACAGTGCACTGCACCCGGCTTCTCTGTAGCCCTGTCTACCCCAGTGCCGCACCCCTTAATACCCCATACCCCATACCCATCCTCATCACACCCCTACACACACACGCCTCATCCTTCTCCTAGAAATCCCTGATGATCACTGCACCAGTCACATCTCCGAGAAGATTGTAGGGTCTTCCTAGAAATTTCCTGGAACTGCTGCAATAATAGTGAGCTTATCCGGTAGAAATCAACTGAGAAACCCTGGAAAGAGTACAAAAATAAATGGTCGGTTTTAGACAGGTAAATCTGATAAATTCTGATGATTTCATAGGAAGGAGAACTGATGTTAATATGAGACATAAAATTAACATATATTTACATGTATTGCAAACGAGGAAATCTGATGTTCAAATTCTGATAATGTAAAACAAGACATGAAATTAATCATGTGGTAATTAGTTTTTATCTTCCGAGTCTCTCCTTCTCATTTCCAAGCGTAGCTAGGAGTAAACATTTTCAGAAATATTTTTTAAAAAATCCAGCACGTTGGACCACCCCACGGTGAAGGGAAACAGTTCAAAATACCACGTGAGCATGTATGTACATGTATTAAACATGATGGTATCCGCGTACTCACTCGGAGCAGGGTGCCGCTGAGTTCACCACGCTATGCCTGGAGGCGGTCTACGGCCGGCGCCGAAACAAAGGGTTATTTATGAGGGCCGGGGCAGGCTCGGCGACAGACAAAGAGTTATTTACGACCACATTACGCGCTACGATATCCCCGCCACATTCTCATGCATAGAGATGCCCCGCTCGCTGCCACTAGGGGGCAGGAGTTGTGAATGACGTTATAGGTGAACACGCGGAAGCGTTTGAGTTACACATACGACTAATGACCGCATTTTTTACAGTGCTCTGGAAGGGGATGGGGTGTAGAGGGGGGAGGGAATGAAACATGCTGTGGAAGAGTTAAGTTGGATCTTCTGGCATCACTCGATTTGGCGGGATCCGATTGGGGGTATTGTCACTGGAGTGGGAGGGTGGGGGTGAGATGGAGTAGGGCTGGGATTTGCAACTCCTCCATCCACTGTGTAAGGCGTATGGGGGGACTGATAACCCTTACATCCAATCTGTACGGTGGTTTGCGAATTGGGGGTTAGTGACCCTTCCTGCCAGCATCCGAGAAGTGTAGGGGTTTGGGGGAAAGTAACACTTCCACCCTCTGTGTAAGGGATGTGAGGAATCTATGGAGGAAACCTATGGGTTTGGATCACGTAGTAATTCACAACATGAAGCTGCGTGAATTACAATTTACATAGGATTCAAATTAGATGGATCGAGCTCTGACCCTAAACATGAATAGGTTTTTGAATTTATCTCACCATTCACATTGACTAATGGGTTAACATTTGTGAAATAGTCCCCCATTGGGTATGTTATCTAAAGACCCGATGGGCGTTGGATACGAGTTCCCAATGTTAAGTCTATGGAGAAAAATACCAGGCGTGAGATCAAAACCCGTCCATTTAGTGGTTGAAGCCTGTTGAGGTTTTGGGGTTTGGTACAGAGCTACTACTTCTCACTGCCATTTTTATGCCGAATCACACTGCAGTGACTCTTGTCGTTCACTCCAGATCTGGATCCCTGCATACTACCATGCATGTATACATGAAGACTAGTAAAACATCTCCTTGACATGACTTTGAATTATAAAAAGAATTCCCCCAAGCAGTGGAATAGGAGGTGGTTGTCACGAGAAGGACCCACGTTCACGACACAGTCCATGTAGGTTTGTGTCGGCCATGCGTGTGACTCCTGCTTTCTATCGGTGTTTTGGATTTTTAGGAAAAAAATATACCTGGTTAAGGAGCACATGAAGAACTCCCGGCATGCCTCACTCACGTGCATTCAGCGCGCATGCGTGGCACAGGTGTCGCAGATAACATGTGAGAGGCTATCATGTGCTGTGTGTAACGTGATATGACATGATATCTGAAGTGCCGGTCTATTACCTGCATGCCAGGAAACACCTTGTGTCACATGATACCGGCTTCTCGTGGCAGCGTCACCTGAGGCAGTCTGGAGGAACTACCGGACACTCTGCCAGAGTTCTGGAGATCATCGTCATATTCACGCGAAGTGGGAAATGCCCCATTATGAAATAACCATCATATCTGTCTAAGCAAAGAATACCCCATTATGAAATAACCACCATATCTGTCTAAGTAACGGATGCCCCATTGTGAAATAACCATCATATCTGTCTAAGCAAAGAATACCCCATTATGAAATAACCATATCTATCAAAATAAGATATCCCCCATCATGAAATAACCATCATATGATATCATATCTGTCTAAGTCAGGAATGTCCCATTATGAAACTACCATCATATCTGCTATAAGTGAGGAACACCCTATTGTGAAATCACTATCAAATCTGTCTAAGTGACTAATGCCCCATTATGTATGTGTTTGAGCTAGGCCCACCTACTCATAAAGTAGCTACTATATCAACTCCAAGCTAGGTGCACCCCATAAAGAAATCCCCATGATATTCACTTCAACCTAGGCACACCCCATCATGAAGTAGCTGCCATATCGACTCCAAGCTAGACACACACCATCATGGAATCCCCATCACACCCAGTCCGAACTAGCCATGCACCATAATTAAGTCGAGGCAGATCGCATAGCACAGTTGCTGTGTTATTGACTTCAAGCTACACATACTCCATCAAGAGAATTTGCTGTCATATCGACTACAAACTAAGTACATATGAATTTTTCATCATATTGAAGCCAAGCTTGGGATTCGCCATCATAAACTTACTCAAGTTACTGCCATATCCACTGCAGGCTAGGCACACCCCATCATGAAGTCACCCGCATATCGACTCCGCAGTATAATGCCGTGGTTGACCATAAAGAGGATGGCATTCATGGAGCCTTTTGATGTCCAAAGGAAGCATTAAATTGCTCCACGATGATATTGATAATTATTCTTGCCCTGGGGAACTATATTCATACGGGGCCATTTTCTGATACTGGCAGAATGTCCATTTGAAGTGGTCGGTACTTACTAGTGTCATCCATAGTCATATAGACGCACGCCAAACCTCTTTCTTGTACCAGTAATTTAGCTTCTCAACTTTAAAGAGAAGATTCAAGGAGTGACATTTCTACACACTAATACTGCGGTAGTAAGAAAAAGATGTAATGCCTCTGTAACCTTTTAAGGCTAATGCTGGGACTGCCACTGAATATTGTGTAACTTCCTTCGAATTGGATTTCCCTTGTGGCTTTTTCTTCACGGTGAAATTTAATAGAAATCCCAGTTAAAAAAAAGCTGGCTGACTGTGTCGGTATGCGCCTGGTAACCCACCCCATCTCTCCGACAGGAATCCTTCACGGAGTAATAACCTTAAATAAGTGTTTAATATTACCCCCTTCTCCCGGCCCAACACACGTAATTTTCCACCCTCTTCTTTTCCGTTTTTTAAGGCCTGCAGGAGAATAGAAAATGACTAATTATTCGTGGCCCGGCTCCCATTCACCACCACCTGAAGGGTACTTCACCGAAGGGCCGCATAAAACGCCCGCCTTCAGTTCGGGGACGGTCCGGGCAACATGCTGACGTCACAGCGACGTCACGGCGACGTCAGCACGTGGCATGGGCGATAATCGGGGACCGTAAAGCACGTTTTAGGCCGGAATAAATTTGCACTCATGAATAGATATGGACGCGTCCGACCGGGCCGGCTTTTAATACGCCAGCGACCTGGGGAATCCAGTGGCTTCAGGTGGAGAATGCCTGCTTGATAAGGGAGTGGCGGAAGTTATATCAGGAGAGAGAGCGATGTATTAAGTAAGATCTATTGTATGTGTAATAGATATACATGTACATATGTACATATTTATATATAAAAGTATATGTATATGTATACATTAATAGACATGTATGCATGGGGCTAGGAAGTTAGAATTTCAAATATCAAATAACATATCATATCTTAATGTTTCAGAATATGCGCCCGACCATAGCAATTCGAATCAGAATGCAAACTCATATATTATAATTTCATACATGTTAAGATCGTGTAGTAAGTAAATTGCCAATGACTACAGGACTGGCATATATTAACCACTGCTGTGGAGAAAGAATAAGGATAATATCTAAAGAGGCGCCTTACATATTGGCAGAGCCCAGCCCCTCATACCTCATCCCTCACGTGGTTTTAACAGCCTGTCCCATGCTGCACAGTGCCACTCACACCACTCCGCGTTTATTTATTCACAAAACAGAGGCTGGCACATTCAACAACATCACTCATTTAACCAAAAGACAATATAATGGCCGTACACGAAAGCACCGGGAATATAATATAGGAGGAATGGACGGGAGTCGGGCTGCCTGTCAGAAATAGCCTCGTGCCAATATGTCGTGCTGGTATTTTCCCTGTTTTATTATTTTTTTCAAAATGGATGGATAAAAGTGCACTTCCTGGCAACTCATTACTTGACTGTCAATTGCCAAACAAGGAGACTGTCAACCTAATGTCTGTCCGTGTCTGAAACGTCAACCCAGCGACCGAGCACTGGTCGTCAAAGTGGAGCTTTTGTACGTAGGGAATCTGTGGTGAAGCCTTGGCCACCCTCTCAGTCGGTGTAATTAAATCCTGTTGTGCGGCAGTTTTTGCCTCTTTTGTTGCCAGGCTGCGATTATATTTTTCATCCTCGATATCTAAAAAAAAAAATATTTCGCTACCCGCAGCCACCACGACCATTAATAGCGTACGCGCTCATTTACGAGGTAAGGTTACAGAGAGGGTGTAGGAGGAGGGTGCTCTTTGAAGGGATGACCTTGAATCCTACATGTTCACGTTTGGTGTGAACAGAAATGATAGCTGTTCACCCTCTTGGTTGCCTTGTCTCTGTGTGGTGCAGGCTGGGTATGCTTGCATGCAAGCATAACTAAAGTGACCGGGATGGGGAGTTAGCTCAGCGGTCAAGAGCACTCGACTTGTAATCACAAGGTTGTTAGACTTTGTGGGTTCGAGTCCCACTGTAGCCACTTTCCTCCTTCGACCCCAGCAGTAGTAGATTTACTGCTATATCAAGGTCAATCCTTCTCATACCGTGTCTATATGGTGTGGGAAGTAAAACACCTCTCACATAGGTAAATGTGTAGGGGTGAGATTTCTTCAGGACTATATTCATCTCATAGATTCGGTGAAACCCAAAGTAAGTCTAATGGAACATATTGGACGTTAGACTACCCAAACAAACTAACAAATCACCCCTTGGTGAATCCCTGCCCAGCATACCTCACCTCAAACGGGCCTCAGCACCCAGGAGCGTCCCATACCCCGCCTCCACGGCACGCCCTGGAGAGGATCAAAACGCCACGCAGGAGTAGACGGTTGTCATGCAAACACCTCCGGGGGCGTTGTCATGACGACAGGGTCGGATTTCACGAGCGCACACGCCATTTTACCCCCACACACCCCTTTCTAACCCCAACCACCCCCATGGCCGGCACCGCACTGCTAAAGAGCAGCGGTTTTTATCGGATTTTTAGCAATTTCTGTTAAAAAAAAATTAAAAGAGAAGAAGGGAAAAAAACCCAACAGGCCATAAAGAACACGTCTCCTTACTACACATCAAATCATTTGGACCTATGCAAGTCTTAAATCTTAACCATATTCTTCGGTATGATTCTGTGAACAGTATCTAGGAGCAGAGTGGCCCTGAAACATGCATCAGGAAGATTCTAATGAGGTTTCCCCGCTGACCCACTTATTTATCCATACCCCCAGAGGTAATGGGCAACTATAGGTTTGTCTGATATCTCTCTCCATAGGTTTATTAGCTTTTATGAAAGCGCTGAAAGCATCCCCACCAGGGATAAGGCTCCCAACTACAACTCGTGTAACCGAAGCAAAAACTCATTTCAGGTGGCTGGGGCTTGGTGTTTCTTTTTCTTTTTAAACTTCACTCTTATTGTCATTATCGCCGCAGCTTACTACTCGGGCTGACAGCGAAAGTGGAGGAAAGGGATACGCCACAACAAAGATGAAGGCTTGTTTGTCTGCCAGCTGAATGCATTTTTGCCATACCATGCACATGTACACGAACATAAGGTAGAACGCATACCTAGATTGCCTGGGACTTTCTCACCATAAACTCCCTCATTCTAAAAACAAAAACGAGGAATGTGTCCCAAGAAAATCCCTTATTTGCGGATAAAAGAAATATGCTAAATACACAGACGAGCAGTTGTAGAGATCTACGGTTGATAGTAGTCATATATGATGTATACATATACATATATAAGTATATGAGCGAATGTGTCTGAATATGTCTGAATAGGTAAATACTATATATATAATTCTAAATATGTGTTTGTATCGGCATATACAAATATCTTTATGTGCAAGGCTATATGAATGAGATTATGTATACTATAGAGGAAACCTATGAAAGTTTAGGGTCAGAGCTCGTATCCCATCGGGTGTGAATCGCGTAGTAATTCACAAGCCAAAGTGGCCCTAAACTTAAATGGGTTTCTGAATTGATCTCACCCTTCACATTGACTAATGGGCTAACATTTGTGACACAATCCCCATTGAGTATGTTTTCTAAATATCTCATGGGCGTTGGATACGAGTTCCCAATGTTAAGTACATGGGAAAAAAATATCAGGGGTGAGATAAATGTATATACATGTATATTACATGGAGAAGGTGCGTTAAATGTAGGGGGGTTACACCGTTGTCAGTGAACAGTGTATGTGGTGGGGTAGGTGGTGCTGGGTGAAGGCTCTGCGGTAGTATGACCCCCTTTGTTGCCCTCTATACCAGGGGGTGGCGGCCGTGTTGACATGTGTCGTGTTGCTACCCCTGTAGGCCGTCGGGGGTGAGGCCAGGTGAGGTGGGGAGGAGTGCAGGTGAGAGGGGTGATTAATCTCACCCTGTCCACCCCACACCTCTACCACACGCAGTCCCTGTGCTTAGCATGTATCCCTCTACCCGTCCGAAATCTCGGCTGGGAGAGCGGTACTGTGCCTGGAGACCGGACGTAGATCCCTGGGTAAACTGATTGCATTCTGGGCATTGTATCAAGGTGAGGATACATAGGGATTTGCGTGAGCCTGCGGAAAACCCTCTCAGCGTGATTCCTACCTCCACCTCAGGAGCACACCTCACCCTGTTTGTTGCCTCGCTTTGGTTTTCTATTAGGTGTGCCCTGTGTAACATGAACCAACCCCCCTACGACCCCACCTGATATTGAGACTGTGGGTGTTGCCTTACAACATCAACATGCACACCAAACAAATAACCAATAACTAGGGCACTCTTGTGATGTGCTGTTTACTAGGGCTGAAGCGATATATCTGGGCGATATTAGGGGAGATTCGGGTTTCGTGAGACAGGCTTGAAACTATGGGCCACACACGTTAGGATTTCCATGACAACCCAGAAGACGCCGTACCACAGCGTCCGCCACCTTTAAGACCCCTCCGCTGGCACCCGGCGTGGGCCTTAATGGCCAACGGTGTCTTGTCAGCCAGCACGCCGGTGACCAGCTCTCACAGGTCACGTGGCCAGATCTCGTCCACTCGGCGAGACGTGGCGAGATGTCCAGTGGAGGGCACTACCGGCCTCCCACCTGCCAGGAACCGGCGGAGAAGTCGCCCGACCTGCCACCTGGTGGCGAGGAGGAGGAGGCGTCGGGGGCGGCTTGGGGCACGTCACGGGATCTCCAACGAGATTGTACGAGACTTGGCGAGACCTCTGACATGAACGCCGTCGTCTGCTTCTCCCTCTACAGTGATTGGTTTAAATTTTCATCCACACTAAATGCTGATATTGCAGAAGATTATACCCGAAATTTAACCCAAAAAATGAACAATATAACAAAGAAAATGCATAAGAGTCTTATTTTCGCCTGGATTAATAATTCCCTGGTGGTGTATAGGAAGGAGGCGTGACCGTCTAGAGAGGCAGGCATGGGGGAGTAAGGGTCATGTGAGAGTGGGTGTGATTGGTGGTTGGCACGAAACCGGGCAGCATGCTGTTGTTGGTGTCGACGTGGGGGCATATTACACTCATTCCTCTGGCTAGTGTAGGGGCCTTGGTCCACAATCAGACACGCCACAGCACAGTGGGAGCGAAGGGTTAATGCTAACCCTGTAACAGACGACAAATTTCCTCCGTGACCTTCCAGGGGCGCCGTGGTCATGGGTCAAGGTCACAGGTCAGTGAGACGCCCATGCTCAGTTCACACCTTCACTGTGGCGTCTAACCGCACAGCGCCACTAGCGACCAGCGGGAGAACTACGCGCAGACGACATTTTGCCCACTTCCGGTTCCTACCAGATTTTTTCCTCCGCCATTGTTTCCTGGCGCTGACGTCGGCCAAGGCGCGGCCTGGCGCTGACGTCGACCACCTGCCGAGGGCGCGGGGTCACTGAGTGCGTTACGTCCCCGACACGGTTGAGATGGCAGGCGTTGATAGGCGACCATTGTCTCCGGATTCTATTATGATGAGTTTTTTTACGCGTTTCTGAGTTGGCGGTATTTCTGGCCGCCCACACGCAGGCCTCACATGGTCAGCGTTCCGCGCCCATCTGTATACGCCGTCATAATCACAGCAGACGACATTTTGCAGAGCATAAAGAACGCTCAGCAAATCTCAGATTTCATATCGCCAAAACCGCTATAACCGTATAGAACAAATAAATGGCAATATCGCTACGAAAACCATGAATGGAATCTCAGCGATATTGCCCTGAAAGGTTTGTATTGGGAAGAAAATGATTTGCTTTCATGAAGAAGTGAACAACAATACTGATTCCTTATATCCATGTTCTTTCTTTTTGGAAGTTTTTTCGAGTTGAATTGCGATTGTTGTAAATGTCCATGATATTTCTTATCATAGATGTAATAATTTCGCGTCATTACATAGGGTTTTAAAGAAATGTGCTTCTCGGTTTTATTCATTTAAGCAATAGTAATATGTAGCTTTATCTCACCCCTGGTATTATTGTGCCATAGGCTTTACATTGGACACTCGTTCTCCATGCCTCTACGAGTATTGTGGTCTATTCTCCATGGTTTATATCCTGTGTGTCGTTCATTCTTCTAGTGTATACAGGGGTGAAATAAATACAGAAAAAAACTCATTTTAGCCAATGTCGTTGTTCGCCAAGTCGCTTGAATACTATGTGATATTCACTCAGCTGTCGCCTTGTTCATATCACTCCGGATCAAAGTCGTGGAGAACGACGACTTTGACCAAAACCTGTTGGTTTCTTCTTTATTATGGCATCACCATATTCCACGGTAGAATGTTGTGTGGCATGGTAATACGGGGGAATAGTGATGAGTTCAGATGAGGCCAAATGCTGGTGGGTGACAGGACATTTAGGACGTTCCCATTCAACAATACTTTAAACAGATTCAGTTGTGGCGCTCATCGAGAACGCATCAGATCGATTTATCACGGGCGGACGTGATAAGATCGGTCAGTGTGAACAATCGACAGTGACAGATTCTATAGCGGGGACCGCACATTATGCCTACAGTATACTCTCACACAAAACACCCACATTCACACTCACAGCCACCACTATTATATCCAACCCGACATCCATACCAACGTATGTATAACACAAAAGCTACCATCCTATATCACGTTACCATATTACTGAATTATATTTTTAATCATTTAATCATATTTTTGTAATCATTTATTAATCGTTTTTCAAATATTTGTTGTCCCTATTAAGGTTATTATTTATTACATATTTTACCATCAATTCTGTTTGTTATTCAGTCATATTAAATCAATATTTCCCTTTTAAAAAAACCCATTATTGAATAGTATTATTTACTGCGCCATGTCTTATCAGTGGCCACTGCATTTGCTTGGACCCTCTATGGCTGGGGGCTGGGGAATCTGAATGTTATCTACCGTGAAAGTCGTCAGTAGTCTCCCCACCATTGTGTGAGGCATCCACACTAAAAGGCAGTCTTTATAGCCAGGTACAGTGATTTATTAACAGCCACCTCCTGTTTGTCATCGTGTGCGATTGTTATTATGGTGTAACGATATCTCTGGAGTTTTAGTCAGGAGGCAAAGCGTCAGGTGGAAATAGGATACCACTCGTTTAGATTCACTCCACCTGGTAAAACCACAATAGACAAGGCGTTCAGTATGAGTTAAGTGTAAGATGATTCAATGGGAGTTTAAATCAGAGATGGCAGTTTTCCTCTTTTCCAAGGAAGTCCTTGTTTTCTTTTTCAGTTTTTTTTTCTTGTGTAATACAAAGAGAGAATAAAATTGGCCACAATCACACAAAATAAACGGTTCAAACCTCCCCACACACCCCACATGGCCAATAACGATGTGGTTTCCATGCTTTCCCTGTCTTTCAGAGGCAGTGATGTCCACATAAAGATATGGCCTCCATTTTTATGACCCCTACTGACATTCCTTGGGTTATATGTTACACGGAACCAATGGGAATTGTCATCGCTTGGAAAGGATTGATCGTAGGAAGATGAATTGAATAGATATTGGATGAAATATAATCCACTGAAAATAGGTTCATATATATCTCAGAGATAAATTGGTGTAATAAGAATGCATAACAAAAATTGATGGGAACAAATATCAAATTTACGAAACCAGGAGAAAAGATATGATTCAGGTAACTGTAACCTATAAAAGGTAGATTAAACTTACAGTTCAATAATATCTGAAACGGAAAATAAACACCAGACAAAAGTAGATACAATTTGTAGATAAGTGATATGTTTCAAACAGTGGATATTGGTTGTTTACCTGAGGAAAGTGCTTTTATTTCTTTTTCATTTGTGAAAGGAATATTTTTTTTCTCTTGAGAGTAGACTGATCTATGTGTTTGTCCTCAGCTTCCGACCTACCTGCCGACCTCAACACTGGCCGCCTGCCCGGCTGAACATGGTGTCAACGCCAGTGGACCACTGACACCGTGACATCAAGGTGCCAGCCCACCTGGTCATCACTGTCTAGTGCTCTGACCACTGAGCTTCAGGTGTGAGACTAAGAAAGAAATTGATGAGTGTTTGGTCTGTGTCCTCGTCCACCATCGAGTTTGGAGTGCCCAGTAATATGAACGAGGCGATAGTCGAGTGAATATTCTGAAGCGCTCCAAACGATATGGCGAATGGGGACTCAGACCAAGCACGAATATCTTTCTGATTTTATCTTAGCCTGGAAAAATGTATCTGTTGATCACCCATTGAGTATGAGTTACCATACTCGCACGCCTGTTGAGAACGGGTTCCTAATGCTAAGCTTATAGACTGTTATACCAGGCTAAGATGATGACCACAGATGACCATGGCTTCCCACACCTCTGTGAGCGGGGTGGTGGTGGCTGGGCAGTTAGCAGGTGTGAGACTGTCCACAGCTGAGGTGTGAGAGTGACCACGGCTCCCACACCTTCCAGAGCGTTGTGGTGGTGGCGAAGTGGTAGTGATGATGGTGTGAGAGTGACTGTGAAGTGTGTCATGGGGGTATATGTACTGATGGCACTGAGGCTGCTGGTAGTTGGTATAACACCCCAGAGACTCGTAAACCCGGCGCTCTTTTCCCACTCCCACACAAAGAGGGAATCGGATTGGCTTCAGTGTCGTTGCTATGTGTGTGCCGAGTAAACTGTAGCGGCGATTAGTCATTTTGTCGCGGCTTCTTTCAGCGTGTCGTCCCACACTCCTACCACCACCTCCCGACTGGAGTGTCGAGGTTAAATAGTCGTCACTTACGTGTGAACGTGTGAGCCCACTGGAACTGTCATCCTGGTTGACTTTCGACGAAAGTAATACCAGGAGAAAAACATATACACCTTCAATGAGATTAGAGACTGCTGAAGATACAGGGATGCAAGTCTTCTGACAAATGAGGGAATTCTTACATTTCATATTTACTGGCAACATTCGTATTAAACGGCTCTTTTTATAAGCATTTTAAATTTCTGAATTTTACTGACTAAGCTCCCCTGACCTGTCTTGCCGCTGGACTAAAGAAGAAGCCAACAAAGTTTGGTAAAAGTCATAGTTTGATGTGGAGTGATATGGGCAAGGCAACAGAGGAGTGAATATCATGTAGTGTTCAAACGAGTTGGAGAACGACTTCTTTGACCATTTATCTCACCTATCTACACACTAAAAGTATGGCTGACACACAGGATTAAGATCATTTTAACACTGTATGAGTCGGTGAAAAGTGGTCGATATCTGTAGACATTTTAGGATAATAATTGAAACTAAAAAAATTAAAACTACAATAAAAATGTTCAAAGTCAGAAGGGGTGAGGCGATTAGGTTTACAGGATTTGTTATAGGATTAGGTACCGGATTAGTAATGGAGAGCTGTATACAAGGGATTATAACGGCAAGGTAAGACAAAGAGCTGCTGATGCACTAAGCCCCACCACCTCTCTCTGTGGCCTATGTATCAACTAGGCACTGTGTGCTGCCGGTCAGGGCCTTGCCCCAGGCCGTAACCTTAAAGTGTCAACCAGAGGAAAAAAGGTTTTGTGTGGACGAGGATTTATTCGGCCCGTCGGCCATAGCACCCACCCTCCCGCATGCCTTGTAAAGGGTAGCCTGTGTGGTTGTAGCCTGCAGCATCTTTCTCCATTTGCCACCTAGCGCAGGTAGTGACACAGAGTCAGTACAGGGCAGGAATATAATGGTCATTCTGAGTGTTGATGTTGGGGATTGTCTATAGAAGTCAGGTTTAAGTGTAGGTTTAATCTCCTGATAAGGCATCATCCTCGTCACCTTGATGGCAGGTATATTATCACCTGTGTTAATAATCATCAATTCCCCACACCTGGGACTCACACGATCAATACAATAAACCCATGACTCTCTACACACCAGGTTTAGTAGCTCCCCCACTCCATCATTGAGTTTGGCAGCTCATGTATGGAGAGAGATGATTGTAATGATTCCTTAAATAGGATTTGATCATATCAGAACGCTGTTGCGTTAGCGTGTTTGTAACCACTGCCCTGCATATTTATATACTCCTGAGGGCTGATGCTTACCCCCACCACACCCCCCTGACAAATGGATAGCGTGTAATTATATTGGCCACATTCCAGGTGACGCAATGCCTGCTTAATGCCAGTCTGTCCTTATTACTGATGCCAATTGATGTGCTTTTTGACGCAGATGTTGGTGTCAGATTGGCAGCTGAAGTGAACACCAAAAGACTCTGAACTGAGCAGAGTGTACTCTATGTTTCTGCTGTTAATTTGTCATTCTGATTGATTGGGAGCATTCTCGTCACCTGCAAAGGTGTCCCTGTAGATTTGGAGATATATTTCTAGCGTTCCTTTACCTTCAGTAAATATTTCAACCTAGAACTACTACAAACAGTGTCCAAGGAGATTTGACATATATTGTATTATACATATATAATGTTTCTCTTTCTTGAGATAAAAAGTTTAATCTAGAACTTTTGCAAACAGCGTTGAAGGAGGCACTTTCTCGGGAAGAAAATTGCTCCAATTTCCATCACACGTCATATCTAAATATGATGGGAAAATCATCTCCAGTGCCTAACTACGTTAGTAGTGGTTGCTGAAAGCGATGGTGTACGGTGAACATAATCCTGGATGAGATTATAGAGTGTATGGCCGTCTAGATCCGACGTATACACGCTGAAACTTGCAGCTTGTTGATCAGTTTTGGTAATTTCGTAATGGAAATGAGGGGAAGAGGACACGGGACCCTTCACCGTCCGATGCTATCATCCGGGGATTTTTATGATAATTCCGGGGTCATCGGGTCGTGGACAGGGAGCGGTCATTAATCATCCTGACAACCCAGGGGAGGGGTCATTAATTCGGGGCATACAAGCTGGACAGGTAGCCCACAATAGGCGTCCATTAGACGTTCGCTGGTACTCGTCGGTCTTATAGCCATCACCTACTCAACCTGCCGGACACAGACCGTGGCGCGCCAATGAGCAGCGACCTCCTGAAAAAATGTCGTCTGCCCGACGTCATTTATGCAAATGAGCTATTGAGGGGTCCCAGACGGGTTACGCAGGGGTCTAGACGGGGCGAGAAGAGGTGGGGTGGAGGGGGTGGTGAAAGGGGTTAGATAGAGGGTACATATATGCAGGTAGAGAGGGGTGCAGGGTGGTATAGTCGTCCCAGGAGGGTGTCATTATTGTCTTGGTCATGACACCTGGAGTCGGTGGTCATTATTGGAGCTCGTCAATCAGTGCGTGTCAGTCACTACCTGATCAGCAAACACACAGATGAGAATAAGTAGTCAGCAGCGGCGACTACCAATAATTGTAATTTCTCACAGATGTACCATGAAAAGGAAGCCACATTCTTCATGATACTTGAAATACAAAGAAATGCTGCATCAGTGAAGTGGTTTTAGCTTGGTTGTTTTGGATTGGTTGGTGGTGTTTTATGCCATAGCAATAGCCAGTGTCATTTCATGAGAGTGAATCTACGAAATGGGAAGACAGATTAAAGAAGACGCCAACAAGTTTTGGTAAAAGTTGTCGTTCTTCATGAGTTTGATGCGAAGTGATATGAATGAGGAAGCAGCCGAGTGAATATCACGTAGCATTCAAACGAGTTGGAGAACTACTTATTTGACCAAAACGACCAGCTTTCTGCACTTATCTCACCCCTGTGCGCAATAAAAGAACGGACGACACACTGGATATATGACATCCTAGACCATCGAGAACGGACTGCAATACTCGTAGGATCATGGAGAACTCAATTATGTAAGCCTGTGGGACAAATATACCAGGGATGAGATAAAACAAAGTTCCTCACAGTACATCTTGTTTACTTCTCAGAAGAAACGCAAAACCTCCAGGGCCTAAGCATGAAAAGAAGGTGTTCTGCATGAATAGAAGGCAGAGAAATGAGGAGACTGGACTTGTAGTCTAATTGAATGTTCCTGGTCGCGTCCTGTGCCGTAATTGTTGTGGCGTGCACTGGTTCCTGGCAGGTTCTAGTATTCTCCCGTTGACTTTCGCTGGTTGCCGCCTGACCGGTGCTGTCCTAGCAAATTGCCACCCTGGAGGAGAATGCTAGGCACAGGAGGAGGAGGGAGTATACAGCCTCCTTTACTGGAGAGCTACACCCACAAACCCAGCTAGCTGTACTGTTCGGACTGTCTCAATCTGCCAGGCGACCGTATTGATACGTTTTTAATGCGTGAAGTTTTCCACAGAAATATGAGAAATCTTACATTGAGACTGAGTTTGATAAAATTACATGTATCTATCACTGGTGTCTCTAGTAGAACATGAATATGAATAACCTTTCTGTTCTAGCTGACCATATTTAGATTGAGTAATCCCATGGTAATAAGGACAACCAAGTTTAATTGAACAAATTGGACGTTAAACTACCCAAACAAACAAACAAACAATACTGACAATCTTTATATATTCATATTTGGTGTAAATACGTATGTTTTTATATATTTATTCATCTACATGTATGTGTTTCAAAACGCGGTTTAATACACGATCAGATGCCTAACATAAAGACACATATATCGAAAGTATTTCTTTGAACGTTGCTTTATGGCAGATGAATGTCTTTAACAAAGATATATAACTATCCTCCTAGAACTGCTGAGATGGATATTTGGGTGACAAATAACAACGTGTACGTGTGACGTGTAGCACGTGTTTCCCTGACGTATACACAAAGTATGACACGTTTCCTGAACGCTGGCCAAGTATGGCGTGTACGCAGGCGCAGAATACCTCACTTCCGTTCATGAGTGCCATGCACGTATACCACGCCTACCAGGTTTTCATTTCCTGGATCCCTTCACCCTCACCCCACCTTTAACCCCTTAATCCATCCCCTACCCCCACCAAGACCTGGCTCCAATAGAAAATAAACCCGCTGGTTCAACCACCCTACACCATGTTTTGGCTTGGCATCTGTAGTCACTTGGTCAGCGCCCAAGGAAGTCAACTACACTCGTCATCTTTTGAGGGCAGGCTGGCACGGTCTCCAAGGAAAGTCGTAGCCACCGCTTTCCCCTCGCGGCCTTGCCTTTAAGTTAGGACTACAAGGGGGCGTAGCAGATGCCAGATATATTCCTAACTCCCAAATCGCCCCAGGGGGGTGGGTTATTTTCTGTTGCCAGAGAGATATTTATGCGATTACCTATGAATATCTATTCTAGTATGAGGTAGAAGAAACTGAAACTAATTGTAAGGTGAGGTCAGGGGTGAACGCCACTGGAGTTTTTAGTTTAGATTGCTTATTTGATATCTGTAAACCAGGTGAATATAAGTCACCGTGAAAAGTACACTCTCAGCATGCAGTGGTACCCGGAGGAAATATGCCTCTTCCTTCAGACTAGACGAATAAAAATGAGAAAGAGGAAAGAAAAAAAAACGAAGTTAAAGTTAGAAATATGTATCGGAGCGATGGTGGGTAGGAAGGTAGGTCCCAAACGACTGACTGTTGTACAGTAACCACCTGAGGCGTCTAGGGATGAGAGGTAGGGGGTATAAAAGGAAAAAGGGGGGGGGGGGGGTAGTTAAAGTTTTTTGTTTTCTGTCAGTTCACTGAAGGACCCAAAGGCTACGTCTGTTGAGAAAAGGACGTTTGTCTGAGAAACCAGAGTCTCCTGGTTGGAAAGTAAAACACGCACGTTTCAAAGGGGAACGTGACACTATTGAGCAGTAAGTGGGGCTTTAGTGTGAATCTCACCAGGTCGGAGTGCCTAATACGTTCATAGTGTGCCAGGATGTCTTATACAGACACGGTGAGATCCAGACGTCTAGAAGGAGACAGCCTTAAACTCGTCCAAAGGCCGGCGTTTCGTGTACGGAGACATGCGGATTGGATATTTCAGCTTTTTCTCGGGCCTCCATTTGGCTTTGTGAAGAAGCTGAAGATGTATGATTTAAATACATGACATGCATGTGGGGCCCGGCTTATGACAGCCTGATACCTGAGACGGAGAAGCCTGGCGGGCGCGCTTTGTCCGTGTGCACACAGGCACGACGGCCGAGACGGGCCATGTGCAGGTCACATGTTGTAAACCACGTTTTTATCTCAAAAGACCTCCTTCATCTGTGACGTTATGAGTGGAGAATGACTACTTTATGTGTTAGGTTATGAGTGCAGATTCTGCTTTATGTGTGATAATATGAGTGCAGACTCTGCTATGTGCGTGACATTATATGTGCAGATTCTGCTTAATGTTATGTTATAACTGCAGACTTTGCTTCATGTATGACATAAAGAGTACAGACTCTGCTTCATGCATGATGTTGTGAGTGCAGACTCTGAGCACTTCATGTGTGACTTTATGAGTGCAGATTGATTCATACATGACGTAAAGAGGAGAGACTGCTTCATGCTTGAAGTAACGAGTAGAGATTCTGCTGTATGCATGACATTATGGGTGCACTCTACTTTATGCATGACATTATGAATGCAGACTCTACTTCATCTGTAACGTTATGAGTGCAGACTCTACTTCATCTGCAACGTTATGAGTGCAGACTCTATTTCATATTTGATGTTACCAACAGACATAACACTAGCTCTACCAGTGGCCAGGCTGAGGTCTTTATGCAGGTCCTACAATACATGCCAATCATCCACTGCTGCCCCATCTGCCACTGGCCTCCTGGAACGACCACCGCATGTCAAAACTCATGCAGGGTACACATATACACCTCCCCCACTGTCCTGCCTCGGGTCCTCCTGGAGGCTGACGGGGCAGGCTGCACATGCTGGTCGCATGTCGGCGTGGTCTCCTCACATCGCCGGTTATCGTTACTACCGCGCTGCCCTTCACTGAGAAACACTCCGACTGTAAGCGGCATTCACACGATGGGATTCACGTACCGCAGTGAGATGTCAGTTTTCCAGTTTTCTGTGGAAACTTTTCACTAAGTTATGAGAGCAGATAAGTCACTGATTGCTGTATGAGGTTGTTGGTAGTGTAAAGTATCATTATTTAAGCATGAATATTATTACCTTTCACCCTCCACCAACTGCTACTGCATACTACAATTTATGGCTATATTCTTGTGCAGAATTACCACCGGTTGGACGCTTGGAGAGTGTAGAGTTCCCCGCCGCCCGTCGTGTGTTGTTTTTACCATTTTACACGTTTCTGGGCAGGGAACTTGCGACATATGGCGCTCACAGCAGGTTAGACACGGGGAAAACACGTCCCTCCCACCGCCCCAAACCACACTTCTCCACACTCTCTCACACACGCTCCTTCACTCACACGGACACGTGGAGAAATAGAGAGACCCAGGAGCAGGGGTGCTCCACCAGTGACAAGATGGCAATGTCATCAGGATAACGACCCTTAAAATGGCCGCGCCCTGCTAAACTACCTGACCACCTGACCTAGACACGTGACCTACACGCGCGCACGTGACCCACACGGGACGCCGCCGGAACCGGAAACGTCAGTGGTTTCCGGTGCGCGGGGGCTGTCGGGACGGCGGGTGGTCTGGTGGTCGGGAGGTCTAGTGTCCAGGTGGACGGGGGCACTGACCGGAAGTGGAGAGCCCCCGCCGGGAGGAATATGAAACACCTTCACCCACCGCGCACCCCGGTGGCCGTTTTCTTGGTCCATCATCTATTAGCGGCGGCGTAGAAATAAAGGTAGCACATTCGGGTTGATGATGAAGATATTGAATTGCAGGGATGGCAGTTTCCTACTTTTCCAAGGAATTCCTTGTTTTCATTTCCAGTCTTTGAAATATTGTTCATGCTTAAAACAAAGATGTTTGAAATTGAACCTCTTTGAAGCCAATAAAACAGTGGTTTGAAGCTCCCCAGACGCCCTCAACCACATTACATGGCCAACACTGATGTGTGCTAATGTTAGTGACGACCTTATGGATGGCTTATACTGTCTTAGCGAACAGACATACACATTATCAAACGATAACTCTTGTACAGAAAAGTATCTTCATGTACGATCCTCGACTATAAAACTGGCCCCAGCCTGGCGCTAGTGAAGGCTGCAGTGGCTCGTGAGTTGTTTTTAAACGCTCCCACCCGCCCGTCATTTGTTGGTCAGTAAAAGGTGGTCATAGGGCGAGGCGTCTTACTCCTGTGTTAAGGCGCAATGAAGCGGCCTAACCCTACATCCTGAAGGGGGCTCTTCACTTCCGGTCGCCTCCAGAAGCGGCCACTGCCCCCTGGAGGCCATGTGCTCCTAACTGCCCGCACCGCGACATTTAGCGCCAACACCGGAAGGACTATGCCCACACGCCGCATGATGGCGCTTCCGGCGCCCGCTAGGTGTCGCGCTGGTGGCGCCGCCTGGTGAATGGGCCGTGCGGCTATTAAGTCGGGTCGCCAGGTGGCGCGCTGCCGGAAGTGAGATGCCCGCTGCCCGCTAGGAGGCGTGTTCACGCTGTGACGTGTTAACGCGAGCAGTACGGCCACCAGTCGGCGTCACTGTCCACACGTTCAGGTTTCCATTTGAACCGCTGCGGATCGAGGGACACTCTTTTAAAATGGCGATTTACACGTCGGGAGTGTGGGTGGACGTGTTGGGAGAGGCCCCCGGGTTGACTGCATACAGATTGGCACTATTTGTGCGAGCGGGGCTTCATTGCCACCGACTCCGGGTAATTGTGTTAACCGGTGAGGACCAATTCCATCCGGGTTCCCGCCGTCAATGTGCCCGCTGGTACCCTCAGGGAGCCTACAGCCTCAGGGTACCAGCGCACGATGGTTCCCGGCCGGTCTCTATAGGTAATATTGGGCTGGTCACTGGACATGCTGGCAACCAGCCTATCGCCCACCTCCGGGCTTGTTATCAATGACTCGTGGGGCTTCCCTGAGCGCACCACGTGACCTATAGGCAGGTAAATGAGCACCACTGAGTACCAGCCCAGTACCAGCTACACGGAGTGGAGGACATGTTAACCTGGATATTAGAAGGTGAAACATCTGTAAATGTAGGCACACAATGTGGAATATACATTAATGTTTTTGAAATCAGGCTATAATTTTCATTCAATATAAAGACCCTCTCCTGGGATTTTTCTATATACGTTCAAACAACAGTAGACATAATATATATAATATATATTCATCTGTATACATCTGTTATAAGAGAAGCAGGATAGAGGCTGCCAAAAATTATTATTCCATTTTTCATATTATTCTATCTATTTATAGTTTTGAAATTCACTTATTTCTTTATTTGTATTATTTCATCATCTGCATAATGATAACCGAAACCTGAGCTTGGAGAGGGATATCTGGACACGATGTTCACCTGAAGGAGACTCGGGACGGAGAATGCAGCACGCCGCCGGAAGTGAGGAGTAGCGCGGGGCAGGCCGGGAACGAGGAAACGCGGGAAAGGCTGTCAGAGAATTGATTGTTTGGTTAGTGGGCGCCGGGAGGGGCGGGTGGGGGCAGGTAGCTATGGCAACCCGTGGGCTGCAGGTGGTGGGACGGCCCACTGATGAGGACAATGGGATCCAGTTGTCATGACAACCCTGTTAGCCGTGGATACGGGCTCCAGTGGCGCCCCCTGGTCGCCGCCACGGCAAACACGGGCAGCTGAAGGCCACGCGAGATCTCGTCATGGAGGACATACGTCACAGACCACGTCACGTGAACATACGTCTTAAAACTAGGTCATAACCTGGTCCTCAGCTGAAAAAAAATACTACATAAGAAATGTATTTCATGTATCTTTTCTGAACTAGCTTCGAGGAAACAATTGTAAATTTAGTTTATAATCATATATAAATAGGGAATATAGAATAACTCCGTTTTTTTATATAGAGGAATTATTTGTGACTTGTCTTGGCTTCCTGCAGATCAAATCTCGTCTGCTATTCCCTGATGCCCGACATTGTAACGTCTTCTTTACCGCCGTTATTCTCACAACCCTGAGTAACGTAAACAGGATGCGTCCTCGTCGATTTTACCCACCAAGGTCACACCAAGGTCACACCACACAAATGTCGTCTGCTTTTTGGAGTTCTGCGCTTCTGAGCCTTGATTTAGGGATTACCTCCACACAGGTGAAAATACCGGTATGCGGGACATTCGGGGAAATGGTGTGCCCCCTGTGGCGCCAGGCGGCGTGGCAACGGGTCCCGGATGATGGTTTCCTCCGGGGCAGAGGCGTTTACCCACCAGGGGGCATTTTGGTCACTGGGCGGGCAGGGTTACCGCACCTGGCGGGGGAGAGAAGAACCACGGAACGCTTCCTGAACGTGGCACGTGGGCGGGGAGACGCCGGCGCATGCGTGGTGCGTCACGTGGTGTCACGTGTTGTCACGTCGTGTTTGTTGTGTTGTTTTGTAAACAGAGGCCTGTGTTTAAAACAAGAGCTCGTTTGATAAAAATATAACAAAACACACAACCAAATGTGAAATAGAATCATGGCTTGAGACACAGGAGGCAAACAGTGACGGTGGTCTGAGCTGGTTTGAGGTGTGAGGCTGGGTGAATCACCCCAGTTAGAGTCAGAAAGAAGATATAGACACAGCCCAAGCCATGGAACCACGTCATTAAAGACGATGGCTCAGGGCCACCACCAAAAGACCTTGGTAGAGGACAATCTGTGGGAAGGCAGGCAGACGAACAGATGAGGAGAACTGTGGGCAGTTATCAGGGGTTGTACCAGTCTCCAAGCAGAGCCAGATTGAAGCTTGGCTTAAGTGGTCTCTGCACCAAGGCATTGCATCATAACACAGGAACAGGCACTGCATTTGACAGGAGAAAAGGTGGAAATGTCAAATAGATTCAAAGCCAGGACACTATGATGCATTACAGTTGAGCAAATAACTAACTCTAAACAATATAAATCAAAGTACTATATGTACTTATAATGTAGGTACTTCTCTTTTACAAGTAGAAACCAAATACACTTCAAATTGTTCAAAAAGAAGTAGAATATTCTGTGTAAGAGACGAATTTTTTTCCCAAAAGGTACATACTATGGCGCTGCCGAGATACGTCCAGCGATTCAGGATCTCTGCTCGGAGAATATGTTCCTCAGTCTTCATTCCGCAGACGATGGGATGGAGAAGGAGGAGGGGGTGGGGTTGGGTGAGGGGGTGACAAAGGGATCCAGCCAGCAGGGACAGGAGTCTGAGGAGGTTCTCCCGGCGACTGAAGGACGTGTAAGAGGTGTGAGGGGTGTGAGGGGTGTGAGGGTGTGCGGGGTTTGAGGGATCAGAGAATCTGGGTCAGTCATTAGACAGAGCTTGTTCTTAGATTAAAGACTGGGTTGGTGGTTGGAGAGGACGGCAGCGTGTCGTGGTGGGGAGTGTAGGGTTGGTGAGCGGACATGTGGTGGAGAGTGACAGGACTGTCATTCCGCTGCTCAATCCACTGAGGGCGGCGTCGCGATTGTTACGCTGATTATAATGCCTATTTTCTCTACTGCTAATAATCAAATCATACACGGCTCTCGGAATGCCAGTGAATCTATAAAATTAAACTTAACTTTACATAACTGATCTATAAACATACAGCTCTGGCTATGTTTTATGACTGTTTAGTCATTTTCCCTCTTGATTTCATTTTCAATTGGCTTCAATTATGTAACACTAATCGCTGAGAACTTATTAATCAATCTCTATCATCCCTCAAACTTGTGATGCAGTGTGATTAATGAAAACAGAATCCGATCTCCTCTCCATCTCTCCTTCTTTCCTCGTGCGTATGATATGCCCAGACTAATACAGACAGAAGACATGGACGTCAGATACGCAGTCTTCACTAAACGGGTTTGATCTCATTTGTCCACCCTATCCGTAGATTAGATAAACCTTCCTACCCAACCTCAGACCCACCCGCGGGTCCCATACGACCCCGCGGCACGCCCTCCTGTCATTTCCGGTTACCTACTGCCCCCTGGAGGACGCGGACGGAACTAACTGCCGGCCATTGTCCCCACAGAACGCATGCGCAGTTGAGGGAAACGTGGTTAACCTTGCCTCGTGCCTGCCGCGATGCCTAACCCTTTCTGTCCTCCACTAGGGAGAGCTCTACTCCCATACCAGGGTCTGAGATTCAGTAGATAAGCAGAGAAATTATTTCGTTGTTGTTTATTTATATAGCAGTTCTGCATTGAGCAGGTCTTCCACTGAGATATTACGTAAATCATACATTATGATGATCATGTACAGATTGAATCCGATATGTATTATGATTATGATTGATATTTTAAGAATTGTATTTAAAGGCGTAACTTGTTGGTGTATTCTCAATTCTAAGATGTATACATCAATATTAAGGAAAAAAACCAAAATAAGACTATTATTTCTTAACTACTGACTACCGTCCATAATGGAATACTCGAGCAAAACTAAGAGTCAGCAACGTGGCTATCGGAACGCAATCTCAGATTGGAGAGCAGAGGTTGCGTGCACCACCTTGAAAAACACCGGGTAAAGGAGAGAGAAAGTTTAAAAAGAAAACTCCCAAGGCCACACCCAGTCGCAGCAAGCAAAGGAGCAATTGGCGAGCAGTTGAGCGGCTGCGTAGCGTGACTTTCATGTTGAGGGAGATCAGTGTGGTTAGGTTTCACCCACTTCAGGGCACTCATCATAGGGCACAGACTGTGTGCTGGAATGTACGGAGATGTATGCTCTGTGTGCAGCGCTGATATCGGGTCATAGGCCTGCGCCTGCCGGGGGTGTGATATAGCCATCCTGTATCGCCCGTGTGGTGGGTACACTGCGACAGGGGTTATCATAGGCTCTGGGGCTTATATTGTAGGGTCTATACGTGGTATTATAAGCTCTAGGCCTTATATTATAGGGTTTAGACGTTATATTATATGCTCCAGGCCTTATATTATAGGGTCTAGACATGGTATTTTATGCTCTATTTCTTATATTATAAGCTCTAGGCCTTATATTATAGGCTCTAGGCCTGATAGTCTAGGCTCTAGGCCTGATAGTCTAGGCTCTAGGCATCATGGTGTGTGGGTGGAGTGTATCTATGGGGTGCGCTGACAGTCAATGCCACCTACACCTGCCTGCTATGTCACGGGTCGTGCTCTGCAAAGAATCCTGTGCTGACACACTCTCCAAGCAGAGACTCTTGTGCTGACACACTCTCCGGGCAGAGAACCCTGTACTGACTCGTTGTCCAGGCTCGCAATTATACTATCTCGTTTGAGGCGCTTCAGAATAGTCACCCAAACACTCATTACTTTCTTTCTTATTATCAGTTGCCCCACATTCATTTCACATATCCACTGAGTGTAGCTTCAGCTCTTGTAGCAACATGATGTCATTGTGCAGAGACAGTAAGCCCACACACCGCCTACACTCTGCTAGCAGACTGGGGCTGGCAGTGTACATCTACTCCGACTTGGCTGAATATTATCTACGATAAGAGGCAATGGCTGCCGGGTATGACCTCACCAAGGTCAACAGTCGGCTGGTTCCCCGCGTCTGCCCCTTTTCTCGGGGGACCAGCGAAGGTTAGCACAGACAATCAGGTCTGCCCTCTCGCGGCTAAGTCCAGATTTAGAAGAATAGTGGCGGGTGTTGTCTTGGGGCAAAGAACCTCTCTGGATAAAGACAGCATGGATTGTTCTTCCACCCATGAAATATAGAAAGTGATGAATATTTGTCGCATTATTTGATATACATAGGGTCATGGGTTACTAAAAAAAGTTCATTTGAATTAAAACTTTCTAGGTAACCTGCAAAGACCTATTAATACCAGTGTAAAGATTTTCTTTTAAGTTGAAGAGAATTTTTAAACTTGATTGTCAGTGCGTTTACATTGTACTATGACTCAATACTCGAGTTTGAATCGAGGTTTCTGAATTTATCTCACACTTCACATTGACTAATGGTCTAACCTTTGTGACAATCCCCTATTGAGTATTTATCTAAATACTCCATGGGTGTTAGATACGAATTCCCAACGTTAAGTGTATAGGGGAAAAATACCAGTGGTGAGATAAATAGCACGTCCCCACAGCATACATATTCCACTGACTCTAACTCAACCCATGATGAACGTGTTCTAGGGTCTCGCCCTTTTTTCATGCTAGAGAATCAATTTTTCGCCGAGATAGGCAAACCCCAGGGGCGGTTTACCGACGGAACCGGGCAAACAGTGAACGAGGCAAACCAGGCGACCAATCAATGTGGCCAGTCAGGGAAGGGGTTGGTGGGGGTTTCACAGGGGGTGGGGGTCTTATCAAGGGGTGTGGTAGGGGGTGCTGGGGCTCAGAGCGGGTAACCAGGAATCGGGAGGAGGTGGCTGTGGTTTGAATTTTCAAGGTCATGGGGTTTAATTCAACACATCTTGAGTGCACATTATCATTTAAGAAAAAAGACCACTTCAAGGATCTTAGTCATAGAGAGACCATCCCTCTCACCTCACACACCTCATTGAAAATAATATGAATAAATCAGAACCTGGGGAAATTCATCATAGAAGTGGTAAATAGGTATCTCAGAAAATCGTGAATGGAAATAGACTTTACTGTATGTAGAAATTTTATTCGCTGAAGTTTACACCTCAAGATAAAATGGTTGATTATTGTATATTTTCGGGAATATGAATGTCTTCATCAGTAGAATTTAAGTTTAGAACACTGAATTACAAGCATATCAATAAACCCTATAGTATTATACAATTACAATATAATCATTCATTCAATAACTACTAAAATACCAAGTACATGTAGAATAATGGCTAGAATATCTGCCTTTTTACTGCTAGTGCCAAACCTACACAAAAGATTGAAGGTGTGTTACGGCTCGTAGATTATTTTACACGTAAACTTCATATCAGGTGTGATGACGTCTATGAGAATCCAGAGTATTCTGTACTTGTATGCATCTGTATGTACTTGTAACACGTATGCAGTTATAATACATGTATATATGGAGGTATGCTGATAGGGAACAGATGGGATTCATTACTGAATGCCATGCTTATAACTCATGGATCAAACCAAGAGCATTCGGCTTATTGACCAACACGTCAATAGATCATGGGCTGAGCGTTCTCGTGACGTAACACCATGACGTCACAGATGTCGTAACGTCATGATGAGCTCACTAACAAGTTGAACGAGTCCCGGCGGCTTAGCGTATTCAGATGGGCGCATGTGGGTTATTACCGACATGATCGGATATAACGTCATATGACGTGACGTCACACAATGCGGCGTCGTGATTGGTCAACACGTTGTGGCGCATGCGCTTTGAAAGGTGATGTTAATTCAAAATGGCCGCCGGGTGTGTGTGTGCGCATGAGCAGACGTGCGTGCTGGTTACTCGCGTGCGTTGTGTGTGTCATGTATGTGGGGGATAGAACCAGCAGTCTGTAGGATCTACATCGTGGCTTAATGCTGAATACTGCAGGATGGTGGTAAGTGGCATTTCCACCAGAACATTTTGGTTCCAATGAATTTATCGACAAACACCGGCCGATGGCGGTTTAGGCAATTTAGCAAAATGCACACTGAATCATTTCAGTAATGATAAATGCACATTTTGGCACCACTGACAAAATAAGCCCTTCGCAAATTCGAACAGGTTTATTTTATAGCGTTAATAAAATGGGTCGTGGTTTAAGAAACGATCGGTAGGCATAGAAGAAGCAGGGGTGGCTTGCCCGCAACAACAAGTCCCACCTTCACACAATGTAGAGTAGAGTTGAAGAGGGTCTGATCGCTTGGCATATAAATATGGGGGCTGATGGATGATGGCGGAACTAGCCATCACTCTGTGCCCTATATTAGGAGGAGCGGAGGGAGGAGGAGGAGGGGGGGGGGGGGGTCTGATCCCTTGGTGTTAATATGGTGGCGTCTGCTATATTTCCGCACACACTAATTACGTCCCAGGAGGCCTCTCATCAGGCAAGGCTCAACACGTCAGCGCGTGCGCACGAGGTGTGCAGCAATGCGTGCGACGACGGGCATGCCAGGGACGGGGCTGTGTGGGTGCGGGGGGAGAGTGTGACTGGGGGTGTTGGGTGTGCCCTCAGGGGGTGTTTTACCCCAACAGGGGAGGAGACAAGTTCATTCTGCTCCATCTCTTCTGTGAATCATGAGAACACGTGTACCCTAGCACACCCTAGCACACCCCCTGTAAAGGTAAACCCCCTACCACTGGCTCCACCTGTACCTATGCTATTTACCCGCGTACCTACCAGGGATCTGTTTACCCCTTTCCTCCGGTCACCATAGTAACGAGACCCCTGCAGTCTCTGGGCGGTGTAGTCTCCAGTGGTCTCTGCCACACCTCTCTTTAGTACTGGCAGATAATCACCTAATAACATGGCAACATGCATTCACATGCACTCCACTGGGCATTGTCGAAACAAATCGGTTTCGAAAATTAAAAAATAAAACTGATGAATAATGACTACTAATTACAAGTAAAAATGTCCATACAAGATCCCTGATTAAAATGGGTACAGTTAAAATATCAGTCTGTAGTTATGATTTAAGCTGCAGTTAAAACATCGGTCTGTAGCTATGACTTTACCAGCAGTTTAAACATCAGTCAGTAGTTATTATTTTACCAGCAGTTTAAACATCAGTCTCTAGTTATGATTTAAGCTGCAGTTAAAACATCAGTCTGTAGTTATGACTTTACCGGCAGTTAAAACATCAGTCTTTAGTTATGACTTTACCAGCAGTTTAAACATCAGTCTTTAGTTATGACTTTACCAGCAGTTAAAACATCAGTCTGTAGTTATGATTTAAGCTGCAGTTAAAACATCAGTCCTTAGTTGTAATTTCACTTTTGAGAACAATGAGACACGATCACTAGGTTGAGGATTTGTTGGAGGCCTTGTCTTTGTGTCTTGAGGACTGTCTGTTGGCTAATTAGGTCCACGCCGGTCTAATTAGCCAGCATTATCTGCAGCCACTTGCGTGACAAGAAGCCCACGATGATGAGGCGGCTGGTAACTCGGTCGGCGACAGGACCTCTGGCCAATAGATCACGTGGAGAAGTGGGTCAGTCGCTTATTGACTCGGACGTGGAGAGCTGCTCCGAGTGGCTCCTCGATGGAGCCTGCTTCAGGCCGCTCTCAGGCCGAGTACCGCCTTGCGTAAGCCTAATAACGTCCTCGGGGCCCGACCCTTACCCCCACCGCCACCCCGACCCCCCGCCAGCCCGCCAGCCACGGACGCTTACCAGACGTCAGACACTAGCGTCAGTTACTAGCGTCAGGTTTATGGGCCTACAAGTGGCGCACCTGAAAACGGCCCCGTCACAAATCACGGCCAATCACAGCCAATCACCTCACCCCGCCGCAGCACGCTTATCTAATGGCGGGGTTTATATAGCTCCGCAGTGAATGGAACAATAAACAGCGGTCCCGCAGTAACTGGGTGGCGTAACGTGCTCACTCTTCAAGCACATCCTAGATTGCCCACTTATGGGGGTGATAGCTTTGGGTTTGTTATGGAATTGACTCTGACGGTAATTCGTTGTTTATACTTACCTTCAGGATAATTATATGCATGAAAATCATGAAATCTCCAAGCTGAGTGGTTGGCGTGTGGGGCTGAGGCTATGTCATGTCGAGTGGTCAACGAGACAAATTAGGTCAGGTTAAGAGAGCACAACACGAACCACAGTCGAGTTGCTCGTGACATGAGCAACTCACAGAGCTCCGGAATCCGTCCCACGTCGTGCAGCTATCGCCACGATAACGAGCGATGCAAGACAGCGAACGATACTGACTGACATCGCAATAGAGTTTGCACTGTTACTTGCACTGTTACTTATTTGCTATGACACACGTAAGATGGAACCTTTTGTAGGGACGAGTACCCATGCTTGTTTGTGGTGATATAAACAATTCTTGATTAAGAAAAAATATACATGTATATACACGTTTTTCCTCAGACAGTAAGTAAAATAGGTATATTCATACGACATTAACATCTAGATCAAAACCTAGCTCGGTGAGTCCCCTGAACTATTATATCTATAGATATGTTCTACACCACTTTGAGCTTATCGTATGCTTTTAAAGACAGGTGTATGTGGGTGTGTTGAGGGCAGGGATTAGGGTGGGAGGGGGCTGGTGTAGTGTCAGTGGATTGACTTGAATATTAAAGAGGCATGTGTCTGTGTGTGGGTAACGCGTATACTCGTTGGTGTGAGCTCAGGGAATACGTGGGAGGTAGGCAGACGTAACCGGTAGTGACCAGCCTCACAAAGGCAATCCTGCAGGCTCTGCGTGCGTTGTGTGGCTTCCCCATCCTGCCCAGCCTCCCGCCCGGTAGCCCCGGGGCTGGCCAATGGTCACCACTCGGCCCGTTGGTATTTATTGGCCCTGACTTAGACTTGCCCAAGTCTCTCATGATGGGCATTATTAAGAAATGATATCACTTTATGGGCGTGTGGACTTAACGCCTGACGCCTGACAGGCCCTGGAGAGGAGTGAGTCAAAATTGCTCAAGTCTTGGATTATGGACATGATTAAGAATGTAATATTCATATTTCTTGTTTGGAAGACCAAATTGTATATTAGACTATGAGAAATAAAAACTTTCTTTTGAGGAGAAATAAGAACAAAACTACTTTGACACATTTGGACTTCCCCTATTAATGCCTGACATGCCCCAAAATCCTGTATCCAAACAAAGAGGGGATAGGTGGAGGGTAGGTAGAGAGAGACAGGGACCAGTCTAGCCCCCTGATATGGCGCCCGTGGGGTCTGTGTGTGTGTGGGTGGGGGGGGGGGGGGGCAGGATGAAGAGTCAGTGCGGGGGATAAGAGAGGATTACTTCTGTTAATAACTGACAATAGCTATCCGCAATCCCAGTTATAACCCGTTACATGGCCTGTTACAGTCCTTCTGAGCCCATCTCTAGCGGTAATAGCGCGAAATGGATGGGGATTATGCACGTAATCACGAGATGCCCACAGGTTAATGTTAACAGTTGGGAGTGGATTCGGGATGAGAGACTACTCAGGGAATTTCGGAAAGACAAGTAAATAAATGATTAATAAATATTAAAGTTGATTACCAAAATTAATAACTTGGAATGGAATAACAGATTCCAAAGACGCACATGATTCTAGATGTCTTGAGATGGGTGGTGAAGATGTCAATCCATTTAAAAGGATGAGAATTTTAATCTGGTAAATGACTCCGAATAAGGTGGTTCCTGCTTCACGTTCACCACTGATTTTCCCAGTGGAAGGCTCAGCATGTAAATACCTCCTCCAACTTTAACCATTCACCAGCAGCATCTTAGCCGCGGCAATCTGAGAAATGTATAAATATTAGAGGGTCATTATGGTGCTACTTAACAGCAACCTAATCCCTCAAACGCCAACGCCCTCAGGTGGGAGAGTGTGCTCGCGGGCCACAATCTCCGCCGCAGCATTCTAAGTTAGAGTGGATTGGCGTGGTCTCCAAGCAGATCCTTCGTGTAGGTCACTGCACCAACCACTGACGTCACATACCGGAATTAGGAACTGGAATTACATTCAGGTAGAGTTGGAATATGGCAAACGGATTTAAATCCAAACCCTACTATAGTGTGAGTAGGGAATATAACTGTCAATATCAAGTAAGTTTCAGAGAGCCCAGATGTATACTGTGTAACTTATCTTTTTATAGAGGAAACCTATGAAAGTTTAGGGTCAGAGCTTGTATCCCATTGAGTTTGGATCGCTACGTAAGTTACTCGGCTTTGCCTTGTGAATTGATATGCGATTCAAACTCAATGGTCTAACGTTTGTGACATAATCCCCCATTGAGTATTTTTCTAAATACACGATTGGCGTTGGGTACGAATTCCCAATGTTAAATCTATGTGGAAAAGTACTACGGGTGGGATAAAAAATAGAAAACAATGAAAAATTATTAAAACCTGCGGATGGGACACATGTTGCAGAGACATGCCCAGCGGTTCGGGGTCTCTGCTAGGAGAGTGCTCCTGTGCCGGGCACTGAGTGAGGCGCTCCTGTAGCCTACTGGAGCAGCTCAGAAGGTGCAGCAGAAGGAGGAGGAGGGGCGGGGTGCTGGTCAGGGTTTATACAATATTCAACACGGCTAGAGCGCCACTCTGAGCAGGCAATGATGGACGGGCGGCGGGGGTAAGAGCCTGCCTTAGAGATAGGCAACGTGGCTGTGGTGGGCAGTGGTGAGAATGTGGCGTTCCCACCTGCCGACGAAAAGGCTACCGATTATATGAACTGTGTACTATTTGAGAAGTAATCGGTGCGCATAATCGGTGGCGGTCAGCAAAAATGCTGTCATCCGATGGAAATTGAGGTAGCCGGCTGATTTCTTTAGCCTCATTCCACCATCGATGAAATCAACTTGGTTTGATTCCGTCGGTGGTACGCAAAGTCGGTTGGTGGTACCATATTAATGTAATGTTGATTTCACCTGACGATTATTGCTGTACTGGGACCGTGACGTCATATGATTGGTTGTCACGATATATGACGTCATCCGACGACATTTATGACATTTCCCAATACACCCATCCCGCAGAACATGTTATTGTCCTTCGCCCTTGAATAGTAATCGGTCTCTCGAATGAGACACGGATAATCTCCTATTGTGGTGCACGTGTAAGTGCAAGGCTGCTCTATGACTGTTCCATATATATATATATTTACATCTATATATATACACACACAGATAGACCACATCGTCCGTTGTCGTGAGTATCGTGGAATTGTCCCCAGTTCTCATTTCTCCTTCTCCGCAAATGGACATGTATGGAAGCTGTTAGCCACCACCTGATTGATAGACCCGCGGACGGAGGATGGCTGACTTCACAGGATGCTCTACATGTATTGTATTCACCCACATCTACATGCTACCCATGTATAGCGTTGCCTGGTGTGTATAGGGTATAGTTTGTATATGAATATAATACAGTATTGGTATTATTGGTACGTAGGCCTATGTAGGGGCTGGTGGTTGGGGAGATAATGCTGAGAGAATAGCTGTAATCGGACTTGATAAGCTTGACCGGATCTCCTGGTCATGAATGCATGGACCACCCATACCGACCACATGATGGATTTGTTGACTAATACAGAATGCACCCTGCTATGGTTGTCGCCAATAACCGAACCTGCCCCACCCCCTCCCCTCATCCTCCTCGACCCATACTGTCATGGCAGCCTCCGTGGGACGCTGACCGCGTTACAAACGTCACTTCCGGTGGAGCAGACGACATTTGGGAATACCAAAGCTGGTTTCCGGTGACGCTTTGTATGTTGCAGAATAAACACACGCGGGCCTCGGCGTAATTCAAGATGTGGAAGAAGAAGATGAGTATGAAGGAAGATGGTTAGAAGAATATAGAATTCTTATTCACTACTGGCTCCTGAGTGTGGGTGGTGATGGTGGTGGAGGGAGGGTGGGTGGAGGGGTACCAGGAAGGAAGGCAGCAGGGTGTGGAATCGTAAGAGGCTGCCAGAGGGGGGATGAAAAATGAAACGGGGGAGGATGGCAGACGAGAATTACATTGAGTGGGAATTGATGATGTACATTCATATTCCACGCATGCCTACAATGAGCGCTCCCTCCGCCCACACTAGACTAACTAAAGCCTCCCTGCCGCCTGCACCCAGGCCCTCCACAGCCGCCCTCCTCTGCCTTCCCTTCCACTTCACAAGGCAGCCATGATGGATACCGACGCCATATTGGATATCGGCGTCCCAAAACGAAAAGGCACCCTTAATCCAGGTCCCTTATTGAGCCTCGCTTTGGCTGCCTGTTTTGGTCACATGACCATACCGAGGCGTGGGTGGAATTATGGGAGACGCTTGGTGTGGAAAAAAATGGCCGCCATTCTCTGTCCGGGCCCCATCTCCTTTGCGTAAAATAGGGCCTCGTTTCCAACCGACGCCCGGTCCCATGGCTGCAAACCCCATTTGTCGCGCTGGGCCCGGGTGGAGGCCAACCGGAAGTGCAAACCGGAACTGGAAATAGCCGACGATGGAGGATTCCCTTGAGTTGGCGACGGTGGCCGGGGGGTTGAGACAATGGCGGTTTGCGGGCGGCGCCGGTGGCGCTTCCTGGTGGCGCTTCCCGGTAACTTCTCCACTCTCCGTGCGGTGGTAAATTAGCCGGCGGAAGTGTGTTCCCAAGACGTTAATAGGTTTACTCTTCAATCAACCCCGCGACGGGGCGGCGGGCGGCGGCGGCGGCAACTTCAAAGGCTCGCTCACAATGAGGCGTAATTATGAACCGCTTGGTCCTATTATGACCAGCGCGCATGCGTAGAGCCGTGGCCAGAATGCAGTCAATGAAAGGCAAAGTAAGCGGCCAGTGTGTGCGTGTGTGTGTGTGTGTGTGCGGGAGTTAGCGGCTGGGAAGTAAAATGGAGTGTGCTGGTGGGTGGGGGGTGAATGGGGATGTCCATGTACATGTACATGAATGGCAGGTTCATACCATGTTGTAGGTCGCCGCTCATTTCCCATGATGTGCATGCGGATAAAAAACCCAAATATCGCCCACTGTGGGTCGGCTATAGTCAATAATACACTCTGGCGGATAAACGCTCCGGGCGGGAGGAACTTGTGCTTGGAGATCGTCGGGTAAATACTCTGGTGGGAATTTAATGTACATGGTCATGATGAATATGGTGGTTCTAGCTGCAAACATGTCACAGAACCCGACCTAAAGAACGCCATCCTTGCTATAACTAAACCAAGGCCATCAGCATTGTGATCAAGTCTTTCCATGGCTTCAAATCTGCAAGCTCCAATGACCTGATTCTAGATCCCCATCATCTCTACAGAACCAACCTGATTAATTAGTACAAGTCAAGAAACACTTCCAGGCTAAGACCAAGTGTGGAAATGATGACAACGCATGTTAAGTCGTCGGGTTGGGGTGGGGGTGGGGGTGGTTACAAATTCTGCGACAAGGAATCTCCAACATGACAAATGTGTCTGAACTGGTGGCTGCATTACGGACTAGGTGCTATGGTGGTCCGTAATCCTCGGATATCTCCCACACTGGGTGGCTTATCGGCAGCCGGGGCTATTTGAACAACACAGCCCTGCTTGTTGCCGCAGCCGGCCGCCATGTTGTTCTTACAGGACGCCGCGTGCTTTCATCCGGGTCCTGCCGTGCTCGGCCTACCGCTAATTGAATCGAGTAAAGACGGACTAACTCGGTACGTACAGCGCAGTGTCCGGGTACCGCTGTGTTTTCATGGCATAAACCTCACAAAGCATACCTCCCACCCACCCATAGACCCACCGAGACCGACACAGACCGACACAGATCCACATGAACCTATCCGAACCCGCACATGTCCACCCAGACCTACACAGACCCACCTAGACCGACACAGACCTACAGAGACCGACACAGATACACCCGAACCTACCCAAACCCGCACGTTTCCACCCAGACCTACACAGACCGACACCAACCGACACAGACCTACACAGACCCACACAGACCCATACAGATCCATATATGCACAGACCTAGACATACAGACCTGATCAGACCCACACAGACACACACTGAACCTGCCAGACCCACTCAGATCCGCCTACACCCAGCCAGGCTGACACAGACAGACCCAGACTCATCTAGACCCACATAGACCTACACAGACCTAGCCAGACCTACACATACCCACAAAGAGCCACATAGGCCCACCCAGACCCACCCAGACCCACCCAGCCGTACGTCAGTGGTCCTCGCCACCGCTCAGCCCAACATGATTTGTAAGTCGCCCGCCCGCCACAACTCAATCAGCCGGCGCGGGAATGTTATTAGGGCCAAAAATGGTTCACTTGACATCGTTTTTCCTCCGATTTAATTTCCCTCGCGCGGCTTTGGGTAATAATTGAATTGTATCTGGTCCGCATCTGTCCTGCGACGCCAGCGCCGCCCCGCGTCGACGACGACAACGACGACGAGGCAGTGCTTCGCTTTGCCAGCCCCAGTTGTCATCGTTAGGGGGCTGAGCGCATCTGGAGGCCTACAAAACATTAACACTTTATCTCTGATTACCAGCCGTGCTATGCTCAGTTATAATCGGCTATAATCGGTGATAATCGGCTACAATCGGTGACAATCGGCTATGTTCGGTGACCATCGGTGACGTTCGATACCTCCAAACAACGACCTGTCTGAGATTCGAGGGTGTTACTTCGGGCCAGACCAGGCTGAGCCACCTGCCACACTCATATCCTACACGAGGGTAATGACATGCAGGTTCTCACTGGGCATGCGTGGAGAGAAGGTTGTCTGCGCATGCCCATCAGTGCTTCTTATAAAGTATGCCGTTGTGCTATTGTAGCACAGTTACTAGCGTTGGGGTATTTAATGTTTTCCATATTGTTAAGGAGCAATGGCCATCTCAACCGATCTGATAGTATCTATATAATGGTCTCTGAAATAAACATGTTTTACATAGATATTTCCCTTATCTATACATAGTATCATAATTCCATCGTAGATGATAACACCTCCCAATTGTATCACCTATAAACACGTATTAAAAAACAACTCTTTATTCAATATTAACCCCACTCGTGCAGTACATCTCCATTGTATACTATTATCAAATGCCCTACTAAGACATGCTACAATAGATCCACAGCTCTAAACCCTAGACCTTATCCAATGCTATAATTCTACCTGGGTCTACCATGGTGTGGTGGGAGTGGTGGTCATTGAGAGAAGAGAGGGAGCAGGGATACGGGGTGAGGGCTACGGCCTCAGGGCGTACGGGCGTCGGCAGACCGCTAAGGCCACACCAGATGAAATAAATATTGACCGCCTGCTGCAGTAGGAAATGGAATTATAGCCGGCTCTGCCCCTCACAGGAGCGGCGCAGAGGGCGGCTTTCCCCACAGGACAACGACAACAACAACAATAGTAAACAACAACAACAACAGCAACCCCTCCAAAAACCTCAACTATTGATGATGATTGATCCAATCAATAATCAAGTATCACGAGTCCACCCGGATAGGGTTACGTTCGAGTGCCAAATGCTAATACAGGATGCCTCTCTCGGTATTTTTCGCCTGCATTAATATTCTAAGTCTCTGAGGAAGAAATAACATAGCAGAAGGTGGTGAGGGGCCTAATACCATGTTGTCAAAGATATACATGTTTCGACACAGGTTGAAAATGAGATATAAGGATATGTGGACCACAGTATACGGGTATTTCTGCCTCGAAGGCCAATAGAGGGCAGCGCCAACCGGAAGTGACCATTTGAGGGTTTTTCTAAGAAGGACGGAGGTGGACGGGTGACTTTGGGTTGTACGGGATGGCTTTGGGTGGCTCCAGGTGGCTGTGGGTGGTTCTTGGTGGCTCCAGGTGGCTGTGGGTGGTTCTGGGTGGTTCCAGGTGGCTGTCGGTGGTTCTGGATAGCTCTGATTTGTTCTGGGTGGCTGTGGGTGGTTTCGGATGGCTCTGAGTGATTCCCAATAACTTTGAGTGATTATCGGTGGCCCTGGGTGGTTCCGGGTGGCTGTGGGTGGCTCTGGTTGGCTCCGTATGGCTGTGGGTGGTTCTGGGTGGCTCCAACCGGCAGCGGGCGGCGGCGGGTGGCTGTGGTCTGTTCTGGGCGGGGGCGGCGGCGGGCGGCGGCGGGCATGGCCTGCGGTCCTCGGGGAGCGGCTTACAGAACGGCGCCAGGTCGGCAGAAGCAATTCTGGAAATCCATTTTGGGAAATCCAGCGTGGCCGTTCAGTAGACCTCGCGACCCAGTCTGCCTCCATCTAAAAGAAGAGAACAGTGCAACAGTCCAGTAAAAACCTATTGTATACAGACTAGGTTACTGGTATTGTTATGGAGGCATCACCTTTGTAACAATGCTGTGTCTGTTCCATTCATTATTCTTTTCTTAGAGAAATATAGAAAAGACGGGGAAGACATATTGTGAAGTCTCCATTGGGTGAAGAATGTAGACACAAAAAATAGATGAAGAATACATATATGTACGTGCTGAATTTCCACTACCTGTTCATTTCTCACGCAGAAAGGGATGGTGGATTGTTTCCATAGCGACTATAAATATGCCTGCTCTCTTTCTGCCCCTAACCATACATACAGAGAGTACCTGCCTTTCATCATATGGAGCAAGGATCCTGTTCGACAAAGCTTTCTTTTTCTTATTGTTATGCGTGTATCTTAAAGCAGTCACAGGGCTATCGTTCATGACACAATATTGCCGAAAGTAACATGTTATTTCTTCTCTCTTATTGCTTCTAATGGTAAAGTTTCCTCATAAGTGGAGTGTACTTTTAGGCATACTGTGTGTTGCTATATCTTACCTTTGCTGCAGATTCGCTGCATTGATTGAATATACATTGGGTGAAGTAGGCATTACATTTGATATGTTTGTGAATTTGCGTTCAGTTAGAAAGAACTTGTATTCGTGTCTGTGATGCTTGCTCTTTGTGTTAAATCTGTTTGTCTTTAGAGTTCTCAGCAGTTTTCCCAGTTGTGCCAGGCTTTGAAATGCATACATTTAGCAAGAAATTAATGAGTAATTTTAGATTAAGAAGTGTATAGAATTCAGGAAGTATTAAAGTTCATTTGGAACCACATAAACCACATTTGGAAACGTCGGAATTTTCAGCAGTTTCCTATTCATTTCAACATTTTAAAGGCACACATTCAGGATATATTGACAGGTATTTTTAGATAAAGATGTGCTTGGGAGCAATAAAGTTCACAAATCATATTTTCAACATTTGTAAACGCCTGCTCCGTTTCTATAACAACTGATCCCTCTCACAACAACGCCGGCACCCACTCAGTCCCGGACCACCGCGCCTGCGCACTGCTGAATTTCACATCACGTGACATCCGGGCAGGAATCAAAGCATTCCTGGGCGTCCCGGAAGACAAAGGCATGCTGGGAAAGTGGCGTTCTCCCAGATGGCCGGCAGAGGGGGCGTCAGGCAGGCCGTGAACGCGGCGTGTCGCCTCAACGCGCGTCTACAGCGTGAAGTCTGTTCGCGCGCATTCGGCCAGGAGAATTGTCGTCTGCTTCGGGGATATCGCTCCCATCGGGCCACGGAATGGCGGGAAGTGGACTGGAGGAGAATAGTGTGACCAGCGATGGTGGAGAGACGGCTGTGTGGAAGGTTTAAGTGTATATTGGCTAATAAAAACGAAATTTAAAGAAAATATCACAAGCTATGGGGAAATTAAATACCACACGCTAGTTAAAGGTATGTAAGTTATGGCACCGCCATGTTTGAATGGCACGCCCGTATGCATAGTACAATCAAAGAACATGTTAAAAAGTTTCCTTTTATTGTAGCCGAAAAACGATGTAAATTACTAACAGTTGAGCGGTCAGGGAGACATGTTGGTATGCATATTCACAGTCATGCAGGGCGACAGCGGCCATTTTGCTTTGGTTTATGGTCTTTGAGAGTAGACATGAAGTTCGTCCAAGCGAGGGGCCATGTAATCACAACCCCGGCCCGGCCGTGTGACCAAATGGGCGAGTTTCTATGGTCACTGATATGGGGGCCATGAGAAGTGGGCATTTCGCGGTCTATTGAACACGACACGGTATTTACAATAACCACGGCCGGCCCTTATCTTATTAAAGGTCATATTTATGACTCACACCCATCCCTCATTCCTACAAACCCCCAACACATTTCCACAAGGGGGCGACACTGACCTGTGACCCCAAGGTCATCATGTCATAGGTCATAAGGGTCAGCAAGTTATGCGACCTATTGCAGGAGGATCAAACACTGGGCACCTCCCCCACCCCTACATTAGAAAATTCCCCCTCCCAAGGGGCCTGGAGGCCCTGTCAAATTTCTCGCTGTGCCACCCAGGCCGGACAGGGGCGGGCCTCCCTTGCGGCTAAAATCGCCCAAATCCAATCGGCGGGGGGAGTGTCGGGGGTAATCGGATGTGGGTCGTTCGCTCGCCCGATGCGATAACTCGGTTTGCATTAGAAAGGCCACAATGTGAGGAGTTAAAGTGTTCTGTCATGACCGCCACCCCCGTCCCCCCAACCCCCACAACACAGGGGTGTAGGGGCTCGCAGGGGGCAGCACTGAGGCTCGTAATGGAGTGCACCAACACAGACGGCAGCTAATTAGATTTGGAATGAGAGGTGGGTCCAATCACATCAACGCGTTTAATGCAATTCTGCCCGTCGCCGAACTCACATATCATTATTTTAAACGAGCCATAAATCTGCAACCTCTGATATGCCTCACGTTTAGTATAGGGGGGATAGTCATTGCTAGGGTGTAGGAGGTGATATTGCCAGTATGGACTCTATACCTGAGCAGTAGATAGTGTTATCACCACTATTTTCTATTGTAAAGGGTGATTCAGACTATGCAATATTTGGCCCTGCGATTTGTGGCTGAGTATGCTTGCCCAAGACGAATCTCCCGGGTCGGAAATCGTACAGCATGAGACCAGCGAGGAAGAGTACAAGGCACACAGTAACGTGCTGAGATTCTGTACTCAAACACAATTTTTTGTCTAAATTGTAGGGCTCCATTTCCCAGAGACATGTTTTTTTATCCCTGTTGGCGACATGGATCCCACCGTGTGAATTACACTTTAAACCAAAAATCCTAAGTGATAACATAACTCATGGAGATACATTGGGCGATGAATATTCCTACAGCAGTCTATGCTATGGTACATAATTGCAGGGGCCTTTGTTCCTGTAAAATACACCTAGAGGTAGAAGAATCGCCCAGTCAGACTTAGCCCTTATAGAACTGACCATTAGAGACTGGTATCACTACTATTGGAGTCTAGACCACACTACTCAGTCGACTTGATGAGTTCCATTATGTACCGCCAGGTGGGGCGAACCGGAAGTGAAGGCCGCCATTTTGGTTGTCTGTCATACTAGATTCTCCCAGAGCGGACGCTCCTTTGTGAGCCTCATCCTCACCACCCTATCATCGCTCACTGGGCGATAATATAACAACCTGGCTCGCCAGTGAAAGTGGGGTGGGGGGAGAAGGGAGCAGGTGCCTGTAGCAATATGAGAACTCGGCGTGGTCGTTGAGAAAATGGGAAAACTGACAATGATCCATCCGTCCAGCGACGACGTACTGCAAGCAATTGTCTTGTTTAGTCGTGTCTGGCAGTTAAAACCGAGCTTAAGCCACTGACACTGTAGGGTAGACTCGTATCCAACGCCCGTTGAGTATCTATATAACAAAGGTTAGCCCATTAATCAATGCGAAGGGTAACATAAATTCAGGAACCTATTTAAGTTTAGGGTCAGAGCTCGATCCTATCTCGTTTGAATCGCTATGTAATTCACGCGGCTTCGCTTTGTAAATTACTATGCGATTCAAACTCGATGGAATACAAGCTCCCCTATAGTATACTTTGTATACGTATACAAAAAGTACATATCTGCATTATCATACATTCATGCGTCTCGAGTGGCAGTTAACCCACCTTTGACACACGTACACGTACATGTACATAGCGTACGTTCGGAGCCACGCTATCTGGGACGCTGCAGTTGCTCCTGTGTGGCGTTACGTGATGTAATTACGCTATAAGATCCTGTGTAACCCTTCAATACCCACCCCTCACCACCACCACCACGTGCGCTAGGCTCGATCCCACCATTGATCTTCTCCTGGTGAAAGGGTGGAGCCCCACATCCCTCCCCTCACGTTATGTAGGTCAACCGGGTATCTTTTTATCTCCGTATAAAGACACCACATACCCCCCACCCTCCGGGGTTTAATCAATGACCTTACCCCACTGCTGCAGCTCAACACCCCATGGCTCAGTTAGGTTCACAGCCCGTATTAACCCCTTGGTGTGTGTGGTGGGTGGTATCCTTGTCTGGTTTGTGGGGGTGGAGAGATGGGGTGGTGGAGGCTGGGGTCTGTCTCGTCCTCGCTCAAAACCGGATGGTGAATAATAGATAAGTAGCAGAATGGAGCCTTTCACTCACCACCACAAGCAGGCTGAGTGATATCGCTGAGCGAGAACCGAAAAAAAAGTTAATGCATCTTACAGCATGTAAATGGGAGGCACTTCGGGACCTCCATGTACGTCATATGTGTGTTAGGAGGGTGGCTAATGCATGTACACAGTGTGGATTACCTTATTTGGATAATCTAATCAGTAAGGAGGTGTGATGTGGGTGTGTATGGTGAGGTGGTGAGGCTTGCATGTAGGCAGGGCTGTCGTAGTAAAGGCAGTAGTGGGCAGGGCTCCACACTGAGCCAAGGCACTAGGAGGAGGATGTGTGTAAGGGAAAGGGGTGCGGGACTTGGGACATGAAGGGTGCACCGTGATCAATGGTTATGCATTATGAATCGCGCGCGTTTTACCGCGCCGCACCTGCTACGCCAGGCGCGAATTAAAGAGCGGAGAATTGACGCTTAAGGCCTGCTCACACTAATCGCGTACGAAGCGCGCAAATCCACTTCCCACGGGAGCCGCCCCTGGGACTGGAAATCTCACCTAGATGTTATTGGTCACGTGCCGAGAGGAAGGTAGTTCCAGGGGTGTTATGCTCATGGTGGGATCCCCCAGAGCAGCTCACTAAATACCTGTAGTGTGAATGGAACGAGCAGCTCTGAGCAGCTTGCTAAATGCGCATAGTGTGGAAGTGGTGGGCATCTAGTACGCTCGTAGTGTAAATGGTACGAACAGTTCGCTGAGATCTTTTAGTGTAAACGGGACGAGAAGTTCACTGTAATCTCCTTGTGTAAATGGTACGAGCACTTCACTGTTATCTTGTAGCGTAAATGGTACGATCAGTTCACTGGGATCTTCTAGTGTAGATGGGACGAGCAGGTCGCTGTAATCTCATAGTGTGAATGGTACAAGCAGTTCGCTGTAATCTCCTGTAAATGGTATTAGCAGTTCGCTGAGATCTCGTAGTGTGAAAGGTACGAGCAGTTCCTCGTAGTGTAAATGGGACGAAAAATTCGTTGAGATTCCGTACTTTAAATGTTATGAGCAGTTCGCTGAGATCTCGTAGTGTAAATGGTACGAGCAGTTCGCTGAGATCTCGTAGTGTAAATGATACGAGCAGTTCACTGAGATCTCGTAGTGTGAAAGGTACGAGCAGTTCCTCGTAGTGTAAATGGGACGAGCAGTTTGCTGAGATCTCGTAGTGTGAAAGGTACGAGCAGTTCCTCGTAGTATAAATGGGACGAGCAGTTGGGAGCAGCTCGCGGCGGGCGCCGTAACAGCCCGCAGTATGAGCTCAATCAGGGTGTCGGCGCGCTCCTAACGACGTCGGCATTAATCTGTTAGTGCTACTTAGGCCGCCCAAAATGGGTCTGATCCATGATAAACCCAGCCGATAAGGCGTATGTGGGTTGTACCCCTGCTGCTAGCAGGCTATCTACGTGCTGATAACGACCGCATATCTGAAGGTTTTTTTTTTAAAGTCAGTGACGTTCCCAGAAGCTTCATGCTCTCCTCTCCCTATGAGCATCTCATACGAGTTGGCTTTGAGTACGTTTTTGCGTAGCTCAGTAACTGAGACCACGGGAGGATTATGGTAATCTTAGGTGAAGTGTAAACAGGGTATCTGGTTAATACACCTTGAGGAGTATAGATTTAACGGTAGTAGCTCTACACTGGTATATCCAGAAGGTGACCCTTATCGTCCTGCGACCGCCACCCCACATACCACTCTCCACTCCCTGCCTGTGGCGAGCTGCTCGAGGCATGGACGGGGCTGCAGTGAGCAGGTAAACACCTCATTAGAGTAGACCGCTATACACTATATTGACTGGTTTCAGACGAAAGCGGTCGTATGCCCCGAGGAGTTGACGCGTAGTAATATAAGAGCGAATGCGAGGATATTGCGCAGAGGCAACTTTGAGGAGTATACAGCCTTTTTTAAATCTAAAACCAGTCTATATTGTATTTATTATCCACCTTTTCCTGAAAAGCGGGGTACTGATATAAGCCCTATTTTTCCGTACGCGCCAGCTACTGCAGCCCGGAGCACACAACATATCCCTCTCCTCGGATCCTTGGACAATATGTATTAGGCGGATAGTAAAAACGTATTCTCAGCATATCTGTGTACATACGCTGCTCCAACCAACCATGGACAGATCACAGCGAGATCGACTGTATGAGACGTGGAAGACAGGCAAGCAGGAAACACAGAGGCACGGTTGAACCCCAGATCCCGCTGTCCTAGGGTGCAATAACTCAGAATAGAGTTGCTCTTTTCTCAGGGGGTTGGGAGGGTGTGGCAGTTTTACTTCTCACACCTCAATCTCCCACCTGAATACGGAAACAATGCAGCGAGGTGTCGGCACTAAAATTAGAGCCTGCCGTAATCTCGTTGGAGGCTTAGCCCAGAATGAACGAGGGCGGGAAGATGGGGGGAGGGGGGGATTTCGCTGAACGATCGGCGGATGGATGCTACAAGGGTTAAGGTGGAGAGAAAGGAGGAAACTGTACAACGATGAACACTAACTGATACGATGAATGGAGATTCGGACAGGGAGGTGTAGCTGAAAGGATTAGAGAGAATTCGTACAGGATGACAGAGATCTGTGTGAAATATACGAACTGATATGAGGGGGTCCTATTGCTAATTGGATTGTACGAGTGAGATGCATGTATGCAGTCACACTCTGGCTGGCATGTGAGTGTTAGTGTGCTGTTTTGTGAAGGAATGCTGAGAGGAGAAAGGGCTCCACGGACTCTGTCAGAGCCTTGCACTAGAACACACGCCGCCCGCCCACACGCGCGCTGCACGGTCGATGGCTGCTGTGTACGACCACCTCCAGCAGCGCTTAGCCTAGCACCACCGCCCGCCGCCCGCCGCCCGCCGCCCACCGCATAGTCCTTACAGACCGCCGCCCGCCGCCCGCCGCCCAGTCCTTACCGCCCGCCGCCCGCCGCCCGCCGCCCGCCGCCCGCCGCCCGCCGCCTCCTGCAGGCGCCAGTCAATAGCAGCGCCCGTAAGGCGGGGTAACCTACAGCCACTCCCACCATGTCCCACACCTTTAAAGATCACCCTAATAATCCCTGCTATCACCCTCACCCCTAGTATAAACCCTCCCCCTCCTCCCCTCCCCGATCCCAGCCCGGGTACGGCAGTGTCGGGGTGCTTATCGCTACATTCCGATACGGGGCCCTTGTGTGCGGATTAGTTACGTTTATGGCGGGATTCCAAGGCAACTGGAGGCAGGTATTGATCTTTAAATGGTGGCTGTAATCAGAGAGCGGGGACTGGGATATGTTTAGAAGGACTGTAGGCGGGGCGACCCTCGGAGCCGCAGTTACAGCGGGAAATCCTGATCCATGGCCATTGCAGCATTCCGGGATTTGAATTTGGAGCCAGGGAGGTGGAGAAGTGGGGGAAAATAGCCACAGGTTGTTGCGTCGGCTGTACAAAAGATGGGAATTGAGCAGATAGGACCCTCGGGGGCCACAAGGTTAGACTGTCCTTGGTAACAAATTGCCTTGAGCAGGCTGGCGGAGAAAAACCAAATTCCAAAGACATCTAGAACCTCGGGATGGTGACTTTTGAGGAAAAATTCCAGATTTAAAAAGAGAACTAGGGAAACGCTGCTCTTTTGTTGCCCAAAAAGCGGGTGGCTTTTAAATGAGAATGAAGCATGTTTTCTGGGGAAATTATTCTGACATTTTGAATCATTAAAACAGGAACTCTGCGAGTTTTTCACGAGGCTCCAATGGATCCAGTTGAATGAGAGCTGAAGGGAGAGACGATTATACTGAACAGAGACTCTGGCTTCCCAAAGAGCATCACAGTGCAGGGCTCTTGTTTACTCACGTTAAATCTCTACGATCTGGATAATATGAGTTATGTAGCTAAGTGAAGGAGACACAAAAGCAGTAGATTTTTCCCGATTCGTTAATCAGGACAACAGTTGTTTAATTATTCCTACTTTTGGAATGAGGATTAGTATTGGCAATAAGGATGAATTCATTCTTATTCTCATTGGTGTATGGAGGCTCTAAAATGGCCAAGGTTTCGGCAGGTCATGGTATTGCCCTCAAGTGTGAGACTAGCATAGCGCTTGTGGTACTCCCTGCAGAGGGAACATAGCTATTGCCTTATGGAAGCGGCCATCTTGCCCCCCCAATGCTAAACTAAACACCAGGTGGCAGGTCCAGTTATCAATGGATTTTATCAAAAATATTCTGTTGGTTTGCCATAAAAGGGGTTTAACTTCGTGTCACGATTATCTATAGATTATGACAGCAGCGGAAAATAGTGGTTGTCCCATGACATTTGCGCAATATAATAATTTCCTACCGGATGATGGCAGAACTAGCAATCACTCTACAGGATGGATGTGGTCCACTTCCTAGTTTACTTTTACTTTCTGCCCACGCCCACTGCCCACTCCACTCAGGCCCACTCCTTCCACTGATGGTCTCATCACGACAGGATGGCGTGTGGCCGAGAATTGGGTCACGTCGAGTACAGTGTCCAGTCACCCCTGTATACATCCCCCACCCACTCCCAACCCTCCCTCCCACACTATCTCCAGTGTCCGGTCACTCTGCTATATACCAGATTGCCTCCTAGACTGGCTTCAGTCCCTGCCTCCCATGATGCAGAGACAGGTACGTCCAACCCCAAGCGCCTCGAAGAATCTGTTAGGAGACTCTCTATGCTGTGAGGGGTGGGGGCTGTGGGGGTGGTTGCTGTGAGGGGTGGTTGCTGTGAGGGGTGGCGGCTGTGAGGGGTGGCGGCTGTGAGGGGTGGTTGCTATGGAAGGTGGTTGCTGTAAGGGGTGGCAGCTGTGAGGGGTGGCGCCTGTGAGGGGTGGGCTTTGCCATGAAGGATGGGGATTCAGGGGGTTTGGGCTGTGCTGTGCGGGGTGGAGATTCTGGAGGTCGGGGTGCTGTGCTGTGAGGGGTGGGGATCCGGGGTTGGCGGGGTACGGCTGTGAGGGGTTGCGCATCACCCGTCTCTGGGACACGGGATCAATGTTGGCACGCTGTGTACGCTGCCTTGGCACTGTGTCGGTGTATGTATCTAAATATATACGTCTGTGTGGAGGAGAGTGAGTGCAGAGGGCGGTGGACTGTGAAACCCGTATGACGATGAGTGGGTTGGTGCAGGCGTAACGCTTTGCCTCATCGTACGGCGGCTCCAGGCTGTATGGGGGCAGTGTACATGTATACGTGTGTGTACCAGCATGCAGGATGTGTCCACAGACAGGAAACCGGTGGCGCCTCCTGTTAGCGCCTCCCGTAGCGGCAGCGTATAGATAGTACCTCATGTGCATCTCATTGAGGGGTCTAGAGAAGTAGGCTATATCGATGTTCTATGCTCCCCCATTGATCAGATACATTCCTCTGCCTTCGGCATCGTGATGTATCTGATCAATAATATCCGAGCGCATGCAAGGATATTTCGTAGGGTCACCTCCGAAGAGCATGACACCTCTTTTATCGGCTCTCAGCCACTCTATATTCTATTATTATCCGTCTTTATCCAACCGATTTTAGGTCACTTTAGTTATGCACTTTTTTTCATACTGCAGTATACAAATCCGTATACTCCAGTTGCGGTACCTGACAAGTTTTACATAATGGGTACCTTGCACATTTTTAATGGGGTCTTTGTATCCGATGGATAACAATGTTAGGTTTTCGGGCGTAAAGCAGCGACATGCACATAGAAGAGAGTTGTATGTAGCAGAAAAGAGAGTATCCTAGTCTCTCTGGTGGCATGCAGCACACAGGCCTCGTGGATGCTAACATCACCATCGTATGCAATCCACGGCGATGTAACGTGGGCAGATCCCACCTGCTTCTGGTCTAGTAAGCGGCGAGCCAGTGTAGGGGAGGAGACAGTTATGGATGGCCCAGGAAGCAGCTGGGAGAGTGTCTAAAGGAGGTGGGGGGAGAGTAGACGCATCCTCTCCCAGCCGAGGTGTGAGCTCTACCATACACAGGAGCACTCTCCCAGCGGATATAAACTGAAGAGTTGGTCATATTTTTATAATACATGGATACCTCTTTGGACTTAATGTCGTTCTTGACTCAATTCAGTTTCTATCTTCCTGAATATTTTTGGAAGCGTACTTTGTGGCCTACTTAAGGAAAAGTGTACGCAGTTTACATTATAAACACTATATGTCAACATACAGTCAATTAATAGGGAAGAGGGGATAGAGTCAGGATCTACATGAAAGCACCGTTTCTAGGGAGGTCAACACCAATTTTCCCAACATGACAACTACTTCATGCTGAAATACTTGCCTCTCCGTAATAGACCCGCACCAGTGGCGTGTATGTTCCGGAGAGGCAAGTGCCGCTGGCGTCGCAGACAGGGGTGAAGGTCGGCGGTAGATGTGTTGCCTGGACAACACAAGGTGGCAGACGCTCAGGGCATTAATGCCCTGTGGGGTACGTTGGAAGAAACATGAAAGGTCCAACGCATTATTGTGCGCATCTTGTTTCATAAAACAGTACACCAGGAACCATTTACCACCTTCAGTATAGGATGGGATAGTCTGCCTTCGCTTGTCCCAGTCGTGGTGTCGACACCATTACCAGCATGTGGCCAAAGTAGCTGATGAATGATTTATTTCTTTACATCAGATATCATTGGAACCATTTCACATAATTCTCACTCTATTGCGATAGTAATCATATTCTCTGATATGGTAACAACTGAGTGATGTTGTCCAATAGATATATGATCAATACAGACTTTAGGACGGAATGGCATTAAAAATAAAAGAGGGTCCAAAGTACCATATGAGTACATCAAATATGATCGCCTGCGATGAAGGTTGAATTATATCAGGTTCCATTGAGGGCCCAAAGATCAGAAAATCATAGACCCACTTCTCTCCCACCCCCGACCACCCCCACGACCCCACTCTACAAGCGTCCCTGCTAGATGTCAGCACCGTCACCGCCTTTGGACTGCGCCGGCGCAGAGCGGACCCACTTCCGGTGGTGGATTTGTTTCTGTGTTTCGATTGGCTGTATAAATACGCCGCTTATCGGTCGTGCGCAGTAATAGCCTAGATCCAAACAGAGCAGGAGGACCCGGCCATAGTACGTGGAGCCGGGGTGGGGGGCTGGAGCGAGGGTCGTGTGTGTTGGGGGCAGGTGGGTGGCAAGCAGGAGGCCCCAGCCACGATGTCTATCGTCGCTGACGTCTCTGGGTTTTATCACCAAGTCTGCAGCCGAGGGCACCCAAGGCTCGATTCCTTTCTCGTCATTGCTAATTAAATTAATTCAAATATGCTCATCGGCGCAATAAAATGCAGGTATTATATTGGATGGTCTTTATGGTATTACTGCAGATCTCTTTGTGATGTCAGGCTACCCACGGTAGCCATTCAATGAGCTATAACTTTAAAGTATTGATTTACTTATTTATACAGAAATATGTATTTGATTATTAAAATAAAGCTAGTAAAACTATTTCTGGTGCAGTATGGTGCCTCGTGCATGACAACATCTTCCATTATCGCCCGTTGTCAGATCGAATATCAAGGGGCCACACACAACGTCAGAAAAATCGCAGACCACAGAGTTATCTGTATTTAAAAACAATCATTCAGAGTGATAATCCTGTCATAGGTTTTTATATATTTACTAGCTCACATGATCTTGACTCTCTCAAATGCGCACCAAAGTTTTCCTCTTCCGGGCCTCTCCGTTCTGCCCTCTGGTGGCCACCTGAGTTGTAACGGCATTCCCCAATTCAGGTCCTGCTCACCAGACCGGAACTAACCCGCGTTAATGCGCCACGTCGCCGCCAGGTGCACGGTGACCCAGCCTCGTTATGAAGTGAGCGCTGCCCTGGCAGCCGCCATCTTGGAGATCTATCAAAATAAACAGAAACATATGACGGGCGAAAGTCGATCCGGGCCGGCTGAGGTAAGACACACCGCCTGTCCCACCCGGCGGCGCTGCAGTCGCGGTATTTATTGCCCTCCCGAGGGAAGAGCTCCTCAGGAGGCCCCGTATGTAAGAGAAAAAGGAGGCAGCAGACGACATTTAGAAGATGATACATCCGCTGAAAGACGCGCGCATTATTCATACGCGGAATAGTTCAAAACTAGGGAAGAAACTTTTATGAAGGATTCCTGACTTGCCCTGGCCGCATCGTCCCCTATCAGTGCCACCAAGTGAGAGAAAAACACACTGCTGGTGAAATAAAAAAGAGAGAATATGGCAGTGGGGGACAGAGGTTAGGTTACTTGTAGACAAACGATCAATCTTCGGTATGATTATAGCCCTGGGGACCTGACAGTGTTTCATGTTTTGAAAAGGGCAGCCGGACTCTAAGACGCTCCCCTGATCTGACAGGTGAAGAAAAAATAAATAAAACCAGGAGAAAGTATCACAGAAGTAGCATTATTATTGCCATCGCTCCACAGTTGGTGCTGGCTGAAGCTCCTGTTATTATACATCGGCCGTCCAACGGGTGAGCGACTCAACATGTGGAGATGCAATGCATCCTGGGTAGGATTTGCGGTGCTGACAGGTCACGTGACGGTCAGTGATGGACTGGCTGGTTACCGGTGTACCGTGTTGGCCTGGTAACCGTACCCATTGTGTTGTGGCGTCTGTGGGTAGGTTTGGAGGCTGGGCTTAAGGCCTGGTGTCGCTTACCGCTCGCTCAACTCTCGTTCGCTAACCGTTACCACGTGGTAGTCTGAGCTGCTCCGCAATTGCTCTACAATAGCCGTGAGCCACTCACACAACTGAGACCCACCAGGAGGGGGCCAGTGTAAACAGCGTGCTAACATCAGAGTCGGCCGTACACAGGGAGGCTATTCACTCTGTCTATTATGTGTGGGAACCTGAACGGTTCATTCTGTCAGTTGTATATTGACATGTGAGCTGCTCTTAGTAAATCCTGGTGGGGTGAATATTTACTATCTACCTACTACACAGTAGCCTGCGGAAACTCAGTATAAGTTCATTTTAGGTATGCACTATTTTTCATGCGCACTAACTTTCCGTAAGCCCACTTTATCGGAACTCTGAACATATAACTATCGTAAAACTGGATGAGTTTTTATCTTGGCCACCATATGCCACGACTGGAGTTTGGCATAGTGATTTCACGAGGCGAAGCCGAGTCAAGTCCAGAGCTAAAATACCAGGAGTGGCATGCGGTGGCCACGGTTAAAACGAATCAGGTTTTGATTTTATTCTACCCTGTCTCCTCGATTTTGGAATATTATGTGATAACTCAATGTTAAGCCTATGGGATTTTATATTAGGGGTAGAATAAATACCCGTATGCGCTGGGTATGTGAACATCCATTAAGAAATCAAACTTCCGACAAACAAGCCCAGGAATCCCGGTGAGGATGGGTGTGTTGACTGGAGGGGTGGGCATAGGAATCCAGTCTGTACTGAAATGGCGATTGATTCAGTCGGAAATACCACTATCTGATGAGCCTGCTAAGTTAAGAGATCCTGCTTTAACCACCCCTCTCCCCTCGCCTGATCGCTTCAGGCATCTATCTCCCTGCTTATCAAACACCACATTGCTCTTAGCTGTTGGTATCGATTCGTAAAGTACTACAGGGACTCCTGAAATGTGATAGGGATTAAGTGAATATACATTCTAATCCGACGGGGTTACCAAGTGCTTGTATATTTGGATTAGAGAGAAGGCTAATAGTGCATCTGCCGGTATTCGTCCGATGTCTGTTGATTTAGTGTCACACGAACGGGAACCAGGCTTGATGAGGAGACGAGGGGGGTGGCATGATGCTTATTTTCACAAGCCCCAAATTGCAACAACTCATTATGGTCCAGGCTGGGCCAATCGCAGTTCCAAGTGGACCACTGAGTGTATGGTGCACTGACTCATGTATATATACCGAGCAACTCATATTAGTCTAGAACTGGCAGTTTCCTTTTTTTCATGGAAATCCACCTTTTATATCTTCAGTATATTAAACCCTTTTCCTTGTGTAAAACAAATATATTATTCAGAAACAAAGACAAACTGGTTTGAGCCTGTTCTTATCCCCTTAGCTTAACACCGACATTAATTTGTCTGAGGCAGCAAATTCAACATGAAAATTATTCCCTTTTTTAGCCCAACTGACATTACTGTGTGTGGAGTACTGAGTTACTGATCATATAACAGTGCTGTTCCATGTGTATTGACTCACATACAACTGTGAATTGCTCAGTGTGTGAAGTATTGATTGACATACCTACTGAGTGACTGATATAACTGTAAGTGTACATAGTGACTCACGTACACACTGACTTACTCATACTATAGAAGAAACCTATGGAAGTTTAGGGTCATCTGGTATCCCATCAAGTTTGAAACGCGTAGTAATTCACACGGCGAAGCTGTGTGAATTACTTAGCATTTCAAACAAGATGGGCTCGAGCTCTTACAGTTACTCTAAACTTGAATAGGTTTCTGAATTTTTCTCATCTTCACATTGACCAATGGGCTAACCTTTGTGACACAATCCCCCTCAAGTATTTTCTTCTAAGTACTCAACAAGGTCCCAATGTTTAGTCTATGGGGGAAAATACCAAGGGTGAGAAAATATCCTAGTCTGTATGGTAGCATACAGCCGTAGCTGCAAGAACTATGAACCACTCAATGGAATCTCAATGGAATCTTGCCTGAGTTACTCACTCTAATGAGTATACTCGTTGCTCACTCCTACAACTCTGAGCAGCTCACAGATTCTCGCCGGTGTTTGCTGTGCCTGGTAGAACCGCGCGCTGTACCGGGCCGTGCCGGGAGCCTGTCGGGCCCGGCCTACACGGTGATAACTAATACTGTAATGGTAATGAAATGAGAAGGACGGGGCGCGGATTGGACTAATGTCCTTCTGTGGACCGTGTGCTACACGCCCCGTGTCGGGCCGCCTGGCATTCCCTCCGAGTAAACAGCTCTCTATAATCCTGATGTATTGCTCGGGCCTGCCAGTCACTCACTCTCTGAGCATAGCCTTAGCTGACACCTAAATCCCTCATCATCATATGTTTTATCATAGCACTCACACATTTAGGAATAATACGTGAGGCGCTCGTGTTGTTCATAGGTGAGCAGCGCACTCGCAGAGGCTCTGTTTGGAGAGTGACCCCGGCGAGTTGCTCACCCGTGACGGCCACCAGGCGGCGCCCCGCCGTAATGTCGACCAGCACCGCTAGGGAGCCGGCAGCCACATGGTTTTTGTCTGCTTTTCCCGTCATGCTTCTTCTTATCGGGCCTCTAGGTAGGCCTGTCACATTCACAGATACATCAGTTTAAAGTGTGATCTTTTTGTCAAAATATTTGCCAATATTTCCTTTGAGTTAAGAAAAAAGGTCAAGAGGAAGTCGTGCGGAGGAACTGACATCATATTTCCCCGAGAGTCACGTCTTGTTTTGCTCTTATCGAATCCACAAATATATATTTCTTTGAAGTGATAACACTTTATACGTGCTCACAAGGCACCCCATCTCACATTCCATTATGTAGTTACTTATTTTTCTCTCTGTCCCACTAAGGACATCAAAATGCGAATACAGTCTGTACATGTTTTGAGTTAGCTGATAACAACTAAGCATACCTGCTTTGAGAAGCAGATTTGCCAGCTGTAGCTGGGATCTAATCTGATGTAAGGGGAATGAAAGCAGGTGTAAGCAACGAGTACAGCTCTTGATCTCACCCCTTGTATTTTTCCCATAAACTTGGGAACTCATATTCAACACCCATGGCGTATTGTAAAAAATACTCAATGGGGGATTACTTCACAAACATTAGCCAAATAGACAGGGAAAGAGGTGGGATAAAATCTGAACCACGCTCGATCCATAGCCTCTGAAAATAATCCATTCATTTTTGTTTGCTACATAATCCAACTTGGCTTTGCCTTGTGAGATTGATCCGCAAATCAAAGCTCATGGCATATTTCAGCGGCTATGGATCTCGATGCAGGTCCTTCTTATTACTCGTTGGGAAAAGTGAATGTGATTCACATATGACACAGGCATCACAAAAAACCACAACAGGCTTCCTGTCACAAACCAGCTCCTTCCATGGAGAACCCAACTGAATTCTCTTCTCTCCAGTCCTGCGTTTTTGTCGACACTCTCACAATGCCTGTTTCTTATCAGCAGCACTTCTTATCATTGTTACCTTATCGGCCTTCATTAGAGCCTGCATTCCGACGACGATTTGTCTGGCACTATACAGGTGGCTTCCACCCTGGCTGTCGTGTACCAGATTTTCAAAATTTTCATAGAGTCACAGGTTGTCAGCATGTAAGTCTGACTTCCTTGGGTTTCAAGAGAATTTAGTAAACTATGCTGGTATATGCAAAGCCTTTTCTGTATGCCATAGTGACCCAGGGACGATGTGGGTTAACTTTATTCAACACTTATGGATGACCTTATGGATGTATAAGATTGTCTTAGCGAACGAACTCAAATATTATCAAACGATAGCCCTTGTACGAGATCCCAGATTATTAAACGAGCCCCAGGCCTTCCTCAATGGCTGCACCGCAACCGGTTACCGCAGACCAATGATATATTGGTTGTTAAACAGTTCCCCTCATGTTTCTGGTGTTGGTGTCACATTGAGGTCGGTAGGTACGGGGAGTGCAGGGGGCCGCGTGACCTCACCAGGTCTGCTTGACCTTGGAGACCACCTTGACCTTAACCCTTGACATACGAGTAGCTATATGGTAAAACTTCTATGCAGACACTACGATGAGGGTTGAACGAAATAGGAAAGTAGTTTTTATTGTATTCTGATAAAGTTTCATTCTATAAGATTCTTCTTTTTAGTATATAGTATAACACTTCTTTACCTATTTCTATACCATATGTCTGCAAGTCATAAAAGGTCTATAGTGTAGGAATGTATATGCAAGTGAATATACCCTAGGGGCATCGTGGTGTTCTTCCACGAATATGCTACAGACATCTATGAATAAAAGATTGAGCGCCAGAGAACAACCTGCCTTTCAAACCTACTGATCCCATAGTAGATCTAAATGGGAAATAAAAACGGCCATAGATGCCTTGACACTCCCTGCATACTCTGCCAGGAGGGGCAGTAATCAAAGGCTTTTCTCCCCTACATCTTGAGATTATTTAGATCTCATAATTCTAGGGTGGGTGGCTCTTTACCCTGCGGCTCTGTCGCTACCTGTGTCTCTGTCTCTCTGTTCGTGTCTCAGTCTCCATTTTTGATGTCCACCTAATACTAAATGTCCATAGAAAACAAGTTGGCAGCGTGTATCTTACATACCCAGAGCTTACAGAAATGGTGTATGCTCCGGGCTGCAAAACCCGGTGCATACGGAAAAGTAGTGCATTTTAAAAATACAGTGCGTATCTAAAATGAACTAATATCTGTACCCCACTTGTCAGGAAATGGTGGATAATAAATATAATACATAAACTGCTTTGAGATAAAAAAGCGGTGGTATATTCCTCGGAATTGCCTTTGCGCAATATCCTCGCATGCGCTCGGATATTACTATGCATCAACTCCCATATGACCACTTGTATATGAAATACATGTGTAATATTGATTATGTATGTATTGTATCGCTGCACCAAGGTACCTCTTTATCACTTAATTTCATAGCACTTTGAGACGTATTTTTCTATCCTAACACATTTTCACATACGTAGCATAGTCCCTCATTCAGGTAACGGGGCAGGGTATGGTGGGGGTGTAGGGCAGGGAGATACAGCCTCACCTGGTGTCACCGTTACGGGCACATGGCCTATTTCAACACCTTGCCCTCACAAAGGCCCGACACCGACGGTGGGGCAGGAAGGGGGCGGGACACACGGGACTGGTATGTTGTTATATATGGGGACTGTGGGTCTTCGTAACTGTACACACCGCATGGATAAAGATGATGAACACCGTCTGTTGTGACAAGGCCAGGGAAGGGGTTGGAGGGATGTCACTGCAGGAACAGAAACCCAGGCTTGTCACTTGTAATAATATAGATGGAGATTCATCTAACAAGCTGAACCTGATCCTTCCCAGTGAAGCCCAATAACGTCGGGAATTTTAATGGCTTTATTTATTCCTATATTCACGTCACACCTTTCATTTCAGGAAGGTTTGTAATGGCTGTCTAACACAGGCTCCCTGTTTTTAACGTACGTATTTCCCCCAGCAACACATTCCCTATCTGCATTTATTATCTACCAAATACATAGTGTCCATAGACAACACATGGGCAGCATGTATCTACATACGCGGATCATACATATATTATATGCTCCGGGCTGCAAAAACCGGCACAAACGGGAAAATAGTGCGTAATAATGATAAAATAGCGCGTACCTAAATCAGTACCCACTTGTGGATAACAAAAAAAACAATGGAGACTAGTTTCAGATATCTGAAACCAGTCAATATTGTGTATGTATATAATATCTCAAGCTGACTGGAGACAGCATACTATGGTACGCAAAAAACCTCTGCTTCATAACCCGCGTCATCTGTGTACCCATCAGAAACTCCCCACATCGGTGACATTTCGCTGTGCTCAGTCTGTGAGCAGCTCACAGAAAAACGCCCCATTCACGAGCAGCTCACTGGCACGGCCGCAGTTCACCCGGAGACATCAAGGCCACTTTATTACTAACTCCCAACTGCCATCCCTGCAGTAACAATAGAGATACTGAAACCCACACTGTGACATGCTGATACTGCCAGCACTGGGCGATAATATGGGAGCAGCTCAGTGTAGGAGCACATGGGTTTTGGTAATGGCTGCCGGCATGCACTGAAGGAGGCACTAATATCAAACGCGTCTGTGTTCTGAAACAACAACGTGCAGAATCCCAGCCTCCTTTACAGGAGAGTTCCCTTGGCAGTGCCACCGGCTTGGCGACTCGTTGTGTGTCCAAATGTGGCCTTAGATGCTCAGAGATATCAAGGGAGGGGGCAGAACTCAGTGGGTAGCTCGCTGGCACGCCTAGCACGGGTCCGTAGTTTGAGACACAGCCGTACGTCTGTGATTCCTGCTTTTCTGTCATCGCATTGATTTAATTTCGCCCTAATATGGCCTTGGCACTGCAATGTAGTCTAAATTTACATCCCCGCTTACACGGGGACAGAATAAACATCTTATAGAGGGATCCGTTCCGAGCAAAGGTGTCCGTTAACGCGGGGTGTCTCCTGTATATAGTTCATATGTATACTCTATGTATATATACTGTCTATGGTCTTTTCATTGAAAGTCATCTGATTGTTCGTACCGACCTCCCTTTATAAGAATAAGACCTGCACAGAAGCGGTGCACTGCGAAGGGAATTGATTCAGGCAGGCAGGCCGGTCCAAGACGACTGCGACCTTAACCTGGAGCAGTTCGCACGAGAAAAGGCTCGAGTCCCACGTCCCTCAAGAGCTGAGTATCGAGCAGCTCCGAGCAATACGGCCCGGTTCAAAGCTGGCCGGGACACAGTGGAACCCCCGCCTCACTCCCCCACAATCCCCGCCGCGGCTGAGCGCCACAAGCGGTGAAAAGGGTAACACCTAAAAAGGCGCGGGCAGACGGCTTCCGGGGCACGTCATTAGTTAGAGCGGCGTTAGATAGAGGGCGTGGCGGAATCCCCGCGCGCCGGCAACAGGCACTGCAACTGCGGAGCTATGAGCGATAATAGGGGAATGTGCTAAGAGCAGACGACAATCGCACGCATGAAAAAAAAGCGCGGGACCCACCGCACGCACGAGTCGGCATAGTGACATCGAAGAGAGATAGACTCTGAAAAGATAAGCGATAGCGTAACTATGGGAGACATAAATGGAATTAAATAATAAATGTTTCGTTTCAACATCGGGCACCGTGTGTTAGAGACAGAGTAGACTGCGATAGAAAAGGCACAGATAAAGAAAGACCGGGAACAGATGGAAGTAAATTGTAATTGAGTGAGCGATAATAAGGATTGATGCGACTAGACAAATACCGAATCTATCACACGACAATGAAATGTAGAGACGAGATTGTCGAGATATAAGAGACGCCAGAAACCAGATAGGAGTGGGGTTATAATAGGCTGGGCGATAATATGTGACGATGTGGTGTTGTTTACATGACGCTCCGGCGCCTACGTGTCACTACCATCCCCTACCCGGACGCTCGCCCTCTACCAGAAACAAGTAGGGGATGAAAAAAAACCCCGTCGGAGGGCACCTCATTTCCGGTGGGATGAGTGCGCGCGCAGTGGCGCCCTCTGGTGTATCGGCGTGTCGGTGATCGGCGATATCAACACCGACGGCCGACGATGACAACCCAATCGTCTGAGGATCGCCCAGCACCAGCGCTTCCCGCGGGGCGCATGCTCACAGCACCACTTCCGGTTGACGTCAAAATGGCGGCTTTGCCGTGACACATGTCGAGTTGAATATACAGGCGGGGAGAGGCTGGTGTAGTAAGGTGGGTGGTGGTGTCTGTCGGTGGCAACGCGCGCCCACTTAGGCCTGGTCTTCCCTTCATTAGGCCTAGTTATCCCCGGCAGATACCCCAGCGTCCCTTAGGCTTCCGGTCGACGATCCGCTGCTGGAAGGCGGTTAGAAAGGCCGGCGTTCAGTCGGCTGTCGTACACGCACACCCTCCCCCCCCCCCCCCCCTCCCACCCTCTCCCTCATTTTGAGACTCTACTAAGCAGAGAAAGTAATCCTCAGCCAAGAAAATCAATGTTCGCAGGCGGGCCGCGTCTACGCGTGTGGGCACGGGCAGAAAACGCCGCTAGGGGGCTGGCTTTTCCCATGGTGCACCGCGCGAGGAAATATTGATAACTGTAACGAGAGCGGCTGAGACGTAGGGTGATGAGTGAACGATGCCACTGCTCCGTCCTGTATTTTAAAAACCGGTTGTCAACTTACAACGTGCATCATAGAAAGGCGACAGGCGACATGTCCGGACCAAGACTCACCATCATTGGTTGTGTTACTAGTAATACACGAGGGTTGCGACAGTATTTGATATTAAATGGAGTGAAAACAGAAGAATGGCCATCAGGGGCACGTTCTAGGTTTTGAAAGTAGCTCCACAGTCCTAGGCCAAGGATACCAACATTTTCTTAATAATCTGATATGTAATCTAAATATATCTAACTGAAAGAGATACACCAAGGCCAAGGAACCCAATGTCGTAATTAGATATAAAGCATTATAAATCTTCGAGTTAGCATCTATTGGAAATTAGTTCCAGTCTTTGAGTCAGCATCTATTTGGCATTAGTATAAGCATAGACAGCTTCAGGTTATTGATTGTATATCTCAGACTACCCAGCATGCAATGCGTGTGAGCTACTTCTCATAGATAACACTGATAGGTACACGTGACTGTTCATCACGTGATATGTCATAAGATAACGTGTCATGTGACATGTCTTGTGATAAAGGATGATACCCATATGTCATGTGAATTGTCATGTTATTGAGGAGGTTGTGACTAAGTGACAAAATCTGATACTGTACCACAGTAGGTCTATCATGAACCTCACTTTGATTTCTCCTCACTAGATATGAAAAGTGCTATTTTCACAATAATAAAAAAATCAATGTTTTTCTACGGATAACCGTAACCAAGGAGTTGTTTACAAAGAGTAATAAACAAGTATAGCGAGCTCATGACGCCGTGAAGGCAAAACGTTGATATTTACACTTTCACTCTCCATGTCTAGTTTCTGTGCTACATATATAATCAAAGATCAGAGGAATGTGAATGGGGAGAGTGCCCCCATAATCATTACATTTGAAGTCTGTAAGAAATAGTTGTGATTTCTGTTATTCAGGAAACGGATTGTAATGGTTTACTGTGGTGCTATACATTTTCGATGGGGACTTTGTAAATATACCAGTAATGAATACACCTTCCCTGTGCTAATGTTGTAACGGCTGTTCAATAACCCGTCACCTGCTTCACGGCAGAGATACTAATTAGTCTTTTGCTAGTTCTAGAGAGACAGAAAAACAGATAAAAGAAGCTCAGAGTAGAGGGGCGATATTAGAGGAATTGGAGGGCCTGGCAGCTGTGCGGATTCGTAGTTCATTACAACCACTTGTTCCGTGTGTGGGATTCCCCGTACCTTCTAGGAGCGGCCTCGATAATTAACAATCAAGACAGATAAAAACAACAAAACCAGAGAGAAAAACATCAAAGGTTAGAATCTTCAAAGACGGCCCAGTGCTAATCAGTGCCGCAGTGCCAGACGCCGGGCACAGGTGGAGTGGGGTCAAAGGTCATAGGTCAGGGGGTAATTAGGTCACCGTAGACAGTACGGGCCTCTTTGATCTTTGCCTGGAAAGAAGCCCGACTTCCGACCAGGGATCAAAACTTCAAAACAACACCATTATTATTCCGACAATTATCATAATAACCAGTGGCCTGACGTTTGCCCGGCTCCTCGATCGATTGGAGTCCAAATAGAAAAAAAATATAATAAAGCTTTCCCGAGGAGGGCCTCTTGTCAGCGGGGAATGCAAAAGAAGGGACGGTTTGTGGGTGGTCGAGGATGTGAATTTGTCAGGAGCAGACGACAATCGGCAGCGCGCAGCAGTGCGCCTGCGCGGGACGCCGCCGCTTTCTGCGCACGCACCGATAAGGCGATAGAAAGGAGTGGCTCACGGTGCCTCTGACCCAAACCGGCTTTGAAGCGCGCGCCGGCTAAGTATAATTGCCTCGGCCGGCGCTTCATGACAGAAGACAACAGAGATCCTCTATCTCCGCCAGCACCGGCGCCGTAATCAAATTACTGCAGCGCAGCCGACTTTTCGGTGAATTTTTCCCGCCAAAAGTAAAATCCGCTGAAATATTGATTTTTGCATGTAATATTTGAAGGGCATCTCCTGGTAAAAGGGTCAGGGTATCAGGGAAGGTGACCTTTCGGGCGGTTAGTTAGGCTAGATATCATTATTTATTTTCGCGTTTTCTGGTGGCGGGATCGGGTGAAGGGGGCTCTTGGGTGGGTGGGTTAAGTAAGGGAAGGCGAGCGCGCTTGGCCTGGTTTACAGCACGCGCTCTTTATGAAATAAGGCCCCGAAACGAACGTGATGACATGTTGCTGTTACCAAGGTAACGCCTCGAAAATACTGATAAATGAGATAAAATGTGTGTGTTGTGAGTGGGAGGGGGGGGGGGGGGTGGATGGTAGTCAAGGAGGCACAGACTACAGTTGGCCAGATGGATCCATGCTCCAGTTGAACAACAGCACAACGAGCTATATCAGTGGCAGATGGGCGGACGTCACGGCATCGGCGCATCTTCACACAGCCACCTCCGCGGCCCCGCTTATTGACTCTGAAAGGGAGAACGGACGCACTCTAAATGGGATCGGTATTATTAATACGCGATAGCTTCACTGAGACCTCCCTCAGCATTTACATCCACAACGGCGAACTGTTACTCGACGTTTCAGATCTAAATTCATATTTCATACTCGACAAATTCACAAGAAAGATACTGATAAAAGCATCGGGAATATTCATATTTGGTCAGTATTTTTTGTTTATATCCACGGTTTGGGTTGAAATGGGATGATAGAGGCAATAAGATATAATGAACAATAGAGAACTAGAACACTATATGTTGGGTCTAAATTCAGAATAAATAAGCTGAGAATAGCAGCGAAAATCTGCATTTTCTGCTCGTGTTTGGTATGTATATCTTGATATTTACACTCAGGATTATGGTCGATAAGTGTACTTGTAGTCCCATGATACTAACTCAAGCTCTGCCTTGTAGGATACACAAGGCTCAGGCGACCTGGTGTCGATACATACCTGATGGAACCCCGGCAGGAACATGAAAAGCCCTCCTGCGACCCGGTTAGGGCCTCCATTGAAGCCCTCACAAAGACCCCCGCTGAGGGCCTTTGAGCCCTTCAATTTGTAGCGCCAACCGGGAGTTGTATCATAACTTTACTGTAGTCGCCCGCAGAGCAACGCCCTCCCGACGGGGCCCCGGCTGACCTGCCCTGTCAAGGTCACTCACCTGGGGCCCAGAGGTCAACTGGAGCACGCGGGGGTAGGACTGGAAGATGGGACCGGTGGGAGGGTGGGAGGGAGGGCGTGTGGGAGGTAGGTGTATGGGAGGGAGGAAGGGGACACCGGCTTTACGGATTTTGCCTCAGCAGTCTGCACAGCATGGGCGATAATACAAGGAATTGAGGGTGCTGACAGAAGCATTGTGGGCGATAATAGGGGGCGCTAGTGGCGGATCTTTACCTAGCATTCAGTGGGCTGATGGAGGACACAATGGGGCTTTAGGGGAGGTCAGTGTGTGAGTTACAGGAAGGTGGGAAGCCTGGAGGGCTGGGGTCTGCTGCAGCATCTTAAGTAGCACCCCTTGAGTTGCACCCCCTACTCCTACCCGCCACGTCCCTCCTGGACCAATGACCCCTCCACCCTCCCTAACCCCAATATCGACATATTACGCCTGCAATATTCATTCGATATATTCCCCAAGTGAGATATTGAGGGCCAAGCCTCACAGAATCATACATTTGGTGGTATACAGTGTATAAGAAAACGGTCTCAGTTTATATAGAGAATTGAATAGGTGGCTATTATGCGAGTGTTACCTTCGTCGCAACATGGAATTTTACCAGCGGTGGGAGCCTGCACCTCACCGTCCCACTGTCCGCCCCTACACTACCTCGAGACACCTTTCTTTTCATTGATTCTGGTGACCCGTAAAATACGGACTGACGAGGAGGGCAGACGGAATGGATTCATGCTATAGAGACAGGGTGAAATCGGATAGTGGGTCTACACTGTTAGCCCTGTTAGCGGGTCTTCTCCACCCAGCATCGCCTCCAAAATCAGCACACGCTTTTTTTAACCTCAGTCATTGATGTCTTGATTATTTTGGCCTCGGGTCAGGACGGGCTAGTTTAAAGTATATCCCCAATGACTGGTTATATCGTGGACAAAAACACCTTAGAAGAACCCACTGACATGCTTAAAACTGGCCTCGGGCGTAGACCGACTAGTTCCTGCTGGTATCAAGGACGGCTGATTTTTTTTTCTGAATTAAAGGTGCAGTGTCACTGTTTATTTCGGTATGAATTAAATCAACAGCATCAAGGCTTTTTGTATGAATTAAAGGAACAATGTCACAGTTTTCTTTGTATATGAATTGAAGCAGCATCGATACAGCTTGTGTATGCAATAAAGTGGCAATGTTATTGGTTTTTTTATATGAATCAAAGCGACATTATCACTGCTTTTTTCCAATCCATGAATGAAAGCAGAGGTGTCACTGGAGTACTGACTTTAAGCCGACTCTCACAAAGGAGATCCTGACTACATGGCACAGAGTGTTTGGTAGTTCCACCGTCATCCGCCAGGAAATTATAGCGCCATTATAGTCGGGGGGCAACCACTATATGAGTTGTTATAATCTATAGATAATAATGAGACGAGGCTAAAATTCCTCTATGTCAAGCGCCAAAAAATATCTTTGAAAAATTCCATTGATAATTGGTCACGCCATCTGGTGTTTTTGGATGGCGTCGGGGAGCAAGATGGCCGCTCCCATAGGACAAGAGCTATGTGCCCTATAGTTCGCCGTTTATCCGCAGGGAGCGCTACACACCCCACGCTCACCAGACGTCACCACTGTCGGCCATTGTTTGTAATTCTCCTTCTCACTTCCGGCCTGCCGACTGCGTCTTGGATCCCGGAGATACAGGAGCATGCATCTTTAATGTACACCCAGCTTTCATCCCCAGTTCATTTATAGCCGCGATCATTCGCTGATTCCCGGCGCAATCCTTTCTGAGAGCACACCACAGACGGTGACCAGCGGCGTCGACAGATCTCGCGGCGGACGAGAGTCAACGAGACATGCGTTCTCCACCATATAAAATGGCGGCGCGCGCGGGGCATCCTGGGAGCGATCAATTATGCATAGAGCGGCCGATAGGGGTCAGGGCGGTAGATTCTACTGCTTTGTCAATGCCCTGAGACCGCGGAGTGTGCTAATGTAGGGGGGTGGGAACTGTGATGGGGGGATGGTAAAACCACCACCTTACACGGGAGAATTGCTGACACAGCTCTTTTAGCCATCCATTTACGGAATATTACAGAACATACGTTATGACAGAACATACGTTATGCCTTGTAGTGGAACAGGTTGATGACGATAGATTGGCTTGGTGAGTGTTATATGAGTTGGTCTTTCATATAAAACACGCACATATTGAAATGTGAAGTATTAATAGTATGAGAAGCTCACTATAAAGAGGGGTATAAAATAGCCTTCTGTTGGGTTACCCTAATGGAGTCGTTAGTGATAGTAGATATGTGAGACGGCCTGTATCGCCGCACACCATGCAATCTAGATCACAAACAGACGGATGAGGACACCGACACAGACACAGACAGACATCCACCCACCTAGACATACACAAAAACACATAGACACACACATAAACCGAGGCACATTTCATACTCATCCAGATGCATAGACACACATACGACACACACAGACACAGGTAGACACACAAGTACACATAAACAGAGACACATGTATACAGCATACACAGGCACAAAGACATACACAAGTACACATACAGAGATACATAGAGACACACATAAACCGGGGCGCACATCGTGCATTTCAATATGCATAAACACACATACGACACATGGACAGGCACATATAGACACACAAGTACATTTACACAGAAATATACACACAGGCACAGGCACACACATACAAGTACACATACACACGCCCAAATACACATCCATATGCATACGACACACACAGAGGCACAAAGACACACACAAGTACACATACACAAAGACACATAGATACACAGACACTCTCACTCATACACAAACACACAGAGACTCACCACCACCACACTCACGCACACTCACAGGCACACACTGAGCTGGCTTTTTAAGACGACCATTCAGCTGTATTCATACAGTACGCCGCGACCAAACCTATTAAAGACGGCTTACGTGAAGAGCAAACTGCACACCGTCTCAGTAGAAGCTGGCAATGTTTGCTCACACTCAATGCCTCCTCTCTATGTTCACGGGCAAAATGTGGTCGATGCACAATGGAACCATTTAGCACAAGCACTTATAGCAAATAGAACCATGAGGTTTCTCGATGAATGAAAATTGGTGGTACAAACTCACGCTAACAATCATTCAAATTGTGTATGTTAGGGAAAATAATTATGTAATAATAAGAGATGCGTATGATATTATGTCTATATACAGATACATACCTATGTATATATATTTATTCCAAAAGTGCTATATACATTATATATGTATATGCATACTTATATAGAACGAATAGAACTGGATCAAGATATGTATAAATAGACAATACTCTACGAGTTTGGAGGCGCCGCTATCGTCACTGTGCTTTGCAGCGCATCCCAACTAAAATATTGTGTATTTTAGGATTCGAGTGCGGTTCTGGATTTATTTCATCCCTTTAAATGACATAAAATAGCATCACAATATCAGAATAATTAACATAACACAGCAAATCCATATATCTCACGCCCACTCCGCCACAGCCGTGGCGTAGTGTTGTCACTTTTCGGGGGTGATCGTTGAATCTTTTTTTTTATGTTATTCCTATGGCTAAACATGTACCAGGGGTGAGATAAAATATAATAATACACGACTATTTGACCCATGCGCTATTGTAGTGACGGTGACCTCCATGTGGCTTCCTCAGAAGTAAGACTGTGTGTTGATCTGCTGTGGAATGTGGTGTAGAAAGTGTGAGCATGGTGTGCGCAGAGAAAGAGAAACCAGGGGGGGGGGGCAGGTAGGGGCTGGGTCGTACTATTGACACGTGTCAGTGAACTCAGAGAAAGAAAATATAAAAAGAATAGAACAAGGAAAACAAGAGGGAGTTGTGGCAGGCCGCTTATTGGCGCCCATTGAGCGCGAGGCCGTTTTGTGGGAGATGATTGCTTGTGGCGGGTTCTGGGTAAACGTTGGCCCGTATACGTCGCGTTTCACACCTGGGTTCTATGGGCGGTGTGTTACGATCAACAGTGGTTTGACACACCTGTGATAACTACGCCCAGGTAGAGGGACACCTGGCCGGGGACAAATAGAAACCTTGTGGGTGATGAGGGGAATGGTGTATACTTGGTGTGTGCGGATTTAAAGCTCATTTTTTAACAAGAGGATCAATAAGTTGGTTTTAACAAGTACAACTTAAGAACTTCCCAAATCGGTTTTATGGATGGCTTTCATTCGTTTGAACTGTAATAGAAAAGAATAGCTATTTCAAGTCAAGTCAACTTAAAAGAAATTCAGAGGAAAGTCTCCAAAATATTGTTTTCCAGCGCAGTAAGATGTTTCTTACACCGATGAATGAGATGCCCACATTTGATACTGAAACACAAAACCAAACCATACGGATGTTTTTTTCCCCTTATCATTAATGCATGCTTACATGTATTCAAATACATTGGAGTGTTTAACAGTGGTATTGTATATAAATATATATATATATATATATATATATATATATATATATATATATATATATCTATGTATGCAGTATTAAGCTCAGTGTTCGCGGTATATGATACAGAAAAGACATGATGTACCTAGGCAGGTGGTGTGCGCTATTCATGGAAGGCTGAGCAGCATATTTAATGCAGTATAATTCTGGTACATTTCCCTGGGCAGTTACAATTCCTCTCATATTATGCAATTTCATCCATATTCATAGAACACCAGGTTATAGCTCGCACAGTAACATACGTATATGTTAATATAAATGATATAATATTCACGTACGCACATGGGGCACTGCACCTCAGATGTTGAACACGAACCCGCCACAGTAACCACGATATAGACTCACCTGTATGTGTTCAGACAAATAGAGAGGTCCACAAGGTTAGATAACACTGCACACATGCACTGATGGCTACCATAGTGGTGGACATAAAGGTAAGAGTGGCTGATGCTCTATACACCTCACATACATACACCTTACATACACACACTGGTGTCCAGTGAAGCGGAACCCTACCTGCCGGCCCTGGGGAGTATGTCAGGTGTTTGATTTACAATTAGAGGCTGTAGACACAGGCTGGCCAGACTCTTTAGAAAGTGTCACGAGCATCCGTGTCTACAAACAGAAGCCCTTTATGGTGGCTCTTTGACGGCGCCAGTTTATGGCGAGCTGAAAGGGTGGAGAACCAATGCGTTTTCTCCCCCACCTGTGACTTCTTATTACCTTATGACATTCTCTTCACATGGTCTTTCATAGTCAGAGCTCTACCTTTTTTTAGTCTACATAATGTTGCACCACAATGTCACCAAAAACATAGAAGAAGTAATGTTACCCCAGACAGGACTTCTTATCAACTTATGAAAAGAATTTCACTTGTTTTTTTTTAATATTATATCTAGAGCTCCACTTCTTTTAGTCTACATTCTACCCCACACCATTCCAATTCATTTACATGGTCTGTAACTAGAGATATCTTTGATCTAAAAATTTACCAATTTCAAAATAGCTGTATCGTCACACATTGTGTATGCTGCATATACTCGTGCATGAACAGCCTCTTATATTCCCTATTTACCTGAATTATGTATTTCTTTTGAAAAAGAAACCCAATACCCCATAGAGTTTGACACCTGCTGAGTAAACGTACACTATTCGACTTCAAACATTAATAAATAATTGTGTTTTCCATGTTTTCTCAGTCTTCCTGAGGCAGTAAATTTCAAAAGAAAAAGTTTCCTCTTTTTTCCAACTGACATCCCACTAAATATGAATTGAGTTTGCTACGGAATCATTCATCGCGGCAGTCATCATAAGGAAAATATCAAAAACCCACATGTGACATGGAAGATGATATGCTAATACACTGTGGGAGGATCGACCGCTGGCTATGCATACATACTCATGTGTAACATGATGAGTTTGTGACATAACGCCTACAGCTGCTGCGGCATGTTTCACCATAAAGAGTGGCTTCACCAACTCCTCCCTCCGTACACACACCCCTCTACCACACGTGTCACCCCACGTGACCACAAATTACCCAGAGTTCCAAGAGTGGCGTCCATTCTATCCCCTGCTCCTCAGGCTCACCACAGCCTCATCGAATTATGTCATGCTCGAGTGGTTTTTCACCTCCACAGATATTTTCGCGGCCAGTGCTTCTGCATTTTGTGTTTTCTTTTGTGTGATTTCGGTGGCAGGACGAAGCAGTGACGCTCTCCCCATTTGGCGTGGTCCAGGAAGCATACCGCGCTGAAGAAATGGCAGGTGTCCTCTTGCTTCGTTAGGATTAGAGTAATTAATCTTAACAAAAAAGGGCAATGGAATCAGGTGTATTTACGTGAAAAACGTGCCAGGAAAAGAGATAGGCGAGTGGGTAATTCTGATTGAATCCTTAGTAATGTTCGCTCTATCAATATTCTCATTAATTCCCGCATTTCACACGGTTTTGTAATCCTCACCCATTGCCTGTAATTAAATAATGAGCAGACCTCTTGATCCTTTGGATACAGAAGCCAGTCGATACCTCCGGATTTTAATTCTCCCATAAAGGTGTCATCAAGAACCCAATGAAGTACATTCGCCATGTATGTGGTTGATTCTAATGAGTCGTAGTTAGTTGGGGGCTGTAACCTGGTAAAAAACTAAAAACCACGATGGGAGAAAATAATTATGTGTAAATATCATATTTCATTGGACATCATGTAAGCATATTAGGGATGGTTCAATTTAATAATAGAATGGGGGGAGGGCAAATTTGTCTAAAGGATAATTCAGAAACACCCAACTTTCTATATGAGCAGTGCAGAAAGTGGCATTTTGTGATTTCTTTAAATTCTAGAATTTAACCATAGACTGGAGACATAGTACAGAAAAATACTGTTCAATATTGACCACGTTTCTTTATGAAGAGACTGGTAAGCCGGCTCTGGGGGTCGGGGTGGTGCCTTTAAGGGGTGCTCTGTTTGCCCACTCTGGCCTATTGTGTGGCGGTGCAGGGTGGGCCAGCTTTTTAATTTCCTCCACGGTGCGGGTGTATGTGCGTGGGCGGAAGAAGGAGGTTGTGTACAGGGCTTAGCAACACAAAGCACCACAAACATCCTACCACCCGTCCACCCCACCCTGCCCACCCCTGCTCATTTCCAGGGCTTAACCCTTAACCCATACACAACAAGGAGGTCAATTAACTCTTAAAATACTAAATCTACATACAGGGTAGTGATTCTGTCCACCACCCAGTAGCATTTGGTTGAAACGTGTTTATTCAGCTTTACATGTGTTTCACGAGTGCGAGCACATAGCTTATCACCTGTATGTGTGTATATACGTTAGTTGCTGTTAGTTGCCTTCATATATACACTCAGCTGTGTTAGCTACTGTCGGAAAACAGCTCTGCTGCTACTCTTTCATTTCAATTCAGATGCGTTAAAGATTAGCAAGATTTTCCTGTGGTTAGGTGAAAACATCGATATATAAAATCAGTATAAAAACATCACGATACCCACGCTTCATGATAGCCGATTACATGTACTATCAAGACCATATCACATTCTCATGTAGGATATCTCAATATTAAAGTAAGATATTTCCATCGGAATTGTATGAGATACATATCATAGGGGAAACCTATGGAAGTCTAGGGTCAGAGCTCATAACCCATCAGGTTTGAATCGCGTAGTTATTCACAAGGCAAAGCTGCATCAATTACCTAGCGATTCAAACGAGATTGGGTCAAACTCTGACGGAAAATTTGAAGTGGTGAGATACTTAGGAGCAGGACAGCGCTGGCGAGATTACATTTCATACATGGTAGTAGTATACGAACAAGTAGTTTGCTGTAGGCGTGTAATATAATCCCACACCGCCACACTCTCCCCTCTCCCTCCTACACTCTCCGAACACACATCTCGCGGCAGGGGAGCAGAAAGCCTATTTTAGGCCGGTAAACATCGAGGTGCGACTACAATATTTGCGCCTGATCGCCATCTTGGTCGGCGTGGTCGCCATTGCTTGCCGACAGACTGGCTGCCAGGTTCCCACCACGGCCACCAGGGGAACGCGCCGGCTGGTTCGCTGTGTCCCGGCCTCCCGTTCCCATCCATATACCATATGCACATGTTTACCATTTCGTTTGGATTTTTCCTCAACTCTTTCGAATACAGTAGTGTTTCATAAGACCTTTAAAGCATATGAATTCATGAGACTTTCCCCATTTTTCGAATTGGAAAATGCTACTCAGAAAGTGGCTCTATTAGAAGGACAACAAATATATAAGGCACAGAGTGATTGCTAGTTCCGCCATAATCAAACAGGAAATTGTAAGATAGCGCCACAGTAGCCGGGGGACAGCCACCTTTTTTCTGCTATCATAATCTTTAGATAATCATGAGACGAGGCTAAAACCCTTTCTGGTAAACGAAAAAATATTTTGATCAAATCCATTAATAACTGACCCATGGCCGCTTCTATGAGACAATAGTATGTGCCCTATACAAAGGTTAGCTGGGCAGGGCGTGGACCGCACTTTACTTGCTGGTCCTGTTGCTTATCGACTCAATACAACGAGGGAAAAACAGCAGCTATGCAATCCACGCGTAATCCTGATAACGGGTAATCCCGGATATAATCCCCGTCATACAGACTACACAACCCTACCTCTCGCCACCAACCAGCGCCACACGTAGCGACGTGCTGCGGGCTGCAGAGGAACTACTTACAGCCCCACATGCTGGCACCGGAAGTTAATCCCCAAACAAACATGGCGGCCGTGCCGGTCGGCCATGCGCGTGCGCAGCGTCCCTGACGTGACGTCACGATCGTCTGCCGTGGATCATGTCGGACAATGGATGACGTCACAGTCTGTGAGGTGCATGTCTTGGTGGAGGGGTGTGGGATTATGGCTGGTATTGGGGTAAATATGAGTATGGAGGCATGGATTACGGGGCCTTTATTTTCCTCCAGTGTGATCATACACCTCCATGGTGTTAATACATTCATGACAGCCCGTCAGCAGGCCGCGCCGTGTGTCTCAGACTCGTCGGTGCTCCAGCAAAGCCCCGATCAATGTTCAGGTGCTGAGTATTTTTCCTAGCATTATCTTTAATAGCCTGGTATTAATGTCCATAAGCTTAACATTTGGAACTAGTACTCAACAGCCTTGCGAAAACGATAACTACTGCTTAATGGGCGATGAACAGATAACTATTTGCAGGCAAAGATAAAAATCGGAATTATATTCGTGTTTGATCTGTATCCCCGTTAGCCATCTCATTTGAAGCGTTTCGGAATATTCACTCGGTTATCGCCTCGTCCATATCCCTGAGCATTCCAAACTCGATGGCATACGGGGAAACAAACCAAACACTCATCAGTTTCTTTCATAATACTGCATACCAAACAAGGTCGACTTTTGAAATGATACCTTTAATTATCACAGAAAGACAACATTCATACTTTACATGACATTTTGCGAAATTTTAATTGGTAATATCTTTCATTTCTCCTCTCCTACGATGTCAATTTCCCCCACACATCTTCTACATTCACAAGTAAAACAAGCAAATACAATAACTGTACAGGAGGACTGCTTCAGTCGCGTATCCAGCAACATGATCGGCTTCTGTTTATTTGCAAACAGGTGCTGGATTTAGTGAGGATTATCTGCAGGTGGTGGTTGCGGATTTACGGAGATAAACCATGCATTTGGGTGTATATAATGGGTCTGTGTGTCCAAGGCTGCAGATCAGGCATGTACGATAACACCACTCCCTTATAATCACCAAAGATGGACAAAACTTCCTCATCATGAGCAAATGATTTGGTGCACTTAGTGTGAATCTGATATTATGATGTTTTTCTTTAAATAGAAAAAACACCCAAATAATTTGAAATGATTCGAAATCTGACAACCAGGGGGCCGTCCCCCACGGAGTCACACGCCACCTATCGGCTAGGCGAGTCACTCCAGGGGGCAGGCCTACTCGGCCAGGTGAGCATTCAATTACCTGTGAGATTAAGCCTAATCCAGGCGTCTTTTGCCTCTGCCTCCCAGAGATTAACAAAGGACTAGCCGCCACCCGCGGCTATTTCGTTTGCGCCATAGGGATCCGGGCTTTATCGCCAGGATCAGCTGGGGCGCCTCGTAAAATGCGGATTTGGCGCTGGTCCTCAATCGGAACGGACTAGACCCACGGGAGCGAGTGTGTTCGAGAAAAAAGAGAGTGGGTGGGTGGGCAAAATGGGGGATGAGTGTTACTGAGTGTTTTGTTGTTACTGATCCCACACACCTGTATACTCAGACAACACCTTCTCATCCAGGTGTTATTCCTACACAGCCAGCTGAATACTAATCCACCCGACTCCAGCCGGTGTCTGTGGATTACGACTTAATGGCCTGGCGTTGGATTGTTGGCGACTTGCGAGAAAAAGGAGGATTATAACCCGTATAATGGCGCCTCTCGGATATCCGCTTTAGGTGGCTGTAAAAGGCGGATGTATTAAGTATATAACGGGCGAGGAATTAAGTACTTGGTTTAGAGACACTATCAATGTAGTTAAAAGGACATGCATGGTTGTATCCCACGGCTATCAGATGAACTAATCGTGCCTGGTATTTGGAAATCTTCCGATTACAACACAAAAATCAAACTAGCTAAGACAACATTCCGATTGCGACATATGAATAGAACTAGCTCAGGCTGTTGGAATATTTACATAGATTTGGAAATCAAACTATGCTTGCTGTGCTACAGGAATATTGGAAATTCTGGTTTCACAAAAATAAAGATTGTTTACAACACGAGTTTCACTATTGCCTTGAGAAGTCCAGGGTTAAGCCGGGGAGACACCAAGGGAGATATGCACCTGATTATTGACTCTAATACGCAAAATCATCGGTGGGAGATATTCCTGTGAAATAGTATCTCACATACACAACATGTTGTGTTGGCGATTCTTGTTATGACTACTTGTCTCGCTTATTGTGTCTCCAGCTTACGTTTTGTTTGTAACTTTCATTTGTAAGAACGTAGTATACGTAGATGTATTGAATCAATTGTATGAGTGTCAATGAGGTGCCTCCAGCTAAATTAGTAGCACTGAAGCTGTCACCGCTACTCTGTGTATGTTGACACCCCTCTGTCTGCAGTAAACTGACACCACGGACAATAATCTGCACACTACCTGTCTGTTACTATAGCAACCAGGTATATACGCCAGTCTCCTTCCCCCCCACGTGAAGATGAGGCACAGGTGTGTGAGTGACAGGTGTCAATCCAGGTGTGACGAGGTCACGTGGTCCTTAAAGGGGGTCAAGGGTCAGAGGTCACATGCCTAATATTGGTGTGTCGGGGGTCACCCGTTAGAAGATGGATATGAGGGAAATACAAAGAGATCAGAATGTATCTCTTTGGGAAATATCATATGCATGAACATCTATATTAAAACCTCGGTTTAAGTCTTGGTTTAAGCGATATGATTCCATTATGTATCTAAAGTGTTGTAAATAATTGACGATACCTTATTAATATATGGTATCAATATAGATATGTGATACGCTCTACCCGTGAAATATGCGATATGATTAAAACATGTCGTTACATTATGGTGCATGATTAATGGCACATATTAAAGCGCAATACATAGAGACTATTATACGTTTAACATTGAAATTCTCCGGTACTGTAGCCTATGTGCTATCTTTGTAATGTATAAACATGTATGTGCAATTGTCAATCTTGCCTATTCAAGAATACTCGATGACTTAACGAATATGAAGTAGTTTCACCAGCAGACCAACAGAAACTGAACTTGAATTTGATTTTGTTGCCTTTGTCCACTGACTGACGTAAACTGAAAAACTGAGAAATGTTTAATCCAAAAATATTGATATGTGGTCGGTAATTCTTTGTCAATACATGTAGTTGAAATTGGATTTTGTTTTTTCACATTCAGAGGATATTTATTCTCGCTGATATTGTGATTGTCTCTGAATGAGTAGCTTGTTTATTCTATTGTGATTTGATGCTTGCACCATGCACGTGTATAAATGCTGCTTCTATTCACCTCGACATTCGTTTGTTCTTGCAGTAACATTGCTGGATACGAGGCAAGAGGAGAGTTTAGGATGGGCTACATACTCAAGGACGGAGTCGCCCGATGCTACAGCAAGTGTTGGGGTGAGTTCAGATTGTGTTAATATGATAGGACAACCAAGAAGCTGTATCTGGACATACACAATATTACCATGGTTTTGATCTGAGTGGTTGTATTCTCTGCGTCGTTGACACGTAGTAAAACTCCGAGCAGTAGATATATTGAAAAATATGACACCTTCTCATCCCAAAATTCAACTATGAAATATAAAACGTGTGTAGTTCATATTCTCAAGTGGAGTCTGATTTGTTTACAAAAGGATGAAATGCACACCCAATCGAGGCCAAAAATGAAATCTGTCCCTATGTAAAAAACAACAACCCCAGATCAGCCAGCATTGGAATAGATGTAGCAAAACTAAACCCAATATAGGGTACAAAAGGTATCATTCCTTACAATAGAAATAGGAGATACTTAGAAAATTTGTGCAAATAGGTCAGAGCTTATATCGAGCTCTGACCGTAAACTTGAATAGGTTTCTGAATTTATCTCACCCCTCACATTGACTAATTGTCTAACATTTGTGACATAATCATCCATTGAGTATTCTTTTACTAAATACCCAACGGGTGTTGGATACGAGTTCCCAATGTCAAGTCTATGGGGACAAAATACCAGGGTTGAGATAAATGTTGATGGGGCCTTTATCGTGAGGAGAAATGAATGTGAGAGGGGGAAAAGAAGAAGAAGAAAACGGAGAGTGTCTGGGAGCAACTCTGACGCGTCGCCCGAGGCTTGGTGAGCAGCTCCAAGCAGAGTCTGTCACCCGGTGACGAGCTCCAGACACGCGGCGGCCGGGCGGGAGTGTTAACTGAAAGTTTATCGGGGATACAAGGTCAGGGTTATCGCCGTTGGTCGCCGCCGACAAGGGTTTCATTTTAGAGCCATTTAGTACGCGCTCAGATCTTTTTTTCCCCTTACAAAGTGGACCTGGGGTGGGATACATAATACCATCACCAACCCGCTATCTCCTGTCTATATGTATAACATTGTCTATATGTATAACATATGTATAACACCCCCGATGGGCGCCGCCATCTTGCTATCCAGAATCGCCAATTGTTTCAGGGGGCACCTCCAGAGGGCACCACTGGTGTGACGCTATCATAGCCACCATCGATCTGCCACCAGATGGAGCCACTATTGGCTCCTCCCGCTCACATGATCGCCCAGATGGGCTTTGATTGGCTGGGCATGGCCACATGATTTGGTCACGTGATAGCGACACCAACGCCCCCTGGGGAGCAATAGGGAGCCTCGTCGTGGACCCCATTTTGCTGTGACAAGTGGCAGCTAAGGTGGCGGCGCGAAGGACGGGCCATTACGTGTAGTGGAGGGGGGACGGCAGGGGATATTCCTTTAATACAGGGATATGACAGGCATTGGGGACGGGCAGGCGGGCGGCAGGATCAAGGACGTGCTACATAGAGAAGAGGCGTGGGGATGTACGTGTCATAACCCCTATAGTGAGCGCAGCTTATGGTTGTCACTGGTCCAGTTAAAGAGCGGGAGAAATGAAAAATGTCGTCTGGACATCAGAGATGTCAGTTTTCCGGTTATTTCCTGGTTTTGTGGTTTTGCTAATGTATTAAGTCCTGATCATATTAGGGATAGAGTGGAAATAATCAGAATTTGGATATTTTCCGGGTTTGGCGTAAACTTGTACGTACATGTATTATAACCCACACAGTTGTCGTAGCCGTGGTCATGTTAAAATCAAAGCGCGGAAAATATAGCAGGATCGCCTGCTTGTCAACAACTCATGAAAACATCTTAGAATTAATTCTCAGATACAGTAGACCAAAAGACCTTTGGTGACCACATCAACAATAATATCCTGCATGGGAATACAGATTGATGATGTCAAAGTAGTCTCAGTTTAGATATATACTGGTGAACGAGGCGTATGTTTGGATAGCGCTCTCTACCGCAAGTCAAGTCATCAGTTTAATATATACGGCGAATGGCGAAATGCAATCGCTGCAAACGTAAGTGCATTAAAATAGAAATATTTGACGTAACGTGATGCTAACGGCAGTGATGAGAAATATCCGTATCTCACAGGAAATCCCCGTTGCTGACTATAACAACATCAGTGATATCATGTAGTGCAGATGTCCCCAATGTGCAGTCAATAGAAATAGAACTGTCTGAAGTTACATTATAAAAATATAATAACTCTCTGGCTAAGTCTACTTGAACAGATTGGGCGATGAACTACCCAAACAAACAAATTACCCAAACGAACAAATCCATCTGGCTATATTCACAGGGTAAAGTACAAGTAACATTACAAAAAATATAGTTACTGTCTGGTAACACTATTCATCTAGCTTATATTGGCAGGATAAAGAGCAAAATATCTCAGTTCACATTCTCCACTATGGCGGAGCTGTTTGGACTGATACGAAACAGGATGAAGTGGTTTGAAATGCCGACTAAATGACTGAGAAAACTGGTTCTGAGCACGCTCCCAGCCGCAGTCACAGATAATGTCGCCATCCACTGAGCGATAATAGGGGAAACCCGTCGCCTGCTCCCGGCATGCCGCTCACTCAATATCATCTCTCCCCGACCGGGTACCAGCAGCTGCTCCGATAACGAGGCTGCGTTCGCCGGTGACGTCAGGTGATTTATGGCCGCTTAGCACAGCGACAAGGAATATCAGGCGTGGAGTGTTGTTATCGTTGCCATGAGTGGCCCTTCCTTGCTCCGTATGAACTTGAGTGCCGTATTAGAGCGAGTTTTACAGGGGCCCGCGAGGAGGCGACACTGGTCGTCAAGTATTCACTGGAGGATATCTGTGTGTGGGTGGGTGGGGGGGGGGGGGGGGGGGAGGAGGCGTAATGGGTGGGGGGGGGGGGGGGTACGATAGGTAGTCTCAACATTCCGCCATTCACATGCTCCACATGTATAGGGCACAGAGTGATTGCTAGTTCTACCATCTTCCGCCAGGAAATTGTAAGAAGGCGCCACTGTAGTCGGGGGGGGGGGGCACTATTACCAGTTGTTATAGATCTTTAAATAATATTGAAACGAGGCTAAAATTCCTCCATGGCAAGCCCAAAAGTTATTTTTGATAGAATCCATTGATAAATGGTCCCGCCACAAGGTGTCTTTGAGAGTGTCGGGGGGCAAGATGGCCACCTCCGTAACGCAATAGCAATATGCCCTATAAATTGCGATCTAAACTGTAGGAATTATGAAAAGGATGAATAAATCTAGGATCGTACTTGCAGACACATTTCTGTACATTGTACAATGGTTATCGTTTAATAATTATAAAGTTTGTTCGCCAAGACAGTCTAAACCGTTCATAGTTATCCATAAGTATGAACAAAAGTTGACCCTCATCTTTCCTGGGTCTCCTTGGCGAACAGAAAAGGATCTTCATGTAGGAGCCTAAATTATTAAACGGGCCCCTGCTTCATAGTATTAGATTGTCCGTAAATCCGCACGTCTTAATTGATTAGAGTTAATTATTCATAACCACAGGGGGGGGGGGGGGGGGGGGGGGTTATACAGGCTTCGCCCCTCCGCCTGTTCGTCAGGCTTCCCTGGTCGGTCCCGTGGTGATTGATTGAATCCCGAGCACATTTACCAGAAAATGGACCGTGATTTGTCTGTTAATTGGACGATGTAACCAGATCGCACCTCCAGCGGGAGCCACCTGTATGGCACCGGAAACTGGCGTCAGGTAGGCCGGTGTGAGGCGAGCCTTAGGCGGGCCTGAGGCCTGGGTTTCCTGGTCGCTCACACCTGGTGTTTACCAGGTAACCAACCCCCGGTGACCACCTCTCGCCAACAGGTAGACCGACTTCATTTAGCAATCCCACTTATTTACTAGACATAGGGCGGGTTTTTCATTGAGCAAGGCGCTATATGACAATCTATTCCATGAATCACACATATCAGAAAATTATAGGTAAGTTGGAGACATGAATACACAGAGATGAATGGCCGAGTGTCCGAAGTCTTATTTCTGTTGGGTAGGATTGATTTGAGTAAATATCAGGACATTAACATTTCCCATTTTCAATAAACCTCGTTCTTGCTGCAGCTTCATTTTAATTCCGAACCGATGATATAAATATGTGGCAAAATTGGAATTGTAACAATTATTTTGTTTTATGATATTTTTTCATTTGTAAATGAACTGAATCACAATGCTGTATGGAGAGTTCAGACCGGCCGTTGATAGCAGATCTTCTTACAGGGTAAAGAAATAAAATAATACAAAAAAAGGTTTAATACATACATCGGTTATTTTACTAATATTTGAAAAATTATATTTGAATTTTCTGAATGATTCAGGTGGTAAAAGTCATGGCATTTGGTATGCTCCAAAAACACAGGGTTTGTTCGGACCCCCCCCCCCCCCCCCCCCCCCACCCTCCACTTAGTGGTGAAAAGAATGAATAGTATCATAAACACTGTTAAGAGATTGCTAAATTGTCTGTGGCTGACAGAATCAGAAACACGATCTTGGGGTGGTTTTAAAAATTCAGGGAGAACCTGGGCTTATCTTGGTCAGGCATTCTTGCCGGATTGTTTACCTGGACGTGGTGAAATATAAACCGCCCCGCTGTTGTGTCACACTAACAATTCCCCAATAATTTGTGGCTGGTAATCTTTATGGCCTTGGGGCATGATACTAGTGTTCGCTAATTCACACATTATTCACGATCAATAGCCGCATTTTGATTGTGTGTTATCGAAACCTCATCCAATGGACTTTCAAATTGATTGGGTTTGCTGAGAATCCATCCCAAATGGCTTTAAAAATATCCATCTAGATTTGATTTGGTTGATTTAACGATTTGTCAGTGCTGTATATTTGTCGGACTGTGAAAAGGCAGGGAACCCGTTCTCACCTCTTTGATAATGGAGTAAATTCGCCGGGTGCGATGATCGGATTGGCTCGATTCTGAATCGCACGCACTGTGTAAACACAGCTGAGTGAAACCGAAGCCTTCACTAAGTGGTGCAGTGTGAACGGCGCCTGAACCCGTAATGTGGTTGTATTTACTCGAGCAGACGACATTTGATACAGGCGCCTTGTTCGGGATTGTTTTTCCCGCCAAGTTATGACACCGCGGTCGCCGCTCGAAGTTTGCTCTGTTCACATTGTTCACGTGATCCCTGCGACCCAGGGTCTCGTATGTACCCTCTCCTGCACCCGCCCCCTTTCTTGCACCCCATCCAACCTCACAGTCACCTTGGGTTACTTTTCTCAAGTGGGCAGCTGGGGTGCAAAGAGTACGCGCACTGGGTACTTGTAGGGTGCTGGAAAGTGGGGGCTGAAGTTCTTTAATGGAATTGTTGTTTGCTCGCTTCACTGCCTTCATTGACCATGTTTTGTCGCACTGCACGACATGGTTGTCGTGAGTGACGTCTAGTTGTGTGATCAAGGTTTCAAGGGTTCTCCTTACAAGTAGCTTAAAGAAATGACGACTGAAGGGTCATCAGAACTATATCCTAAATCCAACTGGATGATTTACTGCTATTAGCATTTTTGGGTGTAGAATAGAAATTCATCACGTATTGGCAACATGTATCAACATACCCGGAGCATGCGGATTTGTTGTATGCTCCAGGCTTCAAAAGCCGTTGATACGTAAATATAGTGCGTTTTAAAAATAGTTCAGGATAACTCTCAGGAAAAGGTGGGTGACAAATACAATATAAACTGGTTTCAGATAGAAGTGGTTGTATACTCATCGGAGTTGTACCTGCGCAATATCCTCGCATACGTTGGGAATTTACTACACGAGAATTCCTCTGAGCGTACTGTCTTTCCATTTTTACCATGTAGGTGTAGGATCCACCTATTTAAAGGTGTATTGAAGATGGGTATTAATGGCGTAAAGAGGGGAGAACGCACTTAAGGCGTTCTACCGATTCCCATGGTGAATGAATTGAAATGGCCACCGAGCGAAACCGGAAACGGCGCTGAATGCGCATGTGCAGGACGCCGAGGTTGTTTTAGCCGGAAGTGAACGATAAGCGTCTCATCAGGGGGCGCCAGCGGCGTCCATTGGCCCGAATCCCGAGAAAATTGTTTAGGTATTGGGGGCAATTTAGATTCCATTTGGGGGCTTGGTCCCCCCACCCCCCGACTCCCATGCGGAATGAACGTTCCTAACATGGAAAGGCGGCCGCTGGCTTCCAATGTGGCTTCCTCTTTTAGCCAAAAGGTGGCGCTTCAGAGGAACGCCATGGGGGCGTCCATGTCCCTGCTTTGTGTATGAGACAGGGATCATTGGTAATTACCGCGCGTATTGGACATCGGGAAGGACAGGTGTTGATGTTGTTACTGAAAGAGATAGGACCCGGAGTTGTTCACTGAGTTTTGTTGACGGGGCCGGGGCGGGTTTGGTTTGGAGGCTGTAACCTCGTTGTGAGCTGAGCCGCTCTGCCGCCCCCTCTGGCGGGAAGCCATCAGAGAGATAACATGTTGATCCGCGCTGATTGGTCCCTGGCGGGGGCGGCTCACGTCTGCCCTCGTCTCTTCATGATCCGGGCATCAAACATTAACCGCCGCCCGGCCTCGCCCTGCTTTCCCGCGCTTTTACTCAATGTCGTCTGCCCACGACCATCTCACCGCGTTCCGCCCACTAAAAGCCCCAATATTGGGCTTCCGTTTATTTGGCCATTTTTCCAGTCTTTTTCCCCCTTTCCCTTTTTATTTTGCGCCCATCGAAGATAGAAGAAAAATACACACTAAAATTTCAGCAGAATACCCTCGTTGGTTGCAGGAACGTTCGAGAAAATTAAAAATATAGTTTGGTGGAGAGGAAGGCCTCCGCTGTATGCAATTGAAGAAATCGGCAAATACCTCGGTCGATCGCCATAGATATCAGCCGAGCAATCGTACCTTGGTTCGGATGGAAAGCTTTCCAATGTGACCACTCTTTACAACAAAAATAAAGATGGATGTCAAACGGGAACGCAGGCGAGTGCGAGATCTCGCCGTATTTCTCGTCGCGAGGTGGCGCGGCCGGTTTCGCTGCTCCCCGGCGTGCCATCGGCGTTCGGGGCCGGGCATGAACAGAATTGGAGATTTGGCCATAAAGGAGATAGGATCGGGGCCCCGTGCTAAAGTGGCGCAGGGGATCAGGCTCGGGGGCGCGGCGGGGGAGCGGGTGTTTGGGGGCGGAGGTACGGTAGAGGTAAGGAGGCGAGCGCTGGGCTGCCTGGGGTGGGGTTTCCATGGAGATTCTACCACTGAGAATAAACAATCCCATTTCCCGACGAATGCTGCCCGAGCCTCCCAACACGGTGCCTATGGAGACAGCATTTGGGCATCTCGACGAATACCTTGATGCCGACGCCATTGTGTCCTATATATAGAGAAAGACTCAGTCGTATGTATGTTCGCCAATAAATATTTATTGTGTGTACTAGTATGTGTGATTCAATCGAGCCTCGACTCGGCCGACAGAAAGTCTTCTATTAGTTCTGAAACAGACTGTACCTCATGAAGGGCATTTATACATTATATATATCCGAAGGGCATTTATGAATTATATATCCGCAGTGCCAGAAGGATAGTGTTTCTCTTGTTCAAATAACTCCAAATGAATCTCTCCCGTGGTGGAGAGGGCTTCGTCGGTCGTCCCTCTCCATTTGCTGGGATTATTGGCCGAGCCCGACGAACAGGATCCCTATCTTATATAAGATGATTTATAGCGAGATGAAGATCCGAGAAAATCATTATTGAGGAGGCTAAGGGGGTGGATATGACGGCAGTAGTGGGGCCCATATCACCCTAGGATCCAGAGTTCGGGAGGTCCCTGATAGAGGGGGACTTTGGGGACAGTATGGTGGGTGTCTCTGAGTGTGTGGGGGGCTCATCCTTGGAGGAGCTTAATTTTCCTCCGATCCGGGCACTGGATGAACCACCATCCGGGTCCCGTGCGGACGCCACGCGGACGCCGTACAGACGCCGCGTGGACGCTGCAGACCCGGATGACGGGATGACGCGCGTCTGATTCTTCTCCGGATTACGGAGGCCGCCTGCCACTCCGGATTTATGAGGCTGGTGACCCACACCCTGACCGCACCCGCTGCCACCCTCCCGTGGCCACCCACAGCCGGGCTCTACCTCACACCACTCCCGCCTCCTCATCTCACCGGCCCGGGACCGTCTTTGCAATTCAAGGACGTCAATTTTCCACTTTTCCATAGAAATCCTCTTTTTCATTTCCAGTTTATTGAAAAGAAATTCTCATATAGAACAAAGATATTATAAATTGTGTCCCATATACGCCAATAAACTGATTTCAACCTGGCGAGTCAACCTCAGCTATATTCCGTGGCTCATTCTGAATATAAGTTTGACATTTCATTTTCTGTATACAATATGTTAATAGGAATTTGTCAATCATCGCAATGAGGATATCAATATTCCTTTCTCAATCCTAATAGTATCCACAAAGGCCATCCCAGTGTCAGCAATATCCACGAGATTGAATTACACTTTGTATGTAATATCAAATAAGGTTTGTCCAATCCCCGCCTACCTGCCACCATGATGCCTCCACAGAAGAGCGTAATATCATACAGCTTTTTTTTCCTTCTGGAAAAGGTTTTAGAAATGAATAAAGCTCATATTTTCGCTGTGGAGATGCAGGTAACTGCAGGTAACTGTGAACTGTAGCCACCACATCACCTCTTCCTGCCCTCCCCTTATACACTATCACCTATGAATGGCTTCTGGAAAGAAAAATACAGCAGAAGGATGTACTGCTGCTGACAGGCTCTCATTCCTATTTGGTAATATCTTCACCAAGACAACTTGTAATCACAGCTACCCGTATCACTTTGTTGTACCATTAAAGAAATTTTGTAATAAAAAAACCACAAAAAAACCACAAAACGAAACAGAAATCCAGACTCCCTCGTGGATAAAGATGATGGGAGATGCTCAAAGATCAACTCTAATCCAGACGAGAGAGAGAGATGGCAGATTGAGGGATCCAGATCTTGTCATGGTCACCCTCTTGAGATGGTCATCGTTGGGCCATCCCCGCTGTGATGGGTTTGCGTGGGTCTGGGTGGGTGGGGGGTCGGGGAGCAGTGTGAGTGGTGTGTAAACGTGGTTGTTTGTGTCTGTCTGTCTGTCTGTCTGTCTGTCTGTCTGTCTGTCTGTCTGTCTGTCTGTCTGTCTGCATGTATGTATATGTCTGCGTGTTGGTGTAGCCTATGTGAGTTAGGCTGTAGGCCAGGCCTACATGCGTGTAAATGTGTATGGGACACCTCGCGCAAGGGGACACTTTGCTCGGAATGGAGGGTGATCCCTTAAGCGGGGTTTTACTGTATACCAATATCTATTCACATCTAGTGCCAATTTATCTTTTAAATACCCCCCACCCTTTATATATATATATATATTTTAGGATATAGGATTCTTGATAAAAAACTTAAAAGGACTGTAAATAGTTCCGTTTTTTCTGAAACATCACTGGCATCCCAGTATCTCGCGTGGTGAGTGTTTTTCATAAAATTGCCAGCACAGACATTGTGGCCCTAACAGATATGTACATCCAGCAGGTTGATCGTAGAAGGAAACTGCTCCTATCGGCAGTCAATACTGACATCACTGTGTATGGCCGTAAACAACCCACTCTGACGATTACCCCAGGGAGCTACCCCACAGCCCTGCACTGATACAGTCTTATATTCAGATTGAATACATCGTCTAGGTCCAGGGAGATTTATCACAGAGCCAAATCCAGGCTGGCACCAATTCCTATTCCTAGAAGTATTGCTTCTTTTCTCTCCTATTACCATAAAAGGCAAAGCTCTGTTCCTTGTATACCCAGTAGTTTACTTGGATACTCAAGTCAATTCCTCTTCGTGAATTCATACATCCTTGAAATACTTGGGCTCACCACGTAGGGACACTGTCATGAAACTAAGACACATTTTCTCGGCCCAACGGCTGCTCATAGTAGTTCGTTTATGGTCAATTGAAGTGGGTAAAACTTGGTGAGATGAATATATGAGCTGTAGTCTCCAATCTTTCACTGAGAAGAAGCAAGCACTAAATGGTTAAGATTTAGATTTTTTTAAAGGTCTTTATTTCATCCTATTAGTGAACGGTTCTTCCATGGAATAGTTATAATATATGTTTTATGTACAGATAAATAATACAAAATGATAACATGATGGAAATAATTATTCGGTGAGGTAACATACAATTCATTCATAACAAGAGAAATATAGACATGCTGAAAGAGAATGAAACAAGGGTGCCAACCGCCTTAGTAAAAAAGGAGACAGTCAGCTTGGTGAAAGCATATAGATTAGCCATTATCATAATTGAAATCTAAAAAATGTTAGGATTCTCTTGCATTGTAATGTAAACACAAATAAGTAATATTTAGTTAACAGTTATACACACAGGCACGTACGTATGTGCATGGTTCGTATCACTTTAAACACTTTTGACAGCGTGTATTTTAATGATAATATGCTACATGTCGCGCACTATAATTTACACAGTTTTGAAGTCCCATGTACTTCAACATCTGCCATGTTGCAATATAAAGCAATCATCCGAACACCGGGGATGTCGTGGGGATATATACCTCTTACGTTGTGGACTTAATAACCTTGGACGTTAATGACCTTGAGGGGCACATCAATGACGGACACGATCCAGAGGTGTCTACAAGGACTGATGGGGTGACGACTCCCGACCGTACGCGGGGGTGTGCAGGCGTGGGGCCGGCGACTGAGTCAGGGGGGTGTGGTAGGCGCGGGGGTGGTGGTCGGGGGTTTGTTTAACAGGAGGTGTCCGCTTTGAAAGGCTGCTCATAGATCACCCTGATTCTGTCCATGCATCCGCATAAACACGCCCCAGATAACCCATTCATTTTAGTTCAATTCAAACAGCCTTCCCACACCAACCCTTATCTTTATAGATCTTCTATGCACTTCAGTGTGCACACTTTGATGCTTAAAATCTTAAATGTTGCTCCTTGAGCTAGCTCTTAGCTCATATGATGCACAAGGTGCAGGTCAAATGTACTGGTGGTATCATTGATTTATTAGATCCAATTAATATTCTTATGGGATATAAAACATAGTAGAATTTACGTAGATTGACCTGATAGGAAACATTTGGGTGTTTCTCAATGAATTCACAATCGTTCTCTAAATGTACATACCGCAGTGGTATGAACAGCACTACCTTAGCAACCATCGAATCGTCCATTTTGTTACGTGACAGGAAGTAGGGTTTGAATAGTCTGCGCATGCCCAGACTTGTATATCCGGTTAGGACGTGAAAGAAGTAAGAATTATATCAATCAGACACAGCCATCAAATAGCCTACCATCAGCCATCAAATAACCTGCCACACACACATGATTCACTATGAAGGATAACAAGACTTGAATATACTGACAGAGTGACGCCATTGTGATGTAGAGTCTGAGGTGTGCCATTGTAGAGACTACAGATGAGTATATAGAAATATGATGTTATCATCCTCCCCACAAAGTAATATTTGATTGGTGAATTTCATAGGATCTATTCTGTGAAGAACTACTCCCATCAATATTATTACATATATATTATTAGGGACTACCTCGAATTCCTCGGATTGGTTTTAGTTCTGATGGAGATAGTTATCTGATCCACAAACAAGTTTTTTTTGATCCCTCGAACATTTCCATAGTTGAATATTATCAAATATCCAATATGTTTAAAGTACAAATTTCTTCGGATAGATCAGATTTTAGGAAGTCTGTCACATTGTGGGCAGACTGTGTCGACTTCGGTTTGAGGAGAGGAGTAGGTCTATTCACCAGAAATCAGTTGGATCCGTTACAAAAAATAAATCCAAAACAAATAAACAAAACTTACTCGGGACAAGAGAGGAATGCTTGCAAGCCCTCAGAGAACTGAATGTATCTGGCTTCTGGTACAGATTGATGGGAGTAGAAAGAGCAAAAGCCAGGAAGTTTTCTTTCCACGCTCCCTCCCGCAGACATCCAGGGTCGACAGACGGACCTCATCCTCGCCATTAGGAGAAAATCATCGTGCTGCAGCTTTGATGGTAAAGTTTAGATTTCCCGCCAAAAAGCTGTCCGGTCATCTGTGTAAATGTTGTGTCGTCTGCTCGCCTTGCTGGTGTTATCACAGACAACATGGCGCCGGCGTGAAACAACAAACCCAGTCTGCTCAAGACGGCGCCATTTTGCCTGTGGAGATCCCCCATTATCGCTCACTCAAGACGGGTTCCTCATTATCGCCCGTTTATAAAGTTCCCAAGTTGTCGTCTGCTACTCAGTGAAAATCGACCGATACTCGCAGCCACCCGCACCATTAGCGTCTATTGCATTCAACACTGGTTTGGTGATTGGGGCAGCTGAAATGGGTTCCGTATGAGAGTGTGGAGGTAGGAAAAAGTGGTAAACAATTATATAAAAAAAAGGTTGATGTGTACAGACTGCTGTTACGTCGGGGCTCAGGCGGGGGTGGCTGTGTTGAGTGTAAACTACACAATGTTTACACTGAATGGTAGCAGCTGTAGTCACCAATACTATCCCACACACACACCTATGGTGCCTGCTTTAAAAAGAGAATCTAAATAATCACAGACGAGTCGTTCTAGAGACATTCAGAGAATAGCCGACGTTTTGCCCGATGCAGACGTTCCTTCTGCTTCCCCAGTGGCCTCCCACACAGTGACACATCCTCCTACTTTTACTCAGCCTCCTCCCTTTTTTCCCTGGGTGATAAAACTAGAAATTCGGTGTGGAATTCAGTGAATCCCCGGGGAGCGACCGGCTCCAGCCACATTGTGTTTGGAGAGTATAGATGGGACCTGAAGTGAGTGGGACCCGGCGGGGAACCTTTAGGATAAACACAAATGTCGTCTGCTACTGTATCTATATAGAAGAGGACGCTCTGTGTTTTTTTTAATCTCGCGGGTAGGTCCTTCAAAGTGCTCCTCTCTCTCCCTCGGCGTATCTCAACCTTTTATGCGCGCGCTTCTGAGTAGGGCGCGAAAACAGAGCGAATTGTCGTCTGAGAAATCAAAGGCGATGTGTGACCGCTGTCCTCAGACCAATGCCTGAATAAAACCGCGATGTTTGGTGTTCGGCATGTCCCACATTCACATCTAATTTATGTCGACTGGGATCAGACTAGAATGTGGGTGAATTCTCCACAGGAACCAGTGTCTCGGCCTTAAAAGGGAAAAAATAGCACTTATGGTTTTCCTGTTTTGGAGAATTCCTGGTCTGACTTGAGGACTGATCCACAAATTGACCCCGACATGCAGATATTCACCACTGCGTTGGGAATGTCACGTACACTCCTTGCAGACATTAGGCTAATTCACATACACAGTGCAGATATGTGGTGTATACAAATTGATTCAATAAGGAAACCCATATAATAACCCACATACCGTGCACAGTATGTGAGTATTTTCTCCACACCAGCAGCCGTGGTGTCATGCAAGGTAACGACAGTTTTCAGATCACCGCACAATTATTGATCAGGGGGACGCCCATTTTTAGTGCATAACCTTTTCCCTCTGCAAATTCTACTAATGGAGACCTGCTTAAAAATAGTGTCTGGAGTACCGAGCAGTTTTCTCATACACAAATCTAAGCTATTTCAAAAGGGTTGTATACCAAAGATGTGGACTTTGATCCATAAAATGTAAATGTTTTTATCGAGGCGTCTGAAAGTCGGTGATTAAACTAAGATGACTATGATTTAAAGTTTGGATGTTGGTAATAACTACGATATAATAAATAATGATACAAAAAATTGTATTATTTGTTTGTAGATAATAATACAAAAATTGTGAAAATACAAAGAATGTGGAAAATCGTGAAACTTCCATGTTGATAAAATGACGGCAATGCAAATAGAATGAAACCCTCCATAGAGTATGGGGATCTGCACTTACTGGTAAATATATATGACATGAGTACATGTCTTTCTAACCACTTAGGAGATTTCCCATCTAGATTCCCATTTCTTTACGGAGAAAACAATCCTTGCGTCTGGCTATCAGAGCGGGGTGCCAGCTGAGAAAACTGCCGGGCATGCGGGGAATGGCAGGAGGGGGACCAGATAACGGGGCCAGGCCCGGTACCTCAGTCTCCCAGCAGACCCTTCATGATGCTATAGCTTACTTGTCTCTGCACCATGTATTGGATGAGGAACTGAAACAACACTCGAGCAGCAGCAAAACAGTTAAAACGTTAAACGGATTTTAAGCCGAATCACTGATGTATTATGAGCGGTTTGTGTTAAATAAGCTTCAGACAGGCATTTTCCACCTTTAGCTTTTACAACCAGTACAGTGTGCTTCCAGAAGTTGATAGATCACAAAATACGGTTCTAAATATTCAAAAATTATCTAGAATACACCTTTCAGACGTTATTAAGCTCCCTAATATCGCCTCAGGTACGGAAAGGTTCCGGTCTCTACTCGCTGGCTGCACCAATGCCGCCTGTCTCCCGATCAACCACCGTTTTCCGATTTCAAACTGGAGAAACTGATTTAAATTTGGCATGCAGATGTAGAAATACCTGAAATGTTCATTTCTGGCATCGGATTTCCAATTTGACGATAAATAGAAACTATTTAACCGCAATAAGTGTGGCAAATGGGTCAAGGGTCTGTGACCATACAACAACGGAACCAGCTAACACCGGGCCCTGTAAACACACTGAATTATGGGATACCTCAATATGCTCTATAGAAGTCAGTCGTATGGTCGATTTTAGTCTCAGATAGGAACCCTGGAGCAGAGATAGGTTCAGTGTTACTGAATCTCTTTTAGGAGAGTGCGGGTACCAGCAAAACACGGCTAAAGGGGTCACAACGGTTTATTCTTGGTAGCAGTAAAAATAGGCCTTGGGTGTTGGAGTGGCACTGGATGTAGGTTTGTGCTAATGTATTAGGGGCGGGTACGTGTGGGCCCATTGAAATACCTGGATGTCCGTGGTGGGAAGATGGATGGGGAAATGTTGGTGTATTCACGGATGTCGCCCATTGTCTTCCTGACCACATCACAGGCAGTACGGAATCTCATATACCACCCGCCTTTCCCGGAAACCCCCACCTTGTATCAGTGAGATAAGCTTATGAACAATGAGGATACAGTGTAAGGTTAGCCTGATCAAAAAGCTGGGTTTGACCCACGTAAGATACCTCGGTTTTGTGATACTTGAGATCCCGGAACATGGAGAGCGGAGAGACACATTCCCGGGAAATTCGCTCCGTGTGTGTCCTAGTGCTGAAAGGTTGAACTCCTGGGCTTGGGATCTGGAGGAGGGGGAGGGGTGGGACTTGGGGTATGAGGGGTGGGGCTGGGGGGATGAGGTGTGAGGGGGTGATTGCTGTTGTCACTGGCACATTACCACCTATCAGTGGGGGCTATAGACACGCTACCCGCCAGCACTGAGTCATTCGCACCTGGAAGTCAGGCAGACGACATTCGACCTCGACCCACCTGGTTCTCCCGCCAAAACAAAGATCGCGCCCTGAAACCACAAAAACCACACCGAATCAGAAACTTTTGAATAAAACTTGTCAATATGGCTCTCTTTTTTGGCTTAAAGCCGAATGTTTTAGAATCAAGAGGTTATTTATGGGATTTGGGGGATTTTTAGCGGGTGTTTTGTAGTGGTGTTTTTGCACAGTGCCTAAATGGGACACAACAAAGCTTTCGAAACAATTTGATCCACGCGCTGTGTGGTCCTATTGTCTGGCAAAGGAAATTAGGGAAAATATACCCGTTTGTTATCTAACTAACGAGGTCTCTGCCCAGCCCAGATATCCCTCTACGCATCTATATCCAATTAAGCCAGATATCACAGAAGAGTATTCACTTTTAATTAGTTCCTGTGTTATCAAAAACACATCCTGACAAGTTCACGACTGGATCATATTGTTGTTAACCTTACTTAAAAATAATCCACAAAAACAACAAACCAAATATTTCATTCACCTTTTTTTCTCGGTATTCAATCAAACAAAAACTAATCAAATTGTAGAAACAGGCAGAATAAAAACGCTGGAGAGACGGGAGGGGTTGGGGGTGGTCCGGTGTTCCTGGGCGGACGTGGGACGTTGCGAGTCTTCCATCATCCGGGTCCTGACAGTATCCTGAGTCACGTGATGGATTTGGTCATTACGGCAGACGACTTTTGTCTCGTGGAGCAGACGACATTTAGACAGCAGAGAGGGCGGGAAAGCAGACCGGACCTGCCTTAACCACTGCCCAGAGTATAACTCCAGCCCCCACTCACCTTTACCTAGAACCAACATGATTTAAATAATGACCAAAATAAAACAACACTCAGATATGTGATGAATGTACCCAATAAGTATTTATTGATTTCGTGTGGACATTGGAAGCATACCAAACCTGCCTCAACCACTGGTCAATGTAACCTCATCCCCCACTCAGCTTTACCTAGAACCAAAATATTTTAAATAATAACCAAAATAAAACAACACTCAGATATGTGGTGAATGTACTCAATAAGTATTCATAGAGTTTATGTGGACAGTTGAAGCATATCAAACCTGCCTCAACCAATGTCAATGTAACCTCAGCCCCCACTCGCATTTATCTAGAACTAAAATAATTAAATTGATATAAAAAACACAACACACACTCAGATATGTGGTGACTGTTCCCAATATGTATAACGGTTCGGTTGACTACCAAGTTTGTGTGGAAAGTTGAAGCATAGCAAATTTGCTTCAACTACTGGTCAATGTAACCTCAGCCCCCACCCACCCACCTCCCTCGACCCAAGAAATATCTTTATAAAAAAAATGTCAAAAAAAATCACAGAAATGTGATGAATGTACTCAATAAATACATCGTTCGTTGACAGCCGTGGCGTTAGGACAGGGAAGGGCAGGGGCAGGAATCCTTTAGAAGCGGGCGCCGGTGGAGAGAACAGGGGCTGAGAATGGCCGCCAGATTTATGTTGACCGCGTCCTTTGTGCCGCACGCAGAGCCGTCTAGTGGCAACTCGACGTTCCTGTACACGCCAACATAAAAAGGCACTTAACGCGCAATTTATGGAAACTATAACTTAGCCTTGAAATCTCCACGCATGATGCCTGTATGGAGACTCTAGCCCTAGACCCTACATTGATTGAAACGCCGCAGAAAAAAGGGGTGATTGAATACACAAGGATTACCTTGCGTGTATGTCTTTCATTTTTTTCTCTCTCACTGTCGCAGATGAGGGGGCTCAGTAAAAGCTTTAATCTATCATTTAGTGGTCGTTTTGACTCAAACTCAAATCCGTGAAGATGGACTTTCTAAAGATTGCCTGTCCTCCCATATCTTCCACGCCAGAAGCATACCAAGCTCATCCATCCCATAATAACAGGTTGGGACGCTGACCCTGACGCGCCCCCTAGGAGTGATTTCTGCTGTACACGTGACCAATCCGCTCTCTATCTTTCCTCCCTCCGCCATCGGAGAGCGTCACCCGTGCCTACCTCCTTGTTAGGAGAGTGGCAGGCTTTCCTTACCTCCCTTTGTGAAGAGCTACACGGGGTAATGGAGGCCGAAGGGTTCTATTATGGGATGGATTAGGGGACTGGTGGAGGTGATTGTGTTTACCTGTAATTGGCTCATCACTCAGGTGGGCCAGGTGATAAAACAGGTGCCCAATGAGGGCCAGATGAGGAGGGCAGAGAAAGAGACCCAGACAGGGGAGGGAGAGAGAGCAAGGGTCCACATTGATACATTAAAATAGGGACAGACGTGTGATCAGTGGTATGGAAAAATCGCCTGAATTTTGCATTTCTAGACAAGGTATGAATTTGCAAACCAAAATGTATTATTGACAATAATACCGTTTGCTGTAAAAAGGAAAATTTTGAACATCATTTAAAAAATCGAATTCGAACATTCTGGTTTCCCCTGGAATCGTCTAACGTTTACATTGCAAACAACCACATTACATTTTCATAATGCGTTCATGTTTCAAGTATAGTCCTAATATTTGGAGATTATATAATCCCTTTTTTTCCCTTCAATTTATAGAATAATGGATTGGATTAAGAGAGATGAATTTAGCCAACGTAGAGCATTCTGATGTCTTGCATTCAGATCCTGAGTCCTATCCAACGTTGGGCAAATCGACCCAGATTCATTTTTGCGTAATTCACAACAGGCCGGAGATCGAAAAGCCAACATAGTAGAACATGCCGGGTACAAGTTTCTAAATGTCAGCCGCGCATGCGCACAGGTGGCGCTGTCAGTAAGTTACGTCACAATGACGTCACACTGACAGACGCCCAGCCAGTCCGCCCTGCGTCCCATTGTCCTCAATCCTGTCTCACAGCAGAGTCTACGCACATCCAAGGACAGTCCAGTGACCTAGTAGATACACGACCTCTGTTCGGAGAGTGTATGTGGGCAGCCTGGGGACCACTGTCTCACAGCACAGTCTACACACATCTGAAGACAGTCCGGTGACCTAGTAGACGCATGACCTCTGTTGGGAGAGTGTGTGTGTGGGCAGACGACATTTCGCCTTCCTTTGGATCCTTTGGGCACAGGAGGAAGCAGACGAGATGAAAGAGGCGGGAAAGGACTCTGCAGACAACTCGCATCACGCAGGAGGACGCCAGGTCCGCCCTGGAGTAACAGTGTCGTCAGTGTTGCCATGGAAACGCAGGGCCTTCTGTGGGTGTATGGAGGAATGTTCTGGGTGGGTCCCAAACGCCCTTCTCCAGCCGCATGTTCTGAGCGCCGCACGAGGGGTCTCAGTGCCACGCAATGTGCGCGTTGTTGACGAGGCTTTCCGTACGTTTACGTCACGTATACTTTACGTAAAGACGCGTAGAAGGGTATGCTCATGATGTAGGGTTGGGGTTCTATCGCAAATGCTTTTAGTTTTGGTTCGAAGCCAAGAATGCCCTCAAATGAACAAGGGTATCTCTTTCCGAGTGTTAACCTTTCATGGAGCATATTGGAAGGATGTACATTTTATTGTATAAATGCCTTCATAGAGTATGGTTATGAACGGAGTTTTTAGTTTATTATGATTATTTTTTAATTGCGAAGTTCTAGCTTAGTTCACCCACATGCTCATAACAATCCAATTATCAGATGAGTTACTGCAAATTGAAAAGAGGATTGGATTGTAAAACTGGTTTGATTTAAGGGTGACCGCCGACACATCTACATCAAATCCTCTGAGTTTTTGTCAACCTGGGAAGCCTTTGGTGCCCTGGAGTCATGGATGAGGAGATTACTGAATGGAGCAGCTTTTTTTTCAAACTGTCCCTGAGGAACATGGGCCTCTCCCTTCGCTCATTTCCACCGAGATAGGATTTTTCCTATTTTGCAAGGACATCCTTGTTGTTATTTACAAATTATCAAATTTTCCTTTGTAAAACAAAAAGATAATAAATCGGGCTTTATTCACACCAAAAAGTATTGGTTAAGACCTCCCGACACAACCAGTCCGTCCCATTCCATAGCCGATAACGATGTGTTGTACAAATTTCCCAAGTCTCTCTACGGTAGGAAATTCCATATGAAAAAAAAAAACATATCCTCCTTTTTTCATTACCCCAACTGACATCCCTGTTTCTAAGCGTGTTGAGAATGACAGGAACTGCACGCATTACATTGAGTCAAAATAAAAAAGTATCAGTAATGGACGACATGAGCAAGTCTATATGCTTCTCTGTGAGGGGAAATCCGTGTAATGGCAAAAACGTACACAGCACCTGGGAATCCTGTTTGTGATGGTGTGATCCAATAAAATAAGATTAAAAAAGGATGGCTCGTTTCCAGGTCTGAGTTGCAAGTTAAATGGGCCAGGTATTACTTGTACCTTGCTCGTAGAAAATGCTCACTCGGTGGCATCGCTTATATCATCCAGTAACCATAGAGGAGCAGCTCTGATTATAGGTATCATAATGTTTCCCTAAGACGTCGTACAGATGAAGATTATAGGAGCAGTTATGATTGAATAGCAAAGCATTTCCCTGATAGATGTCATTTATGTATGATATGCATGACTGTGCTTACCTCATATAAATCTCCTTAGACTCAACAGGGTGTAACTGTTTTCCACGGTTATGCCATTAAATATTTATATGCCATGCACGACCTATGTAGTTTGAAAAGATGTGATGGGGTAGGATAAAATCTAAACGTCACTCAATTTCATATGATAGTTTACATGGCATTCTGCTACAGATATCACTCAGCTCCGTTTCGTGAAATCATTAAACAAAGACAACCCATGCTATATGAACAATTATATGATGGTCATTGATAATCTGACAGTACCCTATTCATATCAGTGCTAGAAAATAAATTCAGTCTCATTTTGAGATAACCGCTCGTGGCAGATATGACAGGTACAGCAATGACTCGACGCGCATGCGTGACGCCAACAGCCCCCTGTGCTGGCATCCCTCCGCGGTCGACCTTCTCTAGATCCCTGTATTAATACGCCGTGTGTGTTCTCACTGCCTGTGGCCTGTCACTCACACCACTGGGGCTCGTTTCCTAATGTCTGGCGCATCTACGTCAGCCACAGAGACGTCTGCTTCCCATTAGATACTGGGGGTGTGATGAGTGTGTGAACGTCTAGGTGTATAGAATATAGAGATGGCAGGTTTCATAATTTCCAAGGAAATCCTTGTTTTCTTTTTTTAGTATTTTAAAATTCCCTTTTCTTATGTAAAACAAAGAGGGAATAAATTGGGCCACATTCACATAGATACGGAGTAGCTCAAAGCTCCCCGCACCCCCAGCTCCGTTCCATGGCCAATTCCGATGTGTTTCCTCAGTCTCTCTGCGGCAATAAATTCCACATTAGAATATTTCCTCTCTTTTTCATGGTCACAAGTACCATCCCTAATAGAATAGCCGTTTAGATACTAGAGAGTACATGTATGTTCAATATGTGTGCTAGGACGCCTTGCTTGGTTCACGGTGATGATTTCATCTCGATACGAAATCGTATCGAGATCAAAACTATGAGGTGGGGATGACAGAGAAGCAGGAACCACAGCGGCAGGGCTGAGACGGCCGTCCCCTGGCCCTGACGCCCGTCCACGTTAACGTGTGACGTAGTGCGCAGAGGGTGTGACGTAGAACACAGTGTGTCATGTCATTACATCCGGGCACACAGCGGGTCGCGCGTCTCGTGTCGGGGCGCCACCTGGTGGTGATTGGGGCGTGTGGCGTCCGGCGCCCACAAAGGTCACGTGACCTTTACGTTGACGTGGGGATTGGTGTGTATGTGTGTGTGTGGGGAGGGGGGGGTGAGAGAAGACTTGTCAGATGAGGGGTGTGTGTGGTCGAAGGGGATGTGTGTGGTGACCGCTAGGGGCGTAGGTGCCGCTGGTTACGGCTTGTCATTCGCTTGTGTCTGCGATGGGAGCTGCTCACTTTACAACACTCTGAGATATGACCTTCTCAAAATAATCTCTGATCTTTTCCAGCATAACTCGCAGCACATGCTGATAACTTTGTTATATATGGTGCCATATAATTTGGCTTCAAGTGTTTTAGATATTTCATACAGTTGAAGTCATGTTATAAAGAAACAAGTAATAGTTTGTCTTATTTATTAATTAAGATGATATCGGTATGATATAAAATTGTATAAATGAGATATTCATATAGTGGTATACACAGATGGGACATACACCACAAATTCAATCTGAGTGAGGAAGTAATTTAGGTGTATTGCAGATGGTCAAGGAGACATAAATTTGCATTTACACTGAGCCCCCTGCGGCTGCAGTTTAGGGATGTTTAAGGTGTCCGTTTTGTCCACTATTCCCTGTACGGCCGGCTACGGTTGGTCACGCCTCTCACGTTTTGTCCATGGTTCCCTGTACGGCTGCCTGCAATCCCACACTTTCAATCATATATGGCAGATGTTATGTCTCAGTTCAACTGTCTTTAACTCCGTTGCCACCAGGGCAAATCTTTTCCTGATTCAAAATTCTTCGCGGGTGGCCACGGTGACCAGGGTGTGTCACGGTCCGTCTCCTTCCTCCATCCCGTCCCCCTGAGTTGTGTCATATCCCTCACATTAATGTCCACAGCGCTCCATGGAGCACAGAAACGTGGCTGCCATGCCCCAGTGTAAACCTACCATAAGAATCTACCCTCTTTGGTGAATGGTGTAAGTAGAGCCGTCCACGGTGCCACAAAAACCACTGCACTGACTGGCTCACTGACCGTCGCACTGACCGGCGACGCCTCCATTCACCGCGCCGTAATGGCCACCCGACGACGGCCCATTGGTCACCTGGGCCCCTGCTCCACGCCCGCCTCGCCGAGGGACCTCAGTCTAATTAGAGCCTAATTAGTATCACTAACGAGGACCAATTACTGCCAGTTCCAGGTGGGTGAGGCATGGCTGGACAGGGGCAGGAGGTGGGGGTCTACGCAGCTCTGAATGCTCTATAGTTCATTCCGGTATTGAGGGCTGTCAATAAAGTGCAATAGGAGGAGGAGTAGGAAAGAGGTTCGCAACACTTGGTGCCTTTGCCATCTCTGGGTTAACCCCCTAGGATTGGTAATAGGTGCAGGAGCCCGGAATTCGAGGTTGTCGGTCCTCACTGTCATAGCCACATCTCAATGGCGGTTCGTCTTACTTGTGGTATGTAACACCTGCTAGGAGAGTGAAAATGAGATCATCCGATGGATGTGGTATTAGTGTTGGCCAATTAACCCTTTCACGACCGCTGCTGCATATATGCAGCACCACGTCAGTACCGCTGCTGCATCTATGCAGCACCATAGGAATACCGCTGCTGCATAAATGCAGCACCATGGCAGTACCGCTGCTGCATAAATGCAGCATTTTGATACAAGAACATGTGAGACATTATATTTCCGAAAATAATGTATCGATTTGAAAAAGATTTTCACTTGATAAAGAAAACCATATTATATATCGTATTTAACAGAATTTCTGAAGAATAGTTGCCATGGTGATGTTTATACCCTGCTATAAATTGTGAGAAAACAAAGCCTTATGTCTACTATAACACTGAGTGCAGTGGGCGCCATCTATCAGGCACATCGCATTTTCATGATTTTTTCATAATATATTAATTCTACATAAAAAAGAACTTCAAAAATGTGTTCCCCACATCTTTTTATTATTATTTACTTAAAAAAAACATGATGTCATCGCGATGGAAAAAAAGATACACCCCTTTGTTTGTGCAGTGCTATATTGGGCCTATGTGCAAGCTTGTGTCAATGGAGCAAAAAAAATGTCTCAAATTCTTCCTGCAATTGGAAATATTAATATAATTATTAAATATCGATCTATTTCATAATTAATGGTATGAAAATAAAGCCTGAAGTCTCTTCTTTTTTTCGCTGTCATTCAAATTATCCAATTATTTCTCTAAGTTATTTAAATTTGCTAATTAGTGAGGCACCCCTCTGGACTTTTGGCCATTTTCTTATGCCTGCAGAATAGGCCGGTATTTAAACGTCTGTATGACGTGCGACGTGCGGTAGTGGTGGGAACGTTTGCCGCAGGGGGCGCGGTCGTTAACGCACTACGCACTACGCTAGGTGCGGTAAGGAAAGGGTTAAGTGGACACCATTGCATAAATGCTGACTTATGCGCTGAAGATAGACCTGTTACATCCTGTGGAGTATTCGTGGCTTTATAAGTACCGCACTCTTCCATAGGACATTGAAATAACATTTCTAGTAGCTGACAGGTGTAGAGTTGTGTAGATGTAACATAATCTCACCTCTCCACACAGCAATCTAGTTCCCCTCATTATAATCCCCTGTTCGAAGTGGTTGATTGACACGTCTCTGAAAGACGATCCCATGCCTGGAGGCACTTTATCAACTGCGCGCCATAGCGCACAATGGGGTTGCCAAATTGGGCATGATAGATAAACTCTATTATCTGTGTTCCTGGGGAAGCCACAGCGCAAACTGTTGTAGCCTCTATCAGGGGAGAAGCAGTATATTCCCGAGAAGCCATGAACATGGCTTCGCCGGGCCGAACATTTGTGTTTCCTTGGTCAGGTTCAATAGCGGCACTGTGTACTGTGTGCCCACCTGACAAGTCAGGAAGCCCCGGGTCCCATTACCCGAGGTCTTATCTGATAATGGATTGATTATGTCCATTGGCCTTGATAATCACAATGTTAACACCTCATGTTACCTTTTGCACCTACGTTATAACACCATACGCAAAGAGCTGCCATTTCGGCGGATCTGTTGGGAGTTTCATCGCACACAGAGAAGACCTGACTCAGAAATGGAAGTTTTCCTATTTTCCAAGAAAATCCTTGTTTTCATTTTCAGTTTTTAAATTCTTTTATCTTTGTCAAAACAAAGACAACAGATAAAATTCCGCAACATTGACACTAATGAACAGTAGTTCAAACCTCCCCACTCACCCCAACCCCATTCCATGGACAATACCGATGTGTTTTTCATTTTTTTCTCAGGCACTCTCAGGCAGTAGATTCCATATCAAGAATATTTTCTCAATTTTTCATCACCCCAACTAGCATCCCTTCAAACTGGGCCCATGCTTGAAGACTGAAATTACAGGAGAGTGAGATTCCCTCCTCTGATCCAATGAATCTGTTTTTTTTAATCGTCCTGTTTGTCACGTGTCGTAGTACGTTATAACATATCATTGAAATCGCTGTATTTAACATGCCTTGCAAGACAATACTAATGTATTTTTATATTTCTTATCTTTTCAGGTAAGTGCAACACCTGATCCTTCGTCTTGGTTCATGTCGGCCGGGGTGAAAATGTAGGTCACAGAGAAGAAATAAGGGGAAATGAGGGGAAGCATAGATCCATATCAAAGGTGAGTGATCCGTTTCAAAGGGCGCAATACTTCCTGATGTGGAGGCATTATGGAGGATGGCTTCCCAAGTGGCTTCAAGTTCGAGGAAAAACACCGCGGGTGTAGTACTTCATACTTTAGTGTATTACTGAAGGGGGATTTCATGACTGATCATCATACACAGCGCCTCTGTTATTCTTCTACGGAGCAAGATGTAAGACCGCCAATCCTAGCGAATTTTGTTCAATAACCACCAAAAGAAGAACCAACAACAACAACAAAAATATAATTTTGAATAGTCATTTCCCAGTCACCTCCTCGTTTATATCCCAGTAGGTGAAGGATTTAAGATTAATTCCAGTCTCCGATATGAAGGGTTCCCTGTGACTCCTATCCTGACATGATTTGATTTAATGTTGATGGTACCTTTATGGGTGTGTGGCGTACTGGTGGGGGGTCAGGGTGTAGACCTAGCTTCCCGGTGCCATGTGGAGAGCTATGGACCACACGGGTAAGTGGGCGGGCACGAGTCTGGAGAGACTGTAGTCTGAAGAGACTGAAGTCTGGGGAGACTGTAGTGTGAAGAGACTGAAGTGTGAAGAGACTGAAGTCTGAAGAGACTGAAGTCGAAAGAGACTAGAGTCTGAAGAGACTGAAGTCTGAAGAGACTGAAGTCTGGGGAGACTGTTGTTCCTACTCACGCTTCTGAAGAGACTGGAGTCTGAAGAGATTGGGTGTTCATTGGAAAGGGGCATGGAGTCTGGGGAGACTGTAGTCTGAAGAGACTAGAGTCTGGGGAGACTGGAGGCTTATTTGAAAGGGGGCGTGGAGTCTGGAGAGACTGACGGGAGTCTAGAGTGTAGAGAGACTAGAGACGGGATGGGAACATGGCATCTTGGGAGACTGAAAGCTCATGGAGTTGGTGTTGGGACTGCTCCTTTTTCAGGCGACGTGAATCGCTCTTACCCCACGGGGTGGCGCTCCGACTCGTGACAACACTTCATCATAGCTCGGCGTATCTCGGCCACCCACATACCTGACGCCATCGTGAACGTATTATCTCTCAACTCATTCCTCAACACCTCACTCTATGATGCGGGATTATCCTTCAAGTGCCACCCCGACCTATAAACAGTCCCATTCTATCTAATCTAGGTCCAATTCTCATTTCTCAATAACTGCAATCGTATATCGTGTCATATTGTTAATCTGGGATGGCAGTGTTAAACTTTTCCATGGCCATCCTTGTTTTCATTTTCAGTTTATCATTTTTTTTTGTTCTTGTGTAAAATAAAGGGGATTACATGTATATTGGGTCCCATTCACACCGAGGAACAGTGGTTCAATCCTACCAACGCACCCCAGCCCATGGCCAATAACGTTTTGTCTTCCATGTTTTCTCAGTCCTTCTGGCGCATTTGATTCCACATGAAAAATATTCCCTCTTTCTTTTTTCTAGACCATAACTGACATCTCTGAGTCGATGTACCCATAGATACAGACTTTGGTGGTTCGGTGGCTAGAGGAGGTGGTAGTTTTGGAGAGGTGGTGAGATGGTATACATTGGGTTCCCCTCACTCCCTGTGTTTTTCCTCGGGCCAGTTGACTCAGCACCGGGCAGATAACAGCGATAAGACCGTGTCTCGTGACCCTTACCCACGGGTCTCATGGTGTAATTGATTGTAAATCACCCAGCCCTCTTACAAATAACACGTTTCTTATCCGCACTTAAATCCTCAAGTCGGGATTACTTTCACAAAGGAAACCATGAACTCTAAAGCTAAAAACATCTCCCTCTGACTCATAGCCAAGACATAGAGGGCGTATAGCTATTGCGCTAAACAAAACACCATACAACCAGATGGCGGATCCAGTTATCAATTGATTTTATCAATTGCCAGACGATCTTCCAACGTGGAAGATCGTCTGGCAACAGTTGAACGGTTGTAACGTCTTTTAATAAACTTGAATAAAAAAAACAAAAAAAAACAAACCCAACTTCTATTTGGTTTGCTATGAAATGGTTTTAGCCTCGTCTCAGGAGTATCTATAGATTATGCCAGCAGAAAAAAAGCGACTACAGTGGCGCTATGTTCAAATGTCCTGGCGGATGATGGCGGAACTGGCAATCACTCTGTACCCTATTGCCCATGCAATCCCTTACCTCCCCGGTCTATTTATGATTATAAAGTTGTCCATTAAGATGACAGCATCCGACAATAAATGATTTTCCATAACATAAATTCCCAGTTGAGATTGGTGATAATTCAGCGCGGAGTGGTCCCCACACGTAAATCATGGTGTATACCTCGGCTTGTCTAGACAGATAAATTCCTCCTTTATCCGGGCTCTATGCTTTATGAATAGGCGCTGACATCTATATGACTGTGAGGATCATCAGAAATTTAGCGCCCTCGCCGGAGTCTCTGCCTACTCTGGAGGTCTCTGATGGAGTTTGTCATCGCCCCATCATGAATTCTCTGTGCAGTGTTTATAATATAGTTTTCTTATACTATTGTTTTTTCAATGTTCGTCTGGCTCGGTGAGAGGGGGCGTAGGGATTAATTGGTGTTAGTATTGAATTGAGGCATTTACTTCTGACTGTATCACGAATTAGTGTTTAAGAGATGCAGTAACAATAACAACATCATAAAGTATTTTTTCCAGTACCCCAGTTTTTTCTATCTCTAGAATTCCAAGAAGGCTTGAGTGTATAGCTTTTGTCTTCTTGAGGTTAAGCGTTTGGCGTTTGGGCGATGCATATATACATGTATATGCAAATGTATATAATGTAAGCGGATAGTGATAGTACAGTGAAGCTTAGTTGAAGTATTTGATAATTCTGTAATTGAAAAGTGAAATGCACATATGTGTATTTTAGATTCGGACGAAGACATTGCTGTGGTATTTTTATGAAGTAAGTCTAGCGCTTTAGAAACACTGGGAAAAAGTAAAAAGAGAAAAACAAGTGCACGCTTTATCGCGATACACCCGTAGCAGATAGGCGTTCACAGACTCAGTTGTATCAATTACCCTCCTTCCCCTGGTGGCGGTTGTGAGATTTACTGACACAATGCGAGACGAGAATCTCGCCCTGACGTTGAAATCTCGCGATAATTCCGCTGTCCATCGACACCCGGATGCTGTGTCTTATCACCGACCGCCTTTCGCGCCTCCCGGGTTAGAGAGCCGAAAGAGTTGGTCGTAAATTATGAGCTGCGTTTCGTATTTTCCGGGGCAGTGACATTGGCCTGATGTCGGCCTGATGTAGGCCAGATGTAGGCACTAAAATGAGGCCCATTTACAGGGAGGATAAAAACGTGAAATAGTAAATGTAATACGTGTAAAGGGGGACTGTGCAATGGTATAAGAAAACTGTATTGAACTGTACCTGCATCTCCCCTCAGTAATACAGGAATGTGCATTTGGCTTTTGGGAAGTGTCATTTCCATAATTCAGTGGAGCATCGTGATCCAAAAATTCACAAATCAGAAAACATACCCATGGAATCCATGTGTCACACGGGGCATTTATCCTCATACACATATACTGTGAATACCGCTGGCACTAGCAGAATAATTCAATATTGGTTGCATACTCGTATAATCCAGACATTAATTGCCTGGGTTGCATGTTTACTTCTAAAAGTATACGTTACGACATTGGTCTAGCCCTGAAAACTCAGGGACACTAGAAACATTTATTACTAAGATCTACGAGTAAAGTCTGATCACGAAAACTCATTCTACTGTGAAAACTAACTTTCCCCACATCACAAGAACTGGAAGCAAAGAGTGCCGGACGTTTACTTTTAATAGCGTATCGATCTGGGGGGCAAAGAGGCACCTGCGTAGTAATCTCCCTCACGGTGGGCAGTAATAGAAAGTAGTCCCTTGACGAGACCCCGTGGCGCAGTGTCCCTGACCTCAGGTGACCTTTCCTTGACCTAATTCGCCAGAGGGCGTCTTGACCAATGAATCTGGTACCCGGTGGGAGTGCTGGTGACTGGATGTGGTAGGCGAGGAACCAGCGACGTTTTAAAAGACGCCGGTGGTGCCGTCTGGTGGGCGATTTGTAAGTGAGGGTTGGAACTGGTGCCCCCATCACACACACACTTACCTAGTCAGGTGTCTAGAGGTGGGGGTTAAGAATGCTAACTGCACAGGCGCTTTGAGGGGTAATAGGCTGGATTAGGAGGCATTTGGAGAAGGTGGGTGAAGCATGAGGGTGCTCATGACCAGGTACAAATGTTAAAGAGCAGTATCGTGAACGGTTCAGAAAAAGTCTAATCACAAGTAATCAAACCTGCACGGTTGGAATTCTTCATGGAAATGGAAATAAAAATTATTCAATTTTTAGTCAAGCAGTGCACTTTTAATGCAGTTAGAATATAGTAATAAATCAGAAGAAAACAGAATTAATGATACTCGGCTATCTGTTACTTTCGATAACAGAATATCTCTCGATCTCTACGTCAATATCACACACTGTATGGCCTGGTTATTTGATCAATTATGTATTAACTTTATTAAAAGAAATATTTCAGGGTAAGAAACAAAACAACTAAATGAGATACCTTTATTAATTAGTGGCGTCTTATTCAGAACCGACGTTTCTTCTATTACATAAACTTTATCAAGGTTCCATACACTGTATTGGCTGAGTTATTGAAAGAAATAAATGGCACTTCAGACTACTCTATCACACGTCAAACCCATCAAGATAGACCACACGTCAGACAGGTGTACTTTTGGGTGGCAGGCAGGTCAGCAGTGGGTGGTGAGGGTACGCAAGATGAGGGTACCTGGCTTGGTGTCTGAGCTGGAGAGGTTAGGTCTGTACCCCGGGGTATCTGGTCCGGGGGGGGGGGGGACTGTAACGTAGGTTGACCGCCAGGAGGGACACGAGCCGCCATCTTATCTCAAACTACCCTGTCCTCCAATGAGAGGCCTGCTTTGAGGTCAGGTGACCGGGTTTGTTTATGTGGATTAAGTGAATGGCTGGTGAGTGTGGGAGGTGTAAGTGCGGCCTGGAGGAAGCCGGGTGACGGATACCACACAGAGCCCTGTCCGACATGCCCCTCCAGGGTGGGGTCAGGGTGTTAACCCCGCAGAACCTCCTCCTCCACCAGGGGGGCACAGTTGAGAGTGTGACGTGAGCAGTGACGTAAACGGGACGCGTGCGTCTGACGTTTATGTGACGTCATGATGTGACGCATACCACGTCACACTTATGTCAAGGCCCATAGGGCGCTGTCATCGCATGGTGCCCACACACAGATACTACAGATTGTGTATAGAATGCCCTCAGGCACAACCACAGTTTACATAGTGCCCTCAAGCAGTCACAGTCTACAGGATGCCCTCAGCCACAGTCACAGTTACCACAATGCCCTCAGCCGCACACACAACTTTCATAGTGCCCTTAGCCTCAGCCACAGCTTACGGAATGCCCTCAGGGATAGTCACAGTCTACAGAATGCCCACAATCAGAACCACAGTTAACATGGTGCCCTTAGCCTCAGCCACAGCCTACAGAATGACCTCAGGCACAAACACAGTTTACAATGTGCACTCAGCCACAGCCAAAGCTTCCATAATGCCCCCAGCCACAGGTTGCCCTCAATCCTAGGTTTTCTATATCATACAGACACCTGAAGACCTATATATGATACATGCTTATTCATTTTATCAGATGCACCAATACTGTATACGTGTACATGTATCCAGTATTTAGATGAGGATATAGATGTACCTATATATCATATGAACAGTATAGTATCTCATACCCTGTAGACAGGCATACAGAGTTTCTCAGACAGACACCCCTCACACACAAACACCCCACATTACAAGACAGAGGAGTTGTAGGAACCTTTACAACGTGGTTTTAGTGGTAGACTTAGCCCTGGCACCTAAATATCCTCCAACAACCAGAGAACACCTCCAGAGGCGACCTTTAGACGCCCGGCCACCTAGCGGACGTGGTGTGGAGTTACGCTCGGACATGGGTCTGCCTCTCCTCCACTCACCAAGCCCATCCGTCTGTGTCAGGCCTCCTGATAGGCCAGTGGAAGTCACGTGACCAGAACGCTCTACGCAGGGCTGAGGTGTGTGGAGGAGGGAGGTGTGGGAGGTTTAGGGTTAACACTTGTTTTTGGTTAGAACTCCAGGGGTGGGTGTGCTTTCAGTAACGTGTATAGAGGGGTTAAATAGAAGTCGGTACGTGGTACGTGCTGTATCAGCCGTGAGTGGATGCAGGGAGCGCTGCAGCCCAAAACGAGACCCGACTCTGCACACAATTAGGAGGAGTCTATTGCTGCACGTCACCAGTGGAGAAATCCACGGGTCTCACTTGAGGTTTTTTTAATGCGGTATTTTTATGAGGTCAGTTGGTTGGGGAAAGAAGCGGGGTGCACGACTTGCACTGGGGTGGGGAGTTAGCTCAGTGGTAGAGAGCCCTGGACTTGTAATCCCAAGGTTGTCAGACTTTGTGGGTTTGAGTCCCAACACAGCCACTTTTCTCCTTCACCCCCAGCAGTGGTAGATTCACTGCTATATCAAAGGCCAATCGTTCTCATACCATGTCCATGTGGTGTGGGAGGTAAAATAACTCTCCTCTCGGTAAATGTGTAGGGGTAAGATTTCTACATAAATTCATCTTGATCAAATTCATTTGGTCAAATTCAAATAAGTCTAATAGAACATATTAGATGTTAAACTACCCAATCAAACAAACAAACAAGCACCACTTGTCCTTTGTGGCTTACTAGTGAGACATGTGTTACCGATTCGACACGATCCGCCACTGCACAAAACGATCCAACATCACGCGACTCAATTGACTACAACCCGACCATACACAATCCGACCCTACACAAAACGGTCTAACACGACCCATCCAAACGCGACATGACCCGATAGTATGTGACCTCGGATTGTAGCTGCATTCAGAAACAATTTGTGGTCAGGTAACAAGGGAATTCGATACCAGAAATTGAAATTACAAATATTTCTGCACATGTACATGCCAAATTTAATTCAGTTTCTCCAGTTAGGAAATGGAAAATCATGGTTCATCGGGGGACAGGCGGCCATGATGGGGCCAGCCAGTAGGGAGCGGATCCTATATTTACCCGGGGCGATATTAGGGAGTCTAGTAACGTCTGGAGGATGTATACTGTCAAATGAGAGTCCCTTTTTGGATTGAGTGCAAAATATTCTTCAGACCTGATTTGAGAAACGGGATAGTCTGATGTACGATCTGGGCAGCGATCTGATGGCCACTCCGATCCATATCAGGGATATTCACATGTACATGTATAAACATGTCGTTGTGCCATGTTTACCAGGGTTTCATGTGCCTAGTCCTCGGGTGACAAGCAAAGTGGGTTCTCTACAGAAGCCATGCCAGGGTGTGAGGTGAGTGTAAGGGGTGTGGGGTGAGTGTAAGCAGTGTGGGGTGAGTGTAAGGGGTGGGGGGTACAGGGTACAGGCAGCTCTCATGACGACGAACATGGATGCGAATAATAATACGTTTTAGGCGCTGAGGGCTGAGTAAATACTCAGAGAATCCTTCACCGGAGCCTGCAATAAGACCACCACGTCGCAGCCTCAATATTTGCTCTTGAAATGTGGTCGCTTGGTTGTGGCGGTGACAATGGCCGGCATGCAGGCAGCATAGAATACGCGCTCCCCGAACAATATTTGCCCGCACCAGGTGTTTGTGGCGCCCCCAGTGGCCACTTACTGCCTCCACTCTCCTCCCCGAGGCTTCGTCTCCACTCTCCTTGGTGTCACGTGACCACACGCTGCACAAACGGAAAGAGGAGTCCCGCACCCAACGCCCGTCCCGCGCGCCCATTGGTCCGGCCCGGCCCGGCGGAAGTGAAGTGCTCCGCAGCGAATGCATAGGGCTCTCGTCGTTGGTCGGTTTATTGACCAGTTGGATTTTGAGAGGGTTTTGTACAAGTTAGCACAGTGTGGGGTGCTACTAGGTATAGCCCCCCCGCCCTCATACCTCAATGTCCCTGGGGGAGTTTATGTACCGGTTAGACCAGGGTGAACTGTTACAGGAGTTCTTAGGGACTCCAGCATGTTTGCCCCCTACTTGGAGCCCTCTTCCAGGACCACCTATCGAGTGGCCCCTGGTGTCAACGCGTGTACACTGGAGAGGGTCCCCAGGCCTGCACCGTTTGCTCACAGTTACACCTATTTGGTCAGGATTTCTCAAGGATCGGTTTTCCTCCAATATCCAGTTCCAGAAGCATGACTGACTTGTCAATTTGTCCCAGGTGCATATCAAGAGTTCAGCACAAAAAAAACAACCTATATCTGATGTACACATGTATATTATATACGCACATATATGTTGCATCATTATATTTATCATCCATCTAATTTATAGTGTCCATAGAAAACACATAGGGTGTATCACGATACCTTGAGCATACAGATATATTGTATGTTACTGGTCGCAAAAAACCGGCACATACGGAAAGTTGATGCGTATGAAAAATATTTGTCTAAATGAATTAATATTGGTAAGCCAATTGTCAGGAAGTGTTGGATAATAAATACAATATAGACTGGTTTCAGGCAAAAGCGGTTGTATGCTCCTCAGATTGGCCTCTCAGCAATATCCGCGCATGCACTCGGATATTACTACGCGTCATCTCCTCGGCGCATACAGCCGCTTGTATTTTAAACCGGTCAATATTGTGGATGTATTCATACTTATATGTAGATAGATGTAATATGGTTTTCTAGCTAGGGATGCCAATTTTCCGTTTGCTCCCGTAATTCTCCTGATCATCCGGTATGTTGTAAGTCTAAACTCGGAATGAGTGAAAGGCATGTCCACTAATTAGACCCAGCATTACATATACACAGGCCGCTCCAGCAGGACTTTAGATCGTTTCTGCAGGATCCAAAAATAACTGTTCTGGGAGGGCAGAAACCCACAGAGACCTGCTTTCCGACCCCCAGCTAGAATGAAAGGTAAACACAGCGTCCGCTTGCATGCGCCAGCCAATCAGCGCTAATGACGATTCAGCCCGCTGACTCGGCTATCCTCAGCCAATCAAAACTCAGATGACATAACGGCTTCGTCGAGGACCATGTGCGCTTCTCAAGGGCCTCATTGGCTCGATGTTAAGTCCAGACGACATCTGGGTCTTATAGAACAATTATATCACCGATTCTAAGGTATGGTCCCAATACAAGTACGAGGAGAAAACCAGGAGCCCGTTTAATAATCTAGGGTCGTACATGTAGATACTTTTCTGTATGCCATAGAGACCCAAGAACGATGTGGGTAAACTTAATTCAACACTTATGGACGCCTAAGACTGTCTTAGCGAACAGACTTAAATATCATTAAACGATAACCCTTGTGACGAGGTACAGAAAAGGGTCTTCATGTAGGATCTTAGATTATTAAACGGGCCCCATGTTTCATGAATCTCTCCACTGAGAGACACAGTGTCAGGCTTCGTGAATGTTTAACGACCAACAAGAACATGAATAACGATCTCCCGGAGACCATGAATACAAATGGGCGATAATACAGGTCGTCTATGGGTATATGGTTAATAACGGTGTCATGCCTGGCCCACTAGGGAGGTTGGGGAGAGGGACGGTAAGGGGGGGGGGGGGCTGGTACGAACCCTACCCTCGTCCCTCGTGGCCCTAAAGTGTGCTTGCCTCGCGCCGACGGCACGAAAAACGGCCGAGCATCTGTTTCGGGAGGCAATTGTGTGTGGCGTATGTGATGAGCGCCATTTGCCGGGAACGAGGCTGTGAGGTTTGCAATGGGGCCTGTCGCTCAAAATGGGGGTGTCCAATGAGCTACAGACTGCTGCCGGTGGTGGGGAGTTGGCGGTAGTGTTGGTGGTGATGGTGGTGGTGGTGTAGTGAGGTAGGAGAATTATTAGAAACTAGGAGGTGGCTGCCTTCTATTTTCCATGGTAATTTGCACTTCAATTGTTAGTATATAAGATCAATTTTCCTTGTGTGACAAAGTATACTCATTGAGCCTTATTTCATGCCAATAAAACATTTCTCCACAGACCCTTAGTCCCACACGCTGGCGGATACCTGTGTGTTTTCCATGTTTTCTTGCTCTCACATAGGCAGCATGGGAAAAAAAATCCCTTTGTATGTGTCTCGGTCCCGACTGAGCTCTATGGAAATTGCAGACAGCTTAACACATCAGAAACCACTCATAGATGAAACACGTAGATAGCGAGCATCTCAGAATAAAAAAGATACCTAATGATATAACACTCTTTCCTATTGGCTTATTAGAATCGTATTTGCGCGGGAATAAACGTGTCAAGGTGTGGACGAAAGTCGTCTGCTCGCGCGAGGCAAGGTGTGAGCTACGGCCGTCTACATGTGTTGCTGATAGATGGCGCTGCGGAATTCCCCGTGATCCTCGAGCAGACCACGTGACCTTCATTAGTCAGCCCGAGGCTGGGTCACGTGCTTAGCCGGCTGGTTCCGGGCCTGTAGACCTGCTGCTGCTATATAACTAATGTAGGGAAACGGTGCGTTTCGCTGGTACCTAACGACCACTGTTATAAATAGATAAAGGATGAAAATCAAAAACACAAAACGATAACGAGAAAGCAGCATACTTTATTTATACCTGACCCAGAGGATTTAGTCAATAAACTGGTAAGGCAAGGAACTGAATTAATTTTTTATTCATCCGCTTGCAATTAAAACCGAATATTGAATGAAGTCGCACAAAGAAGATAGAAAGCAATAATAACTGAAAAACATACATTCATTAAACAAGAATAAGACAGAAAAAGCAACCATAGCTGAAGGAAAACAATCAAATGCCACCCCTTTCGACTTATTACAGAAAATCATCCACTGTACCCGGTTGGTACATCTTGTGTGAGGTTGGAGAAATGTTTCCAGTACAGAATACATTGCTAGACCTCACACTGAGAAGTATCATCATTGATACCACACTGTGGCGTTGTATCTATCCAATATACCACACCCCACATAGAATATATACATTAAGTCTCCAGTATACGTACACCCACGCGTGCCTGCCACCCATCATCTGACCTTGTCTGGGGTGATATACTCCACTGTATATCTACCTCTATGTACACTCTGCCCACCACACCCCTCCTCCATCATCCCACAACCCCAGTGTGACCTGCAGACCACTCAGTGATTACCCTGTGTGGAGGTGGGGTGAGTGGTTTACCCCATAACCCTGATCATCCCTCCACACCTTCAGGTACCTGTGAGCTATTCAGCAATCACCCTGTGTGGAGGTGGGGTGAGTGGGTCGCTATATCCCTGAACATCCCCACACCTCCACGTACCTGTGAGCTGTTTAGTGATTACCCTGTGTGGAGGTGGGGTGAGTGGGTCACACTATAACCCTGATCTTCCCCCCACACCGCTTGGTGTCCGCACCCGGTGCCCGACACACCCCCTCCCGTATTGACAGCTTCAGTGTGTAGATCAGCAGGTGATGGGAGATGGTTCACACTAAGGCAGGGCTGGTTGATGAGATGCAGGTCATTTAATGTGATAAAATTCCCACCCAATCATACCGTGGCAGGGTTAGTTTAAGAGGTGGGTGGTCTCTTTAATGTCCAGAAACCCATACCAAACTTCCTCTTCCTCTTACATGTTCTAATATACCACCTAGAATGCATTTGGTCATTCTCCTTATCTCAACCCTGGTTTTTTTCTCATATAGACTTAACATTGGGATCTTGTACTCAACTCCCATGGAGTATTGTAGAAAAAATACTCAATGGAGTTTTTATTTTAATGAAAATGGGGGATGATGTCACAAATGTTAGCCAGTTAGTTAGTGATAGGGGTGAAATAAAATCTGAACCGCACTCGGTCCATAGCCACTGATTCATTTTGTATTGCTATGTAACCTCACTCGGCTTTCTGTTATGAGATTACTCCGCAACGAAAACTCATGGCATAGTGTCAGTGGCTATGGATCTCGATGCAGTTCCTTATCAATACGGCTTTTCCCAGTCAATCTCAGGCACACTTTCTGTTATATGAGCCACCAGACATAACCCCTACCGGTCTATCACCTATGGCCTTTGACCTGTACCCACACTCCATTTCCCAGTCACGTTCCCTTCATTCTCTGTACCTGGTTAGCCTGGCCGCTAATAACAACAATAATAACCGGCTATGGAGGAGCAAACGAAGCGTGACTGGAGACCACCCATCCGTGGAGATGCGTGTGAGAAGGGGTGTGGGTGTGTGTAGGGCTGGGGGTTGGTGGGGAGTGTGAGGGGTTGTTAAGGTATAGGGGATTTGCAGGGGTCAGGGAGCTGGGGTCCGACGTTTAGGGTAATCTCCTACAGGTGGGTCTCCAGGTGGGTCTCCAGGTGGTAGCTGAGTAGACAGGATCCTAATGCCAGGGTACGGGAGTTGAGACCCTAAATGATGGCTGAGCAGCTTGTGAAGGGCTACTACGAGATACAGGCAATAATCGATAGTTTTGTGGTTAAATATATTTTATAGATTCTGGTAACCCGTTACCTAAAATGTAGAGAGTAGTAACGGGAATGTCCTTTGAAACAAAATATAAGTATTAATTTTGAAGTACTGTAGTTAATACCTCAAATCAAATATGACTGATTTATTTTCTATTCACATGAGACTCCTTCTGGTAAGTCCTAGTGTTAAAGAGGTAAACCTTGTTACAATTAGAACCGTCCAACTTCCAAACGTAAAACTGAGTCTACTTTCTCCCACACATTATGACATTGTATAGCAGAGATGGCAGTTTTCATCTTTTCCAAGGAAATATTTGTCTTTATTTTCAGTTATTTCCTTGTATAAAACAAAGAGAGACTAGATTGAGTCAATTCATACCAATAAACAGTGGTTCAAAATTCCCCACACACTCCATCCCCAGACTATAGCCAGTAACGATGTGCTTTCCATGTTTTCTCGGTCTCTCTGAGGCAGTCAATTCCACATGATGAATATTTCCTTGTTTTTCATGACTCCAACGCACATCTCTGTAACAGAAACACGTCATGGCGCCTGTGTGAATATTCAAGTCTCATGCTGCAGTCGGCATCTACTCCCTTCAATATTATATACACACGGGGGAGTCAGTGTTGATGGGAGTTACGCGGTGATAAATCGCCTTCCGCCTACTCACAGGGGGGTGTTATAGGCCTGGCGCCATGTAGGGGGCGCCACCAGACAGTTATGGCTTCAGGCGCCGCGGGGTGGATAGGCGAGAGCCTACTTAGGACTTTCAATTTTACAAAAACACCAATCGGGTCAAAATACTGAATTGGCGTTGGTTTGACGTAAGCCAGACTAACACTGGCCGCGCTCTGGATGTTGTTATAATGGCTCTCCTTTAAACCCAGAGGCCCGTGAGAAAGTGCAGGGGGCAGTGCCACCGTGCACGGTTATCTCGGGCTACTTCTCCAGTGCTTTACTCTAAAGACCCCGCACCCTCAAACCCAACACTCAGCTCTCCAGGGTTCCTCCAGACCACTTCTCCCTCCACTCACCTACACTCAGATATCTCCCCACGCCACGCTCCTGGTAAGGGATTAAACCCTTACACTCCCCTCACACACACTCAGGGATAATCCCCGGGGCTGCTTTGATCCCTGACTCTCCTCCAGGGTGACCCTGACCTGGTGGCGGGGCGGGGCGGGGGCGGGGCCGCCTCCTGTGTCCTGTCAGAGTGACACCTGGAACAACAGTGTAGATCGGCGGCTGTCGGCGCACTGACAGTGGCGGACACTGCGGGTTGTGAGTTTACCTCATCCTCGGGGGCGTCCTGACAGAGACTTCCCAGTGCTCCACTCCGGTCCCACCCTCACTCAGCATGGAGGGCAGTTTCCGTCTTTCCAAGGAAATCCTCGTTTTAATTTTCAGTTCATAAAATTATGTATCTTTGTTTCAAAGAAAGAGAGAATAAATTTTGCCTCATTTCTACCAATAAGCCTTAGTTCAGACCTCCTTAGAACGCCCAGTCCCATTCCATGGCCACTAACGCTGTGTTTCCCATATTTTCCTAGTCTCTCTGTGGCAGTAAATTCCACATGAAAAAATGCTTCATCTCTTTTCATGACCACAACTGACATGCCTGTACTGCAGACTACCTCCTGAAAGGGGAAAATCCCCCATTATGCCAAGCACACAAAGTGCGCATAACTGTTCAGCATATCCTGTATGGAAATACAGGTGGCACCACCAATACAATTCGTATGACGTTCTATATGATTCTATTATGAATCATTGGGCAAATCTTCCTTCTTTGCATAGAAAACGAAAAAAAAACTCTTCAGTAATTCCATCACTGGTTCAAAGCTCTATCTCCGGATATAGGTCCGTCTACAGAGCCTCTAACTCCCCGCCCGCTCACCAGGACGCGCTGTGTCAGCACCGCCAGGTGTCGCTGACGGATGCCACCAGGTGGCGCCACGAGTACCGCGGGCGGAACCGGAACTGCGAGGCGCATGTCAAGGTCACAGGTCAATTGGGCTTTGATGTCGTTGGATGATAAAAGACAGACTGGTGGGGGATGGGGGTCTGTCTGCAGAATGTACCCTCGGGTATTTCTACTTACCCTCACAGCACACACACATATCTGTAATCAGTTTGTGTACCTTTATCAATGCTGCACTGTGTCGGGTCGTGGGTTCTGATGTGTTTTAAACAAACCGAATGGCTGTAGATTGATATGGAGAGTGCTTTGCTATCTAGCTTTGCCTGTGGGCGTACCATGTTGAATAAACACATACCCAACAAGGAACACAGCAACATGGACTGAATCTAGTGATTTTCGAATATTAACTAGCGACTTAGTCGATTCTTATTCAGATACCGCACCCCCCCCCCCCCCCTCCAGGTTCTAGGTTCCTACACAGAGTAAGGAGATGCACAGCAAATGCTAGGTATAACATCATTTCATATGAACACGCTGCCTGGTGAAAGTCAGCCGCACTACAGGCTATGTGTACGTGTGTATTATTTCACATGACACAGGTACTTTTACCGGCAACCAGCGCAATAGTCTCACAGACTGATCTCAGGCATATGAGATTGGAAAACTACAGTTCTAAATTATGTTTTCAGTACGGTTAGAAACAAATCGTAAGGATAGAAATACATCTGTGTAGAGAACCACAAAAAATAGTGGCAAGATTCAGTTAAGTACTGCACGAGAATCTCACTCTCGTGGCCCTTCAATCTCCAGCCCTAGCTCTGGTTCACTATGTCTCTATGTGTGGGAGCAACTTCAAGCAGATTCGACGGAATTCTACCGTTTTAAATATAGTAGGTAACAAGTACCAGTTCAAACTGGTTCTTTGGGAGCTATTATAAAGCCAATTCAGTGGGAATATCACATGTTTTTTCTGTTTACATCAAAATGCTTTGTACTATATGCCTTTTAGCCTTCAACTACCGGAACCTTGACTAAAGGTCGGCTCGGATGGTTGAAAGTGACTCTTTTGACTTTAAGTGCTCATTATATTCAGGGTTTGTGAAAGGGAAACCTTTCAGTCGAGGATGGGATCCCTCAGACGGGTGGGAGTTGGACTTGTTTGGATTGTGCACGTTTGTAGCGGCCGCGACACTCAAAGATACAAAGAAAATGTCACTTCAATAAAACTCAAACAGGATTAGCTCCGTCTCGCCGGCACCCAGCGAGCCGGCCAAAAGTCGTCTGCTACGGTCTGGCTGATTACCGGCGTTCCTCACCCTCACTTGTGATCCCAGCCGGGGACCAGCGGCGAGCCTGATGAAGCGGCAGGGTCCCAGCAGGTAAACGTCAACAGACTGACTTCACGCTGGGAACCAGCCGACCTTCCGGCTGCGTCCTGCACGTCGGGAGATGAGTGGGCCGCCATCTTTAGAAACTGCATTTCCCGTGTGAAAATAAGCGTTTATTTTGCAGAATTGGCATGTAATTACCGCGAAATCTGCTAAATCTGTCCCCGCCGACTGACGTGGTCCTCGTGGAAAACTCCCGCCCTTTCTGTGCAGGGTGACCTATTCCAGCAGCGCTCAGTGCAATACATCTAGCTAAATGTCGTCTGCTTTGACGTCTCTCAGTCTGAGGAGTCATTACGACCTAACATATGTCAGGGGATGGCTCGCTAGGGAAGCCGCTGAGGTGGCTCCTGACCCCGGTCTCCTTCCCGCACTTATCACTGGCTTCCTGGAAGCCACCTCACCGGAAACCCACCCACCTCCCACCTTGACCCCGATGCGCGGCTGGCAGCGCCAGAGACGGGTGTGTTTTGTTCGCAGCACTCCCCCCGAGAGCTGCATTTCCTGCCGACCACCGGTTATTACCCCATTTGTCGATTGTCGCCAGTTATTATGTTTGGATAGCACTGAGAAGCCATTAGCGAAAACGGAAAATGCACTCGCAGACGTTTGAGGAGAAGTCCTGCCCATTTCATGGCTCGCTGCCTCGGCGATGTGTAAATGGCTGTCAAATCCGGAAGTTATTACACCGCTGCCGTGCGCGCATGCGCTGGCTCGGGTGCACCAATCAGCGGCCTCGTCTCATGGCGCGCAGGCGGCATTACTCGGCGCCGCACGCACATGTGTCAGCTGCCGTGGTTGGCTGAAATTTCACGGATGGATTCTCGCGACAGCTCGCTGGAATTTGCCGGAATAATGGCGGCGGGCAACTCGGTGGCGCCGCCTGGTGGCCCACCCTGGCACCGTGAGAATTATGGGATATCCTCCAGGGTCGGGTTACCATGGGAACGTGACGACAGCAAAGACAAACGGAGATGGCAACCAGGAGGCCATCTGTGCAGGCCAGGGACCCATCTTCCCGTTTCCAGCCTGTAATTGCCTAAAGTTCTCACGGGTAATCACTGGTGAGACAGTGAGAAGGCAATGGGGCTGTTTATTCCAGGGCTTCTATAGTCAGGGGTTCATTGCTCCTAGTGAGTAGGGAAAAGCGTTGATCCAGTTTATGCCAGAGTTTCTGTAGACAGGGGATTCGTTGCTCCTAGAAATGTGCAAAAAACGTTGCTCCAGTTTATTCCAGAGTTTCTATAGTCAGGGCTTCGTTGCCCTTAGAAATGTTGGAAAAGCCTTGCTCTTTATTCCAGAGTTTCTGTATTTAGGGGTTTGTTGCCCCTAGAAATGTAGGAAAAACATTGCTCCAGTAATATCGCATTGTGTCGTGTGGTATGTCTTTTTTCACGTTGAGTGGAGGAACCCTCCACCCCTTCTCCAAGATGGATCTAGATTACATTTGTTATATCAGTGTGAGACATTTCAATTTATACAGAAAAAAACAACTTGTTTATATTCTTAAGAATAAGATGATACATGTACCAACTCCAATACTATTGTGATAAACGATGTTATGCACTATAGAATGTGTTTTATGAATTCTACTTGGCTGAAGTTGTCGACAAGTGAAGACATGTGTGTAACAACTATCAGCATTCACATGAATCAGTGAAGACAAAGAAAAGTGCAGCAGAAACATTTGTTGACATAGCCTTCCGCTAAATGTTCACTCACACAGCATGGAGCCTGCGGTAACTGATATAAGTGCAGATATTACAGAAGCAGGAATATGTTCTTCCGTTATGTAAACACCGTGAAAAATGCCTCCCCGGTAGGTCCACGCCCCTCGACCCTCCACCGGCCCCGCTACCGAATATTTCCTCACGCCCTCCATCCATCAACCTTTACCCCCTGCCGCGGAGGGGGCACGCCCGGCCGCCGGAACAGCGGGAGGCCGGGGCCAGCGGGGGTGTGCCGGGTGCCCGGAACAGCGCCTGGTAATGTAAGCGTCGACCGGGGGCGGGCCCGATGACGTAGGAACGCCGCGACGTCGCCATGCTGACGTCACAGCTACCACGGCGTCTGGGACCGCTCCGCCCCCTCCCCTACCACGTGACCCCGCGCAAGGCACTGTGGGAACATCAGGGCCTACATGTGATTCCAATAAGTTGATATCATAAGTGACAGCTATTATTGAATAATACGTATTTATAGGTTATATAACGGGGACAAACTCCCCATGGCTCGGCATTCCTGACAGTGACTTATGTTTTTGTCCCAGTGAATTATGCCCAAAGCATATAGCATGTCTGTATGATGCCCCAACAGGAACTCGACCATGGGGCATCGACATACGATAGGAATGAGTCATCAGAAATGGCTGTAGATGTATATGAAGACTTATGATACGAAGTGATTTCATTCATGTACATTTCTGGTTTCAACCACCGTAGAGACGATATAAAGATGTTGCTCATTTCGTCGTTTGGTGTAGATTTCCTCCAGGGTCTGATGAAGCGAGACGGGTGTAGATTTCCTCCAGTCCCTGCCGTGTCTATACACCGTGCGACCATGTTGCTATGGTTTCCTCCACGCGATGACAAATGACCCCAGTTGACCTCTGCCAATCGGCGCCTACAAATTGGGTGTCAGGCAGGCGGGGGTGTGCGGTGAGGGGCCGGGCAAGGCTTTGTCTCTGAGAACCGTCTGGAGACAGGTCTCATAGTGGGTTACTTATTAGCAGGGTGAGTGCAGGAAGAGTGGGGTAAAGCGGGGTTCACACGATTGGATTCCTGTTCTATTTTGAGAAGAATTCCTTGTGTTCATTTTCAGTGCATAAAATTCTTTTTTTCTTGTGTGAAACAAAGGTAGAAAATAGTGGGCCTCACTCACACCAACAAGTATAGAGAAAGTTGCTCACACCAATAAACAGTGGTTGAAACCTTCACACACACCCTAGCGCCAATCCATGGCTAATAATGATGTAATTTCCATGTTTTCTCAGTCTCTCTGAGGCTGCAGGCAGTAAATTCCACGAAGAAAATATTTTTTTTATTTTTTCCATGACCCCAACTGACATCCCTGACTATAAGAACGAATCCTCATGAAGGCATGCCACATCATGATACAATCTATCGTTGCCTAATCGATAATTCTGATATGCCTCAATTTTATGTCATGGCTGTTTAGATTTCTGTAGAGGTATGATGTCATGAATAATGAATGCCGCCCCTTGCGACCCGCCGTATCTTCTTCTGTCAGGAGATGATGTATGGAGAAGTCCGCATCTGACTTTGACTAAAATTGTCCTGTCACAGATTTGAAGTGATTCAAATCGTCGTACAGTTGTCCACCCTCGAAATCTCCACGTAGCTGAATATCTTTATCCCTGTTTGGAAGCGTACCTCTGAATATGCACCAGCGACTTCAAGTGACAGTCTTAGGTGTTCTGTGAAGAGAATTCACCTTCATGTTAGAGGCTATTACATTTTGCTACGCCTATAAATATCATTGAATAAACTATTCAATTCATGATTCGCTGGCATATCAATCAGTAGATTTCGGGTCTTAGGATCCAATGTTCGAAGCTTAGGGATGTTGCTGTGATTCTAGCTTGTCTGTCATATTTTCCATCTCGCCATGATATGATCCTGGCTGTCTGAACGGTGTAAAACCCCATCAACCAACCAACAAACTATAAATCTTTACATTCAATGATACCGCTTATCTTTATGAGAGTGTATCATAGCAGTAGTCATATCATGTCGTATAATGATAAGTTATTGGGTGTCATATATAGAACCCTGATCCAATGATACAGACATATTCCTGCTTGATGGGCGGATCATAAAGTTCTCATGAGCGAGACTGTATTATTTAGAGTAGCAGCAGTTAATATCAGCGATATACTTAGCGTGGGCCCATCTCCAGAGCCACCCGCTGCCTATAACAACCTCCCAGAGCCTACTATCGAGCCTCTCGCAAATCCCCTCAGCCCACCTACTAGACTTGCTCAAGTCTCTGATTATGGACATTATTAAGAAATACTTTGCAACTTTTGGACTTCCCCTAACGCCTGATAGGCCTGTATCACGGCGAGGTGGGGTGAGGTAGGTGGAGAGGTAGCCATAAGATGCAAGGACTGGAGCCCGTCTACCTACCACCCCGTGCCTCTAGCCAGCCCCTCAGCCTACCTACCAGTCTCCTCCCGGCCGTCATATCACATATAATGAGAAACAGGTTGGTGAGACCTTATTGCCGACTCCCGGCGTTCCCTGCTCCATCCGGTGGCCGGGTCACCAGACGCTCGGGTCAACGCGCATTGATCAGCGTCCCTGTCACCCCGCGTCTAGTTCCTGCTTCTCCCGCAGCGGGGCGCCGACGATCGAGTGTCGCCGACGTCGTCAGGTGTCGCTGCAGGCTCTGAAGGGCGGCCATCTTTATTAACCTAATTATCAGACATGAAATCCTGTCCCATATGGTCAAACTATAGATTTGTAGTTGGTTTGTATTTTGGGGGTGTTTTGATGTTATTTGACCACAGGTCATTCGTCAAGGGCATGTGGTTCCATATGTGCGATGTCCAAGGTCATTGCCGATGACCTTTGGAGGGATGGCGCTGAATGACCTTGAGGCATAGTGTCTGTGCTGGACGGGTCAAGTCGGCTGAAATTTGAGAAAAAAAGACTAACCAAACAAAAACAAAGAAAATGAAATAAAACAAACATTGAAAGATAAATAGAGCGGGAGAGAAAAAGCTTTCATATTGGTCTCTATATACTGAACACACGAACGTCAGCGAGTGTATTCCGACGTCAACCTCGAGTGGTTTACAGAGCCGCCGGTCTACAAAACTATCGTGTGTTGCATTTTTTATCCATCTTCCTCGGTACATTAGACCCAGGAATTGCCATATCAAGGGGTATATCAATAGGGACTACTTTTTAGCTCTAGAGCACAAAGGAACTATTTTTTCCGTATTCAACAGCTCTGAGGCCGTATACCACGGATCTAAACCGTATACCATGACACTGACAGTTTCTAAACACTGGTGACTCCCCATACATTCTCAATGGTGCTTTGTATACCATGAATAATTATAGTGATGACGAGATGGGAATGTGATTTTTGGCCGCGGAGTTCAAAGTGCCAGGATATCTGAGATCACTACTTCCCCCAAGATTTATTTAAGCAACAGGGCCCCGGCGACGTGCTACGTCAGCCGGGGTGTCCCGGGAGTTTACATGACGAAGTGATGATTGTTTACCCCTCCGTAAGTACCCTTACCCCACCGCCCTTTACCCCTTTGATGGACCTGTGGTGTATCATGGCCAGTCCTTACCCTCACCCCCTCGCACCACCCCGACCTCTTCAACCACTTGACCCTGGTCGCCATGGTAACATGCCCGAACTCGGATCAAAACCCAACATGTTGGTAAAATGAACCACGTTTAGCTTCCAGGTGTTACTGATACATGATGACTCAATATCTCACAAGTTGTAACTTCTAGATTATAATTACTGGGGATATGATATGCGTATCTAGAAAACCGACGTGTAAGGATATATGGGAGCAAAAGAACGGAGCTTCCCCACTCACCCACACTTACTGAACTTAACCACTATTTTTGCCAAATATTTGATATTATTTTGTAATCGCGTTGTGACTACACAGCACTGCAGGGAGATTTAAGAGGGTGGTGTAGGGTAAACACCCCCACCCCCTGAGGATTATCTTTCTCAACCAGACAGGGGTGAAAACCCCGAAGGTCTGCAGTGGCAGAACGAATTCATTGTCTGAACCCAGACCCCCTGATCAGGTTCGCCGGAGAACTGTTTATTTTTGGTATCAACATTTCTGAACACTCATCTTCTGTTTGGGCAAAGGTCAGAACAAGGTCAGTTCAAGGTCACACGAGGCCATTTGAATGACCTCTAAGGTCAGTGAGGTTGCCGACCAAGGCTGTGGCTGGGTATGGGAACTGGGGTTTGTTACTTTGAAGATTATCGGCCTACATGTAGACCATTTTCTCCTCGTCCCAGTGTCGATGGACATATATAGCCCTGTTTAGCTGGACATATCTGAGGGCAGATGGACATATCCCAATTACAAGGACATATCCCAGGGTAGAATGGACATATCCCTATTAAGATGGACATATCCAAATAACAAGGACATATCCCAGGTTAGATGGATATATCCCTATTTTGATGGACATGTCCCAATTACAAGGACATATCTCAGGGAAGATGGCTACCCCTGATGATATTTGCATACATTTCCCTGTCATTTAATGATATTTTACGACATGTTCCTGTTATTTAATGGTGTCTTATATTTGGTTACTTTCCTATTATCAAATAATATAGAATTCATTTTTCTGTTATTTAGTGATGTTTTACGATTTTTTTTCTGTTATTCAATTGTGTCTCATACTGGGTTATTTTCCTGTTATTAACTGATGTTTAAATACACTTCCCTAAATACATTTAATGATATATTCCGACACTTTCCCGTTATTTAATGTTTTTCGACATTTTCCTGTTATCTAATAATGTCACACACATTAGGTTATTTTCCTGCTATTTAATGCTATTTTCCAACATTTTCCCGTTATTTAATGCTAATTTCCCGTGATTTTCCAGTGGCGGGAGCGGAGTTACAACCTGGAGAACGGCGAGACGACGCGGGTCTACACGGTGTGCAACGTGAACCTGGAGAACGTCGACAACTGGCTGCGCACGCCGTACATCGCGCGCGGCGACGCCAACACGCTCTGGATCGAGATCCGCTTCACCATGCGTAAGTGCAACGAGTACCCGGACCCCAAGCAGCTGCAGCAGTGCAAGGAGAGCTTCAAGCTGTTGTACTACGAGGCGGAGAGCGACTTCGCCAACCACGTCCTGCCCACGTGGGACACGTCCACCTACCGACACGTGGACGTGGTGGCGGCCGACCAGACCTTCCAGAACATCGACTCGGCCGTGGTGAACACGGAAACCCGGCCCGTGGACATCAAGCGGCAGGGCGTGTATTTCGCCATCCACGATCAGGGCGCTTGCACGGCCATCCTCTCGGTGCGCGTGTACTACATCGAGTGCCCGTCGGTGACCTTGAACTTCGCGCACTTCGAGGACACCCCGGCGGGAGCGGGCCAGGCGAGCATCGTGCAGAAGGCGGGCGTGTGTGTGAGCCATGCGGCCATCGAGAAGCCCCCCAGTTACCTGTGTAAGGCGGACGGCCAGTGGTACCTGCTCAGTGGAGGCTGCAAGTGTATGCCGGGATACGAGCCGGAGGGCGACAAGAAGTGTACAGGTAGGTGGCGCCACCGCTGTTTTATTATCCACCTTAAACATAGTGTCCATAGAAAACACATGAGCAGCGTGTATCTACCTTCCCGTAGCATACGGGTATGTTTTATGCTCCGGGTTGCAAAACCTGGCGCATACGGAAAAATAGTGCCTATGAAAAAGATAGTGCGTACCTAAATGAACTACTATCAGTACTCCACTCGTCAGAAATAGGTGGATAATAAATCAATATTGACTGGTTTCTGATAAAAGCGATTGTATGCTCCTCCGAGTTGCCTCTGCGCAATACCATCGCTTGCACTCGGATATTACTATTTAACAACCCCTTGGAGTATGCTACCGCTTGTTTCTGAAATCAGTCAATTTTGTGTATTTATCTCACCCATCATAGAAGTATCCGTAGACTTAATATGATGTTATTGTATTCCACGGTTATGCCATAAAATATTTATATGCCACGAATGACATATGAAGTTAAAAACACATGACGGGGTAGGGTAAAGTCTAAACGTCACTCAATTTCACATGATTGCTTACATAGCGTTCGTTGTCTTCTGCTACAGATATCACGAAGCGGATCTGAGTGATATTATTCTATGAAGTGTAACAAAGTAGTTTTTTTCCCTGCAAGTTCATAGCAGCCCTACATCAAAGGGTTAACGTACGTAGCACGTAACCACTACGTCTTACAGACATAACATGACGTAGTGTCAAGACACGCCACGTTCCCAGTGTTTCCTCAGGGGCTGTTGACACTGTGAAAAGACCCGCACAATAATCCCCTCTTTGTGGACATAGCAGGCAGATAGAATCAGTCTGCCACTCCATTGAGCGCGCCAGGATATCAGCATCTAGAGTAAATATCAGACGCAAAAAAAGCACAGGAGACGGGCACGTCTTGGAGGGGAAATTTATGTGCGGGTCTTTATACTGGTGGAGATACCTAACTTCTATCACTCCCCTTTACCCTCTGTCCCCTCCCTTTCCTCGCCACTTTCCCTGCAGAGGCTGTCTTCTCCATAGCGTCTCTGTCTCCACGCGAAAACGGCGCGCGCAGAAAACGAAGCTGTCATTTCCGCTTAGCGCCAACTTCTTTGCGTTACCATGGCGACGGGGGTTTGATGTAGGGGTAGGAGCAAGAGGCTGGGGGTGGGGTTGAGGGGGGGGGGGGGGCGTGTAGCGGGGTTTGTGGGGGCTCTGTGGCGCCGATAATTTGATCAGCGACTGGCGGCAGATCAATGGACGCTAGGCGGGCAGTCAGCGTCCCAAAATGGCCGCCGCCTGCCGACATTCGGCCCGCCGCCGCTCCTTAGAGTGAGGGGTACCAGCGAAAGGCTGCATTGCTAACGCCCCACCGCCAGACGTGGGGAACCAGCGCTATTGTCGTAATCGCGCGAGATGTGACGTCACAGACGCAGCCCCGATACATTTGGCGCGGATTTGGGGCAAATATGGATTTCCGTGTGTAGCAGACGACATTTTACGCCTCATATATTGGGAGAGGTACAAAAAGACACACTGAACTGGATGATCAGAGGCGAAGCTGCTAGGGCGGTATTAACACACGCCAAAGCCATAAGAAAATAAACCAGGGCATTCAAGATCTAAGCTTCTTTGGTGTTTTCTGGAGACATCTCTGAGTAGGAAAGCGCAGACGACATTTGGAGAATCCCAAAGTTGTTGTCGTCAGGAAAAATGGCGCCGAGAGGTTGATCATTATTCACCTCATACGTGTCTTGATCTTTGAAGGTCACTAAGCCCGACGTCCTTAAACAAGTCCATTCCTTTCCAATTGGGCAAGGCGGGTTCAAGTGTAAGAGGCCCTTTGATTGGTGGAGAGGAAACGAGGCTTCCAATGACGTCCGCCCTACCAAACTCGTCGGGAATATGAACGAGGGAGCGGTCTGTGAGCGACAAGAAGAGAAGGGTGCCATTAGGGACCAGGCATTACTCAAATAATGGCGTTTCCCTGTCCTTGGCGTTTTAAGACCTGCAGTTTTGGGACGTAGCCAGCTTTGGGACTAACTGGACTATGGGCACAGATCCGCCTGAACCTCCACTTTACAACTCCTCAGGGCCAGTTAAAATGTAACCAGCCTCATGTTTTATGAGGCAGACAATTGTATTAGGGCCCTTTTAAATGGCCCACGGAGCTAGAGGAACGCCCTGTGTTAAATGTGAAACTCCCACTATTTGTTTATTTCTAAGTATTATAATGATAAGATTATTGTTTTTATATTATTGTGTTTGGAATACATCGGCCGAAAACAAATTCGGTTTTGATTGATTATTCGGTTTTCCCCTTTCAATTTCCTTAGAAATGTAGGCATGCGATTGTGTTCATACGTGTTAAGAACAAGACAATAAATCACAATATCATATAGAACACCATTGTGTAACTCCAGACTTGTGGGTGGTCGATGAAATTTGAGAGTCGCTGGCTCAGAATTGCCAATTGCCCATGAAATAGCATGAGCATTTTTTGTTTGCAGAAATCATGTGCCATCAACAAAATAGTGCGTGCAATTTAGGAATTGTTATAAGAGCGATTACTATTTACCTTCACCCTAAAGAATAGTTACAGACCGTATTCTTGTTCAACTCGAACTCGAATGAAATTGGATTATTTTTTAAGAGAAATAATTGGATAAAATCTGAGACTTTTATTAGAAGAAAAAAGATCTAAGAGGATTTGAATCTTGGTGTCGCCATGGTTACATGGGAGACATCTGGTGGTGATGAAGAGAAACACTCTGTGTGTGAACGGCGCGGTAAAAACACTTTAACGACACCTTAACGACACACTTAGCGACACTTTAACGACTGCTTGCCGTAACTATGTGTAGGTAGAGGTAGACTCGATTCAGATTCCCTTTTAAAGCGGCATTGAAAATGGTGGACAGGAAACTAGACGTAGATTCGAGTTGAAGGAAATCTGGCTGTCAATTTCTTAGATGGGGAAGGCACGAGTGAGAAATATCATATGGAAATAGTGTTACTGTGGCTGCACGTAATAAATATACTGTAAAATTGACGATGCCGAACACAGAAGTTCATCTCATCATCAATTTTATAAAGTATTCATCACAAACAGACACAGTATACCTGCTCCCGTATTATTATATACCTTAAAATGGCAATTTTTAGCTTGGCTTTTGGACGATTTTTTTTTTCGCCGTACATACCCCGTATGCCACGGACATACCCTGTACGCTACGCTCGTGTTGTAAGGCCATGAATATGACATGGGTAAGAGCAACGAGTATAGAGGTACTCGTTGGTAAGAGCGGACACTATACGTACGACAAATGGCCACAGGTATATAATATTAATGATATAAAATATGCAATAGCGGAAGGTGTGCGAGTCAGAGAATAGATCAGCAGCTCTATCTCACGTCCATTTCACGTGAGAACAACATCTATTCCACTGTAGACACAGTAATATCGGAACCCCCTCCAGTACCCCCGCCCACCCCCGTCTCGGGCCCCACCCTGAGAGGGGCCGCTTTAAGGGCACCAGCGCAAAGAGCTTTTTTCTCGCCGCCCCTCGTTTGTCGCGAGAAGGCACGAGATAACGGGAATTGGACCTGCCAGGACCAATCAACGCGCGGCGCGTCACGTGACCGCGAGAAGCGGCGAGATTGTGGCGTCGCACGTGAACAATGTGCGCGCGCAGATCCAGATCGTTCTGATCCAATCAGGATCGTTCGTAAATTTCATCAGCGGACGACGAAAGGGCCCACGGCTTCCTTCCACTGCACACTACCCCACCCACACCTTCCTCTCGCTCCTACGACTCAATGTCCTTCTCCCTTCCACTTCTCCCCCACCCCCCACCACCGCACACACTCTCCCCACAGATCCATCCTAGTCTCTGCGCCAATCCCATCACGTGATACACCGGAACAGGAACTGAAACCTCATTGGGGGGCTACGAAACAGTGGAACTGTGGTCAAACTGTGATGGAGACAATTCACGGAAGTATTAGGAGGGGTGAAAGAACACTAAATGAGCTTCATTGACATCCCAGGATCCTCTTCTTCAAATATAAGCTAGTTTAAAGGGCCGATTCCACCAACAGGATGGATTTGCCGTGGTATATATTGATATGTCTTGTAGTGTCTTACTGTGTAGCAATGTGTCGTACCTCACTTGTCTCAAAACGTAGGCGAGTGGTGGCGGGTGTATATTTTGGTGCTCCACCACCCCAACACCTCAAGACACATCGCGACAAATAGGCACGCGATGATTCAATCCTAGCATGACAAACAAATCGGGCCGAATCTTGCTACATCGTGTGTGTTGGTGGAATCGGCCCTTAACATGCATCCACAGTTGGTGAGATTGATGCCATTTGTATGACCGGGTAACCTGCGTAAGTTCAAGGTCATTTCAAATCGTGCATTACCCGTCCCAATATTTATTGGGACAGGGAACCAGTCTAATCAAACTTGTAGCTTGGCGCAGAGATACAAGCAGAGAACGGGATCTATGCTTGGAGAGTGCCTCTACCACCCCCACCCCCACCCCTTCCTTTACACTGCCACAACGACCACCAGCGATGGGCCTTTGTGGCGACGGAAGATAACTCGGTTTAGGCGACTTGGCCCGAGCCTCTTTTTATATTTCATTTATTTTGGGTCTGTTGCTTCTGGGAGTTGTCTTCCCTGCTGAGTTGCTGAGTGGGGAAGGTTGGGGTGGAGGGGCACGTTCGCTAAGGAGTCTCGTAGGTGATGTGGGCTGACATCAGCAAATATCTAATTCACCTACTTGTAAACTGTAAATGCTTTAACCATTCCGGTGTAAGCAAGTCTCCTTTAGCACTATATACATTGATAACTACATATAACTGTAAGGTTTGTAATGAAAGTCATGCAATAGTAAAGGCTACTTTGATAACATTGGTTTGTGCCTTGAGAGGTGATATACATGTACTGGAACCGTATATGGCACCAGATTAACACCATAGCACTAAGCCGTGTGGCAGGGTAGAATAAAAATTAAAAAATCATTGAATTTCATATAATTGTTTACATGGCGTTCGTTGTCTTCCGATACAGATATTACTCAGTTCCGCTTTGTGATATCACAACGCTAAGATAACTCCCGCCATATAAACAATCATATGAAATTTTATGATGTTTCATGATACTATCTTCCTCTGAAGTGGACATCTAAATTGTCTGAGTGAATGTGCGCTTACAGGCGACGGTTCATGAGATGATGCAGAGTTAAGTCTGTCGATCTGTCCTTTTTTGCACTGGCATTGTTTTTTTATCATACAAAATGAACACTAATCTCATTATACATATCATCTGCACCCTGTTTACGACGAGAACCCGGTCCTCATTTGATTTGCAACAGCTTCATACCCCTTGCCTTTTTTCGTTCATCATATGCAATGTGATTCAATATGTTGAGCTACTCCATGATAACAGATTCTATGAGGGGGGCGTGATTACATTTAATACTTTGGGACCGAGATAGCAGGAGAGATAACAACAAATACAAGGCATAGTCCCTGCTTGTTACACTTGTTATAATATTAGTATCCTCTTCATTTGCATGAAATCCCCGTTATTTGCGCCATGTATTTAGAGGAACGCCCTAACAATAGTACATGAAATGCACCTAAGCATATATTTAATCTGTACAACAGGGGTGGCCTATACGTATGAAGGGTGGGTATGTAATTCATTCTCCTATCATAGAACTCGTGTACATACAGTGACCTACTGCCGCCAAATTCTCGTGACTGTGAGTGTAGGACGCTGCGGGCCACCCAATAGAGGGCGTTGTGACGGGAGGGGGGGGGGCAAATTCCCCTACATGTCAACATCCAGAGAGATTCATCTTGCTTAACCAAAGAGTGCGCCATCCCGGACAACCGTACTTGTTCTATCAAAATCAGATTTGTTTCTATTATCGCTCACTGCCGATTGACCTGGTAATGACCTGCTGATGGAAGGTCAAGGTCGTTTATCGGCCGGCCCACCGGCGGAGGATCGGTGAAAATGGCGTCATTTCGGCGTTCGGGCCCGCCGCCATCACGTGATGTGATAGGGCGTATTAATCTACCAGTGACCACGTGACCATGGGACGCAGCCCTACGGCGCAGGCGCAGACGCTATTTGTCAGCGGGGTTTTTAATTTGGCGTCATGTCAGGGCGGGCAACAATACCCCGCCCGCCGAATGATGGCCGCTCTCTTTTACGACAGATTGTCGTAAATCCAAGCGCACCGAATCACGGTGAAGAGCGCGGGAACAGGCAGACGACATTTTTCTCATGTATGTCCCGAAACTCAGTGTCTAATCTAGAGTCTGACATACATACACCTTCTCTGAAATAGTTGCGTATTCATTGCTGATATAAATGAAGGAATTCCAACCCTTATGCCAAACCTAGACCAAGAAGCCAGTTTTTATAATTGACATAATTTCTAAAATCACCAGATGGCGACACAGTAAATTGTAGGATATGCCTTTGAATGCGGGAAAAAAAACCAAAACAAGGCAGAGAACTATACTGCATTGCGGGGGTCCCGTAAAAGCCTCATCCATTTATTACTCGCGGATTTCACTGCAATCCCTCACGATGCAGACGTATATAAGTCATCCAATGGCTGCAGAATGTTCATAGCCCATACGGGCGTCACCCTGTGCCAGGCCCCATACATATATACATAATCCCACCCTTCACGCCCACCCACACCCTGGAGGTGAGTGAATCGTCTGCATGGCGCCTCCAGACCGCATTATTCTATCAGAATGTGCCCATATCCCGGCCCCCACACCAGCACCCCCATAATCGGCAAGGTATACTCTGTGTTCAGCCGAGTAGAATGTCTATAGATTGGCTGCATCGCCATTTGAGGAGCATTGCCACGCTGCATTGATAGTCTAGACATGGTACACCCTGAGCGTTCAATATAAGAAGTAGGGAACTGGTTTATGTGTCTGTATTATTAGTCTAGACACCGTACACCATGAGCATTCAATGTAAGAAGCAGAGAACTGGTATATATATATATATATATATATATATATATATATATATATCTGTATTATTAGTCTAGACATCTTACACTCTGAGCATTCAATGTAGGAAGTAGAGAACTGCAGTCCGTTTATTAATCTAGGATCGTACATTTAGACTCTTTTCTATATGCCATAGACGATGTTGGTCAGCTTTATTCAATACTTATGGACGACCTTATGGAGGGCTAATGATGTCTTAGCGAACAAACTTAAATATTATTAAATGATGATCTTTGTACAAGGTACAGAAAAGGGTTCTCATGTACGTGGCTGAGTGACGATTATTGTGCATCCAAACAAGTGGAGTATTGTTTATTTTAGGATTCGAATGTGGTTCTGGATTTACCCCACCCCTTCCACGGACATTGGAAGAGCATCACAATATCAGAATAATTCAAATTACTTCGCAAATCCAGTTAGAAAAGTTTAAACCTCAATGTTGATATCTTGCTTTCTCTCTGAAATCCTGGCTGCTGATTGGTCAATCCAATATGATGTCATTTCACATCACTCCACAATGACCATGGTGTGATATTTTCACTTTACATAGGTGATTGTTGAGTATTTTTTATAATGCTATTCCTATGGCTGAACTTGTACCAGGTGTGAAATAATAAGAAAGAAATTGATGAGTGTTTGGTCTGTGTCCCCGTTCGCCATTAGGTTTAGAGTGCGCAGTAATATGATCGAGGCGATAGCCGCCTGAATGTTCTGAACCTCTCCAAACGAGATGGCGAACGGGGACTCGGACCAAGCACGATATGTTTCTGATTTCGTTTTAGCCTGGATATTTTCATCAGTTTATCACCAATTGAGTATGAGTTACCGTATTCGCAAGCCTGTTAAGAACGAGTTCCCAATGTTAAGCCTATTGACGTTTACACCAGGCTCAGATAAACCCCGATGTGTACTGGGTATTGCGTATAGCATGTCGGAGTGCTATCATTGGAAGACTTACAGAGTCAAGTCCCCAGCTGACTAAATCTTATTACAGGGACTTAGCTCCAACAGGGGCAGTGTACAGCTGTACCCCCCCCCCCCCCCCCCCCACACCCACCCACCACCGTGCTGTGTCTTCAGTTTCCCAGCTTAACTCCTGTTAGAGTCTTGTGTGCACGTTAAGCTAACATAGGAGGGGTGAGTGTGACACCCTCCCCACACACACTCCGCACGACAAATATGTACCCTGACTTAGCCTCGCCGCCAATATTGGATGAAATGTTACACTGCCGAGTCATGTGGTCTCAGTAGCCAATATGGCCCGAGGGGAATATCGATTGACGCCCCAGGGTCAAAACGTCAAGAGATTTTGGCCCGTTTTCCTCCATCCTAAAATATAATTACAGAAAATTAATTCCGAGCCTGTTTTTATCTCCATATATCACATATTACAGTAAAATACTGATGTGTGTCCCATTTGGAGTATGTTAGTAATTTAATGGTTTCGCAGATGGCTGGTATTTTGCCTGCATGTAGACTGCCTGCAATGCCTGCTGTTTGCAGGAAGGACAAGGCTTGTGGTGGGCAGCTTGAGGTGGTGTGTTTGCTCGAGTGCTCAATGCCCAGTAGCCCCAGGGAGATGGTTGGAGGTAGAGGAGGGGCTGCGGCCAAGCCTGCGGGGTCATCTTGTACAAGATGTGTACAACACATGGTACACGAACTCCCTCCAGCACAGATCCTACACTCTAACCATACGTAAGAACTCTATGATATGACCCTGGCTGTTCTTGCAGCGTAAAACACCATTAACAGCATCTCTTTTACACCTCCTGTCTCCATCTTGTGCCTGTGCATCACGGACAAAGGATGAGTAATAAGAAATGCCATTTGATATCATTACAGGACTCTATCACATCAAGGTAGCCATAAAAAACAGAATCATATGGAATTCCATCCGCCATTAGTACACTTTTCCATGCAGATAACTTCGGGAAAGAAAAGAGATTCCCTTTAGAGCCATATCAAGTCCATTTCTAGAAACGGATAGCTAAGTGGTTAAAGCACTGGACTTGTAACACCAAGGTTTTAGGACTTTGTGGGTTTGAGTCCCACAGCAGCCACTCTTCTCCTTCAACCCCAGCAGTGGTAGGTTTACTACTCTATCAAAGGCCAATCGTTCTCATACATGTCCATGTGGTGTGGGAGATGAGTAAATGGGTAGGGGTCTGATTTCTACCTAAACTCATCTCATTGATTCATAAGCATCAAAACTCAAAATAAGTCTAATAGAACATATTGGACATTAAACTAACGAATCAACAAATTGAAGGCATTACCAGGGATCACCATGTACTTAACATAAGGCTAAGACTGGAGGGTATATTGTTAACCCATATTTTATAGGGGAGCTGTACATAAAAGTGTAGCGGGTTGGGGAAGGCACCGGCTGGATGAGGGAGGCTGGTCCTGGGAAGGAGTCAGCTGGCATTAATATTAGAGGGAAGCGGGTATTGATCAGACCTGGGCTGGTGAGATGGGCGTCTGCATGTCTGCGTGTAGCAGCACAAGATGGCAGGCCACTATAACAATCTCATACATTTACAACAGAAATCACACCTCCTCTTTTCTCCCTGAATATCATATGAGTAGCTCCCTAGTAGTAATGTGCAGCTCAGCAGGGATAACTAGCTTCCTAGTGTTATTGGCTTCCTAATGGGCAGCTCCCTAATGACGATTAGAGTCCTAGTGGTATTTTTAGTTCCCTAGTGGTATTAACTCCCTCATAAGTGTTAACTTCATATGTATATATTATTTTTTTCATTGAATTCCGGCCTTATATTTAGGATAGCTCACTGAGGGCTATAAGCCATTTTCCACAGGCTGACGAAAATGGTACCGATTAGTTGAGTTCTCCAAAACAAGCTTCCTAGTTATGACAATCTTCCTAGTTTTGACAATCTCCCTAGTTATCATAATTTCCCAAGTTATAACAATCTCCCTAGTTATGACAATTTCCCTAGTTTTAACGAGCTCAGTAGTGCAGATCAACTCACTAGTTTTACCCCTTCCCTCCAAAGCATGTCTTATGACTAGGACACATGATCCCAGGAAATAGTCCGATTACTGGTACGCGGCGCAAGGCAAGGTGGGTAAACAGGCAGACCGGACATCAGATGCCTCCTCATTGCTCCTAACTCCGCCTGTCACCACCAGGGGTCAGCACCATGAGTCACGTGACAATCAATACCAATCATGGTCCAATTAACACGTTTCAATCAAGGGGCAGGGGGAGGGCCAGAGAGGGTCAATACTGGGGTCGATAGCAGGTGGTGTGGGCACACGTACTGGGGCCTGGGTGTGTGTGGCAGGAGGGGAGAGGGGTGGGGAGGTACCAATATGGTCAGAATCACCTATAAGAAAACAAAGCACACCTTATTGATGAATTACTACACTGACTGAGAAATGCCCAGAGGAAGCTTGGCTTCGTATGCCTCTGAGAAGTGTGTATTGTTGACTCTGGTCGTAATTGACGTTTGGGATCGATCATGGTTGATGGATTAATATTATTCCTATAGCCGCGTGGAAAGTAAAAGTTTAATTGTATATCAGTCTAAGCTACATTGGAGATATTAAGAAAGAAATTGATAAGTGTTTGGTCCATGTCCCCGTTCGCCACGAGTTTGGAGCGTGCAGTAATATGAACGAGGCAATAACTCATTGAATATTCCGAATTACGCTAAAGAAGATGGCGAACGGCGACTAAGACCCAACACGAATATGTTTCTGATTTTATCCTAGCCTTGAAATATTCATTTATTCATTGTCAATTGAGTATGAATTACCATACTTACAAGCCTGTTGAGTACGAGTTCCTAATGTTAAGCCTATGGACATTTATGCATGGCAAAGGTGAAAGGGCATGTTCCCATGCACTATATGTCGTTCTGCTTGTGGTAAACTGGTAAGATCAAGAAAGGGTTTGTGGTTCGCAATGTAATAATGGGAAAGGTAACAGCTAACAATAATCTGGTTAAGACTCGGACAGGAGCACGATGTTATTACAAAACGAGATTAGTACAAAGTCCCCACGACCCTAGAATGAACTGCGAGCACACAACACAACCAAATCCGGTATTACTCCGCCAGGCCTTGTCACAACACTGCGGGCCAGTGTCAATGGGCAAGAAAAATAGCACCTGATGAGGTTTGGTATTGAATCGAAACCTTTCCTCACATTCACACCTTCCCGACCACTACCCGGACACAGTGGCACGAGGCCAGCTAAGTCTTTGTATCGTTTACTCACAACAGAACACCCCACGCCGCAGACAAAAACAGATGAATTATTGTTATCATTACTGTCGAGGTGTAATGCGGTTAATGTCGTTAATCTGTCATCAAATAGCAATGAAGAATGGAAGGTGATAGGATGGAACATTCGTGGTGCATTTTGAAATGTGAAAGTGGCTGGGTTTGGTTCTGTACTGGAGGTCTGTAGGGTCAGCGTGTGTAGGGGATTAAATGAGTGGGTGCAGGGTGGAACATGGTGTACAGCTGTTTTTGTATCATCATAGGGTAATCCGCACACAGATTACTGATAGGTGTTGTTCATAGAGGTGGACAAAGGCCCAGGTGTGAAAACACAATTGAGGACTTCTGAGCAAAGGCTCTTTTTTCACAGGGATGCAAAAGACAACAATTTATACCGATATATCTGCAGAGGTATCGGCTTTCCATTTCGAAATGGAAATAAACCTTTTCATTTTCAGTATATCAAATTCCCTTATTTTTCTTTCTATAAAAAAAGTATGCATTGATTATTACTGCGGAAAGACGTACGATAGCTTTAGTTACTGCCATTGGAAAGAATATTTACCATAACATTGATAATAAGCCTCATTTATATCTATAAAACAAGGGTTTGAAACCCTCCGCAGATCCTCAAACCACTCTATAACCAATTGACATGCCCTAAAGACAGTGAATTCCACAAGGAAGATTTTATTTTTCCATTTTCTTTCTGACGCTAACTGCCTGTAATGCTATGTGGTAATGGGCGAAGAGTGACATTGATATGTTTGTGTCTTTGCAGCTTGTCCGGGTGGAAAGTACAAATGGCACACCGGAAGTTACGCTTGTCGACCATGTCCCAACCACAGCACGGCGCCCAGCAACGGGTCTGTCGAGTGTCGCTGTGTGGACGATTACTACCGCAACATCAAGGACGACAAGTCACTGCCCTGCTCGAGTAAGTACAGTGTATTAACATGTTCATTTAGACATAGACAAGTCCCATTTCTTATACTTTCGATGTAAGCCAATTGAAGACTAGAATCTCAACATTTTATTATTTTCAAAAGACATGTGATAATGAACTTAAGCTAGAGAAGAAGGCAAAACTATTTGCATGGAATTTATGCATTGTAACGAATTTTTCATATATAAGTTGGTAATCCTCAACACGAAGTTTTCTAATTCAGTTTAATGAATAGTCAGTGTTTCGACTTTTAACATACGAATAGTCTTTCTCTCTTTTTCTCTTTTTTTAAGACATAATTTTTATTGCCTTAGACAATGCAGTGCCGTTAATAGTCTCATGAACAACCTGTGAGAATTAGTACCAAATCAAAGAAAATAAATCCTGAAAAAAAAAATCTTAAACGCAGCTGAGTCATATGTGATAAGTTTAAGCAGCCGCTGAACAATGTGATCTCCTTCCACCTGACAGAGCCGCCGTCGGAGATTCGCAACCTGAACGTGACGTTCGTCGACCAGACGATGGTCAACCTCTCGTGGGAGCACCCGGCCGACCTGGGCGGGCGGCGCGACATCTCCTACCGCATCGAGTGCATGGGGTGCCCGCCCACCGTCATCTACCGCCCGGCGCAGCGCGACTTCAACACCACCAGGTCCGCCACTCAACCACATACAAATTACACAATTTTTTTTCTCCAGATTTTTTTTCTCCCGATTTTCAGATTTCTTAAAAATTAAACAAACTCTTTAATATTTCACATCCAATCTTATCGTTTAACACCTAGGCTTCCCTCGACGTATACATGTATAATTTTCCTTGTTGAAAAATAAGTATAATACACACGCACGTAGACGTACACAATGCAGTATAGAACCCCGCATTAGTGGACAGTTTGTTTATGCTCCCGTTTCGACTGCCAAACTACTTTGCATATGACCATATATGGGAAACTCTGTTTCCATGTAAATACCAGGTAGACACAGACACTGTGTAACTTGTGTGTAGAACTAAAGTGGATATAACTTGTAACCTCGCAGGGCGTCACTGCTGGGGCTGAGTACGAGCACACGCTACAAGATCATCGTCACCGCCGAGAACGGCGTGTCGGCGCAGGGTAACATCGTCAGCTCGGGCTCCGTCGTCGTCACCACCCAGGCCGCCGGTATGTCACCCACTCTCAATGTCACCCGCGGTCGATGCTACCCACTCTCAATGTCACCCATTCTCAATGTCACCCACTCTCAATGTCACCCGCTGTCAATGCCACCCACTCTCAATGTCACCCATTCTCAATGTCACCCACTCTCAATGTCACCCGCTCTCAATGTCACTTTCTTTCAATGTCACCAGTTCTCAATGCCAACCGCTCTCAATGTCACCTGGTCTCGATGATATCCACTCTCAATGTCACCCACTCTCAATGTCACCCGCTGTCAATTCCACCCACTCTCAATGTCACCCATTCTCAATGTCACCCACTCTCAATGTCATCCACTCTCAATGATACCCACTCTCAATGTCATCTGCTCTCAATGTCACCCACTCTCAATGTCACCAACTTTAAATGTCACCCAATCGCAATGTCACCCAATCGCAATATTACTAAAACTCTATTGTAATTCAGTATATATGTACGGAAATACCTACAGTATAATCTTTTGTATCTCGTGTAGCCTTGTAGCCTACGCAAAATGTCGGTCTGGTTATACTACTTACGCTCCCTCTGTATCTCAGGTTTTGATATCAGTCCACTAATAAAGTACACCTCATAAAGTACAGAAAATATCTATTCTCGATTACTTTTGTGGAACTCCTGGCTATAGAATTGTTTTAAAAAGCACAAAAATAAAGTAGGGATTAGATCCTCTGGACACGTTTCTCACGCAAAGTCGGGCGACGGACGCAGGGCGGAGACAGGAGCGCCGCCTAGTCTCAAACAGTGGAACCACTAGTTATAACATTGAGTGCTGCCCTCTATAGGCGTGGCACGGAGCTAGTGTATAGGTACACTGGCCGCCAGAGCTATGTTGTAGACAGGGGTTGGTTGCCAAACTGGCGTATGCGTTGTAGTGGAGGCAGAGGTGGGTTGTGTGTGAATGGAGTTTTATAACTAGGTTAGATTCTGATAATATGAGAAGGAAAATGTCTAGGTGCAGCCAGAGAAATTTAGAAGGACAAATTATCCAAGCTGTCCGGGTCTCTCTGAAGCAGGAAAATGGAAATGTTTCCACTTTTTTCCCTGAATCCCAACTGACATCCTTGTAATAAAGAGGTCGAATTCTCAATTCTTAATCTGCTATATACTTAATATCCTCCATAGTGTTTACACATATCTCAATCCGTTCATGTCTACCCTTCAAAATGTATTGAAAACTGCAAATAAACACTGCTCTTATAACAAAAATACATACATACACAATATTGACTGGTTTCAACTCCGAGGAGCATACAGCCGCTTGTATCTGAAACCAGTCTATATTGTATTTACTATCCACCTTTTCTGGGCAAGTGGCATGTCGATATCAGTCCATTTTAGTTATGCACGATTTTTCTGTACGCACTACCTTCCGTATGCGCCACCCGGAGCATACAACATATCCGTATGCGCCGGGTATGTCCATACAAACTCCCTATGTGTTTTCTATGGACACTTTCTATTAGGTGGATAATAAAACCCTGTATTTTTTGCCATGCAGTGCCGACGCAGGTGCGGAATCTGCGCGTGGTGGCCATCGGAGCCAACTACATCTCGCTGGCGTGGGAACACCCGTACGACCAGAAGGGGCCGATCAGCCCGCGAATCGACACCTACGAGATCCGCTACTACCCGCAGATCAACAACGCCAACTTCTCCACCGTCTTCACCGCCAAGCAGAACCACACCTTCAAGAACCTCCACGAGGAGATCGCCTACGCCTTCGCCGTGAGTCTGTTGTGATGTTTAGTTAAAGTGGCTAGAATGGGGTGACTCTTTCTCTGCTAATGCTACCAAAATAATGATCAGTAGTGACTTAGGAGGTGGCCTAAGCCTTCGCCGTAAGTCTGTTGTAATGTTTAATTAAAGGGGGTGTTCCACTCGACCGACTGTCGCCGATTTGGTATCAAGACACTCGGCGATCCTTATCGGATACCCTAGAGTTTCTCAAGGCTATGATAATGGACATTTATTAAACTATTATTATCAGAATTGAATACATTACAATGTGCGACCTTCCTCTTAAAGGCCTACAAACTATCGATCTGGTGAGAATTCGGCCTGGTGGGGCACCCCCTTAAAGTGGCTAGTACATAGAGACTCTTTCTTTGCTAACGCTACCGACATAGTGATCAGTAGTTAAAAGACTAGACTGGGCAGGAGGCCTACGCCTTTGCCCTATATCAGTATTTTATCAAAATAGCTAGAACCCGGTGACCCCTGTTTTTAACTAACGCTGCCTACTTGCAGGTTCGGGTGAAGACTTCGCGGGGGTGGGGCGACTACAGCCCACCGATCACAGCCAGAACCGGAGATATATGTAAGTATTCTGTTGAATTCAAAAATGAAAAAAAAGAAAAGAAAATGGTCACAGAGCAGCTCTGAGCGGCTGCAATGGTTTCTGAGAGTATGAACAACTCCTCATACTGACCTCAGACCGAGAGTAACTCACATTACTTAACCTTACTTTAGTAACAGCAGAAAACGCAGTTAGTGAGCCTAGAGCGATTTCCGTTGAAGGTCTTTTGGTCTAGGACCGTCGTTATAGGACAAAAGGCCGAGACCGGAATCGCCATGGGATCAGTAAATACACATTATTATTATTATTATTATTATTATTATTATTATTATTATTATTATTATTATTATTATTATTATTATTATTATTATTATTATTATTATTATTATTATTATTATTATTATTATTATTATTATTATTATTATTATTATTATTATTATTATTATTATTATTATTATTATTATTATTATTATTATTATTATTATTATTATTATTATTATTATTATTATTATTATTATTATTATTATCATAAAGAAAAACGCCATTTTATTCACTTCCCAAGTCATCGAAACATAGCTATTTCACAACGTCTCAGTGAGACCGCACATTATTTATAGTGCACCCCTAGCAGCGGGTAGTATTTCATAGACGTTCAGCCATACGTCTGTAATAATAGGGCTATTTACAACACTTAAAATGAAGAAGGTTCAACTCTATGTATTTAACCTTTTTTCAAGAATTATAATTTGAGATACAATTCTTATACGTAAACTTGGTAGTGCAAATGAAGTAGGAGTAAATTAGGCAATAAGTCTTAAAAACAAATAATCTATTTCATTTATTTTCCCGATGTAAAGTGTTTAATAAAGTTACAGGTTAAAAAGACCGTACCATCTCTGTAATTCATAATTAGTAGTAATAATAATTAAAAGACTGATGACAAAGGCATTTTTCGTCTCATTAAGATAATTCATTACTTGAACGTTGATTTATTATGAATGCTAGAGAATTAAGTTTCAAATGCTTCAAATGAAGACCAATTGATGCTTGATTAAAATAACAATTAACCCTGCTTCTGTGATGTTCCCAACGTTTTAAACGGGGAGCTTTCATTAACCGCTTCTAACCGCATGGTACTGCTTATCGAAAAGACGATATCGGCTAGATTTGTTTAGACTTTAAGGAACTGCATATAAAGCTTCAATAATGAAACACTAAATTTATATCATGATTTCAAAAGCGTTTTCTTCTGTTTTAAAAAAAAAGTTTATTTGGAAGATATTTATTTTAATTTTCAAAAGAAATACATTTTTTTAAAAGACGATTTTATTTTGTAAATATAAAATGGAAATCCAGACTAAAATGGGTTTTTGTTTGGCTAAGCTTTCCTCCTCCAGAACTCCCCTGAATTATACATAAACCATAACGTGGTTGGCTTTGACTGGTGGGCATGGTCGGGTTGTAACCGCTCGCTCTTCCTCTTTCCTCCCTCCTCTGGCGCTGCTGCTCCTCTGCCTGCCGCTCACAGTGATAAGCGATCCCGACGACATAAACAAAGTTAACGCTCCTGCAGACAATCCCGTGGGCATCATCGCCGGCTCGGCCGTGGCCGTCGTCGTCTGCATGGTCATCGTCATCATCATGCTCATCATATTCCTCCGCAGGTAGGTTGATAATTAGTGTTGAAATGATTTAAAATTTATTTTTTTTGAAATAATATTTTTTCTATATTTTTTTTAAAGAATAAAGCAACTTGTCTTCGGTGTGTGTTCCTACATAGGGGCCATCCATAAAGTACGTACGCACTAAGGGGGCGGTGGAGGGGTAAAAAAAAGAGGATATTTTGTGTATGCTCCTTCTTTATTCTATTGCATACAAGACTGAGACTGGGGGTGCGGGTGGGTCAGATTTTTCCGAATATTTGTGTACATGGTGGGTATGGGGGTCAAATGTTTCGGATTTTTTTCATACATACTTTATGGATGGCCCCTTTTTGTGTTTAAAAAATTAAAAAAATTATTTTCAGTTTGTATTCTTCCTTACTACGGGATATTTTATTCATATTTACTCCAAGTCTTTTCTGGTTCTCATGTATAATTTATGGGACTATTTATAAAGTACATATGCAAAGTTTATGAAAGATATTACAAATCCCTTCTCCACCTTGTATACAAGAGACTAAAGGAGATATATCACAAAAGAATTCCCATTAATGCATACTTATTTTATAAATGGTCCCTTTGCACTCTTTGAAAGGGTTTTGGTTTCACATTTTTGGGCCTCAGTTTCTCATCAGGAATATTTGGCTCATTATGAATAAAGAAAACAATTTCTGACATGCTTTTTGGGTTGTAGCTGTTTAGATAGGTACAAGATGCAATGACTACAAAAATATTCCGTTATTTCGGATATATTTACCAAAAGACAAGGGTCTGACATTTCAAGAGGCTAGTGGAAGAATTTGTGGATCCGTATACAAGCAAGCATCTGATTCACCAAATAATTGTCCCTCTTTTTATCCAATTTTATTACTTCCAATCACAAAACTTTAATGATTTTGAATATATTTTGAAGCAAAAAAATCTATTCATTGGATATATACCCCACTGTAAAATGTTTCTTCTGTGGATTTTTGGCACTTTTGCTTTTTGGCATTGTTTCAGGCCAACTTCACCTTTCCATAAAGTATTAAGATCACCATGGCAACATCTCTATGGCAACACAGTTATGCTGGACAATGCCAACTACAATTATTATATCTCATGGTAACATTAGAGCAGCAGTGATAATATCTCCTTAGCAGCCAGCATGACACACCAATGAAGGATAGTTTTTCAGACTCTCCCTAGATTCTCGAGGCTAGCAAGAAGTCAAAGTCAGTTTAGTGTAAGGTTTTCTCAATGTGTATAGAGTTCCTGATAGTTAGTGGTATGCCAACTCATTCGGCATACAAGTTACAGTGCATCCCTCTCATAGCATCTCACAGGCTCCATGCTGTTATCTTTATTAGTATTCTCACCCGCCTTTATAATAGAAATACGAAAAAAGGTGGCACCTACTAGTAAAATGGGTGTTGCAGTGCAAGTGCACACTTTTCCACTGTACAGTCTGTTTCTCACAGGCTCTGAATAAGTGAGAAATGTTAGTAAATTTTAGAGGCAGGTGAGGATATTGAAGATGTTACGAGAGGGTTGCACATCCTGGCGAGAACTAGCCGACGGCATGGAGCTAGCCTACTTCAAGGGTCTGCCTTGTTGAGACCGAGACCTTTCCTTTGACCGCCACTAGGGATTCATCAACTGACCCTGGATTTCTTTCAGAGAGATGTTGGTACATCTAAAGAAACATTCTAGGATTAGATACAGGTGTGTCGGCATGGTTACCCTACAAAATGAAAGAAAAATAATTGATATATGATTGAAATAATTTCCCCTGAATGCTCTACTCTGTATGCAGGAAGGTGGAGGTTGAATAAGAATATCATGTGTTATATTTTTTTTGTGGGGGTGATATAAAGATGATGTTATACAGGTACTTTGGTTGATAGGTAACCTATTGATGGACTGTGTTGTTATGGTTACCTTAAAGCATGCCCGCCAATGGTATGAAGGCGTACCTCACTTCATGTTATACTGGGTACGTACGGGATCCTTCGACCGCCACCATCCACACTGAGCCAAACGTGTGCCCGCCCCAGCAATGGTCTACCTAGTCACACCGACAAATTAATTGACTAAAATCAAATAGTAATGATAGATATATTTCAATTAAAAGAAATTTAGAATGATATTTCCTTCTTTTTTTTCAAATTAAGCGCTTATGAGATCGACTTGCTCAGAATATTTTGGCATACAAGGCCCTTCCATATCATCATTGTAAAGACATTTTTTTAGAATCCTTGAAGACAAAATTATTTTGAGTAAATCTTAAAAAAATATAGATATTTTGAATGAATTATGTATAAACAAATTTGATGTTTGTGAAAGCATTTTCCATATCAGAATAGATTGCTAGTTAATAGCATACCTTTGAACATGAACCTGTATATTTTTCATATTGACATACAGAATTTGAAAAAAATACCCACATTATATTGCCTTGGATACAGTGAGATAACAGGTAGATATTGCTGAGACGAGTACACATATGGAGCTCCTGGAATGTTGCATTGATTCTTCTTATTTTTGGGTGAATGAATGATGGTTTCTTTTAAGGCATGGTGGAGGGACAGTTTCTCCTACTGATTTGAACTGCAAGACACATGTACATTGATTTCCATTGGACTTTCTTAACTGCCATTGATTACTCCTTTGATTGGAAGCTATCAGTTCAAGTGACTGACTACCCTGTGAATAAGGAGACTTGTTAACTCATGTAAATAAAAGCTTAAGGTGATTTTTTAGTTTTGATTTGCAGCCTTAGGGAATTTTTGTGTAACAACCCTCACATTTATAGCCAATTGCCACTCACGTTTTACAATCACGGTTTTAGGGCACTGAAGTGTTCTTTTCACCACTTAATACAGCAATATTCCTTTTAATTCCTTTGTACCGTAACCATTAATACATCAAAATCTCGTAACAATTATGATTATGTTTGGAAATGGCAATATTTTATCAAATATAAACGGAGAATGATAGATCCTTATATGATAACTGATTTTTGATCTGCAAAATATAAAATTGAATGGTACTGAAATCAAAAGAATATTAATACGATTGAGTTCCTTCGTTTCATTTGGTGAATTTATTTGTGATTCAATTTTGATTTTAAATGAATTTGGTAGTTGTTTTGACCTGTGTATGATTTTTAATTGCAGGAACCATAGAGCCTGTAATGAGAAGAATGTCAGTGATTGTGACACGCTGCAATACAGCAATGGTAAGCATTTACAATCTGTTATCCCCTGTACAAGAATGTAGCGTTAATAATAAGCACACACTCCCATATCAGCTAGAAAACCAAGCATATAAGCTACTACCTTTCCTATTATTAAGTACCCAATGGAAAGGATTAATAAATGAAATTACCACATCCATAGGATTGTTGGTAATGTTTATTATAGTGCTTATTACCCATCCATGAACTGATATATTAGGCTGACTACAGTTTTATATGTTCTGTGTGTTGCAGTTTCTGTTTAATCGATATAACTTTCCGTGCTTAGATCTTAACAATGTATCTGTATTGTGTGAAATTCTATGCTGTTAAAAGGCTTTGCATGGAGCATGTTTCATATAACTATTGCTATGCTTTACTACCTTTGATTTCCATGGGAAGCTATACTGAAATTTAGGGATTTGATTTCCTAAAGTATTTATAAATCATCTAATCTTCCAATTCTTTAGATACCCAAATTTGTTAGTTCAGTAAGATCAAACTTACAAAGAAGTTACTTCCCAGGCATGAACTTTGATTATATAGCCCCTGTATGTAAAACATGTATAGATTTCTTGAAACGCGTAATAAATAGCTTTATTATCGATTACCTGCAAGCGGAAAGGGGTGCTTTTATTGATATAAAATTCAGTTGGGCAAGGATTCATAAATAACGAATCTTTAAAGGCATGGCATATTTAAGTTTGCTTAGTTTAAAAGAATCTGAATTGCAACACACAAAAATTGTCATATGGATCGAGGTTTCCTTCATGAAAAATTCTGGAAGAAAATATTTATTTATTCATCAAGCACAGAAACTGTCAATAAGTATTTCCTATCTTAGAAATCTAGGTATTCTGTATTTCAATTACAACATTCTTGCCATTTAATTTCATCCACAACAAGTTGATAATATCATACTATAAGGGCCTGTACGAAATTATCAGGGTGGCAGGATAGCTTAGTCGGTAATGCGATGGTCTGAGGATTGCGGAATTTATCTTTAGAGGCTCAGCCATGCTCCTGTGTTCTCTACGTGTCCGTTGTCTTCATCCCAGCGATTTGATCTCGCCATGATACGACCCTGGCCGTTTTGCAATGCGTAAAATACCATGAAACAACCAAACAAGTTATCAAACTGAAACCAAACGTCCAAACACTGAATTCTCTGATATAGTCCTGGTTGTGGATGATTATTTAGGATTACCTCGCATGGATATATCTCACTCGATTTAAATGGGATTCACCCGCTGGGATTCATATACCTCACAGGAGGTTTGTTTGAGACAAAGTCTCCTGAGATTCTGTCAAACACAATTTTCTCGTCCTAATTGTAGGGTTCCATCTCCCCGAGACATACCTTTTCCCCTGCAATTGTTGGTGACATTTAACCCTAAAAAGGAACAGAATCTCATGAGATTTTGAACACTGTGAGGTACATGAATCCCGCCGTGTGAATTCCACTTTAGACATATGCAAACCCTCAGAGGTCGGTGGTAGACTCACAAACCTTCATGCTATTATCTTTTCCCCTACCTCACAGTGCAATGCCCGCCCGTGCTCGACGCAGCGCACATGTTAAATGGTGGATGTAAGTATATGACCCTTCCTGCTCCCCTCGTCTCTATGGCAACCATTAGGTTACCATAGTAACTATAATGCATGCTTCCCCCACATCCTTAGTCCTTCCTCTGGTCGTGTGTCTCTTCACTCTGCAGTGGTTGGTACTCTCTGTAGTGAGACAGGCTCACGCTTTCTGCAGTATCGTCTATGTCAAATCAACCTATTATCGCTCATATAATATATCACTATGCTACTACTATCTTACCGTAATAACTGAATTAATAACAGATATCATTTAACTTCCCCGACACCCATATCCCCTTCCTATGTGAATCAATGCTTTAAGATATAACCTGGTTTGAGTGCATGTAGAAGGAGTAAGATAGTGTTGAGCAGGTTGGAGCTGCTCGGAGTGGCTGGCGTAGTGGTTAACGCGGCTTGTCTGGTGTTTCAGTGACGGTTCCGTTGTTCGCCCCGCCCGGGTCGCTGAGGACCTACATCGATCCTCACACCTACGAGGACCCGAACCAAGCCGTGCGCGAGTTTACCAAGGAGATAGACGCCTCGCTCATCACCATAGAGTCCGTTATCGGCGGAGGTCAGTACCACAATCTGTATCTATAGTATACCAGTTCTCTTATAGTACACTATATATAGTTTATTTCTTAAATGATATACGAAAAACACCAGAACTCCTATAGTAGAATATATATAGTCTATATCTTCTATGATATACCAAAAACACAGGAGCTCCTATAATAGACTACAGGCAATTGTGTCTTTATTTTCTATGACATGCCAAAAATGATCCTCTCATCTCACTGCCTTTTGGACATGCTTCCCACCTACTATAACTCCCTTCGACAGACCTCCCGATGCGTTACGATGTCAGTGACCTCTCGGCACCTGGGACAAATCATAGAAACTTGACAACTAGCTCCTTCTGAATCAATCCGAGCGTTGAGATGACATGCTACGAAATTTAAACATGTTTGAATTTTGTAGGGTCAGCATGCATTGTAGTGCTCGGCGACGAAACCTGACTAATTGACGCCAAGCTCCACGATTGCACCACGATTTTGATTTGTGTGTAACAGAGCTCGCTGACGCATTAATAATAGCAAAATCCTAGTAGGTGGACACCACCTCTTACTAATCAACCATAAACAACTACTTACTATCAACAGGGTTTGTACAGAGCCTGGAAAACCTGGAAAAGCCTGGAATTATGCTTTTCGGTTTTCCAGGCCTGGAAAAGCCTGGAGTTCTCACATAGAGCCTGTAAAAACGTGGAAGAGCCTGGAAAATTTAGTTTTGCATAAAAACAATTTTTTTAGTCTATGAATTTTATTGGGCTCTCTATGTACGAACCCTGTATCAAAAACTAACTTGCCGCTGATTTTTGTTCACAGGTGAGTTTGGCGACGTGTGTAAAGGCAAGCTGCGCGTACCCGGCAAGGGCGAGCTGACGGTGGCCATCAAAACGCTCAAAGCAGGCGCCTCGGACAAGAACCGGTTGGACTTCCTCACAGAGGCCAGTATCATGGGGCAGTTTGACGACCCCAACGTCATCTACCTTGAGGGCGTCGTGACCAAGAGCAACCCAATCATGATCGTGACGGAGTACATGGAGAACGGCTCACTCGACCAGTTCCTGCGTAATAATGATGGCAAGTTCACCGTTATTCAGCTGGTGGGCATGATGAGGGGCATCGCGGCCGGCATGCGCTACCTCTCCGACATGGGATACGTACATCGCGACTTGGCGGCACGCAACACGCTTGTCAACGAATCCCTTGTCTGTAAGGTGGCGGACTTTGGCCTGTCTCGCGAGATCGAGAGTGATACCACGGAGGGAGCGTACACTACTAAGGTCAGTGGGTTAGGGTTTTTGATTGGATTTAGTGTGATGATTGTTTGGAACGTGTACTCTGTGTGCTCACTCAACGTTGCATCATATAAAACCTCAAAATGTACTTGAGATGCAATAAGCTAAATTAAAAATTTTAAAAATTGGAGGTTTTTTTTACAAGAAGTGGCAAAAAACTTATCTTATGGTAATTACTTTTTCTAAATCAATATATTGTCTCCGTTTTCTTGTACAATGCTGCACGCCATTTTTAAACAGTTTTTACAGAATTTTCCTCCACTTCCACTTACCAGATATTTTGATAACTTGAAAAGTGTTGTAACTTATAATAATTCTTCAAGGAATTTTAACAAGTCATAGCAAAACACCTCTATGGCAAGCCGATTAAAAAAAGATATTTGTACATTAATCTTTTAAGGAAAATTCGTGAAAAGTATTGGAACTTATAATAATTCTTCATGGAGCATTGGTATGGGAACCACCATATGAATGTATCACCTATGAATTGAATTACCATGATTATAAAGAAGGACCGTTCACTAAATGGCTCTGGTCTGGGTTTCACAGGGCGGGAAGATTCCCGTGCGCTGGACGGCGCCGGAAGCCATCGCTTACCGGAAGTTCACGGGCGCGTCGGACGTGTGGAGTTACGGCGTCGTCATGTGGGAGGTGATGTCCTACGGCGAGCGTCCTTACTGGAACTGGTCCAATCAGGATGTCATCAAAGCTGTGGAGAAAGGCTTCAGACTACCCCCGCCAATGGTAAGCCTGCAGATTGTTTATCAGATTTGCCAGTTTTCCATGGAAATCCATGTTTTCATTTTCTTCTTTTTGTTAATTGTGTAAAGCAAGATAGTATTAAGAGAAAATGTGGTTACTGAGCCCCTACGGGGGCCGTTCGAGGACATTTGATGCAAAAATATGTCCCAACGCCGCAGGTGGAGGGACATATTTGCGCGTCAAATGACCGAGAAAGGCCACCCGTACGAGCTCAGTGACTACGTTTTCCTACTACTACATGTATATACCTCCAAATCGTTTTGTTAACTTTAGAAAGCCAATGCCATTCACTACGGCCCGGTGCTATAGCGGGCGCAAACATTATTTATACAACACCCCTAGCAGCGGGTAGTATTTTATAGACATTCGCTCACAGGTATATAGTAATAATTGAGCCCTAGTCATATAAATAGAATAGTAGTTTGAATCTAACGTAACTGACAGTATATATTTTTAATGTTTCCTCAGTCCCTCGGAGGCAGCATGTTTGACTTAAAAAATATTTCCACTTTATTTTCTGACCCCAACTGACATCTCTGAGTTTATTAAAGGCGTATCCTACAATTCATGGTGGCGTCACCTGGTGATTCTCAAACATTCAATCAGTCATCAGTTAAAACTGGTTCCATGTGATTCATTCTGATTCTAAAAGAGTGAATTTTACGTTTTGTCCAGTTTATCCGATCTTGATAGGTAAAATAGGCCAATATACATTTACTCGATTTAATTACATTAATGAGTATAACTCAAGCATAAAACATATCATGAATATCTCAATACTTTGCATACAATTGTCAAAGAATTACATAACTGGGTAAAACTCGACCTATATTCAGGGATATTTGGTTATTTTTGCACGCAGGATTGTCCGGAGGCGATTCACCAGTTGATGCTCGACTGCTGGCAGAAGGAGCGATCACACCGACCCAAGTTCTCCGCCATCGTTAAAACTCTCGATAAGCTTATTCGTGCTCCGGAATTGTTACGGAAAATCGCCAAAGCCAGGTGAGGACACAGCTAAAACCTTTGATCTTTTCATTTTCAGAATTAAAAAAAAAAATCCTCGTGTGATATTGATATACTAATTGGTAAATTACACAACTCAACCACAGCCCATGATCCCCCACTGACCCATGTAAACAAGTACGCTTTCCCTGATTCCCCACTGTAATGCGTATGCAATGCACAAACCCCGAATTGCAATAACAAATATTTCTATATCTTTTTCTGAGCCTAACTGGCAAACCTGGATAAGTTTTGTGTAATTGAACAAAACCAATTCATTGATAGTAGACCTTGATTATTTTAATAGATTACATTAATGCTCCATTGCAGGCCTCACAGCTACTTCCCATATTATATACACGTTTCTCACCTCAGACAATGCTCCATTGCAGGCCTCACAACTACTTCCCATATAATATACACGTTTCTCACCTCAGTCGATGCTCCATTGCAGGCCTCACAACTACTTCCCATATTATATACACGGTTCTCACCTCAGTCAATGCTCCATTGCAGGCTGCACAACTACTTCCCATATTATATACACGTTTCTCACCTCAGTCAATGCTCCATTGCAGGCCTCACAACTACTTCTCATATTAAATACACGTTTCTCACCTCAGTCAATGCTCCATTGCAGGCCTCACAACTACTTCTCATATTAAATACACGTTTCTCACCTCAGTCAATGCTCCATTGCAGGCCTCACAACTACTTCCCATGTTAAATACACGTTTCTCACCTCAGTCAATGCTCCATTGCAGGCCTCACAACCACTTCTCTTATTATATACACGTTTCTCACCTCAGTCAATGCTCCATTGCAGGCCGCACAACTACTTCCCATATTATATACACGTTTCTCACCTCAGTCAATGCTCCATTGCAGGCCTCACAGCTACTTCCCATATTATATACACGTTTCTCACCTCAGACAATGCTCCATTGCAGGCCTCACAACTACTTCCCATATAATATACACGTTTCTCACCTCAGTCAATGCTCCATTGCAGGCCTCACAACTACTTCCCATGTTAAATACACGTTTCTCACCTCAGTCAATGCTCCATTGCAGGCCTCACAACCACTTCTCATATTATATATACGTTTCTCACCTCAGTCAATGCTCCATTGCAGGCCGCACAACTACTTCCCATATTATATACACGTTTCTCACCTCAGTCAATGCTCCATTGCAGGCCTCACAGCTACTTCCCATATTATATACACGTTTCTCACCTCAGACAATGCTCCATTGCAGGCCTCACAACTACTTCCCATATAATATACACGTTTCTCACCTCAGTCGATGCTCCATTGCAGGCCTCACAACTACTTCCCATATTATATACACGTTTCTCACCTCAGTCAATGCTCCATTGCAGACCTCACAACTACTTCTCATATTATATACACGTTTCTCACCTCAGTCAATGCTCCATTACAGGCCGCACAACTACTTCCCATATTATATACACGTTTCTCACCTCAGTCAATGCTACATTGCAGACCTCACAACTACTTCCCATATTATATACACGTTTCTCACCTCAGTCAATGCTCCATTGCTGGCCTCACAACTACTTCCCATGTTAGATGCTCGTTTCTCACCTCAGTCCATGCTCCATTGCTGGCCTCACAACTACTTCTCATATTATATACACGTTTCTCACCTCAGTCAATGCTCCATTGCAGGCCTCACAACTACTTCCCATATTATATACACGTTTCTCACCTCAGTCAATGCTCCATTGCAGACCTCACAACTACTTCCCATATTATATACACGTTTCTCACTTCAGTCCATGCTCCATTGCTGGCCTCACAACTACTTCTCATATTATATACACGTTTCTCACCTCAGTCAATGCTCCATTGCAGACCTCACAACTACTTCTCATATTATATACATGTTTCTCACCTCAGTCAATGCTCCATTGCAGGCCTCACAACTACTTCTCATATTAAATACACGTTTCTCACCTCAGTCAATGCTCCATTGCAGGCCTCACAACTACTTCCCATATTATATACACGTTTCTCACCTCAGTCAATGCTCCATTGCAGGCCTCACAACTACTTCCCATGTTAAATACACGTTTCTCACCTCAGTCAATGCTCCATTGCAGGCCTCACAACTACTTCCCATATAATATACACATTTCTCATCTCAGTCAATGCTCCATTGCAGGCCTCACAACTACTTCTCATGTTAAATGCTCGTTTCTCACCTCAGTCAATGCTCCATTACAGGCCGCACAACTACTTCCCATATTATATACACGTTTCTCATCTCAGTTAATGCTCCATTGCAGGCCTCACAACTACTTCCCATATTATATACACGTTTCTCATCTCAGTCAATGCTCCATTGCAGGCCTCACAACTACTTCGACCCTAACGCTGCCGACCTGACCTCGTACGATAGCGTGGAGGACTGGCTGGCCAGCATCAAGATGGAGCGTTACGTGGACCACTTCCTGCAGGCCGGCTACACCAGCATGGACATGGTGGCCAACGTCAGTCTCAAAGAACTCACAGCCCTCGGCGTCACACTAGTCGGCCACCAAAAGAAAATCATGAACAGCATACAAACTCTGCGGGCACAGTTGTGTGATGCCCAGGTGTCGGAAGGCTTCCTCGTATAGTAGTACCAGCAGGATGTGTGAAGTGTTGGCCAGGAATACCGTCAGGAGGGCAGGGTCGGTGGAAAAAAATATAAGAGCCGTGAATGGACTGAGAATTGATGATAGATTCACGACCCTGGCCTGTGTTTTGTGTCAGAGTCTTAATACTAATATCCTGTACCATGCCGTCTTGCTCATCTTATCACTCAGAGGTGTTTTGTAGACACCCGCGGTACAGTTGTCCCTGGATGGCTGGTGATGCGTTGCCAAGCACTGGTTTGTGAAGGGAAATGTTGATACGGAGGATTACGGTCCACGCGGAGGAAGGCATTGGACTTTGCGGTGACCTCCTCTCGAGGAGTGTGGTGACTGACCACCAGGAGGAGCTGCCTCGTGTGCTTATCAGAGGATTACTTCGCGGAGTTGGTGAGGGAGGTGGGAGGAGGGGTCAATGTGGACCCAGAATCCTGCTCAGAGCAGCTCCACAGAGCAGCAGCAAGTCACGGATTAAAGTGGTCGTCAGGGACCTGCTGTTCATGGACCGGCCGGTCAGTGACCTGCTGGTCATCAACCCGCTGGTCAGCGACACACCGGTCACCAACCTACCAGTCAGTGGCTTGCCGCTCAGCGACACACCGGTTAACGACCCACTGGTCAGCAACCCGCTTGTCAGAGACCTGTTCATCAGTAACCCCCTGGTCAGAGTCTCTCTCTTCAGTGAGCGGCTTGTCACTTACCTGATGGTCGCTGACCTGATGGTCACCAACCATATGGTCGCTGACGCGCTGGTCGCAAACCCGCAGGTTAGTGACCCACTGGTTGGTTGCTGATCCACTGGTCATTGACCTGCTGGTCACCAATCTGCTGGTCCCTGACCTGATGGTCATCAACGGATGGTCACAGACCCACTAGTCAGCAAACTGCTGGTAAGTTGCTGATCCACTGGTCACTGACCCAAAGTTCGCCAAGCCGCTGGTCACATTGCCTATGGTCAGAGACCCACATGTCAACAATCCGCTGTTCACCAGCCTCCAGGTCACCGTCCTGCTGGTTGCTGATCCACTGGTCACCAACCAACTGGTTAGTCACCTGCTAGTTGCTGACCTGATGGTCACAGAACAGCCCATCACTGACCCGATGGTCACTGACGCGATGATGACCAGCCCTGTTCGTTGTGGACCAACTGGTTACAGACCTGCAGGTCATGGACCTGATCGTGGCAGACCTGCTCGTGGCAGACCTGCTCGTGGCAGACCTGCTCGTGGCAGACCTGCTCGTGGCAGACCTGCTCGTGGCAGACCTGCTCGTGGCAGACCTGCTCGTGGCAGACCTGCTCGTGGCAGACCTGCTCGTGGCAGACCTGCTCGTGGCAGACCTGCTCGTTGCAGACCTGCTCGTTGCAGACCTGCTCGTTGCAGACCTGCTCGTCACAGAAGGGCAGTTCAGCATTTCTACAGACATTTTATTGGTGCTTTTCTGGTCGAGCAAGTTTTTTTTCTTTTCTCAGTGGAGAAGAAAAATAAAGAAAACCCAAGAGGAGTTCCCACTCCAACGCGATGCATGTTATAGTCATGGATGTGTCGAGTGCGAATCATGCACTGTTCGCAGAGTTAACAAATCATACAACGAGACTACAGTGTCATTTTAACTGTGTACAGATTCACATTTATGTATCGTGACCAAGTCATCACTGAAATATCATGTAATTCATTTCGAAAAAAAAATGTCATTTCGTTTACCTCAAGTCAAACCGACTCTTATTATGTTACTTTTATTTCTGATAGATGGTAACACTTCACAAAAAAATCCTTTTATTTTTAGCTGCCTTTTATCTGGTGTTTGATGTTATTCCTGTTCGTCTTTGGACCCTATTGATTCTTGTGAATGGGATCGCTAAGGAGGCCCTGTGTGAAGTATTCCACGTCAGCATTTCGGGGAGTGATGCAGAAATGTATAGTTAGTGGTCGACGATTGTACATAGTCTTAATTTATTACAAGAGAGGGTCTGGCACGATGGCTACAGGCGCTCAGGGCTGTACGGTCAGTGGATGTGAGCGCTTTGCTGAGCGCTGAGTGTATTCATTATTGTGCAGGCCGTTAGAATCTGCTCCCAATTGCTCCTAGCTGCTCCCTCAACACCACTGCTCAAACCCCTGTAAGATATCCTAAAGTCCTACTTTTCATTACGAGTGGTGTGGGAGGGGGATAGGAAGGGGGCTCAGGGTAAATATTAATAAAACTAGGTTACAATTCATGAATAAGTACATTACTCCTACTGCTTAGACTCCTTCAGGTTTCTGCAGGAACAAAAAAAAAGCAGTGGTTTCCAGTTTCTGACACCTATTATGTACTCAGGTACATTGTTTTGTACCTGCCTGAACCAACGATGGGCTGCCTCAACAGGCAGTAACCCCCACTCAACGAAATGTGGCACCTTAACCCAAAGGTGGCACTGTCTTCTGATTACACCTTTAATTGATGATAGATTGTACAAATCAGTCATGTAGATTACAACTGGTATCTCTACTGCCATAGGTATCGCTCTGTCCAGCAAGGATGTTATCATCTTGCACGTAGTTCAACTCTCATCTTTTGTCCATTATTATATTTTCCTCTATTTATCTGCATTTTCCCGTCGTCGCCTTTCGCCTAGGTGTAGTCCTGATTTCTTTACTTTTGCTCCAGAGTGGAAATTTCTGTAAATGAATATAAAGATAGCAATATCTATGCAACTGTTCAAAAGAGGACTTGTACATATTGCATGGGGTAAAAAAGAGACAGAAACAAACAATGCTGTGGTATATAGCTGATGGTTTGTACACTTTGAGTGTGTAACTGCCAGATGAGGATGATTATATTTATGATTGTGTATATAGAGTCCCGGGAATCGCCTCTGGACAGAGTGAAAGCAAAGTTGGCAGAATGTGGTCCCAAAGTAAGAAAAACAAATCCCTCTTCTACCCCCTTCTGACCCATACAGGATGATGTTATGGTTCTATAGAAACTCCCAAAAAGTAAAGATATAGCGATCATTAATGAGTTCATCTGCAACATTTCACTTACTTATGATTATCCTGAATGACTTGGATAATGCGCATTGTAGCCTAGGCTGAAATCACACCTTTTAGTAGGTTGATATTTTCATCACATTATGCACATTCTGAGTGATTTCCATTGAATCTGTTATCATATCCAATGTTCTTCATCTCCGAAAAGGATAAATGAACCTTTATTTTGGAACACAATCAGTTTTTGATATTATCTGAATGTTTAGTCATTTTGCATTTTGTGCTAGAGGATTGCAGGGTAGGAGAAGAAGCGAAGAAGGATAATGGGTAATATGTGGTAGCAAGGTTGTTCGTTATCAGGTGAATGTTGTCTTTGTCCATTTAAGGCCATGCTGACATGGTGGGAGAAAATGGTAAGTGGGGAAAAGAGTTGGTTCTTGCATAGTCACACCTGGGGGGCGTTGCTCCTCATTTTGCTAACGCAGAATAGCGACCCGAGGTCGAAACCGTTGCTCCAGATTCTTTGCAGATCGCATCATAACTATGTCGCCATCTGTATTCAATTAAATATCTAATGAACATTTCACTTATGTCACTAGAAATGTGGTGTTTTCAAAAGTAGCAATACAATAACAATACTACATAACACGATCAGATATTACTGGAGCAACGCCTTACCCACATTTCTAGGAGCAACAAACCCCTGTGGCCAAATAGTGGGATTTCCATCGGCCAACAAAAATATTCAATGATTTCGCTTTTCTTAGTATTATAAGTCATTTGGTTGTGCGGACCCAAAATTTCATAGTGACCCTGACAATGGATGGTCAGTTTCTATTCACCGACTGATATTTTATTTCAGTTCATCACCCACAAAATCAACCCGATTTGAATTTTATTTTTTCGGTCGATGATGCCAAAGTTTGCATTTAATGGTACTGAAAGCATTTGGCATGTCTTTGGTTTACTTTTTTTTCCATTGACCGATATTTTATCGAAACTATTTTGAAATCGGTCAGTGGGTTACCTACTACTTCATCGGCACCCAAATTCGGCCAATGGAAATTCCACTGATGATCGACCCTGTTTTAACAACGACTATTTATATGTATTGTAGTTCTTCATGGTGATGCCTGAGTATCAACACTCACTGAGCAAATTCACTTTTAATACTTTTAAACAAAATGAGTGCAATCAAAGTGTCCCTGTTGATGGTCATGTTATTTATGCCTTTGGGCAGACTTTGCCGTGGACAATCAGAAATTCCAGTAGAGAGAAATACACATATGAAACACATGGAAAAAGAGTAGTTTTTATCGGCTTTGAATAAGGCTGTAGTTTGTGAAATTCAGAGCAACAAAACGTTGTCTTTTGCCAGAGAGACCAGTTGGCATTTCTAGCTGCGTCGTTACTCTCACAAGTGACAGATTATTTTTCTCTTGCTGCACTAGGAATGCTTCTACAAGGTGCAGTCGACTATTTCTATACTCAGTTTCTTGGAGGATTCATGTGATTCTTGACGCTACCCCTGTTCTCATGTAGGTCGTGGTGCAGAGCTAGCCAGATATTTGTGCTGTTCATAGCAACGCCAGGATTGGCTTATAGTAATCACGTGACGATGGAATCGGCCAATCGCATTGGTTATTACATGTATGTACATTTTTTTTCTGAGGAGAGCGTTTTGTGTAAAGTATGTGTATTATTAATGTATAGGGGACAGCTGGCCTGGTAGGCCTGTCCTCTTGTTAAATTAGAGAGTTAATTAACTGTTTTAGTTAATTAACCGTGTGTATATTATTGCAAACGTGTACAGAATTAACGAGAACCAGCAATCATCAGGTTTATAGCCACGTTCATTCAGGTTCTAAAAACCGTCATTTTATCCAAAGGAAACCGACATATTCGTGAATAAACACTTTTATAAAGTGAAAATGTTGCTTTGTCTATTGCTTCTTATTATTACAGGATGGCAGTTTTCTGAAGGAGTAAATTACAGATGAAAAATATTTACTCTTTTATTCATGACCTGAACTGGCATCCCCAGCTTCTATGAATTAATTACGTGATAATTGGCTACTAAAGACATGCATGAATAAATGTAAGAAAAGATGTATGTAATCAATCAAAAGCAATAAAGGAAACTTTAATAGAAATTTTAAAAAGAAGAAGAGATTGGATATCAAGAAAGGTGTCAGGTTAGAACTAAACCGATACTATATTGTCAGAGGATAGGTTTCGGGTATGAGCATTCCTACAGTGGGGCCGATTAAGGTACTTCAATAAATGTTTGTTTTACCACTATATTCCAAGCGGGGAAAAGGTGCTCAGGGACACCACAGGAAAGAGGACTAGAGAGAAACAATGTCCGATGAGAGAAAGACAAAGTTACGAGGTAATGCTCGGAAAAAGTACAGGCCTTGGGCAGTAATTTTTCCAAGCCTTACTGAGGAACTTTGAATTTCTCTCTCTCTGGTTTCCCTATTCCTATACCTTCAAATGTAGTTTAATAACGATAAAAAGCGTTATTTGCTTACCTGACATCCAATGCAAAGCTCGAACCAACATTATTGATTAACTTGCCACTCTATGTTTTCTCCTTACTGCACTTTTCATAGAAATTTTGTAAGAGATGATCTGATTGATCTAATCGTCAACCTTTGGTAGTAAACGTCAGCCTTGGGTTATAATCATAAGTTATTCCATCCCCCTGTAGCGTGGTGTAACCATAGAGTGCTCGGCCATAGGTATATAGGAATACACCTTTAATTGTCCCAACAAAGAATGCAGGGCAAAATGGCTGATGGTTTGGATCTTAGTTTGCTACTGTGGACGCACAGGCTACCGGTGACTCTTTATGGGAAGGTGAACATAAAGCTTGGTTTCTTTATAAATCTGTTAGCTATGAATATTTCCTATCAAATATTTCTGTTTTTAGAGTATGTAAAATAGAATTACTTGGTTTGAGGCACACACCGCAGATACCTATGCGATTTAACCCTACCCACCTCTTAAGTCTGAACAGAGTGGAGATTAGATTGGCAACCAACCTTTGTCTGCGCTCAGCTACGATAAAGGGGTTGGTCAGGTTAAATCTCACACAGTATCCGCGGGTGTGCACCTCAAACCAGGTAATTTTGTTCTATGTATACTCTCAAAGCAGATAAAATAATATAAAATATTCATAGCTGAAAAATTGATTAAGAAACCAAGATTTATGTTCTGTATATTTTGAAGAGAATACACAGGGGGAAAAAATAAATGGAAAATTGAACTCAAGGTTAAGACATAATACAATCTTCAAGCAGTATGAAAAATCCGGTAGGAGAGTAACAAACAGTTCTCGCTACTGGGTCAAGGCGGCCTCTAATTCGACCAAAGTTAACTTTGTGTTGCTCTGGTTCTGTCCTGATCTGCTTAGCTCCACCTAGCCTGTAGTACGGCCAACTCTCACCAGACGGCGTCGCTCATGCCTCAAGGTGCCTTGTGCGCCTCCAAGCTCCACCCTATAGTTCAGACTTGCCTCATATTATCTCATGAATTCAGACATGCCTTATATCATCTCATGAATTCAGACTTGCCTTATATCATCTCATGAATTCAGACATGCCTTATATCATCTCATGAATCCAGACTTGCCTCATATTATCTCATGAATTCAGACATTTTTTTATAATCCAGGTAGATAATATACAATGGCAGTTTGCTGGGTTGCAGGTTTTGTATGCCGCTGCAGGGCGATATTATACATATCTTCATCAAAAACTGTATATAGACGGAAGAGATGGATTTTTACATCATTCCAGTTCATGTCCAACCAAGTTATTAGAGACACTTTTCTCTGCATATTTTCTCTGCATATCTTCTCATCTACAGTCTAGTGGTTCAATATCACATCTTACATATAGGTCTCTATATCATTTCATGAATTCATACATACCTTATATTGTCTCATCAATTTCCAGGCATACCCTAAGTGCCTTTTTCCCATCTAAATGTAAAGTTATCAACTCTCTTTTTAATTGTGTTTATTCATTTAATTCAGGATTAGATATGTACACAAGACATCCTACTTTTGGCAGGTTTGTTTGTCTTCTAATGCGGCGTTTCTACCTGCCGATTATAACCACCGATCATGGCATTTCGCATCGCCGACCGATTTTGTGACACATTCAATGCAATAATCGTCAGGTGGAAACAGAAATGATCAATGATTTTTCTCTCCTGCACCACCGATGGACCTCTGCACCCACCAACAAAATCAAAGCACATTGAATCAATCGGTGATGCTCTGCATTATTTCACCAAAACTCGGCCAGCACCCAACGCATTTCTGCAGTGTAGGTCACCGATAACGTCCCATCAACCTTTCACAAGGTGAACCACCGACCGATATTTGTACAGCATGAAAATTATCGGTGGGTTTTTAGTCGGTGGTCTCGGTGGAAACGCCGAGGTAGATCAAGAAAACGTCGTATTCCAAGCAGTAACAAGTTGATCTGCTGAGGCATCCTACGATACGCACATAATATGGGTGTATAAAGCCCGTTTCCACTGGCCGACTATTTGACACCGATCTGCAGTTGGGAACTACCGATAGATTTTTTTTTGGTACACTGACACCAGATCAGTGAATGGAAATGAGACCTGCAGAGAATGCTCACTGATTCATTTTGCATATATTATGTTACAATGCCAATTAGATTTGTGTTTAACCAAAATATATAAGTAGAAACAGATTTTACAATATACCCTCCCCGATAAATTGATACGTTATAGAGTCTGTGGCACCACCAACAGACTTTGAGGGCAACTAAAAAATCTCCGCCGTTTTCGGCGGCCAATGGAAACGAGCTTTTATTCTACCCTTCATATATATCTCCTTAGACTTAACATGGTGTGAATGTATGCCACGATCATGCCGTAAAATACTTATATGCCACTGGTAACATATGAAGTTGTAACGGGGTAGGATAGAATCTTAACATCACTCAATTTCATATATATTTGTTAACATGGCGTTTATTGTCTTCCACCCAGCTTCGCTTCGTGATATCATTCCGTGAAGACAACTCACACCATACAAATTATCATATGAAACCTCGTGACGTTTTATATTAATACCGAAAGTTAATACGAAAACTGGAAGTGAAAAAAAAGAGACACACACCAGAATTAAAGCTATTAGTTCACCATACTGGGTATGGCTACGCCCTATGGTTTAGGAATCTGACGTTGGTCGGCGCTTCACCCTGCCGTTAATACCGGACACTATATGTCATTGATGTCCCTCCAATGCTTCGGAGGTGTTTCTAAGAGAACATGAATAGATCCACCGTGAGATATACTGCACACACAAACTCTATCACGAAGGCTGTCACCTCGAGTCCGAATGCCGCTCCCAATGACGTATAGACCATTTGGTTCGCAAATACCGAAAAAGCAATGAGGAGCAGAAGAGCTGCAAAATATAAATCATAATTCTTGATTTAATTGCATGTTTAAATTTCATTCAATGAACCATTTCTCACTTTTCTGGTAATCATGTGTCAATAAATGAGCAAAATGTAATCGTCTCCAACATAAACTCTTATAGCATATTTATTTGTATACATACGGGCAATACGGCCGGAAAATCAGGATTCCTAGGAGAGTTGGAATCAAGATTCCAGAATCTACTCAGTAGCAATAAAATATAATGTAATAAAACCTTCAATTTTCGTATGCTAGCCAAGAGAATGGCTGGAGGCATCATGCTGCAGCAGCCACGGGTTTGCCTGGAAGCATATTGCTGCGGCAGCCAAGGGAATGGCTGGAGGCATCATGCTGCAGCAGCCATGGGAATGCCTGGAAGCATCATGCTGCAACAGCCACGGGGATGGCTGGAGGCATTATACTGTGGTAGTCAGGGGAATGCTATGAGGCATCATGCTACAGCAGCCAAGGGAATGCCCGTAGGCATCATGCTGCAGTAGAGATGGGAATGCCTGGAGGCATCATGTTGTGGTGAAAGGGAAACACGACAAGATAGATAGTAACAAAAACAAACCTGCAAGGAAACGACAGATGATAATAGCTTTTTGGACGATGCTGTCATCCCCAAGATCAGAGATGAGAACATACAGCAGGCTCAGCACCAGGGTAGCAACCAGCAAGAAGGTAGCCATCGTACAAAAGGCCTGCACCACCATGTGGCTACCTGAAATAGAGTCATGCCAATGAAAGGACAGGGTACAAGGATACCTCGTAGGAGGGTCATTGTTTAATGATATTCACGCTCGTTCAGCTAATACCGTTCAACCTGACCAAAGGTTGTCAATAAGTGTTGAATTAAGTTGACCCACATCGTCCATATGTTTTCTTTGGCGTACAGAAAATGGATTTCGTGTACGGCCCTGAATTATAACAATCATTACTAGCGACTTCGTCGACTCCAGTCTAATGATTCCTAACTGCCGTCGAGCCCCATAACGGGTGAACGGGAAATCATCATAAACTCGTGGTTATCATTTCGTATGACACGGGTGCTTGAACTGATCATCTGTGATCGGAGCTGTATGGATTGACAACAGCGAAAGGGTGTGATCTCATCTCTTTCTCTCAAGCAAAGAAGATCAGAGAACTACAGTTATATATTATGTTTTCAGTATGGTAAGAAATAGATATCAAGGATAGAAGTACATTTGAGTAGAGAGATACAAAAAATAATAGTTGGTTTGAATTTATTACTACACGAGAATCTCACTCTCATGGCCTTTCAGTCTCCAAACCTAAGTCTGGTTCACTCTGTCTCTATGTGTGGGAGACTCTCCAAGCGGATGCGACCAGAATCATAGTTTTTTAGATATGGCAGGTAATAAGTGTCATCTTTTAAACGCCCCAAAACTCCCATTAATATCATACATCACCTACGTGTAAACTCCATCACTGGGCTGCAGCGTGATGTTGTACACTCCACCCAGAGCCCCCTGTCTTTGGTTACGAGGAGCGGGGTGATCGTCGACCACAGGGGGAGGGAGAGTGCGAGGACGTGGAAGAGGTTGGAGAGCCCGGAGAGGGCCAGGGTCACCTTGTACTTGATGCTGGTCGTACGGTCTGGTGGGGTGGGCTTCAGGTCCGGGCTGGAGCCAGCTTCCTCTGTGGATGCCATCCTGCTGACTGCTGATCGTGAACTGTACACACCACCTTCTGGTCCAAACACGTCCTGGTGGAGTCCTAGACGTGCGGCCGTAGGTATAGAATATTATTATATACCTGTGGTAGTATATCCTACACATACTGCCCGCTCCTACCCATGTCGTATTTATACCCGTACGACACCTAGGTGACGTACGGGGTATGTTGGTGGCGTACGGGGCATGTATGGCGGCAAAATCCAAATATTCCCCCAGTAGCAAAGTTAAAAATTCGATATTTTAAGGTATATAATAATAGAGAAACAGGCTGACTGTCTCCGTACGGATAAAATACTCGGTAAAATCGGCGATCAGATGAACCTCTGCCTTTGGCATCGGTTCATCTGATCGCCGATTTTACCGCGTATTTTATCTGTACGGAGACAGTAAGCCTGTTTCTCTATAATAATTATCCTACCCCTAATATAAAACGCCATAGGCTTAACATGGGATTTGTTTATGTCACGGGTAGTAACATAAAATGTTGTTTATGCCACTACTTTCTGATACTTAAAAAATATGGAAACGGGGTAGGATAAAATCTAGACGCCACTCGTTTGAGTTTGAGCTTATTTATGCCACTCATTTCTCTATAATAATTATCCTACCCCTAATATAAAACGCCATAGGCTTAACATGGGATTTGTTTATGTCACGGGTAGTAACATAAAATGTTGTTTATGCCACTACTTTCTGATACTTAAAAAATATGGAAACGGGGTAGGATAAAATCTAGACGCCACTCGTTTGAGTTTGAGCTTATTTATGCCACTCATTTTGTTGGCTCCGTAATGTCACTCATCTTTGACTCGCGAAATTATGGAGCCAACAAAATGCGTGGCATAAATAAACTCAGACTCAAACTCGTGACGTCTCTTGATAGTAGAAACCAAAGTCAATGTTTATGCCACGATGGGCAGGTTGTGTATTACTACACGAGGCGTTAGCTAAGTGTAGTGAGTAGCAGACCTGACCAGAGTGGTATTAACAATGAGAAGGCTAACTCGAGTTCGGTTTCATATTTATCCTACCCTATCTTACTGATATAAAGAGAACATTTTGTAATTATCCATGTTAGTAGCGTGTTGACACTCATCAGAGGAGGGCCACATATATCAATGCTGCTGGATCTACTTTCTTATCTGGTCCCTGATTGGTCCGTTTTTTATTCACCTCGGTGCATAAATGACACTTCATTCAACGCTCCGTCAAATACACTGAGTCAATGTTAAACCTATGGCATTTTTTATTAGGGGTAGGATTATTAGAAGGAAACCCACAAGATGAAAATAGCTTGGTCCGTACTCCACCAAGTTTGACTGCAGAGTAATTCACGAAGCGAAGCTGTGTGAATTACTCTGCGGTCAAACGAGGTGGAGTGTGGACCAAGTTATTTTCATCGAGGGGGTCTCTGATTTCATCTCACTCCGTATAACATGATTTATTGATAAAATGAATAACCCAATTAGCTATTGAGTATTTGGTACACAAACTTCATGGCCGTGGAGTAGGAATTCCTAATGTTAAGCCTATGGAGAAAAATACCAGGGTGAGATAATAGATTAGACGCCCACTCCGTGTTACTACTTTATATGTGAACACTATCTATCACTAGTTAGTTGACGGAGGTCTGCACCACACAGGTTGGGCCGGGTAGCAGTGTCAGTTTATACCGCTAGGTGGCGGGTCCTGCAGGCTGATTGTGATAATTCTATTAATGAGACACTTAAAGACAGATGATGGTAGTTGGGTGATTTCTAAATTCTATTGATTTCTTTTGGCAAATAACTCTGAATTGTATAAAGTTCATATATCAGCAAATAGAATATGCAAAAAAAGTCATGTCACCATGCTAAATTCTATGGGAAGGCCATCGGAAGATGATAAGTGCTTATGTATTGGTGTCTATGGGAAACTGCAATATTTTCATGAAACCATATGGCAGCACCTGTGTAAAATTTAGTTCTGAGTGTAGATATAGAGGGCACTGCGATACCTTCCCACATCTGTCTTTAAGGCGGCCACCTGCTGTCACGATTTTGGTTTCCCACATACTATGGTAGCCAAATCGTAGATCTTTCCATAGTTTCTTGGGACTTGGAAGCCCGGCGTTAAGCTCGGAATGGATGGTGTCCGCTTATAGTTCTACTCTATTTAAGTACCGTTTCAGATATCAAGATTGCATCAATTTGAAAGATATAAAATATGGGAGTAAGCTACAATAATAATAATTTTAAAAAAAGGACAAATACAACAGGATGAGCTATAAATACTTTCAATTTTGAGTATAAGAGAAATGCGAGTGAATAACTAGCAAAATATAAACAAAAGTCACATTACCTCGTTTTTCAGGCCCGTTTAGAAGACTGGATGACGAGGAGGTTCTCAGGCTGATCCTATGAGTGTTCTGTCCCCATACTCTGCGCTTAATAGATAAATAAAGAGAAAAGTTGGAGGAAAATGACCCGCCTCCCAGCCCCACCCCCTCCTTACTCAGCAGCATTGATCTCCAGATAGTGACAAGCATCTACAAGTGATGCTTGCCTATTGATATTCCTGATACTGTAGAGACTCACAGACTTTGGTTTATGTTAGGTTCATACTGGGCCCCAGCAGCCCCTCAGCCCTGAGGCTCATTAAATAATCTAGGATCGCATATAAAGACCCTTTTCTGTACCTCCTACAAGGGTTATAGTTTAATGATATCTAAGGCTTGACAGTATTAGCCATCCATACGGTCGTCCATAAGTGTTGGATAAAGTTGAAAAGGGTCTACATGTACGATCCTGGATTATTAAACGACCCCCAGGTCATGTTCTGCCGAAACGTGGCTGCCGTGGCAGATGGTCACGGAAGTCATACATTCTCTTTTACACTGAGATCCCGGCAGCCCTGGTCTGGGGATGTTTAAGGGGTTCACTTTGTCCATGGTTCCCTGTACGGCCGACTACGGTTGGTTTCGTCCTCACATTTTGTCCACGGTTCCCTGTACGGCTGCCTGCGTTCACACACGCTCAGTTATGTTGTGTGGTGGTCGCCAAATCACATTACAATTGTCATTGACTCTGTGGCCAACCATGGCCACCATGGCTGATTCTTTGACAGCTTAAATTTCAGCCATGGTGGCCACGGCGACCAGGGTGTGTCACGGTGTGTCATGTTTGTCCATCCCGTCCCCCTGAGTTGTGTCACGTTCCTCACGTTTACGTCCACGGTGCCCCATCGAGCCCCGAAACGTGGCCACCGTGGCCCAATATAAACCTAGGATTGCTTCGACTCACTTCAATCATTCCAGTAATAAAAGCTGATTTTAAACCGATTTGAAATTAAATTTATATATACCGTACTAAACTTATGACCATTAAAGCCTAATCAAAACTACTCGGTGGACTAGTGGTTGTTTTGTGTTCAACTCTCAATCACATCGATTATTCGAAAAGATGGGTAGGGAAAGTGGCACATCTGATTTGGATTTCCGATATGATTATATTTTGGTCTATCAAATTATCAAGTTGGTACATGACAATATGTAGCTGCATATATAGGCGACTGGTTAACTTTATCAGAGAAAGACACTTGTTCATATCTAGGTCAGTGTGATAGTTGTATACAGGGCTATAGATTTGCAGTTTTCTTTTTAGATATCTATTCGATATCAATGCTGCCTCCGATGCATTCCCTGATTAGATCAACAGTTTTTGCTGTGTAGAATACCCCTCACATACATGATAATATGGGTTGCTATTCAGATTTAGTAGACCATAGAATTATTACACGCATTAGAATATGAGATTATACCACATGTTAATTAATCTAGATTAAATTCAAACCATTATTTTTTTTCGAAATGGAGATTTTTTTAATATAACTTTGTATCTTATTACTTCAAATTAGTCAAAATATTCTCATAAATCATAAGAAAAGCACAGAAACACGGAAGACCATATTTATGGCCGAATTACCACCCTGTTCAACATTAGGTACACCTTATTCGGGAAGTTCATCAATTTTGCAATACACTTGGTAGACTTAGTCGTGGTAAAGGACGATTTGTCATTCATTCTTAAAATTAATCATGCAGGTGGGTAGTATATACAAAAACGACTTGTTTTATATACGAGTGGCCGAAATATCCTCGTTGTTGACGACGTTATTACAAGGAATCTCAAAAATAACTAAAGGGGGGTACCCACTGCTTCCGACACACTCCGACAAGGCTTACGACACACTACGACATAGAAAATCCCTGTAGGAGTGTGTCGCAGTGTGTCGTAAAGCCTTGTCGGAGTGTGTCGTAATGGTTTGGCGGGAAAAAAAAGGTTGCCACGGTCCCGACACATATTTATCCTAGCCCTAATAAAAAACGCCATAGGCTTAACATGGGATTTGTTTATGTCACGGGTAGTGATATAAAGTGTTGTTTATGCCACTACTTTCTGATACTGAAAAAATATGGAAACGGGGTAGGATAAGATCTAGACGCCACTCGTTTGATTTTGAGCTTATTCATGCCACTTATTTTGTTGGCTCCGTAATGTCACTCGTCTTCGACTCGTGAAATTATGGAGCCAACAAAATGCGTGGCATAAATAAACTCAGACTCAAACTCGAGGTGGAGTGCAGACCAAGTTATTTTCATTGAGTGGGCTTCTGATTTGATCTTACCCTATGTACATGATCAGGAACATCATTAATCAATGAAATAACTCAAACAATTAGCCATTCAGTATTGGGTACAATACTTTCACATCCGTGGAGTATGAGTCCCTACTCGGGCTACTCGGAAATTACAGCAATTATTTTACAAAACCAGGCATCATTGTGTATTGATACCACGTATATATATATAATGTAGAGTTATTACACATACAAAAAATGTAAAACACAAAGAACTGGAACATATATTTAAAATAAGCATAACCAATTTTATTAAATAAATTACATCACAGAACTCTATTAGAGGTTTCTAACATTATTGACAGTGTACAACAAAACTTTTGAAGGAAAATCAAACAGACACTTAGCGAAACCTTCCCCCCTTTTCTACGTATAAATGAAACATTCGTTTTAAGACAGAAATGATCACAGTCCAACTGAGGTGAGTGCACCAGTTTCCGATATGCCTTATAGATAGGTCCAGTGACACAAAAGTGAGCCAACCACTCTCCTTCCCACTAACCGTTCACCTCTATGTGAGATCATACCCGTCGTAGGTAGCCCTAGGCCGATGAATCCTATAATGATAAGTCCACATGAACTTTCTAGTCAATGTAAACAATTTTTAACCTTACTGTCACCAATCTCTATAGACCTACAATCAACACTCATGACACTACAATACCAACAATCCTGAAACTAACAGTCTGTTCAACAGACACCAACTGAGCAACTCACCAAGAAGGATAGATGGCAACACAACTATTAAACAAGACTATCCCTGTGGACTATACTACAACACCTGAACCTGGCCTTCAACTGCACTTAGGTCCACCTTACTCGGCATTTACATTAGAGGACTAAATTTACGTGGCGACTGTAGATCGTCAAGTCATTAACTTCAAGTGGTGGCAATATCCACTGCAAAAGTCGTCGAGCTCAGAATTTCCTTGAGCACTTACACTGACAACATGGAGTTGCCGCCCATCCAGGCGAGTAATTCAAAGCTGCTTGAAATAGTCGCTGGCATCAGAGCATGTTCAATAATCGTGAGGTGGTGCCAAATTGGGTAATCAGACATAATCAGACGATCTGCAGTCGCCACACGCTTGGCGTTTACATTAGATGATTTCTATCATTGTACTGCTGAAAGTCATCAGGAGCTGCAAAATGCCAGAATCGGTGGCCAGAATCGTCTAGTGTAAACGCCGGGTAAGGGGCTCCACCTATTAAGGTAATGACTAAGTTCTGAAGAAGGCCAATCAACCAAAACGTTGACGACAGGTTCAGCAGCTTTATGGCTGCTTTACGATCATCTCAAACTCAATAAATTGTTTAAACCACTGGTTTGTAATTGTGTCGTTTTTTTGTTACACTTAACCATCATTTACACTAGACGAATATTGCTGGCGATTCTGGCATTTTGCACTTCCTGACAACTATTAGCCTTAAAATTCTAGAAATTGTCTAGTGTAAACACCTAGCAGTGGGGACTGCAGATTGTCTGATTATGTCAGATTATACAATACAGCACCACCTGACGATTATAGGTCATGCTACAATGCCAGGAACTATTTTAGGCCAGTCATCTAGAAGGGCGCTGACTCTGTGAAAACTTAGTTGTCAGTGTAAACGCTCAAGTACATTCTGAGGTCGACGAGTTTTGCAGTGGACATTGCCACCGCCTGACGACTATTGGCTGAGGATCTTCAGTCGCCACTTATTTAGTCGTCTAGTGTAAATGCCGGCTGAGGGTCTCTACTTTAGTGGGAAATTAAGGAAAATAATATTAAAGAAGGTGACTACTGTTTCCATTTTCACACCCATTAGTACTTTAGGGAAACTAGTTAACCTAATTGGGACGGGTCCTCGTACTGCGTTTCTTTGGCTAAATCTACTGCATGAGCTCGTAGACCGAATGCAGTAGATTTAGCCAAAGAAACAAGGTATGAGGACCTGTCCCAATTAGGTTAACAAGTTCCACTTGTACTATACACCTCTAAATGTCCTTAAAATTCAAAAACTCACAAAAAAGTGTTGATGTCGAAGTGATAAACAAAGACGCCTGGGCAGGCGGAAATGACTTACTGCCAAGAACTATGCGCATGTGCGATATTTACTCTCCAACCAGAAACATGGACCATTATTTAACCATTATGGTCCATGTTAATCTACAAATATCATATGTTTGTGTAATTATTTGCTTGCGATCGTCTTTGTTTACATTTTGTAACAACCGTTTACGCATGGCATCGCGGCATCGCGTCATAAATAGGTCAGTTTATTCTCTTAACCAATCAGATTGCGTATTCAAAGTATGGTGGTACGGCGCCATACCGGCACAGTATGTGGTACGTCTCAACTACCACTTGCATAGCAGAGGTTGGTATTTGGGCTATTTTAAGGCACAGGTGTATAGTACATGTTTCATGAGCCTTACCCTTATAGCTGATCGTTTTTATCTAGTAGTTGTAATAAGCGTACCAGTAGTAATCGTACCAACTTTCTGCTTCATTTGTACCAGGAGTAGGAGTACCAGGCGTATGAGTACCAGGAGTACTCTCCTTATCGTCACACGACCTAAGTGCCCAGATATACGGACGGCTTCTTATCTCATCACCCAAAATATACTCAATATAGATCCTTGCATCTCCATGAAAACAAGGATTAACTTGAAGAAATCTAGAGCAGGTATCGCTACATGTACCCCTTCTCGAATCACATTTTGAAATCAATTCACCCAACGCGTGCGTCAGGGAACTAGGAGACAGGTCACAGTGGCCTACCCTGGTCAGGTTACTCTGACCATTACAGTGGCTGGTTTCTCCATACTGCAGACAGAGGGTGAAGTCGTTGATCTTGGGGTAGTAACTGACGTAGGAGTAACACATCTCGTCGGAGGTGGAGGGCCCGTAGTAGACATGCTCACTCTTCTCTCTGGTGTCGTATACACAACGCATCCTCAGAGAATCGCCTGGGTTTACCACCACAGGCTCTGGATGTCTGTGAGGAAATAGATAAAATTCATTTTGTTTGAAGTAATATATTTTATGATAATATTTTAATGATATCTTTGTTGATCATCAAAATATATAACGAGTATAAGACTGAATTGATATGAAATTGAAGTAAAATTACTAAGAGACTGAACTCGTGAGAGGTCTGCTGGGGTGGACAGAAATTACCAATTTGTTCGCCCTCTTGGTCACCTCGCTTCCTCGTGGTGCAGACCGGTTATGCTTGCACGCAACCATGACTAAAGCGGCCGGGGTGGGGAGTTAGCTCAGTAGTAAAGCGCACAGGACTTTGTTGATTTGGGTCCCACTGCAGCCACTTTTCTCCTTCACCCCCAGCAGTAGATTTACTGCTATATCAAAGACCAATCCTTCTCCTACCATGTCTATGTGGTGTGGGAAGTAAAAGAACTCTCACTTCGGTAAATGTGTAGGGGTGGGATTTCTTCCTTCATTCATCTCATAGATTCGGTCAAGTCCAAAGTAAGTCGAATGATTTATGTTTTGTGGGTGGGTGGGTAAAATTGTGAATGGTAGATTGACAGACCGGGTGGGAGAGCTGTGGAGAGCGGCGGCAGAGTGACATTCTGAGTGGTATGTGTATGTAGTGAAGTGTGGCAGTGTGAGGGGAGAAAACGCACTCATATAATCTCGAACCTACATAGTCTAAGTACTGAGCGCCTATACCCGGAAATAGTATTTTGTGACCGGCTATCTGTGGTTGCAGCGGGTTTACTTTGGCTCCCTATGAAAGCATGAAACAACCATTCACCGATTACTTGAGGTATACCTACTTCCTTGGAATTTAAGAGAATCTCAAAAGCGTACTTGAAATCAAAGGAGCCGTTGTTCTATATAACTATTCTGCCTACCTGGAGGCCCCATTTGTTTTGCTCTGAACTTTTGACTGGATCACTAAATCTGCATATATACCTACCTCTTTGTTAGTATCTCTGTTTATATTGTGGTAAACTTAAAACTCTATTGTGAAAGACTATTGTGCTCAAGAAGGTGATGATGATTTGTAATTTGGTATCAAATCAAGGTAAGGTCTGTGTGATGAAAATCAGCCTCTTGCAAAGCTGACTCGTTTTGACCTCTTTACTTGATGTAATGATAACCAGCACTTACAACAGGGATTGTACCATTATGCATCAACAAAGAAATTCTTGAAAAGAAATGATAAATATGAGAGCTTGCTATAGGAACGGTCATCTAAAGTCAGAGATTTGATTTATATTAAGTCTGTGTACAGCCACAAAGATCGAATGGTGGCGCCACCTGTAGCAATGACCATGAACTATGATAAAATATGCATCTTATCTTGTAATTTGGTAATTTTATTTTCGGTGGATGGAATAGGCATGCAGAGCAGTGCTCGACCATCAATTGCGCAGAGATTATACGATTAGGCCACCAACAAATGCTTTCAGTTGGTATGGACCTATCAAATGTGGCAGACACAAGGTATATACTGCCTCCTCATCGATTTCTAGACACCGACATGCAGTTGTTGGCCACCTTCGACCTACTAAGAGAACTAAGTAGATCGATGCTGATGGCCCATGGACACAGGCTTTAAGTTCCATTTTCCGTTGACTGACTAATTGCCATTAATCAGCTGTCGGGATCCACCAACACAAGTTCAGTGAATGGAAAGAGACACACAGAGAAGTCTTCACCGATTAATTTTGCATAGATTATGCAATATGGCCAATATCACGATTTACATTGTGTTTTGAGGACAGTTTTGTTGGTATGGACCTGGCAAAGGCGGCAGAAACAAGGCATACACTACACCCTCACCAATTCTTTATTCCGATGGCAGTCGTTCGCCACCACTAACCGACTTTTACAAGAACTCAATTAATCTATGCCATTGGAAAATGGCTTTATTGGATGTGCTAATTTCCGTCTTGTTTCATTGGACTTATAAATCATTCATGCATTTCTTTAGAGAGTTTTAAAAACCTGGATGTTTCAGGCAGACTTGAATCGAATGTGGAGTGGGACACGAAAATGCAGCCATTAATATACAAGTGAATAATTAACTTACTTCGTATCAACAGGACTGTTATAATCGAAGTTGTCGTTGGAGGCTAGGTTCTTGATCGTGCCATTACTTCTGATCAAGTCAAGGTAGCCCTTACGACCTGAATAAATATATATGTGAGAACCCAGATTAGCGTGAAAATATGAAGTAGTGTAGCCTTCGAAAACTATTTTTTTTCCAATTAAGTAAATTTGAATATCTATAAATAGAGATTTTGTAAACCCCGATAGAATTTGTATAGATATTGATTGATATATAAGAGACATAGTTAAGAAATAAGAAGTCAATGCTGGTAAGATAAAAATGATGAAAATTCGAACGTGAGTAGGTGGGTGGGTAAAATTTGGGTGTCTAGGTTCCTTATATGGCAGTGAAGGCATAGGGACAACGCTATGCTGGAGGAAGAAACACCTACCCAGAAGATGCATGTGGATTCCAGCACCGATGACATATATAGGTGTGCGGAGTTTCTGCCTCATGCAGGATGCAGGGCACTGAGCTGTGACCTGGACAGAGCCCTGACCTCCAGGAAGCCTGAAGCCCGCCGGGCCCACTGTAAATAGTCCCTGGTCGTGTTTTCTCAGCTTGGTCGTATAAAACAGACGGAATCCAGGAGAGTCTGTCAACCAGCTCTTCTGTTCTGGGTTGTTCCAATGAACCTGTCCAGGGAGGAATATATATATTATTTTAAAAAAAGAAGAAAATTATTGGGTCAGTTTGCAGTACATACATTGCGGTCTAACACTTTCCCGATTTGCTTGTCAATATGTATGAATCATTATCTTAGCCCTAGTATTTTTGTCCCATAGGCTCGACATTGGGAACCCATTCTCCATGCCTCTACGAGTATTACAGTCTGTTCTCCATGGTCTATATCCTGTGTTTTGGACATTATTTTAGTATGTACATGGGTGAGAAAAATAAACACAGACAAGTCCTTTTGACTCACCTTTAGTAGTGCCTTTTTGTTGTAACACTTTTATTTATTCTGGGATGGCATTCTGTCTCAGTGGACGTGCCCCCAGCAAATTTTAAATCCCCTGTGACCAATAGAAGTAGAATGTGTATAAAATCTCAACTACTCGCTGTTACTAAATACCTGTCCTCTTGACTCAGCCCTAGTACCATCAATTTAAATCCCCTGTAACCAATCAAAGTAGAATGTATGTAAAATCTCAACTAGTCACTGTTTCTAAATATCTGAACCTTAACCCACCTCTAGTACCACCATTTTAAATTCCCCCATTACTAATCAAAAAGAAGGCTGAACGTAAAATCTCAACAACTTGCTGTTACTAAATACCTGTCCTCTTGACTCAGCTCTAGTATCACCAATCTAAATCTCCCGTAACCAATCAAAGTAGATTGTATGTAAAACCTGAACTACTTGCCTTCTCCACTCACATCTAGTACTACCATTATAAATTCCACATGACCAATCAAAGTAAAATCTGTGTAAGATCTGAACTACTCGCTATTACTAAATACCTACCCTCTCCACTCACCTCTAGTACTACCATATCAAATCCCCGTAACCAATCAAAGTAGAATGTGTGTAAAACCTCAACGACTTGCTCAGCAAGTTGCTGTTACTAAATCCCCTTCCCCTTTTGATTCATCTCTAGTACTGTTCTTTTAAATCCCTGTAACGGATAAAAGAAGAATGTATGTAAAATATCAACTTCTCGCTATTACTAAATCCCTGTCCTTTTGACTCAGCTCTAGTACTGCCTTTTTGTTGTAACACTTTTATTTACTCTGGGATGGCGTTCAGTCCCAGTGGACTGGTGTTAACGTGCCCCCTGCAAATTTTAAATCCTCGGTGACCAATCAAAGTAGAATGTATGTAAAACCATAACAACTTGCTATTACTAAATCCCCTTCCCCTTACGACACACCTCTAGTACTGCCCTTTTAAATCCCTGCAATGAATCAAAGTAGAATGTATGTCAAATCTCAACTACTTACTATTACTAAATTCCCACCCTCTCGATTCACCTCTAGTACTACCATTATAGATTCCCCATGACCAATCAAAGTAAAATGCGTGTAAGATCTCAACTACTCGCTGTTACTAAATCCCCACTTTCTAGACTCACCTCTAGTACCGCCATTTTGAATCCCCCCTGACCGATCCGAGTGGCTGCCTCCAGGCCATCATAGCAGTCGCCAGTGCCACACACAGCCCATCCGGCGATGATGTGACTACACCTCTCCTGTACCATCATACCGCAGGGCTTTGGTGTGTGGAACGACAAGTTCCCATCGATGTCTTCTGCCTTGACTAGAACAGCAACGGTAGACAATGTTGAAGATATATGTATATACAAAACGCAGGGCTTGATTGTCAAACATATGTTTCATGATAGATTCAAGTTTTATAATTTTGACCCATCACGATTCCCTCTGACGTAGAGGCCATACCTCAATATTAGAATCGTCATATGGATGGGAAATATGATATAACTAGAGACTAGTAAATCTTGATTATTATATAATTTTGGTATCTAAGTTATCACATGCTAATCAAGCATAGCTCTGGTTTAAGATACAAGCCGACGAGGAGTCGATGAGTAGAATATCCGAGCGCATGCGAGAATATTGCGAGCATATGACCGCTTTTACTTGAAACCAGGCTATATTGTTTTTATTATAAACCTTTTCCTGACAAGCGCCCTACCGATATTAATTCATTTAGGTATTCACTATTTTCAGTCCGCAGCATACACATATCTGTATGTTCCGGGTGTGGTAATAGACACTCCCTATATGTGCTATCTATGGACACTTAGTATTAGGTGTATAATGAATAATATGATTCCATGTTAGCATGATATAACTCATCATTTGATATGACCGTTAATGGGCTCCCTAAAATAACAATGACGACGTGGTTCACTGCTTCAAATTGAAGGTTATCAGTCCTTACCACTATCGGGACAGGCATATAGCAGCATATGATGTAAGACCTCTCTATTGTCCAGGAGGGGCCAGTCAGCAGTGATGTGGTACGGTCCTCCACTGGGCAGCCCGAACAGTTGGCAGAAGTAGTTCGTCTTTTTGGCTGGTACGTTAGTCCTTCGAAATCGTATGTCCGTCTTTCTTATATCATTTTCTGGGAAATCACAAATATGACCTTATATTGTCATTAGTGGCCAACTGGAGGTTGGCGGTAATGTGAGACAGAAGAGACTGAGTAATTAAGGACACCATCTCATGTGGGTGGCCCAGTCACATGCACCCATCGGTCACGTGGCCATGCAAACTTCGCCCAGCTTCCCCTACACTCGGCCACTCTCTCCTGGAACACCAACAAACTCAGATCCACTCACCCACCCTACAAAAACTCTCTGTCTCTCCTCTGATAAATTATCCTACCCTGTTGGGCTATTTCAATAGCTTATGACCGATTATTTCATAACGGGTAATTACTCCTCGATTTATAATGTTATTTTATACAGTAAAACCAACTGCCTTCTAACAGGTCCTCGCTCTCGATAGTAGTTAAAGACAAATGCGGGTAGTAGGATGATTTCTAAATTCTATTGAGTTTTGCAAATAACTCTGGATAATATAAGTTTCATATATCAGCAAATAGAAAATGCAAACAAAATGGGATGTCACCATGCTAACCTCTATGGGAGGGCCATCTGAAAATGTAAGTGCTATTGGTGTCTATGGGAAATATTTTGACTTAGTTGCTAAATGACGCTGATGTTCTATCGCTATCTTCAAATAATTCTGGATTATGATAGTTGGGAACCTGTACAAATGAGAAATGCGAAAAAAAATACTATGTCACCATGCTAATTTCTGAAGAAGGTAAGTGCTATCTATTGGTGTCTATGGGAAACTGCTACATTTCATGAAACCAGATGGCAGCACCAGTGTTAAACCAGGGGGCAGTGCAATACCTACCTGCATTTGTCTTTAAGGCCCAACTGTTTGCATTGCCACCCCCAGTGTTTGAACCATCTCCTGTCTTTGTTTGGACTGACCCCCTGATAGGGTACATAAGGAGCAGATGTCTATTCAGAACTCTCTTGGAACCCAGACACCAAGGTGTCAACATCTCCAGGCTGCTGAGCATTACCACCACTACAGTGAGGAGGCTCGAAGACCATAGTCCACTAGGTACAGAGGCTTCTACTGAGGATAGGGCTTCTCCACATGCTGCTATCACCCCAGTCCTGGAGGAACAGAGATTGATCACTCCTACCACCACATTCTACTACTTTGAATAATCTATATCCACAAGTCAAGGAGACATTGGACAATAACTGAAAGTGATAGACTGTGAGTACTGCTTTAACCAAGAGGATTTGTATCATATGAACTCTACAGAAGTGAATGTGATTTTGTATGTCGATGAGAATTGTTATGTAACTGTATACTTTGTTATAATATATGTTATAAATACATATCTGTGTATGGTTATCTGTCTTCTTCATTAAGTACAGAAGGTATTCCAAATTTTCTTTTCTTGTCACTGTGTTAGCTAGTCTATAAGATTAGGCCTTAGCTACTGTACGTGACGATTTCCATAGTAAAAACTCTTTGTGTTTAGTCATTATACATTACCTCTGCGGATACAAAAAAGAGCCACAACTGTTTCCCAATAATCTATTTTCCACCTGCGGACAAAATGAACAATGATTTTCGGGAAACCATTGATGTGAAGTCTACAGGAGGTGCGGGTGCCACGAGTTGGTACACAGGGTAGGTGAACCTGGTTATCGGTGGTCAATTTTTTTATTTTCTTTATTTTTTTTATTTATCAACACAAACATCTCTCAGATTACCTGAGTTTTTCAGATGATGCAGGTGGTGTACAATCTCAGTTTCTGGTGAACAACAAATATTGGAATCAAAAGGGTTTTAACAGCCAATTGGCAATACAGTTGGTTGTGACAAGTAATAATGAGTATGTAGGATTTTTGGTTACATTAAGAATATACGCGCTCATGTACGTGTACTCTCGGATTAAGTTCATCCAACACCTCAACACAATTTCTACCTTCCCACTTCCCGCTGATGGATTTTTGGGGCTGTAACCCTATTTATCACTGACAAAATCAATCTAGGTTGAATTTGTCGGTGATAATTTCGGCAGTCGGTGGTGCCAAAAAATCAAAAAGACCCACAACACAACAACAACTGGTGCATGTAGATAGATCGGTGTATCTTGTGTTTCAACGACTATATCCTCATCAAGGTATATTTAACTCGTTGTTCATAGTCCGCTGTTGTAATCTATTTTTGTTTTTATATGATATAAAAGATGTACAATCAAAAGCGAACTGTTATATGTAAATAAAAAAACTAAATCTAAAATTTTCGAACTTGATGTAAAACCATGACCGATCTGTGAGTCCAAGTTCAATACTAAGGGCAAATGGTATATATTCATCCTTGATGAATGAGCGTTGCATTAAAAAGAAACAAGCAATCACAAATAAATCATGAAATATCAGAACTGATCATGGAGTTTGATAGAAAAGAAGTTCTAACCTGTTGACACAATGGCTCCCTCACAGATCTGTGGCAGAAGGCAGGTATTTTGACCTTCATTTATTTCTATGCATCTGGTACTGTTGACAGGTTCACAGATACCTAAGAGATAAGGTACAATGTATAGATTTTCGTTTTATATTCGGCGGACAGTGGCAGAAGACCCTGTATTATTCTGCCCCTCTATCTATATGCCGATGGTGATATATGATCTTATAAACATGTGACGGGATAGGATAAAATCTAAACATCACTCACTTTCATATAATTGTTTACATGCCGTTCATTATCTTCTGCAACAGGTATCACTCAGCTGTGCATCGTGATTTTAATTCAGACAGCTCACGCCATATGAAGAATTATATGAAATTGTTCGATGTTTCATGATATATCACTAGATATGTGTAGACCATATCGGAACCATATCATAGTAGGTAGACGCCGGGCCTTGTTCACCTGCCAAATATTATGGCCGTAACAGTCATTCGGAATCTTGGTTATTTGTATACGTATCTCCTTACAGATCATCACAAATACAAATACGATATAGTGGATAAAAAATAAACGATGAATAATCCTACTAAGGTATAAATTCCCTTCCTGAAGAAATCCAAAAGCCCCCTTTTAAAGCCAGCTTTAAAAATGGAATTGCTGGCATGCCTGAGCTATAGCTATAGCCGTAGCTATAACTATAACTGAAACGGTTAATTGGATGTAGCCCTTGTAGTGTACTCGTCATTCTTCATACTCATTATCATTCTACCTCATATATGTACATGTATCGACTATCTTGGTTTCACAATTTTGTGTGTTATAAATCAATTTGCGGGTACTTATTAGCTGATTAATCCTACCACTTATTATCAACTCATGTAATCTTTTATGTGACTTGGATTTGACTACATTGATATTTGTAAGTAGTCCTGATTCTGTATTCTTATAATGGAAGACCGCCTCTCTCCAGGTGAATTATGTGTGAAAAAAAAAAAAAATAAAAAAAAGTACCTGGGTGTCCTGTTGCAGGACCAGAAGGCCGTGATCCACGGGTCCAAGTACAATAAGCATCTCCCAGTTCCTGCCCATTAGTTCTCCCCTCTCCGTCTGAATCGGTTAGGCACAGAGTTTTTGTCCACTTCTGAAAATATAAGATAATCGGCCTGAATATAAACAGCAGTCACTTGTCACACACACAATCGTGGTTTGTGGACGGATTGCCATAATCATAAACAATGAGGTGATGGTGCACAAGAAAAGCATTCATTATCCACCTAATTCATAGTCTACATAGGAAACACATCGCGTGTATCTACATACACGGATCATACAGATATGTTGTATGCTCTGGGGTGCAAAAGCCGGCGCACACAGAAAAATAATGCGGATGAAAAAAATAGGGCGTACCTAAATGAACTCATATCGGTGATGTATATAGCGCATGTCAGCATGCTCTAATAAAAACAGGTAACTTTACTTGTGATACATCATGAAATTAGGGAATTATAGAGGAAATCGCTTTGTAATTCATGCGGTTTCGATCTCCATGGGATACAAGATGAGACAGTAAACTTGAATAGGTTTCTCAATTTAGCTTACCCTTCACATTGGGTAGCAAGTGAATGACTAACATTTATGACATAATCCCACATTGAGAATTTTTTCTAAATTCTCCAATGGTATTGAGTACGTTTTCCGAATATTAGTTCTATGGGGGAAAAAATACCAGGGGTGAGAAAAAAGAACTTACCATATTTTGATGATAGAAATGCTTTCCGAAAACATTCCTTAGTCCTGCACCATTCTTACTTCTATGACCCACACCCTGCCATATCTGGCCTGGGTTATATGGGTCTGGCACACTGTGACCATTAGGGATCTCTTCTCTAGCCCAGCGATATGACGATACCTCCAAAATGAGCAGTAGAAAGATTACCAATTCCTGCTCCATGGTTGTGGAAATCTGTAAACAAAAATTTGAAATACGATACTTGACGATTGTTAATCTCTGAAGCATGATGCCCCCAGGCTTACTGCGGCATGATGCCTCCAGAAATTAACTGGCATACTGCAGCATGATGCTTCAAGGAATCCCTGGCATACTGCAACATGATACCTCCAGGAATTTCCAGGCATACTGCAACATGATGCCTCCAGGAATTAACTGGCATACTGCAGCATGATGCTTCAAGGAATACCTGGCATACTACATCATGATACCTCCAAGAATTTCCAGGCATACTGCAACATGATGCCTCCTGGAATTAACTGGCATACTGCAGCATGATGCTTCAAGGAATCCCTGGCATACTGCATCATGATACCTCCAGGAATTTCCAGGCATACTGCAGCATGATGCCTCCAGGAATTCCCTGGCATACTGCGACATGATGCCTCCAGGCATTCCCTGGCATTCTGCAGCATTATGCCTCCAGGAATATTTAGGCATACTGCAGTATGATGCCTCCAGGCATTCCCAGGCCTATAATCTGCTCTGGAGAGTTCATTATAGTTGGATAAAGATAATCTGCAATCAATGATTAAGATTTCTGACAACTTAGAAACAATGGGTTGTGGTTTACTGTTCCCAATACATCTTCAATGGGGAATTTCTATTGCCCATCGTGTACAAAGACCCCATTGGAAATGCATGGGGACTCAGTAAACCACGGCCCATTATATAAAACCTGTCAGATACCATAACTGTAGTATACGGATTCACAACTGTGGTATATAGCCTCAAGACCATGGTATACAGGGAAAATAGTCCCTTTTTGCTATAGAGCAACGAAATAGTCACTATTGTTATACCCTTTGATATGGCAATTACTGGGTTTAAATTATTCTAAAGGATTGATAATAAATACAACAAACGATGGTTATGTGGATAGGCGTCTCTGTAAACCACTCGAGGTTGACGTCGTAATACACTCGCTAGCGCTCGTGTATTACTACGCGTCAACCTCTCGTGGTTTACGGCCGCCTGTCCACAAAACCATCGATTATTGTCTTATTGTATTGTATTATATTCGATAGGTAAGGAATCAAAAGACACCCCCTTTTCAAACCTCTTCTATGAGTTTTTTTTACCGCACTTTCACGTGAAAAAGAAAGAAAAGAAAAGAAAGAACCATAATAAAAAACCTGTTTCATGATTTTAAGAAGTCTTGTTGAAACCGCTAAAATCTCCCCAATTCGATTTCGCCGATTCCTTCCCTCACAGAAACATCTTCGCTTTGTATTTTGAGAATAACTTCGATATCGACTCTGTTCTATCACGTAATTCAGAACCATCCTGTGGTCCTGATACTGAGTGAGGGGCGGCCTGGGGGACTTTTATGGGACAATTGGCCGAAAACGAAATGGCTATGGGTTCACTCAATACGTTTTCTTAATATCATACACCAAAAAAAACACGAATAAAAAGTTAATTCTGTGTACTAGCCAAGTACACTTCGTACACAGTGCGACCGAACATTCACTACGTCTCAGTGAGCCTGAACATTATTCATACTACACCCCTAGAAGCGGGTAGTATTTAATAGACGTTCGGTCATAGTTGTATAATGATTATAAGGAAACTCACGAGATGAAAATAACTTGGTCCGCACTCCACCGAGTTTGACCACTGAGTAATTCACAAACGAAGCTGAGTTTTTTTATATTGTGTATTTCAGATACTTATGGACAAGACAGTTTAATAAAGAAAGACAGATCTGACTAGTTAGATTTTAGAAAAATAAACCAGAAGATTTAGAAAACAAGTGCAGTGGTGTTTAGGTGTTGGGTTAAGGTAAGGTATAGGGTTAGGGATAGGGTCAGGGCTAGGGTCAGGGATAGGGTTAAGCTTAGGGTTAGGAATAGGGTTAGGGATATGAAAGGGTTAGGGTTAGGGATAGGGATAGGTTTAGGGATAGGGATAGTGAAGGGAAAGGGTAAGAGTTAGGGATAAGCTCAGGGGAAGCTTTTTATGTTCGTTTTCTTCTCCAGAAAAGACCAAATCTGAAACATACTAACTGCTAAACACAGTGTTTATATACAGTTGTAATAAGGTAATTAAGATTTAAAATGGGTTGAGTTCGTTACGAGTCGAGTTCTCCAGTATTCAGATAACATACTGATACTGAGTGAGGGGCGTGTGTGTGTAGGGGGGGAGGGGGGGGGGAGGGTCTGTATATGTAATGTCACCACATCTGACACCTAACAACACCTAACAATAGCTGAAGAAGCAGATGCGAGCAGGTTGTTTCCACACAGGAGCAGCTCAGCCATGTTGACACGTTTAGGGGTAGATCATGAGCTGGGTTACAGGTATTATCTCACCCCAGATATTTTTTCTCCATAGACTTAACATTGGAAACTCGTATCTAACACCCATTAGATATTTAGGAAAAACATCCAATGGGGGATAATGTCAAAAATGTTAGCCCATTAGTCAATATTAAGGGTGAGATAAATTCAGAAACCCATTCAAGTTTAGGGTCAGAGCTCGATCCCATCTCATTTGAATCACGTAGTAATTCACTCGGCTTCGTGATTCAAACTCGATGGGATACGGGCTCAGACCCTAAACTTTCATGGGTTTCCTCTATATCATCTCTACCCAGATATTTTTTCTCCATAGACTTAACATTGGAAACTCGTATCTAACACCCATTAGATATTTAGGAAAAATATCCAATGGGGGATAATGTCAAAAATGTTAGCCCATTAGTCAATATTAAGGGTGAGATAAATTCAGAAACCCATTCAAGTTTAGGGTCAGAGCTCGATCCCATCTCATTTGAATCACATAGCAATTCACGCGGCTTCGCCTTGTGAATTACTACGTGATTCAAACTCGATGGGATATGAGCTCAGACCCTAAACTTTCATAGGTTTCCTCTATAGTACACCCGACTATTGACTCGTGCACACAGCTTCATACATAGCGACAACTGGAGCCTGTTTGATAACCTAGGATCGTAACCATTGGAATAACTGTACACACAGAAATGGTGAATAAACATTAAAAAAAATGAAAGCCCTTTTCTTTATGCCATAGAGACACAGGGACAATGTATGCCAACTTTATTAAACACTTATGGATTACCTAATGGATGGCTAATCCTATCTTGGCCAACAAACTTAAATATCATTAAACGATAACCCTTGTAAAGTTACAAAAAGGGGTCTTGATATATGATCCTAGGTTATTACACAGGCCTATGAATCAATGAGGTAGGCGTGAAATAACGATTAAAAAAGATGTGACGTGGAAACTCAAATATCCCATCTTTTACAGTAGGCAACTGTTTTTTTAATTTTATTTTTTTATTCAGATTAAATAGGATTAGGTACAATCATCTTCAGTAGACGCTCTTCCTTGGACCGATCCAAGTCCTGTAGATCATCAGCCCTAAAGCGACTATTGAGTAGTCAGGTGGTGCTTGATTTTGCAATGTCCACCGCAAACGTCGTTCACCTAAGAATGCACTAAAGGATTTACACTGACGACTAAGTTTTTACAAAAACGCGACCTGTCTCGATGACTAAGTCAAGCTGGCTAGAAATAGTTGCCAGTATTAGAGCATGTCCAATAGTTGTCAGGCGGTGCCAAATTGTAAAATCTGACATGATCCGATGATCTGCATTCGCCACACCCTTGCCATTTAGACTAGACAATTTCTACCATTTTACTGCTGAAAGTCGTCAGGTGGTGCAAAAGCTACAATCGCCGGCCATAATCGTCTAGTGTAAACACAATGTGTGTCATGGGCCCCTCGCTTATCATGGTATACTGTCCTGGGATTATAATGACCAGGGGGCCGTTTTATTTTCAACTCTCGTTGGTGAGGAGACCTCTCACGAAGGAGACCTTCACGGGTGACCTATTGGACGAGAGGTCGTCAATCGCGTTCGATTTGCCCTCTCGTCCGTAGGGGGAGAAATCCTTGTCATTGGAGAGAATCCCAGGACAAAATAGGCTTGTAAGAGACTTTGGAGGAGACTTGAACGAGGTCTCGTAATCACTCTCTTCCTATTGGTCAGATTCATGTGTTTACTGGTCTCCTATTGGTTGCTAATGACTCTTTTCTTTAGTCAGCCTGTGGTGACACATAGTGGAATGTTTTGGAACTAATTTCATTATTTCTGAATGTCCATGAATCTAACTAAATAAGACAGTAATTCTCAATCTGAGACCTTCAGCTTTTAAAATCATAATAAATATATTTCCGATAGTTCAAACGAATTAAAAAGCTTTAAATTTGCTTTTTTTAATCACCCACGATACCCCTAGAGGTGTCGCCCGCCGGGAGAGCTGCAGGACACCTTTCAGGAGGTCTCCCCGCCCAAGGATAAAAAATAAAACGCGAATGGACGAGAGGTCGTACATCGTGAGCTACAACTCTCCTTCCCGAGGATACATTGAATTATCAAACCCAAACCCTCGTACGACATCTCCTTGGGCATTTCAAGTCTCCTCGGGCAGAAAATAAAACGATCCCCTAGGGTCTGGTGAAAAATCTAGATTCATATATGAAGACCCTTTTCTGTACCTCGCATGAGGGTAATCTTTTAATAAATATTCATGTTCGTTCGCCAAGACAGTCTTAGCTGACAGATAAAAGATCGTCGGTAAGTGTTGAATAAAGTTTACCAACATCATCCCTGGTTCTCTTTGGCGTTCATAAAAGGATCTTCATGTAAGGGCCTAGATTATTCAACCGCAGAGAATGCATGCTTGGGCTCAAAATTAATAGGGTTTTCTAAGCAATGAAAACAATATGATCCTAACCATATTTAGTCATTGATTGAAACATTATTTTTTTACCTTCATTTTTCAAACGCTCATAATTTGAATTGCCCAAACATTTCAGAGATGGATAATAAATGCAACAAACGATGGTCATGTGAACAGGCGGCTCTGTGGATTATTCAACGGGCTCTATATCCCTGCAATGAAGGGTGCGGTAGGTGGAGGGGTAGGCATAGGATGCATGGACTGAATCCAATCTAGTACACACAACCAAGAAGAAGACCACTCTGGTCAATAATCTATCTAATACGTTACGATAGTTACAAAACAAGTTACTGCTAAAATTGAGTACCTCAGAACAGTTGATGAAGGTCCGATAGCGTGCCGAAATGTTGTGTCAGCAAATTTAATCTGTACTAACTTCAAAGTAGCATTAAAACAGCAACTACTAAATTATAAACTTATACTGGTGTCTGGGGTTTTTGTGAATATTTCCTATAGAAATGTAGATATATATATATCTCTCAACACAGGTGAGGATAGTTTATGTGTGGAGACGAAGTAGTTGCTGTGAGTTTGCGACCACGAGTAAATTTTTTCGAAGAAGTCGTGGCCCGATTTACGAAAAATCGGAGTCCCGATTTTTCCCGAGAGAGTTCCAACGAACAGGTGAGGCTAGTTACCTTTTCTTGTCTACATTTAGGGTTGGATGTGCTGTCTTCGCAGTGGGGCCGATAACTCAGTTCTTATGTCGCTTGTCTCTCTCTCTCTCTCTCAGCTTCAATCTGGCTTGCTTCAGGGAGAGATCTACCTTTGTAGTGATAACAACTCGCCCAACCATGTCCACAACACCACGATACACAGTAATCCTGCGAGACACTCTCCGGGCAGAACTCTGGTACGTCGCCTCAGATCAGCGCGACAGGATTACGCCTGGAGTGTGGATGCTTGGCATCTGACGTCAGACATGCATGGATGCATGAAAACTAGTCATAAGTTTGCGATATTGCTTATAAAGTGGGATTCACACGGTGGGATTCATGTACCTCACGGGGTGTTTGTCTGAGGCAAATCCTGAGATTCTGTACGCGAACGTAATTTTTTTGTCTAAAGTGGGATTCACACGGTGGGATTTATGTACCTCACAGGCCGTTTGCCTGAGACAAATCCGCTTGAGATTCAGTACTGGAACACAATCTCCTCGTGTGATTGACAGGGTTCCATTTTGCTGAGACAACTTTTTTCCCTTGCAATTGTCTGCGACAATCACCCATAACAAGGAACAGAATCTCATGAGATTTTGACTTTAAATAGGTTTAAAATTTAGAGGGGCATTTTGGTGAGACAAATGTATTTCATATGTTCTCCCCCAATCTGTGAGTCTCAGTGGTCCCAAATAACACCTATTCACACAGGAAAGTACTGTGAGTCAGCGACTGTGTATCCTGTGTACCCTGTGTACCCTATGTACCCTGTGTAGGTGTGTAGGGTTGAGACTATGTACCTGTTAAGTCTTCCCATGTGAATTGAATCCGCCATGTTACCCTGAGACTGTAGAACAACCCAATCTGTGAAACTTTGTACCCAGCTGGAAATAGTAGCCGACTGGTGCAAAGGTGTGACGTACACCAGTCTCAGGTCCATTTGTCCCATCGTGTGAATCCCACTTTAATTGGGTTCACAGAGTTCAAAATCTCATGAGATTCTGTTCATTGTTAAGTGGAATTCACACAATGGGATTCATGTACCTCACAGGGTTCAAAATATCATGAGATTCTGTTCATTGTTAAGTGGAATTCACACAATGGGAGTCATGTACCTCCCAGGGTTCAAAATCCCATGAGATTCTCCTCCCAATTAGGGCTAAATGTCGCCAACAATTGCGCGGGGAAAAACATGTCTCACGGAAATGGAACCCTACAATTTAGATGAAGAAATTGTGTTCGAATACAGAATCTCAGCTGGATATACCTCATAAAAACACCTTGTGAGGTACATGAATTTCATCCCTTGAATCCCTGAGACATGTTTTCCCCCCCTGCAATTGTTGGCGACATTTACCCCTAAAAAACCCAGAATCTCATAAGATCTTGAATCCTTTCATGAACATGAATCTCACCGTGTGAATTCGACATTTGTTTGATCATAGATTTGTCACACGTGTAAATGTAAGGACATCATTGGTTAATTCATCTTTAATTAGCGACAGAAATACACACAAATTGGGTACATTATTTCCTTTGGCTGCTGGAAAAACTCTTTTTATCTTGCAAAGACCTCTGTTCCATTTCATCATATATAATCTAATTTACTTGGATATTCTCGGAATGATAGAGGAAAATATTTCCGGAATGGTACATGATGCCTCTTCTCGTCATCTCGGAGTTGATAACACTAGTATTCTGGATGTATTGAGTGAGGTGTAGTTCATTTACTGATCGCTTAGCCTGGTATAAACGTCCATAGGCTTAACATTAGGATTTCATAGTTAACCGTGTTGCGAGTATGGTAACCTCATTCATATTATCTCACCCCGGTATTTTTCTCCATAGGCTAAACATTAGGAACTCGTAATCCACGGCCATGAAGTTCGTGTACCCAATACTCAATGGCTAATTGGGTGATTTATTTCATCAATAAAAAATGTTTTACGGGTGAGATAAAATCAGAAACCCACTTGATGAAAATGACTTGGTCCGCAGAGTAATTCACTCAGCTTCACTTTGTGAATCACATTCACTCTGTGAATCTAACATTAACTTAAAATCTTTTTCCTGACCAAATGGGCTCTCCACTCAATTTGAGGCCACAGGATATAATACTAAACATATTCTAAAGGTTTTTCTAGGACTGTGCCTTATAGTAGGCCAAGGAATTACATTTATCTTACCCCTAATAAAAATCCCATAGGCTTTACATAGAAAATTTGTATCTCCGACATTATTAGGTATAGTAAAAAATATCCAATCGGCATTGGGTACGGTGACGTCACAAACATTAGCCAATGAGGAGTCTGCAACTTTTGGTTTTTATTTTATCCTACCCCATCTCGACTATTTCAGAATAACAACCTAAATGTACACTTACTGACCAACCTTCGGAAATATATTTGCTACTTGTTCTTGTTCTTGAGTTTCCTCTTGATAAGTTAACGCACTTTGATAATTTCCGGTTAAGTTATTTGCCTACATGGAAGTTGTTCAGTCTGTTCTAGGAGAGGATATAGTTTGCGATGGTTTCACCGCAGTTACTAAAAGCTTAATGTTTAAAATTGTGTGAATAGCATAATCAGTTTTATATTAACATATTAAAGACGATTATAATCATTGAATCCGTTGTCGAAACTCTATTTCGGTGTCGCTACACTTATCAACAAAAACCTGTTGCTAAGCAATCGTAAGTGGGTCATGAATCTGACGTCATCTTCGCCAATGTAGTGACTTGGACAGACTAACTACATAGAGCCATACGCACGCTGGATTAAGTTCAACCCCTACAAACGCATGCCTTACGTTTGGATTTATATATATCAGAAATCACAATGTCAAACACCATACACTGACCTTTGTGAACTTTTCAGATAGATATTAATCTTAACCACTGTAGGGGTCAGGGAAGTAGAGCATCGCTGTTTTCACTTCACGCTAGGTGGCGCGAGCGCAGATCCCTGCTGTGCGATAAGGCTGGGGTCGCCTGGGGTAGGCAAATACTATGGGGTCGCCTGCATTACATGACTCAGTCAGTATATAAGGACTGAGTCCGCAGCGGGTCGACAGGACTTCTGGCGGTGCCTCTCAGTTGAGTGAACGTCTGGAGCCTCGGGAGTTGGTAAGGTTTCTGTGGGACCTTTCAACGGTGAAGAGACCCGAATCTCATCCAAAGCTAGTTAGTGCCCCGCAGCACTAACACACTGTAATTGAGAATACAATAAACTGATTGTATCTAAATAGTCCGGAGTCTGGTCTTGTGTCCATAGTTAAGCATTAGGTTGTCGATTCCGCATCTCCCTACCTTTCTGGGATTCAATCCGAACCCACCCGTGCTGAGGCGTTAGCACAGGGTAGCGACTATAGTCTCAGCCACTGGTTGACTGCAGCTTCACGGAGAGTGGTCACACACTCTCAGCGACCAGTGGCTCACTACACCAACATCTTATATGGATTTGAACTGCGTGCAATCCCAGCAGGAAGCAAGCTGGATATCAGCCTATCTTGTAGTGAAGCGATTTCTTCAGCGAACAGTGACTCCCTCTGTGAACAACAAGTAGCAAATAGAATGCCGGCATGCCTAAAGGCTGGTCGGTGAGCGTACATATTTTTCAAATCGTGGAGACTAGGTAGGATAAAATCTGAAACTCAGCTATCGCCTCATGAGTATTCCTGCGCAAGTTTACCCTCGTTTGGATACGAGTCACTCCAGTCAACCTTCGTCAGTTTCCTCTTTAGTACATGATTATAGAATGCAAATGAAATGTATGACTCTGTATTCTACGTATTTCCTCCAGATATACAAAGAAGAACTGAGGGAGCTGTTTCAAAACCATAGACTTAACCCACGTTTTGAAACAGCTCCCTGGTTTAACTCTTTTCTTGCAGCATCCAATTCTACTGACACAGCATCGCAGTCAGGACCGGCAGTAATATAACTCCTACCACCAAACCTATTTATAACAGTTAACCCTTTAGGTCTGTTTCCATTGGCCAACGAAAAGGGTGTTCATCTTTTGAGTTACCAAGAAAGTCTGTCAGTGGTGCCACTGATTTTGCATCGGTAACGAAAAATCGGAGAGGGTAGTAGATTTCACTCAGTGACCAACCTTTCATTCGGTGGTGGGTGGTGCCACATTGCATAATCTAAGCTCGGCCGTTTCCATTGACCGATTCTGGGTCAGCAGTGCCAAAATTCTGTCAGTGGTTCCCGACTCGATATAGCTGACAGGAAATCAGCCAATGGAAATGGGCCTTTTCTCTGCAGCACCCTTGACACAACAAAACACCGCTGGCAGTGCCTGCAGTAACACCACTGAATACTGGAGGGCTCGACCAGAAACGGACTAGACCCGTAAAAAACTCGACCGGTTACAAACTCGACCCAATAGAAGAACTCGACCCGTAGCGAACTCGGTTTTAAATCTTCCCAATTAAAGTAACTTATTACAACTGTGGGTAGATACTAAATTCAGTAGTAAGTGTGTTATCTTGGCCTCAAATGTGGTCATCTCTGGTGAAAATCAGTAAACCCTTCCACTAAGCTTATGCCTAACCGTAACCTAACCACTAAACATAACTGGACTTATTTTTCAAATCCGCTGGTTTATTTCTCTAAAAGCTAGCTAGTCAGGTCTTTCCATCTATATGAAACTGGCTTAGCCATAAGCATCTGAAACGGGTCGAGTTCTCCAATAGAATTCTCCAGAACGGGTCGACTTCTCCTGACAACTACGGGTCGAGTTCGTTTCAGGTCGAGTTCGTTTCAGCACTAACCACACCACTCCTACCGCAAATATCTTAACCCTAAAAAAGGTGATGTTACGCCATTTCATGATCAGTATTTCACTTCTGTGACCGATGATAGTTTGTTATCCTAAGCGAAAGACTCATATGCCCCTTGTGACTTGTCAGTGATTTTCATGATTCAAACAATGATTCTCTATCTATCGAATTTTGTAGATAATAATCAATGTATCCCCGCCACCTTCGGCATTGGGATATATCCAGTGGGTGATTTTATCATGTATTATGACAAAGGGAGGAGTCTATTCCCGTATTATTGGATACCTTAAAATAGCAAAATTTGACCACAGTCACATTTGTGACTTAAATAGAACGACCTGACTATGCTGTACAAGCTACAAAACGAAAAGATAATAACAGTGTTCCGTATGGAATTTTACCTTATATGGCGAAACGGTGCGTATTTACTATATATACGACACCTCACCATAGTGCGTGACCTGGTGAAGTGTTGGTATAAGAGGAACATGAATACGAGTGGGCATTATACATAGTTTATACTGCCATATATAGGTTTATAACGATAACTGGAAGTTCTACTTTTAAAAAGTCTTAACTTCAGAAACTATAGCCATTAAGATATTCTGAACACTGTGATCCCAACTTAAATGTTTCATAATTGATCCTAGCGATTCCAGAAATGGATCCCAATGAGTCCATAATACGAAATTTTTAAGATATGATTCTAATTTCAAAGCTAATTAAGTTTATTTGTCCAAAGCTCAGGACCATATTTGAAATTTGTTTGTTAAACCTGGGAAATGCTTAGTCTATAGGACTGGATTTCCCGTACAGCCAGCAATCTGAAGTACGGGTATTCAAATACATACATCTGATATGTCCATCGAGACGACAACATAACATATAAAAATATATAGATTATAATAGAATAATGATACTCAATAACATGTCAAATATGGGAAAGCAATAGATAAAACCCATAAGAGAAGAATCATAAAAAGGTATTATACGGAATGAGGGTTAATGTGACTGCACGTGATAAATTATCATCGATTCTACCAAGCATTATTGTATACCTATGGTCCAAAATGTATGAAATACTACCCGCTGCTATGGGTGTAGTAATAATAATGTTCGAACCCGCTGTGAATTAATACGTCGCATTAACGTAAAATAACGTCATAAAAAACGAGATTGTGTTTAAGAGACAATGTCAAAAACAAAATGACGGATCGCGTGTGTCCCTTGAAAAATCTGATAAAGCGTAAGACGTAAGCAAGACGCTTATCTAATTATAAGTCACCCGAGATACATATCTATATTGGTAAAAAAAACCCAATTAAAATCAGTGACACGTCTCATTAACACCCTAAAATCGTTAAACAGCAGTGACTCAAGAACCATCGAATCAAAGGCGTAACAACATGAATAAACCCTTTCGCCCTGGAATACTACATAACTAATCAAAACATCAGTCGGAAAATAATTGCAATAATGATGCATTATCATTCTATAATTTTCTAAGACTTTAACTAACATAAGAAACTGTTTATAAGAATTATGAAAATAATTAGTGAACTATAACGCTTTTTAGATATTTTCCATAAATGACCTCCAATGAGAAACGTCACTGTAAACACACTCCCAATTTTCACGTAGGAAATAGATAGATATTATAGAGGAAATCCATAAAAGTTTAGGGTCTGAACTCGTATCCCATCGAGTTTGAATCACATAGTAATTCACAAGGCGAAGCCGCGTGAATTGCATTTGTGATGATAACAGTGTATATTTAGCTAAGTAACCTTTCAAACATTAAACTATTGACAATCACAACATAGATCCTGCTTTTGTACGGACATTTACAAGTAAAGCATGTCATTCTAAAAGCTGCTCAGTGGACCTTGAGTCAGCGATGAATGTGGGACAAGATGTTGATCCTCCCTCCAGTAAACTCCTCATTGAGTCCACCTTCCCGCCTGCAGAAACCCATCTTCTACGTCCCTGTTCTGGGGTCCGCTCTGGTGTCTCCCAACATCCTACTGGGGAGCTCGCTGTAGAACCTTGCCTTCCCATGGATTGTATATCTTCATCAGAGGTGGATTGCCGACTTGGTATTAATAGCAGAGACACACTTTGTGCTGTTGTCGATGTGGACTCAGGACTTTCAGTTGGGTATGACCATCTTCGTACGATCTGTGGTACGGTGGGAATGTCCTGAGACCACTTATATACCTCGACCGGGGAATACTCGGCCAATTCAAGGACGTCTATCTTAGTGGCTTGAGAAGCTTGGAAGACATTCTCCTGGCTTGTATCAAATGTGAGTCTTTTATTGCGGCCTCCCGAGTGACGCATCTGGGGTATTTTCCTCTGAGAATCTGTCATCTGGGCCTCTTTGGAACAACCACCACAGATGACCTTCAGAAAAGCCGATCGGAATCTTTGGTATTTCAGAACGTAGACGATAGGGTTGAGGGAGCAGGTGAGAAAGGTGGCCATGAGGGTGAGATGTGTGACTTTACCATCAGTGTCTTCTTCATCGAGTAGTGATAAGATAAACTGGTACACCTGGTTCCAGGACCAGCCCGACACGAACAAAAGACTCGATAAGAACAGAGTCTTCACGATGTTCACCTTGGCACTGTCCCAGCTGAGCCTCTTCCTGCTGGAGTTACGATGAAACCTGGGCCCGTTCATAATCCTATCCTGGATTTCACAAAAAATACACCCGTAGCAAAACAGGAATGTCGCCAGAGGTACAACAAAGGAGAATGCCAATGATATTGAGGCATTCATCAACCTAGTTTCCTCCCGGTGCACCTTGCACTCACCATCTTCTATCGTCCATGTTAGAACCCGAAGACAAAACCCCAGAAGGAATCCAATGCACCATCCAAGGACCATAACTACCTTGGCTCTTGTTTTTGTGATGGTAGCTACGTACCACATAGTGTGAACGATCCGTAGATACCTCTCAATAGACATACTCATGAGGTTATATACAGAGGCATGGAGACAGCCCCAGAGCACAGCTCTAGAGTCCCAGACACGGCAGTATTCATTGTTCTCATTGGAGACAGTCAAATCCGTGATGGCGTGAGTGACGATGAGGGTGGCCGCAGATAGATCCAGGAAGCTTTGGTTCATGATCAGCACTTTCAGTACTCCATTGTACAAGCGTGTTCCTCCGCGTAAAACAATAATAACCAGGGTGTTGGTCAGGACACCTAGGATTCCTATTGCAATGCAGCCAACGGCTGCCCATTGCTTCATCTCTGGTATAGATAGGGTTCTTTTAAGTCAGAGGGACAATCATGGACCTCAAGACAGAATGAATCCAGCATATGCGCCGGGAATGAAGTGCTATATTTATATTGTGTTATCTGGGCTCTTATCAGTTATGCGGGATGTGCGATGATTGATTCATCTTGGTTTAAACTCATATTATACAGAAACTAAAAGAACACGGTGAGATTATTGATCAGATGTATCCCGATACCGAAGGCAGAGGGATATATCTGATTAATAAATTTACCAAGTATTTTGACGTACTAAGACAGTCAGCCCGTTTTCGTATTATCATATACCTACAAATGGCGAAATTCTAGCTAGTCACGCGATCACATACCCCGTTCGTCATAGTGTGACGAATGGTAATAGATACGTCATGGGTAGCAGCGGGTAGGAGGTCATAGGGACATTGGTATAATATTATGCTACCCCTCATATAAATCTCCGTACTCTGCACTCCACTGAATACGGATGTACACCTTATTGAACAGAGGGGTCATAGTCTTTTCTGCATTTGTCATAAATATTCACAACGCTATTCCGCGTCATTTATTTTTTGCGGCTGACAGATCTCCAAATAACATTCACCTTTATGTATGCAAAGGCTAAGCGATCACAAAACATAATATAAGCAGTGATAAATCACAATGAAAGCCTAGAAGAACTTAATCATGAAACTTAGAAAATTCCATGGTTGTGCCACATTTCTCGTGTTTCACTCTCCGGACTACATTGAACGCTCCTGAATGTGTGTTGAATACACGTTCTGTGACGATCCGGATAGGAAGGTATTCTAGGCAGTCTTTAAAAAAAATATAAAAAAAATAACACAAGAGAAACTACAAAAATTACATGAATCTTGTAGTAAGTGAAGATGGTAGACTGTGATTGCACCACACTAGGTGATATCTTGTCCTTTTTGCACCCGGGTTTCGTTATACACAACAGAGAGAATAACTGAGTATATATACTATTATTTATCATTCTCCTTTAAGGACAGCATAATGACTTCCTCTTGCTGATAGTGATGACTATCATGTAATCGGTGCTGGGTCACGTGAGTAATGCTGGTAGCCCCGGTTTACACCAGACAACTATAACCACATCTTACAAATTGGTATTGGGTTTGATGTGTTACCACAGATCGTAGTGGTATTCAAGATAGAGTGATAGTATTCTAAATAGAATGCTTTTTACATGTTTAAAAGAGGTCAATGTCTTAGAAAATCAGATCATTGTCTGCCAAAGAATATTGAGAGACGACCCTTTCTATATACTTTCATGCCTGGAGGCATTTTCGGGCATAGAATGCCATGATGCCCTAAGAATTATTTTCCAAGATCAGAATAATTGCTATTTCTCAATGAAATAATGTCGATATTGTGATTATATTTTCCCAGCGTAGGTGACACTATGTGATGATTAATGTCATTGATATCATGTAAAATTCCAAATTTCTTTAGATCACTATGGAGTTCCGATAAAATTACTCCACTTTGTTGATTGCGGAATGCGTGAGCACCCTGTGCTATTCTTAATACATACATCACAATAATATATCTCTATACTCCAAGTCGGACTCTGACTAAGTCATTATACGCACTCTTTTTACTTTATCCTACCCCTAATATAAAATCCGATAGGCTTAACATTGACTTTCCGTATGCGCCCGTATGTTGCATATGGATAAAAAATCGCTCCTAGGAGCGTACAAAAAATGGACCAATCAGAGATCAGCAGCTGAAAGTAGTTCCAAGCGCCTTCAGAGCAGCAAGGAGAGCTATATGGAGGACTTCAGAAAGTTTTTATCATGGTTTTTGTTATTATCCTCACATAAAAATATCGTTCACAGGGGGTAGGATAAAATCAAAACCTTATTCGTTTTAATCTGGGCTCCCGTATGCGACGACTGGAGTTTTGGCTCTGGATATCACTCGGCTCCGCTTCTGATATCACTACGCCAAACTCAAGTCGTCGCATACGGGAGCCCAGATTAAAACTCATCCGGTTTTACGATAGTTTGTTCAAGGTACACGCATATTTTCTGTGAGAAAATATGTTGGTGATGGCCAGACCAAATTAGTCTCGTTTTTATTCACCGATCTGCCGTCCGTATACCCAGAAAGCTTCAGTGGTTACCGACTCCACATCGGTGCCAAATAGTCGGCCACTGGAACCGAGGTTTTAGCAAAAGCGACACACACCCTTCTAACCGTACACTGGATGCGGTTATTTCCTCATCGACCCACATTGAAAAGAACATTGAAAAGCTAAGAAAACTAGACAGCTATTTTCAGCCCGGAACTCACTCTGTAGAGTCTATATTTAGACCTCACTCACACACCGGCGTCATTGGAGACGCTGTGACGTCATTCGTGATCCGAAAGGTGCGTCTCAAATTCCCGAATTCCGGAAGTGGTGGTTTCCCGTCCTACATCTGCGACTCCGACACATATCGACAACAAACTTCGTCGAGCGAGAATAGAATGATGCCACGGAATCCTTATCATCAATATATCCCATATTTATCGTCTGCATATTCTTTATATTCGTATGCTTTTTGTATGAATAGAAGTGTTTTTTTATCATTAATCTGTATTAGTTCATTAACATTTGACAATAAAATAAAATGCCTTCTACATGTATCTGTATCCAATGAAAGAGCAGCTGTCAACCAATAGGTTGGTCTTCTTCGGGTGCTTAAGGCCTGGCGTCCACCCACTACGATATGGCTCCGATATGGTCTACGATGCACCTGTAAAGATAGAGAATGGAAGATTAAGATACAAACGCCAGCAGGTTCAATTAGGCGGATGCGCTAAAGGCCAGGCGCCAAAACGGCGGCCGCACAGGCGGGTACAACGCAGTGGACAATGAAATAATGGCAGCTAGTAAAGATTCAGGGTTGAGCGATTAGTTCCCAAATCACATAGGAGTCGGTGAACTTGTCGCAGGCAAATTATGTAACCCTTCGCTCGACTGGCAGACATTGAGGATAGGGGGTGGTGGATATTAGTCCTAAGCAAATCGGTCTACTAATCGGTGGCTCACCCTTGCCTAGCTGTCCTACATCTACCGACTACGGCCGACTCCGTTAGGATGCCTCGCCTGAGACAAATTACCGTCCGTTTGTCGCAGACAGAGTAACATGAATGTTCCGAAATCGGTAGATGGGTATTGGGCTATAGCCACAATCAAAGCCTGGTAGGATTATAATACCAGCATGGGAACGCCTGTGATGTGCAATGAACCTGTCTGGGCATTCAGTATTGTCATTGTTGTATTATGTACCCTTTGTGTAACCGTGGGACTGGCAGCTGCCACCCTGTCTGTAATAGCCTTTTGTTCTGCAGGTATATAACCTGGATGTATTTCCCTGATTAAAGCAGTAAGTTCTTAGCCAGCGTTGTGTTCTGACTCCTTCTGTACTGGGTTGCATATGGCACCTAACCTCGTTTTACACACCTCCCGAAAAAAAAATCAAAATCGCGTCGGAAGGTCACCTAATATTGGGGCAGTTGACCACGTTTCTGCGATTAGACACGTGGTGGATTGGCATGTCTAGACATATGTCTACGATTTTGCACCTTCCCGATATGGCACCGATTTTGACATTTTGTATCATTGCCATATCGGGAGGTCTACGATTCAATCGTAGTAGGTGGACGCATAGGAGGGATGAACTGCTATTGGTTTATTTGCGTAAATTAGCGAAAAAGGAAAGATTGTATGATGATGAAGTGAACAATAATGGAAGATTACAAACTAGATCAAGGGACAAAGTACAATTTACTCTCCCCCGACCAAAGGCAGAATTACGGAAAAGGGCACCCTCATATCGGGAAAAACTAATGTGGAATACTCTGCCTGTAGATATAAAGAGATTAGATTAAAAAAAGAACTTTAAGCAAGCAATAAGAACTCATCTAAGTAAGTAATGATTGAATAATGATGACAATCTGGAATGTGGTTGTCATAATAACGGAAAGATCATATTGATTATCACCTGTCGACTTCATTATCATTTTCATCATTATTTGTGAAATACTATGTATACCTGTATAAATTGTATGTTATGTTGTGTTGTATTGTAAGATATAGTATAAACCTCGAGATAAAAACTAATGGAAACTTGGATCGCATGTGCGATATTTGAAACATGAGAGTAGAGGTATAAAGGGATGTGGTAGACCGCAACGACAAGTTTGTAGCGAACATTACCTTAATAAAAAAAAAAAAAAAAAAAAAAGTTCCATATTTATTGATGCGTATTCTCCATATTTTTCATGCGTTGTGTATGAGTAGATCTTTGTATACTATGACGCTACTCACGTCATTATGTTCAGCTCTGCCGGATCACCGTGTCGGGAATAGACCGGATATGGACGAGTGAATTAGTGGGTCAGTGAGTCTTCTTATATTCCCGTGTGTGTAGAAAGAGACCACACAACATCGGTGTGACATCCCTTGGCACACCTCCCCGGCTGTACAAGTTCCTTACAAGGTTAGTTACGATTGACATTATCTATGCAGCCCTGTAGACCAATGTGTTTCATTGTATTCACTTCACCAGAGTTGTCGTACGTGTATTATTCTAGTCCGCTATCTGGTCATATATATGCGGGATTCCGGGATGAAATGATTTATAGGAGAAGGTGCGAGGTGGAACCAGTACCCCAGTAAATCTATTTCGACACACCGTTCTCTCTTCATGTCTATACACACCTTGGACAAAGGGCATGCACTATATATATCACTGCCGCAGGGGTTTAGGTGAATATAAACCCAGTTTATACCTGGCGATTATGACTAGCGATTCTAGAATCTAGCACTTCCCACCGGTTATTAGACGTTACCGACAAAGTATCGATAAAAATCCAAACCTAGTCAATGATTTCCCAACATCAAATTGAGTACCTTGACACCACCGAACGATTTTGAGGCTGCCGACGATTTCGAGGAACTTTGAAGGAATAGGCTACGGAAATCGGATTTAAAGTAATTATTCGTGGACAAAGACCTTTACTTTTCAAGAATGTAGGGTCCAAACATCATTGACAACGACTTCATAACCCTCTTTTCACAAAGAGAAGTACTGGCATTATTATTGAGCAATAAGGAATGTATACATTCAGCTGCCGTTTAGACGGAGTTTATATTCAGACTTTCTCCTTTACTAAATTGTACTGTATGGAGATTTGATAACTCATTCACGCATTCTCATCACAAGCGCCATTTCCGCGCCATTTCCGTGCTCACTTGTAACGATTATCCTGATAACATTGCTAAGATATCTGTAGATCATCTACATCTTGAATGTTCAATGTAGAAACTGTTCTATAGGAGAGATGTCCAATTACTATGCTTCATGTACAAAAAGGGTAAATGTGGGAGCCAAAGAAACATCACTGAAAGGAGCATTAGAGTATTAGTCATCTGTATAGAGGACCTAGCCTTTCAGTGCGCTGATTTTACGGATGACTTTAAGAAACACTAAATTACTTTTTTGAATTCTGTCTTTTTACCTTTTTCCCTTACTGGGCGGGCAGCAGGCGCATGTCTTTAACTGACACACATGTGACGCCTTACCACGTTTGTCATACTAGCCTATAAGCCATTTGCCTGACTGACGAAAACAGCACCGATTAATTGCCATATTGGGTTATCTTCAAGAGAAAAATCGTCAACTCTTTTTGTTTCCATCTGACGATTATTACAGAGAAAGTATCACATGGTCCATCGGCGGCGCTAAATGCCATAATCGGTTGTCATAATCGGCACGTAGAAACACCACAATACTGGCCTATTCTATAACTGTTAAGGGAATAGATTTATGTCGATGTCTCCAATGTGATAAGCTAGGAATTTCATTGATACTTTTTTTATTCAATACTTTTTTAAAATTTATTTTATTGCATTTCTCGCACATAGCAAGTTATTCTGATACAACCATCCATGACTTTTAACAGTAGGTAACAATGTAAATTCAGTCAATAGTTGATGCTGATGATTATTTCACCATTGGTGAATACATATTAATAGAAAGTAATTACCAAGGTAGACTAGGAAGTTTCCAACAATGTAAAGAAAGTTAATGGAAATGTTATGTTATGTTGTAACATATTTCATCCATTAGCTTCAATAACTCCAATCCATTTCAATCATTTTATATCACAATCAAACTTTTCTTGAATCAATCCAGTCTTTAATTTGTAAGCGAGTTCCACAGATGGGCTTGCATATCTTACAACGGTGAGTTTTTCAATACAAACGAAAACCCACCTTCACCGACACCAGGGACCTGTTTCAGTCGTTTCGTGACATGTCTAGATGGCGTCTGTGACACCATACGGACAGATCGCAAGACTGCAATCGATGACACGCGTAACTGCACTCACTTCCTGTAAGAATTAAGCGATGACACTTTAACACGAGTAGGGAATACATATAACCTATAATCGTCCCAAATATGAAGAAGATTGGCCACTCCGACCCTCTAATATTTGCTAGACTTTTTCCGCTGTTGCTTGCACTGTTGGTGCCGCTGTTGATGTATGTCTAGGCCTTATGTCACAAAACTATTGAAACAGGTACCCCTGAAAGGAACCCAACTGACTATAGAATACAGTTGACCTCAATCACAGCGGTGTGCACCATTTCGAGTTGCCAGTGCGATAATAATGGTGCTTAAAATAAGGTACTCTTTTCTCATACTCCCAGCATGACGCTACGGTTTGTAATCGTCCTAGCTCTTCACCTGATGCTGGGGGCCTCTGCCTACCCCTGGTTCCGATACGCTATCCCTAACGGTGACAAAGTACCCAATCCATGTGTCGCTGATGATATCTGGAAGGGTGTGGGCCACAAGGTCGTCGAGGGGGGAGGTGAGAGAAATCCCTTTGGCATCGCTTTTGAGGAGAACCAAAAGGTAAGATGAAGCTTTAATATTGTATATAGCAATTGATGTATGCTTGTCACACCTTCACCCATTTTCCATATGGTTCATTAAAGTCTGGTTATTAGGAAAATGTTGACGAACAAGTCCAAAAAACTTAAAGTCCAGTTTGTGATTACACACCAGATTAATCAATAAAAGATTATCGAAACATCATCGATGCGAAGTTGTGGCGTTTTTACACTTACTTGTATTAGGAAAACAATTAGCATTCCATATACGCAGGGATTATAGAGGAAACCTATGAAAGTTCACGGTCAGAGCTCCTACCCCATCAAGTTTGAATAGCTTAGTAATTCACACGGCTTCACCCTGTGAATTACGTAGTGATTCAAACCAGATGGGATTGAGCTATGACTGTAAACTTGAAAAGGTTTCTGAATTGATCTTAGCCCTCACATTGACTAATGGGCTAACATTATCCCCCATTTAGTTGTTTTTACAAAAAATCCCCAATGGGCATTGAAGACGAGTTTCCAATGTTAAGTCAACGGGGGAAATTAGAGGGTGTAAGACAATTTACAATTTATATTGGCAGGCAGTGGCTGGTACCTATATGTTAACGTATTTAGAATTAAAAAAATCATTAATGTATTGCTGATGGAGTCTTTATTAACAAGAAAAGAAGAAGAAAAGAAGAAAGAGCTTAGAAAATCATTATCAAATTGGTTCCATATGACCCATGAGTTTCATGAATAGTTTCATGCAGACATCGAAAAAGCTCTTGCGTACATTATTAATCAGATATCATATAAAGCCCCGAGAGACATATTCCTGCCTGAATTTTCCACTTGGCAAGCAATGCTGTGATTCAATGGATTGACGGGAAAATCATATACCTGGTGAAGGTGTTCCAGTTAAAAACAGAACCTTTTGATATCATCTTCTCGATCTTTTCGAAGAGGGAGGGGGTCGGCCCTATCATAGGTAGTTTGTTTGGGTAGTTTAACGCCCAATATATTCATTTTACTTCCCTATCAAAGAACTTCAACTCAAGAATAGCACCTCTATGGCACTTCGGTTATTGGATTGGACAGTGGCGCCTCACAGTGGTCGCCTGTATGAACTAAAGTTGGGGGAGGCTTTAGTTTGGCAGCGATCCCCACATGGTAGTATTACACATTACACGTATAGCCTCTAACATGGTTCAGAACCTGCATGATTTGATTCACATACAAAATAGTCACAAAAAAAACCACTAAAGCCTGTAAATATGTCCATTAGTAATTGAGTAGTAAGGAGGCATACTAAATTATTGCCTGAAGAAGTCTGATAAAGACAGACGAAACGTTGTAACCATCCCCACAACACTGCCCCCTATCTTGATGTATATTTATCCCAAATAAATAATTTTATCAAAGATCAGCTTGTCAGGCTTTATGTGGATTTTCCTAAAAACTTAGTTATTAATAAATTCAATAGATACTGCTACAAAATTGTCATTACCAAGTGTACACTGGCCACCAGAGCAATAGCTTGCTACACATGTTTTATGAATCAAGCATGATAAATTTAAAATCCAATGCTATCAGAAGTAAATGCAAACAAATAAAATATGTATTTTGTTGTATTCCCGGTCTAAAGTATCAAAACATGATATATGCGTTTGATATCATGTACTTTCAGCAAGCCTCCTATACTTAATAATACGATGGATTTTATGTGACACAGGTCAACCAACGTGTGGCGCCACCGTCCACTCAGTGTCAATCCTTAACATGGGGGATGTGCTTCCGGGTTATAGTTCTTTGGTCCTATCCCTTGTGGGGGTTTCGTGTAGGCAGCATACGTTCCAAAACAATAGTTGGTTTGTAATGTTCTGCGTATCATGTAATATGTTTTCCTATTATGATGTTTCGTTTACTATAAAAATCACATATCTAAGCCAAATAATGTACAATCTCGATGTAAGTACTTCCACGGAATTGTAAACCACATTTTTCAGAATGGCTGAAGTGGATATAGTTGAATACCGTTCGAATGTATTTAGTGAACCATGTCCAATAAAACTTTGTATAAAAAAGAAATAAAAATAAAAATATCTGTCTTGTACAAATCTTGACACTGAAAATAATTGACCTCAATATCTCTTCTCATGTAATGAACAAGGTGTGGGATGAAGCTCTGTGCAAGGCTGACTCTGATGGAGACGGGACACCAAACGGTGCAGAGCTCGGTGACCCAGATTGTACATGGATGAAGGGGCAAGCTCCAGCAGAGCGCCCATCAGGACACCCAGGTAAGCACAGCAATGTGCACTAAAACTCCGACACCCGGCTCCTTTCCCAATATCACAGTGAATAGACGGGTCGATTTTTCAAAACCTGCATTTTAGGTAAAATTCCATTTTTCAGGGATACCTTACTTAGTATCCAATGAAAGGTTATTATTCCCACACCAACATGTGTGTCTTAACGAGTTCTTTCATTCCAATATAGGTTTTTGCTATATAGGCCTTGGTCTTGTTGGTGAAAATTGAGAAATACTGCTTTTTCCACCTAATTTTCCAACTTTTTGTTGTTGCTAACTATGAACAAAGTCTTTTTATATACTTATAAGGAAATTGAGAAGGAAAATTCATTCACTAAAATAACCTATATCATCAAGGGTGTGGAAAATATCATAAAAGATGTAATTATACACAGATAGTGAAGGGATATAATTATTGCAGCATGATGAAAGTCTATATGTGACAATTCTACCTTACCACTCTAAGGCAACATATATAATGCGTGCGATTTCGCTTTTTTCAATTTTTTTTATTGATCATTGTAATTTACAAAATTAATATATATAAGATTGATGCTTGAGTGCGTACGAGATCAACAAAGTGGCTGAGGCCCGCAGTCCTATCTTGGACTGGTTTTAATGATCCGGCCATACACAGCATTTTACTATAACCATCATATGGGTTGAGATTTTATATAACAAAATAGCAAAATAATACTAGAGGGATAATACTATCCTCTATCCCAAGTGACGTGTTCTTAACGAAACAAAACAAAATGGTGTTTTTGAAGATTTCCAGGTATATGATTATAAAAAGACAAGGTATGGTTGGGTAAACAAATTCTGTTCCTTGGTGTTTAGGTGTGTTTTGATGTACCTCGTTCGTCGAAACCAGTTAATCACCTTTAAACAGAATCCATTCACTCACTCTGACCTTGTCTTCATATATTGCGATAAAATGTCTCACACATACTGGTCAGCTGGTCATTCATCACTCAGAGATAAATGAATACGGTTTGAACCTCTGTACCACATGATTTGCTGCTGTTGTAAGTAAAAAAAATGGCCTTTTCCATGTTATCCAGGTACAAGGGAGAGTGACAATATCCAGACTCTAAAATCAAGAGATTACTGGAAATAGTTAGCAAAAAGAGTCATCAAGCCCCTAGCGAGCGAAACACGAACTAATACATGCAGTGACAGCAGCAGACAATCACACAACGTCTCAATCAATATGAACTACAGTATAGTTCAAGTTTAGTGAATTCATCTGTGGTAGTGCCTCCTGAACTCCATAATCTGTCAGATTACAGTTGAAAACGAGTTCTTACCTTGTTTTGCCCTGTGATTTTTGGGTATTCCTTGACCATGGACATTTTGGGTCAGTCCAAACGTTTCGCTTGTATTTAATGTTTACAAAATGGTCAGTACTATTACCATCTCTATTGCGAGGTAATGAATATTTTATTGTGGTGACAGGCATATGTCAACCGATGAACTCAACACTATGTATGGAGAAGAACAAATGGCTGGTCTGCAGCAAGACAATGTTTGACTGTCCTGGAATAATGGATGATGGTGAGTATTCTATATATATTCTTGTATTCATATTTTTATCCACTTCAACCTTTAATACTTGCATTTTTATTGGGTTTGAGGTTTTTTCTGCATCTATGAGATTGTATTCCGATGCATCTCCGAAGCTTAATCTCTAGAAGAAGGATGAATTTTAAGTTGTTTAGTTCCATCACATTTGTGTATAATTGCATTAAGTTTAATACTTTGCTTTTTAGCATGGACATATGTATATGGAGGTACACCTGAAGAATATAGTTAACGACATAATAACCTCGCTAATCTCTCGGGTATTACTACGCGTCAACTACTTAGAGATTACGGCCACACGTACACAAAACCAGTCATCATTGTGTATATATATCGTCTCATATTTGTATTTCAGATATCGATTCGATTAAGCTGCAGTTTCCCAAGTCAAAGGTCCCTGCTACGGAAACCACCTATATCTGCCAGTTGTTTAAGTTACCAACAGATGGTGATTACCATATCGTAGCAGATTCGCCAATAATAGACAATATCAATGTCACCCACCATATGCTGCTTTACGGATGTCCTTATGGCGGTAAGATAAATTTAAATACTCTTTAAGAAATTTTGTACAGCTAGACTATACTACATATGCCCAATGAGAACAACTCCTCAGTAGGAGAACTTACTGAACACGCCAATCTCGCTGGCAGTGTTAGTGAGCCAAACGTTGCAGTCGTCGGCGCGAACATGCTATATAGAGTGGGATTCACACGGTGTGATTCAGGTACCTCACAGAGTTCGAAATCTTATGCAATTCTATTCCTTTTTAGGGAGAAATGTCTTTAACAAGTACAGAGGGGAAAACACGTCTCAGGGAAATGAAACCTTATAAATTAGACGAAAAATTGTGTTCCAGTACAGAATCTCAGCAGCATTTGTTAGAAAAAAGACCCTGTGAGGTACATGAATCCCATCGTGTGAATCCCACTTAAAATTCAGCCCAAGAAGCGGGTAGTACTTCATTCATGTCCGACCACAGGCATGTAATAATAGCAAGCGTCAGCCAGGACAGAAATAAACTCAGATTCTCTTGCAATATCATATAAACCGAACTTTAAAAACGGAGGGCCAAAAGGTTTTGATAACAAAGCCATTGAGCTAAAGATCGCCAACTATAGGTCTTACGATGCACCTCCTGACCAAAATCCATATCGCAGGTTATATATGACAATCTAACATGTCAGATTTTCAAAGGTTATTGTTGAAATCGGTGGCAAATCGTAGGGTGTCTATGATTTAGAAATCTCGTGGATTCAGCATCACCGATTCTGCAACGATGTTTGTCTATGATACAAACCTTCCTGATGCGTCTATGAGTTTCGACATTCTGCAATGGGAGGTTTACCTTTTAATTGTAGTAAAGAAAGGACTATAGGTTCAAGAATGGGGATATGCAGGAAGGGAAATGGACTCTGCTTTATGGATAATACAGGTTTGCAACCATAATAAAAAGTTCAACGTTGCTCATCTTGCAGCTGACTTGATTGAGATAGCTAAGAAGTTTGACTCTCCTGCTGAATGTGGCATGCTGGCCCAGTCGACGTGCGGCGACGTCATTGGTGGCTGGACTGTGGGTGCATTCGGCAGTTGTTACGATGACATTCCTGCAGGGATTAAAATCGGCAAGAACTCCTACCAGTATGCCATCCTTGAGGTGAGTGTTTAAAGGTTCTCATCCATCTCTGAACAGTGAGATTTTATACTACATTTGGCTTGGAACCAGTGAGAAAAAACATCGTGCAAAATTGTGGACTGCATCGCAAAGGTGTCATTTTTTTCATCGCCTAAGAGATGATTTAAAAACATAAACCTTAAATAAAAGGGGTTTACTGTGGGTGCGATGTTGTGAATTGGGTAACTATATTTATGTGAAAATATTGAGGTAAAAACGTGAATAGCATATCCTGTGATCTTAAACTTATTGACATGGAAAACATCAATAATCATATTAATGGCATTTATATGAATGATAAATGTTGCACAATACATTCTTAAAATTCCGTCTTAAAATATTTATCTATATTGAATAAATCATTATTGTTTCACAGGGAAATAAAGAAACATCTAATAAAAGAACTACAATACTCTAGGTATGATGCGCTGGTGTATGAAACTACCCACCAATATGTAAGAAAGGAATGTAGAAAATTATAAAACTGAACACTGTATTTGAAAAAATGTGATTGAAATAAAACTATGCCTACTAAACAAGGAAAAGGTTTCTATGATAAAAAAGTATAAAATAGAAAAAGAAAAATTTGATAGTCATGAATGCTTAATCATTTTCCCCCCACTTGAAACTATCTTCAGGTGCACTGGAACAACCCTGAGTTTGTGGCTAACTGGTTCGATGCTCCTGGTATGACCCTGTACATCACAGACAAACTGAGGAAGCATGACATGGGTGTGATGACTGTGGGTCAGATGAAGCTCCGTATCCCTCCAGGAACACCCAGACACGAGGCTACCTCCACCTGTACAGCAGGCTGTATCGCCGACAAGCTCAACGGCAGCTCCATCTATATCGCCAGTGTGGGTCTCCACATGCATTTGACAGGTAGGCTATGAATAACTATAAAAATAAAATTTATTGTGTTGTTTCACTTTATAAAATAATGATTTCAGGAGTAATTACAAATTATGAAACATCAAAATGTAATATAATTCACAGAAAACCAGACAGGCTGATTAAGTTGAAACTGAATTTATTCGGGGGTAATTACACATTGAGATACCTAAATGTTTTTATTCAGGGTATGACCATACATTAGTCTCCAGGTTCGGCCAAGGCCGTTCTGCCGCCTGGTCCCTCCAGTAACATCGAGGAGATTCAGACCATAAACGGGTATGGGTAGTAAGTTACAAGGGAACATCACAGGAATTCATATGCTTATTTAGGCTTTAGGTGCTCGCAGAAAGACAACCAACCCTCCCTCCCACATCCGGAAGAGATACAGTTTGTCAGAGACACACCTGACTTGAATTAACGATTTGCAACGTTTCGTCTACATTCAGTAGACTTCTTCATACAATATTATCAAATTATCGAGCTACTGAAAAAGACCTACATAGTAGGATAATTCAATAGAGAAGGGACAGAGAGTTCGTTGGCGTTCCTGGAGAGAGTGGCAGAGTGTAGAGAGGCCGGATTTGAAATGTGCGTGGCCATGTGACTGATGTGTGCCCACGTGAGATGGCATCCTTAGTTACTCAGTCTCTTCTGTATCGCATTACCCCCAATTTTTAACCACCCACCTCTCTATAACTTAAGCCTACCCTCGCAGGCCTTTTATTCTATATGTTATTATCTTATCTAATTATAATGATTGACTCAGTACCTTTCTAGTCAATTATCCGATATTATTAAAAACTCATATCAATAGCTCCTTATTAATATTACTCATTTTGATTAGGTCAATAGCCAAATCTGACATCCCCTCTTTTTATCGAGGGATAAAGGGTAATGGGTATTATCATATATCAAAGTAGGCATGTCTATGAGTTAGGCACTGGCCATGTGGCTATCTAGAATAAATACTACAGAGGAAACATATGAAAGTTTAGGGTAGAGCTCGTATCCCATTGAGATTGAATCGCGTAATAATTCACAAGGCGAAGCCACGTGAATTATGTAGCGATTCAAACGAGATGGGATCGAGCTCTGACCCTAAATTTGAATGGGATTCTGGATTTATCTTACCCTTTATATTGACTTATGTGCTAACATTTGTGACATAATCCCCATTGGATATTTTTCCTAAATATCTCATGTGCGTTGGATACGAGTTCCAAATGTTAAGTCTCTGGAGAAAAAAACCCATGGGTAAGATTAAACCCACACCTGACACCCGGTTGTCTCAGAGCAGTTGCGAGCGGTAGGAGCGGATGTATGCCAAGTTTAGGCCACTCAAAAAAAACAACTTGTTTCTCATCACCGCGCGCATCAGAAAAAAGGATTTTAGAAGGTTTTTTTTTTTTTTGTAAATAGATGAACCTTGATAGAAATTATGAAAGGTATGTGTATTTAGTATCAAATTAATGTTTTACTGTATGTCTGCTATCTTTGATATAGCAAAAAAAAAAGCGCCCTCGTCATACTTTTCATGGCTTGGTGATGAGAAACAAGTTTTTTTTAGTGGCCTTACACACAGCACTATCAAATTGACCCTTTTTCTTTAATTTCAGGAACATCAGGCTCCCTTGATATATTCCGGGATGGTGAAGACATCAGCCTGGCCAAGGATGTCCGTTACCGCTACAATTATCCCGTCGACTACAAGTAAGAGCCCTAACTCACTGCTTCCGACACGTTTCGACATCTCTACTGTAGAAAATTCCCATTAACACACTACATATTTTTTACATAGGAAATGGGTATATAGAAGTTGGTTTCCAAACAGACGTATATCAAACTTTCGAAATATGTTATTTTTGGTAGATATACACTGGTTGATTCCAAACGTTTGCACAAAATATAGAAAGTTTACGTAGATTTACGAATTTTAAGTTCTGACGATTATGTACCCGTCATCTAGTGGGAGGAACTGCCACCAGCACCCGTCCTTAGAGGAGTAGCTTGGTCACAGGCACCCATCCTTAAAGGGTTAAGAGATATGCTCCAGGTGGCACAATTGCAATATAGCAATCAAATCAGGTCGCTTCCTACTATTACTATATACCTATAAGCGAATGTCTCACTTTTTTGAGTGACGAAAGAATATCCATACGTCCCTCTGTAACACGTGACCACTCATTCTATTATTTAGTGAGTTATAGAATGGCATTTTTCATGATTTCTAGGTATATAATAATAAAGAGACATAGTCAGTGTGACTGAATTGCATATGTTCCTCGATATTTTGGTCAGAAATACTCACCTCGTTCTTCGAACTCGGTGAGTATTTCTGATCAAAATATCGAGGTACAGATTTCATTCAGTCACACTAACTATATATATTACTCTATATATTACTATATATGTATGGGCGAACGTCTAATAGATACTACCCGCTGCTGGGGGTGAAATAGAGATAATGTTCGGGAGCAGTGTAAACCATATACGTCGCACTGTGAACCACGTTTGGCTCACTAACGAAATTTCTCGCGTTGCCCTCGAGAGCAGTGTAGATGTGAGAAAAACAAAATGGCGGTTCTTTTATCTCCATTCTCAGGTTCAGCAACATGTTACAAACTCCTTGTAATAGCTAGAAGTGCGTAATGACCAAATATCAAGGTATATTAATTACGCGGGGCATTCACCTGATACCGTTTAGATAGCTTAAATATGCAAAATCGATCAATAGCAATTAAAAGTAAGTTGTCCACTCGCGGGCGGCAAATGTGTTGATGACGTTCACTCTCCAAATCGTAGTCTCTTCTATTCGGTGAGTGAGTGTTTAACAGAGGATACATTGGATGAGCAGACGGTCTCACACTGCAATGCTCGACCAACATACGGGAAAGTTTGTTTAAGAATAAACCGGAGCGGCAATGTATAGCATTACCTTAGTTACGTGGAGAATCCCAGCGAGTGTGACGTAGAGTTATCGATTGATTTCGCAAATATAAGCTGTTTCAACTGTCTTACTTGGACGCCCCACGTTAGATAACTAGATATTTGGTCTTTACACAGTCTTATTCATTACATGAAGCTTGTAAATTATCTCCAAACCCCAAAAGTGATGGCGGCACACGTTGCCAACGTCATATTGCCGTGGCTAGTTGCTGAATTCCAGCGTTAACTGCTGCCACGCAATTCATAGACCGCTTTGCGCCGCCTGTTATCGTTGCTTTCTGCCCATGGGCGGTAGTGAATGACAGTTGTTTTTATGTGAACAGGGGGTCGAATCACGGACCAGGAAAGTTAATAAAACGCCATTTTAAACGAGAAGGAGGAATATAGTAATAAGAAAGCATAGTGACTGAGCCCATACGGGCTGGTGCGGGATCAGTAACACATACTTCAATTCAATGAAAAAATGCAATTTTGAAAACTTACGAAGTCGTGCAGTCACTCCCCAACCCCCCCCCCATCCTAACACTGTAAAACCCAGAAGACTATGATGGATGTGCCCATAGCGCATGCGCGAAAATATGTTGTCACTCTCCTGATCGTAGTCCTAAATGCATACTTACCGAATAGCAGCCAACCATCGGCTAAGCAAGTGGAGAGTTAGGCTGACTGCAGTCTGTGTGTGTGTCGCGGAACCCTTCGAGTCAACTTGTTGTTATGGATTGTTTTGGAATATTCAAACTATTTAAACTGTATCAGGTGAACACCCCACGTTATATACCTAGATATTTGGTTATTGTCAATGTTTACTTGTCCTAGGAAGTTTCTAAAACCTCTGTAATCTCACAATTATCCTTATCATACCATGTCACCTTATTATCATATACCTGGATATTATTGAAAATACTATTTTAAAACTCACTAAAAAGCAGAATGACAGTGGTCAAGTGGTATGTAGGGACGTATGGATATTATTCCGTCACTCAGTCGAACGGAATTTGTCTTTCCTGGTCAGTGATAAAAGGAAGACATTCGCCTATAGATATATATGATAGACGTGTTCACGCCTAGTATATTAGTCAATTAAGATCTCAGGAATCTGAATCTGATGCTCATTTATTCCAAAATGTATAGCATTATACCTGTTTTCATGGTAACAGAACAACAAAATTATTTTGATACTTGATATATACTTTGATATGAAAAGGTAAATAAATGCATTTTTTCTGTGAGTAGAATTAATCATTTTTGGCCCAAAGTGTATACAATAAAAATATGCCCTTTTGGTTTTTGAGGTCTTGCTTGACTATTATGACAAGTTTCATGCAGCAGACTTTTGGGGTCAACATGACCCATTTTGGGCCAATTGCTCCTCTACTAATAATAAAAAAACATAATTATGACTCTCTCATTCTTGCAGTCACAATCCACCTGTGGAGCTGATGGCCGGTGATGAGCTGATCACTAAATGTGTCTATGACACAACTAACAGGGATGAGTTCGTGTACTATGGAGATGCCACCTCAGATGAGATGTGCTTCGCCTTCATCACCTACTACCCCAAGATCGACTTAAACTACTGCATACAGTTCGGCGACAAGGCTCAGTTGTGTAACCAATGGGAGCTGGAAAGTGTTGATGCATGTTCTACCAAGACTGAAGAAGACTATGGCGTAATAATTTACACCTTGGAGGTCATGAAAGATTACTGTTTGATCAAAAACCAGAACTGCTCAGATGAGTGCTTGGAGCTGCTGAAAACGGAACCGTGTCTTAAAGGAGATGCTCGAGTTTACTTGGAGAATGTGTTCCCTGCACTGGATGGGGGTGATGTTTACCTCAAAGCAATCAGAACCTGTGACAAGAGGATACATGAAATTGAGAAAACTTCTGTTGCCACAACCCTCTCTACCTATAAGTCAATAACATTCATTTTAAGCATTGCTTTAGGTTTGGGGAGCTCCTTCCTGATCCATTAATGATCATCAGCTCTGACCTCTGAAAATATCTTGCCACATTCAAACCTCTAGATTTCTGCAAAATTGTGCAAAATCTAGCAGTAGGTTTTCCCGTCAGGCATTATACTATCACTTTGGTCAACCTATCTAAGAAAACCATTTCCGTCTAAAGGCATAATTCTGTGTGTTAAGATGAAGGGCTTAGGGATAAAAATATCGACCAAATTCAAAATTTAGAATTTTACTGCATAATTGGAATTTGGTAAATATTAAAGGTAAAAAACGATTGCCTTGCAATATGACCTTCTGGTGCTAGTGGGAATGTATTAGCAGAATGTGTATTTTACCTGCATGTGGACAGTAGGTTACCCATGGCCTTTGGTCAGGGGTGGTCATTGTCCCCCCTGGTGTTCCCCTCTAACGCACGACACGAGCGCCCCTCCTGCCCCCTTGCGGCTTCACACGTACTGCACAGTCACGAGCGCACCCCCGGCACCGGTCCCGGTCTCACTTCTGCTCCACCCGTACTGCAGTACACACGTACTCCAGTATTTTCTCGTCCCACCCACTCACAACCTCTTTTCTCTTCTTCCTACTCACGTAGGCAATTTTTATTAACATATACAAATTACCAATGTATTGTATCTCATACAATTAACATTTATATTGTATATTATATACTTATCATTATCATAATTGACTTATATTCTACCTGTCCATTATCATATATATCTTATTACATAACTTCGTATTAATGTTACCTTAATATGCCGTCCAGTAAGGTCGACATTAAATTTTACTTCTTTTACTACATAAAATTCAATAAAATTTTGTTCTCCCAGCTACTGCTTCTCTCCTTTCATCCAGGGATGGGGTAATGTGAGCACAATTGTTTCACCTCCTAAATTAAGTTGCTGTTCTTAGTAGAACAAAAGTCCTGTTTTTAGTAAGACAAAAGAGAACCTGAAGATATTGTGACTACAATACCAAACTGTTCATAGCTGTTGCTATATATTGTGTATGGCAACCATATATAATATTAATACTTATTAAATCTATTTTCTGAATCTTCTGACTTCGTTACCCTTGAGGTTCAATTAGGTTCAGTTCAACGCCTGTATGCAACTTGCTCCAGCAACCAGAATGTTTAGATCACTTCTTTTCAAATAAATCACCACAAAGTGATTGATACTTACAATGTCGGTGATCAATCAAATAACTACCTAGAATTCCCACTTTTGCTAAACCTGGGATACATGTTCTGAAGATGCCTAGTGTATCGTTAGGGGGGCGTATATTATTCCCCTATGATATATTTCTGTGCGAGGAAGAATATGTGGATTATATTTGTTATTAAATATAATGTAAAATAAAAGCAGACATACTTAATAAGAAATATTCATAGCTAACAAATTGATAAAGACACCTAGATTTGTGTTCATTATATTTTGAAATAATACACAGGAAAGAAATAAGAAAACGGAAAATTGGCTTTGAGGTTATAACATAACACACTCTCCAAGCAGTCCGAAAGATCTGGCTGGAGAGTAACAAACTGATCCCCCCCCACTGCACGAAACCTACTGCTTTACATATGTATCCGAAACGCGTCTAACAGTAGGATTTTGCGTCTAGAAGTTCGACCTGTTATCCGTCTCGTAGACGCCTTATCTAGTGGCGTATATACATGTCCATGGTGCGGTCTTATATACGTCATATATACTCCTGATTCCGTTGTATACACACCAACATCCAATAGTTCCGATTTTTGCAACTTGGGGACACTACTGGTAGCATATTTCATTTGCCATTAACCATCCAAGTCTGTATTATATGAAAATTGCAATCTTATATTACCAATTTATTTTATAAAAACCTAATTAAGTATAAATTGATTAATTACACACAGTAAACCTTGCATTATGTTGTTTTTTTAATTGTTTTTCTAATAGATCTTACTTTAAAACACCATTTCAATGTGTGGACAGTCAGGCATACTATATAATAGCCTCCCGCCCAGTGACTCTGTGCGCCTGAAGTCTGACTCCCGACTCCGCCCCCTCCTTGTAAGAAGTAGTGTGAATGCGGCCGCCACCCTCACAGCCACCTGCTCAGCCGCCTGCTGACACAAGCCGAGCGGCCGCTAATCCGTCTACACACACTGCAGGGAGGCGGGGGTCGTGTACTAGGGCTTCACTGTGGGTAGAGTGAGTGTAGGGTGGTTGGGTGGTGGGGTGTTGGGGGGGGGGGGGGGTGGGGTGTCGGGGGGGGGGGGGCGGTCGGGGGTACTGTTGGCAGGTCAAGGGTGGTGGGTCAGTGTTGGTGCATCCTCTACAGGACAGGGCGGGCCGCGGGTCACAATTTTTTATATTTTTTGGTATCATATCTACGCCTGGCGTATATATATTGCGCAGAGTATGTTTTATCTTGGATATGCCAGGCCCGAATCGCAGACGTGGATAAGAGGCGTATATAAATGAAAATAAGTCAATATTCAGCCGATACGTGCGTTATTGCGATGGCGTATTTATATGTAAAATGGTGGTTTTTTCCCAGTGGTGAGTGAGTAACAGTAACCCCGGATACCCAAATATAGACAAGAAAATCACCCTGGGTTGAAATTTTCAGTAATGATATCATGATAAATGCCAAGAATAATGGTATGAGATGGAGCGTTTGATCAGTCCATGTACGGCTGTACTAGCTACTTAAATGCCATGAATAAGTCCACAGCCTTTTTAAAATTGCCAATGGAATCCCTATTGCATGGAGTAAAGTTGATAATCTCCATAGGCTTAGCGTTAGGAACTCGTACTCCATGGCCATGAAGGTATTGTACAAAATACTATATGGCTTATAGGGTGAGTTATTTTATTAATTACAAATATTTCTGATTATGTATACAGGGTGAGATAAAATCAGAAAACCACTTGATGAAAATAACTTGGGCCATACTCCACCGAGTTTGATGACGTAGTAATTTATAAAGCGAAGCTGAGTGAACTATGAAGTGGTCAAATGAGGTGATGAGTTTCCTTCTAAGTAACTATAGGACATGCAAGCATAGGTATGTAATCATCATGAAACTTTATGCCTGCAGTCACAATCCACCTGTGGAGGTTGCGCCAGGTGATGAGCTGGTCACTAAATGTGTCTATGACACAACTGACAGGGATAAGTTCTTGTACTACGGAGAAGCCACTTCAGATGAGATGTGTTTTTCCTACATCACCTCGACTTCAATATCTGTCTGGCTTATGGGACAACCCAGGCCTGTGACGCATGGAAAAAGGATGTTGTTGATGCATGCACTACCAAGGAGGAAGACTTCGGGGCCATAATTTACACCTTAATGGTCATGAAAGATGTCTGTCTCAATAGGAACCAGAATTGGCCAGACGAATGCATGGAGCTGCTACAGAATGTGGCCTGTCTTAAGGGAGATGCACATTTATACTTAGAGTCAGTGTTTCGTAAATTTCAAGAAGGTGATGTGTACATAGAAGCAATCAGGTCCTGTGACATGAGGGTACATGAAATGGGAAAGACTTCTGTTGCCACAATCCCCTCGGCCTATAAATGGGTAACGTTAGTTTTGAATGTTGCTTTAGTTTTTGGTAGCTCCTCCTTGGTCCATTGTTGATTGGGATGTCTTATACTAATTACCTCTGAGAAAATCATACCCTTAGATTTCTGCAATAACATTTTGCAAGATCTAGGAGTAGGTTTGTCATAAAACATTCCATTGTTAATTAAATCAACCTATTTGGGATTTCCCTATAAAAATTGTAATTTTGTGTGTTGAAATAAAAGATGAAGGGCTGAGCTGCAATGAGACAAAACCTTGTGGAATTGATGTTCTTTGATGATTCTTATTTAGTCACTTTCATTGTTATGTCTAGTTATGGAGATGACGTCGTGTCAATTGAGATTTGGTAAGGATTAAGGGTACAATGCAATTGACCTGCAAAATTTCCTATTATTGTTCCTGGGAAATCCATGAGTGGACTATTCTTTTTATCTGCAAAATAGTTCTGCTTCCTAAACTAATTTTCTTCTCCTGATTTTCGTAGAATAGTACGTGAAGGTATAGCGACCACAATGTCAAATTGTTCATAGTTGTTGCCCTTTACTGCATATGGCAACTTATATCATGAATAATTGTTTTAACCATCTGACTTCCTTACCCTCGAGGCTCAATTCGTTTAGTACTTATTTGCATGTGGTCCAGCAGAGTAAATGTTTTGTGTACTTCAAACAAATCACTATAAAATAACTGATAATTACAATTTCCGTTTTCAATCAAATAACCACCTAGAGGTCCTACTTATACTTAAAACTTAAATATAAGCTTCATTGTAATATACATGACTAATTCAATGTGATGAACTAATTCAATTCATAATACTAAAACTGAGTTTTATCAAAATTCTACCTTTTAACACTTCGATTGCACATTGTATTTCAATCAAAAGTGTATGCTTGTATCTGTTCAACATGTACTTGGATGAACCCATGAATCCTCGTTTGTAACTCTACCATGTACTAGCTGCTGTGTGTAGTTCTCTTAAATAACTAGTTTATGCTTGTATGTAGACTGGAGGGTATACTAGGGTAGCACCCTGTTTTCAGTAGGCTGCAGTGGCCAATCGTGGTCGATTTCGTTTTCAGCTTGTGTTTATTTACGTATTTCCAGGCAGGTCTTTGATTGATAAACATGATTGCAGTGAATAATCGTATACAACTACAGCCATTTTATCTGATTGGTACCTTTACTATGTCGGATGGGTTGGTTTTTATATCAGATAGCAGTTTTATTCATTTAGCTTATCGATCAGTGAATTGATCACAAGTATCTACTTTCTTTCTGTTTTTACTGTTTCTCTAAAGACTCGTAGTCCAGCAAAGGCAGACTGTTTGTCGACTTCTGCCCAGTTGGAATAAAGTCTGGGGGCCGTTTAATATTAGGGGACAGTGAGAAGGATAACGACAATGAGAGGAGAATTTCTGGGAGGGCAATGACCAGGATGGGAGTGTCATCGCGTTATAAAAGTGTTGTTCATAGTTTATTCTCCTTCTCCTGACCTGAATCCTTCAGAAGGGCAGTTCAAGATGGCCATCGTTCTAGGTTTAGTGATATAAAGTACATGGGCCTGTAGTTCGTACACCAGCTGTTAGGATTTTCCATGTCTTCCTGGAGCATTCTGTGCACTGAGGCATATTCTTCATGGTTTCTGAATTAACAATGTTTACCTTCTTTGGGACATGTCAAGATATACTTTATTTTGAAAGGATTGGGGTCTTCCAAGCTGAATATCATGACAGTTGTCATATAGTATGTCTCAATATTCCGCGAATGACTTAAACCTTGGATTTGTAATTTGCAATTTTTTATATACAATTCAATCTTGTATTGCCAGAATTTATAATCATGCCTCCTTTTATGTTTTGTACATGTGTTATAAACTGAGAAGCATTGGCAATCACAGGGCAATTGTAATTTGTCTTTCTTGAATAAAAATGGAAGATCAAGAGTTTTTTGTAATATCTAGTCAATACACAAATATTTTGATCTGAAACTGTACATGGAAAGTAAAATAATCGTTTGTAACCTATCCGAGATTCTATGAATCCATTCCATGGAAATTAACAATGTAACCACGAGGAACTTCCTGCATCAACATATCTCAATGTGGGAAATGTCAACCCCCTGATTGTATAATGTTCATGTATATGTTTTTTAATTGTCTTCCTCCTATATATAAGACATGTATGTTATATTGTAATATTTATTGTAAGACAAGGCCATGAAAATCAGCTGAAGAACAACTGATGAGACCAGTGCCTCACTATTGGTACCAAATTACAAACCTAAAACTGTGACACATAAATGATATTCTTGTACCTACTTCGATACCAATAATGAAAGATAAAACAAAATATCTATTGTTCGGGCAACAGAGGTCTGCAATTTGCTGTTTTCTTTGCTTGCATTGCTGCACGACAAAGTCTTTGATCATCTGCATATCAAACAGTATTAATTGATTGGCTAGGTTATTTATATTTGTCGAGAACACGAGTATCCAAAGTATAGAGCTTTGAGGTACTCTGCACCTAATTCACAGCTCTGTAGTATAACCAAAACACTCTAGCGAAATAGAGAAAAAATAGAACCAATCTGTTAGAGAGATGCCATGGTTTCCCGCCTAGTATATCATGAAGGACCCCCACCACAGGCTCAATAGTTTTCATGTTAATACTGGCTGGGTTGTTGCCAATGGCAAATACCTTTGAGAAATCTAAATAAGTACAAGTCTGTAAGTCGTGGTTCACATTAGTTAATGTTCTGCTGCTGTATCAGTATGTTCTGCTGCTGTTTTAAATGTTAAACTTTCATTTAATCTTAAGCCTGTTCTTAAAACTTAAGTTACCGAGGGATATATAATCGCAAAAGTTAGAACTAGAACTGTTAAAGACTTGGTAATGATACCAACTATGATCTAGCGAAAGATCTTTAGCACCGACATTATATTTTCTTTGATAACTCATGTCTTGCTGAAATAAGTAAACGGAAATAATGAACCATCAGAAGAGCAATATCAAATATATCCAGATTGTTAATTAGACGATAAAACATCGTTCTTAAATAACTATGAAAAGCATGTACCCTAGTGTTTGTCTTTATAACATGTTCAAGTCACCTTCAGTTCAGTGCAGCTAAAGGATCTGTGTTTTGATGCCCGTGCACGGGTCATAATTTCATTTTCCCTTACCCCACATCCCTGGATGAAAGAAGGAGGCCGTAGTTGGGCAAAAACAATTTTATTGAATTTTATAAGGAAAAAAACAATTTCAGTTGTCATTATAAATACTGATTATTGATTATAAGTTATATACATTAATAATTGATAATATATATATAGAATAATAATTGACTGATAAAGTATGAGTCAATTATGAATACATAATAAGATATAAGAAAAAAGGCCTACGAAGTTAGTTGAAGTAGAAGAGGTGTGAGTCGGTGGGTGGAAAAAGTGGAGGGTGTGTGTGCTTTGGAAGCTGCATAGAGAATGAGGGGGAGCGCTGGGAAACTAAAACAGAGGTGAGGAGAGTGGTTCCTGGTTAATACACCAGAGGGGGTCACACATGGGATGCGCAGTGTAGAGGGGAGACACGGGGGGGGGGGGGGGGTGGGGGTGGGGGGGGGGGGGTGACCACCCCTGAACATAGTAACGAATTTTCCCTTTGAAGCACATGTTTAGTGCCTCTAGAAACCTTAGCATGAAAGTGAAATAATTGTGTAAACATTATTTCTCTGTTAGTTTAGTTCTATTACCTCATAGGTAAAGTGAAACAAAGTTGACTTTTTAATTTTTAGTGTCTTAGTGTCCAGAAATTATTTTCATCTCGTGAGTTTCCATCTAAGAGTTATCGTTTGATAACATTTAATTCCCGTTCGCTAAGACAGTCTGAACATAAGCTCGTCCATAAGTTTTGAATAAAGTTGACCCGCATTTTCCATTGATCTCTACGGCATACAGAAAAGGGTCTACATGCAGGATCCTAGATTATCGAACAGGCCCCTGGGTCGGTCTCACAGTGAAAAAATATTCCAAAAAGAGTCGCTGAAGCTGCTCAATGTAGACCTCTAGACACGATGATAACAAAACGTCCTGTTGTACCCTATTACATACAGTAAAACCCCGCTTCTTGGACACCTCGCTTAAGGTGACAACCCGCTTATGGGGAGAATTTGCTTGGAACAGAAATAATTTTTAGTTTATTTCAACCCTGCTTAAGGGGACACCCTGCTTAAGGGGGGCACTTTGCTTGGAATGGTTGGTGTTCCCCTTTTACTATATGTAGAAACACACACCCTGGAGTGAGATGGTGTGTTTACTCTGCGGGAGGAGGCTTCAGGCCCCGTCGTTTGGTGAATGGCGAGGAGGAGGCCCTGAGCGCCCCCTGGAGTAGCCGCTGCATGGTGGTGGAGGAGGAGGCGGCCTGGAGGAACTCCTCCAGGGACAACTTCTGGTCCCGGTCCCGGTCTGCCTTCATCATCACGTGGTACGCGACCTCGTCCGGGCTGACATCGGAGCTTTCCTTGGTTCCATGCAGTCTGCGCAGCGCCTGAAACATCATGTGTGATGGTGGTTTTATACCATGTCAGCAACAACTACATGAAGTGAAAGATGGGATTTTATACTGTGTCAGCAACAGCTACTATAGTGAGAGATGGGATTTTATACAGTGTCAGCATCAATGACTATATAAAGCTAATGATGGGATTTTATACTGTGTCAGCAACAACTAGATAAAGGGAAAGATGGGATTTTATACTGTGTCAGCAACAACTAGATAAAGGGAAAGATGGGATTTTATACTGTGTCAGCATCAATGACTACATAAAGTGAAAGATGGGATTTTATACTGTGTCAGCATCAATGACTACATAAAGTGAAAGATGGGATTTTATACTGTGTCAGCATCAATGACTACATAAAGGGAAAGATGGGATTTTATACTGTGTCAGCATCAATGACTACATAAAGTGAAAGATGGGATTTTATACTGTGTCAGCATCAATAACTACATAAAGGGAAAGATGGGATTTTATACTGTGTCAGCATCAATGACTATATAAAGTTAATGATGGGTATTGATGTAGTATGTGACCTCATCTATGCTGATGTCAGAGTTCTTCTTGGTTTTATGCACAGTGCCTGAAGTATTGTGTGTGATGGGGATTTTACACTTTGTCAGCAAAAATAATTATATAAAGTGAATGATGGAGATTTTATACCGTGTCAGCAATAACAACTATAAAAACTGAATGGTTGGGATTTTATTACTTGTCAACAACTACTATATAAAGTAAATGATATAGATTTTATGGCATGTCATAGGAACATACTAAAGAGAATGGTTAAAAAACGAAAATATGAAAGAAATTAGAAGTGTCATTTGTGCAGACTCCAGAGTATCTCAAATACCATGTGTGGGATGGAGGCCAAAGGTAGTGAACAAATAATATTTGATTTATGCTGTATCAGCAACAGAGAGAGGCCATATGGCGTGAGTGATGGTGAAAGATATAAAACAAAAGTTTATGACAAAATAGATTGGCAAGAGACAGTTATCATAATATATTCAAATCATGATGCTGCATACAGGCGAGTTGCCTAAAAATAATAAAAAAAAACAAAAACCCACAACACAATTTATGAGCAAATATATAATTTTCAATGATAACACATGATTACATACATTTTCTACTATGCTCGCTGGCTAAGTGGTAGGGGTGTTTGCCTTGAGCAAAATACTGCAAGATATGCCGTAGAGACCAATGGAAGACTTAAACAAAAATGGTTCCCCCTGCTCATTCGGCTTAACACCCGTCAATAGAATGAGAAGTAGGGGGCTAGGGCCCGAGTGTAAGAACAGCTGTTTCGCCGAATTCGATGATTGTACATACAATATTCCCTTAGTAAAAATTGCTTTAATTGCTTTGCTGAGACCAACCTCAATGAGAACCTTGAGCTCCTCAATGTTGATGAAGCCCGTGCCGTCAAGGTCAAACATGTGAAACAACCAGCCCAGTTTGTCGGCCTCGCTGCCCTTCTGCTGGATGCTCACTGCCAACATGAACTCCCGGAAGTCAATCCGTCCATTTCCGTCCGCGTCAAACGTCCGGAACACCTGCCGGCAGGAGGAGCAACTAAATCTTCAAACGGCTTGCCAACTTAAAACGTCGTCATTGTAATTAGCTGGAGGTATTTTTGTCAGTTTGTGGATTGCCACCACCATTTATGCAAACAATCTCTTATGCACAACTGTAATCAGTGTCTTATTTCTATTGCAAGATGGAACCATGAGTTGAAAGACCTGAAATAAATATCATAATTTTTATTTTACATTCCTACATATTTTAGTTTTGTCAGTTTGAAATGTGTCTCACATTTATAGATTTTTTTTCTTTCTTTTTAGTCTTAGTATGATTACCTACCAAATATAAAATGTGTAAATTTCTGTAAGGTCTGCTTGGAAATTCTCCCGTACATAGAGACATAGTGAACCAGACCTAGGTATGGAGACTGAAGGGCCACGAGAGTGAGATTCTCGTGTAGTGTTGAATTCGAACCTGCTGTTCAATTTTTTAGTCTTTCTAGTTTTCTTATCTACCTTTCTCGTGAGAAATCAATGAGACTACATTTCGCTGGTCGTCGGTAAAATCTGTGTCACATGAAATGATGGTTGGGAAATAAATGATGGTTCCAGGTATTGATAGAAGGGGGTGCCAGAACGTTCATTGAACAGACTAGGGGTGTGTGTGCGTGTGTGTTACGGGGGGGGGGGACACAATGACGAAGTCGCTAGTAACGTTATCAAATTCCGTAGTTCCATCATTATCCAGCTTGAATTAGTCATCTAGATGGGCGGCGATTCTCTGAAAACTGAGTCATTCTGCATGTAGATTCTGAGGTTGACAACTTTTGCGGTGGACATTGCCACCACCTGACGACTATTGGCCTGAGGAATCTACAGTTGCCACGTGTTTAGTTGTCTAAAGTAAACGCCGGGTAAGTGATGGTATAGGGCACAGAGTGATTGTAAGTTCTGCCATCATCCACTAGGTAATTGTAAGATAGCGCCAGTGTAGTGTGGAGACAACCACTATTTTTCTGCAGTTTTATCTATAGATAATCGTGAGACAAGGCTGTAACCCCTCTATGGTAAGCCAAAAAATCTTTTTGATAAAATCAAGTGATTGCACCTGGTGTTAACTTAAGCATCGGGGGAAAGATTTTTGTTTTATTCGTTTATTTATCCTGGATGTCATAGGCTCTGATGGCCTGTCTTCCTTCCATCCAGCCATATCCTGCCGCTCAACGCGGGTCGTGTACATTAACATTTGTATTTTATCAGTTCCATAACAGTGATTAGGCTTACTGCCTTGATTATGGGTGCAGGTGCATGATAATGGGTGATATATATGATAATTACTAGCAGAAGCCTTCCTCAGGATCTAAGTATTCATATGATTTTCCATTTTCTCATCGCATGTATACAAAGATGCATGTGGGCTGATATTGTGCCCACTATTTTATGGATATGTATGTTTGCGGCTTTACATAGTAGACATACCTGTCCTACTTACTTTCTATATTTTTACAATATAGCTCACTTACCACTTCGTGGGTTATTACATTTTAAGTATCGTTTAAGAGAGTCTGGCGTTAGCTGCCTCCATAACACAAAGGCTATGTGCCCTTAGACTTGCTCAAGTCTTTGATTATGAACATTCATTAAATGATTAAAGAAAATCGGAATACAACTCATTATAATATGTGTGCTTCTCTGACTGGCCCATGAATCAAGGACTTGTCCACTGTGAAAGGAATCTCCTGTTTATGGCCCCAAGCCGCTCCCTGTAACCCTATACTTCCTCCTACCCCTCCCCCTCCCATCCTCCAGTTCCCTGGCTGCCTGTGTTGTCATAGCAATTAGATTACGCCTGCTCCTGACTGTGACCCTTTGAGATCAAAGTAAGAGGGTATCAATCTCCCAGCTGATATCCTCACCAGTAGCCAGGATATCTGTATGGAGAATACTGGCGCTAAACAGCACAAGAAATCCAACATCATTACCGATTCTACCAGTCCCTGTATCCCAAGGAAGATAGCCATATGCAGGAACTGGAGCCAGTCTTATGTGCCCTATAATACTGACCTGCTCCGCGAAGCGTGTCGGGTCTCCCTCGGGGAAAACGCCGACGTACAGCTGTTTGAAGTGTTCGGGGTCCACCGACATCCGGCCCTGGTCACACTCTCGTAAAAAGGCGCGATAAAAGGCGCGAATCTCCTCCACCGAGAACTCGGTCGTCTCGGCGAGATCGCTGAGTACTTCCGGTCGTAGCGTGGTGGCCGTCGTGTTGCCCATTGTCGTCTGCTTCCGGTTTTCAACTTTCAAAGCGAGTCTGAGCAGAGGATGAAGAGAAAACGAATAATTGTGGAGGGGACGATTTTTCAAATTGGAAATAAATATCAATACCACCTCACCAGGTGCGAGATACAAATTTCTATATAATTAGAAAAAATAACAAAAGAAAACGAATAATTGGTTCTTTGGACAGAATTTCTTAGGGCAAATTGAATAGCTTAAGAAACACAGATTCTTTTATGAAATACAATTCTTGATTCAGTTTATAAGGTATTCATATAGAACTGGATCAAGAATCGTATAGTTAGAAGGAAAGTCACGAGATGAAAATAACTTGTTCCGTACTCCACCAAGTTTGACCAATTAATTGACCGAGTAATTCATAAAGCAAAACTGAGTGAATTACTCCATGGTCAAATGAGGTTGAATATGGACCAAGTTATTTTCATCGAGTGGGTTCCTGATTTCATCTCCCCCCGTAAAACATTATTGATTAATGAAATAAATCAATTAATTAGCCATTGAGTATTGGATACACTGCTTTCATGGCCATGGGTATGAGTCCCTAACATTAAGCCTACGGAGAAGTATACCGGGGTCAGATAAATAAACAATACTCCATGGGTTTGGATGCCCTGGTACCGTGGCGAGGCGAGAGATAGTTCCAGCGCAGCAAAATGAGAATAATCAGAATAAACCAAATTGCTTGTGCAAATCTAGTTCAGAACGTAAAAATCGTTATGTTGATGTCTTCCCACCTTTCTCAAATCCTTACTGCTTATTGGCCAGTCTGTAATGACGTCATCCCAAAGCACTCTGCCAGTATTGTCACTTTACCGGGGTAATCGCAGAATATACCCTTTCAATGTTTTATGCCTATAACTAAACTTGTACCAAGGGTGGGATAACGGACCATCCACAATGTTCTTGTAGGAGGAATAATACACTATGAAGAAAATACAGTTGACAATGCATAAAGTCATTGTCGTACTCATCCCCACTAAGATGACGTTATTGTTACCCTTCTCTCACTGACATACGCTTAAAGGTCTCTCCACCAAGTGAAGGATACCCGATAACTTTAACATCGCGCAGCTAGAGTTTGACCCTCTCAAAGTGAGAGCCTACAGTGGCGCCGTCTGGCAGATTAGCTGGAACCAACTCTGAGCTCCTCTGAGCAGATCACGACTGGACATATTCAGCAGCGAGGTAGGAGCGTGTTGTAGGATCAATTATATCACACCGAACTGCCGGGGGCTCAGGGTGCACCCCTCTCATAAGATCTCATACTCTGTAAGTGCTATTCTGTATTCCGGTCCAAATATAGCCATTAGGGCGCCAAGTACACAGTATTCCCGCTAGGTGGCATCATTGAGATTATAGGAAACTTTGGGTTGCATTGATGTATGTGTTTATCACTGGAGGCAGGCCAGTGGATTCTCAAGGCTCTCAGCCTAGTTCGTTAAGAATTCATCTCCCATACAGCATAGTGAGAACTTTGTACAGAATACCACTTAGTGAGTGAGATCTTATGAGAGGGGTGCACCGTAAGCGCACATTTATGACTCCATGACCATCTGCAACAGCACACTACATTTCAGTGAAATATGGCCACAGTGAACCTAGCATTTATGCGAAGGAGAATTATAGTAATCACTCCCTTCCTATAAAAAATCTTATAGTGTATATGTCATAAATAGTGTTATTGACGTTCTAACCAAATACACCTGGAAAAGACAGTGAAATAGACAGTTCGATTGCCATGGGATATTTTACTTGATAAATAGACTAACATATCCATATCACCTGCTATTTATAATTAATTGAAAGCAATTGAACACAAGCAAACGTGATAGATGCACTATCGATCTTTATCTCACCCCAGTATTTTTCTCTATATACCTAACGTTAGCGACTCATACTCCACAGCCGTGAAGGTAGTGTACCCAATACTCAATGGCTAATATGGTGATTTATTTCATCAATAAACCATGCTACACAGGGTGCTATAAAATCAGACACCCACTCAATTCGTGAATTACTCCGCAGTCAAACTCGGTGGGGTAAGGACCAAGTTATTCTCATCTCATGAGTTTCCTTCTAATCATTATATACTTATGCTGGTAGGTCACACAGATACCAACCTCTGCTACGGTATAGATATCATTGTCATTCCGAACAGTATGCCGGTATGGAAATAAATACACGCATACTCTGCATGTACGCAATTGACGCTAGCGATTATAGCAGTGTATGGAACGATTGATAAAATAAAAATACCTGAAATATCACCATTGAAATACACAGACAATTATAGTAAAATATTATCAAAACATATATCACCAAAATAGATTTATTAGACACATTCCAATTCTTTTTAAGAATTTAAGCATACATACTTAGAGTAACGTCTGCCATTCCAAGATACTCTGGATAGTGACTTGAAATAGTCATATTTTTGGTTAATAGTTCAACATTTATTCAAATTTGGAGGTACATCATCAAAGAAAAACATATTGATCTTCTTTGGACGTCCTTTCATACATTGTTTCTTTTGATGAAAACATTAGACTCACTCGTAGAATTAATTACGTATCACTGGACAAATCTTGGGCGTGTTTAATAATCTAGGATCGTAACTGTAGACCCAGCCACAGAGACCCAGGGATGATGTGATTCAACTTTATTCAACACGTATGGATGACCTCATGGATGGCTAATGTTGTCTTAGCGAACGAACTAAAATAGTATCAAACAATAACCATCGTACAAGGTACAGAAAAGGGTCTTCATGTACGAGCCTAGATTATTAAACGGGCCCCTGGAGCCTGTTGAATAACCAATGCCTACGAATGTATAGGTTACAAGGAGACTTCATAGGAGGGCTATCCTTCGATAATATCAAACCTTGTTTGCTAAGACTGTCCTACCTGACAAAAGGTCGTCCATAAAGTTACCTCACATCATCACTGGGTCTTGGCGTACAGAAAAGGGTTTTCATGTACGATCCTAAATCATTCAACAGGCCCCTGATAGTTTTTAAGTAGTTATCAAAATGTGAGATACCCCTCTTTTATCATAATGCCCTGTGCTTTTATTGTCAGATAGTTAGATAGAAGCGGTCGAAAAGAGGATAAAAAAAGGACATTTCACACTTTTCTCCAGTGTCGGGAAATTCTATCCTCATGAGTGGAGAAAATTGGTGTTCATAAGAGAATTTTGTTTATCTATTAATTTGGGGGAGGGGGTGTACATACATGATTTGCGATGTATCTGACCCATCTCACCACCAAGTTTGATATCTATATCATACATTAATGATAGGATCTAAGATAAAATGTTACATGGAACCCTATAATGACGTCATATCAAGATGCAGCTCCTAAAGGCTATAACTGACCATTCTGTGTTGTTGGAAGTAATTTTGGTGGCAATACAGGGTAGGAAATAATAAAAAAACACAGCTCAGATTTTTAAGTTCTAAATTAGCACTGACCATTTTACAAAAGGATATTCCCGATTTGCCCTTAAATCGGGAGATAGAGACACAAAGCTATCTAGGTAGAGAAGACACACACGCTATTTCACTACTTTGGTTCCATGGCTAGGACAACGTGAGCTGATTTAAAACATTTCCAATGTGAAGGTATTGGATTCTCTGAACTGATTTTAGGAAATAGCCCAGGTTTTCCTGGACATGCTTTGTTGTTGATAAGGTAATACGGAGAGGACTGGGGATTGTCATATAATCACTGGTTAGTCATTTGTTATCTCCAGAAATGCTTATCTACTGGCTCCCACAGGCTAGATAAGCTGGACAAGACAGATAATGTCTCATATCAGTACATCAACAACATGTTTCATCAGCAATTATATACGAAAGCTCAAATTTGTGCTAGATAAACAGAATCTACCAAATATGAGGTATTAGTAATTCATGATGTGTACAATGAAGGTTGATTGGGTCCAAAGCAGATATAAATGACTTCTGTAGTTCTAAAGTAGGCTACAACTGACCATTGTATCAAAGGTCACTTCTATTTAGAAATTAATTTTCTAACTATGATAATTGAAAAGCATGAGGAATAAAGCCATTGGCCAATGTTTGCAGGGATAGATTTGTTGGTAACAACCAAACGAGCTTTATAGTACTTTTGATAAATATCAGTCAACTGAAGGTAACCATACCGATCGATTTCAGACTTAATTTACGTTTTCTTTGACGAAATGGGTTATGACAACAAAGAAGTCTGGTAACAAGACATCAGTGAGGTAACTATCCACTGATTATCAAGGTGATCAATACACTATACTAACATTTGGACATGCCACTATCAATCTTTCATAGGAAGTGAGTTGAAATCGCAGAGGTTTTCGTTAATCTTTCCAAGCCATACCTCGTAAATTTGACTTTCTTTTAGAGATATTGGTCTACCTATTTATATAAATCTTCAAATACCGATAGAAATGGAGATTTCTTTACCTACGATAGTCCAAGAAGCCATGGCCACCCTTACCAAGTAACTGCAACTGATATATTTTCACCTCGCAGGTTCCTGCCAGTTTCATAGCAATTATGAGTGTTGCTACGCTAGTTGCTATGCGACAATGTCATGGTTGCATCAAAGCCGCATTGATGTAGTATGGTTACATTTTGCGGGCTTCGAAATCATGGCCATTGCGCCCTCGAGGATTATTCCTATCATTATTCCTCTTTTATATCATTGTCCAACATGAAATATCTCCATACCTAGTTGTTACATATTCTTTGCTACTACGGGAGTCTTGGAATGCCTGACTCTGTACTATCTGCCACTTTTAAATTTACCGAACAGAGCTTTTTGTCACGTGTCAACCTCGGGTAGTAAACTTCAACTTCGGGTGGTAAATATCAGCTTTGGGCAGTAAAGTTTCTACACCCCCCAGCAGTGGGATGTAAATATTGGGTCTTTGCCCAAAGGTATATAGGAATACGGCTTTCCATATTCTACTCAGTAGCAAACTGTAGGCTCTATAGGTTAAGTATAGAGTCTCCATATTAGGTAATATGGATAAATGATGTATTGCAATGGCATATTATCCTACCCCTAATATAAAATCCCAAAGGCTTGACATTGAGTTTCCGTATGCCACGCTGACTGACATACGGAGTTTTATATGCCACTAGTGGCATACAGAATTTGTTATCACATAATAATCCAAAATTGAGGAGACAGGGAAGGATAAAATCAAAACCTGATTCGTTTTAATCTTGGCCACCGCATGCCACTCCTGGAGTTTTGGCTCCGGACTTCACTCGGCTTCGCCTCATGAAGTCACTATGCCAAACTCCAGTTGTGGCATACGGTAGCCAAGATTAAAACTCATCCAGTTTTACGATAGTATCTGGAGGAATTGTGAGACAACAATATGTTCCATATGTTATGTCATGTCATGTCTTGATTTGTCATTTTGTACTTACTTGCAATGTGCTACGACCAGGGTCATGTGTAATATAAAATATAGAAGCAACATGTATTTGTTTCCTGTAACTGAAGTACTTACCCAGTAATGGAACTGGAACTACATCTATCGAATACACCGGGCAATAATGTTTGATATATAAAAGACTGATGGAGGTCACTGACCCCTAAAATATCTTAAGAACTGTTCTATAACCGCCCTGCTTTCTCAAAGACTACATTGTGGTGGATAAGCAAATCCCCTGTATTGCTGTCCTAAACAGTTTATTTCTTTTGTTTTGACTGATAGTTTGAAAATATTGTATCTGTATAGAAGAACCGTCTGTCAATAAACAATTGTCAATAAAAAAGAAAAAGAAAGAAAAACATGATAAAAATGTCATCAAGAGCCCACTCCTACCTTTCTCCCTCCGGTCCTGACCGTGAACTGACCGTCCAGCTTCAGATCATGAGGAGTACCGCAGGTGCATGGAAAGTGAGAGGCGTGCTACTGATAAAACACAAACGGTAGCCTGAAATAAGCTCTGGTTGTGTGTTGGCGGACCTTATCTGGGCGGAGACAGAGTCCAGCTTGTCTGATAACGGGGATATCTGTGAATGTTTCACTGGGGACGGCTGACTGTGACGTGCGGATACGTCTCTGCTCGTACACATGACGTAACCTGAGGTGCCTGAATACGTCCGTCTGTCCCTGTCTGCCTGCCTGTCTGGCTGCTTCCCTGTCTGCCTGTCTGCCTGCTTCCCTGTCTGCCTGCTTCCCTGCTTACGCGCCTGCCTGCCTGCATGCCTCCCTCCCTGCCTGCCTGCCTGCTTCCCTGCCTGCTTCCCTGCCAGCCTGCCTGCCTCCCTGCCTGCCTCCCTGCCTGCTTCCCTGCCTGCTTCCCTGCCTGCCTCCCTGCCAGCCTGCCTGTCTCCCTGCCTGCTTCCCTGCCTCCCTGCCAGTCTGTCTGCATCCCTGCCTGTCTGCCCCCTGCCCGCTTGACTACCTCCCTCCCTGCCTGACTGCTTCCCTGGCTCTATCCGTCTGTCCCTGGCTGCCTCCGTCCCTGCCTGCCTCCCTGCCTGCTTCCCTGCCTGCTTCCCTGCCTGCTTCCCTGCCTGCTTCCCTGCCTGCTTCCCTGCCAGCCTTCCTGTCTCCCTGCCTGCTTCCCTGCCTCTATCCGTCTGTCCCTGCCTGCCTCCGTCCCTACCTGCTTCCCTGCTTGCTTCCCTGCCAGCCTGCCTGTCTCCCTGCCTGCTTCCCTGCCTCCATGCCAGCCTGTCTGCATCCCTGCCTGTCTGCCTCCGTCCCTGCCTGCCTCCCTGCCTGCTTCCTGCTTCCCTGCCCGCTTCCCTGCCTGCTTCCCTGCCTGCTTCCCTGCCTCCCTGCCAGCCTCCCTGCCAGTCTCCCTGCCTGCTTCCCTGCCTCCCTGCCTACCTACCTACATCCCTGCCTGTCTGCCTCCCTGCCCGCTTGACTACCTCCCTCCCTGCCTGACTGCCTGCTCCCCTGTCTGCCTGGCTGATGCTGAGAATGACGTGTAGTAACACATAAGCGCTTGCGAATGTATAACGATATCAACCTCTAACGGTTTACATATCCCCCTGTTCACATAACAGTTTTATTTGTTATCCATCTTTTCGAATAAATCAATCCAGTAATTGCTATATTAAAGGGCATTACAGTAGGGACTTTTTCTTTGCTCTATAGCACAAAGGGTCTATTTTTCCAAATGCCATGGCTTTGAAGCCGAATACTACAGGTTTGCATCTTTACACCACAGTAATGGTATCTGACAGGTTTTATGTGATGGGTCGTGGTTTCATACAATCTAAATAGGGCCTTTGTATACATGGATAATAAAGCATCTGTCACCATATATTTATATATGTACACATATATACATACAAGGTAATAAATATAATATGTGGAGAAACTACGTTATACATGGATATACGTACTGCGTTATCTTGAATTCAATATATCTAGATATCCAGTGAGACATATCAGAAACTACAGGAATAACCAGACCTATCGGCTTTAATATCCCATTCACTCACAGTTTTCTATTTCACATCTCGGCGCTTCATCATGCAGAAAGGTGTTGACGTCAGACCACAGAAAAAGTCTCCATTTCCAGATATCAAAACTGCAAGAAGCAGCCGACATTTGGAAGTAGCAGACGACATTTGTACATGATGACATACAGCCATTGGCCTCTGAAATCAATCACGAGACATGCCGCTGACTTTCTTCATCAGTGTGAATATCTCATTCCACACACTACGTCTAAGGGACGGCTTGACATACGCCACACAACGACAGTGATACTCATATAGAAACTCAGGGTGATTATTCTACTCCCTCACGGTTGGAATATGGAAGTTATTAAGGCTTACATTTTATCAACAGTATGCATCATTTCGTAATTTAGAAATGAATTCTAAATTAGAAATTTCGAATTTTTCTTTTACACGTAAAATGCACGTATTACTCCGTCTATATATAAGCGAGATTTGTTGGAAGCAACATGATATTCCATTGAAGCAAATAAAGATCTTCTAAAATAAACTTATAGGTCTTCCTTTGATCGAACCAGGCATGGTGGAAATAGCACACAAAGATAATTATCTATAGCAAATTATTGTGTAATGTCTGAAAGGAAGACATGTAAAAGGCAAGGACTGGGGACTTAAAAATAAATGTAATGGGCCTGTCTACTTCACGCTGTTATAACATGGCATATAATATTTCGGTTTATCCTACCCCTAATAAAAAACGCCATAGGCTTAACATGGGATTTGTTTATTTCACGGGTGTGACATAAAGTGTTGTTTATGCCACTACTTTCTGATACTGAAAAAATATGGAAAGGGTAGGATAAAATCTAGACCCCACTCGTTTGAGTTTGAGCTTATTTATGCCACTCATTTTGTTGGCTCCGTAATGTCACTCGTCTTCGACTTGTGAAATTATGGAGCCAACAAAATGCGTGGCATAAATAAACTCAGACTCAAACTCGTGACGTCTCTTGATATTATTTTACCCCTGGTATTTGTTCTCCATAGATTGAACATTTGGAACTCGTACTCAAAGCCCGCAGAATATTTAGAAAACATACTCAATAGGAGATTATGCCACAGATGTTAGCTAATTAGTCAATGTGAGGGGTGAGATATGTTCTGTTAGCTAATTGGTCAATGTGAGGGGTGAGATATGTTCAGAAACCTATAGATACACGTTCAGGGTCAGAGGTCGATCCCATCTCGTTTGAATTGCTATATAATTCATATGACTTCATTTTTCTCAATGGGATATGAGCTCTGACCATAAACTTTCATAGGTTTCCCCTATGATATGATATCATGATTGAAGGCTCTTTGTAAACATGTGCCTTAATAGAATATACTTTAGAAACTAACTTTCAGAATTGTCCAGAGGCAATAATGAAATGCCACAGGTCGGTTTCCTGATTAAATTTCCTGAGATATCAATCTTGTTGGAGCAGAATAACAAACCTGACACCTTCCTGAGCATCAATTCGTAATCGTAGATCATGCTGCAGGTATCAGCCTCATGGAAATCTGAAAAACAATATTAGACAACATTATTCCTATTTCAGTGTGAGGTTTATTCCGCGCATCCAAATGAAATTGAAACAATATGCAGCTAAAGATTCCTCCAATGCGAGTGTTCAATTATTAATGGACTTTTTCAAAAATATTTTTTTGCTTGCTATGGAGGAATTTGTCTCAGTATTATCGTTAGTTTTCAACAACTGATAACAATGGTTGACTCCCGACTACAGTGTCGCTATCTCATAATTCCCTGGTGGAATCTGGCAGAACTAGCAATCACTCTGTGCTCTATAGATCACATATCAATTTTTATACTGACCCTGAGGCCACGGGAATGCCTGGCGGCATCATGCTGCAGTCAAAGGGTTAAGACTAATGGAAAATAGAAAACCAACCTGGTAGTTGAATTACATCCAATAAAAAAAAAGAAAAAAAAAAGAATGTTCATCATTGTTGAATGAGCATGCAATTATAAATGAAAACGGTTTGGGTTACATTCAGTCTATGGATAGTTTTCTATAACCCACTTGCACCAAGTCAAGATGCCCTTTCTGGAACTGTCTAGGATTCAAACATATCAATCACCAGTAGGTCAATGAGGTATTAAGGTCTCTCGTGATTGGTCATATTCAGCTGGGCATGCCTGTAAAACACTAAGACACTGGCCCTCTGTGCCTCTCACAATATCACAGTCAATAGCACACAGAGAGTGAAGGGATAGTATCTTTGCAGTGCGCTAGAAGTCCAAATGTGATCACCCTAACCTCTAGGTAATATACATTGTGCGTAAAAGCACGCTCTAATAAAGCACGTAATCAATAAACGTAGAAGTACAACAAGAGTATAGATATGCATGGAGTGAGGGCATATGGTGATTTTAGCGTTATTAGTTGTTATCAACTTCAACATTTAAAACAGAGTTATTGTAAGTTAAGTTGATAATTTGTAGAATTGATGTCTATTAGACAGTCATTTGCATATTAGACGCTCCACGCGTTAAATAGCAGGGACCATCCGTACAGCCCTCACATTTCAAAATCCTGGCCATCATTGGCTACCCTTATAAAGCAGTCAAAAAGCCCTTTTCCACTGGCCGACTATTCACCACCAATCTGTAGTCGGGAACCACCGGCTCCAGATCAGTGGATGGAAAGAGACATGTAGAGAAGTGTTCACCGATTATTGGTGCATGGATTATGCAATAATGTCACTATCGCAATGGTTTTTGCGTTTGCAGGACAGTTCTGTTAGTACGGACCTATTAAGTGTGGCAAAAACAAGGCATACACAGTACCCTCACCGATTTTTAGACACCGATTTCGAGTCGTTGACCACCACCAACCGACTTTTAGAACAACTCAATTAATCAGTGCCGTTTTCATTGGTCAGTGGAAAATGGTTTTCAGCCAGCTAGTTTTTTTTAGATCTTTTAATTATACTGTAGGGTCTACTAGGGTAGTACCCTGTTTTCAATAGGCTCCACTGAGGTTTTCCTAATACCTCTCTAGTAGTACGCAATACGGAGCATTGGGGAAATTATTTATAACATAGTGCAGTGGTCTGGTGAGACTTTTAAGCCTGATCACATCGCAGCCTGATGTTGAGGGAACCAGGCTACCAGTGGGAAGTCAAAGTCAATATGGCGGCCTGTCTACGGCAACCATTACATCCTCTGTGGGGTGTCCTCTTCTCCACTCAGTCCCTCTGTTAGTATCAGTTGACTCTAATCTCTGGGTAGTAAGAGAAGTCTCCCGGGGAAATATTGGTGTGGTCTCTTCATTGTGGCACTGCTCTGAGCTGTTGTCATAAAACCCGTTTCCATTGGCCGACGAAAACGGTGTAGATTCTTTTAGTTTTCCCAAACGCCCGTTTCCATTGGCCGTCACCGATCTACAGTCAGGAACGACCGACGGACCTTTATCACTGCTGAGGCACAATGGAAATGGGTTATCAGGAGAACTCATAAAAGCTACACCGTTTTCGTTGGTCTAGTTAAATGCCTATATCTGGCATTTACACTAGACGACCAAAAACGTGACGACTGTAGGTCGTCCAGCCAATAGTCGTCAGGTGGTGCCCGATTGCGCAATCTCGGCGGTAATAGTCGCCGACCCCATATGTACTTTACTTTTGAGTGTTTACAGAATCGCCAGCCTTCTAGACAACTTATTCAAGACTGCAGGAAATAGTTGTCGGCAGAAATTCCAGAACAGTCTGCGATTTCTGATAGTTAAATCAATGGTCAATTCATGGAATAATCGGTCAGCAGTGTCAGATTCTATAATCGGTGGTCGATATCAGTAGGTGCAAACCGGGCCTATACGGCATATGGTCAATTCTCCCAGATCCTGATCGATGGCCCACGTACGGTGACCGATAATTCAAAGGGTCGTTTTCATATCTATATAACATTTTATAATATCAGAAATGATGTTAGTGTCTGTAGAAATGACAGATCTGCCAGGGGAACCCCACTTTCATGTACCTATATCGATAAAAAAATTGATAAACCCCTAAAATAGGCATTTTTTTGCTCAAATTTATAGATGAAACCTATATAACCAGATTTTGAAGACCTCTTATAAATTTGTAACTATATATGTTTATCTATTCTGAATGTGGGATACCCACAAATGTGTTGCAGAACATATAAATTATAATAAATGTTGAGATGGGGAAATCTATATATAGTCTAAGTTAAAAAAATTAGTGGCGAAGGGTATGTCACCGTACATGGTCAAGCAACTTTAAAAGGTAAAAAAAAAATAAAAAAGTAATTTGTTGGGTACTTTTTAATAATCCAAATTATGGAGGCATGTGTACAAGTTTTATAACATCTGTAATGTAAACAATAATTCTTCCATCAAACAAACCACAGCTAAATGAACAATGGTGGTGAACTTTATTTGGTCAACGTACATGGGCAGATATTATTAGGTTTTGCTTATGTAAGGAAAAAGATTTACAATATTATTGAATGATATTTTGCAGATAAACAGAGAATAATGGAACAATTAACACCTGCAATTTGCAAAGACTTCAGGCATGTTAATGCTAAGAAATATACATGTGTTTTTAACCATGTCACCGTACGTGGGTCGGTCACCGTACATGGGCATTGTATTCTAAATGATATTAATCAACTCTAATTTACTCAATACAAGTAGAGCCTCATTTTCTGAAAATAAAATTCTGATTCTGCTATTAATTAACAATTAATATTTCCTCTAAAACCTTGTCAAATACACATGCCCACGTACGGTGACATATGGGTTACAGGGTTAAAGTCATTCAGCTAATAAATAAATATCTAATAAAGATTAGTGTTCCCAACTTTTACACATGTAAGGTATTGTGTTCTACTATATATCTCCACTTCTTTTACCAAGATATAACAAGTTTGAAATTTTGGTCACCGTACATGGGCATCGATCACGATCTGGGAGAATTGACCATATAGCCTATGATCTATGGGCGCCGCCATGACACCCCGCGAGTAGGTGTTCTTTACTAATGGAGGTGAAAAAGTAGGTGTTCTTCAGTAATGGAGGTGCAAAAGAAGTGAGTGATAATTGGGAAGTGTCTCAACTCTAGCCTTGCTCACATCTGTATATAAAGTGTTCCATGTGAAAAAAAATCATGTCTTGGATTTAATCATCATGTCAATCTGCTCTGGGATGGGTATAGAGAGGCAAGGGAACCATGGTAAAATACTGAAAGGCCTTGAATTTTGTAAGAGCAAAGAGCCAGAATACAGGTTCTGTCTCCCCAAGGGAACCACCATACTGCTGGCCACCTAGTGACTGCCTTAGGAACTAACAATGGCTCTATCCCCTATGCAACATATAGCCTATGATCCATGGGGCTGTCATGACGCCCCCCGAGTAGGTGTTCTTCACTAATGGAGGTGAAAAAGCAGGTGTTCTTCACTAATGGAGGTGCAAAAGAAGTGAGTGATGATTGGGAAATGTCACAACTCTTGCCTTGCTCACATATGTAAATAAAGTGTTCCATATGAAAAAAATCATGTTCTGGGTTTTAGCATTATATCTTCTTGCTATGGGATGGGAGTAGAGAGTCAACAGAACCATGGTAAAACATTGAGAGACAGTTGAATTTGGTAAGAGCAAAGAGCCAGAATACAGGTTCTGTACCCTCAAGGAAACCACCATACTGCTGGCCACCTAGTGACTGACTTAGGAACTAACAATGGCTCTGTCCCCTATAGGTCAGATTTTCAATCATCTAGTGTTAACGCCGGTAAAGCCGACGGTGAACATATATCCCCGTCACCAGAACTACTCAGCCGCAACGTCTGAGCTTGATGGCTATAAAAGACCTCCACATGAAATGTCAACAGCACTTACTGTTAGAAATGTTCATCTTTACCCGGAGACCAAAGAGCGAGTGATTTCGTCTGAATCCGGGGGAAGACCGATACATGTATATAGCGGAATTAAGCCGAAATGGAAGACCGAAAAATACAACTTAATTATACACCTAATACAGAGTGTCCATAGAAAACATATAGGGAGTCTGTATGGACATAGCCGGCGCATACGGATATGTTGTATGCTCCTGGCGACGCATACGGTAAAGTAGTGCTACGAAAAAATAGTGCATAACTAAAACGATCTGATATTGACAAGCCACTTGTCCAGAAAAGGTGGGTAATAAATACAATATAGAGTAGTTTCAGATAAAAGCAGTTGTATGCTCCTGGGAGTTGACTATAGACAATATGATCCTCGTATGCGCCCGGATATTACTACGCGTCAACTCCTCGCAAAATACAGCCGCTTGTATCTGAGACCAGTCAATATAGTGTATATATAAGTTTTCGCCTCTCCAAGGACATGCTTTTCTCATCAACAGAAGACCCAAAGTAGTATCGTAGAAACGTAATCAGCAATTTGGTTCCAAATCGTGATATAGCCAGTATATCAATATCAAACTAATTATTTGAATTAATTTAAACTCTCCTACGAAGACGGATCAAAGCAATATCAAAGATCCCAAGGTCAAAAGATGACAATATATGTGAATTACAGAACTTATAACTAAGGTCGTTTTACTTGAAAGGTGTTAACTTTTGGAAAGATTTACTCGTAGTTGCTAATTAACGATGGGAATCAGACTGCCTTCTAGGCTTAGATTTAATTAAAAGAAACCCTAGCCAGATCAGTGCAGGACATTAATTAACATTCAGATCTGTCTTGAATAAAACGTTCCGCAATCAGATCCAGCGACTTGTAATGATTGGCTGCTAGAGTTCCAAAGAAAAACATGTTTTTCAGACAAGGGACATTAAAAATAGAAAGGATCACTTTTTATTTAAAAAGGTCTGAGTAATATCGAGCAAAAAAATTATACTTTTCCGTGATGAGCAGCTACCACTGGCCTTAAGAAAACTGTCATGGCCTTTGGAGATATCCATCATGACCTTTGGAGATATCCTGCGTGACCTTTGGAGATATCCATCATGACCTTTGGAGATATCCGTCATGACCTTTGGAGATATCCATTATGACCTTTGGAGATATCCAATATGACCTTTGCAGACATTCATCACGACCTTTGGGACTACCCAGGAAGGCCATTGCAGATATCCATTATGATATACATGAATTCCACGGTAAACGTGACACAGCCAGTCAAAAGCCTCTAGATATACTACCTATATGTAGACATTTTCTTGTACTTAGACATTTTTTCTGACCAATAGGGCTATTGGTATTCCAAATTTCATAGTTTCTACAGTGCTGCACATGCACAAATTGACCAAATGCAGCAAATGAAATTCCAAAACATGACAGGAATTACAAGGGGTCAATGACCTCCAGGGCTGTGGCCCATCAAGAACGCATCGCTATATTGTTAGTCCTAGACATTTCTAGATTGTTTTTTGTCTTCTGTAATGGGAGAGAGGGCTTTTGTTGACTTAAAATGTCTTTGATTGAGGGAAATCAGTGACAACACTTCAACCTAAAGTTTGCATGTCACAGCACATAATTCTGTCATGAAGATTTTGCCACCTCTACCGCCCCTGCAGTAGTAATAAATGCAGTAGATAAAAGTGTTCAGAAAATGCAAAACTCAAACTATCTAAGGAAATGTCTTAAACATGCATTTACCATGCCCCTTTATATTCATATTGTGATATCTGGACTTGAATCTGCCTATCTTGTGTACTTTGGTGATTCTGTCATGATGGAAGTAAATACTTTTTGGATACCTTTATTTTTCCTGGTAAAATGCTCAGTCCTGAGGGACTGGTCTCAATGCACTACCAGCACCATTACCAGTTACAGTTCCTTTTATTGATTCTACCACAGTGTATTACAGACAAGGTAAATAGGAAGAGCACATCTGTGTATGGCCAGGTTTCAACGAAAATGTGAATTCCAGGTACATTGGGTGAAAGTCTGATCAGACTGGTCCACATTAGTGGATACAAGAACAATATGGTAATTCATGGAATGCATGCTTTTGATATTGTCTTTATTCCTTATTTCAGGAGGTACAGATATCTATCATGACTTTCCTAGAATCTAACAAAAGATTCCTTAATGTCTCTTCAGACGGTTCTGGAATTTCATCGCGGTCACTGTCCACCATCTTGTCACGTGACTTCAGGATTTCCCTTTTATCTCACAGTGTGAGTCTTCCGGCTCTTAAAATGCTACATTTAGAATTGGTCCAGACATACCATCCAAGCACAGTAGAGTGTCCTTTTATCTATATAGACAGGTCAAGCACCTCGATGTCTGCTTTATGGTCAGCTTTAATTTGGAGTTCTGGGCTTTCCAGCCTTCCACAGGTTCTCTCAGTTCCGTAATTCTCTGATATCTTCTGTAGTAACCTTGTTGTATTCTCATAGCCCACTTCTGTGGTATTTCAAGTTATTCTGTATACTTCTTATTTGCACTGTCCATTATTGGTCTTATGCACGTTGTATGAATGTTCGCAGCTTATTGATTTAACCAGAGAAGCCACATGCATAGCCATATCATAGCTGAGATCTGCGGGGAGCGGGGATAACGCTTACAAACATAGAGCTACAGTAACTCAAGGTTTGAACTCACAAGTGCTTACGTAGTATAGCTCTGGTGACCAGTGTATGACCATAAACGCAGATACACAACGGTCGCAACCACCAGGTGTCTCCCAAGTAGCTGACGCGCACTTTGAGTCTCTTCTAATCTCATTTATCAGACTCTGCTGAATAGTGGCAGGCTAGACTGGTACGATGAATGTCATACAGGAGGGGCAGAGTTAATTCTATTTGACGAACAGCAATGAAAGCAGTATGAAGAAACCTGAGACGTAAACACGTCTCTAGAAAATTGTAATTATGAATGTCTATGCTCAGGTAGCGACCCCCTTCTCGTACAGTTATGCTGAAGGTAAAGCTTTTGTATATATATATATATATATATATATATATATATATATATATATATGGAAATTCAACATTGTAACAACCACAGCACATTCATATTTACTCCACTGTCCAACCATTCCTATCCCTGCACTTAGGGGACACAGCCTTTTTATTTCATTAGTCATTAATCATCCAATTCTGTGTTATATGGAATATGCAATCTTATATTACCCATGTTTATCATAAAACATTTCTAGTTTGATGGTTTTCCTCCTAAACATTTATAATTTGATTCAGCATTTAATGAATTACAATAAACTTAGCATTCTTTTGTGGTTTTTTTATCATTTTTTCGATAGATGTTAGTTTAAAAACTATGTGGTAATCATTCTAGTCCTGTATATATATAACACAAGCTGTCATAAAATATATCACCCAGCTGCCTCAGCCGCTGCCACACTGCCGACAGCACTACCACTGCCACCTCTGCCGCCACCCTGCACACTTGTCTGAGCAGCTGTTCACAAAGCTATCCGCGCAGCTGTCCAACACATAGACAATACACTTATAATGTGTAGAGGCAAAGGACTTAGGGTATTCCTGTTTTTATCTGCCAGAGCAGGCAGGTCATACGGCATCAGGCATGTATACAACCAGGGTATACATATCGCGGATAGTATATTTTTATGTATAGATACACTTGGTGGCAAATACAGCCATTACACTTCTCTATAAATGTATAGTAATATAATTAAGTCCCTAACAAAAACAGCCCCGATAAAAAAAATCCCTATTTCTTTAAATAAACCCATGTAATGTGGATTAATGACCAAATACTTGCCTCGATAAAAACCCGTTACTACTTCTACAGGAGAGCTCATAACACTAACAACCTAGATGATTGGCGTATTGCGCGCTTTCATCGTAATCTAACCAAAGAAATGATTCAAAACAATAAAAAAAACATAATTCAAAATCTACTGGTAAACAACAAAAATAATCCAAAAAGGTTCTGGAGAGGGATCCGTTCTGTACTGCCTAAAGAAATATCCCCTCCAATTACGAGTCTTACTGACCATAATACCAACAATAAAATTCCTGAACAACAAATTCCTGATTTTATCAATAATTATTTTGCAACCATTGGTCCTCTCTTGGCCAGCAAATTACCTACCTCTCAACATTTCAACCCCCCATTCCCAGAAACTGGATTAGAACACGATATACTTTCCGACCCTATTGAAGTTCGTGAAATAATTACCTACATTAAGAAAATCGATATAAAAAAATCATCTGCTATACTGAACCTTAGAGCATCTATTCTTAAAATAGCTTTCTTAGCAGCCCCTGATAAGTTAGCTCTTATATTTATATAGTCAATCAACCATGGTATCTATCCTCGCCTCTGGAAAAAAGCATGTATTACCCCGATACCAAAAAAAGGGAATACTAAGCTAGTTAACGACCTAAGACCTATTAGTTTACTTTCACTCCCTGGGAAAATATTTGAAAAAGTCATTAACAAACGTCTAATTAATTACCTAGAAAATTTTCATATACTCACTGACAACCAATTTGGATTCAGACCTGGCCGATCAACCACAATAGCAATTTCTTAATCTGAGACATATTCTAGATAATCTAAACAACAACTCACCTTCTTATTCCTTATTCCTAGACTTTAAAAAGGCCTATGATACTGTTTCCCATAATTTGCTAGTAAAAAAACTCAATAACATTGGCCTCAACAACAACACCTGTACTTGGTTTAATCACTTCCTGACCAACCGTTCACAAAGGGTAAATCTTAATGGCCATCTTTCTTACCCAGCTGCGATTACTTTCGGTGTCCCCCAAGGGTCAATATTGGGCCCTACCCTTTTTCTCATTTACATCAACGATTTAGCTACCGATTTAAGTAATTTTGAAACAACACTGTACGCTGACGACACGGTCATTACTACTGATTCCCCTGCTTTGCTTAATCTAGCAACCACCCAGGTTGAAACTTAGTGTAGAAATAATCTATTAACGATAAATGAAAGTAAAACCTATTGGATGGCTTTTGGAGGAGATGAAGATCACCTAAGAACTCTCACTCTGCTAATGAACAATAAGGCTTTCGAAAGAGTGCGTGTATTTAATTATCTGGGGCTTTTCATCGATGAAAAGCTAAGCTTCTTCGACCACATTAAAAAGACATCATCAACTGTTTCTGATAAGATTTACCTCTTATCCAAAATCAGGAAACTCATTGATAAGGACACTGCTATAACAATTTACAAGACTACTATTCTCCCATACTTAGATTACTGCGACAACATATATGATAATCAAAATAAGAAATATAACAATGATCTTCAACTCCTACAGAATAAAGCCCTTAGAATCTGCTATAATATTAGGCTCGGACCAGATCAACCATTAAGCACTCAGGACATGCACCAATTCTCTAAGACTATGTATCTTGACAAACGAAGACAAATTCGCTCATTGTTCTATGCTTTTACCCTGAAATCCGAGGCTGAACTGCTTGACCAACGAAATATCAAAACTAGACTACATGAGGGCATTAGGATGCTTCTCCCCCCATAAAAAAAAGGTATACGAAAATAGTTTTTTTATAACCGGGATAAAAAATTGGAAGAAATTAAAAACTAAAATACAAGATAAAAACAAATTCAAAATTGCGATAAAAAAATCGTTCCCTGAGTGCTTCACTGGTATACCCACTTAGCTTGTGTACACGTACAACTAAGTCTAATCCACATCCAGATGGTCGTGCCTATTTCACACGAGTATTGCAACCAATTGTTGTTTTAGTTTGTGTCTACAAATACAACAAGTTGGTCAGATTATCACTATTCATAATTATTTATTTCTCCTTTCTCAATTATGTCCTATGGACAAACTAGTACCTGTAAAAGCTATGTCTCTTGACTGTGTATATGTCTCAGATTGCGTTGCAACTGTGACTTTATTATTACAACGATATGACCTTTACAATAATATGAATTGTAATTAATTATTATCTAAAAGTGATTATTACAGCTCAAACATCAGTGGATTGTTACTACTTCATGTATATCCTGCTTCCCTTAAATGAGAAAGAATCTAAGGTATTCCACTTAGAATTGAAAGTGATTTTGTGTAATATCATATCAATTAGCTGTCATGTTGGTGCATCACAATTATCCTATATTCTATCCTATAATCATTTTGGACTGCTCAGTTATTTACTGCCTTGTTCACGATACAGATCGAATTTTGAAACCCTGGGACCAGACGGAAGAACGGCCCAGCCGAGTCTGGATGTTATGTGTAATATAACCTTTGACCCAATAAAGTATAAAAAAAATCACCCCAAAACAACACGAAAACTGCATACGCAGGCACACAATAGGGGCGTATACATATGTAAACATAAACATATACAATCTATATGTGTGTTTATATGTAAACATTAACATATATGATCTATATGCATTTACCTGGTGGTTTATAGATAAGTAAACGCTTCTTTCATGCAGTGAACACGTTTCATTTCGTGCTTGGTTACGCTACCAATCCCTTGTCTTCACAAACAGTACTAGTTCTATCTCATAGCAGGTTTTCTGAAGAGAACTATACGAACTACGCAGTCAGTCATCTGATCAGGTCAAACAAGGCAAACGGTCAAGGAGGGCAGAGTTGCTGAAGCGATCTCTGCAGTGTAGCATAGAGTCCCGACATGGGAGTCTCCTTAGTGTTTACTCCAAGCTTCTGCGCATGCCCTATGCCTGCCAGGTGAAGGTCACGGGAAGGTCATGTGAAGGTCATATAAAGGATAATATAATAGTAGGCCCAGCAGCCAATCACTGTCCCCTTAACCGGACTTTTTCAGTTTGCCGATGGCTGGGCTATGTAGTATATATTACTATATACCCATGTCGTATATATTGTAGATACACACCGTTTTGCCATATAACGCAAAAATACTGTACGGAACAATGTTCAGTAGGGAAAAATATGGAACTCTTCCGTAAACGTTGATTAGAATATTAGTTGTTAAGCCAAATGAAATTAATTATTTTTCTTAATTTCTGGTGTATAGTAAATATAGAACGGCCTACCATGTTTGTACAAGCCACAAAATTCGATAAAAAATTACGGTTTGTACGGAACTTGGTGAAAATGTCTTGTTCCGTACAAACCGTAAATTATCATCTCGTTTTGTAGCTTGTACAGCATGGTCAGGACGTTCTTTATAAATGGCGTTAAGCAGGTGATACTATGGCATAAAGACACCGTTATAACAACAGAGACACCCAACAGACACCTACCTGACGCCTACAGGAGCCTACATAGGCTGTTGTCTGTGTCCGATCGTCTAGACTCCATTCCACCTGCCTCATACACACACCATAAACAAGCAAGCAAGATGATCTGGATTGTTGGCCCCACACTGTCCCATCACATTTTATAAGGTGTCCCTCTAAAATCCTTCTGCACCAAAATAACTGTCCCTTTAAGCGGGGTGTCCCTTAAGCGGGGTTAAATATACTCTTAATAGAGGGAGAAATTTCCGTTCCGAGCAAATTGTTCCCTTAAGCAGAGTGTCCAAAATAAGCAGGGTGTCCAGAGAACGTGTTGTAAACATATTTCATCTCAGTTTTTCATCATATTAATCAAATACTTAGTAGATGGTCAAAATTGTTGCGCTAGCTGCAGCCTGTATGTACAATAAAGACACACACAACCTGCCAATAGCCAGACCATCTGTACTATCTTCGCAAATAAAAAAAGCAAAAAACAAAGCGGGGGTTATACTGTGTTTGGAGAGTCTCTCTAGTTCTTATAAACCCGAAGCAAGTCAGTCCTGATGTACCTTTGATTTGCCGATCAGTGACAGACCAGCTGTCAGCCGTCACACTCATTCACACCACATTTGTCACAGCTGTCACGATCACCCCCCAGGGCTGATCACGTGACAGAGCTCACAGCCAATCACACGCCCCGGACCAGCACCAGTGCCAAAACTTCCTAATTATCGCCCACGGTCTTATGAGGCGTCTTCTTGGTTACCATGGCAACAGGTGAGGACCTTTTACTAGCACGGGGTCTCGGCTTGATTAGTTCCAGAAGACGCCTGAAGGTGGCACTGCGGGCTCGTCTACAGGAAGCAGATTCGTTTTGTTCCCCAGGGATGAAAAAGGGGCTAGACCTGTAGCCCACGAGCTAGCTCGATGCCTACCCAAAGGTCAAATGTGCAAGAGGTCATAAAGAATGCTTTATTTGTCTAGGTTTCCCCCAAAAGGTATGCAGTGAAGAAGCGAGTTAAAATGAGCTGCAGGTTTTTTCTTTTCCATTCGTGAGAAAAATCGATATGACTGGCAGTGAGGGATATGGTGGTTGAAAAAAAACAAGAAAAAAGGGCACGCATGACTTTGATGGTTATTTTAGATAGTTCGATAATTAGATAAGTTATGTTTTAAGTTGAATTAGTGTCATTGGCCTCTTAAGTGCATCTGGTTACGTTGCAGTCGATGCTTCTTCTGTTGAGCGTGTTGCATTCGGTTTTAATTCTGGCGCTGGGAATAGCGTGTCTAAAAGCCCTTTTCCATTGGCCGATGAATATGGCGAAGATTTTTTTATTCAACCTAAAAGTCTGTTAGTGTCTGTCAATTCATCGGTGACAACGCATAGTATGCATTGCTTCTTTTGTATTTTTCTAGGTACACACTAACTTAATTGGCAGTTTTTCAGAATCTATACTACATTAATCACTGAACAGTCTCTGCAGGTCTCGTTTCCATTCACTGATTTGACGTTGGTATATTAAATAAATCTATCAGTGGTTCCCGACTGCAGATTGGTGCCAGATAGTCAGCCGACGGAAATAGGCTTTCACCCGGCGTTGACACAAGACTACTAAAACGTGATGACTTTCGATTGTCTAGCCAATAGTCTTCTTAAATGACTTCCTGCTGTCCATCTAGGCAGGCGTTAACCCTGGGTGATTACAGGCAACGATTCTTGAAGGTTAACCCTGTTTAAACTACAGGTGAATATATTCTTTTCCCATTAGACAACCACACTTGAAAAAGGTTAAAGTAATCGACAAAGAATACCTATTTTTGGCCAAAACAACAGGGGGTTGATGGCTGAGATTTTACAGAATAGCCAACCGTCTAGAGTTGCCGCAGGGGTAGCAAAATCGGTAATATACCTGGAACCTGATATCACAAAACACTGAAAACAGCTCATAATGTTTCTAAGGGATGCCACAATATGGTCACATAGCAAAAAACTGCATATGAACAGATTTAATAGCCTTCAGGCACTATGTCATTGGAACTGGCTGTTGAAAATATCCGAGTAGTATTGAGTGGCAGTAGTGATAGCAAAATTGGTTATTTACCTGGATCCTATGAGTACAGAACACCGAACAATAGCTTGAAATGTGTCTAAGGGATGCCAGAACATGGCAACATAGCAAAAAACTGCATATGAAAAGATTTAATAGCCTTCAGGCACTATGTCATTGGAACTGGCTGTCGAAAATGTAAAATGCTTGTGGCGGTAGTTACAGATAAACTGGATATATAATTGGATCCTGAAATCACAGAACACTAAACAATAGCTTAAAATGTGTCCAAGGGATGCCAAAACATGGCAATTTAGCAAAAAACCTGCATATGAAAAGTTTCTGTTGTCTTTAGATATTATATGTCTCTAGTACTGGCTGTCAGATATGCCAAACAATGTGAGTGAAATATGTCCACATAGCATAAAACTGCATACGAAAAGCTCTTATAGTCTTTAAATTATTTAAGAAACAAATATGTGGAGAATTACAGATTTGTAAAGGGGACATTAATAGTACACACATGAACTAGGAGCAAATATTATTTCCATTTATAATGGAAGAGCGCGGTATACCTAAATCATTTCATTAAATAAAAGTAAGAATGCTTCAATAAACTCAGAGAATGGATTTGATAGTTGTTCTCAAGTATCACCAACATGAATATCTATCATGTTATAGAAATCTACATGTGCCAACATATGGCAACTGATTATTTAATCTGAATACAATAAAAATGTTTCTTGATCAAGTCAAATATGGATCTAAGTATCCCATTCAACTCATCACCCTGACTCGTCACAGTTGTGACTGAATTTCCACTGAGGGTCTTGGTCAACTGCCCTATTTCTCTGGCTAATAGGTCAACTATGCCACTCAGTTCGCTCTCTGATAGCCCCTTAGCACTTGATGCACTAATGTTTGTTTGGTTTGAGGGTACTTCATTGGAGTACAACTAGTGCTCTTGGAAGTTCTCTAACTAACATGTTTGTTTTCCCTCTCCTTCTATGAATTCTTTTGACATCTTCTGGAACATCCATATATTAGGGACTATTATTATGGTATTTTATACATTGTAAATATGTGATTTCTGTTGATTAGCTACAAGGCAGCGCACACACCATCAGAAGGTCACTCAGCCATGGAAGTTCTATTAAAAGGAACCAGGTCAGTAGTGGGCAGGGGTTATGGTAAGGCTTGATACTGGACCCCTGCTCATCTGACCATGCCTTTATAGTTGGAACATTGATAGTGAAGTGTAAGATTCTCTGCAGCAAGCTGAAACCCTGTGTGAGCATTTTAAACTCTAGATGACGTATATGAGCGCGGTTTCCCGCGCTCAAAAAGTCTGCTGTAGGCCACTGAGAAGATATATTTTAATTCTGTTTGCTGTACTGAGTCTACAAAGGACAAGAATATTAAGTCCAATACCAAAGTTTAATCTAATGAGTCACTACTTTAATACTTAAAAGAACACAGAACCAAGTAATGATTTTTAGCACTCAGAATTAAAGGCATTTTGAGGGTAGGTCTCTACAACAGCTGTTGCCATGGTAATCAAACCACTTGCCAGAGCAACAAGTAGAAATGTTAACTAGAAGGATGGATCTACAAGATAAAACAATAAAACAAATGTTTCTGCGGGGGGGGGGGGGGGGGGGCATTGGAAATGAAAATTGGGGTTCTTGGTCCAGGGGCTATACACAATGCCTGGGCTTCTCTGTACGAAGAAAAGGTTATAATAGAAATAGTTGTCAGTGATGTACACACCCTGTTGTCATCGAACCTCTGTCCAATGCCGATTAAGTGTTTGACAAAATCTGCAAGTCCTTCTCCGACAATTTCAAAGCACTATTAAATCGTCTGAGGCCTCAAGGATCAGTCGGTGGTGCCATGTTTTGCAATATGGCGTATAGAAATCGTTGACCGGATCAGCATTTCATCTGTTTGTACACTTATCGGTATTTTATCTGAAATACATAAGGCCTAGTCGGCGGTGCGAGATCTTTGAATTCTCGATCAAAATCGCTGTAAATACAGCCTAAATCGGCATTTCTTCACCGATTGATTCAACCTGGTTTGAATTAATCAGTGGCCTCAAAGATTGGTCGGTGGTACCAATTTACGCAGTATGGGTTGAGAAATAGTTGAGCAGGTTTGGATTTTTGCTGCCTACCGATATTTCATCGGGAATGTGTAATGATCGGCCAAAATCGTAGGCATAAACTGGGCCTTATGTCGAGTTCGTGCCTGCCAACAGGAAAGGCACCAATATCTTATTATTATACCTGGCGTCCACTGAGCTCCCGATATGCTAAGATATGCCCTACGATGCACCTCCTGATAAAAATTCAAAATCGCGTCGAAAGGTCACCTGTCATCAGGGCGTCTATGATTTGGTCCCAATGAAAAACCAGTACCCTAGGGTGTCTGCGACATTCAATCATGATAAAAAGTTGGTGGCTAATCGGAGTATCATAGAGTATTCTGCCGGGAAAATCACTCTCACATGTGGGATACTAAACAGAAAATTATGAAATTTTATAATTAAGAAGCAGATATAAAGGCCCCTATGCACTGTAAATATGGCGATTCTCAATTACGTTAAAGTGCTTCTAATTGATTCTTTCTCTGACTTTAAAACAATTTCTTAGTCTCTAAAACATACATAATGCTGTTCTGTGTGTATTGGTAAATGATTAATCACAACCTTTCAGGGTTTCCTGAATTATAGTGTGTTAAAGGGGACATTAATAGTACACACACGAAAAAGACTGCTGTAGGCCACTGAGAAGACATATTTTGATTCTGTTTACTGTACTGTGTCTACAAAGGACAGGAATATTAAGTCCAATTCCAAAGTTTAATCTTACATATCATTGTAATACTTAAAAGAACACAGAACCAAGGAATAATTTCCAGAACTCAGAATTATAGGCGTTCCGGCAATTTGACGGTAGGTCTCTTCAAGAGCTGTTGTCATAGTAATTCGACCACTTGCCAGAGAGAAAACAAGTAGAAAGTTAACTAGAAGGATGAATCTACAAGATAAAGCAATAAAACAAATGTTTCCAGGGGGGCAGCGGAAATATAAATTTGGGGCCTTGACCTACGGACTAATAAACTGAACATAACCCAAACCTTTTAATTACTCATTTAGTTACTCATTTATAACTGCATGCTCATTCATCAATGGTGAACATACCATTTGCTCCAAGTTCTTTAACGTTTACTTTAAAAGGGATCCGCAATCAAGGGCACGACGACAGGCTACATACAGAGAGGACGTCAGACGCGTGGTCAGGCAGGAGGCAGCAGCACGGTGCACTTTACCTTTGCTCTAAGTGCCGAGTCTGCTCCCCCGTCTCGCTTCAGTTGGTGCTCCTCCACACGGTAAAGATGGCGGATGGCCGACACGCTTCAGTGGAGATGCTGGGCCGGCGGTCGATAAAAACCTCCCTTGAAGTGGTGCCTGCGGTTCAGGCCTGTTTGCTTCCAATCACCAGCAGAGTCGCCAATCAGGATTTTCGATTCTGGGTGATATAATTCCCATTAGAAATTATTCATTTTGTAAAATTCAAAGTATTACCCAACTTTCTCTTACCTTATTTATAATCGTACTATATCATAATCTCAATTTGTAATACACCAATACGTTTTACAGTATGTTGTATTACATTTTAACTTAAATTGTTATACTGAAGTATGGAATTGATCCAACGTATGAAATGAATTCTCATACTCCAAGACGTACTCTGACTAAGTCATTATCAATTACTATGTGCCCATGCCGTATATACTGTAAAAACACAACCTTTTGCCATATAACATAAAAGTACCGTACGGGATACTGTTCCTTATGGCAAAATACTGAACACTATTTCGTACGCGCCAACTAAAACATTAGAACTTTGTTAGGCAAAATAAAGTTAATTATTTGATTAATTTCGGGTATATCATGAATATATAACGACTTACCATGCTTGTACAATCTACAAAACGAGATGATAATATATGGTTTGTACGGAACTTGGCATAGACGCCTCGTTCCATACAAACCGTTAATCATCATCTCGTTTTGTAGCCTGTACAGAATTATACGTTGTTCTATATAATTACCATTAATTGTGACAACTGGCCCTCTCTCTCAACCTCTCAAGTGATCGCACCTACACTGGTCACCTTTACTTTTACAAATTTTGCCAACCCTCCCACACCACGGATTGTCCTATTAAATATTTTATATATCCATCTTCCATACCACTTACATAGTTTATTCAATTATTTAAGGTTTTAAAAAATTAAAAATAGAGCCCAACGCCGCAGGCGAAGGGCCGTATTTTTGAGTCAAACGACTTGTAAACGCATTTTTAAAAAGCTTTTCTGCTCTGTGATTCACACTTAATTCGCTGCACTAGTCTTTGTCATTCACGGCCCACAGAGTTAGTGGGCGCAAACATTATTTATACTACACCCGTAGCAGCGGGCAGTATTTCACAAACATTCACACACAGGTATACCATAATACACCATCGAGAAAGGAACCAAGGAAAGGATAATCACCACCCATTACTTAATCAATTATCTCTGTGTGAAATGGAAGTCGAAATCACTTATGGTGCTAAGAAATGCTACCTTCAGGTGAAATATTTACAGTCTAGCAGTAGAGATAATCAATGAGTTCTTACCACGCTATACCTGACCTGACCTTCGCCGCCCTGTAGTCTCCTTGAAATTAGTTCTTCTCCACCTGAAGACTTCACGGTATATAAAGCCCTGTTAACACTTACACAAGATACAGAAGTTTTGGTCCTGAATATTTGTTTCCCACTACTGAATGATTTCTAAACATTTTTTCTTAGAAACAATGCGCAAGCAACGGGCAATTATCTCACCCTGGTAATTTGGTCCTAAAGGCTTAACATTTTTCCAAATATCATTGGACAATTTTTTTTAAGTTGGTCGGTCACTTCCTATAAAACTAGTGCTACCTACGATCAGCCAATGGAAAGGTCACTGTAACCTCCATCACAAAAACAGAATGAGGGTGGGGACAAGGTAAGTTCCAACTGTGCAATCCCACAAATCTTTTGCTACCCAAAGTGCGCCATTGGAAACCTCACTGTGAGAAAACTGAAGAGTGGTTGACGCTTCAAGATTTGTTCTCTGGGAACTGAGGATTGGTTGACGCTTCACAAGTTGCTCTGAGAATTGTGGAGTGGTTGACGCTTCACAAGTTTCTCTCTGAGAACTGACGAGTGGTTGTCACTTCACGAGTTTGTCTCTGAGAATTGTGGAGTGGTTGATGCTTCATAAGTTGCACTGAGGACTTAGGTGTGGTTGCAATAAATGAGTTGCTCTTTGACAACTGGGTTGTGGTTGACACTTCATGAGTTGCTGAAGAATGAGGAATGACACTTCATAAGTTTCTCTCTGAGAACTAAGGAGTAGTTGATACTTCATAAGTTTCTATCTAAGAACTGAGGAGTGGTTGACACTTCACGGGTTTCTCTCTGGGAACTAAGGAGTGGTTGACGCTTCGCAAATTTCTCTGTGAGAACTGAGGATTGGTTGACGCTTCACAAGTTGCTCTGTGAGAATTGAGGAGTAGTTGACACTTCACAAGTTGCACTGAGAACTTAGGTGTGGTTGCAATTCATGAGTTGCTCTCTGACAACTGGCTTGTGGTTGACACTTCATAAGTTGCTGAGAACTGAGGAGTGGTTGATGCTTCACAAGCTTCTGTCTGAGAACTGAGAGTGGTTGACGCTTCACAAGTTTCTGTCTGAGAACTGAGAGTGGTTGACGCTTCACAAGTTTCTGTCTGACAACTGAGAGTGGTTGACGCTTCACCATTTTTCCTCTGAGAACTGAGGATTGGTTGACGTTTCACGAGGTTTTTTTTCTGAGAACTGAGGAGTGGTTGATGCTTCACGATTTTTTTATTTGAGAACTGTGGAGTGGTTAACGCTTCACAAGTTGCTCTGAGAACTTAGGAGTGGTTAACGCTTCACAACTTGCTCTGAGAACTGAGGAGTGGTTAACGCTTCACGAGTTTCTTTATGAGAACTGAGGAGTTCTCTCTCAGCTGCTGGTCGACCAGTGGCTCCACACAGTGACGCTCCGTACCAGCCCCTAGTTCGGCTCGCTGCCACGCGGCGGCGCTGCGGGCGCGGCTGGCGAGCAGCAGTTGGACGGCGGGAGGCGTGGGAGGCGGAGGGAGTGGCTCTCAGCGCGCTGCCATGGAGGAGGGACACCGCACACAGGAGGAACCGTCGGCGGCGGCGGCAGCAGGGCCAAGCGCCGGGAGGAGAGGCGCGCTCACCGACAACACAGCCCGGGCGCACGTCCATCCCCCCGTGCCGCTCCAGTGAGCAGCCACTGGAGGAGGAGTGACTCCCGGCACACCCTGGAGCACACCCGGCGAGCAGGGACGGGCACTCCTCCAGCTGTGAACCGACTTACAGGTGGAGTCCTTGAGGCTCGTCATCTACACTGCCCCTCCTCCAGTAGACACTACTACCAGGCGGGAGGGAGAGCTGGTGCAGGCGCTACCATCATCACCATCACTACCGTCACTAGGGCGTTACGTGGAGGGGCCAGACCTCCAGGGTTCCTCCATGGTATAGACTCAGAGCTCAGAGGACGCTGTGAAGGTCGCATGGGGTGCTGGGGGCCGTAGGGTGACTGGAGACCCTGGAGGAAAGCCGGTTACTGCCTTCACCCGTACCACTACCCCACCCACCCCTCCTTGTACCCCCCCTCCACTCAACAAGGCACACACACTGTTGGTGACACCCCGGACGCTATCTGACGAACAAGTCTCATCGTGACGTATGTCCGACGTGCGTGACGTCATATGATATTTTCTTTTATCAGTTTTTGTCAACTCTGTGTTATATCAGACAGTTGTTCCGTTGAGTCAAACCAAATTATCAATGAGTTGATTTGGTTTAAATGAAAGGGATACCAAAAACGGCGTGTATTGTTGAATATAAGGTGGTAAACACGTTAATAATCGACCAGGCATACATATAAGGGCCCCATGGGAAGTCCTTCACCTTGGGACCAATGTCACGCCCTTCCTCATGCCCTTTGTGCGTTGGTGCGTGACTAGGTGCAGCTAGATTGCGATTGGCGCCAGAGGGAAAAATGGTGTCAGCTCCAAAGACCGTGTCGAGCTCCTGCCCTTGAGAAAACCGGGTGAATTTCCAGGCCCCGTGTCACGCGGCGAGCGATTTCCCGCCACTGGAGTCTGACAGACGCGCTGCAGGTGTTTCTAGAAGGAGCAGACGACATTTGTTTACTCGCTGGTTCTCCGCCGTCACCCATCACCAACCTACGGACTGTGCCGGCAACCATCGCGGCGCCAGACGTCGAACCATCGCGCTTGCTCCCGGCTGGCCTCGGAGTTGAAGCCAAGGAGCCGCCAGGGACCAGCGGAAGGAAATCGCCTGCGGTGAGAGTACGGTTACCAGCGAAACTACAAGCGAGGGTAATGGGGGAACCTATGTAGCCTGATCGACAGGGGGAATCTGCCTTTGACCCTGCTGGCCATTTGACCTTCCTTTTCCACCCATATCGTACTTATCAAGGTGTCACAGAGTGAGGAGAAGTAGTGCTTTTGAATGAAAATTTAACGTTGTAGGAATACCGCACAGTGAATTTACATTAGACCACACAATATAATTATATAACTCCATGTTATCGCCATGAGAGATGTGTTAAAGAGTCCTAGCTATGAGCTTGGAAGATAGACGCAACATTTATTCTATTTATCAATAGAATATCTAAACAGTTTTATAATCAAAGCACCTACTAGATATCATATCCGCACTATAGCACTAGGACTAAATACTGACTTTATACTGAACAGTACAGTGAAGAGAATTAGTGTATGACTGCGTTATGTTGGTGTTTAGATAATGCGTGTTAGTGGTACATTGTGCCTACATGTGGATAATCCCTGCTGATCCCACCGTAAATCCTGGATTACACATCTCTATAAGGAGGATTCATACCGACTACACTGCCCTCCACGTGACCTACTCTGATCTACTCACCACCAGGGTGTGCTGAACGCAGGAAGGGGCACCAGGTAAGACATCCACACACCTTCCTTTACCCCTTTAGGCCCGGCGTCCACCTACTACGATATGGTTCCGATATGGTCTACGATGCACCTCCCGATAAAAAATCGAAATCGCGTCGGAAGGTCAACTAATATCGCGGCAGTTGACCATGTTTCTGCGATTAGACACCAATAAAAAACCCATACCATGCGTGGTGGAGTTACATGTCTAGACATATGTCTACGATTTTGCACTTTCCCAATATGTTTCCGATATTTGCTTTTTGTAGCGGTGCCATATCGGTAGGTATGGATTTCTATCGTAGTAGGTGGACCCCAGGCCTTGCATGCGGGGTCTTATATAGAACTGCATCGAAAATCGCATAGAGTTTAGATGCTCAGCAATCAAACTCAAGGCAAAGCTAAGTGACGATTGCAGTGCATCCAAATGAGTCAAGTATTGTTTATCTTACTATTCGCGTGCGGTTCTGGATTTGTCTCACCACTTTTAATGACAATCGAATAAAATTGCAATATCAGATTAATTCAAATTACTTTGCAAATCCAGTAAGGGATGTTTAAATCTCCGTGTTGATGTCTTGTCTTCTCTCTGAAATCCTGGCCACCGATTGGTCAATCGCCTTTGACATCATCTCGTATTCACTCCGCCGCGACCATGGTGTAGTATTGTCACTTTACGAGGGTGATGGTTGAGTATTTCTTTTATCGTTATTCCTATGGCTAAACTTGTACCAGGGGTGAGATAATGTGGCAAAGCCGTAGGCAAAGGGATTTCAGGAAACCTAGTCTAATGTGGTGGGATGAAGGGACATATCGTGTTTGAATACTTAATGCTTACTAAACGCATTTAGTAATCAAGCAAGGTAAGCCCCATTATCTCCCCCAGGGGTCTGTTGCTCCTAGAAATGCGGGGAATGCATTACTCCTGTAATATCAGATTGGTCATGTGGTATCATTAGTTATGATGCGATCCACAAATGGAGCAACGGTTTCCACCTCAGGTCGCTACTCTGTGGTTCGTAAAAAGTGGAGCAACGCCCCCCCCCCCCCAACCCCCGGTAAGATAAGTTTCACTTTGATGATATATCTGAAATTATTAATGAATTGTTAAAAGACTTACCTGATCAACGGTCTGACTTTAATCCATCCCTTTATTTTTTATAAAAAAAACCTTCATTGTTTTGGCCGACTATTCGGTACCGATGGACAGTCGTGAACCACCAAAATAAATTGATCGGTGCTGTTTGGGGCTTATGGAAAATGGCTTGTCGGTAAATCATAACGATTTGATGACTTCATCACGTGATGCATATAACTCATGATCATTAATATTATCTATTTTTATTTCGCGTAGAAATCTCGATGTAGTGTTATCCCTACATTTCGTGTAAGTTTTATCATATTATGTAAAACAAAGCTCGAATCATATAATAAACATCGGAAAATGATGCGGCGATGCACCCCTTGTGGGGGTCCTTTTTTCAAATTGAAAAGAAAAATTCACCAATTATGGTGGCTTTAGAAGGTATGCTACTCAAGGTTCCCGTACCCTACGCAAAGTTGCCGTATACGCCTAAGGTTGACACGTGACCAAAAGATACGGTCGGTGAATTTAGAAATGGTGGACAGTACCGTTTCAGGCCTGCCAAGCATAGCAACCTCCATAGCAACCGGCAGGAAATCGGCGGGACAAAAGCATATCAGATGTAGTTACTCGACAAGGATTGCTATGGCTACTTGGACTATCATAGGTAAAGAAATCTCCATTTTTCTCGATATTTGTAAGGTATATAGGCAAAGGGAAACCGAGTTCCAGTACTCAGTAAGGCTTGGAAAAATTACTGCCTGCGGCCAAGGCCTTGGACAGTAATCTTTCAAGCCTTACCTCGTAACTTTGACTTCCTTTCACCGGAACATAGTTTCACCCTAATATGTGTCTCCCAAAATGCTTCATCTTAGTCATTCCACATCCTATAGCCCTGATACAATGGTAGAGTTTATAGTACTCGGAGGCATCAATCAGACTCAGAAGAGTAAGGATCAACACTCTCTGTTATTGGAGGTCAGATTAGGACCATCTTCTAAGACTATTAACGTTAAAGGTGTTTACTCGTATCCAGGCCCAGAACTAGGTCAGTAAATTGACCTGATCCTTGATCCGTCATTAAAATTTCATGATGTTTGGTCACCTCTCCTCTCACCCCAGAGCCATACACAATCCCATATAAAGCCCGTTTCCATTGGACGACTATTTGGCACCGATCTGCATTCGGGAACCACGATAGATTTTGTTGGTATACCGATGTTAGATCGGTTAATGGAAGTGAGGCCTGCAGAAAACGCTTACCGAATAATTTGGCATAGATTATATAGCATTGCTAATAAAATATAATATATAATAGAAACGATAAATTAATACCGATCTACAGTCGGTGGCACCCCTAACAGACTTTCAGGGCAACTAAAAAAATCTTCACCTTATTCGTCAGCCAATAGAAACAAGATTATAGACTGGCCTCAGTCCCCATGTCCTACCCCTCTCTCCATAGACTAGCCTCAGTACCTGTGTCCTACCCCTCTCTCCATAGACTGGCTTCAGTCCCTGTGTTCTATACCTCCCTCCATAGACTGCCTTCAGGCCCTGTGTCCTACCCCTCCCTCCATAGACTGGTCTCAGTCCCTGGGTCCTACCCCTCCGTCCATAGACTGGCCTCAGTCCCTGTGCCCTACCCCTCCCCCCATAGACTGGCCTCAGTCCCTGTGTCCTACCCCTCACTCCATAGACTGGCCTCAGTCCCTGTGTTCTACCCCTCCCTCCATAGACTGGCCTCAGTACCTGTGTCCTACCCCTCTCTCCATAGACTGGCCTCAGGTCCTGTGCCCTACCCCTCCGCCTGTGCTGTTACCGCTTCCCTTACCCCTCCCCCTACACTCCACCTCAATTCCTTGGCCTGTCAGGCGTTCGGGGAAGTCCAAAATGTTTCAAAGTTGTTTTATTTCTCAATTATATCCATAACCAGAGACTTGAGCACGTCTAAATTCCATCCACAAGACTAATAAGCTAGTATTCATATATAACAAATTTAGTGTTGTCGTATATCATATAAGACGCAATGAAGCTTGGCATTATTTACGGAGTGAGACTGTCAAGCCGCATTCTGTGTATAATATCAACCTCATCGAGTCCTGTTTGATATACAGCCATCCTTTGTTACTTTATATTTATTATAGACCTGAAATCAATAAGATATTACCGTAATTTGGCATAGAAGCCATGCTGAATTGAACGACAACACTATGCCTATATATCAACGTGTTCCGTATGACAAATAGACTTGCCCACGTCTTTGATTATGGACATAATTAAGGAATGACACTACTTTATAACATTTGGACTTCCTCTAACGCCTGACAGGCCCAAGAATCCTAGTGAGGAGAGGTGGGGTAGGTGGATGGGTTAGGCATAAGAGGTAGGTACCTAAACCAGTCTTTATATTGTATGCGGCAATATATGAAGAGACGTCACGAGTTTGAGTCTGAGCTTATTTATGCCACGCATTTTGTCGGCTCCATAATTTCACGAGTCGAAGACGAGTGACATTACGGAGCCAATAAAATGAGTGACATAAGTAAACTCAAACTCAAACAAGTGGCGTCTAGATTTTATCCTACCCCATTTCCATATTTTCTCAGTATCAGAAAGTAGTAGCATAAACAACACTTTATGTCACACCCGTGACATAAACAAATCCCATGTTAAGCCTATGGCGTATTTTATTAGGGGTAGGATAAATACGTAGTGTAGGGAGAAACGGCGCATAACTCTCAGAAGTAAGTGCACTGGCGTACATGACATATGGAAACAGGGATAGGGAGCCAGTGTTGTTCAGGTGTGTTTAGATGAAGTGAGTTTGATGAACGAGGTATGACTAAATGCACCAGGGGCTCGTTTGATAATTTAGGATCGTAAATGAGTACCCATTTCTGTATATCATACAAGGGTTATTGTTTAATAGTATTTAAATCTAAGACAGAATCAGCCGTCCATAAAGTTAATCCATAAGTGTTGAATAAAGTTGACTGACATCATTCCTGGGTCTCTATGGCACATAGAAAAGGATCTATGTAGTTCATGTACGATCTTCGATTATTAAACGGGCCCCAGAACAACGATGAACATTTTTGATTCAAGCACCCTCACTCTGTATCCTTATCCAATTTTTTATCATCATACACTTAAGTATCACTAAAACACCATTTTATTACTCACGGTTGTTAAGTACAGCAAGTCACGTGGTACAGAGACAAACCATAATCGTTCGTCATACAGTGACGAATCAAATCCATACAGCTTACCAGTAAGTGTAAGATGCACAGGTATATTTTTTCATTTGTATCTCGGATTTTTATTCAGGTTATGTTAAAGGCACAGAGGCCTGTCTTCCTAGCAAGCGTGTAAAATTATGGATTTTCATACAACGGCAGTTGGTACATTCATCACCATAAATTGGATATCCATTTGTTTCTACATACTATAGTTGGCGAGCTTATTGCCCAAGGTTAGAGAAGAAAAACTTTGTTATTCACATGATACCATGTCAATTCAATTTATATCTTGTTTATTTACTGGGATTTTTTCCTAGGATTACTATTTTGAGGGTATGCATTTATCCTTACCTTCTAACTGATGTATATGTCAGGGTATATAATGGGTATGGTCTACATAGCTGTACTTATATAGAACGAACTGACCATGCTGTTCATGCCACAAAACGAGATGGGGAATTGTGCTCTTACTGAACGAGGCCCCAGGCCGAGTTTGGTAAATAACATAAATTCCAATGGTGGGTCGTTGTATATTTATTATATACCCAAAATTAAACAAACCTTACCATATATTGGCATAGAAGACATGTCAGCGTGAAAGCCCACACACTGCTGATGTTTCAACGTGTGCAGTATAACAGTGTACGGCACAGGGTTCACTATACAATCTATACTGCATAGAGAGCAGCAGTACGTAATTATCAAATATACTGCATGGGTATATGATAAATGATGATACATATATAAGGAAGAGCTGGTGCAGTGTGAGCTGTGATGAGGGATGTGGCAGGAGAAAGGCCGGCTAGCGACGGGCCAGCGGACAGTGGGAGGCCCCAGGCTACTTATTTATAGTTCCATAAGCCGTGTTGACGTTATCGGGTCTAACAGCAGCCTGCTAAGTGCCAATAGAAGATCAATACTAAAGAGACCGCCATCACTCTCCCCCCAGATACACACCATACCCACTTACCGGCCTCTAGAGTAGCCTGAGTCTATGGTGCTTGGAGATTGTACATATATGTATATAAATATATATATATATATATATATGTATATATATATGTTTATATATGCTGAATATAGGGTGATATCATATGTTGATACGTGGGTGTATATTGTGATTACTGCTAGAGTGTTTATGACCCCCTTTATGTAAGGGTTCTCCCACCGTCCAAACCAATGTATATTAGAGAATGTAGGATGGCTGGGTCATTGATTTATGATCGGACATTCTTGCTATTTACACCACACACAGACACAGACACACACAGACACACACATTAATGTATGTATGTATATATATATCTTTCTACATCCTATATATTGTATCTATATTATTAAATACCTATGTGCGAATGTCTATCAAACATTGCCCGCTGCTAGGGGTGCAGTAATAATAACATTCGTGCCCACAATGACTGTGACCTAATAACTCGTTAAAACGGCGTTTTTTCTTTGGTGTGAGGTATACAATAATCAACAAACATCCTTACTGTAAACGAAATGGTTCTGTTTCTCTGTCAGCCGCTGCCATCTCTGTCATACTGCCTTCCGCCTATAGCGTCAGGCAGTATGAGCTCGACGACTGACCTCGAACAGTAACCGTTACGTTCGCAATAAGAACGTTTCCTGATATCATTGCATATCAGAAGATGACCATACAAGTAGAGTCTACACACAAATCAATAGCGGTCCGATACCCTCTACGCCAGCTACATACAATCTGATGGCAGTTACACAGTACTTACCTTTATGACTAAATGCAGGCAGGGGATGGTCTATAGAGAGAAGCTACTCTATTCAGATATACCTGGCTACAGAGAAACTGCTCTATGCAGACAGCCTGATCTCTGCTGAGAAGCTATTCTCCACCGATTGTTATTCATGGACCCATCTTGTCATATTAATTATTAAAACGATGTATAACTTTTAGTAAGTCTTCATAAGCAATTGAATTACTTGATAATCCTTACAAAGCGAAATACATGCATAGGAGAATCAATAACTAACTCAAATAATGCAATGATCTCTACGTTGTTTTTTTTTGTTTATTTATTCCCGCCGGTTCTATCACATGGGTAGTTCTTCCACCAGAGGTTCGATAAGCATCATACATCGAAGTCAGCAGATATCTTCTTTCAATATTTACAGGTTATTAACACAGTTAACGCACACCAGATTTACGCCACTAGTATTGCTTGTAGATGATGATGGTAATTTCATCTTGGTGAATACATAAATAATGGCAGTGGCTAATACCCTGTAGCTCTTTGGAGTTTGGAATATGCCACAAATTACCAATTACAATATATAAATGTGAATGTTTAAAATTCATCAGGTGGCGCTTCTGCTAACTGTAGGATATGCCTTAAAAAAAAACGGTGAAGAGGCATTGACCTTGGAGTCGACATTTCATTATGGATCATAATTGATCAAAAGGGTGGAAGGCGGGGCTTTAGGAGCTGGTAACGGGCAGGAACCTTTTCTCCTGTTACAAAGCGCCCATACCAGGCTGGAACCAGCGAAATCTGGCGACGCTCTAAATGTCAGACGAACGCAGCTCGCCCCGGTGCATCATGGGAGACGCTCGGGGGGTTGCACTGGGGACCTGTGTACTACATCATGTGGCTGAGTCGCACAGAGCAGACATATTGGTTTCACGACTCTTACACCTAGTTACGGAATCAAAGCCTCTCTGAGTATCGATAATTCAAAGGTGGACCTGGACACTACGATCTATAGATGTTGGTGGCTATGAGGCATTTTCCAATGGCCGACTATTTACTCCGATCTGCAGTCGGGGACCACCGATGCCAGGTCAGTGAATAGAAACAGACATGCAGAGGACTGTTCACCGATTAATTGTGCATAGATTAGAGGGAAACTATGTTCCGGTGAGAGAAAGTCAACATTGTTGCCCAAGGCCTTGGATGCGGGCAGTAATTTCTCTGAGCCTTACCAAGTAACTTTGACTTTCTCTCCCTGGAAACTTGGTTTCCCTATTCCTATATACCCTCAATTATAGTTTGATGGTGATAAATAGCATTATTTGCTTACCCACCATCAAACGTGAAGCCAGATCCAACCTTATCGAGTAACTTGACACCATGGACTATCTGATTGGTCTAAACATCAATCTGTGGTAGTAAACGTCAGCCTTGGGTGGTATGTTATTCCACCCCCTATATCATGGTATAACCATTGAGTGTTTAGTCATAGGTATATAGGAATACATAATCACACTTCTTTTGTGTACAGGTAGGTTCTACTTTAATCCTCCCCTCAGTTTCAGAAGGAATTGCCCTGTGTATCATCTCTATTGTATGGCCATGATACAACGTTCTCAGCAAACCTTATGACCAGTAGGGTAATGTCCAAGGTAGGGATGGTGGGCCAGTGGGTTAAAAGATATCAAAGATGGATCAAATATTCTAAATAGGTAGCCACAAAAAATACCCCCATGTATTTCTGTAAGTGCTTACTGAACATGCAATTGCAAAACCTATCAGGTCATGTGCATCTTGTGTTTCATGGAGGGGCTAGACCCTTCAAACTGAATGAGTCACATAGAGATTCAAAGAACAGCAGGTGCAGAAATCGATTCCTGAACTCCAATGAAAATCAATAGAGACTCACACGCCAGAGTTCTGTTTAATTTTCCTATCGAAACCATCGATTTGGAAAAAAGGAAATCTTCACCTGACAGGAATGATTGATGGTGTGCTTGTGAACATAAAGAGTTAATCTCAGTCTGCATCACCAGCTCTTACAACATGTGTGAACACACCTCCAACACCACAGGGTAAACACACATATTAAAATATAGTGTAAACACAGCTCCTGCACTGTAGCATGAATACACCTCCTTCATCATAGTGTAATCACACCTCCTACACCACAGTGTAATCACACCTCCTATACCACAGTGTAATCACACCTCCTACAACACAGTGTAAACACACCTCCTACATGGTAGTATAAAAGCACCTCTTGGACTACAACATAGTATAATCACACTTTCTACAACGAAGTGTGAACACACCTACACCATAAGGTGAACACATCTTTTAGATCATAGAGTGAACACACCTCCTACACCATAGTGTAAACACCGCATCTACGACATAGACTAAACACAGTGTATACACGATAGTGTGAACACACCTCCTACACCATAATGTAAATATACCTCCTACACCATAGTGTGGACACACCTTCTACACCATAATGTGAATATACCTCCTATACCATAGTCAAAAGACACCTCCTACACCATAGTCAAAAGACACCTCCTACACCATAGTTTATAATACACACCTCCTTCTGCATAGTGTAAACACACCTCCTTCTCCATAGTGTAAACACACCTACTACACCATAGTCTAAACACTCCTCCTACACCAAAGTGTAAACACTCCTCCTACACCACAGTATGGACACACCTCCTACACCATAGTGTGAACACACCTCCTACACCATAGTGTAAACACACCTCCTTCACCATAGTCTAAACTCCTCCTACACCATAGTCTAAACACACCTCCTACACCATAGTGTGAACACACCTCCTACACCATAGTGTAAACACACCTCGTACTCCATAGTCTAAACACTCCTCCTACACTATAGTGTGAACGCACCTCCATCTCGTCTGCTAGCAGCTCACGATCCACGACCTACTTACACCCAGTCTTAATTGCGAATCCTACCTTCCCGTATAAACCCATCCTAAGCAATTTGCTGGTACCTCGAGCAGGTGCTGACGTGTTGTTTGCCTTGACGGCAACCAGCGTAAACGGCTAATGAGTTTAGGCGAATAATGAGGCCTGATGTCGGGGGTCTCTTAGGCCTGCTCTTCAAGCCTAGCCACTAGGGGGCGCCAAGTGGCGGTGGGATTAAGGGATGATCCGATTAGGAGGCTGGGAGCATGCGCAGTGACCTCTGAGAGTCACGTGTGCGTGTAGAGGGACAATGAGTGCAGTAACTACGACACTAATGTGCAGTAATACGTAAATGGCGATACCTGTGTGTCCCATAGCTATGGAGGCTGAACGATGACTGAATCATACATAGACACTGCGGGTAAACAGGGCATTAATGGAATCTGATAATTAAATTGGCAATCTCTATCACCATCCCTGGGCCATAGAAGCTGAAACCTTGATCATGTTATAGCCACACCAGGTCGAAATATGCTGTAGATATTTTACTATAGGTCTTTATTCATTACTCACCTTTATGAATAGAATATGAAAAAAACCCAAGAATTTCCATGTTAGAGAGTCTGCGTTAATATCAAGAAAGGTAACAAAATTTCATAGGGAGTGTGTATTACAATAACTATTATACAAAAAAATATATGCAAATTTCTCGCTTATATATTTCTATAGAAGTGATTTCTTTTGCAGAGAACAAGAAATTTTATATAGGAACTGAAAATGGAGATGGGTGGGTAATAACTGCAAAAGAAATAAGTAATGTTGTACTCTTCTATGTAATCTAATATGCAAATAGCCATGTGACTATAGCTCTAAAGAAACACTCGTTAAAGATGATAGATATAGTCGAAAATGAATTTGCTGAACAAAATATGAAAAAATTGTTAACAATGAACGATCCACATCCTACAAATAGAATTTACATGTATATGCAAAAGCAGGTGTAGCTTCATCGTGTATAGCAGAGAGCATACAACCTCGGACATGAGGGACACTATAACGCGATAGCTCGCCACCCTTACATCAATATTTGTAGACGCTCCGTCTGCGTCATGTCCGCTGCCAGCTATTTGTAATGCCAACATATGCCTGCCTCTCACCAACACAGAGGTCAACTACATACTGACTGAGAGTGGAACGTGTATCAGGCATGGAGCAGTATTGACCGCAGTTAGATTTACCTACTGTGTCATAATTGCCCCTTTTATCACTGTGAAAAGGGAGGTATATGGTTTTCATATTGGTATTGCCCGTTTTACGTCTTTTAATAGGGAGGTATATTGTTTTCATCTTAGTATTGCCCCATTTTTACCCCTGTGAAAAGGGAGGTATATTGTTTTCATCTTGATATTGTCCTATTTCTACCCTTTGAAAAGAGAGTTAAATGGTTTTCATCTTGTTATTGCCCATTTTAACCCTTTGAAAAGGGAGGTATATTGTTTTCATCTTGTTATTGCCCATTTTACCCTCTTTGAAAAGGGAGGTATATTGTTTTCATCTTGTTATTGCCCATTTTACCCTCTTTGAAAAGGGAGGTATATTGTTTTCATCTTGGTTTTGCCCCCTTTTAACCCTTTAGAAAGGGAGGCATATCGTTTTCTAGTTTTATGTTATGGACATCATTAAGGTATGAATGCAACGCCTCGTGAAATCACTACGGGCAGACAACTCGCGAAATTTAAACATTTATATGAAATTCCATGACATTCATCCTAGTCCTTAGCTCACAAACCTGCGATTTTATGTGCGCGATTCCGGAAATCGCTGCGTTTCTCGCTTGGTGTGTCTCCAGCTTTACCCAGCCACAGGTGGTCGTCCTTAAAGGGTTAAACGTGAATATCGAACACGTGGTCGTCTTCAGTTATTGAGGCTTTTAAGTTTGTTGACACTTTGTGCCGGCTCAGCTTCACGGCTTGGCTTTACTGCTGCCACCATTCCTACCCTAACTACCGGTTTGAGTGTTGGAGTTTGTCTTATGGCAATGCCCTCTACTGATCCAGCAGGTCAGACAAGCAAAGTGGGCTCTCGTTAAAACCGAATATTACCCTAATGTGGCGTTTCCATCTGCCGATTATGACCACCGACTCTGGCATTTAGCACCGACTATGTGATACTATTTTGTGCAATAATCGTCAGGTGGAAACAAATATGGTCAAGGATTTTACTCTCCTATATTACTCAATATTGCAACACCGATCGACTTTTGAGATCATTGATGAAATCAAGCCATGTTGAATTAATAGGTGGTGGCGACTAAAATTGGTCGGTGACTACCTCCGTTTCCGTCTGAAAACAGTGTCTTTTCTCAACACCACCGATTCCTATGTAAATCTAGACCCATTGATTAATTGGTGCACCTGGAACACACACTCGGTCGTCAGGTAGAAGTGTGTGCTTTGAGGTTGACAATCACTGGCATAGTCATACTGTCAAGGAGGACCACCGACCGATAGGGTGCACATGATCGGCGGGGTGTTCATCGGTAGGTGGAAACATCGCATTAGTTAGCCACCAGTATGATCCTACCGTTTTATTACCCACCTAATACAAAGTCTCCTGAGGAAAATAACCTCTGTTATCATCATTGACCCATCTCTGGTGTCACAATAGTTGTAGACAATCTTTTTGGGCCTAGAAATTGCAGTTTTATGTGCAGTTTCGCTATCTTCTGGCTCATCAGGCACCTCTGGGACTAGATGATCGGAATTTAGGGTTTTATTCACTCTGTTTGAGTACCCAGTGTCAACTATATATTTTTTTCACTTTGTTTGTTGACATTCAAAATTTGTGCGTGTACTAGATGAGTGTGTCTGTTGTGGTACACAACCTCTATATCTCTTGATCCTATGCCGTTATGGTATGGTTGTTTTTTGTTGTTGTTTTTTTTGATGATTTTATTAAGGTTGAAGAAACTACACAAGACAGTTCGCCGGATTCGGCAACGGCCGATCTGCCATCCGGTCCCTCAAATGTACAATTCGAACACTTAGTCTTATTATATTGATTTACAGCGTAGGGATGTCTTCAGATGTGTGTTACCTGCTCATGTTTTCAGCCTGGATTGCGAGGCATAAGCTGATTTTTTAGAAACCCAGGTAAGTCAGACTTATGCTGACAACCAGTAAATATTTGGGAAATAATTATTGTATATATCCATCGGCGACCCAGCCCGGTGATGCATCACCTGATCCTGCGTGGTGAGGAATAATCTGCTGCTAATGGGTTGAAACATTCCGCTTATTTCTGGCAATGAAATATTAATCGCATTGCTCTTAATTTAGCAGATAGGATCTGCACCGGAAATCTTAGCTAAGCCAGATCAGTGTGACAGGTCTACATTAATCAGATCGGTGCGATCTCTCCACCTGTACTTCCTGCAGTTGCCACTAGGTGCGTGAGGAGCAGCCGTTTATATACACTGGCCGCCAGAGCTACACTACGCCAGCTGTGGTTTGGTTAAACCCGTGGCCGCCTTGACCCACTACCTGTACGTTTCTCTTACTCTCCCAACAGATATTTTTATGTGATCTGGACCTATGGTTTGAGAATGCATTCAATTCTCACTCTTGAAGCTAATTTTCCAAGCTAATATTCCCTTTTCTCTATATCTTTAATCAAATAACCTTAAAGGTAGACTTTACTATTAATTTTGTCAGCTATGAATATATATTAATGAGTATTTCAGCTCTCAGAATCCACCGATAAACAAAGCTGCTTGGTCTGAGAGTAAGAATTCGTGGACATGACCAGGTTTAACCTTACCAACTTCTAAGTTTGAACACAGTGTAGACAGTGGTTGCGGCCAATTTACCGTTTATAGGGTGTAGATAATGTAAAGCAATAGCCCCACCCTCTACCAAGTCATCCAGTATGATGGTTAATATTCAACAGCCAATATAAAGATGGCAGACACTGTGTTTACATTCTGTTTAAAACGGGATGTTCTGACCAATAAAGAAGCTATGCTCTCTGATCTTCTCTCATTACCCTTGTGTCAATTACCCATAACAGACCATCTGAGTGCAGACCATCAAAAACCCATTGAAATGGTCTTTGAAGTACAGGATCATGGCTCTGGCTAAGTCGTTTACGGCAAGAGACCTATAGGGAACAGGGTGATTGCAAGTTCCACCATCATCTGCCAGGAAATTGTAATATTGTAATATAGAGCCAGTAGAACAACATCCAGTGATGAGCTACTTACCTAAATAAAATTGACCAAAAAACAAAACAAACAAAAAAAGGAAAAACTTCTTCAGACAGACTTTAACCAATAAGACCACACTTTATATACACAAGGAACAAATGGTATGTTCATCATTGATGAGTGAGAATGGAATTATGCAAAACATACAACGCAATGTTTGGGTTTTATCCAGTTTGTGGGTCATTCGCTGTAACCCATTTGGCAATCAGTGAATTGCTGGCCACTTCTACAAATGGATTCTAGGGTCCAAATATATCAGTCGCCAATAGGTCAACGATGTAGTTAAGTCAGTAGTGATTGATCATGGTGTATCCTTGGCACTTCTTGAAGGCATTTAGGGACTGAACATCTAAGCCTTTACCAATGTCACAGAGCTGGCACACAGATAGTGAAGGTTTATTGTGTGCAGCATGCCGAAAGTATCTATAATCTGTCCCTAAAACAGGCAGTATATCAGAGCTTGACCCACACCCAACAAGACTTAAGCCCCATTTCATTGGTCAACGAAAATGGCAACTACTTTTTGAGTTACGTATATGGAGAGACGCAGCATAGACCTTCACAAACCACTGACACGACCACTCTGAGGTAGGCTTGGGTGAGCGACGCCGTGTTTTGGCGCGGCGTCTCCCGTCCAGTCCTGTAAGCTAGTCTCTGATTGGTTCAGCCGTTGACTGGAGAGTCACGTGGCTGTTCATTGGTCGATGTCGTCCCGCCGTTACCCTCAAAGTCTCTTGCTGGTGGCCACTGACTTCATGTAGTTATCAAATAATCGTGCAGTTGACAACGTAATAGATGACGTAGTTATATCCTCGCTGTCGCTTGGATATTACTACGCGTCAACTTCTTGGAGATTACTGCCACTCATACACAAAAAACCAGTCATTATTGTGTATTTAAACCATAGAAGCCCTTCCTGTGCCCCAATAGATCTGTCTCGGCGCTCGATGGTGCAGAAAGCTGCTATGAGCGACGCGTCCACGCCGACGTGTTGTTTGTAGTGCCATGATCAATATCTCCATCAATAACTGGTGCCTACCATCTGGTCCTGCCATGTCTAACCAATCAAGACTCATTCAGATAATTGACTCTAACAGGCTAGGGCTCTCATGCCGTGTACATGTAGAGATAACAAACGGCTAGATGAGTGTGCTGACCTAGTTTTAGTCTTTTAACGATTGTCTGTTGCATTCTGGTTGCGCTATCAGGGTGCTGACTATATGATTAGATAGGGCGAGGCTTAATTATGAATAATTATATATGCATGGCATCGCATGTTGTAATTTCAGAATTTAGATTATAGCATCAGACCTAGAGATCCCCTCTATATTGTTATATTATGATAACTAGTCTTTTTATGATATCAATACAAGAATAGATAGTACAGTCAAAATGGGCCTAACTAGCCACAAAAAGCAATGGATTTATTTCCAGTGGCATTAATCTGAGAAAATGAAAATCGAAAATAATCCAACTGATGGAAGTAGTATGTGTATTCACGAGGCTTAGCAAATAACACGTCCAGTCCCACCGCTATTGCGACCACGGATAGAGAGAAAAGGGAAAAAAGATTTTCCAACCTGGGGGCTACTTGCTAATCCCAACGGAACGAAAAAATTCCAAACACAACTGATGGAAGTAGGTCAAATTAGCATAAATCCAATATGGCTACCCCAGATCTATAAATTCCATACTTCTGGTTTGAATTGAGGTGGGCACACGATTTAAAATGCTAAATATATGTTTTATTTGTTGGGGAGTTCATACAAATCATTAGAAAATCATATCATTTTAGAAAATCGATGTAAATCCAATATGGTTGCCTGGAATCTATGAACTACCCTAATTTGGGATTGAATAAAGATATAAATCTGATCTAAAATAATAAAATGTGTTTTCGGAAGGGGGAATCCATACATATCACCAAGGAAATCATATCTTGCAATATAGCACCAGCCCTAGAAAACACATCTATATAATCACACTTTAATTATGGCTCCTACCATACAGCTCCAGACCTAAACCTAGACAATTGATCAACTTTTAGGAAACTAAATACCCGTCATTCTAAGGCCTCTCAGTGTAGCCTGCTAGTTTACAAGTAAACTTTCTATTTTTTCTACACTACTGACTTGGCCCTGTAAGGAAACTGTGAGGAAACTAAACAGACAACATTCTGAGGCTCACCAATATATCCTGCGAGTTTGTAAACTTTCCCTACACTACTGACCCAGGTAGGAAACTTAACAACCATCATTCTAAGCCGGCGTCTACACCAGACGACTAAATAAGCGGCGACTGTAGATCGTCAGGACATGAGTCGTCAGGTGGTGGCAATGTCTACTGCAAAAGTCATCGACCTCAGAATGTACTTACTTTTGCATCTCAAGTATTGAAAAAACACCTACATTTTCACCTCCAGTAGTGGATAACACCTTCTATGGAGGCGCCCAGGGAACATTACCTATCTGCCCTATAGTCAGGTAAGCTGTGCCGTGCGGGAGGTAGGTGAGCACTGCAGTTCGGTATCAGGTAAATATTGAAGTAATAGGGAGAATAGTGAGCAGTGCAGTGTACGGCGTTGCAGCTGTACTAGACCGAGTGTGAAATACGGAAATCAAAACGAGGACGTTGTACCACGTGACGCCAACTTCAAACACGCCGGCGTCTCTGTAGAGGGCGCAGTAATCAATACTCATATGTCTGCACAAACAAGACGGTGCGTTACCCAGTCTCTGTGTCATCTCTTAGTAGTGGCGACTTCCCAATATCTAATCATGCTTATAAGGAAGGGTGCGATAATAGAGTAGTATATAGAGACATAGTTGGTGCGACTGAATGGGATCTGATCAGAGATATTCTGGTCAGAAATACTCACCGAGTTCAAAGAATGACCTGAATGTTTCCGATCATAGCATTGAGGGACAGAAGGAATTCAGGTACACTCGATATTTCTCTTTATTATAATATACCTAGGAATCATTACGAATACCATTCTATAACTCACGATATAGCAGAATGACAGTGGTCACGTGGTACGGAACTCGGACGGAATTTGTCCCCCTGGTCAGGAAAAGTAGGACACTGGCCTATATATATAGGTATATAAAAATCATCATACATAGCACAAGGCGTTCAATTTAGCTCAGAAATGTTGAATGAATTAAGGAATACCTGCCCTTAGTTAGAATGGTCACAACTTTATCAGTTATATCTAAAAGGAGAAAATCCTATAAGGAAATTATACCAATAACACCCCCAGTATTTCTCCTATACCATTAGAAAAAAATACACCGAAATTAAGAGATACCTACCCTTAGATAGAGTGGTCACAACTTAATCAGTTATATATAGAAACAGGATTGTTGTGGAGTAATCTTTTGGTTACCGAACACGTTTCGCCGGAGGTTTCAACCAAGTTCTTGAGAAAGAGGTTTAAACCTCCGGAGAAACATGTGAGGTTCCAGAAGATTACGTACACAGGTATGCATACTGTTTCTGTATTACTATATACCTCAAAAATAGTGAGTTATACACCTTATTTAAAATGTATGAGCCATTTCAAATCTAATTTTGGCACACAACACTCCTAGCGTAAAGTGGAATACACCCCCACCTTCAAATAGTCTCTAGTTCTGTCTGCTCTCACCAGATGGCGTTTTCATGCTTCAAAACTCTCTCCCAGGTTGGTGCAGAGATACAAGCAGCCCAACGTGCGAAGCAAAAATCTCCTCTGATGCTAATATCTAAAGATCTCCAAATTTTTTCATATAAGGCCCGGCGTCCACCTACTACGACATGGCTCCGATATGGTCTAATATCCTACCCCTAATATAAAACCCCATAGGCTTAACATTGAGCTTCCGTATGCCATGCTGACTGGCATACAGAGTTTTATATGCCACTAGTGGCATACAGAATTGTTATCATGTGATATTCCAAAATCGAGGAGACAGGGTAGGATAAAATCGTGGAGATTTATCTCCGGACTTCACTCGCCTTCGCCTCATGAAGTCACTATGCCAAACCTCAGTCGTGGCATACTCATCCAGTTTTACGATTCGATGCACCTCCCGATGAAAAATCAAATTCGCGTCGGATGGTCTCCTAATATCGAGGCAGTTGACCACATTTCTGCGATTAGACACCGATGAAAAACCCATACAATGCGTGGCGGATTGGCATGTCTAGACATATGTCTACGATTTTGCACCTCCCCGATATGTCTCCGATATTTGCTTTTTGAATCGGTGCCATATCGGTAGGTCTAAATTTCTATCGTAGTAGGTGGACGCCAGGCCTAACTGTTTACATGGTGTTCATTGTCTTCCGCTACAGATATCACTCAGCTCCAATTCCGCTCCACTTCCGCGATACAAACAATCATATGAAATGTCGTGACGTTTCTTGATATTACAGTGTTCTCTTTGTAAGGCCGCCACTTCACTGATGAGAACAATTTGGCTCAGCCTCAATGGTGGCCGTTATAGTGCCCATCATACTATACTTTAATAATTCACTCCTTACCCAACTATTACCACATGGCAACATCTCAATGTGCAATACAGAGGTTATTGTGTATACTCCTATAACGTGGTTCATAATTGGTATATGTAGAGATGGAGGTTCTATATGCCATGCCCTATAGAGACACTCGCAATATTACAACATCATCACAGATAGAATTTTACATAATTTCACGCTTTCATGTGGCTAGCGGGTTCAATAATTTCCATATAATTCTCACAGGACTAACCATATAGATAAATAATTTAGGCTGATATGGTCCAAGCTCTTTGTTTGCTTTATGTAACATGCTCTCTCATTGGCTCTTGCTATATCACGTGACACATTACCTATAAGGAAGTATAACGGACTGGCAGCGGATGTAGACAATCACCATTGTGTTGGTAAGTAGGCAACAGTGTATGAATACGATACTTTGTGAATAGCTGCCACCTTTGGAACCTTACTATTGGCCTAATACCACCACAAACTTACGAAACTTTGGTAGCTTTAGGCCACGTAGCTATTGTGTTATGGAGGCAGCCATCTTGCCCCCCCCCCCCCCACTCCGAACAAACCACCAAGGTCCAGTTACCAATAGAGTTGAGTAAAAATATGTTTCCTGGCTTGCCATAGAGGGGTTTTCACCTAGTCTCAGTATTATCAAGAGATAGTGGTTATCTTACAATTTCCTGTGCCCTATAGACGTCTTTCCATTGCCTGGTTATTCCACAACTACCTGAACATGAGAACCACAGACCGATTATTTTGGGACCAGTGACACAAAATCGTTGAATGGAAACCAATTAGTCACTTATTGTATTTGCTCCACCTTTTGTACTGTAAGTTGCATACTATGACTACATGTATATATATTTTTTACATTTTCTTCTAATGTTCATATTATGTTTCTGGAGGCCACTGTAGGTTGGCCTATTCCTATATACCAGCACTCTATGGTTACGCCATGCTACAAGGGGTGAAACACCTCATGTTTACTACCCAAGGTTGATGTTTATTACCCAAGGTTGATGTTTACTACCCAAGGTTGACGTTTACTACCCAAGGTTGACATTTACTACCCAAGGTTGACATTTAGACCAATCAGATCGTCTCTTAAAAAATCCATATGAAAAGCGCAGAGGGGAGAATACATAGAGTGTCGTAACTCGTAACTTTGACCTCGTAACTTTGACTTCGTCTCACTGGAACATGGTTTCCCTTTATTTCCAACTGCCCATAGTGACTTGAGTCATTCATGATATCTTTACTTTTATACCAAATAAACTTCAATGGTCAATTTACCATTTAACTGAAATGTAACAATTGAACTAGAACTCATCATCATCATTCATAATTGTATTTAATATTTCCCAAATTGCCAAGATGTCGCATTGCAGCAAATGGGTTCCTAACAGATGCACCGTATATACATTTATACATTGTTATTCCAGTGATAGATGGATTATGATTGAGAAATATATTACTATGGTGTGATCTCTACCGATGGGATTTGCCATGCTATCTTAAGTCATCAGTAAAATATTTCTTTTATTGGCTGTCGTGAATTGACTCTTGACAGACCATCAGATTAAGATGAATTAACACAGATCCCGATTCGATGGCAGATTGTCCATCTTTTATGGAGAAAAGAAAGTATTCGGGCTATTAGTTCCTAATGAAGCTATTAACCTATTAACCTAATTATCACCCCTTCCTCGGAGCCTGTTGTACCGTGCGGAATCACCCAAATAGTCTCCCACCACTTGTGGATTCCTAGAAGAGTGCGTGCTGTAGAATCGGGTTATGAATGATTTACTGACCTAATTGTGAGTGTGTGAAAGCTGCCATTTGTATCCAAGCAGAGATCCTGAGCCGGTGGTAAATGCTGAGCCCAAAGTATCTGTTCGGAGAGTGCAATGGCACTGGAACTTCCATCCCTTACTCTCCTGGTACATCCTTCCCCTTACTCTCCTAGCACACCTTTCGTTTCACTTCGTTTGTAAGCTAAACCAAGGATCTGCTGTCAGAGTTCGGGAGTTCCACGTGAGCCCGCAAACTGATGAGGCAAGTTTACTTGTCGAACATAAAGTCACTCTTCGAATATTGTGCTTCCATATTTGATAGCTATCGGAAACTAGATCAACAAACCCTTGACAAGTTACATAACCGAGGTCTAAAAATTGTTCTGAACAGACCCAGTCGCAATCAATCGATCGCAAACCTACACACAAAATGTAGAGTAATTCAACTCTGGAAGCGCCGTAAGAAACAGCTACTAACTTTGATGTACAGGAACAAATTTAATAGTGACTGGCTCGACCCAGTGGAGAGACGAACTCGTTCCAAGGATAGGGTCAACTTCAAGCTTGACTATACCAAGAGCTCTACAGTGTTGAGGTCGCCCTATTATCGGGGAGTCAATGAATTGAACTCTTTGTCTACCGCAGCTCAACACACCAATGACCTAAAAAGCTTCAAGGATATTATTAATAGACTGATTCAGTATGAATATCTCGAAAATCCAAATTACATTATTACATCATCCATAGTTCTCCCTTTCTGTTGGTAGTATTAAGTTAATATTATTTTGATCTCGATGTATTATTACGAACCAGACATATTGTACCTGCGATGTATCCAACAAGTGTCTGAAAAACTCAGCATTGCCTGAGAGACACTTTTTCCTAAATAAAAAAAAAAGAAGAAAAAAAAAGAGAAAAGGTAAAGGGTACACCACTTGTCCTATAGATCTTCACGTAGCCCTAGGGGAAGTGTTGTGTGTGGGTAGAGAGAAGTGAGAGTGGATTCTAGGAACCTCTGACTGACAAAGCAAATTCTAGGAACCCCCGTGACTCAACTTGGGATACGTTGAAGTCAGTGAAAGTGAAGTCTATGAAATATTCGTAGGTACTTCCGGCTGCACTTCCGGTGAGCTTCCCCCAACTTTGCTGTCCGCCTTTGGTCGTTCAATAAATGTTTTTTTATCTGCAAAGGCCAAATTCCTTAAGAGGCATTGGATCGATTTGCTATTGAGCAGTATCCGTCGATATGCCTTTATCAGCGACTTCATGCCAGGTTAAGTGTATTTAAGTCTATGTCAGGGGAGCAGTAGCTACAGGGTTGGGGATAGACATGCCTACCTCCTACTATAACAGACTACAACGCGCTACGATAGACCTCCATTTTTTAATTAAAGTCTGCCCCCACCTACCACGATTCTGGTCCCGATTGGCCTTACGATGGCCTTCCCGACACCATTCGGATTGTAGCCGGAGGTCTGGCAAAATCGTGGTAGGTGGAACAGGTTTCTGCGATTCCTTCTACGACAGCTCATGATAGGCTGCGATGAAAACGCCAATCGTAGAGGTCCTGATGTTGGAAATTTTGTAGCCTGTCGTAGGGTATCGTAGCAGCCGCTAGTTTCGTCGTGGAGCTATCGTGACCATAGTTTATGTTATTGGTCCCCCCAAGGCGTTGCCACGCTCTACGATTTCAAACTGTTGGACCTATCGGGGACCTCCCGATAGGTCACGATTTCCCCATTTCAAATCGTAGCGATCGGGAAGCATGTCGTGGCCTATCGTGGTATGTGGGGGTCCCCTCTAAGGGTTCATAACATGTTTACACATATACACAGGCTTGGCAAGCCGTTCTTCTGCCCGGTCCCTTTACACTCATTAAACAAAGTCCACAAGGCTGTAGCTAGAATTGACATTGTGCTACTACAAATTGTAACACAAACTACCTTATCTCATGTAAAGATGTGCAATGTCGACGATGCTCATCGCCATCATGGGCAACATTTTAGTGTGTTGGCAACAAATCGTAGAAACTTGATGCTTTCCGTGTTGCCAAGCGCTGCAAAGGCACTGCAACACTTGATGAAAGTCAAACATGTTTGACTTTCGTAGCACGTCATAGCCGTGTGTTGCAGAGCTTTTTCACAAAACCTGACTAATTGATGCTAAGCTCTATGATTGCACTATGATTTCGATTTGTGTGTCGCAGAGCTCGCCGACGCGTTAATCATAGCGAAATAATACTTGGTAGAACCCCCTCATTGACAGCAACTCCTTCGTAATGGGATTAGCTTCAGGAATTGTTCTACCATGGCCGTTGTCATAGCGCCTAAACGATGGCATCATGGTATTAAATGAGCACGAGTATAGCAGTGGCTTCCACTTCTCTTTCTAGATCTATATATAGAAGATTCTATTGTGATTCCTGCATTTATTGATTACCTTGAAGCATTCTAATTCAGAAAGGTTTAATATCATAGATACGTTGAAGTATAAAGCTGCAAGGAACATTAAAATAGCGTAAATAAGGTAATAATGATATATTACTATATTATTATAATCCCCAAATTAGCCTTCATTTTAAACATTCAAACAAATTGAAAAGAGTTTTCTTGTTATGTACTAGGCTTGACAAATACCGAAACAACAGACTCTGGTTTCAAGTCTGGAGTATACATGACTGCACCATCAAGGACAGACAATGCCACCCGATCACTCACCCTCAACAAGTACAAGGCCGACCACCCGATCACCTATTGTTAACGGATCACGTGACCTAGCCCGTGTGCGCACGCATCATCCAAGTGTAAAAGACTAATCCCTCAGTCAGACGTCGACACCTCCAAGGTCAGTCCAAGGTCAGACGGGGGTGTAGAGGTGACTACTTCTCCCCTGGAGGTTCGATAAGGTGCTTTGTGTCTGTGGGAGGTGGGTGGGTGGATTCTTTGTGCCACAGGGCACACTGGAATTGGTTACCCTGTTGGCTATAGGGAGCCAAAGTGAACCCGCTGAAACCACAGATACCCACCTACAAAACAATGTTTCCGGTGGCCAGTAAGAACGAGGCTTAGTGCTAAAGCTATGGGGGTTTGAGGCTAGACTTATGTTTTTGGTCTCGTTTGTTACTTTTGAAGTGAAGTTTATAACTATCGTCTCTGAATAACTTTGTTTCAAAACTACGATGACAGTTGTTAAGTTTATTAAAAATTTGGATCTAAAAGATTGGAGAATGAGACATATAATCTCGAACCTACATAGGCTAAGTACTGAGTGCCGATACCCGGAAATAGTATTTTGTGACCGGCTATCTGTGGTTGGAGCGGGTTCACTTTGGCTCCCTATTAGATATCATTGGTTAGCACGAGAGGGTTTGTTACTAAGTTTGGAGTACTGTACATGTATTTATTCACCCCCTGGTATTTTTACCCATTGGCTTAAAAATGGGACTCGTACTCAATGTCCATGAAGTATTTAGAAAGAATACTCGATGGGGGGATAATGTCACGGATGTTAGCCAGTTAGTCAATGTGAGGGGTGAGGTGCATTCAGGAACCTATATAACTTTACGGTCCGAGCACAATCCAATCTCATTTGATTTGCGACGTACGTCATTAACGTGGCTTTGCCTTGTGAAGTGCTGCGCTATTCAAACTCAATGGAATATGAGCTTTTATCTCACCCCAGATATTTTTTCTCCATAGACTTAACATTGGTATCTAACGCCCATTAGATATTTAGGAAAAATATCCAATGGGGGATAATGTCAAAATGTTAGCCCATTAGCCCATATTAAGGGTGAGATAAATTCAGAAACCCATTCAAGTTTAGGGTCACAGCTCGATCCCATCTCATTTGAATCAAATAGTAATTCACGCGGCTTCGCCTTGTGAACTACTATGTGATTCACACTCGATGGGACACGGGCTCAGACCCTAAACTTTCATGGGTTTCCTCTATATTACCATGAACTTCCATAGGTTTACAACTGATAACAGCGGTTGTCCCCTGCCAATCACCTGGCGGATGATGACAGAACTAACAATCACATTTTGCCCTCATCTTAACCATCATATAGCAGACCTTCTCTTGACCTTCAAGACATCACCCTCAGACAGTAGGTTAAGACCTGGCTGACCTTGGTATGACCTTCACGCAATGACCATGACCTTTACCTTATGAATCACATCCTAACGTGCTGGCTCGCCCAGTACGATAGATTTTCCATATAATATCTTGGTATTTCTTACAGTATCACGATATGTCTTACCTTCTTTACCTTGGTATGGCACAAGCGATCATATGTGTATTTTCACGGAAGAATGTGTTGCTGTTCTACTATTGTGACACCTCACGATCTATTGCCCGACATACTGCGGCAAACCTCAATCTATTACGACAAGAATTGTGAAGGTGCATCATCGTACTGATACTTCATGGCAAAAATGCACACGATTACTCAAAACCTAGCCCGACATAATGTCATAACAAATCTCGCTATACCGTGTGTGCTGGTGGAAGAACCCCTTCAGATAATCTTATCTAACCTTTTCTTTGGCACCTGTCCGTAGATGGCAGGTTAGTTGAAGGCGTTATCCTGTCCTCATAATGCCAATGCTGTGTTCTCTGTCGTAGGTCGTGGTTATACGTCCGGCTCTGGACCTTACCCTACACTTACACGTCTGAGACAATAACCGTATTTTCCAGCCTACACGATACTCTCATAGGGCATCACCATCAGCGCTGCCTAGTGAGCCAACCAAGTACTATAACTCAGACGTCATTAGCATACAGGAAAATAGGTATAGGATATGAATCATATACCCATATATAATGTCTGTAATTATCAAGCTATGCTGCCTATGTTGTGCTTTACTGTAGCCAGTCATTAAAACCCGTACGCATCACTTAGAAAGCCATACATACTCCTTTGAAAGCCATACATACTAATTTGAAAGTTCTTATCATTTACCTAAGCCTGGTATAAATGTCTATAGGCTTAACGTTAAGAATTCATGCTCAACAGGCTTGTGAGTACGCTCACTTATACTCAATGGGTAATAAACAGATAGATATTTCCAGGCTAAGATAAAAATCAGAAACGACCGCTTGTATCTGAAACCGGACACTGTTGTGTATTTATGTACTTCTCATACAAATATCTTTGAAAGGTATTATCATTGAAAATATTGCACTTACTCTGCGAGCTCATGCAATATTTTTATCAAAAGGAATGCGATACGCGGGGCCGTCCCAACAAGGTAAACATGTATCACTAAGTACCACCAGTCGCCGACTGGCGGGAAGCATGCCGTTCACACTCCCCGATTTGACGCGCTAGTCGCTGGAAAGTACCACTATAGTCGCCGATTTAGGCCTGGCGTCCACTGAGCTCCCGATAAACTACGATTGGCCTTATGATGTACGGCGAGATACAAAATTGATATCGCATTGGAAACTCAACTTTAATCCGTAGCCGATGCACCCCGATGCACGAATCGTAGGGTCTATCGTAGGGTATCAGGAGCTCAGTGGACGCCAGGCCTTAGGCCCTGCACAAACCAACGCCGATTCTGTTCCAGATAGGCCTTACGATTGACTTCCCGACACCATAACGATTCTATCGTGAGGTTAGCAAAAATCGTGGCAGTGGAACAGGTTTCTGCCATTCACTCTACAGTACCCCTCGAACGCATACCGATAGGCTGCGATTGAAGACCCCAATCATAGAACTCCCGATAAAATCCAACTTGTTGGATTTTTCGTAGCCCATCATAGCCTATTGCAGTGGATTTAATGGAAGAATATCTCTTCTGGGTGAGATACTTGGTGGAAAACTATAAAATTCTGTAATTAAGTAGACCACATATAGATATGTGAAGCGCCAGCGGGGCGCTAGGCCAGTCACTTGCTTGATAGTCGCAGTAGCAGCCGCGTCCACCTACCCACATATAGATATATAATCGGTGTAAATATGATATTATTTGATTAAGTTTAAAGGTGTGAGGAGTTGTTACATTACCTTCTGCATCACTCATCCCATCATTCAGTTTGTACGCATCACTTATCATCAATAAACTGAATCAACTGAAACGGAACGAGTCTAGTTTTGTGTGACTAACACCAAACAAACGTCTGAAAATAAAATTTTCATATCGGAATCATGATTCTATCACAGTTATATTTTTCAATTTGATTGTGTTAGTATCTGAAAAATAACATCATAATATGCTATAAATACCTCTAAAAGATTATTCAGATTCATTCAAGATTTCCAGAATTACAATATATTTCAATATTAAAACCCAGCCTGAGATCTACATTGATACAGAGCTTGAACCTGGGCTCTCTCACTAATTGGTTTGGATGGGGATTTAGGGTTTGGGCAGAGCCAGAGGTTTGTGAATGTTCTGAGGGACTTCCGGTATTGGAGAGATAAACGAATCTCGTCAAGGTCATTGGACTAAAGCTGATGCGTTATGACACTTAGTGAAGCTGAACATTTTGAATTCTTTATGATCTAAGTTGACTTCTTAACTTAATGTATTATCATTTATCTCACCCCTGATATTTTTGTTCCATAGGCTTAACATTGGGAACTCGTTCTCCATGCCCCTACAAGTATTGCAGTCCATACTGCACGGTCTATATGTCCTGTGCAACATCCAATTTCTTAAGTGTATACAGAGGTGAGATAAATACAGAAAGCAACTCGTTTTGGTCAAAGTCGTTGTTCTCCAAATCGTTTGAGCACTATGTGATGTTCACTCGGCTGTCACTTTTTTCATATCACTCCGCATCAAACTCATGGACAATGACGGCTTTGAACAAACTTTGCTGGGTTTTTTTCGTTAATACCCGTGTCCGTATGTCCTTCATGTAAAATATCAGATGAACCTCTGCTTTTGGTATCGGTTCATCTAATCGCCAATTTTACCCCGTATTTATCAAGTTCAGACACAGTAACCCTGTTTTCGTATACTATTCTAATCACCTTAATCCATCAGAATTTGATAGAGAACTAATACCATTAAAGATACAGATGAACAATATAATAGGGAAGTATTCTCTATTCCAGGAGTTCTGTGTGACAATTAAAATACCATAATTGCGTAAGGATGTATCTTCAATTAATACCTAGTAGGTGAAACTACAAAAGAAATGCATACTCTCTCCAGGCATCTACTGGTATGTAAGTGTTTTTCGGTTTCTGAGACGTGATAAATACAGAACTCATATCCTCCACAGTGTTTTCTTTTCAATACAATAGACGGTACAGCTTGACTACTTAGTCATTTCTTTGGCTTATCCAATAAAAACAGCAGTATGGGAGTCCAATCTCGTTAGATACACTCTCCACGACATGGTACTTCACACCAGAAATAACAAGAGGAAAGATATCCTCGGAGCTATCTTGCATCCAGATGATATTACGAGTGTAATGTGTGCATTTCGAGATGAATATTTTATCGACTCGACCCTAACCCTCGATGGATCTTGTATGAAGGAGAGATTCTGTTGAAAATTGACACGGAGTCAGAGATGGTTGTGGTGCATGGGAAATCTGACGCCGGGACTTTCAATAACCGGGAATATCACATGACAGGAAGGCCGATACAGAATGAGATTTTCCACCGTTCACAATTTCCTGCAGTGTTTCATCACGTCTCATTTTATTCTCGTAATATCCATGCAAAATACATAGACAGCAATTGGTGGTTTTATGGACAGGCGGATGTAGATCACGAGAGGTTTACAAAGCCGCCTGTACGTAAAGGAAGCTATCGTTTCTTGTATTTATGTCCATCTTCTCGAATATATTAAACCCAGGTATTGCCAAATTGAACAGTACATCTATAGGGAATATTATATTTGCTCATACACTGGCTTTGAGACAGTATGAAATGGCTTTGAATCTACATTGAATAGTTATGGTACCTGACAGATTTTAGACAATGGGTAGTAGTTTACTGAGACACCATACATCCCCAATAGGTATTTTGTACTGTATAATATTATTTATTTATGGTATACTAAGCAGAGGTCAGTAATCACAAGACAGATGTGCACAGGTGTATAGTAAATACACAATATTGACTGATTTCAGATACAACTGCCTGTATACTCCGAGGAGTTGATGCAGGATAATATCCGAGTGCATGGGAGGATATTGCGCAGAGCCAACTGCGAGGAGCAAACAACCACTTTTATCTGAAACCAGTCTATATTGTTTTTATATCCACCTTTTCCTGACAAGTGGCATACCGATATTAGTTCATATGCACTATTTTTCAATATGCACCAACTTTTAAATCCCAGAGCATACAACATATCTGTATACTCCGGGTATGGTAATACACACTCGCTATGTGTTTTCTATTGACACTTTGTATTAGGTGGATATACCTGTGACCTATGGGTATGGTAATGTACACTCGCTATTTAATTCTTATAGACGTTTTATATTAGGTGGATATATCCGTATGCTCTGGGTATAGTAATACGTGTACACTCCCTTTGTGTTTTCTATTGATACTTTTTATTAAGTGGAAATACCTGTATGCTCAAGGTATGGTGATACACACTCCCTTTGTGCATTCTATGATACTTTGTATTAGGTGGATATATCTGTATGCTCTGGGTATGGTGATACACATTCCCTATGTGTTGTCTATGGACACTTTGTATTAGGTGGATATATCTGTATGCTCCCGGTATGTAGATACACACTCCCTATGTCTTTTCTATGGACACTTTGTGTAATAAATAATAAGAGTACCTGTTTGGTGTGCACCAAGATTGGAGCCCTGGATATCAGACATCGGTGATGGCAGTATCTCACATTTCCTCCGCCATTTTCTTAATTAGCCTCGTTCTGATGCCGGCGTTGCGTCGAGTCTGGCTGTAATCTCGTTTTAATCTCGCGAGACGAGAAACCCGTATTGCGAATCTATACGTGCTGATTACAGTCACCTCGTCAGAGCCTGGCCTTTAAGTGGCGATATTAAAGGAATTAATCAGACCCATCTAGATAGGCTTTGCTGTTTTTTTTCCTACATAGTTAAATTTCCATCTGATTACCATTTCGTAATCATGCATTAGATGTTGGACAGCAAAGATGCATTTATAGATATATTGAGGAAAATATGGGTGATACTCAAAATTATGGCTATTTGATTTACATAAAATAGTAATATGTAGCATTTAAATAATATAAAACAGATGATCTCATTAACACTCTCCCAGCAGAGATACTATCCAGTAAGACCTAGTGCTAATATAACGACCCAGCTGGGGAGCTGCACCTCTTTCTGCAAATCATAGAACTAGAAAGCATAAAAAACGTAGCATTTGTAGCAAACTCCAAAATCCTAAATTACTTCTCCAACAATACTTTTGCGAAGTATTTGTGCGTGGAACCGCACTCAAGAAAAGTACAACGCATTGGAAACGTTCAAACTGTGCCATCCCCAAACCCCCAATTCAATATACTACATGCAGTTCCAGCATCAATCAACCATTCCTATATACTACTATGGTCATAAGACTCGGAACACTACAGATGGACTTTTCTAAATCCAAGGAAGAATGCTTAGTCGTACCCACTTAACAACTAAATAACTGAGTATTATCTACAGGGCACAGAGTGATTGCTAGTTCGGCCATCATCTGCCAGGAAATAGTTAGTCAGCGCCACTGTAGTCGGGGGACAAACACTTCTATCTGCTATTATAGTCTATAGATAACCATGAGATGAACCTCTTGGTTATTTAATATGTTTGATCTAGATCTAATGATGATACCAATCTATGGATATACATGCACTCCTGTAGCTGCATCTGGAAAACTCGGTTAATCTGAGAGATGTATCTTGGATAAATGTTTGATGCATTTTTGATAACATCAATTAGACCCGCCTTTTACGGCTGACAGTCGTCAGGTGGTGTAAAATTCAGGAACCATCGCCTATAGGGCGCAGAGTGATTGCTAGTTCTGCCATCTTCCGCAGGGAAATTGAAAGATAGTGCTACTGTAGACGGGGGGCAACCACTATTATCATTTGTTATAATCTATAGATAATAATTAGAGTTGGCTACAATTCCTCCATGGCAAGCCCCCAAAATAGTTTTGATAAAATCTTTTGATAATTAGGTCTGCCATCTGGTGATTTAAGTGGCATCGGGGGGCAAAATGGCACAACAGCTATGTGCCGTATAATCGTCTAGTGTAAACGCCGGGTAAGCCTATTACCCGGATTAATTATCACAGTTGAACCAGCAAATGAATTAGACTAAAAAGGCTGTAAGAGAACACCCAGACCCAGGGACTCATTAAAAGGAAACTAAAGCTACATCCATCTGGATATTGAGTCCCTACTCGCTTCGCATTGCCTAAATGATTAAATGCTGTAGAACAATGAATTCCAATGGATTTCAAATTACTCATGTTGTTAGAAAAATAAGGCTTGAACATAAGAGTGGTATGAGGTGATATTGTTGTCAACGGTATTTGAGAAGGGTATTTGTAGTCGTTCCAATACGTTAGTTGACAGAGAAAGTGACTATGTTCCCTATAGGCTTTAACATGCAGACTTGCTCACCTAAATATACCAGCACACACACCAAAGTGTCACACCCTAACACCCACCCATACCTCCATTACCCACAGACACCGACCCCAACACCCACCTTTATTCCCACACACCCAGAGCCACTTGCGCTAAAACGAAGTCATACCTCCACACACCGACACCAACAACGACAACACTTGCCCATACTTCCACATACCAACAGCGGCCCACCCAAATAATGCCCATACCTACACATCCAAGCCTTCTACCCCATCACCCACCCGTACCTCCACACCCCCCCAGCCAATCAGCCCAACACGGGACCATACCTTCACAAACCCACAGCCGCCAACCCGAAGACCTGTCCATATCTCAAAACACCTACAGCCACCCAACCTGACACCCACCCACACCTCGACAAACTACAGCCATCTAGCCAAACACCCATTCAAACTTCCAACACCCACAGCCACCCACACACAGCCACCCGCCCATACACCCACAGTCACCCACCACAACACCCGTCCATACCTCCACATACCTAAATATTAAACCCACCAACCCACAGCCATCTGCTCATGCCTCCACACACCCACAGCCTTCCACCTCAACACCTACCCATACATCCACATACCTACAGCTGCCAACCCAAACACCTGCCCATACATCCACATACCTATAGCCACCAACCCCAACATCCAGCCATACCTCCACATACCTAAATACTAAACCCGCCAACCCACAGCCATCTGCTCATGCCTCCACACACCCATAGCCGTCCACCTCAATACCTACCCATACGTCCACATACCTACACCCGCCAACCCCAACACCAACCCATACCTCCGCACACCCACAGCCACCAACCCCTGATACATGCCCATTCCTCTACACACCTACTACCACCAACCTCAACACCTGTCCATACCTCCACACACCCCTAGCTGTCAACCCAAACACCCGCCCATATTTCCACACACCACAGCCACCCACCCCAACAATCGTCCATCCATACACACACCACAGCCACCCATCCCAACAATCGTCCATCCATACACACACCACAGCCACCCATCCCAACAATCGTCCATCCATAAACACACCACAGCCACCCACCCCAATAACCGCCCATACCTCAACACACACACAACCAATCCGACACGAATACATTTTGTAAACATTTGTGAATTTCAGGTCAATAACTAAGACTAATCTCAAAAGCAAAGTTTGGGATATGTAATCTAGACACAAATTGCCTATTTCTCCGTCCATATGGGTTAATATTCTACTGATTGTTTTCTATTTAATGTGGATAAAAGTGAAGAACTGGTACAACTATACCAGATTTAGATGTTTGTAATATTTTTGGGGGCACTGTTTATAAAATCATGTCCATATCGGATCGCAGCTTAAGTTTTGGCTAGACCATTAAAACCAGCCTTATAAAAAAGGCTGAGGTCTTAGCCCCTTTGTTGAGAACAATATCACTACTGTATGTACGACTACGAATGATTGTAAGCACTAAGTCTCAATAAAGAAATCTAATAATAAAAAGAACACCCATGCACCCACCTAGCCCCTCCCGTGACGGGGCCAGCCGCACTGTGAACAGGTTAATGAGGTGACTCTCGGAGTGTCTCCGTCTCAATTGCCTTAAACATGTTGGGTGTTTTGGTGGAAGACGAGGGTGTGGCAGGTCAGTGTTAATCAGGGCGGGGTGTTTGTGACAGCGGGGTGTCACACGAGGCGGGAAATAAGGCCATGAGATGACACTCAAGCCGGAGATACACCAAGCGAGAAATGCAGCGATCTCCGGAATCGCCAACACAAAATAGCGAGTATGTGAGATATTAAGAAAGAACGAGGCGATAGCCGAGTGAATATTCTGAAGCACTCCAAACGAGATAATGAACAGGGACTCAAGCCAAGCACGAATATGTTTCTGATTTTATCTTAGCCTGGAAATATCTATCTCTTTATCACCCGTTGAGAACGAGTTACCGTACTCGCAAGCCTGTTGAGAACGAGTTCGTAATGCTAAGCCTATGGACGTTTATACCAGGCTAAGATAATATTTCATATTTCACCTGATTATTGCTTTCGGGACACTAAATTATCGGTGGGAGATATTACTAAGAAATGATATACCAGATATCTTGTATTTGCACTAGACAATCATGGCTGGCGATTATGGAATTTTGCAACACATGAGGACTTTTAGCAGTAAAATGGTAGACATCGTTTAGTCTGAATCGGCCATTCCAGATCTTCTGATTATATCAGGTTATACAAATCTACACCACCTGACAACTATTAGGCACGCTCTGAGCTCTGATGCTTGCGACTATCCATAGCCAGCTTGAATTAGTCGTCTAGACAGGCGGCGATTCTGTGAAAACTTAGTTGTCAGTGTAAATGCTCGAATACATTCTGAGGTCGACGACTATTGCGGTGGACATTGGATTGAGCACCACCTGACGTCTAATGGCCTGACGATCTACAGTCACCACATATTTAGTTGTCTAGAGTAAACGCTTGATAACATTTTTTTTGTATTGGCGATTCCAGATAGCGCCACCTGTTTCCAATGTTCAACGATAACAGCGATCAAACAAATCGATATATAATTTCACGATGCTTCGGCTGGTGAAATTACTAAATCATGGCATATTAGTCAACCCAAATCACCCCCATTGGATTCTCGTGCAGAATATGGGTATTGATGCATTTAATTCGTTCAGTGAAACTTGTAGAAATGAATTGTGCCCATTTTGTAGTTCAAGGTAAATAGAAGAATCATAAAAACATGGTTCAGGGTAGGTACTCTTGAATAAAATCTCACCTGCGACATTTTACTATAAAAAAGGCACTCACATTATTTGTTGGTTGGAGTACCTTCATCCTAAGAGAGTTTCGGATAAAAAAGAAATTTCCAAATAGGGATTTTCAATCGTCTTTTCATTTCTCAGGGCATGCATGATTAAAGTCAATCGGAACGCTGCTCTTCCTGATTGTAAAGGGTTTTAATGGAAACATGTCTGAAGGGGTATTACATGAGGGTTTGCAATTTGAAAAGCTTTAATATTCATAATTGCACCTCCTCAGAGATTGTTTTAAAGTTTGCTGCTCTGGAAATAGCCCAGAACGACCTTAAAGTATAATACTTCTTACACTTTACTTCCAAAAACAAGGCCTCTGTCTTATTCCTGGTAACCATTAAATTCTTCTAACCTGACTGTGCAGCAACACCATATCGACTTAAATATCCAAGAAGCGATGATTATTTCTTTCTTAGAAAGTAAAATTTCCACCTGGTTTTCGAGGATATCGGTACAATGGTTCCCTGGAAAAGAGAGAAACCAGTAAAATGTTGCTGAGCAACTGGGGAGCTGCTCTGTTAATGCTCACTTGGTTTGACTTGCATGCTTCTTATCCCGCACCCAATCAGGCCTCACTGGTCCCCACCTCAGACTGAACAACACATGATTAGGACTTCTTTAGGGACGTATTAAGGCGCCTACTCTTCTTCCGAGTAGGGCTAATTTTACAACCGTTGAAAAGTGCTCCCTTTTTGATGGTCGTAATCGTGAAAGGTCTGACATTTGGGGAAACTGAGGACGATGGGTTTGCTAAGGGGAACGGGTGAGTGGAGTGTTGCCTGACATTCGAATGGTCATTTCAGTTCCGAGCCCCCGTCCTCCTCCCTCTCCACGCCGGCTTCCGCCAATAAAAATCTGATTGTTTCCAAAGCCAACTGTCATTACTAAGGTGTTATTGTTTCCCAGGCTTCTCTGTCCATTGCCGGTTTTAGTTTAATGTTTAGAATACTCACTGATGTTTGTATCTGTATGATGATTTTTAAAAACCGGGCATTGGGTAAAACCCGAAGCTTATCACAGCTTTTCGGGCTGGATGGAAACTGTCCAATAATTCCAACAGTACAGCAGGACCCCGCGTAAGCGGACACCGTCCGTTCCGAGGCAAAGTTTACATTTACTCGGGGTCTCCACTTACGCAGGGTATTCAAGTTTCCTCTGGTCCGACTACAAGTGTTATATATCAATGTGTAGGGGACACAGAGGTCGATGGTACATCTGAAAACCGTTCTCTGATGAAAAAAAGGTTCCTATACGAAATAATCACCAATAACATCCCACATGGTCTGAGAAAAAGTGTCCAGAGAATACGAAAGAATGTAAACCGTTTTCTGATATCTTATTTGGATCCGAATTATCATCTATGAATGCACACCAACGGCCCGTGGCTCACCCCGGTTCTGCTCCCGGTATCATATTTGATGGAGTGTCCGTCCAAGGGGTCCGTTTACACGGGGCTGATTGGGTTTTCGTACCAAAACAACTGGCCTCTAACTTGGGATGTTCGCTTACATGGGTTGCTCGCTTACACGGGGTTGAAATAATCATCTAATAGAGGCTAAAATGTCCGTTCCGACCAAAGGTGGCTGCTCATGCCAGATGCCTCACAATATTCACTCGGCTTCGCCTCGTTCATATCGCTCAGCATCAAACTCGTGGAGAATGATGACTTTGACCAAAACGAGTCGCTTTCTGTATTTATCTCACCCCTGTAAACTCTAAAAGAACGGATAACACACAGGATATATGACATCATAGACCATGGAGAACGGACTGTAATAGCTATAGGGGTATGGAGAACGAGTTACCGATGTTCACCCTATGGGACAAAAATACCAGGGGTGAGATAAAAAGGATTGCTTGTATCATATTGGTAGATTCAGTTTAGGTTCCAACTTGGTAACAGTCAATCAACTTGTCATATCCTTGGAGAGTGATTTCTTTCGCTTACGGCTACGGAGACCACTCTCCAAACACATCCGCCGGCGGAACTGCCTCTGACTGCCCCTTAGCAGTGTTCAGGGCTGTCTCTGCTCGGTGCTGGGTCAACACATGCAATTTCCCCAGCACTCTCCATACATCGCAGAGCTCTTCAAAAGCTTCCTGGCTAAACGGATAGGATGCGCCCTACTCTCCTCATGGTACAACTAAAAGAGCAAGATAAGAACATATATTCATACTAAACATAGGCTTCTAACACTCAGGGCTACAAAACATCCGGGGGGAGCTCATGAGGATCTTATCTCGGCGTTCCAGCCCCGTTCACGTGTGTGAGCATAAAGCTGGGTAGACAAGGGTAGACATGAGGGTAGTCCTCATCAAAGAGGGCTGTATTATAAGGCCCCTTTCCATTGGCCGACGTAAATGGTATATTTTTTTGTAGTTCTCCTAAAAGCCCATTTCCATTGCCTGTCACCGATCTACATACTTTGTACAGGGCTCAGAGGAGTGGACCATTGGCACTGTTGATGCAAAATGGAAATGGGGTTTTAGGAGAACTCAGAAAATCTACACCGTTTTCCTCAGCCGATGGAACCTGGCCTTATGGCTGACTCATGAAGTCATTTTTATCTGGCCGACTATTCGCCATCGATCTGCAGTTGGGAACCCCTGATGCCAGATTGGTGAATGGAAACAAACATGCAGAGAAGTGTTCACCGATTAATTGTACATAGATTATGCAATAAAGCCAGCATTGACAACTGAACGGGTCAATGACCGACAGAATCAAAGGGGTTTGAAATCCTTGGTGATGGTCATTGTGCTTTGAGGACAGTGCTGTCAGTATGGGTCTGTTAAATCCAGCAGAAACAAGGCATGCACAACACCCTCACCATATCTTAGATAACGACGTGCAGTCGTTGGCCACCACCGATCGACTTTTAGGAGAACTAAAAACATCGGTGGCCTTTTCGTAGGCAAGTTGAAAATGGCTTAAAGTGGAATATCTTTACCATGCTGATGATCAAACTGTGTACCACTTGGAATATTCTAGAAAGGGAAAACTATTTCGTATCAGTTTAATTTGAATTTGAAGTCGGCCAAATTCCGATCTTATTTTTTTGGGTTTCACTTATCAATATTTTGTAATTTCATTTGTCTTGCATTTGTACTGTTTTTGCTCAAGTCCTTTTCTCTCATCTCTTTCATTCTCTCTTTTCACCATCAAGATACCAATCAATCCCGTTTCTTTTTTCTACTTTCCTTCCTCGCCCCTTCTCTTTTCCCTTTCTCTGCTATCCCCTCCTCGTCCCCCACTCTCTTATTAAGTCCTTCCTCACTGGGTTTGTCGTTTTCTCATTGACATACAACTCACACACCTTTTCCTCGCGGTATGTGTTGGAGATTTACCTGTGTTATGAAGGGGGAGTGAAGCTACTATCTCACACAAAGAGCTGCTCTGAAGGTGGAAGTAGGTCGACATCAATAGAAACCTTGTCCTCGACACAAACGATGCACCCACTGTTCTACTAAAGACATGTAGACACCCTGCGGGGCGGACCCGTTATAGAAACTCCGAGCATACCTACAGAACTCCACCTTGCTGTTCCTCTCAGAACATTTCCCTCCAGGCACTTACAACGGCGGTCTACCAGAACATCACCAACCCCCACCTACTCACTCTCAATCCATTTATCATCACTGCGACCTCTTCTGGGGGCTGTAAGCGTGCGGAGGTATGGGCGGGTATGGGGATCATTGGGTCGCTTGGTGGGCGTTTGTGAAGTATTGGGGTGGGTGACTGTGGGTATGTGGAGGTATGGGCAGTATTGAGTGGGTGGCTGTGGGTGTGTGGAGGTATGGGGAGTATTAGGGTGGGTGGCTGTAGGTGTGTGGCGGTGTGGGCAGTATTGGGGTGGGTGACTGTGGGTATGTGGAGGTAGGGGCAGTATTGAGTGGGTGGCTGTGGGTGTGTGGAGGTATGGGGAGTATCAGGGTGGGTGGCTGTGGGTGTGTGGAGGTATTGGCAGTATTGGGGTGGGTGGCTGTGGGTGTGTGGAGGTATGGGCAGTATTGGGGTGGGTGGCTGTGGGTGTGTGGAGTTATGGGCAGTATTGGGGTGGGTGGCTGTGGGTATGTGGAGGTATATGCAGTATTGGGGTGGGTGGCTGTGGGTGTGTGGAGGTATAGGCACTATTGGGTTGGGTAGCTGTGGGTGTGAGGAGGTATGGGGAGTATTAGGATGGGTGGCTGTGTGTGTTTGGAGGTATGGGGAGTATTGGGGTGGGTGGCTGTGGGTGTTTAGAGGTATGGGTAGTATTGGGGTGTGTGACTGTGGGTGTGTGGAGGTATAGGCAGTATTGGGTTGGGTAGCTGTGGGTGTGAGGAGGTATGGGGAGTATTGGGGTGGGTGGCTGTGGGTACGTGGAGGTATGGGGGTATTGGGGTGGGTGGCTGTGGGTGTTTGGAGGTATGGGCAGTATTAGGGTGGGTGGCTGTTATGCCCCAGTCACACTGGCGTAAAAAACGGCGTTTTTTCGTGTACGCACGTCTACGTTCTTCTACGCATTTTGGAATCTCAAAATACGCCGCGGAGATGCGTAGAGGAAAGTCGGAATGCGCCGAAAAACGCCACAATGCGTACAGAAGCGTAGATAAGCGTTGATGAACGTTGATGAACGTTGAGAAGCGTACTAAAACGTTAAAGAAAAGCAAACAAATACGTTCCAAATCCGTACCTAATACGTGGTATCCAACAATTCAAATACGTAGAAGAAACGCCGATTTTTACGCCAGTGTGACTGGGGCATTAAGGTGTGTGGAGGTATGGGCAGTATTGGGGTGGGTGGCTGTGGGTAAGAGGAGGTATGGGCAGTATTGTGTGGGTGGCTGTGGGTGTGTGGAGGTATGGGCAGTATTGTGTGGGTGGCTGTTGGTGTGTGAAGGTATGGGCAGTATTAGGGTGGGTGGCTGTGGGTGTGTGGAGGTATGGGCAGTATTGGGGTGGGTGGCTGTGGGTGTGTGGAGGTATGGGCAGTATTGTGTGGGTGGCTGTTGGTGTGTGAACTGCGCCGTTTCATTGTGCCATCGATAAAACGGGCCGATTAAGTATTGAGAAGGAAAATGCTGATACATTTGAGACTTGCCACCACCGACCATCTTAAAAATCTGACAAGTGATTTCTGAATGCTTCAAAATTACCGATGAGTAATTGGGTCATGGGACAAGTAATCAGTCAGTAAAAATCGGTCTGTAAATGGAAATATACCACCACAATTTACTCTCACTGAATCAGATTATAATGGCTTATCGTTGTACACCAATGACCTATTCCTATAGGGCATATAGCTATTGTGCTATGTAGGTGGCCATATTATCCCTAACGCTAAACAGAACACTAGGAGGCAGGTCCAATTATCATTAGGTTTTACAAAAATACTTTGTTGGGTTTGCCATAAAAGAGCTTTAGTCTCATCTCAGGATCATCTATAGCAGAAAATAATGTTTGTCCCCCCGACTACAGTGGCGCTATCTTACAATTTCCTGGCGGATGATGGTAGAAGTAGCAACCACTCTTTGCAATCTTCATCCTGCAAATAATAATCAAAACATTTCCACCCGGGACCAAAATCCCCCCTATTCAGAAAACAGTCACATTCCCACAAGAAATAAACTGTATTATGACCAAGAAAGAAAAAAAAAGATACCACAAAATAATAATTCTTTGTCAGTAGAATGGTGAATTGAAACACAGCTTATCACCATTTTCCTCTCGTCCCACAAACCCAGTTCTCAATAAGACGTGCTCTCAGCCCTCTCCCCGTCCACCCTGACGCGCTCGGTCTTTCTGCTTTATTGCTCGGAGCAGCTCGATCCTGCTCGCTCTCCTTGAGACAGCTCTCAGTACTCTGACATGATTTGAGGCGCTGGACTCTAAGGAGGAGACTGGCAGGCCGCCGGAGGAAGTGCTCATATTTGTGTCGGAGTATTGGAGAGAGACAGAGTGATATATTGAGTACAGGACAGGTACCTGGTGTATGGGAGTTAGGCCTGGCGTCCGCCTACAACGATAGAAATCTAGACCTACCGATATGGCACCGATACAAAAAGCAAATATCGGAGACATATCGGGAAGATGCAAAATCGGAGACATATATGTCTAGACATGCCAATCCACCATGCATCGTAAGGGTTCTTTTGGTGCCTAATCGTAGAAACGTGGTCAACTAACCCGATATTATGTGTCCTTCCGACGCCATTTTGACTTCTTTATCGGTAGGTGCATCGTAGACCATATCGGGGCCATATCGTAGTAAGTGGACGCCAGGCCTGAGACTTGTCAGCTAGAGGATATGTGTTGAATTATAAATTATGTTTATATTCATCAATTATCGACTTATTTCTCCTGCTCTTACTTCAAGGATCATAATAGAAATCTGAACGTTTTAGATTATTGGATCACTGGAATTTTGTCTGTAGTGACATTTCATGGAATATTAGCCAAAATAATCATTGTCCAATCTGTTGGACGTTGGAGTTGTCCTAAAAAACGGTCAATAGTTACCGATTGCAGATCAGTGATTCAGGAACCACAGAATAGAGTAGAACACCAATTAGTGGACCATTCTGATATTCAAACCACATTTGCCTAGGATAAATCGCTTTTCCACTGGCCGACTATTTGCCACCGATCTGCAGTCGGTAACCTACCGATGCTAGATTGGTGAAAGGAAACAGGCATGCAGGGCAGTGCTGACCGATTAATTGTGCATCGATTATGAAATGAAGCCACCATCGAACAACTTCAGTCAGTATGGCATACACGTACAGATTTTAAAACCCTGACATACAGTAGTTGGCCACTACCGACCAACTGTCAGGAGAACTGAATAAATCGGTGTCGTCTTCGTCGGTCAGTGGAAAATGCCTTATAGAATGTCATATATCATGTTTAGAATGCGTCGCAACGCAAACAAATTACATCTGGAATAGAAGCTGGCCTGCTTTCTGGGATCCTAATGTTCTTTATAAAACTGGTGTGTCCTATTTCAGGATCCTTTTCATTATAGCTATAGCTATAGATAACCGCCTCCATCATCTCTCTGTCCTAAACCAATCAGCATGCTTTAAAGTAGGTCAAGTGGGTTGTACCCATGAATAACCAGAAATATGATTGTTTCCACTGATGTTCCCCTGAAAGCCCACCGTTAAGGCAATTCACTACACGCCACTGGAGTGGAATAAATACAGTTTTCTGATAGACATTGAATAAGCCACACTGAAAGTCACTCAAGTGGTATAAATACATGTTACTCACAATCAATGCACGAGCCGCAAAGTGAGTGATCCCTGTCATCGCATTGAGGGGATGTCTGTCTGTTTGCCTCCATTATTCACATATAAATTACTGTTTAAGTGAGGAGACTTCAGGAAAAAGGCTTATTACTATAATATAGGCGCGTGCAGTGCTAAATGAAGTACAGTAGAACCCCGCATAAGGAGACACTTATACGGGGTTAGAATAAACATCTAATAGAGGGAACTGTTCCGAGCAAATGTGCCCATTAATACGGAGTATGCGCTTACGTGGGGTGTCCGTTAGGCAGGGTTTTCTTTTGTTTTTGTTTTGTTTATTACGACCAGTTCTGTCGTTTGTGACAGATCTTCCACTGGTAAAGGAGCAGCGTACCAGCGTTTCAGGCCTACTGTATGACAAGAAAATAGAGCATGATTTAAGAAATAATAAGTCAAATTGAACCATCGGTTCAAAGTCTCCATCCACAGGATTGTCCGTCATTTTAGTGTGTTGAGTGTTCAGCCATAATTATGCCTCACCCCTGGTATTTTTGTCTCCTATGCTTAACATTGGGTACCAGCCCTCTATGCCCTTACAAGTACTGCGATCCGTTCTCCTTGGTCTTTGTCCTGTGTGTTGCCTCTTCTTTTAGTGTGAGAGGGTTGTCTAGTGCATATATTCGACGGATCCAATCAGATTTTGTCAAACTGATGCTATAAATAGAACAACAACCCACATTATTGCTTCCACTACCCAGCTAGGAAATTCAGGTCGTCAATATCTGCCGTGCTCTCTTTGACGATCACGGACCTATGTCATTACTCTGTGCCTTACGAACCGGACTGTTGTAAGCTGAGCTGTGATTGGCTTTTTGACATGAAAATGGTCAATGAAAACTAGGCATGCTTACATAGACTCGCTGACTGATTTCAGTATCAACCACCACAATAGAAATTACTGAACTAGAAATAGAACTACTGAACGATAAAACATACCACAGATAGGTCAAACTCACTGACTTATAACTCTTATAAAGAGCACTTGTTCGATTTTGCTAGTGAACGTTGCTAGTTTGCTTTTAGTTCACTGGTTTCTGACCTGAACGTGGAAGAACGCTCATAGTAATGAGTGAATGTACGCTGTCCGTACCTGAATTAAAAAAAGATAGAACTAGGACGACGTTATTGTTAAAGAAAGGGGTCATTGTGCTAAGAAGTGGCCGCCAGACAAGAAGTCGGGTGAGTCAAGTGAGAGCCACTAGAGGGAACACAGGCCCCATTTTCAAGCAGACTTTTCCTAAACTAGAAATGTACAAAAGATCACTAAACTACGTTGGTCATCAGTTATGGAATGCCCTACCGGCAACCACAATATCTATTGATTCCTACAATGATTTCAAACGACTTTTGACAGTTAGACTAAAAGAAAGTGTACCTAAAATGGGATTCACACGGTGGGACAAATGGACCTGAGACTGGTGTACTTCACACCTTTGCACCAGTCGGCTACTATTTCCAACTGGGAACAAAGTTTCACAGATTGGGGTGTTCTACACTCTCAGGGGAACATGGCGGATTCAATTCACATGAGAAGATTTAACAGGTACATAGTCTCACCCCTACACCCCTACACAGGGTACACAGGGTACACAGGGTACACAGTCGCTGACTCAGGGTACTTCCCCGTGTGAATAGGTGTTATTTGAGACCGCTGAGACTCACAGATTGGGGGAGAACGTGTGAAATACGTTTGTCTCACCAAAATGTCCCTCTAAATTTTAAACCTGTTTAAAGTCAAAATCTCATGAGATTCTGTTCCTTGTTAGGGGCGATTGTCGCCGACAATTGCAAGAGAAAAAAGTTGTCTCAGCAAAATGAAAGCCTGTCATTCACACGAGGAGATTGTGTTCCAATACCGAATCTCAACAGGATTTGTCTCAGACAAACGGCCTGTGAGGTACATGAATCCCACCGTGTGAATCCCGTTTTAGCCCACTGTTATTAATGATGACTACCACTTTGCCGTACTCATTACGGGTACTCTGAAGAAAAGAATACCACTCTAGAATCTAATTATCATGTATGGACTAGTTCCAATTTTTCTCTGACCAATGCCTAAGATAAGCGATCATAATTGTCAACTAATGTGATTTAGCTATGATGCTGCATAGCCTTATCTGACCATACTGTTTATCTTGATTATCATGTTATAGTTAAGACTATGAAGTACCTGGATTATCGATTGTAAGCGTGAACTGGTCATGCATTGAAACCAGCAGATACATATTTCAGCTGAGCATAGGCCAGCCTAAATAAAAGTCTTTAAAAGAAAAAAAAGTCAGTTGAAACTGATCACTGTTTACCAAGGCCACGTCTAGATTGGACGGACTTTATGGAGTCCCACCGTACGATGGGAACTAGGAGAAAATAGTATGTTCATCATTGATGAATGAGCATGCAATCATGAATGAATAACAATCAAAAGGTTTGGGTTACATTCAGTCTATGGATAGTTTTCTGTAACTCACTTGCACTCATTGAACCCACAAATTTCTACCTGAGTCTAGGATCCAATCATATCAGGCATGCATGGGTCAATGAGGTATTTCGGTCTTGAATGATTGGTCATGGTGAGTTAGGCATGCCTCTCAGACACTGCGACACTGGTACCCTGCTCCTTTACCAATATCACAGTGAATAGCACGCAGATAGTGAATGGATAGTTCTCATGCAGTACGCTGAAAGTGTATGACCAGCTGTAGGCGATGTATAGCTCGTGCAGGCACGCTCCAAAAAGCACACATTTATGTTGGTCAATAGAAACCCCAATATAGGCAGCAATAAATATCCAGCGATGCTTGCCACCATCTATGGCTACTGCTTATCAAACAGAATGTTATTCAAACGCGTTAAGAAATTCACCTGACAAGGTTTTCCTCATGAACACGAGGGAATGTGCGACGCTTTTTAACAACTTCTGCATCAGCATTCTTTAAAGAAAAACCCTGATAAATATTCATGACTGAGAACTGGATCTTATTCAAGAAAAAGGAGCAAGCGAAGAGGAAAGCCATACTTTTGTCTTTTCCTGCGTCCTGAATTAAAGTTAATTTTATTGAAAGGTTATTATATAAATTTGACCTGCCAATATTCAATGTAATTTCAAATATAAGATGAACCGTGGAATGTTGATTGCTAATATATATATATACATACAAGCCTGCTGAGGCCAAGGAGAAATAGGAGAATGACCAGTTATTTGTCATTTATGATAAGTTAACCGTCTGCATGATCTTGTGTAACCAGGTAACTGGAGGGAAGAACATTTATTACCCACCTGATACGGAGTCTCCATACTAAGCCTATGGAGATTACAGATCGCTACTGAGGAGGATACGGAGCGCCGTACCGTCCTAGGAGGATACAAATTTTTGAGATGAAAGTAGTCCCAAACAATCATATTTATTGCTTAAATCTAAAAATAAGTGAGTAATAAATACAACATTACCATAATTTCGATCTTGTAGTTGATGCTACGCAATACTCCTCGCTATCGCTTGGAGTATTACTACGTGTCAACTACGCGGAGAATACGGCCACTCAGATCGAAATCATGGTAATATTGTGTATATATGACATATATTATTATATACCTATGTCGGTATCAACTGCGTTTACTGCCCGATCCTACCCATAGTGTATTTATACCTGACAACATATGCAAGGATATTTCTACGCGTCGGAGCATACTGCCGCTTGTATCTGAAACCAGTCAATATTGCGTATGTATTAAGGGCCTGTTCCATATAGCCGACAGCCCTTTCATGATATTCGGTCAGGGTCTGGCAGAATCGGCAACGATATTTTGCTGATTATTGATAAATCACGGTGAATACAGTCCTAAACCATCACTTTGACAGTATCTGCCAGGAGCTGTTTCAAAACCATAGACTTAACCCACGTTTTTAAACAGCTCCCTGGTATCGTCTGTTTCGATTTGGACACCCAGCCGATAGTACCCGAAAATGTTAGAAATATCTGACTTTCCCCGATCGCAATCCCACCACAAGTCACCAGTTCTGGTCCTGTAGACTGTAATATGACACTTTACAGTTAGAATTCTATTATTTCTCAAATGATCACTGTACACAACGTTTATTCACCTCAGGAACACCTCCTACCATCAAACGGACACTCTCAGTAAACATGCCAGGGGTCAAGGTCGCAGCTTTTAATTCCTAGTTCAGACACCAGAAGAGACCACCAGTAAAAAGATCCTAGCGGAATACGGGTGTACTAGTATCGGCGAGTGTCGGACTGAGAATTCGGCTATATGGAACAACCCCTTTACATAAAAAACCCATCAATTGAAATTGAAGGGACTATGAAAATGAACGCTCATATTCGAGGAAGCATACAACCGGCCCTATACCGGCTACTACAGACTTACCATCGGCATGCCTATAGCCTCCAGGGCCACCGGTACCATTTTCCCAAAGATCCTCTTAGAATGAAGGAAGGATAATTCCTCATACCATGTGATTAGGGGTTGACAATGGCAAAATAAGCGATAGACCCCGCAGCAGGCAGATAGATTAGCTGGGCAGCAGTCTCAGCATAATGTACTCAATGACATTTGGTGGTGGAGAGAGGGAGGGTGGTGGGTGCTTTTCTGTGGCATGGTTCTGCTCGGTTCTATTTTTAGAGGATTTCTATTGGCCTCAGAACGGGGAGAGACTGACAGGCCTGACCGCCTATAAATACGAGATGGTGCAGCTAATCCAAGGAACCGAACATTTAATTGATTCTTATTTTAGACACCTTTCCGCAGACATGTTAATTTTGTACTGAGATGTGGTAGAATCATAACACGGTGTATTAATTTCCACAGTACTGCTCTGTATACTATATCATTTCTAGTTTTAGATTTCTATTGGTGTAATACAGCACCAACTACCGTTATAAGTGTAGGTGTTTATTGTATGTATTTTTAGTTTGAATTTCGATTTGGAAACCTGATATTTGAGTCCCATCAGAAACAACTTGTTTTTCCTGAATCCAATAATTCAACCGCAGAAAAAGACGCCAATGATTTTTAAAGATACTGAAAGGAAAACACTGTGAGAAATAATTGTGTAAACAAAGTGAAACTGCCGGTTATCGCATATGAATAATATTATGAAGCATTACTTATATCCAGTATTCCCTATACGCCTCATATATTCTTATATAGCAGGATGATGAATTATATTATCTTAGCCCGGTATAAACGTCAATAGGTTTAACATTAGGAACCCATTCTCATCGGCCTTGTGAGAATGGCAACTCATACTCAATGGGCGATAAACAAAAAATATTTCCGGCTTAAGATAAAATCAGAAACATATTCGTGTTTGGTATCTCTTCGTTTGATGCGCTTCGGAATACTCACTCGGCTATCGACTCATTCATATTACTGGCTGCTCCAAACTCGATGGCAAATGGGGACACAGACTAAACGCCCATCAATTCCATTCATAATGCTATCTATTTTAAATGCAAGGGACACATTTTATAGCCAATAGAAAAAAATACTGTAAGAATTCCTTCGTTTATCCTACAGTGGTAGTAACATGACATGAAGTAACTATAGACGTTAGCTTTAAAGGCATATCCTACAACTCACAACGGCGCCACCTGACGATTTGTAGATATTAACACTTTTCAGTCAGTGGACGCCGGCCCTAAATCACGCTTGAATTCCTTGTAACTGTAAAGAACACGCCCGGTCTGCCCTTTCGCCCAGCACCATGTTTACTGGCAGAATGAATTCGGTGACAACGTTTACCAAGGTACCCGGGTAACCTTTACATGAGACGAGACGAGATTGGAGGCTCTCAGTCAGGTACCTCGGCTCAGCCCTCCACCCTTTTAACAGGCGTCTCTCACGTCACGTGCTCATCACACGTGACCCCGGCCACAGGTCACGTGATGATATGACGGTCATGTGACCTGGACCAGCGTCCGTTCAGAGGGTTTGAAAGTCAGTACGTGCTGGGTTGGTGTTTTTTAGAACCAAGGTCGTTTCAAGGTCAGTGTTTTTTTTAAAATGTCGCCTGCCTTTCATTGTTGATCACTGTCGCCAATCAAAAGACGCTGTCTAGCAAAATGAAAAGATATGGGATGACGGGAAATGTATTTGAGATGGAAATAAAGATCTGCTAAAAAAAAAAAAAAAAAAATTGCCGATATAAAGATGTTGAATATGATATAATAGCCAGACCTTGATATACAGCATTAATGAATTCAGTCATTCTGATAGATTTTATATAAAATAGATACCTCTTTGGCCTGTTACCCAAAACCATCTGCCACCAACCAAGCCCTTCCGCACCCACCCTTAATCCCGCGCTGACAGCCGATTGTCGTCTGCCCCACCCGACTATGAGACGCAGCCATGATGGCTTCAGCGAACTCGGCGTTTACATTAGACGACTAAATATGTGGCAACAGGAGATTGTCAAGATAGTAGTCATCAGGTGGTGGCAATGTCCACTGCAAAAGTCATCAACCACAGAATGTACTCAAGCGTTTACGCTGACGACTAAGTATTCACAGAATCTCTGCCCGTGTAGACGACTAATTCAAGCCAGCTTGAAATAGTCGCGGCGTCAGAGCATCAAGTGGTGCCTAATTGTATGATCTGATGTAACCAGACGATCTGCAGTCACCAAGCACTTGGCGTTTTCATTAGATGATTTATATCAAATTATTGCTCAAAGTTGTGCAAAATACCAGAATCGCGGGTCATAATCGTCTAGTGTAAACGCCGGGTGTGCGTCATCAATGGAGCCCTAAAGACCGTCTAGTATAAACGCTCAATGAGTGACGATCATAGATACTCAGATTATGCAATGTGGCGCCACTTGACGATTATGCTGACGATTTTGCAGCAACAACTATCCCAAAGAACCTTGATTAATCATTGAGACACCTGACGATTTCAAGTGGTCAGTCACTGGGCATTTTGGCCCATAACGTGTGTTATACGTCGACTTTCATAACCTTTTACTTCACCCTTTTTCACCTGCAATTTTCTGTTGGGTGATACATACATGTATTTATTTTTTTTTTTATTCAATCACACATAGCATACAATAGACATAATGTATTCGCTAAACAGCGTTCTTCCATACAAGAGCCTTCACAAGGAACGGTAAAGATCGATCAAGACACTCGACAAGTACAATACAGGACAGTACTAAATACAAGACAAAACATACAGTTACAGAGTACATAAATGTAACATGACACTACATTTCTCTTACCAATTATTTATTAACATATAGTCATAAGCAGGGTTCACCTTCGAGAATCATCGCCCATAATCGTCTAGTATAAACGCCCGCTTAAGTGAAAAGAAATATCCTCATTTCCACGAGGATAAGCCTTCTAGTGTAAATGCATGATGCGCCCCGTGTGCCAACGATTCTTAGTAACCGTTCCCATAGCTCCACTTCACGATCTGCGAGGTACGACCTGTAGTCGTCACGTTTTCAGTCGTCTAATGTAAACGCCGGGATAAACCTTACATTGCGTCATCCACCCCACTGCGCATGCCTGCGGGTGGGCTGCGCGCGCAGGAAGGGGCGGGTAATTTCCGGTCTGACGGTGGCGGGGTTTACGTTCATCTCCTGTGTATCCCTCCCGTCCCACGTTTACTGAGAGAGATACCTCCTGGGAACTTACATACAAACGAGGGACACACAGATCTACACTCATAACTCAACAATACATACACAATATTACCAGGATTCTGATCTGAGTGGCCGTATTCTCCGCGTAGCTGACACACCATTTTGGATTTCCAGATGGCTGATAGATAATAAATGGCTCAGAGAGATAGAAGTTTTTGCTTGCTTGACTTTAGTTTTATATTATATGTGATGAATATCTCACTGCTGCATCAAGGAGAAATACAGCTACCATTTATTTTAGAGGGCCTTGGTGGCCATACTGGATTTCACAGCCATAGTGAAAAAAATGAACTTGGCCCCATCTCTAATATGATCGATACATCAAGTTTCACCATTGCAACAAATTTCAATATTCTATACCACGATTCTAGCACCATTCCTCTGGACTAAATACGTTAGTCCAAACTTTGAACTAATTTCGGCAGTCTATGAGGCTCTATAGATACACAGACAGCCTAGTGGGTGTAACAGGCGAGTGGCATTATTGCTCCTCCTGGTGGACGTTTGTGAGACTTAAAGAGATCAGGCACTGATTGAGTAGACACATGGGAGGGGAGGGGGTCAAAACGTAAGGCAATGATGTGTGTTGGGTGGGGGGGGGGGGGGGATTAGAGCGGGATTCACACAATGGGATTCTTGTACCTAACAGAGTGTTCCTCTGAAGGAAATCCGGCTAGGTACTTAAACCGAACACAAATTTCTTCATCTAAATTGTAGGGTTCCATTTCCCTGAGATATATTTTTCTTCCTGCAATTGTTGCCGAAAAAGGAAAAGAATCTCATTGGATTTTGAACCCTGTGAGGTAAATGAATCCCACTGTGTGAAATCCACTTAAGTCAACATCTGTGAATATGAGCAGGGTTTTTGACGAGACATGTTGGTTACATTTTGATGACCGACGTCCTACTACTTTTTCTTCGACTGACAGTTATGAAAATATATTGTAAATTCATTACTCATCATTCCTCATTAAATCCATAACTGTCTGGATTTCGTCTCAAGAATGCCACTCCACTAATCTGATCAGATATCCATCTTAAACAAAGGGTAGCAATTAGAAAATAAAAGTCATCATAGATTAAGGACATATCGTTTTACTGAAACGTTTCATAAAACAATTGGAAATAAAGAAGATGGTTATTCTAAAACAGGGCATTCTGTAATTAAACTGAATGGTGCTAAATTTCCCTGAAAATGCTACATTCTAAACTCTATAGGGCACAGAGTGATTGCTAGTTCTGCCATCATCCGCCAGGAAGCTATGAGATAGCGCCACTGTAGTCGGGGGGCAACCACTGTTATCAGTTGATATAATCTATAGATAATATTGAAACTAAGCTAAAATTCCTCAATAGCAAACCCCCCAAAATAGTTTTCATAATATCCATTGATTATTGTTCCCACCACTTGATGTTATAGATGGCGTCGGGGGGCAATATGGCCGCCTCCATACCACAATAGCTCTGTGCCGTATAGAATAAACCCACAATTTCGTATCATCCTTAACGCTCATTGAAACACATGCAGCAGGACAGTTCCGCTGTAAACGAATATGACATAAAACTACTTGGGAAACACGCAGACACTGACAGGGTGCATAAGGCACATCCTCTCCTCTGGGAAACCATTTCCTTCTCGTGTCTCACTCCATGTTGCCGCTCTCAGCGCCACCTGCTGTTAATTACCCGTAACACCGGAGCCGGAATGTGACGCCGGCCGCCAGCCAGCGACAACCTGATGCCGCCTCGTTACGCGGGGAGGACGGGGGAGAAGGGGGAGGCAGAGAGGGTATGGAGGATGGGTAGCAAGTGGCAGATAAAGTGTGGGTGACGGATAACGTACAGTTGGAGAGTGGGTGGCAGGTGGTAAAAGACAGAGATGGTAACGGACAACGTACAGATAAGACAGGGGGTGGGTGAAAGGTGGCGGCAAACATAAAGTGGGTGACGGACGTACAGATGAAGGAGGGTGGCAGGTGGTGAGGGATAAAAAGTGGGTTACCAGCAATGTACAGATAGCATGGAGAGTGGGTGGCAGGAGATGAAAGACAAAGAGTGTGTGACTGACAATGTACAGGTGGAGCCAGGGAGAGAGAGCCAGGCAGCATGTAGGGCCAAACAAATATGGACAGTGGGCAACAGGCAGCAGTGATGGCCAGTGGCCCACAAGCGGACGGTGGGCAGTGAGGCAAACAGTAAAAAGGGCAGACATAGGGCAGCAGTGGTAGGCATGCAGGCAGAGCGTGATAAGTTGGAGGAAGTCATGGAGAGGGCAGACGGAAGGCAGGCAGTGGGAGGCAGGCAGAGGGCAGGCAGAAGGAAGACAGAGAGTGGACATAGAGTGCGCAGTAGGGGGAAGGCAGGCAGAGGGAAGACAGAAGGTGGGCAGTGGAAGGCAGGCAGACAGAGGGCAGGCAGAGGGCAGACAGAGGGTGGGCAGTGGGAGGCAGGTAGGCAGAGGACAGACAGAGCGTGGGCAGTGGGAGGCAGGTAGGCAGAGGACAGACAGAGCGTGGGCAGTGGGAGGCAGGCAGGCAGAGAACAGACAGAGGGTGGGCAGTGGGAGGCAGGCAGGCAGAGGACAGACAGAGCGTGGGCAGTGGGAGGCAGGCAGGCAGGCAGAGAGCAGACAGAGGGTGGGCAGTGGGAGGCAGGCAGGCAGAGGACAGACAGAGCGTGGGCAGTGGGAGGCAGGCAGGCAGATGACAGACAGAGCGTGGGCAGTGGGATGCAGGCAGGCAGAGGACAGACAGAGCGTGGGCAGTGGGAGGCAGGCAGGCAGGCAGAGAGCAGACAGAGCGTGGGCAGTGGGAGGCAGGCAGGCAGAGGACAGACAGAGCGTGGTCAGTGGGAGGCAGGCAGGCAGAGTGCAGGCAGAGGGCAGACAGAGGGTAGGCAGGGGACAGGCAGGGGAAAGGTGGTGGGCAGACAGAGGATGGGCAGTGATAAGCAGGCAGGCAGACAGATGACAGCGATGGGTGGCAGGCAGCAGGGGCACTGACGTTTAGATAACAAGAAGAACATCTGTCAGAGCCATGACTCCGTTTGTGTCCCCTGTCTCACTGATGATGGCAAATTAGCTGAACACCCCGCACTCCATAATGAACTCCATACCCCACCATCCGTCTGCTTCCGCCAGTTTCCACACAGAATTTGGTTGTTGACTATGCCTCGTGCTATGCCACATTCATTTCCGCGTTCCAAGTGAACACAACATGATCCTTAGACATTTTATTTGTAGGAGCTCTTCTCAGCGAAAGTCAACATTTTTACTCGAAATCATTGCCAGATAAAATATAACGTGCGGCTCTTTACAGGCAATTGATGATATTTAAGGCATTACAACTGCCGAAACTTGAGGCACACTTTTATTACTAATCTTTCGTTGTTTCTTCTCGAATAAAGATGGGATTTACAGAGCCGATACGGAATTTAAAGAGTAGGGTTTATACCAGCGAACATACGCCATGCCGACACAGTTCTAAACAGAGTCACGCCGCGTTTACACTGAGCGACTTAAAATGTGGCGACTGTAGATCGTCTAGCCAATAGTTGTCAGGTGGTGCTTGATTAGGCAATAACCGCCGCAATAGTAGTCAAAGCAAGAATTTCCTCAGGTTTACAAAAGACAACTTTTTATAGAAATGCAGAAAACAACTGAGTTTTTACAGAATCGCCAGTGGTCTAGATGACTAATTCAAGCCAGCTTGAAGTAGTTGTCGGCCGTCAAGTATTCTACACAATCGCCAAGTGGTGCCAAATTGCATAATCTGACATGATCCGACGATTTGCAGTCGCCACACACTTGGCGTTTACGCGAGACGATTTGTAGAATTATATGGCTGAAAGTCATCAGGTGATGCTTAACTCAAGAATCACCTATAATCATCGGGTGTAAATACTGGGTAAGACATTCCCAGCCACTTACACACAAAATAGACCTATGCAGGTTTTATCCTGAGCAACATCACTTTATGCTCTCAGCACAGTGAAGCTGAAATACGAAGACTCTGGATTATTACACGAAATATCCACCGAAGCACAGTGATATATATATGCTACAGGCGTCTTTGTGAATGTCACTTATAAATAGCCTTCTGGACAGAGGTGCAGAAATAGGAGACTGAGGGAGGCCTGCAGAAGTATGAATAGGGGATCTGGTAAATATCGATAAGCAAGTTGATCTGTCTGCATAGATGAAATTCCAGATGGAAAGTTTATTTGAATCGTAATTTGAGTTGTATTGCTCACTGTTGAATCTATGCTGAATAATGTAAACTGAATGTTTTATCTTTACAGACAATAGGATGTAATTATATGTGGAGACCAAACTACAAAGTTCAAACTTGTACTGCGAGAATAATATGTATCTGCGAAGAGTGTCAAAACAAGAGATTCATCCTTGTAAATATTATCCCTTATGATTATGTTGTTAGCCAGCTAGCCAGACGAAAAAAACCAATAATGTTTTTTTTGTAATCAAGCCAGGTACGCCTTGTTGGGCCAAATTGAAAACCGACAGATGGCCATATTTTGTCCAGTCTAAAAAGATACAGCTGTTTTTATCTGATGAAAACATCTTTAGAAAAAAAAGAAATATCCAATATTTCGCACGAGTACACAGACGGAAAACCGTATTCTCGCATAAAGCCCAAAAATCATTTTCTACTGGTCGACGAAAATGGCGCAGATTAATTGGGTTTGCCTAAAGGTTGGTTGCTGGTGGCCAACGACTGCACATCGGTTTCTAAAAATCGGTGAGGGTGCTGCGTATGCCTTGCTTCTGCCGTATTTGACAGGTCCATACTGTCGTTCTGTGGTGGCCCCATCGCATAATCTATGCACAGTTAACCGCTGAACACTTCCCTGAATGCCTGTTTCCATTCAACGATATGGCGTTGGTATACCCTAAAAATGCATCGGTGTTTTCCGACTGCAGATCGGTAATGAATAGTAGGTCAGTCAAAAAAGACTACAGCATGGGGAATCGCAGTGTGTAGGTGGTGATAACCAATCCCTACAAAAATGGTATTGTGAGGGTTATAGTATGGTGAGAGCCAGTGTTAAGAAGGGCTTTGGAATAGGTTAAGCTTAGGATGAGGCAGGTAGGGATGAACTGATGTGTTGATGAGAAGATTCATGTGAGGGTTGACTATACTTTTTTTCTCTTTTTTTTTGTGTCAATTTTTATTGGGGAATATTTGTGTTCACAATCACCAAATTCGGCTATAGACCCTTTCTTCCATTTGAGCCCTTGCCCCTACTCATCATTCTAATGGCGGGTGTTAAACAAAATGGGCAGTGGGTACCATTTTTGTGTAAGTCTTTGGTATGACCTGACCGGGGTTTGAACCCACGATCTCCTATGCTCGACGCAAACACCCCTACCACTTAGCCACCGAGCTTAGTAAGGGTGAGGACGAGGGTGCTGTGTATCCCTTGTATGCTTGGCTGTATTGACACCGAATTTCATGGTGTATATAGACAATAATCGATGGTTTTGTGGACAGGCGGCCGTAAACCACGAGAGGTTGACGCGTAGTAATACATGAGCGCTAGCGAGTGTATTACGACGTCAACCTCGAGTGGTTTACAGAGCCGCCTATCCACATAATCATCGTTTGTTGTATTTATTATCCATTATTTCGAATAAATTGAACCCAGTAATTGCCATATTAAAGGGTTTAATAATAGGGACTATTTCTTAGCTCTATAGCACAAAGAGACTATTTTCCCCGTATACCATGGTTTTGAGGCCGTATACCACAGGTTTGAATCCGTATACCACAGTTATGGTATCTGACAGGTTTTATACAATGGGTCGTGGTTTACTGAGTCCCCATACATTTTCAATGGGGACTTTGTATACAATGGATAATTAAGTTAGTTAGAGCCTCTGCAATTACGGTGCTGACAAGGGTGGGCTAAACTGGAGATGAGAAGGGTTCTGGCATGGGCTGGTTGGCTGATGAGAAGTTCTGGGTAGGGATTGGCTCCAGTAGAGAGCAGCATGAAGAATAGGGATATAGAGCCGGTGTGAGCGAGCCCTGTCTCGTCTACTCCAGGCCTTAATCACTCAGTGAGCTCGTCATGGCGAGTCGAGCAGCTCAGACTACCTGCTACACCTCATGAATATTCATCAGCCACTCCCACACTGCCTTCATTAGAGCAGACCTACAAATTGCATTGCTGAAATATTTTAAACACCGACAAAGTAGAGACTGCAATCATGAAGTCAGTATATTTTTTTTCTTAATTTTCATTTACTTGATGACACCATGTTTGCATAACGAATTTTAGGATCATTTATTATTCAAAAGAGCAAGGAATAGATAAACCTATTTCCAATGTTAACAGCCTAGCTGGAGATGGTGCCAATTGGTGAATGGAAACTGGCATGCAGAGCCGTGCTAACCGATCAATTGTGCATGGCTCATACAATGAGACCACCACCGAACGTCTTTAGTCGGTATGGTCCTGTCAAATGCAGCAGAAACAAGGAATATGCTGCACCTTCACAGATTTTAACACACTGACGTGCAGTCATTGGCCACCACTAACCGACTATTAGGAGAACTCAATAAATCTGTGCAGCTTCCATTAGTCAGTGGAAAATTGTTTATTGTTAGTTATTGGCTTAAGCTGTGCTCTGCCTCCAAGCAATTAGCATATGTGCGGACACCCATAACAATGTATCTAACCAACTACAACTATGGAGCAACTCTTCGGGGCATACAACCGCTTGTACCTGAAACCAGTCAATATCATGTCTTTATCTCAACGTCCATTAAATATTGTGAATAAAATGGGCAATAACGTAACAAAAAAAGCCAATCAAACAGTGATAGAAGTGAGCTAAAATATGTACTGCACTCGATATGCAGCTGCTGAAAATACACCATTTGTCTACGCCTGCTCTCCCGGCTTTGCCTCTGGAGATTACTCTGCAATAAAAACTCATGGCAAATCCTCAAGGGCCACGGATCTCCATGCGGTTCCCACTTACTTCTTAGCGTCAATTTAGTCCATAGCCAGGGATCTTAGTCCAATCTTTTTAGCACAGAATACCAACCCAGCCCATTCCCACCGCTCTCATCCTCAATGATGGACACAACCAATTCTCGTAACACCAACTCATCTCACTTCGACAATTCCCAATCCCAACTCTCCTCCACGCCCTGTTCCCCTTTAAAGGCATATCGGACAATCTACCGTGAAAGGTAAAACCCATGTCAATCTCCTGAAAATTGTATATGATGACCTCCAAGTATTATAGAACACATTATCAGTTTTTAAAAAGGGGGGCCAATCTGCTGGTTTTTGATTTATAGATAAATATTATGATGAAATTGTAAAAAAATATATAGAAATTAGAAAATGTTGTTTTTCGCATAATAAACCCATGTCCCTCACAAATGATAGTAAATGCATAGTACTACATTTAAAAGTTTAAAAATTATAGGTCACCATCCTCCTATTTTGATGGATTGATGAAAACAGTATTTTTTAGTTCAGTTCCTATATGAATTTAGCAAATATTTTACCAAATGGCTTACGACAAAATGTCTAAAACTTGATATTTTAGCCATTGGTAATTGGAATATGTCACAAGGAACCAGTTTGAACATATAATTATCACTATTTAGAAATCACCAGGTGGCGCCACTGTGAGTTGTATAATATGTCTTTAACTCAAACTCGCTCGCACCAGTCGAGTCTCCACCCCTATACCACAGAGACAGTCTCCCGTTCTTTCACCACCCCAGTCGTCTGTCTCCTAATCTAGGCCGGGTAAAGCTCACTAATCCTCGCGTCGTGGCAGATTATTCCGCGCCATTTGTCACTGACTGAAACCACGCCCAGCCTCCAACCTGCACCAGAATCCTGAAAGGCCCTAGTCACTGTACGATATATCTCCATGCGATATTCGGACTCGCAAAGTCGCAGGGAGGGGCAGTTTATCGCCATTCTTTAAAAAGAAAAATTGGCGTATTGTCTACGCATTTGAAAGGATTCACTATACGCACATCAAATGCATAATCGAGTCACACTGGCGTCAATTCTGGCGTTTTTACTATGTTTTTGAGATGCTTGGGACCACGTTTCGGGTATGGATTGTGAACGTTTCTATCTTTTAGGCCTGGCGTCCAGCAACTACTATTGAAATGTAGACCTACCGATATGGCACCGATACAGAATTTTCTTCGGGGACTGATCGGGAAGATACAAATGTTTAAAGGGGGCGTATACCAACCACGACAAGGCTACGACAATGGCTTTCCGACAAGGCCCACGACAAGAGTCTACGACAAGGCCACGACAGGCTGCGACTGGAAGCTTGTCGGGGGCCTGTCGGGGGCCTTCCGACAAGGTTACAACAAAATCGAACATGTTCAGGTCCAGTCGTGGCATGTCATGAGCTTGTCGCAGAGGTCTACAATAGGATAATTTGGTGGAGCGTGCACTCCACGACACGCTACGACAAAGGCCCACGACAGAGAGAATGGACACCCCTTCTCACTACAAGTCTATGACAAGGTGCCAATTGGAACTTTCTTGTCTGGGCTTGTTGTAACCTTGTCATGGTTGGTGGACGCCCGCCTTTAGACATGCCAATCCACCACGCATCGTAATGGGTTTTTTTCGGTGCCAAATCGCAGAAACATGGTCAACTGCCCCGATATTAGGTGACCTTCCGACACGATTTTTACCTTATATTGGGAGGTGCATGGTAGACCACATCGGAGCCATATCGTAGTAGGTGGACGCCGAGCCTTACACTTCTTAACATTAGTTACCCTTTCTTAACATTTCTCTACGTATTTTGGCTAGCTTCAATGTTTGTTTACGCATTCAAATTGCTTATAGATAGGTTTAAAATTCTTAAAACTGGTTCTGGCTCGGCGTATTTTCCGCGTTCTCTTCACGTTCTTTTATGCATTCCGACTTTCTTTAAGGTATTTTCGTCTTTCACGACGTATAAATTTGTAGATGTCCTAAACGTGAAAATACGTAGACGTGCGTACCGGGAAAATGCCTGGGGTATAAGGCGGCTATTGAATGACTGCATGAGCTGCCCCATAGTAACCATGAGTGACTCGTAATGTGTTACCTAATAGATCTGCGTATAAACGAAGGGAAATCGAGCCGATTACTTAGTTATCAGTCCCGCCTGCAATCGTTTCTATTTATTGGCAATTACGAGTGTCCTGATCTCTTCTAGTGTTACCATGGCATCCGGCATAAACCGGAATTCCATTGGCCGGCTCTGGTAAATTTGTTGGTTGCCATCGACCGATTTTATGGCAGCATCTAGAAAATATTACATATATGCAAATTCATCAGGGTCAGCTATACACATTCTGGTGCCATACCATCGACCAATCCTTAAAGGGCACATAGCTATTGGGTTACTAAAGCAGCCATCTTGCCCCCGAGGCAAAATAAAACACCAGGTGGCGGGTGCAGATATCCATGGATTGTTTTGTGGTGTGTTATTTGGCTTGCTATGGAGGGATATTAGCCTTGTCTCACGATAATCTATGGATTATAACAACAGATAACAGCGGTTATCCCCCGACTACAATAATGCTATCTTATAACTTCCTAGTGGATAATAGCAGAACTAGCGATAACTCTGTGCCCTATTGAAAGGGAGCAGAGTTCGTTGAGATTTTCATCGGCTAATGGTTATACAACGTAAAGGGCCACCACTAGATGTTAAAGAAGTTAGATCCCACCTTTTGACACTTAGCTTTGAAATCCGCCTCCTTAAAGTCCGCAATAAAGGCTGGGTTCAAAAGTTGATGTCTCCACAAGTCTTCACAGAATTACTACATCTACATTTACTTTGTTGCACCTCTGAACTAAGCCCTAGTAGCAAATAAAAATCCTTACAAGTAGATCTTCGGTCCTTCCTCTTCACGAGATTACAAACGTGACAGTATCAGCGCTGGTGGAGAGTCACACTCTCCAAGCATAGATCCTGCGCAATACTTCCTGCGGCTGCACCGTGTAAGATCTGCTGGGAGAGTAGGAGAGGCATAGCGGGTGATGTAGGCGCTCAATTATTACTTTGAAGATTCGGAAATGCCGACAGGTCCTTGTGAAAGCCCATCTACAATTACCATGGATTTGAATGATTTCCCCCTGCAATTAACAGCAGCTATTTCCAATCATCATTGTAAAAACAACAATACAGGGGGCCTTTGCCTAAAACGTAGTCAAGACATATTGTTTCTGATGACTGATGGCGACTAACTAACACACAGACAATAAACAATAGGTTTGTGGACAGGCAGCGGTCAACCGTGTAGATGCATAGTAGTAATACACATGCGCTACTGAGTGTTTTACGCCATCAACCTCGAGTACGTCTTGCATGATTATTGGTCATGGCCAACTGGGCACGCCTCTAAGATCCTGAGACACTAGCACCCCACTCCTTTCCCAATGTCACAATGAATAGCACACAGATAGTGAAGGGATAGTCTTTTTTGGCAGCATGCTGGAGGTCTATATGTGACCACTCCGACCAATAAGCAATGTATATAGATCGTTGAAGAACACTCTGATAAAGAACATATTAGGTTGATAAACTCGGTTCCTTTTGCCACCGATCCACATGTGCGTCGGTACACCACGGGTTAAAACCCACCCTCACCAGTCTAAAAAGCTAACTCCGACTGGATGCCTCACCTCTAGGTGATTGGTCACGTGACTCGGGTCACGTGATCTGCGACCTAAGGCGCTGGTTGCTGGCGCTCGCTAGTATAAAGGTAAATAGTCCTCATCTCTCCAGCGTTCCACTGAATGAGGCCGCCGCCATTTGCCCGGGAGCTTGAGTACGGTAAAGTCACTTTAGCGCGCCACTTTGGCTTGATCTCCCTAGGGACGTAAAGAGAGTACTTCCGGAGGATACTCTCAAATTGTCGTCTGCTCCCACTAAGACGCCTAGATTTACTTTGCACGTTAAAGCATCACCTTATGGCGGGAAACAGAATGAGGTCGCGAAGTGGAGACCTTTATAGCCTGTGTACATGGGTCCAGGGAATTCCCCAGGTAGCCGGATTCACAACCTTATGATAAAGATTATATATGATTCATGATAATGTATGCTTTATCTATACAGTCTGCTATATATTATCAATTTTGAATAACTCTTTCCCCTCTTTCATAAGAATATCAACCCTATAGGGCACATATACATTGTAATATGGAAGTGGTCATCTTGCCCCCAATGCTAAACCAAAAACACCAGGTTGCGGGTTCAGTTATCAATGGATAACATTTTTGTTTTGATTTTGGGGTTTTGCCATAAAAGAATTTTGGCCTCGTCTCATGATTTTCGATAGATTTTAACAGCAGAAACAAATGGTTGTCTACCGAGTACAGTGGCGCTATGTTAAAATTTCCTGAATGATGATAGCGTAACTAGCAATCACTCTGTGCCCTATACGGCAAATAGCCTATGATCCATGGGGGCCGCCATGACGCCCCCCCCCCCCCCCCGAGTAGGTGTTCTTCACTAAAGGAGGTGAAAAAGTAGGTGTTCTTCACTAAAGGAGGTGTGAAAGAAGTGAGTGATAATTGGGAAGTGTCACAACTCTAGCCTTGCTGACATATGTCTATAAAGTGTTTCATGTGAAAAACCTCATGTTCTGGGTTTAATCATTATGTCATCCTTCTCTAGGATGGGTGTAGAGAGTCAAGGGAACCATGGTATAACATTGAGGGACAGTTGAATTTCGTAAGAACAAAGAGCTAGAATATAGATCTGTCCCCCCAAAGGGGCCTGACATATTGCTGGCCACCTAGTGATTGTTTTATGAACAAACAATGGCTCTGTCCCCTATACCTCACACAATATATGAATGCAACAGACAAGAATGCCACAGCCTAATCTTATAAGCCGCTCATCCCTCGTTGACATGCTCTACTTGCTCCTTCCGTCTCTACACATCAGTGACGTCCATCAAAGGAGTAAGGCACGGTTGATCCTCACATGACGTAACGTTATCTCAGCGTCTGACGTCACACTCGCATAACGAACGACGCCATTTTGGAATATGCAGTTATGTAACATACGGCAGATATTGACGAGGTTATCCAGACATACGCGCAAGTGGAACCACTGGGTCCCGTATCGTCGACGTGTTTCAGGAAGGTTTAGCAAATAGTTCTGCTGCAGCATATATCTTGTAATTCATCTCAGGTTCTTATAAAGGTAAGATCTTCCCCCGCAACAAAAGTACAACCATCCTGTCACGGTCTAGTATCGTTAAAATATAATCGAATTTGAACTTGGTCCATCATGGAACAAAGTACTCGTTTATGAATACGTAATCAGTTATGGTGTTGCATTCACCCTGAAGTGTTATGATAGGAAATACAGGTCCCTCCAATGTGGTATGTATAAACAATAATCGATTATTTGTGGAAGGGCGGCCGTAAACCACGAGAGGGTTGACGCGTAGTAATACACGAGGGATAGCGATTGAATTATGTCGTCAATCTCGAGTGGTTTACAGAGCCGACCGTCCAAAAGCCATCGATCGTTGTGGGTTTTTTTTCAGGGTCATTAATAATTGTAATTCCTAGAAATTTGATAAAAGACATTTGGAAGCCGTAAACCATGGATGTGGTCTACGGCCACTAATAAACAATGGGTAATGGTTTACTGTGGCCCATACATTTCCCGTAGAGAAAATATATGTATAATATCAAAATTAATATTAGTAAGCTAAAATAAGTGAAATATTATTGATTACCAATAGAACCACATCATGGAACATCAAATTAGGATCTTATCCAAAATGTGTACAAGTTTACCCGACGGAATAGTGAAACGTCGACGGAAAATTAATCTTCCACTGCTGACGGATACTGATCAACTTTGGTGGATGTAGCGCTTTAGAGATATACACAATCAGTAGCACCCGCCATAAGGCCCGGCTTCCACCTACTACGATAGAATAGTCGACCTCCCGATATGGCACCGATACAAAATGTCAAAATCGGTGCCATATCGGGAAGGTGCAAAATCGTAGACATATGTCTAGACATACCAATCCACCACGCATTGTATGGAGTTTTTATCGGTGCCTAATCGCAGAAACATGGTCAACTGCCCCGATATTAGGTAACCTTCCGACGCGATTTTGATTTTTTATCGGGAGGTGCATCGTAGACCATATCGGTGCCATATCGTAGTAGGTGGTGTGATGTATGTATTGAGAATATCACAGGGTGCTTCCTAACAGGTCCTCGCTCCAGATAGAGGTTAAGGCCTAACTGTTTGGACTGCCACCCCCAGCGTTTGAACCATCCCCTGTCTTCGTTTGGACTGACCCCCCGATAGGGTATATAAGGAAGCAGATTTCAACTCACAGCTCACTTGGAACCCAGACACCGTGGCGTCAACATCTCCATGCTACTCAGCATTACTACCACTGCAGTGTCAGGCTTGAGACACCATAGGACTCTATGCTACAGAGGCCTTTACTGAGGATTGGGCTTCTCCATAAGCTACTATCACCCCAGCACTGGAGGAAAAGACACTGATGACTGCTACCACTACTTGGATCATCTATATCCACAAGTCAAGGAGACATTGAACAATAACTGAAAGTGATAGACTGTGAGTACTGCTTAGACCAAGAGGACTTATGTACACTACAGAAGTGTATATGATTTTGTATGTTGATGAGAATTGTTATGTAACTGTATACTTTGTTATAATATATGTTATTAATACATATCTGTGTATGGTTATCTGTCTTCTTCATTTAGTATAGAAGATATTCTGAATTCTCTTTTCTTGTCACTGGGTTAGCTAGTCTATAGGATTAGGCCTTAGCTACTGTACGTGACAGAAATTGGGGGCTTGTCCGGGAAATATGAAAAACTGTTCTCTTGATGATAAGTACAACAAATTGAAATGTCTAAGTACCAAGCTTTTCTACAGTCACCCTCTGTGGAGGAACTAGAACAGTTCAGAAGGGATGAATTGTTAGCAATAGCTAGGGAGTTAGAACTTGATGTGAAAAGGTCTAGCCGAAAAGCTGAACTGAAAAGAGCTATTGTTGAAATATTGGTTGATGATGAGTTATTACCAGAAGATGTTTTACATGAATCAGATTTTAGTGGTTCCTCAGAAGCAGGTCGTAAAGAGGTTTTAGAGAGAGAGATAAAACTCAAACAACTGGAAGTAGAGCATGCTCAGATTCAGGCTGAAAAAGAGCTTGCTCGGGTTCAGGCTGAAAAAGAGCTTGCTCAAGTCCAGGCTGAAAAAGAGCTTGCTCGGGTTCAGGCTGAAAAAGAGCTTGCTCAAGTCCAGGCTGAAAAAGAGCTTGCTCAGATTCAGGCTGAGAAGGGGCTTGCTCAAGTCCAGGCTGAAAAAGAGAGAGAGCTTGCTCAGATTCAGGCTGAAAAGGAAAGAGAGCATGATCGGATTCAGGCTGACAAAGAACTTAGGCTTAAAGAAATGGAGCTACAGCTTGCTGCTGAGAGGACAAACCAACGGAACATTTGTGATGTTAGTAAAGATGTACGGCTAGTGCCATCATTCAATGAAAATGAGGTTGACAAGTACTTTCAACATTTTGAGAAGGTTGCCCAAAGCATGAAATGGCCAAAAGAGAAGTGGGCACTGATGTTACAGAGTGTTTTGAGGGGTAAAGCTCAGGAAGCTTATTCGGCACTATCTTTGAATGACAGTCTAGATTATGAAAAGGTCAAAGCTGCTGTTCTCAAGGCTTATGAACTGGTACCAGAGGCATATCGTCAGAAGTTTAGGAGTTACCGTAAACAAGATAATCAAACCTATGTAGAGTTTGCTCATGAAAAGGAAGTGTACTTTGACAGGTGGTGCAAATCCATGGAAGTGGAGGATAGTTTTGATAAACTCAGACAACTGTGCCTTGTTGAAGAATTTAAGCGTTGCACATACAATGATCTCAAGACTTATCTCGATGAAAAGAAAGTAATGTCCTTGCATGAAATGTCCACTCTTGCTGATGATTATGCCATAACCCATAAGACTAGTGTTCAACAAAAGAAGAGTGCACCTCAAGGGAGCAATTCTAGTCTTGGAGCAAAAGGTGGTGATAGCAAAGATCTGAAATCTAGTGTGAAGCCAAAAGGTGAGTACTCAGGAAGGAGTTCAGGTCTAAAATGTCATTACTGTCACAAACTGGGTCACATTATGTCTGAGTGTTGGGCACTGAAAAAGAAGAAAGCTGAGCCCAAGCCAAATGCATTCATAACATCCAAAAAGTCAGAGTGTGTTATTGTGCCATTTGTTACAGATAAGGTAACTGATATCAGAGAAGAATACAAACCATTTGTACTTGAAGCTAATGTGTCTCTAGGTAGTGACACTGCAGATTCTGTCCCCATTCGTATCTTGAGAGATACTGGGGCATCTCAATCCATGGTTTTAGAAAATGCTTTGCCTTTCAGTTCAAGTTCAGCCACTGGTGAATATGTCATTATTCGTGGTGTTGAGTGTGGTTTCATGAGTGTACCTCTTCACACAATCAGACTAGAGTCTGATTTGGTATCAGGGTCTGTTGAAGTTGCAGTAAAATCTGAACTGCCAGTTGACGGTGTATCAATGTTGCTAGGAAATGATCTAGCAGGGGAAAAAGTCTTTGTAGAACCAAAGATGGTTCTTGAGCCAGTCACTTTGTCATCAGAAGATGATGTCATTGATGAGGAGATAGGTGAAGTTTATCCCTCTTGTGCTGTGACTAGGGCTCAGGCAAAAGAGTTAAGCCAAAAGCATTCTGTGGATGTTGAGACTGAGGATGATATCATTGATTTGTCTCTGACATTTATCAACTCAAAGGATGAACACCTTAAATGTCATTCTTTTGTCGGTTCTCAACCAGGGTCAAGTCAAAATGATGACAAGACTAACTTGAGTAATGAAGTCCCTCTTGGCAGGAGTAAGTTAATTACTGAACAAAGGCAAGATCCTGAGATCTCATTGCTTACCCGCCATGCACTTTCAGAAGAAGAGCTTGACAAAGTCTCCACAGGGTACTTCTTTAAAGATGGTGTTCTCATGAGAAAATGGAGACCACCAGATGTCCCAGCATCAGAGGACTGGTCTATTGTTTACCAAATTGTGCTTCCTAGGGCTTATCGCTCTGAGGTTCTCAATGTAGCACATGAACTACCCATGGGTGGTCATTTGGGTGTTAACAAGACATCCGAAAAGATCATGAGGCACTTCTATTGGCCTAAGATGAGGCAAGATGTTGCCCAATTTTGTAGAACCTGTCACACATGTCAAATGGTTGGGAAACCTAATCAAAAGATCCCTGTTGCTCCACTACGGCCCATTCCCGCAGTAGGAGAAGCATTCAGCCATGTCATTATTGACTGTGTAGGTCCTCTGCCCAAAACTCGATCTGGTAATCAGTACTTGCTCACAATAATGTGTGCTTCTACAAGATTTCCTGAGGCTATACCACTCAGAAATATCTCTGCCCCAAAGATAGTCAAAGCTTTGATTAATTTCTTCTCACTGGTTGGCCTTCCACAAGAGATTCAGTCTGATCAAGGCTCAAACTTCATGTCTGGCTTGTTTCAACAAGTAGTTCATGAACTAGGTATGAAGCAGGTTAAGTCCAGTGCTTACCATCCAGAGTCTCAAGGTGCATTGGAAAGATTCCACTGCACCCTCAAGAACATGATGAGAACTTACTGCTTTGAGAATGAGAAAGATTGGGATGAAGGTATTGGTATGTTGTTGTTCGCTGCTCGAGAGTCTGTTCAAGAATCATTGGGATTCAGTCCTTTTGAGCTGGTCTTTGGTCATACAGTACGAGGTCCCTTGAAGGTATTGAAGGAACATTGGTTAGGAGATAACCCTGAAAACAACAATGTCTTGGATTATGTTTCCAAAGTTAGAACCAGGCTAGTTCGTGTTTGTGAGTTAGCACGTGAAAACCTGAAAGAAGCCCAAAGAAAGATGAAGGACCAATTTGATAAGAAATCCCAAGAGCGTGAATTCTCTGTGGGAGACAAGGTGCTGGTGTTACTACCCATTACTGGGCATACACTCAAGGCTCGTTACCATGGTCCTTATGAGGTAGTCAAAAGCATTGGTGAGGTGAACTATGTTGTCAAAACTCCTGACCGAAGACGATCTACTCAGTTGTGTCATATCAACATGTTGAAGCCTTACTATAACAGAGAAAGTTCCAACAGTGTCAAGACAGTTGGGTGCATGAATGCACTGAGTAATGAGGAAGAAACAACTGATTTTGTACCTATAGACTACAGTGTAAAACTGAACAACTCAAATGTTCTTGCAAATCTAGATGCCAAGTTAGGGCACCTGCCTCCAGTACAGAAAGAGGAATTGAGCATATTGCTCAGAGAATATAAGGAAGTCTTTCCTGATGTTCCTAGTCAAACTGATATTGCCATCCATGACGTAGATGTGGGAGAAGCTCTCCCTATCAAACAACATCCTTACAGAGTTAGCCCATACAAGGCTGAGAAAATGAGCAAAGAGGTATCTTACATGTTAGAGAATAACATCATTGAGCCAAGCAACAGTGACTGGTCATCTCCTTGTATACTTGTACCCAAGCCAGATGGTTCTGTTAGATTTTGCACTGATTTTCGCAAAGTAAATGATCTCAGCAAGACAGACTCATATCCTATTCCAAGAATAGATGACTGTATAGACAAAATTGGCAAAGCCAAGTATATCACCAAGTGTGACTTACTCAAAGGTTACTGGGCTGTTCCTTTGAGCAACAGAGCAAAGCGAGTGTCTGCTTTTGTTACTCCTGATGGCTTGTATCAATACAAAGTGATGCCATTTGGTATGAAGAATGCTCCAGCAACTTTTCAAAGAATGATGAACCAGTGTTTGAAAGGTATGCCAGGCGTGGAGGTGTATGTTGATGATATTGTGGTTTACAGTGACACCTGGGAAGATCATTTGTGTAGGCTGCAATCTGTGTTAGAGAGGCTCAAACAAGCAAACCTTACTGTAAACCTGACAAAAAGTGAGTTTGGACAGGCAAAGGTGATTTATCTTGGACATGTTGTTGGTCTAGGTCAGGTTGCACCAGTTGAAGCCAAAATCAAGAGTATTGTTGAATATCCAGTTCCAGCAAACAAGAGAAGTTTGATGAGATTTCTTGGCATGGCTGGATATTACAGGAAGTTCTGTAAGAATTTTGCTGACATAACTGCTCCACTGACAAACTTGTTAAAGAAAAAGGAAAACTTCATTTGGTCCAAAGAATGTGATGATGCTTTTGATAAAGTGAAATCTATTTTGTGTTCTGGACCTGTTCTGACGGCTCCAGACTTTGGCAAGAAGCTCATTTTGATGGTTGATGCAAGTGACCATGGGGTAGGTGCAGTGCTACTGCAGAATGACGACAATGGTGTTCAGCACCCTGTATGCTACTTCTCAAAGAAGTTCAATTGTCACCAAAAGAACTATTCAACTGTTGAAAAGGAAACTTTGGCATTAGTGTTGGCCTTACAACACTTCAGTGTTTATGTGTCATCCCCTCTAGATCCAGTACTTGTGTATACAGATCACAACCCCCTGACATTCTTGCAGAAGATGAAAAACAAAAACAGGCGATTGTTGAACTGGAGTTTGCTGTTGCAAGAATACAATCTTGAGATTTTTCATGTACGAGGTGTAGACAATGTCTGTGCTGATGCATTGTCACGAGCTTCTTAAATGCTATTTTTGATTATGTACATACTGTGATTTCAAGTGTTATTACCCAAAGATGGTAAAAGGTACTAAATGTGATTTTGACAAAAGGTAAATGTATGTTGCAGAATGCCATATATTACATTGTATTACATATTTCTTGATGTATGATGTTAGAAAAAAAAGAAAAGTTCTTTTTTTTTGTTTAAGGAGGGAGGTGTGATGTATGTATTGAGAATATCACAGGGTGCTTCCTAACAGGTCCTCGCTCCAGATAGAGGTTAAGGCCTAACTGTTTGGACTGCCACCCCCAGCGTTTGAACCATCCCCTGTCTTCGTTTGGACTGACCCCCCGATAGGGTATATAAGGAAGCAGATTTCAACTCACAGCTCACTTGGAACCCAGACACCGTGGCGTCAACATCTCCATGCTACTCAGCATTACTACCACTGCAGTGTCAGGCTTGAGACACCATAGGACTCTATGCTACAGAGGCCTTTACTGAGGATTGGGCTTCTCCATAAGCTACTATCACCCCAGCACTGGAGGAAAAGACACTGATGACTGCTACCACTACTTGGATCATCTATATCCACAAGTCAAGGAGACATTGAACAATAACTGAAAGTGATAGACTGTGAGTACTGCTTAGACCAAGAGGACTTATGTACACTACAGAAGTGTATATGATTTTGTATGTTGATGAGAATTGTTATGTAACTGTATACTTTGTTATAATATATGTTATTAATACATATCTGTGTATGGTTATCTGTCTTCTTCATTTAGTATAGAAGATATTCTGAATTCTCTTTTCTTGTCACTGGGTTAGCTAGTCTATAGGATTAGGCCTTAGCTACTGTACGTGACAGTGGACGCCAGACCTTATGGTGACAGCTCTGCCACAGGTGCCGTCCTTAAAGGGTTAATAACCCATGGGTACGAATGATAAATATAGATCAATACTCTGAAGGTATAGCCATATGGCTAATCAAGTTTCTGTACTTCAGAGATATTGCGTTGCGCCAAATTCCAGATTGCAGCTGAGCGTTCAATGAGAGAATTATCGAGTTGCACCTGGGAGAGTTCATATTTAATCAGGGTAACAGCAGAAAACCAGCAGCGGGAAATCCATCTCCACAGGAGTTAAAGGATGCAGCCATTCAGGCGCATCGAACCGTAACGATTAAATCCCCCACTATGCCTTGTGAAGGACGCCTTTTGATGAAATATATCATCGAGATAAAGTGTTTCGCTATCCTTTTTGAAGTAATGCAACTGCTCAATGTAATGTAAAAACAGGCCAGTGTTGAAGAGAATCTGGACATTAGAGTGAGAAGAAGTAGGAGCGACATGATGGTTAAGTTTAAAACTAACGTAATGTACTTTTTATTTCCTTATATAATGTAGAGTAATATGTCTGACGATATGTAATTTGTGGAAGATCTAACGTGGAGTTAGAACTGTTTGAATGGGAAAAAAAGAAGTGAAACGCTTGGTTTCTCATACGTTACTGACCAAACGGTGTCACACGCTCCCTGGCTTTTCTTTATTTTCAAACATTGCACGTGTCATCCTTTAGTCACATTCATTCTTCATGTCTGATAAACACCAACCACATAATAAAGAGAAGCGCTAATTTGAAAAAAACCCCTGATATTCCAGCAAATAACAAACTCATAATTTTTTCTTAAACATCTATCTGTACTTGGTCGAGCTTAAACTTGCGGCTGGTTTCAATGTTCGTCCAGTTCTCTTGAACACATATAATTCCGTTTCATGCCAGCAGTGATACAACATCAGTACAGGCTTAAAAACAATATCATAAAAATAACATATAAGGATGGGCATAAAAATAATATCATAAAAATAACATATAAGGATGGTCGTGATAGGAAAAACCACCAAGGGAACAAGTCCTACATAAGTATCATAAAGAGTGAAAATAGAAGACACTAGGGTACACTTGTATATAAGATTGTGTATATTGCCCTAGAAACAAGGGCATTGTATTGAATCTGAATATTATCATAATGGTATCTGTAACAAATAGATATGTTGTAGGGCATATTGCATAAAAAATATAGGAACTACATGTACAGAAATTCCAGGGCCAAACGACCAATCAAAACGCCCGTTTTATTCTTCGTTCCGCTGGGTACGTTGTGATGTGAACTGAACACGCTTCTGCTGGTACCTATTGACTGGTACCGTGACACTGGGCGTCTGTGACGTCACAGCAGACGACTTCCCCTTCGGGTGTTCTATATATAGTAACAATTTCTTTCGGGAATCGCACAAGCTTCCAGGAGATTGAACCTGTGCTTGGAGATTGACTCTGCCCTTGTTTCACCGTTTCCTGAGTAGACGAACCATTACGAGCAGTAGCAGTGCATTCTGGGTACGTTAGAACATCTCACCGATAGATGGCAGTTCCCGCTGTACCCTTTCTTCGTGGTAACGGGTACACTGCAATCTAGCCGGAAACGAACACGGCGGTAGTAGTAGATAAACTGACAGGTCCCGAGGGCGAGCTGCAGATTTTCTGACGGCAAGCTCTGTTTTGTGTGGACGGCTGTGATTGGTCGGCACCATCACGTGATACCTGTCTCCACCAATGGAGACAGATGAAAGAAAAGAACCAGTTGTTTGGAAGGAGCTGGCGGGCGGCAGAAAGGGAATGTCGTCTGCCTGAGACAAGCTTATCAGTAGATTGGTGAGTAGACGCCACCATGTCTGTCATCTGCGCACAATTAACGGAGAGCATTCTCTCTGTGCTAATATTTTATACAGATGGCTCCGTCCTATAGGGCACAGAGTGATCGCTAGTTCTGACATAATCCTCCAGAAAGATAGCGCCACTGTAGTCAGGGAACAAACGCTATTTTCTGCTGTTATAATCTATAGATAATTATGAGGCTAAAACCCTTTAAAGGCAATTCCCAAAAAATTATAACAAAAATCATATCCATGGATCCACCAACAGCCTGGTTGTTTGGGTTTAGCATCGGGGGTACGATAGCCGCCTCCACAGCTATTTGCCCTTTAGGGTTAATATTATGGTCCATGAGTAATAAGCACAAATATTATTGAAAATGAAGGTAGGAAACATTAATTCCATGCGAATGGCTATTAAAGGGTGTGGGTATGTATTTTCAATTGGTAGGTTTCGGGAGAGTTATTCTGACCATCGGAAGGATATCAACACGAGTATGAGGTATCTTAGAGGAAGCCTATTAAACTTTAGGGTCAGAGCTGGTATCCCATCGCGTTTGAATAGCACAGTATTTCACAACGTGAAGCCATGTGAATTATGTAGCGATTCAATCGAGATGGGATCGAGCTCTGACCCTAAACTTGAATAGGTTTCTGAATTTATCTCAGCCTTCACATTGACTAATGGGCTAACGTTTGTGAGATAATCCCCCATTGTGTGTTTTTCCTAAATACTCAATGGGCGTTGGATAATGCTCCCAATGTTAAATTTATGGGGAACAATACCAGAGGTGAGATGAATAAGATGAAAGGTATACAGATATGTAATATCCCATTAGCAGTCCTTCTTGGTAGAGCTGTGCTTCTGTCTGTACCATGTTATTAGTGCCATAAGGCTGAGTCTCTATGCTGTAGGGTTGGAATGAAACAGTAATTAGGTCAGGTATGGATCTGTGACGTGGCCGACTATATTCTGAGAAAGACATTATCTACACAAGGTTATTAGGGCTGATGCAATGGGCAGCTTTAGCTCAGCACTGTTATATCTGGTCTCATTAGTTTTAGATGTTGAGTTGTATAATGGTGACGTAAATGCATGACAATAAATTACGTGACTCATCGGTGGCAGAACTTTGATTAGTTGAAATGAAGAATGATAGGATTCGCTGGAGTATTGCTTCAGCGACGAATGATCGAAGTACTATTAGGTTTATTTAGGCAACTACGTCAGATAAAAATAGAACTAAAGTAATGAAACAAGTAGCAGATAAACATCCTTCTTTGGTGGAACAATGCAGATGGAAAAAGTAAGGGAAAACGATTGCAGGACGTTAGGGCCCACCACCCAAAAGTCGGGACGTCAGGGCACAGCCGAGATCGGGGTTGTGAAAGCCACAGTCGTGCATCGGCCGCACCGCGATGCCGCGTTCTCACCTCTGGTGGTGTCAGGAGCGAGAAATATAATTGGACGTTAGGACCCAGCTTATTTTGCAGAATTGGTTAATGTTCGTTAGCTTGTTAGGGCTAAAATCGGTTTTCGCAAATTTCATGAAATGTAAGTAATGAATTAACATGTATGCATTTTTCAATGATATACGTCGATGTTATTATAGGTGGGCCCTAACGTCCCGAAGGGTTGGCCCTAACGTCCCAACTTTCAGGTGGTGGACCCTAACGTCTACATACCAGGGAAAAAAATATACTACTGTCTCACAAAAGTATCACACAAGGCCAACACGGTGCTCGCTGGTTTCCCGTTCATTCGATAGGGGACGCGTTGAACGCTACACACAGACAATATGACAGTTTCTGACAGACATGAGTGGTCATTACACGACATTGCAGAAACAGATAAAAGCTCAGCACTCAGTATGCATCAGCGCTGGTGGAAAGGCACACTCCCATAACGGGTGATGTCAGCACTCAGTTATTCCTTTGAAGACTTGGCAAAGCCGACAGGTCCCTCGGAAAGTCGGTTATATTTTGAATAGATTCATCTTGCAATTAACAGCGAAGAATTCCAATCGTTCCTGTACAAAAATATATCATATATCGCATCCCCAATACGGTTCTTGGTATCTCTGCACCTACCATTTTAGGATACACTCCTTCAAATAGTCAAATAAGGTGAGGATGCTTGCAGTTTTAAAAAGCGTTTCGACTAGCTGAACAACGTCAGAACACCTCTGACCAATTTATTCCCGAAAAAATCATTCGATGTTTAATTCGTGGGCGAAATATTTGTTGGGAAGTGGTGCCACAAAACGCCAAAATAATTGAACATATATTGGTCACCGACCTTTTATCTATCTTACATTTCAACTACCGGAATTTTGAAAGAAAATATGAGAAAATCCTAGGTGCTGGCCAATAGATTTACCAGGACCAAAAATGAACACCCGCAAGCAGAAACTATTGGGTCAAAAGGGTGCATCTTTCAGCAGAGCTTCTCCTCTATCCGTGCACAAATGACACTGCCACAACGGCTGACCTGCTTCCCGTTTTTGTACAGCTGATCAATGGAAGTATCAAAAAGGATGATAGTTGCACCTGTCCTGCACCTGATACCGCACACACCACGTTGTGGCCTGCCTAGACACCTGTGGGCCAACCTAAGTCTCACCGTGACTGACTCTGAGCAGTGTATGAGCACCTCCTGGGGCCCGTTTAATAATCTAGGATCCTACGTGTAGACCCTCTTCTTTATCCTACCCCTAATAAAAAACGCCATAGGCTTAACATGGGATTTGTTTATGTCGCGGTTGTGACATAAAGTGTTGTTTATGCCACTACTTTCTGATACTGAAAAAATATGGAAACGGGGTAGGATAAAATCTAGATGCCACTCGTTTGAGTTTGAGCTTATTTATGCCACTCATTTTGTTGGCTCCGAAATGTCACTCGTCTTCGACTCCTGAAATTATGGACCCAACAAAATGCGTGGCATAAATGAACTCAGACTCAAACTCGCGACGTCTCTTCATAATATGCCATAGAGACCCATGGACGATACGGGTCAACTTTATTCGACACTTATGTACAACCTTATGGACGGCAAATACAGTCTTAGCTAACAGACTTAAATATCATCAAATAATAACCCTTGTAGGAGGTACAGAAAAGGGCCTTCAGGTACGATCCTAGGTTTCTGTGTTCTTAAACATGTGGTATTGAGAGTTTTAAAGTGGGAAAGTAGGTGTAGAGTATTGTAGTGGGGTTTAAGGAACTGTACATATAAAGAACAGGGTCCGGTTGGGAAAAACCTTTGAAGGGGGTAATAAATGGTGCAGGGGAGACGACTGCTGGGCACGATGGGGGTTACCTTATATCTTAGAGCTAACCAATGAGTATAGAGTCTATACTCGTTGAACTAACCCATGACATTCTGTTTGTAGAGTGAATATAGAGAAAGAGAGGAACAGTTATGGAGGCCCTGTGGGGAGGTGGGGAGGATAAGACAGGGAAACTCTTTGAGCAGAATTATATCAAACCATACATGCATAATATACCATTTTAACATAAAGGTTTTGGAACAGCTAGTACTTCCTGAAAATTCCTTGAGAAAGTGCAAAATATTTAGGACTTTTCTGATGTAAATGAAGTGCCAATTCCAAAGATTTGACCAATTTTTGATATCCGGAAACCTACCTACAACTGACTTCCCTATTTTTTAAAACTGGGTCACGAGGTCCTATAGGGGTTTCTGAAAATGTGACAGCATGGTGGCAGCATGGTGCTAAAAGGTGATGCCGTCGTATCAGGGGTGCTTATATAAGCAGGCGGTCGTGGCTCAGATCTTTCTGTAGTGGTGGGAGTGGTGCTGGGTCTTATTGCTGATGAAGTAGAGAGAAACTCACAGATGTTCCACCACCCTCAACTAACCCTCTCATTCTCTACACTCGTTGATCAGACACAGACAGGATGATCTAGACGTAAAAAGTATGGTCATGTCCCAAGAAATTCCGGTCAACTATAGACTGCAGAACCGTCCCAAAGCGCTATTAACACTATCCAAAGAGGTCAGGTTGAAGGTCCTAGTTTGCAGTCATTGGCTGCTGGGTCGATCCATGCCCTCTATATTCCTTATATGGCAATGAAAGGATAGGGACAACTTAATACAGTTATGGAACTGTCCCCACCAAACTTACCACCTGAGTGTCCCACTGGGGGAAAGACAACAGGAGACATTGATTAACCATGATTAACCATTGATGTGTGATATGTCCGTCAATGTAAAGTAGAATAGACTCTAAATGCACAGGATGAGGTGGTCTGTGATGCAGGCGTCTGGTGACCTACATTAATTTCAGTATGATACAATTATGTTAATAAAAAGTAGATATGTGATAAAATAAATATCGACCGTATAAAGGATATGCATGTATTGCACATTAAACACTTGATTATAGTGGTTATTTTCACCTACGTATCAGCATTGTGTATCATAGTTCAGCTTCCCCTAAAGCAAATCATATTGTTGGTAATTGATGTTCATTTTGTGCCATATTCACTTGAGGATATGATGTGAAGTGTACATAATTTGTATTTGTATCACCTTTCTACATTTCCATTGTTAATTATACTGTAAATATACTGTGCATCAGCGATATTTTCATGGCTGTTTACACGAATTAACAGAAGTAGTAAGTTTTCTTAAGGCCTTTCTCCACTGTGCGACTGGTGGGGGGGGGGGGGGGGGGGTAGGGCTTGCGATTCTGTACCGGCTTGTCATGTCACATGTACCTCGGATACCAAGGTAACATCGATTCCTCCCCCCCCCCCCCCTTTAGACTGGAGGGCTGGCGATCCCAGCTATGTAGGTACTAAATATCAAACATGTTTGATATTTAACGACGCTTGCGATCCCGGGTATATGCGGTACCTCCAGTCTGAGACTGGGTGTACCGGTATGCCCAGTCTCAGAGTGGAGGGAAGCTTGGTCTCTTCACTGTGCATTTTGCAGCGTTGCGATCCTGAAGGTACCTCCAGTCTCAGACTGGGCGTACCTATGCACCTTGGATCACACAGTGGAGACAGGGCTTTAGGGCAAATACATACTGTACGATTTTAGAACATGAATGATCCTTTCTCGGCGACAAAGAAACTGTCATAAGCTCGGGCGAAGCATCATAATAGAGTCAGTGAGTGTGGCACCCCCACCCGATATTTGCCCAAAGCCCAATGCCCATCTACCGATTTCGGAATATTTATGTACCTTTGTCGGCGACAAACGGACAGTAATTTGTCTCAGCCAAGGCATCATAACGGAGTCGGCCGTAGTCGGTAGATGTAGGACAGCTAGGCAAGGGTGAGCGACCGATTAGTGAATCACCTCCTTCAGATATCCTTTTGGCGCCAACAAGTTGTGGTTTCTATGTTCCAAAATAGATGGCTAAAAGTTAATCAAAATGTTGATAAATCAAGTTGCCGACAACGGAACGGTGGAAAATGGTGTAGACTCAAATACCAACAACCTAGGGATTGTTCCCAAATCCTAACTCTGTCAGCCTGGGGTACATAATCGTATATCTGTCGGTAAGTGTAGACTGATTTGCTTAGGACAAACACCCACCACCCCCTCTCTTGGAGGGCTGCCGGCCGAGCGATGGGCTATGTAATTTGACCGTGACAAGTTCACTGATTCCTATACGATTTTCGAACTAATCGTTCATCCCTGAATCGGTAGATGGGTATTGGGCTTGAGGTTAGAAAATGCCCCCCCCCCCCCACCCTCCTGGAGATAGTGAAGGGATAGCTTTTGCAACACACTGAAATTCCATAACCTCTCTCTAACATAGGCAATGTATCTGTACGTGTCCCACGCTCAAATAGGGTGTACCCGAGCACCCTAGAGATCCATATAGGTCGATAGTATAATCCCTTACATAGAGCTGTAATTCATATAACATGTTCAATAGTTTTTTCAAACAGCTAACAAACATTAAATACTTTTGATGTTTTGCATTACAGGTGTGGTGATCCCTTCTCCCTCCCTGCCAGGTAAGTGCCTTAATCATACCTTCACAATTTTCTTTTGGACGGGTGGCCGTATAAACCACGAGAGGTTGATGTGTAGTAATACACTAGCGACAGATTATTAAGTCGTCAACCTCGAGTTGTTTACAGAGCAGACCGTCCAAAAGCCACGGGTATTGTTTCTTTTACCCATGGTCATTTAATTATGAGTTCCATTCCTAGAAATTCGATAATAGGGTTGGAAAAACATTAAACTATGGGTGTGGTTTACTGGACCACATACATTTTTGATGTGGACTTCGTAGCCCATGGGTAAGAAATATCAGGAACCCATTTGTTGTGTAAAAGAGCAACTAATCTGATGCAAGCATAGCGTCAATGAAAACTTGCAAAGTAGAGGTTGGTTTTATATGAATACATAGTTAGTGTGGCTGAATGAAATCTGTTCCGTGTTGTTTTGTGTCATAGATATTCAACGAGTTGGAAAAACGAAGTGAATATTTCGAAACATAAGAACAGATGTAATTCAGCAACCTCACTATGTCTCCTTTTTTTTTTATCATTATAACACAATTAAACGCCATTTTAAACAAAGGTTCGTGGTACGGAATGCATGAACTATTAGTTCGTGCACAATGTGCAGAACCGAATCCGTACAACTAACCATTAGATGTGAGACATTCGTGCACAGGTATGTAATAACAATTAGATGGTCATTATGTGAGTAATGATGACGCTGAGAAGGATTGGAAATGAAGGTTTATCGACGACAAGGAAGTAAGGTTGGAGTCACTTGAAGAGGAAGGATAAGTCTCTGTATTAACTAAAGGAAAGCCCCACGAGTGAGGGAGGAAGGAGTTGAAGATTAAGAGTTTGTAGGGTGGGTGGGTGGCATTATGGAGCAATGGAACAATTTACTTCATGAAAGTGTTATCTGTATGACCCTGACGCCTGGCGAGAGTTAACATGTAAAGGCTTTCACCACGCAACGCAGTGGAAGTACAGTCATAAAAACTATATAATTTCCTGTTTGTGTGTTCCTTACTTCAATGAATCGTGAACTTGGCCATGCACATCTGGCAAATCAAATTCCCCAAAAAACATCTAGCACAACAACAGAATTCAATAATTTTCCGATGATTACATTTATGCTTCAATTTCCGTTAGCATTCAATACCATAGAATTTCCTCGTCGACATGTGTTTCTATTGTGCAGACCAAGCCTTTTATCAGGTCACCAACGATGAATAAAAATCTAATCACCAAGGGAACAGTTTTCTCTCCGTTCATATACTTAGTAGAAACTGTACGAGAGTTATTTCCTTCCGACTGCACGAATGCTCTGATAAACTTATATCGTTATTTCAACCTTTTTTTGTATTCAACAATTGAAATGTGAAGGAGAAGTTAAGCAAACATTTATATTCAGGGTAGCATAGAGGAAAGCTATGAAATTTCATGGTCAGAGCTCGTATCCCATCGAGTTTGAATAGTGTATGATTCACAAGGCGAAGCCGTCTGAATTATACTAGCAATTCAAACGTTATGGGATAGAGCTATGTCCATAAACCTGAATAGCTTTCTGATCTATTTCACACCTCAAATCGTCTAATTGGCCAACATTTGTGACATAATCTCACATTGATATATCTTTAAATACTCCATGGGCGTTGAGTATGAAGTCCCAATGTTATGTCTATGAGGGAAAAATACCAGGGGTGAGATAAGATATTAAAAGAAAACGTAGTTACTGATCCCATACAGGTGGCCATTTGAGGTCATTTGATGCAAAAATATGTCCCAATGCTGCAGCTGGAGGAACATAATTTTTGCGTCATATGACTGAGTACGGCTACCTATACTGGCTCAGTAACTACGTTTTCTGATTACTACATACCTCATAATCGTTTGAAATTCGTTTGGTATTCACTACAGCCCACTGTCAAGGTGGGCGTAAACATTATTTATACTACACCCCTAGCAGCGGGTAGTATTTCTTGGACATTCTCTCAAAGCTATATAGTATTGGCTTGATGGTAGACCGTGGTGTATTTCTATGTACAAGCAAACCATTCCCAATGAAGGAAACACAAAAAAAACCCAACTTTGTGACCGATGGATAATAAAAGTGTCGATGTCCTACAGGCCTAGGTAATCCCAGGGGTTTTGCCCTGAGGATGTACCCTCAAATTGTCCCCCTATTAGGACAAGTATTCTCATTGGCTCTGATGCCGTTTACAGGCACCACCCATTAACAGCCACGCAATCCTCCTTACAAGGCAGTTGTGTTTTAATTGATCAAATGTGGCCCAATTACGGCTACGTGCAGGCAATTTGTTAAATCGATGCGGAGGGAGATTCAAAGAGCTGCATCAGGCAGTCTCCTGTTGTGTTCTGAGCACTGGACCTTGCCACCGGTCACAGCCAGTGAGAGAAGTACGGGAAGTACGCTGAATGCCTCACAATATTCTCCAGCTAATACATAGTGTCCATAGAAAACACATGGGCAGCGTGTATCTATATATACACAGAGCATACAGATATATCCACCTAATACATAGTGTACATAGAAAACACATGTGCAGCGTTTATCTACATACCGAGAGCATACAGATATATCCACCCAATACAAAGAGTCCAAAGAAAACACATAGGCAGTGTGTATCTACATAGACAGAGCATACAGATATATATCCACCTAATACATAGTGTCCATAGAAAACACATAGGCAGTGTGTATCTACATAGACAGAGCATACAGATATATATCCACCTAATACATAGTGTCCATAGAAAACACATAGGCAGTGTGTATCTACATACACAGAACATACAGATATATATCCACCTAATACATAGTGTCCATAGAAAACACATGGGCAGTTTGCATTTACATAACCAGAGCATACATCTAAAGGATGTAGATCATTGATACTTAATAATCCATCACCTCAATAGAAAGACTTACACCTCAAAAACACCGAGAGTGTTAATGATGCTTTCATGATCTGAGGCTACAGACAAGGAGCATGACGGCACTAGCAATTTCTTAGCACTCCAGTGGAAGCTGCCATTTCTGGCTCTCCCATGCTTGTTGTCACAAATAGACAGCATATAATCTTTTGATTTAGCACAGCTTACCCACTTAAGAATTCTAGTATGTGATTGAAACAGGAACTTAGAATTATCATCTCTCTAAAATTGTGAGAAAATTAGTTGTTTTCTGTGAAAACATTCTTTGTAAATTTGTTGGTGTCCATATTTTGCTGTATGTTTGTCCTTATGTATTTTTGTTCATGCGTCGCAAACTCTGTAGAGGCAAAATATTTCTAGATAGGGTAAGGTTTTGCTAGGTAGGGGTGGGGGTGGGTAACCAGAAACACACCTATTTTTTTTGCCTAAACGTTGCTCATGAAATTTGGCGGATCGCATCCAAATCGCATACCCACATCGCCTCGCAAAATTCGGCATTTAGCGATCGTATCGCTGTAGGTTAAATACAGCCTTATCTGATATTGTCAGTAACGATCCATGGTGGCACTTGTTCATTTACCCATAGAAAATAGCGATCCACACCACCGGATGTTAGACCAGTTTTACCTGTGTTGCCATCTGTATTTAATCAAAAATCAAATGAATCTTCTACTGTCCTATTCAATATATGCCCCTGAATTGTTGTATCGCTATCAAATCGTAAGAATTAGCTATACCGCGTGAATATAGGGATACGATCTGGTATTACAGGAGCAACGCTTTTTCAGTCAGAGCGTTAAAGTAATCGTAAAAGTAAAATTGCAATCAGATTATAGCCAACAATACCACAAAAACTCAAGCAACGCGCCCCAGGTATTGGTATCTTTGTGACTTACCAGCATAGCTTTATATAATAATCGGAGATATCTGCCATCATAAAGCGAGCTGGCAGAGTGCGGTAACTTCCTTTTAGAGGTGACCGTGAAAGGAAAGCTTAAGGAGTGGACGTCGCGGCAATAGGTCGGGAAACCTATACGAGATATAGCACGCCATGGACGGCAATGGTGTAGTATATGAATCGATAACATAGCGTGAAAGGGCATTAGGCAGCAGTAGGTGGGGATTTTAGTATACGAGTCAGTTCAGGCAATGTAATGGAATGGTGTAATATATGAAGCCACAGAGTGATATGGAAACGGAGCCTCGACAGACACGCACTAAAAGATAGGTTTATCTCGGGGACACACCAAGCGAGCCAAGATGGCGATGGCCAATACAAAATAGCATCTATGCGAGATATTATTTCATAGTGATTCTCCCACTGGTAAGGTAGCATCACAGAAGCAATTTTCAGGTGAAATATGAACTAATAGCTCACATAATCGCCATTTCATATTGGCGATTATGGAAACTTTTTTTTTGCTTTATTTAAACTGTAAAGGTGGTCGGCCCAAGGGCCGGTGTGATTCACCCTTACAGTATTGTTGTCTGGGTTTGAATCATCAAAAACATAGTCGAAGTTACATTTCATCATTACAATTTCCCAAATCCCAATATATAAACACATGTAACTTCAAGAATTTGGCATAAGTCACCTAACCTAATTAATATACAACTTATCGCATTTCTGCGTGACTAGTACATTTCTTCCAAAACCAATGTGTATATCAACCTTTGTCAAAATCCTGTGAAAAACCTTTCTTATATAGCGGAGGACAACATGGTATTTACCCAGACAAGAGGTCTTCAATCGCTTTCTTTTTCAAGTCCCTTTTAAACTTATCGAAGAATTCAATATTTCTGAGTCTGCTGCATATCTCGCTTTGTGTGTCCTCGGCTTTAGGATGTGTGTATGATAAAGTTCTGCATTGTTTTGTTCGAACTCTGTTCGTCTAAACACACATGTGTGTGAAGGGATTGAAACCTGTGTAATAGTTAACATGGAGCCTCATTACAGAGGAAACCTATGAAAGTTTAGGGTCAAAGCTCGAATCCCTATGTGTTTGAATCGTGTAGTAATTCACAAGGCGAATTAGATAGCAATTCAAATGAGATGAGCTCGAGCTCTGACCATCAACTTGAATAGGTTTCTGAATCTATCTCACCCTTCACTTTGACATTATAAAATAGGCAAACCTTTGTGACATTATCCCCCATTGAGTATTTTTTCTAAATACTCCATGGGTGATGGATACGAGTTCCCAATGTTAAGTCTACGGGGAAAATATACCAGGGGTGAGATAAAACACCATGCAGTGGATTATGAAGGAGGAGGAGGGTAAGACTTAGTAAGGGGTGCTGTAGGACTAGACGGTTAAGTGAGACTATGCAGACCTCCCACAGTCAACCACATTCAAGCAAGTCATCAATACCCGCACACCTCCGCTGTCATGTGCCCGCCAGCTCCCGGTGATAAAAACACCAATTTAACTAACACGCGTCACACTGCCTCAGGCCCAACATATGCCTGCAGGCACTCTGTCTATATCTCACTCGGTGAATATATTACGTGTGCAGTATAGTTCAGCATCAATCTCAATAACTGAAGACAACGTTCCATGAGAATGTGAATGGGTTAGCAGGAAGTGATCATATTATGTGGTTCTGATATTACAAACTGTATGGTTAATAAAGTATATGAATTAAAGTAGAAATAAATTTTGGTCAGAGTCATCGTTCTCTATGAGTCTTATGTGGAGTGATATGAACGAGGCAAGAGCCGAGTGAATATTACGTAGCATTCGAACAACTTGAAGAACAAAAACTTTGGTCAAAACGAGATCCTTTCTGTATTCATTTAAACCCTGTGAAAAACAAATATGAAGGACAATGCACAGGATATAGGCCATGGAGAACCGACTGCAATACTCACAGGGGCATGGAGAACGAGCCTCCAATGTCAAGCCTATGGGAAAAAATATGGGGAGACATACTGTATAGGGGACAGAGCCATTGTTAATTCATGAAACAGTCACTAGGTGGTCGGGGGACAATTCCTGTATCCTGGCTCTTTGTTCTTACCGAATTCAATTGTCTTTCAATGTTTTACCATGGTTCCCTTGGCTCTCTAGACCCATCCCATAGCAGGAAGATATATAATGCTAAAACCCAGGACATGATATTTTACACATGGAACACTTTATTTACATATGTGAGCAAGGCAAGAAAAGTGACATTTCCCAATTGTCACTCACTTCTTTTGCACCTCCATTAGTCAAGAATACCTACTCGGGGGGCGTAATGGCGGCGCCAATGGACCATAGGCTATATGCCGTATATGTTCGAACACAAATAAAAATTGTCAAAAAAGAGAAAACTATGTATGCAAACTATCCATATCAGTTTATGGCTATAAACACCAAGAATCGGTATGTCACTTCACTGTGACTGGAAGGAGACGAATACACAGATCTGTGTGAGCTATTCAGATTTATACTAATATAAACTATAACGTCAAAGGGATTTGAACTGCAAGCCAGCCCGGCGGGATTTGAGCCTGTGGAACTAGTCCTAGACCAAACCAAGTGCCTGACAAGTAGATGCTTCTGACCGTTTGTGATCGAGATTTCGGTGAGTCTACACATATTTTCTGATATTCTAATGGCGTTTAACATGCATAAGGTTAGAACGAGTTTTATTCCCATGCCGACTAATAATTATTCTGCTGCGATGACAACGTCAAATAGATTTGAACTGCAAGCCATCCCGTTGGAAGGGGCATATTGAACGATGTCAGAGTGGGCACCACGGAACTACTTTTTTAATTACTCAATATCTAATCGCTGACTGGTTAAAATCCGCGTCAGGTGATTTTGTATTTATATATGCCACACGTGGTATATAGATATTCTATGTCACAGCTATGCCATAGGCATACACCATGTTAAGTCTATGGAGATGTATATGAGGGGTAGGATAATATCATGAAACATCCCAAAATTTCATAAGATTGTTAATGTGACGTGAGTTGTCTTTGCAGAATGATATCACTCAGCGGAGCTAAGTGATATATGTAGCAGAAGACAACAAACGTCATGTAAACAGTTATATGGATTCGAGTGGCGTTTAGATTTTAGCCTACCACATCACATGTTTTTATTTGCATATGTCACCAGTGGCATATAAATATCATATGGCATAACCATGGCATACAGTCAAACTATGTTAAGTCTATGGCGATTTATATGAGGGGTATATGATATATTGATGAAAAAGTCAGATATAGACATATAAACTTGGTACAAAACGATACCTTTTAGCTCGACAAGATCTACCTTAAATCATAGTGATTCCAGATACTACAGACATCCTGTCGTCTACGTTGACCTACGAGTAAAATTGCCGCCTGGGAGCAAACCTGCTAACAGGGAGCAACATGTCAGCCACGTCGGCACGTCGCCAGGCAGTTTACACAACTAATTGAGCCGGGATGAGGAGAGTCCGGGCCGGACCGGCGCCCGAACCCCCGGGGACAAGGCCGGCAGGCGGGAGGCGGGCGAGAGGCGAGGAGAGGCGGGCGAGAGGCGAGGAGAGTCGGGGGAGAGTCGGGGGAGAGTCGGGGGAGAGGCGGGGGAGAGGCGGGGGAGAGGCAGGGGAGAGGCGGGGGAGAGGCAGGGGAGAGGCAGGGGAGAGGCGGGGGAGAGGCAGGGGAGAGGCGGGGGAGAGGCGGGGGAAAGGAGGGGGAGAGGCGGGGGAGAGGCGGGGGAGAGGCGGGGGAGAGGCGGGGGAGAGGTAGGAGAGAGGCAGGGGAGAGGCGGGGGAGAGCCAGGGGAGAGACGGGAGAGCGGTGGAGAGGCGGTGGGGAGGCGGTGGAGAGGCGGGGGAGAGGCGGGGGAGAGGCGGGGGAGAGGCGGGGAGAGGCGGGGAGAGGCGGGGAGAGGCGGGGGATGGCCACACGTGGCGGGGAGGGAGAGATGGGGTAAGGATGGGAGGTGGAGGAGATGTGTAGGAGTGTGTGGCTTGGGATGAGGATGGGAATCGCGTTGGAGCATAAGAGGGAAACTCATGAGATGAAAATATCTTTGTTAGGACTCCACCGAGTTTGACCGCAGAGTAATTTACGAAGTCGAGCTGAATGAATAACAGAGCGGTCAAAGTTATTTTCAAGAGTGGGTTTCTGATTTTATCTCACCACATATACATGACCAGGAACATCATGAATCGATAAAATAACTTACCCAATGAGCTATTGAGCAATGGGTTCACTGCTTTCACATTCATAGAGTATTCATGAGCTCCTCATTACCCTACCCCGGATTAAGGGCACAATCCACCAGGCCGATTTCTCACCCGATCAATTGTTCCTAGGCCCTTAAGAGGAAGCTCACGTATTGTAATTCATTTAATTCTGATAATAATAGTTTAATAAATGACCATTTTCAAAGATTTGAGAAATTATAGGGCATCCGATAATAATCGGCGATTGTCTGGCTACGGAATAGGCTACCGTCAGTCCAGTGGAATTCTGCCTTTAAAGGATAGAAGCAGTAGCTGGGAGAATAAAATTCTATTGAATTTTATGTAGTAAATGAAGTAAAATATTTATGTCGACCTTACTGGACGGCATATTAATATGTAATATAAATATGAGCTCCTAATATTAAGTCTATGGGGAAGAACGCTGGATTGAGAGAAATTACTGGATTAAGATAAGTAGTTCAAGAATCGTATGAATAAACAAAACTCCACAATTTTCGATGCCACTGTAATTGTCTTTGAGACGAAGCCGAGTGACGATTACAGTGACATCCAGACGATGTAAACCACTCGAGGTTGACGTTGTAATATACACGAGCGTCAGGGTGTGTATTACAGCCTCAACCTCTCATGGTTTACGGCCGTCTGCTTACAAAACAATCGACTATTTTGTTTAATCTCCGAGCAAAACGTTATCAATGAAAAGTGATGCAGGATCGAGAATACAGGATTTTCATTTTTGTAGCAGATTATTTGTGTTTCTTGGGCTTGCTTGTAGAATACGGTCTCTGCTAGCGGAGTGACAGTGAGATCATCCATTCTTGTGTGCTGCTAAGCAAGTATTGTCCAACAAAGTGAACCTTCTTTCCTTAATATTGGCATGTATGCTAAGTATAAACCTGACTCAGGGTGTGGAATACTGCGCTCTTCCATTGGAAATGGAGATAAAATAATCGTTATTCGACCTACAGGGCACAGAGGGATTACTAGTTCTGCTATCATACGCCAAGAAATTGTAAGCGCCACTGTAGTCGGGGGCAACCACTGTTATCAGTAGTTAAAATCTATAGATGATATTGAGACAAGGCGAAAATTCCTCTATGGCGAATATTTTGGGGATAAAATCCATTGATAATTTCTGCCTCCACCTGGTGTTTTGGATGGCGTCGGGGGCAAAATGGCTGCCTCCTTAGCGCAATAGCGATCTGCCACATACGGATTCTTTCAGTGATTATTGATAGCAGACTTTCTCTTAACAGCCGACGCTTAAAAACATTGAGACAGCAGGTAGACCCACAACAAGGTTTAGACTTCTATCACGTCAAAGACTACGTAAAACCATTTCCCACTGGCCGACTATTTGCCACTGATCTGAAGTTGTGAACCACCAACGCCAAATCAGTGAATGGAAACAGAAATAAAGAGAAGTGTACACCGATTAATTCTGTTCAGATTATGCAATATAGCCGTAGACTTCGCTAGTTGCCGAAAAAAGGCGACCATGGTACCGACACACCATGACAGTGAGATCGAGGAAACCACGACATGCCGCGACAAGGCTCCTGTCGTGGCAAAAATCGAACATGTTCGATTTTGTCGTAACCTTGTCGGAAGGCCCCCGACAACCCCCCGACAAGCTTCGTGTCGCAGCCTGTCGGGGCCTTGCCATATCCTCTTGTCGGGAACTATGGTCCACCAACCACGACAAGGCTACGACAAGGTCTCCAATCGTAGACCTGTCGTAGACTTCGTCGGAAAGCCACTGTCGTAGCCTTGTCGTGGTTGGTGGACGCCCCCCTTAACTGACTATTTAGATACCGACGCGCTGTCGTTGGCAACCAACGACCGACTATGCAGAGAACTCAATTTGTCGGTGCAGTTTTCGTCGGCCAATAGAAAATGGCCTTATATGCCTCAGGTAGGTGATGGGTGTTTAAATATGTACATGCACTGGCAGGTTTGCAATACTCTCTCGGGGTATAGATTGCGAGTGGGAGAGATGTACTGGAGGCAGGGTGGAGGTACCCTCAGGAGGCTAGTATGTAGGTCCCCTGCTCCACATATCCTCCACCGTCTCTAGTTGGTTGTAATAGGCGGTGGGTGGTGGGGGCGGCTGTTTCTATTTTTAGATCCTCCCAGGTCTGAGCTCTTCAGTCTCCTATCGATCAGCGCCAAGGTCGGCACGAACGCCGGGTACCAGCCAGGTCTCGCCGTCTCTCGTGAGATATCGTGCTCCAATTTCTAGGGTGAGGACAGCGGAAGGGCAGGCAATGGCAGGAAGGGTTATCTGAGGTAACACAAGACTGGTATGAAATGTAGGAATGGGAGAGAGCTGAAGGAAGAGGGACGAAGATGGGAATAGGGAGCAGGAATCAAAAACTAAAGAAGAAACCAACAAGTCGTCGTTCTTCACGAGTTCGATGCAGAGTGATATGAAAAAGACGATAGCCGAGTGAATATCGCATAGCATTCAAACGAGATGGAGAAGGATGACTTTGACTAAACGAGTTGCTTTCTGTATTTATCTTACCCCTGTATACGCTATAAGAATGGACGATGCAAAGGATATAAACCATGGAGAATGGAGAGCAATACACCTAGGTGCATGGAGAACGAGGCTATGGGACAAAAATACCAGGGTCGAAATAATAAGAAGGAAATTGATGATTATTTGGTCTGTGTCCCCATTTGCCATCGAGTTTGGAGCATGCAGTAATAGGCAATAACCCAGTGAATATTCTGAATTGCTTCAAATGAGATTGCGAATGGGGACTTGAATATGCTTCTGATTTGATCTTAGCTTGGAAATATTTATCTGTTTATCGCCCAGCCTTTGACATAACTCTGACTTGGGTATCCCACAGCCACTTTTTAGATCCATCTTGACCTAAGTTGAGTAATCTCACAATTTTGTTGATGGTGGTCCTACTTCCCATTTGCTGAGAGACACTGGAGTCCCTGGCAACGTCATCAATTATAAAGTCATGACCAGTAAGGGCGCCATGGAAACGGCGACGTTAGGGAAAGTTCCTTTCCAATTTCATGTAGCATCGAGCTGGAGATAGACCTATTTCAGCCCCGTCCATTATATATACATTTACCATGTCTGAAAGATCTGGAAAGGTTCGTAAAGATATTATATACTATTCTTTGATATATATTCCAAAGAGACCGGAAACTTTCCAATTAAACCTTAATCCGTTGGAACACACGCTTTAGGTGCACAAATAACTTTTCTTTTCAATTCAGTAAGAAATTTAACAAATGAGATAGACTGGTGAAGGTGAAGGTAAAGAAGGGTAGAAGAAATTAGATTATAGGTGAAGTGGGCGAGATTGAGCAAAGCAAAACAAACAGGAAGGGGAAAAACACGATCCAAAATAATTGAAATATGGAAATATAAATCTAAAGAAGGGGAGAAATATAGAACGAAAGGTACAAAATGCCAGACTAATCATCATACATCGTCTCCCCCACTACCTTACATTACATATAGATAATCATACCACATACTTTTACCCACCCACCCACTTCCTTATTATATATGGTATTTGCGTATCTTTGCGCCATCTGATTCATGCAATTTTACGCTCTCTATATTGCAACATACACCCATGCCCTTTATCTTCCTGAACCTTTAATCTCCTGGATATCAAATCACATGCATAATAATGGATATGGAACATTATATTATTATATGTTGTATGAACTATGTGATGAGCTTGAATGTACAGTTTTTTCTTTTGGCAAAAGAAGAGTAGGTAATGGAGAATGTGTCCAATATCTGTCTATATTTTTGTGACATTTGTAAGGAAGGCCGTCCGTCGGCTGATTGTACTCCTGAAGTTAATGTGCATATAGGATAAAAGTAATATTAGCACTATGAAGAACATGTTCTGTGTAATATGATATGTATTGTTTGAAAAGTACGAAATAGTGGATAAACAATATATGTTAATAAAGTAACGAATAAAATGCTGCCCAGCAAATCCTACCTCTGCTGAAATGTAGAACAATGAAAATCTCTTTTATCTTTTCCTTTGGAAATAGACTGTTCAATCTGTTTTTTTTATTCTAACAAGGTTTGCATGATTGCCAACTGAAAAATACAAAGCAATAACACACCATGAAATGCACTTTGAATATAAAAACAGAACGTTAATACGTGTTACAGGGGGTTGTACACATAAATAGTGCATTTCTAACAGCAACAAGTTTTACTCTCTTTCTAACTGAATCATTCAGAATCAATATGCAAATTAATGTTTAACAGATCTAAAAACCACATTGAATAAAGGTCACTGTATGTGATTCATCTTAGAGATTGCCCTGGTTATTGTAAAAGAAACCTATGAAAGCTTAGAGTGAAAGCTTATTAGAAATAAGTTAAAATACTATGAACATATCCTCAAATTCACATTGGCGCCACCTGGGAGATTTCTAAATATTGACAATTACCAACTGGTTTATTGGGTACTATTCTTATGCCAGTGGAGTGGAAATTGAACATTCTGTACAGTTTGTTGTTATTCTTCTCGTCCATTGGGTAAAATATGTATTTATATTTGTTTGGTTTACATACAGGAAATATACTGTAAATAAGAATATTTAGGCCGCCGCCTAAGGTTATAAAAACTTAAATGTGTTGTGAAACACATTTACAATAATCTGTATTCTGTTACAATAGCAATCTCAAATTCAGAATTATCATGGTGACCTCTACTTTTTATACATGTAATTTCCAACACTTTCAGAATTTTTTTTTTCATCGTTCACAAAAAGAAACAAGGACCGCCGCCTTGAGCAGGTTATTAAAACTTAACTGTATATTGAAACACATTTATAATAATATGTATCATGTTACAATAATAATCTCAAGTTCAGAATTACCACGGTCAGTTTTACTTTCATAGGCATCATCATAAATCATCATATATGAATATTCAGCTTCTAGGAAAATAAGCCTTTATTGTCGGAGTCAATGTGAATTAATATTTCTTGGCCTAAAATACTCTGGATAAGAGGGACTTTCAATGAAAAGCAATGACAAACGGTGGCAGTTAATCCGCGAGCCGTTATTACCCGCGTGTAATACGAGCCACGCATACGCAGAGAGGCTGCAGTAACCGTACACCAGTGCCGTACATGGTCGTACGTCCCACACTCGCTTTCACCACAATGTAAGCGCGAAGTCTCATTACCAAGAGGATATCTGTACCGACAGCACAAGTCTAGTGACACAGTAAATCCATACCGCCCCTTATTAACCCGCAGCCTGCGATTCTCAGCCGCTGATCCCAGATTAACTAAACCTAGGAGAGAGGGGATTAACCAAGCCGGGCCTCCACACAGGTAAATAACCTGTCCCTGGTCATGTGATGACCTCGTATCGTGGTAGCCTGGAAGCCTGGCCTACGTGTTCACTCATGTATAAGGCCAGGTATATAACGCCCGCCAATTTTGGTGCATTACGGCTAACCCACCCATTTGTCTCATGCATGCTGGATTGCGCCACCTTGACACTCTCCTAACTGAGATCTTGCACACAACTTCTGCGAAAGATCTGCTGAGAGAATGCCATCTTGGCAGACCTTGACTGTAGCCAAGCAAAGATCCAAGAGAGCTGGCATGACTGACAGTTCAAGGTCGTTCACCAGCTAGGCGTTACCTGTTCTATTTTTAATTGGGGCAGGGAATCAGTCTAGTATTATGGCAGTCTGTCGCCCCACTTGGTGGCAATAATCCAAGGGGCCGTTTAATAAATAACAAATAACAAATAGTCCATGTTCATCATCGATGAATGAGCGGGCAATTATAGATTTATGACAATTAAAAGGCTTTTGATATATTCACTCTATGTTTCATTTTCCGTAGCCCACTTGCACCTAGTCAACTTACCCTTTCTTTAAATGCCTCAGTCTAGGATTCAAACACCAATATGAAGCACCAGTAGGTCAATGAGGTATTTCGGTCTTCAGTGATTGGTCATGGTCAGCTGGGCATACCTTTAAGACTCTAAGACACTGGCTCCCTGGTCCTTTCACAATATCACAGTCAACAGCATGCATATAGTGGAGGGATAGCTTTTTCGCAACAAGCTGGAAGTCCATGTGAGCACTCTGACCTTTAGGTAACGTATAGGGTGCAAACACGCTTTGATAAACGTAGCATAAAATAATTTGTCTGAGGGATATCATCCTTTGACGATACGAAGCCCTTAAAGGTCATAGCTCTGGTGTAGCATAAGAAATTGTTTGTAAATGTCATCCATTTGACGTCCATTTATTATCCAGGACGTGTATGACATTCTGTATGGACGATAATACTGATACCCACGACCAATTTTATGATATCCTGAATGGAAAAAGTCGTCCATGATAAGGTGTTTCATCATAACAAGTAAAGCCTTATTCCTCAATGAAATTAGAGGAAATATAGGTTTTATTGTTAACCCCCAATGCTTGCAATACATCCACTATGGCCCGCTGCCGTATGCTCCAAATACCTATGTTTGGAGAGTGATGACAACTGTGTGACATCATATTTTAAATAGATTGCCAGTTCTGGTTTGATTTGCAGTAATACTCATTGCTGCTATGGGGCTTTTTAAAAACATCTGGGAATGCCTGAATCGATACTTTTCATTATATATAAATTCACCGATCATAGCTTTAGGTCACATGTCAACCTAGGTAAGAAGACGCAATTTGCTACACCCCCAGCAGCAGTATGTAAATATTGAGTGTTCGCCCAAAGGTATATAGGAATATTCTATATCACTGTCACAACCAGACATGGACAAGGAACTGATGATGTGAGACCTCGGGGTCTCTTACCTCACCTAACAACACTGTCAGCACCACTTACTGCTTCTATTCCACCCGGGGCTGCAGCAGAGTGCTAGGACTTATGTCCTATGAGATGGTGAGATAGAGCTAAAGTCTAGGTGCGGTCAGGTTTAACGTGGCAGTGAGGGAGACGTAGGTTCTAGGTGAGGGTCTGGTTTTGTGTAGCAGTGAGGGGGAGGTAGGTTTTAGGTGGGGTTAGGTTTTATGTGGCAGTGAGGGAGAGGTAGGTTCTAGGTAAGGGTCAAGTTTTATGTGGCAGTGAGGGAGAGGTAGGTTCTAGGTGGAGTTAGGTTTCATGTGGCAGTGAGGGAGAGGTAGGTTCTAGGTGATGGTCGGGTTTTATGTGGCAGTGAGGGAGAGGTAGGTTCTAGGTGAGGGTCAGGTTTTATGTGGCAGTGAGGGGGAGGTAGGTTCTAGGTGATGGTCGGGTTTTATGTAGCAGTGAGGGAGAGGTAGGTTTTAGGTGAGGGTCAGGTTTTGTGTAGCAGTGAGGGGGAGGTAGGTTTTAGGTGCGGTCAGGTTTGATGTGGCAGTGAGGAGGAGGTAGGTTCTAGGTGAGGGTCAGGTTTTATGTGGTAGTGAGGAGGAGGTAGGTTTTAGGTGAGGGTCAGGTTTATGTGAGAGTGAGAGGGAGGTTGGTTCTAGGTGAGGGTCCGGTTTTATTTAGCAATTAGGGGGAGGTAGGTTTTAGGTATTGGTCAGGCTTTATGGGGCAGTGAGGGGGAGATAGGTTCCAGGTGAGGGTCAGGTTTGATTAAGCAGTGAGGGGGAGGTAGGTTTTAGGTAAGGGTCAGGCTTTATGGAGCTGTGAGGGGGAGGGAGGTTTTAGGTAAGGGTCAGGTTTTATGGAGCTGTGAGGGGGAGGGAGGTTTTAGGTAAGGGTCAGGCTTTATGGAGCTGTGAAGGGGAGGGAGGTTTTAGGCAAGGGTCAGGCTTTATGGAGCTGTGAGGGGGAGGGAGGTTTTAGGTAAGGGTCAGGCTTTATGGAGCTGTGAAGGGGAGGGAGGTTTTAGGCAAGGGTCAGGCTTTATGGAGCTGTGAGGGGGAGGGAGGCTTTAGGTAAGGGTAAGGCTTTATGAGGGGGGGGGGCAGTGAGGGGGAGGTTGCTAAGCCAAGTCAGGCAAAGTTCCAGGCCCTGAAGATTTACTTGATATGTGATATCGTGAATGAGTTAGTGTCTTTGTGAGGAATAAACAATTCGCTAGGACCATTTTGTGTATAACCTTCAGGGACTAGTTACTAATAATTGTGGGTTTAATGCATATCAAATTCATATAAACAGTTTTCATAAGTGAGAAAAATAGCCAGCATAAATTTTCATAGGACAGTTGTAGAAATTACTATTGCCCTTGCAGTGGTTTGCCGAGGTATGTCACTGCCTGACCAGGGCCCTGTTTTTCAGTCAAGACATAATCGCCGAACGATACCCTAAGATGTCTCCACGATTGAAAGACAATTTGCAAGACACAAAATGGCGGGTGTGCTATAGACACGGTCTCAGTGCGGTGCGCTCGATCGCCGCTAAAAGTGTCTCAAGTCTAGAACTGTCTCAGGCTCTATCAAAGCTCACTGTGTGTATATAGAGGATTTCCCGTGCTTCCCATACGAATCTAGAAATGAAATTTTAACACGAGTAAGGGAGACATATAACTTATAATCGTACCAAATATGAAGAAGATGGGCCACACCGTTTCGAAGATATCGGCGTTTGAACTTCGTCATAGCAAATGTCTGCTCTGGCCATTGCACCCTCCCACCTCCAGTGAACTCGAGGTCACTGCATAAATTAGAGTCACGCACGTAGGGGTACACTGGCCACCAGAGCAGAGATTGCTATGACAAACTTCAAACGCCGATATCTTCGGAACGGTGCGGCCGATTTTCTTCATATTTGGTACGGTTATAGGTTATATGTATACCTTACTCGTGTTAAAATTTCATTGCTTAATCCCTACGGGAAGTGAAGTTGCGCATTCTGTACGACATGTCCATAGATGTCTTAGGTCTAAGACACTTTGGAAGACATTTGGAACCACGTGACCCTAAAGATGTCTTATCTATAGTACAACTGACTGCAGCCTAAGTGCTCTTGACGGACAATCGTTGGCCGATCCCCAAAGATGTCTTATCTATAGTACACTGACAGCTGTAAGATATCTTACAAAGAGGATATCGTGACTGAAAAACAGGGCCCAGGACTTCTGGCGCACCTAGGTATGCGCAAAGAGTTCAATATGTACATGCTCAGCTTTATAATAGCTGCTGTTAAGTGTGTTTGGTCAACCTAGTCTGCCTATAAGGCTCGTTTCCCTTGGCCGATTATTCGCCACCGATCTGCAGTCTGGAACCGCTGACGGCAGATGGGTGAATGGAAACAGGCATGCAGAGCAGTGCTCACCAATTAATTGTGCATTGATTATACAATGACACCACCGCCGAACGACTCCAGGGCCCCATTGCTCCACTTCTTGTGCTATCGCTAACTATAATCGGATCGCAATTTTATCTTTACGATTACTTTAATGATCCGACTGAAAAAGCCTTGCTTTCGTAATATCAGATCGTATCCCTATATTTCCGCGGAATTGCTATTTTTTACAATGCGATAGCGATACAACAATTCAGGAGCACATATTGACAGGGGAAATTAATTAGTTCTTTTTATTAAATACAGATAGCATCACAGTTAAAACTGATCTGACACCTGGTGGTGTGGATCGCTATTTCATATAGGTAGAAGAACAAGTAGCGGGGGTTGGTGGTGCCACCATGGATCGTTATTTGAAATATCAGATAAGGCTGTATTCAACCCACAGCGATACGATCCGCATTGCTCTGAAGGGCCGCGTAAAAAGTATCGCAAAAAGCAGTATTTTACACGGTTTTGCACCTATGCGATTACGACGCGATCCGCAACATTTCAGGAGCAACTTTTAGGCCCTTGGATCGCTATTCTGCAATCCCCAACTCTGTCGTAAACGTGGAGCCCAGGTCGGTATGGACTTGACAAATGCAGCAGAAACAAGATATACACTGTACCCTCACCGATCTTTAGACACCGACGTGCAGCCGTTGGCCACCACCGAACCACTATTAGGTGAACTCAATAAATCGGTACCGTTTTCGTCGGCCAATGGAAAATTGTTTTATGTTTCCCTAGATCTACCATAATACACTAACTTGATATTACAGCTAGATTATTGGCATGATTAAGGAATATCTGAAGCTTTTGTTTGAGCAATCCATTGTTACTGCCGCTGATGAACACAAGCATTCAATCTATCTATGATAGCCTGGTAGGTATCTAAAACAAAATAATGAAAATCTAAATAATTAAATAAACGTCATTGGCGCAGAATGATACATCCTCCAGAACCATAATCAATCTAAACGCACTGCTACTCACAGCAGAGATGGCATATGACGGGCGCTTTTGTTAAAACAGATCCCGAAATCAAAGAGTAAAAAATGACAAAGCTGCCTCCAACCGCTGGCTCAGCTTTGGTCGCTGGTGATCAGCCTGACTGTCATCTTTCTCCGTGTCGCACGCCGGCAACAATCAGCCGGGGACCCGTGGCGGCAAACATCAAAGCCCCGCGGATCAATGCCTTATCTAATCTCTCCCGGTCGATCGTCACACGCCCCACACACCAGGGGGCGTCCCTAACGCTCCTACCACTTCCGGTTCCGCTACCAGAAACTGCGCGCGGCGTTTCCGGGGGTCACGTGGTGCTGCCACCTGGTGGTCATTGATTAGTGTGGCCATTCGCCGCCAGGGGGTACCGGAAGTAGTCGAGCGGCCATTGTCCGGCGTTCGCGCGACCCAAATGGCGGTGGTTTGGCGGACAGGAAATGTTATGTAAAATAGATTTGCTGTCCTTATGAGAGGTGGAATTGTGGCGTCTCTGGGAGCCTGAAACGGGGAGCCAACAATGACGGCAATGCATTATGGGATTGTTCCATTTAGGTTATGGCTGGGTGGACAAGGCATTGTGGGTACGTGTATTTACCAATCAGGGGTTACCGTCTGAATACGTGCCTGGGCCGTGTGTGTTTACCGTCTGTGGACTGTGTGTATAGGGCTCTGTGTTTATGGCCTGTGTGTTTATGGCCTCTGTGTGTTTATGGCCTTTGTGTTTAAATAGCCTGTGAGTCTTTATGGTCTGTGTGTGTTTCTGGTCTGTGTGTGTTTCTAGTCTGTGTGTGTTTATGGGTCGTGTATACATGTTTATGGGCTGTGTGTGTTTATGGGTTGTGCGTGTTTATGGGCTGGGCATGTTTATGGGCTGTGTGTGTTTATGGGTTGTGTGTGATTATGGACTGTGCATGTTTATGGGCTGTGTGTGTTTATGGGCTGTGTTTAATTTATGGTCTATGTGTGTTAAGTCTGTGGTCTGTGTGTTTAGTGTGGGGTCAGTGTGTTTAGTGTGGGGTCTGTGTATTAACCCCTTAAGGACGCATGATCCCTGGAGGCATAACCTCACTAAAGATGCATGATGCCTGGAGGCATCACCGCACTAAAGAGGCATGATGCCTTGAGGCATCATTGTCCCAATATTAACAAAAATGTTTTAACAAAGAAATAATAGAGCAATATTCATGAAATCTTCAGAAAATGTAGATATAGCATCATATTTAGTATTTCCATTAAAAAGAAATAAAATATTTATGATTATGTATCATATTGCATGATTGCAAACTTGGATATCAGTTTTAACTATTATGTGGCCGTCCTCTAGCCAAACAGACTGCCACCAGCACCCGTCCTTATGGGAGTAGCTAGGGCCCAGGCAGCCGTCCTTAAAGGGTGAAGTTTATGGTCTCTGTGTGTTTTTATGGTCTGTGCTTCCAGCGTGCCTACCCTTGTATGTGGTGTCTTTGGACTAAGTGACAAATTACTTTGACTTCAAAATATGGTAAAATGTGTATGTACAAATTCATCGGATCCAACTCTATAAGGATTCTGTACTATTACATACCTGTTTGCGAAAGTCAGTCAAATATGACCCTCTCACGGGGGTGTAGTGTTCGCCGACTACGACCCACTATGGTGCGCTTCGTCGCACTGCAATCTTAAATCTTGTCTACATCCTAGTCTTTGCTACTCGCTAAGCGTGCGGAAACAACGTCATCGCGACCACACTCTCCTAGCAGATATCCTGCGCTTTACTTCCTGCGGCCGCTTGTATCTGGGAGGAGAGTGTCGCGACCACTGTCAACATACGTCGACGATGTAGAATCGTGACTTGAAACTCGCGATACAGCCCCCCCCCCCTTAACAACTACGAGTTCCTAATGACCTATCATCGAGGTATCTAACATGTGGCGGTAACTTGATACAGTTTTACATTTCTTAAATATGTTAAAATCCTTGATAATAACAAACGATTCGCCACCAACGGCAGCGGGCGACACACAGACAGATTTGAATTGATGATCTGTGGGCTTTTGTTTTGTAATGTTAATTAACTCAATATGTGCTTGGAGAGTATAGATCTAACATCCCAGCGGAGGCGTAGTGTGCGTATAAAGATGGGACGTTGCAGTTAGACCGGGCAGGACGAACAGTCCCTGCGGCGTCGGGACGAATGTCCGCGATAGGTGACCGAGAACTAAGACATAGTTCGCCCACAGTCTGGTCATTTTCTCTTATTAGCATCATAACCCTATTTTATCCCTAATTTTATTTAAGTAGCAATGGATAGATGCCCTCTGATAGGGCCCGGTAATCCCATGAGCATATTCAGTAACTTAATTCGTATATTCATTTTTCAACATTGTAATATTTCATATTCTCTACTCATAAGGATGTGAGCATTTATTTTATGTGCACTTTATGTAATTGAGGATCTCCAATATGTTAAGGAAGGCATAGCCATGAAAATCAATTGCTGTGTCAATTGAAGCTTTTGCCCCTTTATTGGACTCAAGTGCAGTATTATATTGCAAATGTAACTATATTTTTGTTTTTATAGCTCCAATAAAGAAATTGTTCCCCCCCCCCAAAAAAGAAAAAAAAAGTTGTATGGAAGAACGATGTAACAATCGAATACAATGGACCGAATAAAAAAAACCCTCAAAAACCCAACATATTACTTACTGCTAAATAACCAGTTCATGTCCGTATTATATAGATATAGAGAGCCATAACGTGATATGACTTTGTCTATTGCTATGGGGTAAAAACATCGTAGAACAACCGATCGAAAGAGACAATATGATCCAGGAAGCTTTTTCGCTGGTCCCTAGCACGCATGCGCAGAAACAAGGCTCTAGTGTTACAGTACATCACATGAACATGGAAGTACGTGAGCACGTTTCGTAATATGTATACGTGACTTCGTGTAATCCCAAGTCACGCACTGTATAGAGTATAGGCGTATATTTCATGTCGGTGCGAACCCCTCCCTGACAACAACTCCCTAGAACTACATCAGTTAAAGTGGAGTTCACATGGTGGGATTCATGTGTCTCACAGGGTTCAAAATGTCATGAGATTCTGTTCTTTTTAGGGGTAAATGTCGCTCACAATTTCAGGGAAATGGAACAATTTAGACGAAAAAATTGTGTTCGAGTACAAAATGCCAGCAGGATTTATCTCAGGCAAACATCATGTGAGGCACAACATTCTATGGCAGAATTTTGATATTAAAATATGATATAATTTCAGAAATATTGAATGAATTTGAATAATTTTTACAGGGATGTATAAGATATTTTTACATTATTTTTCAGATATTAAACAATCAAATTGAAAAATTTTACTGTGGCAGAATTATAATTCCAATATGAACCTATTATTACAAGACCATTAGACTTAGTCAAATAACATCATAATTACAGCGATTATATATCTATTTGTGTTCTCACAAATTCCAAAGTTTCATAATTCTTCTGCCAAGGATTTCACACTTAAGAGATACACACGAATAGGCTATGAAAAATCCAACATGTTGGATCCCTATGAGTAGCGTTTTTAATCGTGGCTTGCCGGGAGCCAACCGTGGCATATCAGTGAGTCAATCATAGAAGTGTAGTACACTACTAAGATTTTCTCTGACCCTGTGAAATTTGGATTCAAATCAGGAAGTGAATCATAAGGCCTACCAGGGTCAGAATCGGTGTCGGTGTCGGTGACTGTATTTTGATTTGAATTTGTCGGTGAGGGTACAGTGTATACGCTGATTCTACTGTGTTTCAGGTACACACAGATTTTCTGTGAGAAAATCCGTCAGTGGTGGCCTTATTACGTAATCTATACCAAATTGATAAGTGAGCGTTCTCATTGGTCTCGTTTCCATTAACCGATCTAACGTCAGTATTCCCAAAAAGTTTGTCAGTGGTTCCCGACTGCAGATCGGTGCCGAATAGTCGGCCGGTGGAAATTGCCTTTATAAGATGTTTCCTGAGGCCCGTTTAATAATCTAGGATCTTACATATAGACCCTATTCTGTATGCAAGAGAGACCTGAGGACTGTGTGGGGCAACGTTATGTAACACTTGTGGGCGATCTTACTGATAGCTAAGACTGTCTTAGCGAATAGACTTGAATATTATTGAATGATAACCCTTGTACAGAAAAGGGTCTTCACGTACGATCCCAAGTTATCAAACGAGCCCCTGGTCCAGTGGAATAAGCAATATCAAATCTGAAGCAAGACAGTTACTATCAATCAAAATGGTGCAAGAAGTGATTTAATCGTATCGTTCGACTGTATATATTGTGTCCGTCGCCAATCGCCGTTTTTGATGTAAGAGGCGACTTCATCGCTTCGTGTGACCTCCCCTCAACACGAGCATACAGTCACCTAGCAGACGTTTCTATAATAACGGAGGTTCAGTCTGATGGATCACGCTGGTAATCCAATCTGCACGTCTGTCTAGATCACTATCTAAAAACTCTAGAAGTTTCCTCATGAATCGGCATCTTTTCTTTCTTCGTTATATTAAACTATTCGTTACACTGTGATACCTTGGCCTAGAACGCTATCATGCCTTGAAGCGTCATCTTTCGAAATATCGGTAATTTTTAATTTTTATGACAAAATGCAAATATTTTGATGATATACCTACCTGGGCCCTGTTTCACTAGTTTCGTGACATGTCTATATGGCGTCTAGATGGTGTGTCCGGTTTCATAGAGTTGTCACAGAAATGTCACGAAACTAGTGAAACAGGTCCCTGATTAGTATTTTAAGGAATTGTGGTAAAATATCACTATGTTATATCAAAAGACGTGGCGTATATGTATATGAGTCCGGCTCCTACCACATGCGATCACTGAATAGAGAAAAAAAAATTCCAACCACGGATCCTCGACAGACCCATTGGAACGAGAAAATTACAAACAAAATATCACTATGTTACTGTTGATAGAAGACTAATAGATTGTTGTAAAATGGTTAACTCCAAAGGATCCAGCATACTACAGTGGGTGTAATGAAAATAGGGTAGATGGCATGCATTATTCATCTTGCAGCATATCCAAACGGTTAGAACACAGAGTTTTACATAAAACCTTCATTACATAAAGGTGCAGCTTGATGTCAATGCAAGAAGTGTGATGCAATACTTCGGCGTACGAGGCATTTCAGCAGCTAGGTCTGGCTGCATCTGCTAATGTTCACACTCAGGTGGCACAATTTGCACCTGGTTTTACCCCGTGCCCAGGGCTCTCATTCAATACTCCACTCTCTCCTCTGGTTACTCCACAGAGGGCCGTTTAATATCTGGAAGGTTTATTCTAAGTCTGTCATATGGTAGTCCTTTGAAGAATAGTTTGGACACACTGGGCTGGTCTGCTAAAACTGACCCTGCTACGTTGATGCAGGGGTGGGCTCCCCCCTACCCCATTTTATAGAGTTGTAAAGAGGTGGTAGCGGGTAGTATGTAGCTGTAAGGAGGTGTTAGTGTGCAGTATATATATAGATGTTAGGAGGTGGTATTGGCTGTAAGGAGGTGGTAGAGGGCAGTATAGGGTTGTAAGGAGGTGGTAGCGGGCCGTATAGGGTTGTAATTAGGTGTTAGTGTTTAGTATAGGGTTGTAAGGAGGTGGTAGCGGGCAGTATAGGGTTGTAAGGAGGTGGTAGCGGGCAGTATAGGGTTGTAAGGAGGTGGTAGTGGGCAGTATAGGGTTGTAAGGAGGTGGTAGCGGGCAGTATAGGGTTGTAAGGGGGTGGTAGCGGGCAGTATAGGGTTGTAAGGGGGTGGTAGCGGGCAATATAGGGTTGTAAGGAGGTGGTAGCGGGCAGTATAGGGTTGTAAGGGGGTGGTACCGGGCAGTATATGGCTGTAAGGAGGTGGTAGCGGGCAGTATAGGGTTGTAAGGAGGTGGTAGCGGGCAGTATAGGGTTGTAAGGGGGTGGTAGCGGGCAGTATAGGGTTGTAAGGAGGTGTTAGTTGTCAGTATATGGCTGTAAGGAGGTGTTAGTTGTTAGTATAGGGTTGCAAGGAGGTGGTAGAGGGCAGTATAGGGTTGTAAGGAGGTGGTAGCGGGCAGTATAGGGTCGTCAGGAGGTGGTAGTGGGCAGTATAGGGTTGTAAGAAGGTGGTAGTGGGCAGTATAGGGTTGTAAGGAGGTGGTAGCGGGCAGTATATGGCTGTTAGGAGGTGGTAGTGGGCAGTATAAGGTTGTCAGGAGGTGGTAGCGGGCAGTATAGGGTTGTCAGGAGGTGGTAGCGGGCAGTATAGGGTTGTCAGGAGGTGGTAGCGGGCAGTATAGGGTTGTCAGGAGGTGGTAGCGGGCAGTATATGGCGGTTACGCGTTGGTAGTGGGCAGTATATAGTTATAAGGAGGTGGCAGTGGGCAGTATACTACTCTAGGGAGCTAGCGGTAGCTATACCAGCTAACACAGACGTAGATATTAACTCTTTCTGTCCGAGCCTGAATGGGGAGCGTGCACACTATAGGACGAGGGAGGATACTGCTATAAACCCCAAGGGGACGAGACTATCGCCGCAATGGCGTCTGTTTGTCGTATGTTTGTCACTAAGTAACCTGGTATATATAGGTTACTATAGTTACTAATCGAATGCCCACAGAGTATATTTATGAACATAGTATTTTTTATTTGTTGTGAAAAAATAGTGTAAATCTATTTATTATTTCTCATAAAACATAACGTTTGTGATGGTGACACATAAACAATGCTTTGAGGCATTGCTCGTCCCCTGGGTGGGAATGCCTCCAGGCATTGCTCGTCCCCTGGGTGGGAATGCCTCCAGGCATTGCTCGGACTGAAAGAGTTAACACAGACCAACAGTCTGACTCTCAATGTAGTGGCTCTGCGATCGAAGAGATTTGAAACGTCCTCAGCGACAGACACCGGTGCGGCTGAAAAATAATCAATTTTCTGCGGCGTCTTGCTCACAGGCAGTCTACAGAGATTATTCACTGTTGTGCGCTCACCTAGTACCGCGTGCTGGTGACATACAGCACTGAATCACTGAATCACTGAGACTAGCCACACCTATGTGTGATAGCATGTTGTCTGTCTGAAGTGGAATTCACAGAGTGGGATTCATGTACCTCACAGGGTTCAAAATCTCATAAAGTGGGATTCACACGTAGAGACCCACGTACCTGAGACCGGTGTGTTTCACATCTTTCCACTAATCTCAGACAAGTCACGGGTGGTACAAAGGGCTTTTATCAGTCTCAAGGAAAAATGATGAATTTGATTCACAAGGAAGGACACACTTGGAACATGGTCTCAGACATATTCACTTGAACACTTATCCTGGGACTCAAGTGCCCTTGAAGTAGTGACGAACATGTGATCATGCTTGTGGGCCTCCTATTTGCAAGATCGGGTACCTAGTTCGTGACTCAGCAGTGTCTTTATAATCAAATCTCGTAGGATTCTGTACTTTGTTAAGGGTAATTGCCGCCGACAATATTATGGGGTAATACTTGTCTCGGGGAAATGGAAACCTACACTTCAGATGAGGAGCTTTTGTTCCAGTAAAGAATATCAGCAGGATTCGTCTCAGACAAACACCCTGTGAGGTACATAAATCCCACCGTGTGAATCCCACTTCAAGTGGAATTCACACGGTTGGATTCATCTACCTCACAGGGTTAAAAATCTCATGAGATTCTGTTGCTTTTAAGTCACTAGCAATTGCAGGATAACAAACATGTCTCAGGGAAATGGGACCCTACAATTTAGACAAATAGATTGTGTTTGAGTACAAAATCTCAGCAGGTTTGTCAAAGACAAACACCCAGTGAGGTACATGGATCCCACCGTGTGAATTCCACTTAACCACCGTGAAGAAATAGACTGGACACCAGTAAGCTCAACCTCCCTTTAATAAAGGCCGAATCCCACTTTAGACTGAGGCCAAACATGACAGACGATTGGGACATGGGGTATCTAGGATAATCTGCAGAGGATCCTTACTAATGTGAATATAGAACAGATATTTCTGGAGGAAAGTGGCTTTGTAAGAGATTTGGGCCCTCAAAGGCACCTCCATTGCTGCACTATTATGTTATTAAGCTTAACGCATAAATGTATCCTACTGCTATTGTAATAGAAAGAGATTGATTATCATATTCAGATGGATGAAGCAAGATTGATATGGAGGAGCATATATGTGGCGTTGTCCCTCACAGTCAATCTGTCTTGATTCATCTTACCTGTCCAGGACCTTGACCTAAGAATTGACCACTGCCCAAGGGTATCCTGAAGTAATCCTGGCTGGAGTGGGCTGCCTGTACAGATCCCATTCCAAGCTGACCTTCTCCATCAACCCAATTGTACATTCTGTGATCAATCCTCTCCCTCTACATACCAACAGGCACACCCATGCCGACACATGCAAAGAAATTCACACGACAGTGGGATAGCGCAGTCAATAGCGTGCCGACCTGGAGATCACAGGATCCCTGGTTCAAGGCTCACCCTGTGTTTACGTAAGAGAATTATGGCGGGCAATTTTCTAAAATATTGAATATAATCGAATAATTCACTCAATCAAAGGCCTTTCGCATTTCAATGAAGGCACATAAGCTATTGTATAATTTTCGCTACAGTAGAAATTACATAATCAAGCACCACCTTACGGCCATAGGCTAGACGATCTACAGTCTTCGTTTTCAGTTGTCTAGTGTAAACACCGGGCAAGATGTACAACTTTGTTTCCAGTGTGTCAGTTATCCTTGTGTCATAGATTAGCTGTTGGTATGAATTAAAACACCGCCGACCAGATGTCATCCAGCTCAAACTCCTAGCTGTGTTCGTATTGCCGATTCTCTTCGTTCAGATAGAAAATTAATGTCTTTGCCGGGTACGAATCTATGCCTCAAGTATATCCTTAAAAAATAGTACTTCTTACTTTATTCACCGTTGTACTGTGATAATGGTCTCGAAACTTTGTACATTCAAAATCAACTGGTGCCAAGCGGCTGATGATGCCGTTTATTGGTTTCTATGTATATATTGTCAACCTGAAGATTATTGTAAAAATGCTGGACCAAAAAAAGATATATAAAAAAATAATTTAAAAAATAAGAAAGTCCCTTCGCCAGCCCTCACAGTGGCAGTCCCTGCACAATACCCTTGTGAGGTATTGGGTCAGGCCCCTATACATGATCAAAGCTCTGGGCCGGGGAAACTCGATAGTGGTTTACCAAGGTGACCTGTGGAGATGGAGAAAGGTCAGGGCAGGCAATTAGACCAGGATAGGTTCTGGTAAGAAGGCTTCCGCCCCAAATCCATAAACCCTCAATCTGAGGCAGATGAAGGAATAACAGATCTCCTAGGGTTCATTTCGGGATTCTGACATGCTCTCAGGAGGTCGGGTGAAAGAGGTGATTCTGTGAAGCCGAAAATCCTGCTTTGTGGGTAGCATTGTAGATGCATTTGAAATATAAGACCAGGATGTGGGCTGTTCAATAAAATACCAGGCCTCGGATTCGCTGGAACTACGATCAACACAGTGATAAGAATCCCGATAAGCTGGGGATGCATAGAAAGGAGGCAAAACCAGTGTAAATGAGAGGAGAGACTTTATCTCACACTGGTATTTAGTCCCATAGACTTAACATTGGGAAGTCGCATCCAACGCCCATTGAGTATTCAGAAAAAAATACTCAATGGGGATTATGTCACAAAGGTTAGCCCATTATTGAATGTTAAGGGTGAGATGAATTCCAAAACCATATTTTTCTGATCGATATTTCATAAATGAGACAGATTTTCCTGGCAGAATACTCTGCAATTCTCCTGATTCGACATGTTGAAGTGTCCAGGAGGCCCTACGATACAGGTTTATTATTGGGACGATATCGTAGACCCCCATTTTGCATCAGAGGCTAATAGCAGAGACTTGGTCAACTGCCCTTATGAGAGGTGACCTTCAAACGCGATTTAGATTTTTTATCGGGAGTGCACCGTAAGGCATATCGAAGCGTATCGGTAGCTCGATGGCTGTCAGCCCTTAAAACACATACACATGGAGACACCTGAAGGTCGTTTCTCGCCACAGACGGGAAACATGTCACTCATTGTAGCCAGGCACTTGGCAGACACTCTGACAAAACATGAGATGAAAGTGGAAAGGAAGTCCTCTAACCTGGCAGCAGCAGCGACCGTCGACGCCGCTGATTGGTTGATAAATAAGTGAACGCTGTGATAAGGTCGCTTTGTTATCCTTGTACAGGTTGATTACGTGATATTTTTACACACATTGACTATGTGGTATTTTTACTGCCGTGCATGTATGTAGTTAATTACTTAGATCACAAGTCTCAGGGCTTTATTTCTAGGGGTCTGGATTATTTATCAATCAGACTCCTTTACATCTGAGCCTATTCTCATAATGTTTACGTGCACAGCATAGTGTGGATTGATTTTATACATTGATATATTTACATACTATACACTATGTTCTAATAGCGCTCTATGGAAAAAGAATTCTTCACAAACTAGGCTTAGAGCCTTGAGAATCCACTGACCTACCTCCCGTGCTAAACACATACATCAATGCAACCCCAAGATTCCTATAATCTCAAAGATGCCACCTAGCGGGAATACTGTGTACTTGGCGCCCTAGTTGCTTTATTTGGACTGGAATACAGAATACCACTTAGAAAGTGTGATATCTTATGAGAGGGGTGCACCATCTGTAGCAGAAGACAACACATGCCATTTAAGTAATCATATGAAATTGAGTGACGTTTAGAATTTATCCTAGCCCATCACGTGTGTTTAACTTCATATGTCACCCATATAAATATCTTATGGTAAAATAGTGGCATGCAGTCACACCATGTTATGTCTATGATGATTTATATGAGGGGTAGGATAAACATAGCTATATACAATCTTTTCCTAGACTCTAGCTTCCAGTGCCTTGCTCCTAGATGAGACTACACCAACCTGATGTTAGTGAAGTCTACAGGTATAGAAGTCTTTCATAATAAAGTAGGTGGGCGTGGTTGTGCTCGGGGGCCCTTTCCATGAAGCACAAACAGAGGAAGTGTGTGCATCTACATCACATGGTGTTACAGTTATTGACCAAATCCTCAATTACATACCATAAAGAGGGAGTTCCCATGTGCTGCAAACAATAGAAGACAGAAACGTTTTTATGTATCGACAAAATCACTTTGAACTCAATCATGAATTGACAAATCGTGTGTGGATGTGGTGATATATTTCCCTGAAAGGTATTGTAGACAGTGTATTGTAGTGACTGTACATGATACTTTTAAAAAGATAGATGGCAAGATTAGTATGATGTAGATGTGAGATGGAATAATCTTGATTCTGATAAAATTCAACTAGGCTTTGTGTACAGCATGCCATTCATGTACCTTTGAAATGGGTTGTGTCGGAAGGATATTCTAGAACTTATTTTGTATTTTTTCCCCTCACACTAACCGTATCATATTGTACAGGCTAAAGGCCTCGACTAGCTAGGTGTAGGCCTTAAGAAGACGGGAATAAAAACTGAAACACAGATGTACTAGGTAATCCTATGAGTCAAGAACTTAACTGATTTAAAGCCAGGTTTCATCCAGCTTATATATGTATACAGTCAGCAGGTGTCATCTTGGTACAGGGTAAGCTTGCAAACTTGGTGCTGGGACTGGCTGTTGATGCAACATCCGATCAGGATTGACCAGTTTTGTTCCAGTCTCTCACACATGCAATGAGGCCGCTCGTGTCACAACAAACTCAGGTGTCATGTCAGAGCGCCCTGCCCTAAGGTGGCCAGAGGGGGTTAGATTGAGCGATAATGAGGGTAAACATGCCATTCACTACATGGCTGCCATACGTTCAACATCAAGACAGGGAGAAACTTTTGTGGTATACGGTCTCAAAGCCTTGGTATGCAGGAAAAAAGCCTCTTAGTGCTATGGAGCACAAACTATAGTCCCTAGTGATATAACCTTAAATATGGGAAATCCTGGGTTTAATTTATTGGAGGAGATGGATGATAAATACAACAAACGATTGTTTTGTGGACAGGCGGCCCTGTAAACCACTCGAGGTTTACGTCGTAATACACTCGCTTGTTCTTGTTTATTACTTTGGTCAGCCTCTCGATGCTTATGGCCACATGGCCACCTAACTATCAATTATTGTTAATGCACACGATGATGTCACGTTGATGGTATCACACAGTGACAAAACCAACTCCAACTTGGGCCAGTTTTAACGGCACCCGTTCCATATGAACGGCCATCTTGGGCCATGAGGGACCGCCTCACTGAGTGCCGCCATGATGGGCCAAACTCCAGCGCTAGCCGCCAGGGGATGCCACAAATCAGCCCCCTGGCGGCGGGGAGCTGCAGAGAGCTGTAGATTCGTCGGGGGGCGTTGACCTCTTAAAAAACACTCCCAACAAGAAAAGCAAAGGAAACTGGAGGCGGGATAAAAGAAGGATGAGTAGGATGTAGCGGCGGCCATATTGACGAGACTATCATGCAAGACGAGACCACAACCGGCGGGCAGTGAAGAGGGGCATTCTGGGAACTTTACGACGCTGCCTCCGCTAGGGGGCAGATCGACTGGTAGTCACGTGACCCTGGGTTCGCCCTGTCGCCGCTAGGATCGCTGCGGGGTGAGGACAAAGGAGCCACATATATATACTGGCGGGATTGGCTTCACACTGAATTGTCTAAAAGAAATGGACATGTATATGCTGTGGAATCTAAGTTCCATAATAGTAAATGATTGCCCAAGAATAATGAGGACAGATGAATGAAGCATCGGCGTGAAATCAATCAATGACTCCAAGCATTCTATCGGCCATTACCCATGTATGTATCTGTATCAGATAACGTAAATTATACACGAGCGTTTACGGCATTGCCGAAGGACAACCGACCGCATTTTCTTTGATGTCATGTTTGTGCAGGAACCCTCAATTGCCATGATAGCTCACTTTTTCTTGCTGTTTAATTATTACTCAACCGCCTCATAAATACCACCTTTTTTTACCGGCGCTATGTAATTACACGACATATCACTGCATGGCCAAGTCTGCAAACTTTTTCTTTGTGTAATATCTCATCAGACGGAGTTTGCCCCAGTAATGTATGAGCGCGGGTCGATTGTTTTATGAAGGGTGTGTCCTTCAGAAGGCTGACCCGGTTGGCGGCCGCGTCCGTTCCGTTTTAACGGCCCATTAGTCAGCTTTGTGTGTGGTCATAATGTCTGCTCTGTTGGCTTTATATGTCTGCCCCTGTGCGGAGTTGTGATCGAAATGCCCTTGACGTGGCATGCGGAGATTTCCATGCTGACTTCCTGACCTTCTCATACCTTTCCTGGCCGGATGGGAAGGTAGAATCTCTAGTGTACTGATCTTTAAATCACGGGATTTGGCGTCGAGGCTAAGCCATGCCACTGCATTTCCTGCCTGTTTGTCATTCTCACTTTATCGTTCAGATCTTACCGTCATCCTACACTGGCAGTTGCTTAGACTTAAAACAACATCCACTTCAGCCCTGCACTTACTAACGCCGAATCGCCACGACGGACCTCCCAATACACCACGATTACCCTACGTCGACAGAGCGCCAAATCGTTTATGAAAGGCCTTATGCTGTACCTAAAAACCTATTACGATGTAACCCTATGTTCCTAGTCTAGACGATAGTGTAAGATAAACATGTTCCCAATTGTCTATGATTTTTGACAGTATGTATCGTACTGCATCGGGAGGTCTAAACTATGTGAAAGTAAAATAGGTGTAGTAGGTGAAAGCCAGGGCTTAGAAATGGCAAAATCGCGGAGTATCGCAAGGTCCCGATAATTATAGTCTCAAACATCGGTGTCTATTGCAGGCTGTCGGAAGGCCTTTGGAGGAAAAGAAAAAAAAGGTGACCACGGTTACCATTGGCTCAAGGTTCAAACAGTGTATCAATGTAGATACACTCGCATAATTCTAATATTAAGATATAGTATAATTTATAAATATTGAATTAATCAGTTTTACAGGTATATATATACAACACATCATCATATTCCAGACACTAAAACAATCAAATCAATGTATAAAACTGTGGCAGAATAATAATTCTGATATGATACTATTATTTTCAGACCAAAAGACTTGATAGAATATTATCATATTTACAGCGATAATAAATCTATCTATATGCGGCCTAGTTCCGAAATTTCCCTCCATGCACATCAGTATCTAGGGTGAATGATTCGAACCACGCCAGGACTTGTTACGCTTGTTCCCAGCCTCTCCCCTGGCTCATCTCACACAGCGCGCCGGGAACAGGATGCTTCTGGTTACTGGTGTGCGGTGATTTTGTTACATCACACGCCTACAGGTACTGTCCTGTTAGTGTGAGAGTAACATTGTCAGAATCTGACTTTTCCTGAGGCATAATTTTATAATCTACTCTCTGTGTCTCGGCAAATACAGTCACATAACCTTCAGAGAACATTGACTTAGTCATACAAAGATGTGGTAATAGCTTTGGGATGTTTCAGTTGTAATGCGGTTTGGATGTCACAGAAACACCCTTGAAAAACCTATGTAATGGGAAATTTCCCTTGCCACTTAATTCACTGAATGGATATCCACAGGGACTTGTTTCTTTATGAAGCATACACATTTTGACTGGATTCAGACACAAGCGGTTGTAAGTCCGAGGAGTTGATGCGTAATGATATCCGAGCGCATGCGAGCATATTGCCCAGAGTCAACTCCGAGGTGCACATACAACCGCTTTTATCTGAAATCAGTCTATATTGTCCCTATCATCCACCTTTTCCTGATAGGTTACATAATGATATTAGTTGATTTAGGTATGCACTATTTTTCAGTACGCACGATTTTTTTCTGAATACCCACTTTAGCGGGACCCGGAGCATACAACATATCTGTTTTCCCCGGGTATGGCGATACGCACTCCCTTTGTGATTTCCATGGACATTTTGTATGAGATCGATAATAAAGAGATATAATTTCCACCGTCTAAAACAGCACTTACTCAGCTATGTGGTGGCTGATCCACAGGTCTTCCTTACTTATTGCCATCACTAAATCTGTAGCCATACGTTTTACTCCCGGGTTAAAGGAATTCTAAAAGAGAATTTAGCATGAAGGCATCTGTCACTATTACTGGTGGAGAAAAGCTATTCTTCAGACATTGTTTTGTGTAAACCTGGTCGAGATAATGGTTGAGATATGAACCAATTGTTTCTACGCTCATTGAGATTTATCTCCCCATGGGCTGCGTAGATTCATATAAGAGGGAAGCCCTTGTTAAATAGTAATGCCAGGCCATGCCAAGGTGTTAGCCATACGGTTGAAGCCTGTTTGAAGCATCCGAGCAAAGAAATGCAGCTGAAAAATACGACCAATCAGAATTCAGCTCAGAAAGGGACACGGGTGGTCAGCCAATAGGAGACGCTCATACCGAGTTGAGGAAGATGTGCAGAACTCGAACGCGCCCACATGTCCTATATGCCTTTTTCCACAGGCCGGTGTGGCACTTTATCTTCTTAGTTACGCAATACCTGCAGCCAAACAAAGACCTGGCAACGTATTCTTTAGCACTTGATGACTGAGTGAATGAGCGTAATACGTTTATGAAAAGAGATAATAACGATTGCCTCGTATTATTTGGTATTCCAGCTCAAATTTGGCATGTCATATATTGCCTCAATAATACTTTAGGTATAGCTTAAATACCACTGTCTCCATAACTGAATAGACAATAATACATTGGTATGCTTAGCTATTATGTGTTTATTCATATCCAAGTTAATACCAAAACAATTATCAACGATGAAGTTCAGACAGCCCATGCAATGACCCTGATTGTTCAAGCCGTCTTATCTGTCGAAAAGACAACGCTCCTGCATTCACACCTGCTGTTCACACTCCAAGTGTTATTGCTGGCCGTCCCTATGGGCCGGCTTAAGTAGAGAACTCACCGTTATGTGGCGTTGAAGGGAAACACTGATTCACAACAGACTAAGATTCTATTGGGAAGCTTTTGGTCTCTTCAGGATATATTGTAGAATATCATGAAATAACTTTACATGGTGAATGTACATCCGCGATAAATCGCATTAGCGGCCGAAACGATCCCCCTCCCCGATTTTTTCGGGGGGTTTCGGCAGATCGATCGCTTGGTGGAATCCACGCTTAAGTCAGCAAATGAGCTCGTGTAACCACAGTTTCAAAAGTGCGGGAATATGAACGGAGCCACTGAAAATATTTAGAAACAAACACAGCCAAGATCCTACCCTAGTCTCCAGTCAAAAATAGAAATTACAAAATAAACCCATAGATCAAGATTTAATCCTGGTACGTACATTTTATGTCTTACATGCAGTGTATTTGTATCTGACTTACACTGAATAGGCAGATGATTGTCATTCCATTCCCAATATAATATCGGTGCGCTTTCAGTCAGCAAGTGTAAACCCGGCCTTATAGTGCCAGCAGGTTAGACAAGCAATGGTATACCTGACCCGGCGTTTACACTAGACGATTCTGGGGGCTGTTGAATAAACTACGAGCGAGAAAAAAGTCTGTCAGAATTGTATGTAGGGCAATAGTGTTGTATAAAATAATGTGCTGTAAACAGAAGATATTTTGACAATAAGATTAATTTAAATCTCTTATAATAGGTCGTTTATAAATAAGTTCATTTAGAATATATCTTCACTTAAGTCATACAATACTGAATGTAAAAAAACCGTCAAGCATATCGTTTATCGTTGGAGTTATCGTATCATCCAGCACTGCAATAGAAACGAACGAACTTTATTCAACAGCCCCCTGGATGGCAATTTTAATCATTTCCTGACGACCTTCAAAAGTGAAATGATAAAATCGTCTGATGTAAACTCTAAGCGCATGGCGACTGCAGATCGTCTGATTACGTCAGATTACACAATTCAGCACCACCTGAAGACTATTAAACACGCTCTAATGCCCGCGACTATGTCAAGCTTGATTTAATTAGTCATCTAGATGGCCGGCGATTCTATGAAAGTTCAGTATTTATGCTCGAGTATGTTCTGAAGTTGACGATTTTTTGCAGCGGACATTGCCACCACCTGATGACTATTGGCTGGACCATCTAGTCGCCGCGTATTTAGTCGTCTTATGTGCGCGGCCGGTGACGAACAATCACCATAAATCCGTTTAGTACGTGATAAGAGAAAATGTGGTTACTGAGCCCGTAGGGATGGCTCCTCGAGGCATTTCATAACATAAAATACAAACTGATCCTGGAGGAGGAGGAACGTATTTTATGTGATAAAGAACGGCATCCCTACAAGCTCTGTCACTACGTATTATCATAGACCTAAATTACATGAACGCTATTTAATTTACCTACAACATCCTGTTGGTTCCCATTCACTACGGCATAGTGTGCCCGGACATTATTTATACTGCACCCCCAGCAGCGGGCTTACAAGTATTTCTTAGATGTTCGACGGTATATGATATATTGTACATATTAGCTGCTATAAATTGGGATAGATCAATCCCAATTTATCAACACAGCACAAAGTCTACATCAGAAGTGGTCGCCCAGCTGTAGCGAGCCATTTATCTAACTCTGGGTCCAAAACCGACCAACTGATACGGCATGAAGGATTCCCTGCGAGGTTGATATGAACGGTTCGTCAGTTCCACATTTACATTCGTCTCCACTACACACTAGCAGTCCTCTATAGTAAAATACAGCAGATACAGAGAGGAAGAGAGAGAAAGATAGGGGGAATAGTGAGAGAGAGAGGGGAGTATAAAGAAATGTCACAAAATTTTATGTGATTCTTTACATGGCGTGAGTTGTCTTCATGAACTGATTTCACGAGGCAGAACTGAGTGATGTTTTTGACTCCATATGTCGCCCATGGCATATAAATGTAGGGGGCAGGGTGATCTAGCAGTGTTTCGTCCGCTCTTCGGGAGATGGCACGGAGAGTCAATCCCCGCTGCGTAGTGGTTCCAGGTAACACAGCACATGAGAGTGGCGTGGCGGACCTGGGATTAGGTAACTCAGCATATATATAGGCCGGGTTCACAGTGGGTCAACAGGCTGTACTCGCGCGTCTCTCTGTGTACTCACACGTCTCTCTGTGAAGAGTGGACCCTTGGACCCTCACTTTTGATAGGGTTTTCTGAACCCTCTTGGTGGTTAGGTGAGTCTTCAGATTAGCCTCCCCAGCATTACCTGGCACCACATGCCAGGGACTGTACTTTGGGAGTGATCTAACCGGGATCACTCCAGGAAGTTGTAATAAACAACCTGTTGTTTTATTGAAGTTGTGCAGTTGTGTTCTGTGAGACTAAGTTAGCTCATACCTGCTGAAAAAATACAGAACCGACCTACGTAATTGTGTATAGGGTGGGATATTGCCGGGAACTAGACTTTACGAAGATAGATCTTCCACACGACTAAAGCTTGTGACCACCACATAAATATCTCATGACATAACCGTGGCATACAGTCACACCATGTTAAGTCAACGGAGATTTATATGAGGGGTAGGATGGCAGGTAGAGAGAGCACAGCGGCAGATGAAAGACAAGTCGACTTGAAAAGAAGCCCTGATAATGCCGCATGCAGGCAGTAGGGCAATAAGCATCAGAGGAAGTGGCGCAGTGCTTTCTGGGAGTACCTGTCACGACCACGCCCACATATCTCTGACCAGTTCCCAGAGGCCTGTGCTCGAGAGTGGGGCTCCTTTTTCAGCCACCATCTGGTGAAGAGTGGCGGCAGTCCCTTGGCAGTAGTCGCTAAAATTTATGGTGGCTCCCAGCTACTAGATGTAGACACCGAAAGGGGCTATATATCTATTTACCTATATAGATCTACATCTAGACTCCCATCCCCATTAGTAGCTCTCCTAGTATAGTCAAACATTATGATATGAATATTCTGAATATAAGTGTTTCGTGTTTAAAGACCCATATATTGATATTAATAATTCATTCTAAATTCAGAAATTAGTTGACAAACAGATGTACGTGTAAACCCTTCAAGAAAATATAGTTCTACTAATTCTGTTTTAACGTATAACTTCTACTAAAAGAAACACATGTATCTGCGAAAAATAGAATCTAATACAGGGCTAAGAAACCAGTAGAAGCAGTCCATTGTACAGGCAGTATTATGGGTTTTTTTGTAAAACCCAGCAAGAAATATACTTTAAGAGAGGGTTATGAAACCACTGAGAAATATAATTTAACACAGGCTAAATATACCAGTAGAAAACAGGGTAAGGAACTATATGAGAGGGCTAGGAAACCAGCGAGACATCTACTGTGGTACAGGGTAAAAAGACCAATGGCAAAATAGACCAGTGAGAAATGGGTAATACTCGCGGGTTGAGGAACCAGTGAGAAATAGTCCATGATGAGGGTTAGGAAACAAGGGAACCATAACAAATGGTACTAAAGGGACCAGCAAATAAGGCTTCACCGTCCGACAGCCTGCCGGTCCCAGCTACACCCCACTGATCACCATGACATGTCTAAAGGCAGGCCAGGTACACGCCAGTCACCAGCCGGCGACATGCTCTAATGACGTCAATATTCAGTGACGTCACTTTTTTTCACTTTTTTTTCTTTTTAATTCTTTATATAGACTGTAAGAGTATTCAGCCTATACGACCGGCATGATCTACCTTCACAGTATCCTAACAAGAGGTTGTCAACGGTTGTGTGATACTTTCCGGGTATTGTAGGTAGCTCATTAATCCTTTTCTTCTGTAATAAAAGTGTGTGAGGCTCATGCGGGTTCATCCTGATGAAGAAATGTCCCCTGATTGTGTTGTTATTTTATAATCAGTTATCGGAATGCTGGAATGCTGCACATTGATATCTGGAATGTCTACAGATACAATTAAATGAAATTTGAGCCCAATAGCTGTTCAGGAACCATATCCTTTTATATGCTCCAGCTGCGATCATAGGGCCAGGATGTATTATTAAAGATACCGACATATACCGACTATGGTAGTCAGCAGGTGCATACAGCTGGAACCGGAGTAAAAGTAACATTTGTTTATACTACTTAGTCAGTTGCCTGAAGAAGGTTACCACGTCCGTACACTACTTACATTAATATCGGTGGAATGATTCTTTTACTTTAACGTCTAGAATCCTTTGGTTACATCTAGAACCGTCTCTATTCTGTTAAAACAATCAATACTTATAGAAAGGACTCTTCGGTACTCTTAGAATCGAACCGTTTGGCAGAAGTAAATTCCTCGCTAGCCCTCGGATATTACTGCGTGTAAACTACTCGGAGATTACGGTCACTCGTGCACAAATCCATACCAGTCATTGTTATGTACGTAACCGGTTTGATTATCTCAGAGGCATATATTGTAGGTCAGTAGTGCCCAGAACTCAACGCAGAGTAATTCACAAAGGGAAGCTGAGTGAACTAAATAGCAGTCAAAGGAGGTGGAGTGCAGACCAAGTTATTTTCATCAAGTGGGTTTCTGATTTTATCTCACCCCTTATTAATTATTAATCAATAAAATAAGGCACCCAATTAGCCATTGTGTATTTGGTACAATACCTTCACAGCCGTACAGTATGAGGTTTCTAACTTTAAGCCTATTGAGAAAAATACTGGGGTGAGATAAAAACTATCATCTGACCCCTGGTATTTTTGTCCAATGGGCTTAATATTGGGAACTCGTTCTCCATGCCCCTACGAGTATTACAGTCTGTTGCCCATTGTCTATATCCTATGTGTCATCCATTCGTTTAGTGTGTACAGGAGTGAGATAGATACAGAAAGTAGCTCATTTTGATCGATGAAGTCGTTCCCCAACTTGTTTGAATGCTACATGATGTTTACATGGCTGTCCACTCGTTTATATCACCCTGCATCACGCCTGTGGGGAACGACAGCTTTGACCAAAACTTGTTGGTTTCTTCTTTAAGATTCTTTTTAGAATATTTCTGTACTAAAAGTCGACCAGTGAGAATCCCACTCAAGGGGTAACATCCCTAAGGGCAGTGTTAAAAGGCATTTAAAAGGGATTGGCTCTCATTTTAATTGCTACATAATTCGTCTTGTGAATTACTTTGCTATACAAATTCGATGGAATACGAGCTCTGACCCCAAACCTTCATAGATTTCCTCTATGGTATAACATAATCAATCAATAAAACAACGGACCCAATTAGCCTTTGAGTATTGTGGACCCTATCTTCACAGCCATACGTTAGCAGTATGAGTTCCTAACGTTAGACCTTGCGTCCACCTACTACGATAGAAATTTAGACCTACCGATATGGCAATAAATACAGATTGCTAGATACAGAAAGCAAATATCGGAGACATATCGGGAAGGTGCAAAATCGTAGACATATTTCTAGACATGGCAATTCACCACGCATTGTATGGGGTTTTTATCGGCGTCTAATCGCAGAAACGTGGTCAACTCCCCCGATATTAGGTGACCTTCCGACGCGATTTTGATTTTTTTATCGGGAGGTGCATTATAGAGCATATCGGAGTCATATAGTAGTAGGTGGACGCCGGACCTTAAGCTATGGAGAAAAATACTGGGGTGAGATAAAGGTTAACATCTTGCCGGGGACTGCTGCATCCAGCCCTACTCCACTCTGGCAGCCTCCTGGCCGACTGGAAACGACAGGCGCCAGCCAATGCACCAGCCAGCCACCGAGTTGCTATTTCCAGTACAACAGAAAAGGTCATATACTGTTATTAATAGGAAATTCTCTCAAAAGTACAAATATTGCTGTAGGCCCCAATGAGAACATGGCTGGGGAATTACAGGCAGTCACGAACACCTACTTTTATGAAAAAACAAAAACAAAATAAAAACAACCAGATGACAGGTGCGGGGGACGGACGTTGACTTGAGACAAAGGGGAAGGGGAATAAAAATCACCCTTAACCTGCCCCAGATACAAAAAAACGTAAAGACTGCAAGAAGTTAATCCACAGTTCTTGTTTTTCTTTCTGCACTCAGAATCTCTTCGATATGGGATACCCCAGGAGTAACGGGCTCCTGGATGAGAGACTGATTTCCTTGTGGACGAGGAGAGGATATTGTAGAGGGAATCTATGGAAGTTTAGGGTCAGAGCTCGTATCCCATTGAGTTTGAATTGCATAGTAATTTATTATGTGAAGCAGCGTAAATAACGTAGCGATTCAAAGGAGATGGGATCGAGCTCTAACTGTAAACTTGAATAGTCTTCAGAATTTATCTAAGCCTTCACATCGACTTGGGCTCACCTTTTGTGACCTAATCCCCCTTTGAGTATTTTTTTCCGAATACGCAATGCGCCTTCCCAATGCTAAGACCATGGGGAAAAATACCAGGGGTGAGATAATTATTACATCCATTAAAGCAGTGATATTGCACAATCTGTGTAGATATAAATGCATTACAAATAATTATTATGCAGTTGAAAATATGACAACTACCAAGGACATCAAGTACCAATAATTCTAATGAACAAAGTCACATATGGCTTGCACCTTAAAAAGGAAATATTTATTTAGCAATCACATAATACGCATGGGATAAATGTACAATCAACACTATGATAAAATATGGGATGGTGGGCGCCTAAAAAACGTCTGTATGTCTCTGAGTGATTCGTGTGTATGGCGGGGACATGTAGGAATATCTTATATATATACCCATGGTTGCCTCGTGTGTCCATATGCACTCACATTGCCTCGCCAAATTACCATAAGATTATATATTTCACTACAATGTGACTCCAAGACTTTGTTCCACTACAAGCTTTATTGCTGGTGCTACTGCAGTGACCGCTTGCTGCGGTACGACTGACCACACATCGATGTAGCCTAAAACTTACCTCTGTGTTTACTGCATGGGGGTGACCATGTTGATCGTAACCAAAGGGTGCCTTCAGCCAAGTGTTGCACAGAGACAGCATAATTACTTAGGCCATAGGATAGTGCATGTAGGTTTCCTGAGTAGAGGAATTAGAACGTAACATTGTCGAGAGGATCCGTAATCCAAGTCCTTATATTATGTCGGATTTATTACAGAACCGACATTTTGTCAGTTAGATGGACTTCTTCAAGGTTGAGAATACATAAATAGTTACTTGAATAAATACGTTAAACTACACAGACAACCATGAGTTTACTGTACCTTATCCTCAGAGCACACCAAACATCAAGACTATCTCTTTGTGATCATATCCTAAGATAGGTTATGAGTACCCAGTAAAAAGACTCTTTTATCCTACTCATATTCTCAATAAAAAAGATCTCTCCATGTAGGACTCTTGTACAATAGAGAAACGAATAGTTCACATTCCAACTTGTTCTATATATCACTATCCACCTAATACAGAGTCTCCATACTTAACTTGTAGAGCCTGCAGAACGCTAATAAGAAGAATACGGAAAGTCCATAGCGTGCAGTGTATTGTGTGAGAAGATCGGCGGCTATTTTGTCTTTCCTTTGATAACTCATATGATAAATGCAACCTTACCATCTGCATGGTATTAAATTCCTCGCGTAGTTGACACGACGCAGTAAACTAAGATGTTGGGGGGTAAAACCCACTCTGCTCTGCACTGACACATTCCTTGGGTGCATTCTTCCTGTTTTTCATACTCTGGCGTTTAATGACTTTGAGGCCCGCTTGGTGGCGCATGCTCTCCGTGACATCCGGGGAAGACCAGCTCGGTCACGTGGTCTTCCGCTTCCGCCGGAAATTGGGTTCGCGGTTGCGCAGTGGTAAATAACTGCTGGCGTTTAAAGGAGAAAATCAGAATCCTTCAGGTCCGATTACCAGTGACGTGAATGACAACCTCTTTTGTTCTAGAGATAAATCTATTAAATCAATCGTGACACTGTTGACTGCCACACTCATTACAGTCATCGGGATCAGATGGTGAAAAATAGGGAGATTTTTAGTCTGTAATATCTTTATCTAAGCTTGGACCCATTGGATTGTGAATGTTTCTTTTATCAGAACAGGACACCAGGCAAACGGTCTGTCTTCACTTTGGTGGATATTGAATTATTGTGGTTTGGTAAACAACAATAGTGGATTTACTAAACCAAATAATGGAATAAGCAGGTGTGGTTTATCCAAGCTTATTTTGATAAATGTGTTTGGTGTCAGTGTTAAAATAATATATATTTTTAGTAAAATGCGTTTGGTAATCAATTGTGTTTTGTTGAGGCTACTTTATAATTATATATTTTGTTCGGTGCACTACTCTTATATAAATGTATATAAATACTACGTAGACATATATAGAGTCATGCGTTATTACATCATCATATACATATTCACGAACAATACTCGGGAAAGAAGTTATAAAACATGTTAGCATCTGAAGGATATTTAATTGGCTATAGTGGGACTCGAACCCCGCAACCCAGAACCTTGCGATTACCAGTCGAGTTCCTCAACCACCAAGCGAAGTCCCCACGTCCTCCAGGGACACCCTTTCTGCCATGCCATACTACCGCCAGAAACAATAACTGTCCGAGATAGGATCCAGTGAAGTGGTGAACAATATTCTGGTGGTTCGCCAAGGCATACATACACAGGCAGCCCTGTTACTCTGTTGCCTCAGTATGGCCCGTTTCCACTTCGGATCTTTGACTCCCGATACATTTGACAGCCGACAGACTTGTTACCATTTTTCGTAGAGATAAGTGAGTGGAAATATACAATTAAAAAGTCGCGGACGGATTTATTCTCTGATTTAATAAAACCTTTGGCACTACTTCCTAACAAAGTTGTCATTGACTGATTCAACATAGATTGTGTTCGTTGCCAGTGAATTGGGACAGAGGTGTTATAGAAAATTAGTTAGCAAGTGGAAAGATATCAACGATACTCAAAATCGTCTACTTTTTGTGCTCGCATCTCCCTCTCCTTATTTGCATATTCAAAAGAGTCATTCCTAATTTAAATCACCGATCATTTGGTCGGAGATCGGAAAAACAAGTGAATTTCAGAAAAAAAAATCAAGAATCGGAAAATGGTGGCCAACAAATCTATCGACAGACAAAGCTCTTCCAGTGGAAACTGGGCTATGGAGACAACAGTGTGCCTTGGTGTGGTGGAGGGACGAATTAGTCTAACCACCAGAGAAGGATCTAGAGTTGGGGCAGTTGAAGGAATGGGATGCTACTTAGACTGGTTCCCTGCCCAAATGAAATGAGGGACTGGTAACGGGTTCCTACATAATTCTCGCGCACGACCTTGAACTGTCAGTCACGCCAGCTCTCGCGACAATGTCTCACGAAAACAGGCCAAGTGGATCTGCACTCTCCAAGCAGAGATTCTGTTCTCTACTTCCTGTCACCGCTAATATTAGCGCTACTGCTGTGAACGATCTGCTGGGGGAGTGGTGGGTCTGCCACCTTGAGCTGTGAAGATGCAGTCTGGTGAATGCTGGCTGTAACTAAATGGTGTAGAACGGCAACCGACCCCTGTCTCCGCTCAGCTGCTCTGGTGGCCAGTGTAGCTAAGGTGGCACAATCCCACAATGCAACAGAAAAAGGGAGGCGTTACCGTTAGTACACCAGAAAAATGGAAGCCGTTACCTGGGCTATAATGTGAATAGGCCAGGCTTCCAGGCTAGATGCTACTGTGATACACCAATGCCCCCTAGCGGGATCCAGCTGCCTTCTCATAACCTGTTACCGGAGTCCTTAAAAAAGAAAAATGCCGTTGAACACTGATCTCTTTGTGGGCCCTGTCTGCTTTGTATCCCTTTATCTGTTATGACTTTTTTTCTGTCACATACATATACAGCACATAGATATTGTGTTATGATGCTGCAATTTTAACCTCAACATCTAAACAAAACACCAGGTGAATACCTGTCATAATTCATTTCGTGCTTTATTTCTGGGACCCGTTCAATCCAATGGAAGAGTGCAGTATTCATGATGTAGATAATAAAGAGACGTCAGGAAACTTCATTTGATTGTTTATATGACGCAGAATGATATCACGAATCGGAGCTCAGTGATATCTGTAGCAAAAGACAACAATTGTAATTATATAGAACGTCCTGACCATGCTGTACAAGTCACAGAACGAGATGCTAATTTACCGTTTGTACGGACCGAGGCGTTTACGCCGAGTTCCGTACAAACGGTAAATTAGCATCGAGTTCTGTGATTGTGATTTGTACAAGCATGGTTGGACGTTATATATTCACTATATGCCCGAAATTAAAAAAAAAATCAACTTCATTTTTCTTAACAACCAAAATTTTAATAAATGTGTATTTCTAGGTGGTCCGTATTTCAGTGTACGGACCAGTGGTCCGTACAGTATTTTTACGTCATAGGCCAAAACTGTGCGTATTTACAGTATATACAGCATGGGTATATAGTAAATGAATATTATGTGGCAAAACCGTGACATACAGTTACACCATGTTAAGTCTATTGACATTTTTATGAGGTATAGAATAGGGCCTTTATCCTACCCCATTACATGTTTTTATCTTCATATGTCACCAGTGGTATATAAATATTTTATGCAGATTTATATGAGGGGTAGGATAAAAGATGAATATAGATGAGGTGAATGTAGATAAGATGAATGTAGATATGGGGAATGCTGCTCAGATGTCGGGCGTATCAGGCTAATAGGACAGAATGAGGGTTCTGCGCTGTGATACAGAACAGAGTAGTGTTGCGGAGGTCAGGGTTGCAGGTGGGGAGGTCGACAGTAGCAAGTAATCCATCATTCAAGTCGGGTGTGCTACCTCTGCTTCCTTCGTCCGCCTCATGGGCCAGGCGTCCACAGTGGTAAAGGATGTCTACTCTCGGACTTACGATCCACCTTCCAATAAAATATCCAAATCGTGTGGGAAGGTAAGCTTTAATCAGGGTATTTTATCACCTGTCTGCGATAAACCTACGATACACATCTCCTGTCTACAATTTGTTCCCGATAAAAAAGCTGTATCATAGGGTGTCTATGACATTTAATCATAAAGCAATGTTTCTAAACGAGCCTGCCAATGATATCTGTTCTGCCATCATCACATTAAACGCCATTAGAACATTAGAAAAATATGACTATTCACAGTTCAAACACCCATGATACACTCACTTGCCTTGTGAATTTGTGTAACAAGTTTTCTTGCTTCGGCTACGGGCCGATATCAACATGGTAAAATCAGGATTTCTGTGAGTAGTCATACCGGAAAACGCCGGTTCCAAGGGGAGTAGAAGTGGTCTTTAGTTTGCACAGTACTCCGAATTGGACGAGCTGAAATTCTGCTTGTTTTTACTTGCACTGGACTCGCGTGGTCGAATAGGAGGTACATAATTAGTAGAAACTGAACGAGAGTTAGACTTGTCAGTGTTTATGCCACGACGGGAAGGTTGTGTATTACTACGCGAAGCGTTAGCTGAGCGTAGTGAGGAACAGACCTGACCAGAGTGGCATAGACACTGACAAGTCTAACTCGAGTTTGGGTTTCGTATTTATCCTACCCCGTCTCTACCCTTTTGAATTACTAAAATATAAATATCGATTGAACGACCAACCAAAGTCCAACCAGAACTTTTGAGTTTAACCGGAACTTTTTTCGGAGCGGCTCACAATCTAGTCGCTGATTGGTCTATTTTTTTTATGCCCCTAGAGGCATAAATCGCACTTTATGTCATGGCATGCCGCATAAAATTTGCCTGTGTTATGCTTATGGACCGTTTTTATTAGGGGTAGGATAAATGGCTAATTATACATTCACAACGGAATTTTGGTGGGGGTATACATTTTTCTGAATGTCCTAGAATCATGGAGGCTGGGTAAAAAAAAATACTTGATCGAACTTGGATTAGCATTATTAGTTTTTATACCACTCTGGTCAAGTCAGCTTCTCACTAGGCTCAACTATCGCCTCGCGTAGTAATTCACGACTGACCTTCAATGCCATGTAAGGATCATAGAAGGCATGGATTGACCCAGCAGCCAATGACTGCATTCACAGCAAACAACGACCTTCACCCTGCCCTCCATATAGATTGTAAATAGCGCCTTGGGACTGTTCTACAGTCCATATTTGACCTGAATTTCTTCAGCCAAAACCTCCATCATGGACAATTTTTGTAATATCCACAGATACTCCAAGGTAATGGATAAGTAATAATACCTCAAAACATAAAATAAAACATGCATGTGTGCGCCCATTCTACCGGAAAGTGGTGCTTTGCCCCAGATTCATTGCAGATTTATATTTTTTATCGTTGGGACAAAAACTCCAATAAATTGCTATAGCACACACGAGCCGGCTAGTCGCCCCTGTGCTAGAATCCACCAATATAATGCATAGGCTTGGCCGCGAATCGCTTTCACGCCCTGATGGTTCCATATATACCTGCCAGCCCCCAACGACCACCAATTATAATAGCCCAGCCCCCATTTCACCGCCTGCCTGCCCCATTGTGTGCTACCAACCCTGCCCTGCCTTGCCCGATCGAATCCAAACCCGGCCAAACCACCCTACTAGCCTGGCAGAGTCCAGCCCACCCGACCCGAGTTTGGCCAGGCCCTACCCACCCACCCAACGCCACCCTCAACCATACACCGCTCTTGATCCATTCCTCTGAGGGGAGCTATATAAATCTTGTTGGACGGACTTGACAAAGAAAAGCCGACCTTTATGTACTGCCGGGTGATGGCGTACGCCGGTGTGGGCCGCAGTACGCCGGCGTACGCCGCCATGCGCCACCGTACGTACACTGGCCGCCAGAGCTACGCCGAGTTAGTTCTTGGGCCCGTTGAGCAACCTAGGATCGTCCATGAAAACCCTATTCTGTATTCCTCATACAAAGGTCATCGTTTGATAATATTTCAGTCTGTTCGCTAAGACAGTATCGGCCGTCCATAAGGTCGTCCTTAAGTGTTGAATAAAGTTAACCTACATTGCAAAGTGTCTATATGGCATACAGAAAAGGGTCTATGTGTACGATCCTAGATAAAAAAAAAAGAGCCCTGGTCGGGTTAAATTCGTAGCAACCTTGACCGACTAGCTGTAAGAATTTGAGGCTCTCCTCCAAGATCTTCGGTACTGCTTGGAGAGTGTGTTTAGTCATTACCTCGAAAGCAATTTATCATTTTGTTATCCTCTTTTCTGGACACTAGACTTCATTATCAATTTGTGAAACTATAACTATGTCTTATTGAGTATTTCTGATTTTAGAACCTACATGGAACAAAATCAACTGATTTGAGGCGCAATTTAAGCCGACCAACTCCTATGTCGTAGCTCAGCACAGACAGGGGTTGGTTGCCAATCTACACCGTACGCCGGTCAAAGCCGTACTCCCCCAACCATCCAGGTTTAGGTATCGTCTCTCTATTAATACAGTGGAATTTGATTTCGATCTGTTTTTGGCCGGTTCCTGGTTGTCGGGCGGCCGGCTCAATGCTCGGCACTGGGCATTGGGGTGCCCTGGGATATCGGATTCAGAATAGAGATTGATCGGTGAGCAAGGGACCCTGCCATGGGCTGATCACGGAAGAGGCCCCAACACATCGTCTGTAAAAGGGGATATGCTGAAGGTTGGTCCAAGGTCATGGGTTGATTGGTAAAAGGGCCATGAACTGACAGGTAAAAGGGCCATGATTAGATTGGTAAAAGGGCCATGATGTGACCAATAATATGTTTTGTGCACGCTTGTGAAAGGGCAGCATCATAAAGTGGCTATGAGCAATATAGATAAACATTGATTAGACTTGTTGGTAGCCTAGTAAAAGGGCCATAAACTGACTGGTAAGAGGGCCGTGAACTGACTGGTAAAAGGGCCATGATTAGATTGGTAAAAGGGCCATGATGTGAACAGTCATATGTTGTGTGCACACTCGTAAAAGGGCAGCATCATAAAGTGGCTATGAGCATTATAGATAAACATTGATTAGACTTGTTGGTAGCCTAGTAAAAGGGCCATGAACAGACAGGTAAGAGGGCCATGAATTGACTGGTAGAAAAGCCATGATGTTACCAGTTATATGTTGTGTGCATGCTCGTAAAAATGCAGCAAGATAAAGTGGATATGAGCACGAAATCAAAACAAATTGATTTAATTCGTGGAGGTCTGTACTTTATGGTAGTTTATTTTCGTTTATTTGAAGACTTCCTTTCATTGAAATTCCCCGTGTTGGAATTCCTTTCTATTATGCGGTCTGTATTCTACAACCAAATGTCGGTCAGCCTCATTTACATTTTTGTAGTGCAGGTCACCAATTATGTATCACCGACCTTTCATAAGGAAAACCATTGCCTGACTTTTGTACTGCGTGAAAGTTATCGGTGGTGTTTCGATCGGCAGGTGGTTCCAAACGCCACTGGTTTTAGATTATGGTGGGAAAATGGTGATTGAAGAAACACAAAATTGGTATTATCTAATAGGACCATGGTTACATAATAACCAACTTCACGAGCAGGAGACAAAAGGAAGCTTTTTACGCAACATAGACTGCCAGGAAACGATATTCCATGATCTATACAAGGTTAAGGGTCAGTACCCTAAGAGAGCCATCAGTAGTAGCTAAAAGGGTCATTTTCAGGGATTGAACGCCACTAATACGTCATGACGGGTGGCTCCACCGTGCGGGGAGTAGTACAAGTAGGGGATTCAGGGGATAATTTATATTGCTGGGTCACAAACTGCTGTGGGCGATATTAGGTGCAGACACGCGCACCCAAGGGGAAAATGCCGAGAACCGTGCATAGTTTACGATACTGTATTTTACGACACTCCTCAAATTGGTGTCGTCTGCTGAGAGCGTCTAAATACATTGCGAGCGTCTCTCGGCAACGCTTTGAATGCGAGGCAATGTATCGGCGTATCTTTGTGAATAGATCAGAGAGAATTATGTGTAATACGAGACGTATTTCATGAGGAAGATTTATTCATAAATATGCTTGCTTCCTTTTAGGTAAGGCTCTCTACTTTTCTCACTCGTTATGATGTTTTGTGGTCGGGGCTATTTATTCTATGACACAAGTATTCGGAAGTTGCTTTCAGACATGAATGACTTTGCCTGTTTGCTGAAAGGTTGACTGAAGCTGTCATGTTTTTATCAGCTATGTTAAGAAATGCGTTCATGAATTCCAGGCCGCTGATGGAAAATTGAAATAAACACATCACAGGGCCTTCTCTAACCTGAAATCAAACTAAAAGATGTGTGAGAATGAACATAATGCGATATGTTAATGCATGACTGTTGATTAAGTTTATTTTTTATCGAGAAATTCGTGCTTATAGAAGATATAAGTAGTGTAATGTATCCATCTCCAGAAACCCACCCAATGACAATATTTTGATCCGCAGTCCATATGGGTTGTCCAGCACAGAATTCACTCAGCTTTGCAGACAAAGTCATAAATTACTCCACAGTCAAACTTGTTAGTGTAGGGACCAAGTTATTTTCCTCTCATCAGTTTCCCTCTAAATGTGCAAAGCTCGGTCTGTATGTGGTAGGTGTTCACCCCCAGCATGGGAGATCGAAGGTTTAAACCCTGGTCGCGTCATACACAAAAATGGTACCCACTGCTCATTCAGCTTAACACCTGCCCTTAGAATGAGAAGTACTGGGGTAGTCCCCAAGAGGAAGAATGGCTGTATCGCCAAATTCATTAATTGTACACAAAATATAACCTGTTTTTTTTTGTTTTTTTTAAAGTAACAGCCTCTGTTGCCGTAAATATGGGTATTTCTGTGGGCAGTTCTGTGAGGTTCATTTGAGGCAGGTGTGAGTTGTGCAGAGTAGAGGGTTCCCAGAGATGACTGGGAATGTGTGTAGAGGGGAGGGAGGAGGGGAGGGAGGGGTGACATGGAGCTGGTGCTTCATGAGGGGCAAGATGTGTACAGAACACTCCATGTAAGACGGGTACCAGCGTGATTAGGATGGGTACCTCTCGGGAAGGACAGTAATCAGCGGAGGACATGCCGAGCACCAGCCTACGCCATCCCATAATTACTGCTCAATCGTAAATAATCACGATCATTATAAATATAATCATGATATATCTGGAGTAAGGATTATGAAGGAAGAGATCGAGACAACAGTTTATCTCACCCCTGATATTTTTGTCCTATAGGCTTTACACTGGAAACCTGTTCTCCATGCCCCTACCAGTATTGCAGTCCATTCTCCATGGTCTGTATCAGTGTGTTGTCCATTCCCTTAGTGTGTACAGGGATGAAAAGCCCTGATATTTACTCGGCTATTGCCTCGTTCATATCACTCCGCATCAAAGTAAAGGAGAATATTGACTATGACTAAAACTTGTTGGTTACTTCTTTAATCTTAGTTCTGGAAATGTTAGATAATACTTGACATTGAGCTTTGTTGTTCTCTTCAGGAATCCAAAAATATGCTGGTGGCCGGAGACGTTTACTCCCCACGGCGCCCACATAATGTTGTACTCATGATTTTTCATTTTCTGAGTCATCTGATTTCAAATCTCCCCGTGTAACAGTAGAGTCTTTGGACACTGATAACCAGTAGAAAAGAGGAACGATCAAAACTCGGATGGAACATAGAATTTCTCACTATCCAGTCTAATCATTTAAAAAAAAGATCTTTATTGCTTTCGTTTATTTACAAAACGCTCTTCCAGGCAATACCATAGGACAACTAAGTAAGGTCCATGTAGAAAACTAGAAAAAAAACGCGGGATAGTCGGTATCATAAAGAAAAGGGGGAAAGTTGTTTGCATTTGTAAAAAGAAACACAAGACATACTTTTATAATCAAGCAATACGTATTATAAAGCCAAATTGAGATCTAATTCTTAGGATACCTGAGCAAAATCTTCCCATGAGAGTCTGAACGCTATGAGGTATATTCAACTTAATGCAATATCATAAAGAAGGAAGTATCTCTATGATATGAAGAATCTTTGGTAGCGTTTTTATAGCAAAAGCAGCGCCTTTAGACCATGGCCAATCCCGCTGCACTTCACTGAGGAGATGGAGAGCGAGTCAAGATGGCGTTAACTCAAGAGGATTTATTAGGTTGAATAGACCCAATCAGATGCGCTTTTAGAGGATGATCGAATATTGACCAATGAACGTGCAGCTGTCTGAGAAGGATGGGGCGGATTCCTGTGCATGAGGCTCATGGTGTCAACAAACATGTGGGACTTTGGTATCTATCCTGCTATTATCCACCTAATACAAAGTGTCCATAGAAACGCATAGGGAGTGTGTATCTATACATACCCGGGGCATACGCATATATGTTATATGCTCCAGGCTGTAAAACGCAGAGCGTACGGAAAGATAGTGCACGCGAAAAAATAGCGCCTACATGAAGTGAACTAATATGGGTACCCTACTTGTCAGGAAAGGGTGGATAATAAATACTAGTTTCAGATAAATGCGATCGTATACTCCTCGAAGTTGCCTTTGCGCAATATCCTTGTACATACTCTTGGATATTATTGAATACCTGTATGCGAATGTCTGTCAAATACTGCCTGCTGCTAACGGTGCAATAATAATAATGTTCGTGCAGGTTAATAATGAAAATAAAAATAATAAGAAATATAATGATAATAAAAATAACAATGATAATAGTAATAAGCAAACGTCCGTACTGTGGACGAAACACATCTCCTTCTCAATCACACATCGATTTCATACTGCCTTTCGGCTATGGCATCAGGCAGTATCAAATTAACGACTGACCACAAACAGGAACCGTTTCGTCCACAGTAAGGACGTTTCCTAACATTACTACGCGTCAACTCGTCGAAGCATACGACCGCTTGTATCTGAAACTAATCAATATTGTGTATTTACGCGTTAGATCGATAGAATATTCTTATCGCAAGAAACAAGGTACGACGCAAGGATGTAGCAATCAGGTGAATATATTTTATCAGATTATTGGAGATTTAGGTGACACACAGCGCGTGATAGCTGGCGCTGTGATTTACTCGATCCGGCCGAGTTGGCCTCACACCCTGCCCCGTATCCAGACAGGGTCGTGACCCCCGCAGTCGTGACACGAATTAAACATGGACCACATCTAGGCAGTGAGAAGAGGCGGAGAAACTAACTGGAATCTTCTCAGCCTGGAGAAAAAAACATTTGCACATTTTACACTAACTGACTTTTTTTTAATCAGCGGCTTTTATTGCAAAAGAATGTATATCTAGATATCCTCAACGATATATAAACGTGTTTCATATGTGAATCAAATCCAAAGGTTAAGTGAATAGTTACTGTGAGACCACAGAGATACAAAATCCGTGAGTTAAAGGTAATCTCTGTTCTGATTGGAGGAAAAGAGTTTTTCAAAATCCATATGAAAGCATTTCATAACATATTATTCTAAGATGTAATGGGCTGATGGATTTACCTGTTTCCGATAAAGTAGTTGGAAGCCATCAGCTGATGTTTTAGCATATTTAATAAAAACAAAATCGTTAAAAGAAAAACATTGGACAACCGGACAGCCACCGACTAAAGTATATACTACCGATGTGAATTTTGTGACACCACACCAACAGAAAGAATTGTCTAACCACGTCGACCCAGATTGATTTTGATGTTTATGAATTAAGTTATGGCTCTAGAAACCGTTCAACCGAAAAATATATCCAAGTGGAAATTTACCTCGAATAACCAGTAGACGGTCACAACTCGAAAATAACATAGACGACCCAGTCTGACTATCGAGAAAAAGAGTAAAAACCCTGTCTCTGTATTGTTCACACCATGGAGACGATCTTATTAGACCCATTGTTGGGTCTAAATAGCGAAAGACTGGAGGAAACAGCTGTACTGAAAAGGTCACAACGCAGATGTAACATAGACTTCATTCACTATATGGGCTAGTTTCAGGACAAGAAGAGAAGGAGGAGGAGAAGAAGAAGCAGAAGAACGAGTATAAGGAGATGAAGAGGAAGCAGCAAAGGAAGAAGAAGAAGAAGAAGAAGAAGAAGAAGAAGAAGAAGAAGAAGAAGAAGAAAAAGAAAAAGAAGAAGAGGAAGCAGAGGAGGTAGAAGAAGAAGTAGAAAAGGAGACGAAGGAGAAGAAGACGTAGGAGGAGAATCGGAGAAGGGGCAAAAATAGTAGAAGAAGTAGATGAAGGAAAGGAAGAGGAAAAAGAAGCAGAAGAAGAAGTAGAAGAAGTAGAAGAAGAAAACGAAGAAGCAGAGGAGGACGAAGAAGAAGAAGAAGAAGAAGAAGAAGAAGAAGAAGAAGAAGAAGAAGAAGAAGAAGAAGAAGAAGAAGAAGAAGAAGAAGAAGAAGAAGACGAAGAAGAAGAAGAAGAAGAAGAAGAAGAAGGAGAAGGAGAAGAAGGAGAAGGAGGAAAAGGGTCCTAATATCAGTGGCAGTGCAGCATTTCTTGCAGCACACTTATTACAACCCCAACAACCTAAGCCAACCATACTTATTCAAAACACACAAATTAAGATGGAAAAACGTTATGGTAATGGCGGCACCTTCTGTAAGGGCCTTTGTTTTGAAATGACACTCTTTATGGTAAGAGCCTCTTTCTATGAGCTGATAGACCGTGTTTCTACGTGTGAGTAGGTACTCTGTCTGACCTTTAATCAAGACTCGAGCACTGAGGGCGGGCTCTGCTTCCTTCAGCTCGAGTGGAGGTAAAGAAATGTATTCATGTCAGAAGAATGTCGTTAGGAAAGAGCGATGCCTACGGGACGAATGGTCGTAGAAATACAGCTGTGTCGAATAAAAGACATTAGTGGTGTTGAAATAAGACTATGAGAACAACATTTCTCCATTTCACAAATGGCACGATCTAGATACAAAAGAGAAAGTTATTTTATTCAAGCCAAATCCTACTGATACTTTGTTGAATGTTTAATTGGTTGTCCTGTTATTCTGCATTGCAATGAAATAAATCGATTTTTCTGTTACCTTTTGACTGCTATGAGCCGTTTGTTAAAGGGTGGGGCACTATAACACAAGATACATAGTTATTATCTAATAAAGGGGGAAAATCCCGTGTCCGCTTACGCGGGGTGTCCGTTAGACGGGGTTCTACTGTACTTTAAAGAATTGCCAATGAGGTGACATTGGAATGTTTAGAATTTTGCGAAATGTTATCTGAATGTAATGTACCTCATTTAGTCATTTGTTACATCTTTTGTGAAGGACACGTTTTATTAAGTCTGGATGCAAAGAACAGATTTTAACATCATTATTGTAGTGCCATGTACATTATCGCAATAATTTGTCATTTGCCTTTCCCTTTATGCATGCTATAGAAATATATAATCATTTGAATATGTTCTCAAAGGCTGTGTTTCAACAGATTCAAGCTCGCATTCCATCTTGGTCCTCAAGGCATCGGTATTATCTGTCTTGATGTGTAAACCTGTTTTCGTAAAATATTCTTTAAAATGGTAAAATTTTACCTGGTCACGTGACGGCATACCATGTACGTCACCTGGCGTTGTATGGCTCTAAATACGACATGGGCAGAAGCAGGCGATATACATAGGTTATACGGCCAAAGGCATATAAGAATAAGAATAACTTTTAATATCCACCTATTACAAACTCGCGCATATATGTACAGACAAATAGTGCGTTCGAAATAGTGCCTACCTAAAACGAATTAATATGGGTACCCCACTTGTCAGGAAAAGATTAATAATAAACACAATATAGATTGGTTTCAGATAAAGGCGGTTGTATGCTCTTCGGACTTACTTCTAGGTAATATCCTCGCACGTGCTTGCATAATACTACGCGTCAACTCCTCGATACGCATACGATCGCTTTTATTTGAAACAAGTCAATATTGTGTATATCTCCACTTATCTTGAATCTAGATCAAGGAGATTGGGATCTTCTTTCAATGTGTTGTGTATCATTCCTGTTCTGGGCTGTTCTCTCTAGACATCAGTGACTCATCAACCTTCTGTAATCGTGCTTCCACATCTTGACATTTGATGGCCAATCATGGTGCCTAAAAATGATACAAGGATTTTTAAGTAGATCACTCTAGACCACTGCCATCTATAATATCCCCTTTAGGAACCTTACCTTTTTAAAACCAACCCTGTAAGGAATTGTCTAAGACCATATGATAAAGTATTGGTCATCAGGTGTAGTAAAGATCAAAAGATCATTAGATCTGTAAGGATCTGGACTTTATAATACGAAAATTCACTTAACTCTAATATGTTTCTTGTATTTGTCCTGTACTGTCCTGTCTATTGTCTTGGCTGTGTTTGGCTAATAATGGAAGACTGCTTTATCTTCAGCGAATTGTCTGTCGTTATCTTTGTTTAATGAATAATAATTAATTTTCTTTTATTAAGTTCTATATTTGAAACGAGTTCACACCAAGTATAGTACGAAAGGCAAATATTAAAATGTGAAAACTATTGTAATCTATGACGGTTCTTCTTCAATAATAACAAAAACAGTGACGACTATATAATCTTTGGCCTGGAGGAAACTTGAAGAACAAAAATCATGCAACCAAGTAACGTCAGGAAATTATGAAATATCCCTCAGGCATGCATGAAGGCATAAGAGTGTTTATCCTCCATTCCTGGTATCATCTAGTCCTAATGTGAGAAAAGAATCATTAAAAGGCATATCAGAGAATTTAGCTTGAAAATTAAAACCCATGTTATTTTCCTGAAAATTGAATGTCATGATCTATAAGTGTTGTAGAACGTACATCTAATGTAAAAATCAGAGGTCACCATGTTGGTTCTTATTAAGAGATCAATATTAGGATAATTATGTAATCATGGATATGTAAAAATTCTAAAGGTTACTTTTTACATTTATGCCAGGAAATGTGTATATATTCTATCGAAAATTTGTCCCTAGAGAACTAAAGAACCATTGGCGACTTGACCGAATCAGTATTCAAGATAGCAGTCCCTACCGTATGGATATGTTTAACAGTGTAACGATAATGAATACACCTTTTTCCATTGGTTGGTTTCGCGTCCTATCTCTCTGGTCACGCAAAGCCTGCAGCCGAACAAACGCCTGGTAACGTATTCTTTAGCATTGGATGACTCGGTGTATTAGCGTACTACGTTTATAATACCCGTTTAGATTATTTCAAGATAAGTTACAGTGATTGCATCGCATTCTATGGTATTCCAGCTCCATTTTGTTGGGCTGCACATGAATATTGTCCCAGTGTTACTTCGCATATGATTCAGATAACATAGGAACACCATAGGTAGCTGTTCAATAATACATTGGCGGGCCTAACTAAAATATGCCCATCCTTATCTATGGAAAAACTGAGAAAATTATAAATTCTAAAGTTCAGACAGACCAGACTCGTTCATATGATGTCTCAATTTGATCCAACCCTCTGATCTTTTGCAAATTTCCTACAATCACACCTATTGTTCACACTCTAGGTGTGATTGCTGTCTGTCTCTGTTGGTATAAGGCTAAGCAATGGCCTAACTAATGAACTCAACGTTAGGTGGCGTTAAACGGAAACGCCTGTATTGGTCAACACACCATGGAACTGCATCCTTCATGTTTTACGATGCAGAAACGTGCGACTAAATATCTTGACCTTGTCTCACTTTCGTTATTAACTTCTATGAAAAACTGATAAGTGGAAGGCCTCTCAATCGGAGAATACTCTGATACAAAACGCGACTGATTTAGTATTGGGAATTAACTCGAGATGAAAGAGAAATTAGCATTGTCCTAATTAAGAAGAGTTTGTGGAAGATGGAAACTCATCGGTTTGAATGTCACTGATAATGAGGAATGAAAGCCAATTTAATCCTTCACTAGGTCGAGTAACCAGAAACTTTCCTACTTAGTAAAGTGGGAATCATGTTTCAATGTGTGGAAATAGCGCTGTATATATTTGCATATCATGTACCAGAGAGACTTATTTGAAATATGAGACACTCTCTGGATTTCAAATGTCAAAAATTGATATGACATTACGATTAGTGGCACAACAACGACACTAACAGCGAACGGAAATTTTGTTATGCAACAGTCATGACCATTATAGGCACCACCGATGTTCTATAGTGCCGTGTTATTGCGTTGATCGGGTATTGCAAAGTAAAGCTCAATACACCCGCACTGAAAAAATTAATGCCAATATACAGTCAATGGCACCACCGACAAACCTTTAGGGGAACTCAAAAATTCTCCGCCGTTTTCGTCGGCCAATAGAAACGGTCACAAGCGGGATTCACACGGTGGGATTCACGTACCTCATAGGGTGTTTGTCTGAGACAAATCCTGCTGAGATTCTTTACTGGAACACAAGTCTTGGTGTCAAGCGACAGTGACCCCGATCCATAAGAGCAGGAAGTTAAAAACTGCCAATAATTGGAGGCCGATATTGATAATAATTATGGTCTCGAAAAGCTGATGCATGGTCATTTATCACGAATTCTTGAGGCAAATGCGGCTATTAGTTCAAACCAGTATGGTTATCTGCCAAACAGAGGTATACTTGATGCTATTTGACATGTAGTGAATGACCTCTATGTTGCGAAGAGACAAGAGTGAGGTAACTGGAGCTGTATATGTGGACTTCAGCTAAGCATTTGACAGTGTGCATCATGGGATGCTATTGAGAAAACTAAAAGACCTATCTATAAGCAAAAATAATCTCTGCTGGTTTAGCAGCAACCTGTCACAACGTGAGCAGAACACTTTGTTGGGTGACATCGTCTTGAGTAGCATGAAAGTTGCCTATGGAGTGCCCCAGGGTAGTGTCCTGGGGCAATTACTGTTTAACTTCAACATAAATACCATCTCTGAGATACTGGAAAATTGTGGGTTACAGGTCAAACTTTACACGGACGACCTTGTGTTTTACAAGTCGTCATGTGATCTGAAACAAATCACAGACTCCCTACAAGATGGCCTCGATAAGTTATGGGGATGGTCTGGGAAGCACTATCTCAGTATAAATTGCTCTAAAACAAAAGCAGTTTGATATGCATCCAAGAAGAAATCCAAATATCTGGTACCCCCAACCTGTATATAAGGCTGACTAAAGTGAACACTTTAGATAGCTTCCAGTACATGGGAGTCCACATAAACACTCATCTTTACTTTGATAAAAACATTAAAGGCGTGATAGAGAAACTAAACCACAAGGTTTACCTTTTCGGCAAGATCAGTCATAACCTGACAACTAGTGTAGCATTAAGAGTCTACAAACCATGAGTTGCAAGGTAAAAGACTTGTCTCAGCAAAATGGAACCCTATAATTCAGACGAGGAGATTGTGTTCCAGTACCGAATCTCACCAGGATTTGTATCAAATACTCTGCGAGGTACATGAATCCCACCGTGTGGATCCCACTTCAGGTACTTTAGTCTCTATGTGTGAATCCCGCTTGATAGTGAAACGGGTCCCATAGTGAGTGATGAGTTGCTGAAACGGCACAGTTCTCACACTGAACTGAGCTCTTTCTTCAGCGGAGTCTTTGAGCCGCAGTAGAGCAGGCGCGTTTTTAGTTCTGCGCATGCGCCAGCGGGTCAGCAAACAGAGTCATTCGTTTGGCGAGATTAGTTTCGTATCACCTCAGCTAATACTGGCAGACAGGCAATGCATCATCCTGGTAATAAATTCTCCACCCGCACCAGCCATATCTGTCCGTTGTCATGGGATAGTATCACAGTGTGGCCCACCACCACATTCGTGGTTTGGCATAATGACTAATGCTAATTCACTTTGGATATTGTAAAGTGACGTGTTTTATGTGCGCCGGGAAATGGGGTGTGTGGGCATATACACAATGTTGACTGGTTTCAGATACAAGCGGTTGTATGCTCCGAGGAGTAGTAATATCCGAGCGTATGCGAGGATATTGAGCAGAATCAACTCCGAGGAGCATACAGCCGCTTTTATCTGAAACCAGTCTATATTGTATTTATTATAAACCTTTTGTGGGCAAGTGGCATGTCGATATCAGTTCATTTTAGTTATGCACTATTTTTCCGTACGCACTACTTTCCGTATGCGCCACCCGGAGCATACAATATATCCGTATGCGCCGGGTATGTCCATACACACTCCCTATGCGTTTTCTATGGACACTTTGTATTAGGTGGATAATAAATAATAAGAAATGGTGGTTGATAAAAACAATATTAACTCGGACTAGACTCTTCGTAATCACCTTACTATCATTCGGAGATTACTACGCGTCTTGTCCTCGGAGATTACTGTCGCTTTTATCTGAAACCAGTTAATATTGTGTATATATCCTACAATACACAATGGCGCTACCTGCTGATTTTCAAATACCGTTAACTATTAATTCAAACCAGTTCCTTTAACTCATACGGGTGTAACATTGGGGCTGTATAAATGTTGCACCTGACAGAAATCTATACATATTTTTGTCCCAAATGTTTTTATTGAGCAGTGACCGTTTTAAAATCTATGTGTACAATAACATATTTATCCTTGGGAATGTGTCCAATATGTGTTCAGCTGTGTTTGTTAATCTGAAACATTTGTGAGAGTGTCTGACCTGGAATGATACATTGTATCGTTCGACTCGCGCAATTGCGAAAATCTAAAATTTTGCTTTTTATCTACGTTATAGTTAACATACAGCAATCATGAACTCTATACTATTTTCTCACTGTCTAGTACATTATTTCTAATATTGAAAATTAAAGATGTATAATTCAATGCAGCGAAAACTGTTAAACAGAAACTAAGTATGCCTTGAACAATATGAAAACACCTCGCAAATCAAAGTCGAGGGTAAAGTTCTGAAGATGTAAATGTAGTTTCATAATGATCTGAACAGATCTGATTAAACCTGATCAAATTATCTATTACATCTACTGTATAGCGTGGCAGAAACTGGCAGAACAAAAAGTTTGATTCGCAGGAAAGACATCGTTAATCAGATAATTGCACAGGAGGTGTGTTTGAGTGTGTGTGTGTGTGTGTTTGTGTGTGTGTGTGTGTGTGTGTGTGTGTGTGTGTGTGTGTGTGTGTGTGACGGGGGTGGTAATCGTAAAGAGCAACATGAATTAGGGCAGCGCATGTATAACAATTAAATCACCATGAACATATTATAGAAGAATCATTTAATTTTTGGGAAATCGGCATACACTATCATACATACAACTAGAATAACCTAAATTTATCATATGCGGCATTTCCACCTGCCGACTAAAAACCCACCGATACTTTTCACGCTGTACAAAAGTCAGTCGGTGGTTCTCCTTGTGTAAGTTCGATAGTAAATAATTGACCTGCACTGCAAAATGCGGTTAACGTTCACCGACTTTTGGTAGTATAATGCTGAGCATAACTGATTAACTCAATGCGCTTTGATTTTGTTGGTGGGTGCAGAAGTTGGTCGGTGGTGCCATATTGAATAAGGCACGGGGAAAATATCGTTGACCATTTCTGTTCCCAATACACAATTATTGCAGTAAATTGTCCACATAGCCAGTCAGCGGTATGAAATGCCATAAACGATGGTCATTATCAGCAGGTGGACACGCTGCAAAACTCTATCCGTGGCTTTCATACAGGGTTTCTCTTTTTTTCGCGATTTGTTTTTAGAAACACCCCCCAGGGTCATCGTCCTGTCTATTTACAGAGGGTGATGTCGTCCGCCAACACCAGATGGCGCTCTCCCACGCGCCTCCACCTTCCTGCAGGGAGAGTGTGTCACATCATTCATCACTGCCCTACCGCTACAGACTCTGCTTGGAGATGGTGATGAACTATGTATATGCCTTTAAAAGGCATATCCTACAATTCGCAGTGGCGCCACCTGGTGCTTTTTAAATGTTGTCAATTAACAATCAAAACTAGTTTCTTGGGATTTATTCTGATGCCAATTTACTAAATCTAACGTTTATTCAATCCTAATAGGTAAAATAGACCTCCTAAAATATGTTTGATTTACAGGAAATGTACTGGGTAAACGGATTTCTTTAATTCTTCCAAAAACATGGATGGTGACCTATGCATTTCAAAATTTAAATGTGTAAAAATATTCTGTGAAAGTTTGAGGAACATCACCTATGTGAAGAGCAACTATCCGTTCCAACCAGTTCCATTATTCTAAAGTAAACGGGTAAAATTGAATTATTTTCCTCAGCTTGGTTTATGCAGGAAATGTACTGAGAATATGATTCTCTTTGATTCTTTTACAAACAAATGCAAGTGACCTATGCTCTTAAAGTTAATTATTTACTTATCAGTCTGAGTGACATTACTGTGTCGCGCGGATCTACATGAGGTAGACATCAACTATTGTCAACCTGGCTACGTATTTTCCAATACGCTTCTAAGATGAAGTCGATAATGACCCAGGTTGCCCACTGAATGAAATAGGTTCATTGGTAATAGACGAATCTAGGCATACTAATTCATTCCAATCAGATTAGAACCCAAAATACGGAAATATGTGTGATAGATAGGATTCACATTTGAACCTCGAAATCATTGCTAAAATCAAGTTGAAATTGGATCCTAAGGGCTCACGAAGAAGTATAAAGAAATGAGCAATGCCAATTATTACTGCTATAATCTTCATAAGCTTCTTCATCTTCGTCGTATTTTTTTAGTTTTCTCTTTATCAGATTTGATTCAGGGAATGCATTTTACATTATTCACCGGGTTTGGCCGTATGCCGTCCTCCACTAGAGTCATCTGGTGTCAAAAGTACAATCATGGTTGAGATCTTCGGTTGGACAAAAAGCAAAAATTCGCTTAATACTGGTCATCCAGCAAACAGGCGTTGACTTCTTAGACGCGAGAAGAAATGCACAAATACTCACCATAATGCACAAACGCTCCAAAATAACGCAACTGCTTGACACCAATCCATGCATAACCAGAAGTAAGGGTAAAGTAAAATTCAGACAACAACCAATACGAACAGCAGTGTACGCCAAAAGTCCGACTGTACGAGGCGAAAACCTATGGAACTCCCTAAGCACAAACCTGCGATCCATTGAAACCACCAAAAAATTCAAGAAAAAAATAAAAGAGATCTATACTACACACGAAAACAAAACGTAAAACAAGAAACCAAATGACACCCGGTATCACCCACCAACCATCCTTGTATAATACTTGTAAATATTACATAATCATGATTGCGCCTGTTGTTGATGATCTCGATGTATCGCGAAATTGCATACCAGTGGAAGATCTGCCTGTGCAGAACTGGTGAAATCCTTTGATTAAATAAAAAAAAAAAAAAAAAAAAATATAAAAAAATCTTATGGAGAAGGATACTGAGATGTTATATACTCACATATATTAGGTATAGATTAACCTCATAACTATCAAACGTAGTAGTTGTCTTAGATGGCACAAATCGTATAAGATCTACACAGTCTTTAGATTGAGGTGGCAACTGCAATAGCAATGGTGGCATAGCTTCACCCGTAGATTGAAGTATTGTCCTATGATCAACATCATTAGCTTCAATTTCACATAGAAGCTGCTTGCCAAAGAATCAAAACAGAAATAAACAAAAAAAACACAACAAAAACCAGAAAAAAACAAACATTAGAAACAAAACAGAAAATAACACTAATTATCGGACATGATAACAATGCGATATCCAGAACTGCATAAATCACGAACAGAAATTCATATCTTAAAATGATTGTGTGGGGTTTGGGTCGGGGTTGGTGGAGTTTTGATGGTTTCATACACGTTTATCACGGAAGAAACGCATCACCACACAGCCTCATGCCACCGCTCAATGACTGATGGTGCTGTGAACCAAACATCCGCTGGGAGATAGAGTCTCGCTCTCGCGTGAATGGCGAACTATTGTCTGTCATCCCGTCATACCTAGCCTTTGTCAACATCCGGGAGAGACCGGATATGTGTGTGTTTGTGTGTTTGTGTGTCTGTGTGCATGAACCTCGTTTCCATTGACCGACTATTTGGCACCGATCTGTAGTCGGGAACCACCGATAGATCGTTTGGGTATACAAACGCCAGAAGACTTGCTCAAGTCTTTGATTATGAACATTCATTAAATGATTAAACACAATAAGAATAAAGTTTATTAAAGTATCCAAATAAGGAGGGTAGCCATAGGATGCAGGGACTAAAGCCAGTCTACAACGCCAGAGCTGTTAATGGAAACGAAACCTACAAGCAAGGCTAACAGATTTTCTCAGAAAAAAAGTCTCTATGTACCTGGTGGATACAGTAGCAATGGTGTATAAAATGCACCGTCATAAAATTGATACCAAGATACAGTTGGTTGCACCACCGACAAACCTTTAGGCAAACTAGGAAAATCTCAGCTGTTTTGGTCGGCCAATGGAACCAAGGTTACAGCCATCTTAGCCATCTTAGATGACTGACCAAATATTTGGGAAGTCTGATTCAAGGTTTGTGACTCGGAACTAGCCAGGATATGAAATAAACATTCAGTTTTGGTACCACCGACCAACTTCCTTACTCAGCGACCAAAACAAAATGGTTTGATTGATTCGTTGGTGATTTTAGCAGAATGATATATCGGTATACACTCCCATTAAAAGCATGTTGACAAGACAGCTTGTTGGATACCGACTTTCAGCTGATGGGTACCACCGACAAATCTGGCGTTTCGGGCTGCTGATCTTCACCACCGATTATGGCAATTACCACTGCCAACTGACTATAGACACTTTTTGTTCGATGGTCGTCAGGTGGAAACAAAAAGGGGTCAAAGGTTTTTTTCTCCAATAGTATGCAATGCGGCACCAACCACCGATTTTTAAAGCCAACAAGGAAATCGAACCATGTTGAATCATTCTATGGTAGTGACCAAACTTTGGATGTTGACTACCTCCAGCGGTTCTTCTCAACGTCGCCGATTTGTATGTTAGTTTAGGGAAGGTTGATCTTCAGGTTGGTCAGGTCTTACAAATGTTGAATAATCGGTGCACATGGAACATATAATCGGTCAACAGGTGGAAGCAGAGTGTGTACTATGGGGCTAAAGACACACTGTATGATGTTGTATCTTGAGGTTGAATCCCCTAATCGAAAGTTAGTCTTAACGTGTCTCAGGTGAATTTGCACAGGGCGTCGACCTTCACAGGGTGATACCAGAAAGAGGGGTGGTTGGAGTTAGTCCTAAGCAATTCTGTCCATGCTATGCAATAGTATTATGATTTATACTCCATCGTTTATTATTATTGTAATCGTTGGTCAACTGAGGGACACTAATCGTTGAGGGACAACATCTCTATATGGGCACCCCCATTTCTCTTCACCCAGCGACTAATTATGCTAATTATGGGCCAATATCGGTACTCACCAAAGGGGATATTTCTTAAAGTCTGCTGTCACGGACAACGGGAAGGAACAAATTCCATTTCTCATTAGGACCGACCGAAATCGTTTGATAGGAATTGGACAGACAAAATTTCAGGAAAGACAATCGATCGACTTTAGAACATTGTGCACATAGTCAATGGGGTTTTCGTCGGTAGGTTGAAATGCCACATTAAATGTAACAAAATTCAAATAATCGGTACAGTTTTTGACGGTGGATAGAAACGGACCTAATATCCCGAAATCGTTTGATAGAAGTTGGGCAGAGAAATTCTCAGGAGGGATAACGGATCGACTTTAGAACAGGGTGCACATAGTCAATGGGGTTTTCGTCGGTAGGTTGAAATGCCACATAACATGTAACAAAACTCCTATAATCGGTACAGTTTTTGACTGCGGATAGAAACGGGGCTTTTGTGGTTATGGGATGTATTTTGGGAGGGCACAGTATCGGATAGCATGACAAAAGGTCTCATAACGTCCTTGCGTCGCATTAACCTTAGACCACTTGAGTTTGGTTTCGTGATTCATGACAGAACTGATCAGTTATAAGTGTGTATGAATTTAAACTGGCTGGAACCTAGTAAATGTGTTTCTACTAACACTGGCTAGCATTTATATATATATATATATATATATATATATATATATATATATATATATATATATATATTCGTCATTGTTGGGACTAACGGCGTTTACACTATACGACTTAATACGTGGCAACTGTAGATCGTCAAGTCAATAGTCGTCAGGTGGTCCACCACAAAAGTCGTCATCCTCAGAATGTACCCAAGCGTTTACACTGACGACTATAAATTTTCACAGAATTGCCGCCCGTGTAGAAAACTATTTCAAGCCCGCTTGAAATGGTCATGGGCGTCAGAGCATGTCCAAAGAGCATATTGAACGAGGAGGGAGAGGAAAATCGTTGACCATTTCTGTCGAGCCTGTCCTGTCTAGCCTGTCCTGTCCAGCTTGCCCTATCCAGCCTGTTATCTCCAGCCTACCCTGTTCCAGCTATAGCCAGACCTGTGAAGCCATGCTGTGCTCTGCCAAACCCAGCCCTGCCAGCTAAACGAAGCTAGGTCCTGTCCTGCCTAGCCCTGCCTTGCCCTACATTGTCCTGCCCTGCCCAGCCGTTCCTTGCCCTGAAAGCCCCTGCCTAACCCAACTTTTCAAACATGCTATGGCTTGCCCAGCCATGCCAAGTCTTCTCAATCTAGCCTGCCTCGCCTTTCCCTGCCTCTGACTTGTCCTGCCTTGCCTAGGCTTGCCTTGCCCTATCCTGCCTTGACCTACCTTGCCTTGTCCTGCCTGGCCCTAGCTTGGCCTTCCCCAACCCACCCCGCCTTGCCTAGCCTTGCCATTCCCCGCCCTATCCTAGCTTACCATTTCTCTGGCTTGCCTTTTCCTGCCCTGCCTCTATTTTCATTACCGTGTATAGCCCTGCCTTATCCTACCTTGCCCTGCCTCATCCTACCTTGCCCTGCCTTGCCCTGTACTATGGAGAAACCAAACAAGAGTTAGTCGTGTTGTTGTTTATTGCACGACAGCAAGATCACATATTATTGCGCGAGGTGAAGCCGAGAGCAGTAATACATGATCCTGCCGGAGTGCGATGAACAATAACAATGACTAACTCGAGTTTGGTTTAGAATTTATCCTACCCCACATTACTTCTACATTAAGAAATGACGTCATTCGTCAAGTGTATCCAACTAGAGCGATATTTTTCATTTTTCTGAACTCCAGACAATACAGTGACCCAATGTTAAGCCTATGGAGTTTTTTATTAGGGGTAGGATAATGTCCAGCGTTGCACTGTCCCGCCCATCCCAGCTCTACCCTGGAGTAGAGAGCCCTGCAGTTTCCTTTACGCTCATTTCCGTTGAGAGTAGCGTCATCCCGTGGGACCCTGGTGCAGGTGCAGTTCGCCAGGCCCCAGGGAGTAGTCCATCTTACACGTGGCGGGAAATGACGCTATTACGGGGCAGAATGAATACCTTACAATGTGCCATCAAGATTATGTCATCATGTCTCGAGCGGACATTCACAAACACGCTCACCATAGACGAGGTAAACACACTGCCAGTCAGCCGGATTAATGACTGAACAGTGTGGTCAGCTGCTGGCTGCTAATGAACTCATCTTCACACAATACTATCGGAAAACTGGATGAGTTTTAATCTTGGCTACCGTATGCCACGACTGCAGTTTGGGATAGTGATTTCACGAGGCGAAGCCAAGTGAAGTCCGAAGCCAAAACTCCAGGAGTGGCATGCTGTGGCCACGATTAAAACCAATCAGGTTTTGATTTTATCCTACCCTGTTTCCTCGATTTTGGAATATTACGTGATAACAATTCTGTATGCCACTAGTGGTATATAAAACTCCGTATACTAGTCAGCATGGCATACGAAAACTAAATGTTAAGCCTATGGGATTTTATATTACGGGTAGGATAATAACAAGGATTCCTCCATACAACATCTATTGAGTTCATTGAGTTTAACCCTTTCCGTACCAATGATGCCTTAAGGCACTCCCGTTGTACTGCAAAGTATGCCTCATCATTTTCCATTTTTTGTTGTTAAAATATCATTTATCTCATCTGATTTAATATGGATCTTCATATTTTTGTCAGAGATTATGTAAACCACCTTAATAGTGATAATTGATACATCATATCGTAGTGATCACCATCGAAACATTTGCAAACAACTTTGTATACAATGGAAAGAAATCAATTTTCTTAACACTTGTAACATAGGCCTGCACCACACAGGTGGTCCGGTGTCAGGCATCCTGCATTTAAAGACGTGCATCTGCGACCAGGTCCAGTGAAGAAAGGATTCATACAACCCCCTGTAACAATGATAGGTCATACACTTTTTTTGCAGTATAAAGTTTTCATATTTCATCTTCGATACAGTGGAACAATTTTCCTTTTTAACTTTGGCCTTCTTTTGTGCTAAACTTTACGAACACATTTCTCACATTGAACTCAGTTTTAGATAGAGAGTCTCACACAGATATGATAATTCAATTATCATATATTTTCTCCTATTTATAAGGTTTTGAAAATAAATTCCAAACCTCAACTGCATTCCTAATTTCTGAATAACAGCACCTCCTGAAATCATTTCACTTTTCAAAAGACAAAATTGTGATTGTGACACTAATATATTAATATTGAGTGTAAAATTGTTTTCCCATTAGGTGACGTATGTGGTGGACCCACAGGGTCCCTCACTTGTCACCTGAGGGTCCCGGTGGGGACCCTTATCGGTTAGGACCGCATCGGCGGCCACGTTGACTCTGCATCCCTAATAGATTAATATAACAGGTGATGTAACATGGGAAAGATAGGAGAGATATTTAGGGATTGGGAGAGAGGGGAAGAAAGGAGTGAGTCAATTATTTCACAGGTCTTTAATCAGTATTTCTGAGTTTAATTCCTCCACAATTCCTTGTAATTCCATAATTCAGGCCAGCTTGAAATAGTCGTTGCCCATCAAGTAGTCTACATAATCGCCAGGTGGTGCCAAATTGCGAAATCCGACGTAATCTGACGGTCTGCCATAGCCACACACTTGGCGTTTACACAAGATGATTTCTAACATTTTATGGCTGATAGTCGTCAGGTGGTGCTAGATTATCGCCCCCATTAATCGTCTATAGTGTAAACCCTGGGTTAGCCAGCTATCGTGCGGTTATTTTGTTGGCACTACCTCTTAGTCACATCGACCACGCTAACCCTAGCACAAACAAACGAGTGCTGACTGCTTCATTGGCATGTGGCAGGTGTAAGTACGTACTGTAATAGAGCTCACATACTTCCTTAGGATTTCTGTGCCACCGATACATTTGTCGGTATCCACCATCTGATTGTACGGGGCATTTGATGAATTGTCGGTCATTGGAAATTGTGGGCATGCAATAACATGCTGACTAATACAGATGCAAAATTAGGAACCCCCGACTGCAAAAAATACGGAACTTGCAAAAAATAAAACAAGATTCATTTTATCATTGGGGAAAGAGGTAGCGTTTATAAAATGGTTTGGCAGATGCTACAGAATTTCACTGGAAACCAAGGTCTATTGTCTCCAACAGCGATTCCTTTTTGGAGCCCCAATACGAATAGAAGGAAAAAAGGAAACCGTTAAGGTTTTCATCAGGCAGTGGAAACGGCACTAACCACTCAATGTACTGTGGCCATCATTGTCAAGTGTCAATCTCCCTAACACACTGGCCCCTGAGCCCCAGAAGGCCCCTGCTGTGAAAGCTCTGTCCATTGGGAGCAGCTCATAAAATAACCCCATTTCCCATCACTTGTGGGACGTCCCTAACGGACCGCAGCCAATGCCAACGGCAAGGAGCATTCTTCTGGATGCACTTAACAACAACCGAGTTGTTACAACTGGGACGTCTTTTTCTGCTGAGGTGGTCTTTGGATCACTTTATCTTCAACCTGCAACAACCTGCTCGCTCGGCAAATTTTCTGAGGCACTCCAGGGTTTTTGAAATAAAATCCACAGTCTCTGCTTACTGTTTACGATCATTCCCAGTTTCCTCAATCCTATTCCCTGAGTCATCTAGCAAGATAATGTACATTGTCTCTGTTTCTATTCTTTTTATTTTGTTTTGTTATATAATCGCGTAGCAATTTGTAGTAATTCGTAGTAATTCACAAGGCAAAGTCGAGTGAATACCGTGATGGTATCAAGCTCTGACCATAAACTATATGTTTCTGAATTTATCTCATCCGTCACATTGACTAATGGCCTAACCTTTGTAACATAATCCCCTATTGAGTATTTTTTTCTCAATACACAATGGGCATTGTATACACGTTCCCAATCTTAGACCTATGAGGAAAAATTCCAGGGAAGAGATAAATAACAATAATAATACAATAATCATTACACTATTTGCTCCTCCGATAAATTCGTGACTTGTGGACTTCCCATTAAGCAGACCTCCCAGCAGTCTGACGCAGCTGCAGTCTACAGCCACCAGCAGCAGTAAGACAATCCACTCGTGACATTTAGATCCAGTGACCTCCTTCACCTGAGATTGAAATACTTTCTCCGTCGGCGTCAGTTTGGGGCTCACCTGGGCCTCACGCATGCGTAGTGGACGCTAATAGATAGTCTGATAGTACGTCTGTGAAGTGATGGTCACGTGCGGTCGCAGTTCCTCAGGGTGGCATTTTCCTATCTGAAGATAACGCAGACAAGTTATCTTCGCCCTAGTCAGGTTGAGACCGACATCGTCTTTTTTCTCTGTAATTACGACTTGTTGATATTATGCTACGCATTTTCTTGTAGTTGCCATTCCAACGTTAAAGTAATTGGTGTATATGATATATTCTTACTGGTTTAGTATAGTTTAAAAAAAAAGGTCTTTAATTGATTCAATGCACCTCCCGATACAAAATAAAAATCGCGTCGGAAGGTCACCTAATATTGGGGCAGTTGACCACGTTTCTGCGATTAGACACCGAGAAAAACCCCACACGATGCGTGGTGGATTGGTTTGTCTAGACATATGTCTACGATTTTGCACCTTCACTATATATATGTCTCCGATATTTACTTTTTGTATCGGTGCCATATCGGTAGGTCTAAATTTCTATCGTAATAGGTGGACGTTAGTCCTAACTTTAGAGTCTTTGAATTGGGTTTGTGCATCTAAAAGGTTCCAGAGTTTGCTGCATTGATAAATGGGGCACCGCCGAAATTTTTCTGTCCTTGGTCTGGTCATGGGTAAGGTCATTTGTTATCTATATCATATAAAGCATATATCTCACCACGATAAGTCTATGGGGATTTATATGAGGGCTAGGATAAACTGTCATGCGACAGGAGAGTTTATCTCTGTTATTGCATATCATTATCAATTGATTCTATGTTTCATTAGAATAGGAATTGATTGTGGAGTGTCGCAGTGTGGGGTAGTCGCGTTTCTATCACGTTGCTTGATGACCCAATAGAGCCCACAACCCAGGAACGAAGACACACGTTTTATGTTGTGTCCTCATGATAGGACAGAGAGGCCTCGGAGACTCTTTATTTGAATTAGGGATTCATGCATTCAGCAGACATGTTTATTGTCGGCCGTCTGTGCTGTGAATCATGTGTGATAGGAATCAATAAGCAAGGTTTTTTGAATCATAATCAACTCTCGGTGAGTGAGATAGAGTTGGAAGACTTCTCAAATGTACTCCATATGATTTGATCGTACTGTGACGTCATGCTTGAATAGTTTCCTCCTTTATCCTACCCCTAATAAAAACGCCATAGGCTTAACACGGGATTTGTTTATGTCACTGGGTGTGACATAAAGTGTTGTTTATGCCACTACTTTCTAATACTGAAAAAATATGGAAACGGGGTAGGATAAAATCTAGACGCCACTCGTTTGAGTTTGAGTTTACTTATGTCACTCGTCTTCGACTCGTGAAATTATGGAGCCAACAAAATGCGTGACATAAATAAACTCAGACTCAAACTCGTGACGTCTCTTTATATTACTTCATACTTGTTCATCTTTCTTATAAAGAGTCATTATTATTATTATTATTGCTGTTGTTGTTGTTATTATTATTGTTATTATTATTGTACACCTGTGGCCGAACGTCTATGAAACACTACCCGCTGCTTGGGGTGTAGCAGAATGGTGTTCAGGCTCACTGAGACGTAGCGAATGTTTGGGCGCACTGTACACATAGCGTACTTCGCAAGCACACAAGATGACATTTTTTTTGTTTTTTTCAGGGGTATAATGATAAGAAGACGTAGTGAGTGAACCCGTAGGCAGGAATGTCCCTTTTAAATACTAAACTACAGTTACCATTACTGCGCAATCTGGTAATCATTGATATACTAACCTGGCGTTTACACAAGACGATTATGAGTGTCAACTCTTGAGTTTTACACTACCTGACGATTATAAGCCGTAAAAGGCGAGAAATCATCTAGTGTAAACGTGTCGACTGCAGATCATCTGGATATGACAGATAACGCAATTCAGCACGGCCTATGACTATTGGACACGTTCTGACGACCGCGACTATTTCTTGAATTAGTCCTCTAGATGGGTCTGTGACGAGTCTGTGAAAAGTCGGCTAATGTAAACACTTAAGTTCTTTTTTTTTTCTTTTTTTTTTTTAAATTTCTTTATTGGTGTCAAAAGTTACATGTATTGATGATACAACAATCTGAGGATGTTCCAGAACACCAAATAAAGAGGCCGAAGCGTCAGCCCTACAATAGGCTGATTTTCATCGCATGGCCAAAATCCCAAACCGAGATAGTATGTAAATATAACATAACTCACATTGATTTACATGAGATAATACCAATGTGCAACTGTGTCCAACAAAGTGTGACTCGTAATCCAGTTTATGAAGCTGGAAGCTGATTTATGAGGCAATAGGTTTGATCACAGGTATAAGATAGCAATGCACTCCAAGGTGAGCTCAAGTTCCAGTAAAACTGAGAAAATAGCAACGTACAGAAATTAAGTCACTCTTAGGTGAGTAGTGGAATTGTCTCTGTCATACAAGCTTTAGATATACTTTTAAAGTCCTTATATGACTCGATGTTTCTAGATAGTGGTGACAAAAGATTCCACATTCCGTGGTCGATGACTTTTGCAGAGGAGAATCCAGAGATCCAGAGATACTGAAAATATGATTTGGGTTTCGGTTGTGAAGTAATCTAGCGAGGCAAAGCCGAGTGAGATCACGTCGCAAACCAAAATTAATGGCATATTTTCAGTGGCTACGGATAGGGTGTGGTTCAGATTTTATCTCACCTCAAACATGCACTAATTGGCTAACATTTGTAGCATAATCCCATTGAGTATTTATTCTAGATACTCCATGGGCATTGAGTAAAAGTTTTCTATGTTAGGTCTATAGGGAAAAGATACCAGGGGTGAGATAAATGAAGGAATCTGTCAGGATATCAAGAGTCTCTCTGCCTGGTTTTAATCTAAGAGGCAGCTATAATTAGTTAAAACGTTCACTCTCCAGTTCTATTTTCGGTACTCCATTAAATATGTACAAGCATCGCGAGTCTGTTGGCAACCAATAGCGCTGACGTTGCATATTCCTACTGACGCTTGCTATTGCCTTTTAAAATAGGTGCTGCTTCGTTATCTTTGTAAAATAATCATTGTAGATCATATTACCCTGTTTAATTACCTTCATATCGTCCTGAGTAATGAACAAGGATCTAAGTCTTCATGAAAAACAGGCAGCAATAATTTCATCATTGTATAACTTGTTTGAACCGGTATGTGGTAGTTGATACTAACTCTTTTAACATCTTATAGAAGAAATGTGATCGATACCTCGTTGTAATATACAAAAACAGGCTCACTGTCTTCGTACGTCAAAAATATGCAGTGAAATCATTGATCACATCCATCTCGATGCCTTAGGCAGAGGGATATATGTGATCAATGATTTTACCAAGTTTTATACGTACGAAGACAGCCTGTTTTCGAGTTACATACCTTAAATGGCGAAACGGATAGTGATATTGTTTTGTAGAGAGTAGATGGAACTTCCCGGGCTTAGACGAACCGAAAAAGATTTGATCTGTGAATAGTAAAATTTAAGTTGATTGAGATGGCACGGTTGAAATTTATATGTAATGGATGTGATAAAATATACCCCAAAGACTTAAACACATAGAGAAATTAAGATATACTATCTAATTTTATTAGCTTCCTTTAGCTACTGGCTTGTATATTTGGCCCTTTTCACCACACACGATCTCGCCATTGCTTCTTCAGTTAGGCCCAGCGTCCACCTACTACGATATGGAACCGATATGGTTTTTTTTTGGTTTTTTTTTTTATTGATCAAAAACTGCGTTCGATGGTACATACATCGTTCTTCCACACAATCCGTTCCAGAGTCCGACATTTTATGCCATAGCTAGATTACATACCCACCACCGTTACATAAGATTATATGGGTTCAATACAATATTTGCAATTCACACTCAAGTTTTGATTACGATAATACACAAGTACTTTACACTTTAACCATATACTCATACGCCGTTCTATTTATTGATCGTCAGTAGTTCGGTAATTTTCTTAGTTACCCCTCTTTTAAAAATTTCTTTTGAGGTAGCTAGTTGTGTCTCTCTATTTAGTGAGTTCCAAATATTGAAGCCCTGAAAGATAGATGATTTCCGGAACCTTTCCGTTCTAGGTTTTATTAAAACTATATTCTCTTTGGCATTAGCCCTTGTAACAGCTCCCTGGCCACCCTTATCAATCTGCATTTTCCCGATACGATGTAGACCTTTAATTATCCCTAAAAGTAACGTTAATCTTCGTGCCCTTGGATTTGATACTCTACATTTCTCAAAGAGATTTACGTTACTTATATATTTTCCGTCTTGGAACGCTTCATTTCCTATAGCTATGCGTAGTCCCCGCAGAAAGGATTTATCCAATTTCCTCTGATTCTTTAGCGATGTGCCTTCCAACAAGAAAGAGCAGTGGTCAGTTAATGGCAAAATACAGGTTTTTACTATTTTTAGTGCAGTATTTGTGTCAAAGAATTTCCTTATTTTACTGAAGATTGCCAGTTTATCATTGATCTTTCTTGTCAACAGGTCAGTGTGTTTCTCAAAAGTTAGAGTTTGATCAATCACTGCTCCGAGGTAGACCATATCATCGCTGACTTCGATAACTTCACCATTCATTTTCAGAACCCCCTTTTTACTTTGGCGTAATTTCCTGATCGAACCATGGTATACTACTTTAGTTTTTTTTGCGTTTATCGACAAGCGATTCGAGGTATACCAGTTTTCCAGTTTTTTCATCGTTAGTCTTAGTTTATCCTCTGCAACCCCTACTTCTTTATCACTAGACAACACAACCAGATCATCCGCATACATATATTAGTCAACGAGATCATCATCCTTTAACAAATCATTAACATAAATAATAAATAACAACGGGCCCAATATGGATCCTTGTGGGACACCGTAATTAACCTCTTTCATCTTAGAAGAGCTACCACCATACATAGTGTGACATTTCCGATTACTAAGATATGAATCGAACCACTTGGTTAGTGATGGGGCGATACCAGTTTCACTCAGCTTGTAAAGAAGGACGGAATGATCAACACAATCAAACGCCTTTTTTACATCGACGTAGAGGGCCAACGTGATCTTGTTTTCGTTTTCAGCCTCTGACAAATATTGAACCACCTTGAACACAGCACTGCCAGTGCCCCTTCGTTTACGAAATCCAAACTGCTTGTTATTAAAGTATTCTATCGACTCCAAATAATTATATAACTGTGTGTGTACCACCCGTTCCAGTACCTTGCCTGGAATGGGTAGTACACACACAGGCCTCCAGTTAGATACTTGTTGTAGGTCTGCTTGCTTAGGGAGTGGTGAGATTCTCCCTTCCTTCCACAATTGTGGGAAGCAGCCATCTCTCAGTGATATCTCTAATATATGTTTGTATATATCTATACCATTATTCAAAGAGTTTTGCATTACAGTGCATTTCAGTCCATATATACCAGATGATTTATACACTTTTATTTGTTGTATTAACTTTAGAATCTCTAAATTGCTAACACACTTTACGGTAAAGCCATTTTCATTCATTCTGTTAACATATCGCAGTAGGCAGTCGGCTGGGAGTGCATCGTTAAGTTTTTCCCAATATCACAAAAATAGTTGTTGACGTATTCTGCACAGTCCTCTATATCTAACAATTCATTCGTTGGTGATATGAAGCAGGTGAGGACACCTTCACCCTGCGGTTTAGTAATTTTATTAACCTCTCTCCAGTATTTCTGGGGTTCTCTCTCATATCTTGTTAACTATTCCTTAACATATTCCTTTTTATCTGTTATTAACAGTCTTCTAATGTCTTTATCCAAACCTCTTAGCTCAGCACGCAATTCCAATTTACTACGGTGAGTCCTCTCTTTAACTAGGATACTACATAATTTTCGCTTTTCAGATATTTTCCGTCGAAGGGTCTGTGAGAACCATGGTACATCAACAAATTTTATTTTTTTCTCTCGAAATGGGGCCACCTCATCTAGATATTTCATAGTTGTGTTTATCCAGCAATCCCATAGAGTACTGCTATTATCGTTATTAGTTAATTTTGCTAGTTCTGTATCTTCTGCTAATCTTTTATCTAGTTCCATTTGATTAAAGTTACTATACTTTCGAGCTACACATTTTTTTATCATGAACAGATTTTTCGTTTTCTTTTTTGTCGCAAAGACTACATAGTGGTCGCTAGGTTTGACATCCAGTGTGCCTTTATCAACTATAAATCTGGCACTCGTTATAACAGTGTCAATGCTTGAACTATTCCCTATACCCGTACGGGTTATGCAAGTAATCAGGCGCTTTAAATCATGAGATCGTAATATTTCCATTAGGTCTTTATTTCTTTTATCCCTTCTATGTCTCCCATCTAGATTTATATCCCCTAAAATCCAAATTTCGGTATTTTTTACCATTTCCAGTCTGCGATGCACCTCCCGATAAAAACATCAAAATCGTGTCGGAAAGATACCTAATATCGGGGCAATTGACCATGTTTCTGCGATTAGGCACCGAAAAAACTCCATTACAATGCGTGGTGGATTGGCATGTCTAGACAGATGTCTACGATTTTGCACCTTCCCGATATGCCTCCGATATTTGCTTTCTGTATCGGTGCCTTATCGGTAGCTCTAAATTTCTATCGTAGTAGGTGAACGCCACTAACGTCACTAACATAGCTCCCTATAATCAATTTTGACCGCCCATCCACACCATTATTTCCGTTTCTGATGTGTACATATATATATATATCGTTTGATATGGAAGCATTCCTTATTTGATTAATATTGGACTTCAGGGGTTGGTCGCCAAACTATGTTGTCCAGTGTAACTGAAAACGTCATCGATGGCCGCGAAATCCGCTAGGTGGCGTTGGAGGCACGAGGAAACGCCAGGTAGCGTAGCGTGATGGATGTGGTAAACTTTTGAAATTACCGCCATTACAACTCACCCATTTAATCATGATTCCACACAGAGAAGTACTGATTTGTTATTTACGTCAATAATATTTGGAATAATGCTTTCTGATAGTTGTTGTTCACCTGACAAAGCATCTTCTCACCAACCTCCGCGGCACGGCAAACTTACAAACTTACACAACATCTGAGACACTCTGGACACTTTCATTCAATCCGCTACTGCTTGGCCAAGAGGTCAGAGGTCAACCCCCACTGTCACGTGGTTACGGTCAAAGGTCAGCGCCGACCAATTTCCGGTGGTGCATGCTGGGTTCGGGCGTGACCAAAGCAATCGGCGTTCTTTGTGGGTTTCGCTGTTTCCTGGCAGACATGTAAGATAGAATTGGCAGTTCGCCAGGGACCAGGGGAGGCAGGGAGTGATTCCATGTTATTTAATTAGTTCTGGAGAGGTCAGTGAGTGTAGATACGACACAATCAGGTGAGGCTGGGTCTGTATCAACACGTGTTAATCATATTACTTCAGCTAGACTTGAGAGGTCCTACTGATACGAGATTGGTTTGAATAGTCTTTAGTCCATATTCTACGCTTTACTAAAAAAGGAAATATTTTGTCTACTTTTTGTATTTTAATTGTCATGTATTTTCTTTCTGTCCAGGTACACATATACCAAAATAAAACAAAAAAGTTAATTGGAGAATACATATGTTAGAATTAAGTTCATGAAGTTATTGCTTGGGGTGATGATTACTAATTTAAACTCTGTGTGGATCGGGTATGTTTTTCTTTATTAGATGTATACTATGACTTTGTGGGAAAAGCCACTTGACCACCAATTCTTTTGTTCAGCGTGGCATTATCACACCGAATATCATAGGTACACTTTTGTTCAACAGTAGGGAGCGCACATAATTTCCAATCATATCTTATTTGCATAAAGAAACAATGAAAATGTCATGTAATCTGTAATTCTATGGTCAATAAAAGAGAGCATTGCTCTAAAAATAAGAAGGAAATACAAGAACTGATACAAGTCCTCATTATCTCGTTTGAATCGCTACGTAATTCACCTGGCTTCGCCTTGTGAATTACTAAACGATTTAATATCGATGAGATACGAGCTCTGGCGCCAAATCTTTATATGTTTCATAGACGATGATTTTGAAGACAGGGGGGCTGTATACCACGTTAGGTTGACATTTAGTAATACACTAGCGCTAGCGAGTATATCACGACATCAACCTCAAGTGGTTTACAAATCCACCTCTTCACATAACCATCTTTTGTTGCATTTATTATCCATCTTTTCGAATAAATATTAAAGCCGTGCAGTAATTGCCATATTAAAGGGTAGCAATAGGGACAATTTCTTTGCTTAATAGCACAAAAGGACTATTTTTCCCATATACCATGTTTCTAAGGCCGTATACCACAGATTTGTTTTTTTTGTTTGTTTGCTTGGTTTGATTTTACGTCCAGTCAACCATTATATGTCCTCTCCAGACTTTCTCAAGGTTCTTTTACACCACTAGGGTGGTGATCGAATCTATATGGTGAATTCAGGCAGAAATCTCACCCCTACACATTTACCGAGGTGCCACAAATTTGAATCCGTATACCACAGTTATGGTATCTGACAGGTTTTATACAATGGGTCGGGGTTTACTGAGTACCCATACATTTTCAATGGGGTCTTTGTATACGATGGATAATAACTCTATAGAATCCACAGTCTGAGCCTTGACCAGCTATCCGTCCCTCATTAAGTTCTCACTAATGACGGCCGTTGGCGGTGCTAGCCTCCCACCAGGGACAGTCCTTTTTGTTTTGATCTCAGCCTTGTGTTTTGTTTGTCGATTTTTTCTGCAGTATCGACCCTATAATCAAACGATTTCTTTTCATAACCCTGGCCATAACCTGCATGGTATTTCTTGAAATAGGACGATCTTTTTTCCATTTCGTTTTTTGTCTTATTTGGTACTAAAAATATCCAAACCCTGGTTAACCCTTTGAAAGACTTATCTTGTTGTTGACACAGGATGAAATAGCTACTTTATTTTGATTCTGTGCCAAGTCAAATGTATTGTAACTTATGCTAATGGTACCAAGACAAATCATATGAGACGCCATGAAATAAATAGCTCTAATTGGATTAAGATTTCCAAAGAACAGACAAGCAGACGACAATTTACTTGATTAACCGCAGACACTCGGGTCCACCCAAGTCTAGATGTTAGTTCTCCGAGCCGGCGCTAGGGTGACAATTAGCTGGTAACCGGTCACTTAAAGGTTTGATCGCACGTCAGGCTGGGGACTGGCATTTACACCACCGCCGGCTTGGTACCAGCGCTCAAAAGCCAGAGTGATACAGATGCGCGCGGAGCACCAGCATTTAGGCGCTGGTACCAGCGCGTGTTAAGTTAATCGGGATGGTCGCTGGATACCAGTGGCGTTCCCGTAATTGGTATCTAACGAGAATACCAGTTCAGAGTTTGATGTCCTTGCATTTGGAGATTTTATTTTACTGTCTTAGTGATTAGAGATTGGTGGTATAATCTGAAAATCACGGTAACTATACAATGTAAGGACACAGTTAATATGGGAATCCCGTACCAAGCGCTTATAAATGTGAATAGCGCAACATATATATTGGCATCGGGTATGATGGCGATCTCGATTAAGAAAAAAGTCGTATTCTTTATCAGAATTCAGGGGTGGGATAATTAGAAGGAAACTCACGAGATGAAAATAATTTGGTCCGTAATCCACCGAGGTGATCAAACGAGGTGGAATGCAGACCATCTTCATTTAGTGGGTTTCTGAGTTTATCTCACCCCATATAACATTATCTATTAATGAAATAACTCACCCAATTAGTCATTGAGTATCAGGTATACTACCTTCATACCCGTGGACCATGAGTTCCTAATGTTAAGCCTATGGAGAAAATATTGAGGTGAATTAAAATCTGAAACCAATTCGAGCTGATTAATATGCCATTTGCTTGATTGCTACACGATTTCACTGGGCTTTGCAGCATTACTATGCAATAAAACTCATGACGTATTGGTCAACCATTGTCAATCCCATTTGTTTCTCTTGTTGTCCATCGCCAGCTCGATACTTCCATATACTATTTTAACCTGGCTGTTTCCAGATGATGTAATCTAACCTAGGCCCTTGTTTTGTCTATTTAACAGGTGACGTAGCTGCATCTCCAACCATCCCCAGAGCCTCATATTTCTGAGAGCAGGTAAATGCATATTATCAAGAAACAGCACAACATTTCATACAACCGTTTATATGGTGTGAGTTGTTTTCGTAGAGTGGGGCTGAGTAACATCTGTAGCAGAAGACAATGGACGCCTTGTAAACAATTATATAAAATTGATTGACGTTTAGATTTTATCCTACCCTGTCACATGTTTTTAATTTCATATTTCATCCATGGAATATGAATATTAATGGCATCACCGTAGCATACAGTCAGACCATGTTAAGCCTATGGGGATTTATTTATAAGAGGAGAAGAAAAAAGACTGGATCTATTCTGGGAAAAAAGAGTATATCTAGAGGCATTACTCTATAAACGGGTGATACATAAACAAAGGCAGATTTGGAGTAATATAATATATTTCAGATTGTTGGGTATATTTGATAAGACGTATACATACATAAAATAGGGATCTGATTGTATGATATGATAATATGTCAGTTAACTTTGGTGATGGGTCGACGGGAACAATACAAATGGCGTTTGTAACGAGGTTTGAAAGTAAAGAAGTAGGAAGTGTACTTGACGTGGGTGAGGTACGTTTAAGGGATGGTGCACTGTACACTGGCTACCGGGGCTTCGCTGCTCCACGTTTACGATACCTTTGCTGATCGCAAAATATCGACCAGGGGACTTTACCGTTGCTCCCGAAATTTAACCGCATGGTCATATTGCAGTGTAAAATACGGCTTTTAGTGATACTTTTTACGCGGACCTTCACATCATGGCGGATCGTCCGCGGATTTCATCACTTTAGGTTATTTGGTTAAAAAATGATCTAGTCTGAAATTCCATATGAGTGGTGGCACTACGATCCCCTGCCCCTTGCTCTCATACCTTTATGAAAATGTGATCCACACTACTAGATATCAGCCCTGTTTTAACTTTCGTGCCATCTGTATTCGATTAAAGAACTAACGAGTATTCCCTGACACATTCAATACATTCTTCTGAATGTGTTGTATCGCTATCACATCATGATAATTAGCGAAACCTCAACAATATATGACTACGATGGGATATTATGGGAGCAACACTTTTCCAGATGGTAATCATAAGTATAGATTTGCCATCCGATTATAGCCAACGATACCACAAGAATAGGAGCAACGCCCCAGATCAAACGCTTGATACACTATGTTAGCTCAAGGGTTCGTTGCTCCTAGAAATATGGGAAGAGCGTTGCTCCAGTAATATCGGATCGTGTTGTGTAGTACAGTTATTTTCGCATTGTATTGCTACCTTCTACAAAATATCATATTTTCAGTGACATAGGTAAAGAGTTCATTAGATTTGTAACTGAATGTAGATGTCGTCATAGTTTTTATGCGATCCACAAGGAATCTGGAGCAACGGTTTCGACCTCTAGTCGCTATTCTCCGATCCGCAATATGTGGAGCAAGATCCCCTGATGGGGGTTAGATCGAAGGCCACCTTGACCCACAAGCTGTTAGTGCCTGTCACTCTCCCTGCAGATACTTCATACTACCTAAACCTATGCATTGAGAGTGTTTCTGTTCATACACTGGAAGCCAAATTCCTATCTTCTTATTTCTTTTTGTGTTTTTTTTTCAAATAAAATGACAAGAAAGCTAGAGTTATTTATCAATGTTGGGATTAGCCATTTAAGATTAATTTAGGTATGCTAAATACGTTCAGCTACGGTTCTACAAGATGAACAAAGAGAATCATCACAACACATGAGATGATTGTGACCGATTATGAAAAATTAATACTAAATGAACATTTTAGATACCTATTTTTGAAGTATATATATATGATAATCTGATCTCAAGGACATTTTATGGAACCTCCTGCGAGAGGTTCTGACATGCCAGGATCTCCGGGTACCAAATTCAAGTTGCTCTATCCATTTCCTATGTAGACTTTGTATCATGTGGGTAATAACATCTGGCCAACTTTACGTATGCCGCCTCTCTTTTTCTATTGCATACAATTGGGAGGGGGTACACACTTAGGGTTGGCCCCTTTTCCATTGTGTTATTTCTAAATATATTCATGGCAACACTACACTAATTCGTTCTTATACTTAATAACACATGCACTATTGTAGAGCTTACAAACAAGGATAGTGCCATATATCCTGTGAGAGGCAACTATCCCGGGTGAAGGACAATAGTTGTAAAAAGCCAGAGAAGCAGCACTGTTACTGTCCGTTAATGGTCAAGATTAACAAAAAACTAAGAGGTAATTCAAATGAGTGAAGCAAACAATAGGCGATAAAAGCGTCGTGTGTTGGGTTACCGCTTGGTTGTATACGCTCCATCTGATGTATAAATACAAAATATATCATCATAATTTTGATCTGAGTGGCCATATTCTCTGCTTAGTTGAAACGTATTAAAGAGTATTGCGGAGTCTCAACTACAATGAGAATACGGCCACTTGGTAATGTTGTATATATTACTCACTTTTTGACTAATTATTAGAAAAAAATTCTTGTAAATGATTGCAGTGCATTATGTATATGAAATAGTTCCCATAGTGCCCGTCAGGTGGCAGAAAAAGCCGTAGTTTACGGAGTAGATTCCGGCGTTCCGGAATCTACCCATTAGCCATCTGTAGGCTCTATATAGGCTTAGTATGGAGACTCGGAATTCGGCGGGTAATAAATGACAGTGTATGTCGGCGGTCTGAGGAGATTGCATAGATTGTCATGATTCGCTTTGCTCACTGATGGCATCTCAGGAGCACCTTTACTGAATATAGAGGACATCAGCCGGGAATGGCAATTCATCTCACCCCTTGTATTTTTGTCTCATGAGCATAACATTGAAAACGCTTTCTTCATGCCCCTTCCAGTATTGCAGTCCGTTCTCCATGGTTTATATCCTGAGTGTCGTCCAATCTTTTTCTAAGATTGGTGGAAAGGTGTGAAAAACCATTCTGTTAGTGTGAACAGGGGTGAGATAGTTACAGAGGCAACTTGTTTTGGGCAAAATCGTTGCTCTCAAACTAGTTTGAATTCTGCGTGAAATTCACGCGGTTGTCGCCGCGTTCATATCACTCCACATCAAACTCGTGGAGAACAACAACTTTGACCAAAATTTCTTGGTTTCCTTTTGAGTATCAACTGAGTACCATCTACATGTAAATGTAAGGCCTGTTCCCATTGACTGACGAACACAATACCTTGTTTTTTGAGCAAAGGTTATTACTATATACCCATTAGCGAACTAACTAGAGTTATATACCGCTGCTGGGGGGTGCATTAAATATAAGTTATGAGTCGAGGTTGACAGTTTCGTCCCACTGTTTGACTGTTTCGTACCGTGTTTTAGGTAAAGAATTAAGAAAGAAAGTAAAGAATTAAGAATTTGTATCGATATTTGAAGGTATATAGGAATAGGGAAACCAAGTACCGGTACGCAAAAGTCAAAGTTACGAGGTGAGGATCGGGAAAATTACTGCCCGCGGCTGACGCCTTGGGCAGTAATTTTCCCGATCCTCACCTCGTAACTTTGAACTTTTACTCACCGGAACATAGTTTCCCTCTATTATCTGTAGTTTCCATGTACGTCACATATTTGTTCCTTTCCATATTTACATAAGATAATTCTTACAGGTCCATTTCACTTATATACCGTGGTGAATTTCTTCTTGCTGCTACTTTCCTAACCCCCCTTTTTCTAAAGCTATTAATCAATTGATTATTATATAATATTTTGAGAACTCTTCTGTCTGCTAGTGGTGCTACTGCCAGTATGTCGGTAGTAAACAGCATCATTGAGAGTGGAGTTTATGCCTTGTTTTTACTGCACATGTCTATGCCGATGGAATTGTTATACTAAAATCTTGAGCCTCACCAATGTAATCAAGGCGCTTTCATTCCGTCAGTTGTTGACCTCGTTTGTCAATGGTGACTTTATAGCTTAATGTTTGTCAAATTAATCTGCGATTTCAAAACTCCTTCCAATCTGCAGATCATCAATGGAAAAACGTCCTATCAAAATGGGCTTATAAGGCTTGTTTCCACTGGGCAATTTTTCTGCACCGATCTGAAGTCGGAAATCACCGAACGATTTTAAAGAACACCAAGGCAAAATCAGTGAATGGAAACAGCCTGGCATTTGAACGGGTAAATGATTTTTCTCTCAAACAATACACAATATGCCACCACCAACCGACTTTGAGGTCACCAATGGAATCAAACCATGTTGAATTAATCGGTGGTGGCGACCAAAAATGTCTATTTAAAAAACCGCGTTTTTTCTCACGACCACAGAATTCTTTGAGGATTAATCTTCAGGTTGGTCAGGGTCTCTATCTCACCCCTGGTACAAGTTTAGCCATAGGAACAACATTAGAAAAAAATACTCAAGGATCACCCCCGTATAGTGACGATACTACGCCACGGCCATGGAGTAGTGAATTTGAGATGACGTCATATGGATTTGCTAAGTTTATTCTAATCATTGTGAAATTTTGATGATATTCAATGTCATAAAAAGGGGTGAGATAAATCCAGAACCGGACTCGAATCGTAAAATCGACAAAACTCCAATAGTTTGAATGGCCCGGAATCGTCACTGGGCTTCGCCTCGATGACGATTGGGGCCCATCCAAACTCGTGGAGTATTGTCTATTTATACGATTCTCGATGCAGTTCTATATAAATACATATTGAATATTCCGTGCGCAAGGAACATACAATCGGTCTTCAGGTGGAAACAGGGTGTGCTTCAGGGTTAACGATTGCTAGCACAGACAAACTTTCAAGGAGGACCACCAACCGACTTTTGGAAAGGGTGCGTATAACCGATGGGATTTCGTCAGCAGGTGGAAACGCTATAAAAGGGTACCTCAAAAGATCGGTGCCATTGTCGTCGGTCAATAAAAAGTGGCTTGTTCGTACAGACACGCTCTGCCATTTACTAGAATCTACGTAGGTAGTAAGTGCCGAGGGTTGTTTGAGCATTAAACAGATATAGATGATGTATTGTGCGGCTTCAATAGGCATACAATTGTGCAGGGAAGCATTGGGAGACAGCCTTTGTACCATTATATATTACTTAACTAGCCAGAACAGCATACAATGGCACATACTTCACGCTACGATACACTCTCAGTATTATATGCCTGTCCATATCATCTACAATTTGTGCTGTGACCGGAAGGATGTCTGGGTCTAGCCAAGTACCTCCTAGTATTCACTGGGTCAACATGCCTCTGTGAGAAAGTTTGTAGACACATATTCCTCATGAGAGCTATTATGATATCGGATCCGAAGCTGCGACTACAGTCTCTGATAGGTAGAATGGGGATGGCAATGAAAGAGCACAGGTCAAAGGAAAACACAAGGCCCATGCCCATCGTCTTGATTTTATTCATGCAGTTTCTTTTTTTCCCCTTTTTATTTCGTTTATTGCAACTCTCATCACAGTGAGTTTTTCAGTTACAACGTATTCGACATCCGCTATATAAGATCTCTTAACAATACATCTAGATGATATAAGAAGTCGACATATACATCAATGAGGTATGAAAGTGATGAGGGATTATCATTGTTAGATCTGTTACTTGAACTCGTTTATAGTTGGACTTTTTTGCACTTTTGCCGAGAGTTTATCCCATTCTGCAATCCCTCCGCTTTTCTCTTGGGGAACTACATGGAGGATGCAAAGACTGTGACCTTCTAACACTTAAATATTAGTTAGATGATGGTGGCTTTAGTCGGCGATCTTTGGGTAGATTAGAGAGTGGCACTATTTAGTGATCAAAAGTCAGAGTTGCTGATGCATTTGACGACGAACATTAGTTAGTGCTGATAATGCATTTGACAATGACCATTAGTTTGGATTGATGATGCCTTAATATGCGAGGAACATTATTTGGGGTTGGTGATGCATTCAAAGGTAAACATTAGTTTGGGTTGATGATGCATTTGACGATGAACATTAGTTAGTGCTGATAATGCATTTGACGATGACCATTAGTTTGGATTGATGATGTATTAATATGTGAGGAACATTATTTGGCATTGGTGATGCATTCAAAGATAAACATTAGATAGTGTTGATGATACATTTGACGAGGACCATTAGTTGGGGTTGATGATGCATTAATATGCGAGGAACATTACTTGGGGTTGGTGATGCATTTGATTATGAACATTAGCTGGGGTTGATAATCCTTTAGTTGGCCAACAATAATAGGACAAGACCTAAAGAGTTGACGGTATTTTGATTGTCAACACTTCCCGTTCGCTAATGCGTAGTGAGAATAGATGATTCATTTCTGAGTGAATGGTGAGATTGGACACCATGTTAGTGAAAAGCTTTTCAAAGCAGATGGTCACGTGGGTGCTGACGTCACCGGATGACGAAGCGGTCTAAAATAAATATAAATTGGTGATCAGTAATAGCGGTGGTAATGGACTTTTAACTCTCTCGTGACACCTTTAAGGCACGGAGCTAATGAGAAAAGCTCTTATTTGCTCTCTGAAACTAGGTTAATAGACCTCGAGCCTATAATGGGCGGATGCTAGATTTTCCTGTCCATTTGAGGCTAAGCATCAGACATAGAAATTACTCACCGACTGGAAAGTTTATTTCACAGCTGCGTGTTCCATAATGAAATCGCACCCTTCTCATAAGATATCACACTCTCTAAGTGGTTTTATGTACTCTCACTACGCTCTATAGGAGAGGAATTCTAAATGAACTAGGCTTAGAGCCTTTAGAATGCACTGGCCTGCCTCCCTTGCTAAAGACGTACACCAATACAACACAAAGATTCCTATAATCTCAATGATGCCAACTAGCGGGAATACTGTGTGTCAGTGGACTCTCAAGGCTTTAAGCCTAGTTTGTTAAGAATTCTTCTCCAATAGCGCGTAGTGAGAACCTTGTACAGAATAACACTTAGAGAGTGTAAGATCCTATGAGAGGGGTGCAAATCGACGACCTTCAGGATGTTTCATCTATGATGATCTGATTTTCCTTTTCTTTCCACACCCAACATTCTTCAAGCAAAGGTTCAACTTCTCGATTCTAAACCATTAAACCTCTTATCTGTTCCGCACAAAAAAACATACCCAACAGAACTCTTCACTAATTGCCAAATGAAGTGTATAAGAAAGACACTTCAAATGCGAGTGAAATTTTTTCCTTTAATCAGACTAATAGCAACGATATAACGATCTCAGAGTTCAAGAATTAACCTACAAGCCTGTTTCCATTGGCCGACGAAAAAAGGCGGGGATTGTTTTAGTCTGTTTCCATTGACTGATTTTGTGTCAGCAGTGCTAAAGTTCCGCCTGTGATTCCTGACTGTAGATCGGTGACAGGAAATTTGTCAATTGAAATGGGCTTATAGGGGAACTAAAAAACTATCTCCCATTTTCATCAGCCATTGAAATCGGGCTTTGTGCACTGTAGCAACGCCATGTTAAGGTGACCGATAATAAATGCAATAGAAAAATTGAGTGATCAACGGTAATTGGACGGCTGAATGCTGGGCGACAATGAAGGCATTGTGCGAAGCATGAACTATCATTATGAGATGAGGGATGGTAAGAATCTCGTGGTCCGCATTGCTGAATACAATGGGAAATGGGCGATAATTGGGAAGCTTGGGTGATGGGCGATGTTAGGGGATTTTCCATGGTGAGCGATGATAAAGGTATTGGTGGGCGAGCGTTAACAAGGGTCGGCGAGGCTAAGCCATGATTAGGGTGACACACCGGCCCATTCAGTGCTGGTAGCGCCAATGACCATCAGCAGTGGCGGAGGGCCCTCTGGGAGGAGCAATCTCCATGTTTTACCAGCTTTTCTGCTGCTTTCAAATTTCTAGACAACATTAAGTGGGATTCATAGGAGAGGCTCGTGTACCTTCAGCAGGGTTTGTCTGAGGCAATTTTCCTGAGATCATTTACCGGTACATAGTCTCCTCGTGTGACACACTTTGGCTTCGGTTTCAATTCCCTGAGACTGAGGGGGAGCAGGGAAAATCGTCGGCGTCAATGTTCCCTGCCAAGGTACATAGTCTGAAGCAATTTGGATTTAAACCTGTTTAAAATTGTTCGGGCATTCTGGTTAGGCTGGCGTACCTCCCACTAATAATGAGGGTCCCCTAGACTCAGTGGTAAGCTTGATTGAGACCATGTACCAGGTGTGTCCTTCCATGTTAATCAGATCCGCCATTTTCCCCAGAGACTTGGAAAGCACAATTTCAGCATTCTACTCAGACGTTATTGGACAGCGGGAAAATTATCGGAGAAATATGTAAAGTACACAAATTTCAAGAACATGCATGAGTCTGTTCCTGTGAATCCCACTTTAGAAATTCAGCGTTTGGCTTGGTTCCCATTGGCCGATTTCTGTCACTGATAGATTTTCATTTTCTAAAAGATCTTTTTTTGCATTCAATATTACTCCCATACAATGTAGATCATGCTGTATATGCAGAACAAGTGTACAGATAACACAGTTTACATGAAGACTTCTTGTCAGTTCCAATGATATTTTACAGCAATCCTGATGACATATATAATGAGGTAAAGCTAATAGGTTTTAATGATAGATTTTACCGGTAAAGGTCTATTACCCATTGTATTGTATTACACATAATATCGGTTTATGATATTATGGCACACTGAAAAATGCCAACCAATTTTAGAATTGGTAATTGGGAAATTTGGCACCACCAATGGACTAAAAACGCCAATAACGAAATCAAACCGGGTTGGCCTTCTCATTTAAAAAATAGGCAGCAGCTCCAGAAATAGGCACTCAATAATTTCCGTGAAAACAAGGGTTGCTTTTCTCCAACAATGATTTCCTTGGGTGCCCCACCACTGATATATTCATGAAGGTATGGAAACAGGAACCGTTGAGGTTTTTGTCGACCAATAGAAACCCTGCTATAGCTTGACTACGTAGAAAGATAATGAGGACCTACATACACAATATTGACTGGTTTCAGATACAAGCGGCCGTATGCTCCGAGAAGTTGACGCGTAGTAATATCCGAGCGTATGTGAGAATATTGCGCAGAGTCAACTCCGAGGAGCATCCAGCCGCTTTTATCTGAAACCAGTCTATATTGTATTTATCATCCACCTTTTCTGGATTTAGTTATGCACTATGTTTCTGTATGCGCCACCCGGAGCATACAACATATCCGTATGCTCCGGGTATATGTCCATACAAATTCCCTATGTCTTTTCTATGGACACTTTGTATTAGGTGGATGATAAAATACGGAGTGGGGGAGGGGGCGGGGAGAGCTGGTGGTATATTTCTACCTGATTCATGTATCAGATATCACGGAAGAGCGAGGTGTTGTAATGCAGTCTCGATTTACCTATTCATTTGTATTTTGGTTGTGTTTTTCTTTAAAAGGTCTCATTAAGTTTGAATCATTACAGATATTCCAGACCTGGCTAGCACCGTTCTGTCGCCTGGTCCCCTCTAGATTTCACATCGTAGATGTAATTTAAGTATATTGTTATTTATCGTTCGGGAAACAATGAGCGTGACATACATAGAGAACTACAGCTGGTGGTCAACAAACTAAGTACTTGGTATGAACAGAACAAACCATCAGTCAATATAGGGAAAACGAAAGTATTACATTTTACATTAAAAGAAATGAAACATCCGGAAACACCAAAGTTTTACTCTAATGACAAACAGTTAAAATCAGTTCATAAATACAGGTATTTAGGGGTCATATTAGATTCTAAGCTAAGCTATCAACCGCATATAAATGATATTATTTAAAAGGTTTCCTATAAGTATTAGTTAGCAAAAATAAGGTCTTACATTAATGTTAAAAGTGCGATGAATGTATACAAAACATCGATCCTCCCCTACTTCGCTTACGGCAATATATTGTTTATCACTGCAAGCAAATTGTTTTTAGATAAGTTACAAAGATTGCAAAATAACTGCCTGCAACTATGTTTAAAAACTCACATGTACACACGTGTTAATACACCTCACAACGTTGCATAAGTACCCTTATTATATGACAGGATGTTCTCACACCTGCTGAGTTTTATGTTTAAGAGAAAATCAAATCCAAATTACCTTAAAGCAAAAACTAGAGCTACGAGAGCAAATGAAACTCCAAATTCTCATGCTTTTGAAAGTTCTGTGTTACACAATGGAGTCTTAGATTGGAAGAAACTGAACCCGGATATTCGCAATATCGAAACTTATAATTTTTAAGAAATTGACTAAAAGTTTAATATATAGTTAGATACCAGTAAAATAATATGTTAACTATATAGGAAATTGATCGCTATAGAGCTTGACCAAAGACTTTGTAGTCATCATTAAGTAGTAAGGGGACCCCTGTGGTTGCATTATATGTAAGGGAAACAGGAAGGGTATGAAAACCAGGCTCCTAAGGCCTGATACTCACCTCATTTTCTTGTTGTCTATTTCTAACTATAGGAAGGAATAGAAGTGTTACTCACCTGAAAAGTAAAGAACCTGATCGTGCAAGAACTTGTACAAGAAAAAACTTTTTATTGATACTGAGAAGGAAAATGATTGTACTGCAAGTTAAAAAGAATGTTCGTCTATACATTTAATCAACGCATTATGATTATAAATATTGATAATCATAACGAGATAATTTTATATATGGGAGGCGGTGAAGAAGATGAAGGTTAAGTATCATATACTGTACCCAACGGTGACCTTGACCTCAGGTCCCTCGGGGGCTGGAGGTAAATATCATTATCTACTTACTTTCCTATCTAATTACTGACTTGAGAGTTAATATTTGATGTTCTACATAGCAGGATACATAATGAATGCGTAATATGTTCACTCATAATAGATTTAGCAGAATGCGCATAGGGATTTGTGCCGCCATAATGCGATATAATATCTTTGATCTTGTACAATACTGCAATCGGATGTCATCTATGATTATATTAATAGAAACGTACGTTGTGAGCCCATAGCAATTGCCATTAAAGGTATTTTGTCCAGTGAAATATGTCCCGACATCAGAGGCAGTGGAACGTATACTGAGAACGGAATCCTCTTATTATAAAAACACGAATAATGTTTCATGTTATGTACTTGCAAAGTACACTAGGGTTACAGTATGTCCAAATATTCACTACATCTCAGTGAGCCAAAACATTATTTATACGACACCCCTAGCAGCTGGCTTCATAAATGTTTGGTCATAGGTGTATAATGAAAATTATCAGCATCTTGCTCGGGATGAAGAAAGCCTCTAAGACTCTAGAGATATACCAAAGGATTTTGTCTTGACTTTGACCAGAATTCAGTTTGATACCAACCTGTTGCCTGTTTCACCATTGTGGAAAGGATTCTTTTTTAATGTAAAGAATATCGGAAATTCTAAAGACGGCTTTTGACAGTTTGAACTAGAGCAGAAGCCATTAGAATCTAGCATGGAGTATTTATATAGAACTGGATCAAGAATCGTATACATACACAATACTGCAAAAGTTCGAATGAGCTGCGATCGTCATCAAGGCAAAGCCGAGTGATGATTACAGCGCATCCAAACGAATGGAGTATTGTCTATTTTACGATTCGAATGCAGTTCTGGATTTATCTCACCCCTTTCACTGACATTGAATAGCATCACAATATCAGAATTATTTAAATTACTCTGCAAATCCAGTTGGTCAATAGTGTATGACATCATCTCACATTCACTCTGCCGCGGCCATGGCATAGTATTATCACTTTACGTGGGTGATCGTTGAGTGTGATTTTCTAACGTTATTCCTTTGGCTAAGCTTGTACCAGGGGTGAGATAAATCCAGTTGCTTGAATCATTGATAATTGAATTGAAACATGATCTGCCAGCCTAATCCAATTACTTTCCCTTTCTGCCAACTTCTTTTTAATATAGCTTGTTGTATGTTTGAAAACGAGAACTTTCATGATGTTTAAGGTAGATCACTGCAAAAATATACAACAGAAAATGTAATTAGAACCTGACAGACTATAACAATATCCATTCCCTCTTTGAATAGGATTAACGAAAGCTCTGAATGGAATATGATTTATAAAGAAATGTATCCAACAAATAATCCTTCTTTGCCTCACCTTTTCCTTTAACTCATATTGCATTTCCGTTTAACACTATCTAGATTCTTTCGATTTTCTGTGGTTTTTTTCTGTAATCACTAGTCCATAATCAAAAGAAAGTCAGCCACTTTGTTTAAAGACGGTCAAGTTTTTCTTAAAGGCATATTCTAGAATGCACAATTATCAATTCAAACTAGTTCCTTTGACTAATTCAAATGCCAAATGAATGAAGTTAAACATATTATCAAGTAAGACATAACCTAATAGGTAAATTAAGCCAATTTACATTTGACCGAATCATATAGATGATATACTATAAAAATACTTTTCTTCAATTGTTGTTTTTATTTCATTCGCCATTAATCCTCCAATTCTTTGGTAAGCTTAAGCTTATCTTATTTACAAATTATTATCAAACCTTTTTCAACGCGGTCAGTTATTATAGAGGAAACCTATGAGAGTTTACTGCCTGAGCTCTTGTCCCATCGAGTTTGAATCACGTAGTAATTCACAAGGCGAAACCATGTGAATTAAGTCATGATTCAAATGAGACTGGCTGGCTGGCTGTGCCCTCGACACCCAATACGTGCGCTCATATAGATGTCAGATATCTTCTATACGCTGTCTACGCGTGCACCCAATATGAAAGTATTCATATGGAAACATTAGTAAATGCAGCCAATATGAGCGTCGACATGATGGTGTAGAGGTTCATATACTAAAGTTTTCATGAAAGTCCAGGGTTTACTATGGGAAATACTACTTTTTAGACTTCTTAAATATTCAATCATTATATTGTTATGATTTTGAAGATCACTTGAATATCGTCAATTCAAATTTTTAGGAAATTGACATGGGTTTTACTTTTCAAGTTATATTGTCCGATGTATGCCTGTTCCAGGCTGATAATAATGTCAGAATGACTCCTCATATCTTATTGATGTAATTCACAGGCAGGTACTGGGATTAATGAAAAAAATAGATATCCGTATTATGTTCATCCTCTTCGAATTAATTTGATAAAACCACTTTATGTCCCCGTCCGACTTTACTTTTATCCTTCCTCAGCAGTGCTGAGGCAATATTGTGATGGACACCTACCTTCGGCAATGGCCTTTTATAATGAGATTTTCCGTATTACATTTGGGTTTTTATTATTTGTGCAGCCGTTCAATGATCACTGAAACTTGATTAAATATTACTTTTGTGATAGGCAGAGAACTGTGATTCAGCATCAAATACAAATATGGTACAAACACATACTGGATAATTAACTTTGAATCATTTCACCATGATGAAAAGATATACAATATCAACTAATTCAGATACAAGTAGCCGTATTCTCCGAGAATCTGGCGCGTAGTAATATCCGACGCACACGAGAATCTTACATAGAGTCAGGTCCGGGGAGGTTACAGTCACCGTTCTTCACTAATACCATGCTATAAGATTTCCCAAAATCTGAAAGTCGATTGATGGTTGATGATGCCCGTAAGGTGGCAGTTCTGGCGAAAATAACGGTAATTCGTTGAAGCCTTACAAGAAAAATATAATTCCGCTAGTTTTCTGATTTGCATTTGTTGTATAATTTGTTTTTTTCTTCAATTATCATTACCAAAATCTTTATCATTTTCATATTTCACAAGTTTCTAGTAACATTACAGCAGTTTATCAGTTTGTTACTAAATATTTATTTAGGGGCTTGGAGACGTTTTAGGGACTTTTTTCCGTAAACTCCTAATTTCATGAGCAGGAGATTACGGGCCTCCGTGTAGATTACGCACACCAATGCGATTTCTATGGAGACTCTGTATTCGGGTGTCAATAAATAATAAAGTAATACTGAGTGTTTGCAGAGAAATATGATGAAATAAGTGTATTCTCTGTTTGTCAAACTTGCTACAGATAATGTTCTTCGATTAATGTGATGGACATAATGTAATGAAAACCTGCGAATCTGTTAGACACCCATGTTAATAAGTGACCAAACACTGAGTAACTTAAAAATGTTAAATTTAGATCACAGTTCTGTTCTGGTTGAATGACTAACAAAAACTCATGTTGATCCAAACGTTCGTCAATAAGAAGTATTGATGGTTAGATAAGGAGATAGTAGTTGGTGATAAACAAGGTTTATTATTAACGAGTAGGGTGTGTGCAGTACAAGTACGAGTTGATACAAGGCTTTTTTTCAAATTTTAAATTAAAAAAAAATTTATACTGGAGTTTTCAGCTTGGGTATTTGTACCCTATCTTCCGCTGGCTCCAGTTAAACATTTCTTCGCATTTCCTCCGATGTCCTATCTAGGACTTACATGAGGTCGATGCTGATTGTATCAAAAGATCGTATTTGAATATACACGTTACCAATTGCCTAGTCTTCTCGAGAATATACAGAATCGTTGGGAATGACCCTATTTACATCTACCTAGTATAGATACACAATGTCGAGTATTACTCGTTTGTTAATGTACAGGTTGATGGCAGTTTGACAGTAACCTATCTGTAGAAAAGGATAGGCCATTAGTGACTAGATTAACACTAAGGTAAACCATTAGATAATAAGGATAAAAAAATAGCGGGAGACAAAGATAGGATAAACGACCAATAATAAATTACATTTTTATTAAGGTATGTCATCCAAGTTGGTGGAAGCACTGAAGTGCAAGTCTCTGATTCCCTGGGGGAGAGGTGAGGTGCCGGACTCCGGCTCTTCTAAAAGCTGCGAGTCTGGAGGAGGGGAGGGAGGTGGAGCATAAGAGCAGGACACGTGCTGAATGTGCGGGTGTGGGCAGCGAGTGACAGCTGCTCGGGAGGTGGATGTCTCAGCCTGCAGTTACCCCGGGGTGTGGTTCATGCCCCCTCCCCCGGCTACGTCATCTCCCATTTAAACCCATATATATATACTACATATCTCCATATGAATTAACAACCGCCATAGTAAACACTCTGGAAGAGTATTTGCCAGCTGGCTATATGATGCCACTTATGTGTGAACAAAGATTTTACCTTATATCATGGTATCCTGTGTATAAGGAGAACTTGACTGGTAAAATGAAATAAATCAGGTTTATTCACCGAAGCATTTGTTCAAAAAAGGTGTTTAATAACAAGGTGATATTCACAAGCACGATGAAGTCTTGTATTGATTCCGCATGCATAAATAAAATTGTAAACATTTCGGTGATAATCATCAACATATTTAAATATCGCATCTACTTTACATACAAAAATATCCTATACACCGAAGTAAGGTACATGGAAGTAAGAAACATCTTGTTATCATGGATCCTGGAGAAAGAATACTTACACAATGTTACCATGATTTTGATCAAAGTGCCCGAATTGTCCACCTATTTGACACGTAGTAGAACTCCGAGCGATAACGAGGAGTATTGCGTAGTGTAAATTACAAGGAGAATGCGGCCACACACATCAAAATCATTGTAATATTGTATTTAATCCTCACCTTTCATCTAATTATTAGAAAAGAAATGTGTAAATGATAAGAAACTCAATGTAAGCGCCGTGCATTATTTATATAAAATAGTTTCTAAAGTGCAACCGAGGTGGCAAAAAAGGGAGTACTCTCCTGAGTAGAATATGGCTTTCTGTATTCTACTCAGTAGCAATCTGTAGGCTTCATAGGTTGATTATGGAGCCTCTTGATTAGGTGGGTAATGGATACATATAAAGTCATTTCCCACTGGCCGATGAAAATAGCACTGATTTATTGAGTTCTCCTAATAGTCTGTCGGTGGTGGCTAACAACTGTACGTCGGTGTCTAAACGTTGGTGAGGGTGCAGTGTATGCCTTGTTTCTGCTGCATTTGACAGGTCTATACTGATGGAAGTCATTTGGTGGATCCTGACTCATTGCATAATCTATGCACAATTAACCAGTTAACACTTCTCTGTATGGCTGTTTCCATTCACCAATCTAGCTTCGGTGGTTCCCAACTGCAATTCGCTGGGAAATTTATAGTCGGCCAGTGGAAAATGGCTTATAGACATATATAAAGCCCGTTTCCATTGGCTGACTATTTGGCACCGATCTGCAGTAAAGAAATTACCGATAGATCTTTTTGGTATACTGATGCCAGATCGCTGAATGGAAACGAGACCTGCACAGAATACTCACAAATTCATTTTGCATAGATTATGTAACGATGCCCATTAAATTCTGTGGTTACCCAGAAAATACAGTAGAAACGGTTAATAAAATGTGCCCCCACCGATAATTTGATACCGATACAGTCAGTGGCATCACCGACAGACTTTCGGAGTAACTCAAAAAATCTCCGCCTTTTTCGTCGGCAAATGGAAACAGGCCTATAGACTCTCACACGACAGACCTCTGCACAATATCTGCTTGGTTACGCAATGCCTGCAGCCAAACAAACACCTGGCAATGTATTCTTATATATTGAATCACTGAATGTATGAGCGTAATACGTTTATATTACATTATTTCCAGAAATATGATAACGATTGCACTGTTTTATATGGTATTCCAGTTCACATTTGGTATGTCATACATGCATATCGCCTCAACAATACTTTAGCTATAGCTTAGATAACACAGGATCACCGTAATTGGATACAGAATTGCATACATTGGCAGGCCTAGCTATCATAATCTATCAAAACAACACTCCTGTAATCACACCCACCGTTCACACTCTAGCTGTGAATGCTGTATATATCTCTATTGGCATGTGGGCGGACTCGGCCGTGTTTGTCCGAGCGGTAAAGAACTCGCCGTTAGGTGGCGTTGTACGGAAAAGGCTGTATTGCTGCGCTGTCCTGCCACACGATATTGACATTGTTCTAGTTGCCAGGTGAATGTACCGTTAGCGGCATGTCGTCGCATTAACCTGATTAACCTGCGTGTAGGTAATGGACCTCCATATTCTCTGCTAATGGTCTCTGCGCGCCACACAATACACAGGTCTTCACCACTCAGCACCAGTTACCATCGCTCTATATATATTCATCTGTGTTTCTCCCCGGAAATACTTCCTATTCTCATTATGTTTTCTGTTCCTTTTCTATTCTTTCTCTTTTCGTATTATGAGAAAACGTGGTTACTGAGCCCGTACAGGTGGCCGTTCGAGGTCATTTGATGAAAAAATACGGCCCGACGCCGTAGGCGGGAGGGCCGTATTTTTTCATCAAATAGACGTTCGGCTATAGGTGTATAGTAATATTGTCTTCATTTCCTTCATCTCCGAACCTGGCCTTGGACATGAAGCAGGTATCAAAAGGTCAATAATGAATACGTAGCAAGTTTAGACTTGCTCAAGTCTTTGATTATGAACATTCATTAAATGATTAAACACAATCAGAATAAAGTTCATTAAAGTATGTATCCTTCTCTGACTGGCTCATGAATCAAAGACTTGTCCACTATGAACCAAATCTCCTGTTTATGGCCACAAGTCCCTCCCTGTAACCCTATACTTCCTCCTACCCCTCCCCCTCCCCTCCTCCAGTTCCCTGGCCGCCTGTGTTGTCATAGCAATGAATTTCGCCTGCTCCTGACTATGATCCGATTAAAATCAATGTGAGAGGGTATCAATCTTCAAGCAGATATCCTGACCAGTGGCCAGGATATCTGTATGGAGAGTGAGGGAACACTAGCGCTAAACAGCGCCAGAAATCCAACACCATTACCGATTGTACCAGTCCCTGTATCCCAGCAAGGAGGGAAGCCATATAGGATGCAGGAACTGGAGCCAGTCTAGTAGCAGGTATATAGGTTATCATGAAAGAGGAATACATCTCAGCAAATTCAATATCATAGTATATGTATATACTTATAATATTGACAGGTAAGAAATGAAATATCAAAAAGGTAGCCCTTTACCCCGGCGATTCTCATACATCGCCTCAAAGTGAATCGATTTCCACAATTGGCCATTTTTATTGGTGCTACTTTAGACTGTCGTCGCCCAAAGGTTCATTGTTCCCCAAGTGGATCGCCTTCCCAAATCTCATACATACTTCACATGGTCTCCTTGTACGTCGTTTCTTTCAGTCCCTTTCTTTCTTATTGAATCGTTAAGAAACCATCGTATATAATCCAAAATAGTATTTATTCACAATGGGTTCTATAATGCCTATGCCCTCTCTGATAGTAATTTCTATTCTCTTCCTAGTCTTTAGACTAATCTTTGCTTTTATCAACGCTTTCTGTCATTCTGTCTAAATCCCAGGACATCCTTTTTATGTATTCTAATTTTTACGTTTTAGTTTAGTTCTTTTCCCTTCCTGCCGACCTACATGTCTCAACAGCCCCATTTCTTCTTTCACTATACCCACGGTATTCCCATTATGTTTCGTTGATCCTCATTTTCATTATCCACCTATTACAAAATGTCTAGAGAAAACACATATGGAGTATCTATCACCATACCCGGAGCATAGGGCTATGTTGTATACTCCGGGTTGCAATAGCCGGCGCATACGGAAAATTAGTGCGTATACATATATTAAAATATGGTGCGTACCTATATAAATGCACTAATATCGGTACGCCGCTTGTCAGGAAAAGATGGATAATAAATACAATGTAGACTGGTTTCAATTAAAAGCAGCTGTATGCTCCTCGGAGTTGACCCTACGCAATATCCTCACTTATGCTCGAATATAACCACGCATCAACTCCTTGGAGCATACTGCTGATTGTGTCTGAAACCAGTCACTACTGTGTATTAATTTATATCCTTCTCTGTCCCGTGTATATTTCTTTGTGTCTTTTTTCATTACTCAGTAAGCGTAGTCAGTATAACATAATATTCACCATTATCTGTAGTACACTATCCAGTCGAAATCAATCACACTATGTCAGTGATTTGAATAAACAAGGCTGAAGCAGTCGTTATGCTGTAAATTATTTTTTTCACCTTTTCTGTTCAAAAGTCCTAAGCAGTGCATGTATATACACAATATTGACTGGTTTCAGATACAAGCAGTCGTATGTTCCGAAGAGTTGACCCGAAGTAATATCAGAGCAAATGCGAGGATATTTAGCAGAGTTACCTTCGAGTGGCATACCACTGCTTTCAACTTTATTCAATACTTTATATATAGCGGAGCGGGGCAACTTTACTCAACACTTATGGGGGACCTTATAAACAGCTAATACTGCTTTAGCGGACACAATTGAATTTTATAAAAGACAACCCTTGTGCGAGGTACATGAAAGCGTCTTCATGTACGAGCCTAGTTTATCAAACAGACCCCAGGATTCCAGGCTATAAAAAAGTTTAAAATATATGCAATGGATAGAAGCGCCGATCCCGTGTTGTGTGGGAGGAAAGGGAGGGCGCTATGGTATTGATATATGACTTAATTAAGTAACATAATATCCTGCTTTCTCGGGACTTGATTAGCTGTTAAATGAGATCAGGAACCCCGACAAAGATCGATGTGGTAACACAGGTAAAGCCAACCACATCCCAGCCTGGATAGTCTCAACGTGTTAACCGTCATAAAACTGAAACAGAAAATCTCCATTCCCCATTCAGATTCACCATTTATGATACCCCAGGTATTTCCTTCACCATAGACTTGAGAATGGGAACTTATACCCAATGCCTATTTTGTAATTGAAAAAAACAACTCAATGGCGGATGATGTCACATACTTTAGCCAATTAATCCTTGATGGAGGTGAAATAAAATCTGAACCGCACTCAATCCATTGACACATTTTGGTTAAATACATAATTTCACTCGGCTTTGCCTCTTGAGATTACTCCGCAACCAAAACTCATGGCATATTTTCAGTATCAATGCATCTCAATGCAGTTCCTTACTATCATTCTTGCAGTGTAATTTAGTTACCACTGAACACCCATTGATTTGTAATGGTGTAAAGTTCCTGTGGTGAGCAAATCCCCGACCAATGCTCTCTAGATATAGCCAGCTTTATTTTAAATATAGACACAACCCGGTACCCTGTTCTACTTTAATCCAGCGGTTTTTGTGTAAATATTTACAGACTCTGGGTCATATCGAAGGCACCATAAGAAATGTGTTTGGTCTAGGGACGGTGGTTATAATTAACAGAACAGGGGGCGGTGGAGGGGACGGCAATCAGAGAAGCAGTGTTTTGATACCTGTCTTAGCTCGAGACAGGCTCTTAATGTTAAAGTAAACACAGCCTGATTAGCCAACCCAATACCCGGCACCTAAGGTAGATCAAGTAGCGCTAAATGTCAACTCACACAAAACAATAGTACCTCAGGAGAGAGGGAGGAGAGATGGACAGGAGGTAGAGGTATGTTGATCATAGACAGAATAGAGATAGGAATAGGTACAGAGGAAGGTGTATGCTGATGATAGATTGAGTAGAGATAGGAACTGGGACAGAGGAAGGTGTATGCTGATCATAGGCAGAGTAGAGATAGGGACAGAGGAAGGTGAATGCTAATGAGAGATAAAGTAGAGCTCGGGACAGGGACAGAGGAAGGTGTATGCTGATGAGAGATAGAGTAGAGATATGGACAGGGACAGAGGAAAGTTTATGCTAAGGAGAGATAGAGGAGAGATAGGGACAGGGACAGAGGAAGGTGTATGGTGATGAGATAGAGTAGAGATAGGGACAGTGATAGAGGAAGGTGTATGCTAAGGAGAGATAGAGTAGAGATAGGTACAGGGACAGAGGAAGGTGAATGCTGATGAGAGACAGAGTAGAGGCAGATATGAAGGGTCAAGTGTAATATCAGGGTTACTGGAGAACTCGTCCCGAAACGAACTTGATCCGTAGTTGTCAGGAGAACTCAACCCGTTTCGGAGAAATCGATTTAAGAACTCGACCCGTTTCAGATACTTATAAATAAGACAGTTTCATATAATAATAAAAGCCTGACAAGTTAGAATTTGGACAAATAAGCCAGCAACTTTGAAACATAAGTCCACAGTTATGCTAAGAGTTAGGGATAAGGATAGGGCTGGGGTTAGGGAATCAATTAGAGTTAGGGATAGGGTTAGGGAAGGGGTTAAGGGTGGGGTTTTCTGTTTGTTTTCCTCCCCAGAGAAGACCAAATTTGAGGCTAAGATAACATACTTACTACATATTTATCCACAGTTGTAATATGATACTTTAATTGGAAATATTTAAATTGGGTTGAGTTCATTTCGGGTCGAATTTTTCTTACGGGTCGAGTTTTGTTATGGGTCGAGTTTTTTACGGGTCGAGTTCGTTTCGGGTCGAGTTCCCCAGTATTCAATATCAGTACAGAAATGGAAGTCAAAGGAAACATGGAAGATAAAGGAAGTGAAGGTAACTTGACTGAATACAGTGGAGGGAGGAGTAAGACTAAACGAGTATCAGAATGGGAAGAAGGGCGAAGGAAGTTAAATAAACATCACTACTCTGTAAAGGCAGATCCTGCTCCTCAGAAATCCATTCTCAGGTAAATAACCGAGAAAGCAGGCAAGAACCATTCCAGCATTCTAAAAGCTGTGATTAGTTCAGATCCAAACCGCTAGAGGGGGAGGACGCGGTGGTCGGCCGGCGTTCGACCAGCAACAACAATAACATTGAGGACAGACTGGGCACAAGCAACGCTGACCACTGGCCCCGCGCAGGTCTGCATTGTGAACACTTAGTCTGTGTCTCTACACGCCCGAGCTGGGTTGTGTCCATGGCTGAGCACGTGAGCAGTTTTGAGCATCTCTGAGCATCTCTGTGCAGCTCTGAGCAGCTCCGAGCAGCTCTGAGCAGCTCACTGTAGAAGCTCAATGAGAGACGTGTCTAGGAGCTGCTCGCCTCGGGCACTGAGCGGGTCAGAGCTGCTCCATCTCCCCCCGCAGGAGCCATGCTGACCGGGCGGAGGCGCCGTGAGGCCGCGATTTGCCGGCGACTGGCGCGGTGACCGCCGGAGAGCAGGTAGGTGGGGGCGGGTGTGTCAGGGTGTGGGTGTGGGTGTGGATTGGGATAGGAACTTGTAACGGGTAGTGTGGATAAGGCCAGGAAATGGGGACGGGTGTGTTAGAGTGTGGGTGTGGGTGTGAATATGGAATGGAGGTGGGCATGTTCGGGTGTGGGTGTGGGCGTGGATATGGGTGGGGTGAGGGTGTGAATAGGGAATGGGGACAGGTATGTTAGAGTGTGGGTGCAGGTGTGGGAACGGATAGGAGCTGGTTACGGGTGGAGTGTGGGTATGGCCAGGGACAGGTGTGTTAGGGTGTGGGTGCGGGTGAGGATAGGGACTGAGGTTATGGGTGGAGTATGGCTGTGGCCAGGGAATGGGGATGGGATATGGAAGTGGGCAGTGTTTGGATAGGAGATGGATGTGTGTCGGGTATAGGTATAGGCAGGGTATGGTTATGGGTGGGATGTTGATAGGGTATATGTATGGGCAGGGTATGGTTGTGGGGGATGTGGGTTGGGTATAGGTAAAGGCAAGGTATGGTTATGGGTAGGATGTGGGTTGGGTATAAGTATGGGCAGGGTATGCTTGTGGGTGAGATGTGGGTTGGGTATAAGTATAAGCAAGGTATGGTTATGGGTAGGATGTTCGTTGGGTATAGGTATTTGCAGGTTATGGTTATGGGTGGGATGTGGGTTGGTTATAGGTATAGGCATGGTATGGTTATGGGTAGGATGTGTATTGAGTATAGGTATGGGCAGGGTAGGGTTATCGGTGGGATGTGGGTTGGGTATAGGTATAGGTATAGGCAGGGTATGGTTATGGGTGGGATGTGGGTTGGGTATAGGTATGGGCAGCATAAGGTTATGGGTGGGATGTGAGTTGGGTATAGGTGAGACTGAGAGACGTCTTTTCTCTAAATCAAAAAAATAGAGGTATGGGCAGGGTATGGTTAATAAGCAAGCCACAGTAACTAACCTACATGGAATGCCAATAGCTTGATTGAGGCATCAGAAAGCCATTTTCCATTGGCCGACTATTCGTGACCGATCTGCAGCCAGGAACAAACGATCGGTGAATGGAAACAGGCTTGCAAAGAAGTGCCCACCAATTAATTGTGCACAGATTATGCAATGAGGCCACCACCGAATGCCTTCTGTCGGTATGGACCTGTCAAATGCAGCAGAAACAAGGCGTACACTGCACACTCACTGATTTTTTAGACACCAACATGCAGTCGTTGGCCACCACCGACCGACTAAAAGGAGAACTCAATGAATTGGTGCCGTTTTTGTTGGCCAGTGGAAAATGGCCTATACACAGACTAACACCTGGGAGCTGGTCTCTAACACTGACTGACAGTAGCAAGCAATATCCCCTGATAGGCATGAGGCAGGCAGGCTCGTGCCAAATAAGGCCTGTTGTGGGAGAGCGACAGCTTTCAAGCAATTGCGTGTTGTATGTGTGTAGGTTTCTGATAGGTCAACAGCTTCTAAATGTTACCTGAGATTTTTCATTGATCAGTTAATTGTCAGCTGAGAGTGCTGTTCTTCTAGCTGAGTTGTTCTATTGTGGGTAGATATCCAACTCTCAAAACAGAGGTGTTTGAATATGGGAACATATTGAGGTCTCTGAGCAGAGGAGTTTTAGTGTGGGCATACATGTTCAGCTCTCCAAGAAGAGGTGTTTTAGTGTGGGCATACATGTTCAGCTCTCCAAGAAGAGGTGTTTTAGTGTGGGCATACATGTTCAACTCTCCAAGAAGAGGTATTTTAGTGTGGGCATACATGTTCAGCTCTCCAAGAAGAGGTGTTTTAGTGCAGGTAGAGGTCCAGCTCTCAAAGCAGAGGTGTTTAAATATGGGAACATATTGAGTATTGAGTAATGTGAGTAGGCATGTTCAGCTCTCCAAACAGAGTTGTTGTAAGGTGAGTAGGCAAGTTCCGCTCTCCAAGCAGAGATGTTTTAGTGTGAGTATGAATGTTCAACTTTCCAAGCAAAGATGTTTTAGTATGAGTATGAATGTTCAACTCTCCAAGCAGAGATGTTTTAGTGTAAGTATGCATATTCAACTCTCCAAGCAGAGATGTTTTAGTGTGAGTATGCATGTTCAACTCTCCAAGCAGATGTGTCTTATTGTGAGTAGCCATGTTCAGCTCTCCAAACAGAGGTCTTTTAAAAGGTCCGTATCTCCATACTAAAGATGCTCGTGGTGGTAAATCTAAATCTTATGATGGGTTAAAAAGAGTAGTTGTCGATACAAGTTGGAGCTCTTCCCTTATACTCATGACTTACTAGTAACCGTCTGATCCTTACAATAATTATTTATGATAACGTATTGTAAGGGGGCATCGAGCATGAAAGACCTCTCTCTAGAAATGAAGGTCTATGTCTCTATATAGTGACGATCATGAACACAACACTTGATTGCTCAGTGACCAAAGACCCGAAAGAGCATCAGATGTTGTTTGGTAAATAATTTAAAAAAAACCATCATAGGTCGGTTATGCTACATGGCTGTTTGAGCCGATATGAGGTATTTTATTTCATCTAACTTGTGTGCTTTACTTAGCTTCAAATTATTACCACAATACAACTTATAACAACAGAGATATAGGGCACAGAGTGATAGCAGGTTCCGCCATCATCCGCCAGTAATTTGTTAAGTAGTGCCACTGTAGTGAGGGGGAACCACTTTTAACTACTGCTATGATCTAGAGATAATCTTGAGGCGAGGCTAAAACCCTTTTATGGCAAACACAACAACATCATTGTTAATAAGGTGTAAAGACTGTACTACAAATGTATATGATTCATCCCTTTCATAGTGTTTTGTATGTCTGTAATATAAGCCTTTCCGTAACTTAACATGGAAGATCTTCTACCATAGGACGAATGTTGTAGTTGTAACCGTTTATTTGGAATAATAAAAAAGAAAAAAAGAAGAGAATGTCAATAGTGGCCGACAAATATTTTGGAAACCAGATCATCCACAAGTGGCAAGAAAGCATATGAGAAACAAGTTAAGGATTTATGGATCACTTTCGTCTGGTCCTAAGAGACAGTGTATCATGGGTGAATGTGGAAAGTAGCCAAATTAGTTTTCACACCAAGAGACTAGCCAGGGACCATAGTCTTTACACCTTAAAGGTTGATACAGTGGACGTCCGCGACCACTCTACCTTCACTCTCTATTGCTGTAGGGGCAATGCACGATTCCCTTGGTTCAGATAGAGGTCAGGGGAACATCAATATCCTACCTGGCATCTATTATGACAGGGGTGTTGGCTCAAAGGGATTTAGACATACATTGACCACTCAACGACCATCTGCTCTGGGCTTCATGGGTCATGACCTTTCCAAAACACTGAGCGATATCTGTAAACGGTGGAGATTTTTTAGTTAACCAGTAAGTCTGTCGGTGATGCCACTGACTGTGCGTCGGTATTGAAAAATCGATGAAGGTAGTAGTTTTCAGTGACCAAGCTTTCACTCTTGGTTACCTTCTAACATATATAACTGTGGTCTAGACCATTCTTTATCTCACCCCTGGAATAAATGTCCATAGGCTTAACATTGGGAAACTCGTTCTCCATGCCCCTACGAGTATTGCGGTCCGTTCTCCATGGTCTATATCCTGTTTGTCATCCAATCTTTTAATGTGTATAGGGGTGAGATAAATACAGAAAGCTACTCGTTTTGGTCAAAGAAGTCATTCTGCAACTCGTTTGAATGCTACATGATATGAACTCGGCTGTCGCCTCGTTCATATCACTCCGCATCAAACTCGTGGAGAACGACGACTTTGACCAAAACTTGTTGGTTTCTTCTTTAGTCTTCATCACCACACTGGTATGAATAGAGGACGAACTGTTTCCGCCTTTGCTGGATGACTTTGATATACGTCAGTTGGGAAATAGATACGTCGGTGATGCCATATCGCATGATCTAAGCAGAAAGGTTGTGGGTCATTTCACGAGCTCGTGCCTTGCTGAATGGATGCTAATCGATGTAGGTATGATACCGATATGGTACGCTTAAGATTGTATAAAACCCAAAGGATAGTTAGTGGTATATACAGCATCGACATATCAACAAATAAATCGTAGACAGAATGGTAGCAAACGTTGAACAAATATGTCAAAAGCCCTCACCACACCAATCAGTCTTGCCTTGCTCAGAAGCCATTTATTTTTTGGATGGTTGGTCGTGATACAATATATAAATATGTATATAAATATATATATATATATATATATATATATATATATATATATATATATATATATATACTATTTATATGTGGGTTGAGAAGGATCATAATATATACCGCTGATAGTAGTTCATTGCAGTCCATATATTTCAATACGGACTAGTAATAGGTGAATCAAAAATATATATGCCGGATATGATCACTTTCCTACCGTTTTTGTAAGGCTCACAACTAGCGCTTATTCGGAAAGACGTGGTTAATCATCTTACCAATTCAGGGATTCACTGATTCTAGACTAATTAGACAAGGAAGATAAAAGCCATCTATGTGATGTGCCAGCTAGACCAATCTACTCCTGATTCTTGGAAACAGAGTCTATTTCTGATCATTTGATTCTGTTCTCTTTCTCAGTATTCAAGCAAAGTCCTGTCATCTATTTACTCTGCCTTTTGCGTTCTCATGGGTCAATAAATCAGAACCACGCCTAAAGATAAATATGGTAATTTCTAACGTTTCTAATACCATTTGTCTTGCCATAACTCATTTCACTACTCGTTTTATTTGAAATGCTATGAGGGGTTATCTAAAAAATGTCTTTGAAGAGGGTAGCTTCTAAGGCTTAGTAAATACTGGAGAGACAGAAGATTTAAGAGCAATAAATGCATCATGTCACGTGGTCTGGAGGTTGATAAGGCACGGGAGACACTACAAAGAGACCACTGGACTCTTATCTATTCATTCACAACAGGACTTCTGTGGATATCTCCGCTTACAATACCACATCTACCAGTAGAGCAGCATGGTCACAATTCACCTGGGGCCGGCCATTTGAACTAGGAGCAAGTAGTATGTTCATCATTGATGAATGAGCCAGCTATTATAAATGAATAACAATTCAAAAGTTTCGGTTACATTCAATCAATGGATAGTTTTCTGTAACCCACTTACACCCAGTAAACCACTTGTGCAAGTGCCTATCTTGGATCCAAACATATCAAGCACCAGTAGGTCAATGAAGTATCTTGGTCTTGAGTGATTGGTCATGGTCAGCAGGGCATGACTCTAAGACCCTGAGACACTAGCCTCCTGCTGTGTTCTCACTTTCATAGTGAATAGCATGCAGATAGTGAAGGTACAGTTTTCTGGACGCATGCTGGAAGTTCGATGTGACAACTCTAACTTCTAGGCTATGTACAGTGTGCATTCAAGCACGCTCTAATAGTATAGGCTCGTACATAAAGATCCCTTTCGGTACCTTATACAATGGTTATCGTTTGATAGTATTTAAGCTTGTTCACTAAGACAGTCTTAGCCATCCATAAGGTTCTCCATACGTGTTACATAGAGTCTCCTGAGAAAATGTATCAACAAAGTACTACCTCCAACAAAGTAATCCAAAGAGAATTATTGCTTGGTAACATATATCTTTAAAACTGTTAGATGTAAGTACATATGGGAAAATATAGTGTAAACGGAACACTATACAGTAACCATGGCAACATGATGGTTATTTCCGTGTCTACGTGATTCCGTCCGGTACCAAAGGAGGTCCTCCGATGAGCAAAGTCTCACGTTTCCTCGCCGAGGTGCGTGGAAATACGAGACGAGAGTCCAAACGTGGGGATAAAACAGTAAGTGGTGTGGGAAGCTCCTTTCTAGAACTGTTGCCATGCATGCAGACAGATAAATATCAGCCCATGTTACCAACGCAAATCTCCAATGTCCATCGCCAAAGTATGTGCAACACGTCATCGTGACATCACCGGATGCTGGTGTGGCGCATTGCATGCAGGGATGATGGAACCCGGATGGATCCTATTAGCCATCTAGCGGCAAAAACCACAATCACCAATAACTATTTGGGATGTTAACGTAATGTATGGAGACATGGTTAGTGTACTTGAATGGAATCTGTTCAGAGATATTTTGGTCACATCCGATCAAATTATTGAGGAACAGGTGGAACTGGTTAGTTTGCTGAATGGAATCTGTTCAGAGATATTTTGGTCGGAAATATTCACCGAGTTCGAAGAATGAGCTGAAAATATATCCGATCAATATATCGAGGAACAGATGTAATTCAAGTACATTCACTATTTCTAATCATTCAAAACCTAGTCTACGATTTTGTAATTCATTTCTTCTTAGAATGAAAGTGGTCACGTGGTACGGAGGGGCGTATGACTCTTTTTTCGTCACTCAGTGATGAACGTAATCTGTACTCCTGGTCAGTAAAACTGAGACATTCTCCCATAGGTGTATAATGATATGTCATTTTCAGGACCACTATCAAGGCCAATTCATATTGGGTTCATGTTTGCTGGATGATATTCATATGGGGCACAATTATTCATGTTGAGCCATGGAAAATATGAATATTCGTAATTAGGAGGTTTTCACTTTCAGGTACGGGTTTAATCTAGGCTAATTTTTAGGAAGCACTTTTAAAAACTGACGAATCTGAGCATCTAATTTATAGATACCTTATTGATTTGACTATGATGAAGCATATTAAGGTCTGGTTTGGTTGATGATATAGGAATTACTAGTGGTTATTTAAACTATACCCATGCAGCACACGTTTACATCGAGTGTTTCCTACCGCAGGTAGTGCCTGCAGTAACTCCACTCCTACCACAGACACACTATTCCCAGAAAGAATAATATCACATAATTTCAGTATCTTACCATAGTAACCGATGGTAGTATTTTTCATAGTAAATCAAAGGCAGATATGTCCTTTACCTTGTACCTTGTCAATGTCATATTCAAACAGGTTTTTTTTCTCTATTTATCGAATTTTGTATATAATTCCAAAAAAGAAGCCTGGCATGTTGTTTTGTCTGGAAATGCCTGGAGGATCATATTGTGGTACGCCTTGGAAGGGATGGAGGCATCATGCTGCAGTTAAAACGTTAATTAAAGCAAATTAAACATTCTTCATAATGTGTCAAATAAATGTTTATCCCTACATCTTCACAGACATATTTACATCTCTTCAGGGTGTGGTTGAAGCCACATATCTACAAATCCTTCTCTGTTGCTACATTGTTTTACCCTTTTGTTAAATATCCATCTATAATCTCCCTAACCCTTTATGCTTCTCAAAAACCCCTATTACCCTTTCTCCTGGAATATCGATTGTTCTTTAATTGTCCGTTTTCTATAAGTCTACTTCTTCCCTCCTGCACCACCACAATCAAACGGTGACCTTGACCTTACCCGCCCACAAACGGAAAGGCAATTGTTTGTGGCTCATTCTCTAACTGCCCACGCTGGTCAGTGTCTCTGTATTCAGTTCGGACCACTACCGACCTGCGCTGGAGAGATTACAAAAACTAGGATTGGTTCCAGGCCTGATGTGAAATGACACTCTCCCAGCAGAGCTCTCGCGGCGCTTGCGCTTACTAATCTCTGCCTCAATCCAGTGACGTCATTACCTGTCAAAAGTAATGAAACTCAAACAACGCATACATTATGAGTTGGGAAATACTGGAATTGTTAAATGAGCTTCAGGGACAAAAAAACTGTTTCTTTTTTCATATGTATACCACTGTATAATGCGAATCCACAAATGTTTAGACTACCCCTTTAAATGGTCACATGTGTCATGTTGACATACAAAACCCTACAAGACAAGAGGTGCTTTCCACTGAAAAAGGTTATCCCAGTCTATTCCTGATTTGACATCACAAATAACAGAAAAGAGTTTGTATTATTTACCACATAAAAATGTGCATCTATTTTTACAAGATAAACACGAAGTATTCCCCAAAATACTCAGAATTTAGGATATTTGAATAATTTGCCCATGGGACAGATTTTGCCCCAAAATGTCAGGTCAGTGCAGAGATGCAAGCAGGTCAGGAAGTAAGGCGCAGGATCTATGCTAGGAGAGTGGTGAAATGAGGGGCTACTCCTATAAGGCTGGGTCTCCCCCTGCGGACTGGAAACGCACCGATATTATATCTGGTACAGAAAGGATTTACCATATCCGTACCAATTATCGGTGACTCTTTAAGTAGTTAAAGCATAACACCTGACGAGTTTTGTTATCTTGCCGACAGATTTGTGCTTTGAAAACGTAGAAACAGAGTGTGTGCTTTGGGGTTAACAATTGTTAGCACAGACAAGTTCTCAAGGAGGACTGCCGACAAACTTTTGTATAGGGTGCACATAATCGATCGGATTTTTATTAGCAGGTGGAAATGCCATATTACTGAGTAATCACAGACAGGGATGTATAGAGATAGTTTTGTTAGCATATAATAAGTATGTACGATAGAATTTTCCTGAGGTAACCTTGATAATCTAGTACAATTCTTTTTACCAGTCATTGAGGAAGGTGATCGGTGGTGTCAAAATAATTGTTCTCCATTCCACTGCGTTGCCCATTCCCAGTTTGTGATTCCTGTCTGCAGATCAGTACCAAATAATCGCCTATTGTAATTAACCTATACACCCACCACTACCCCTCTACTCAGTACCAAATAATCGCCTAGTAGAAACTAACCTATATACCCACCACTACCCCTCTACTCAGTACCAAATAATCGCCTAGTAGAAACTAACCTATATACCCACCACTACCCCTCTACTCAGTACCAAATAATCGCCTAGTAGAAACTAACCTATATACCCACCACTACCCCTCTACTCAGTACCAAATAATCGCCTAGTAGAAACTAACCTATATACCCACCACTACCCCTCTACTCAGTACCAAATAATCGCCTAGTAGAAACTAACCTATATACCCACCACTACCCCTCTACTCAGTACCAAATAATCGCCTATTGGAATTAACCTATACACCCACCACTACCCCTCTACTCAGTACCAAATAATCGCCTAGTAGAAACTAACCTATATGCCCACCACTACCCCTCTACTCAGTGTCAAATAATCGCCCAGTGGAAACCAACCTATATACCCACCACTACCCCTCTACTCAGTGTCAAATAATCGCCCAGTGGAAACTAACCTATACACCCGGCAATACCCCCTCTGCTCGGTACCAAATAATCGCCCAGTGAAAACTAACCTAGGCGTCCACTGCTACCCCCCTACTCAGTGTCAAATAATCGCCCAGTAGAAACCAACCTATATACCCACCACTACCCCTCTACTCAGTAGCAAATAATCGTCCAGTAGAAACTAACCTATACGCCCACCATTATCCCTCTCCTCATTTTGCGAGTTTACGATCTGCAGAGTTTTCGACCAATCACACCCACAACTTTCTCAAAGTGATTAGACCCCCAGCCCACCCGCCAGTTGCATTAAAACTTCATTATCTTTATCTGTGCATGAAAGTTTAATTGTCTGTGGTGATTATTGCTGTGTTTCCTGGAGCCTTACAGCTACCACTCCTGAAGATACTCTGGTAGGAGGGAGAGGGTGTTGGTAGCCTGAGGGAATGATGAATGAACAGATAACACACAGGTTTAAGCCTGCGTAGAAAGAAGGGGTCGGGATGTAAATCTTTCATTTTTAGTTAAGCATATATGTTGAAAAACAGGAGGCATAGCAGACAGAGAATATGGTGGATGTGGATGTGGGATAAAACACTCCTAAGACTTAGTGTACAGTAGGCATAGTGTTGTGCTTAAAATGTAGGAGGATTCTAATAGGGAGCAAAGAAATGAATGTAAGCACATGGCCATCAATTTCAATATGTTTTACTTTTATTATATAACTCCCAATTTGAATAGATATTGAAATATTAACCAAATATGTAACTGTTAAGTCACTATATACATGTAGATTATGTTAGTATGCCAAAAGTCACTCTAAGTATGTAAGTGTAGTTTCCTACAGAAAATTAAAAAGTATTTGATAATTTTGTTTTTCAAATATATGTTGTGATAATATTTTACTATAATTGTCTGTGTATTTTTACGGTGATATTCCATATTTTCTATATTATCAATCGTTCCATACACTGATATATCTCATATGCTAGCTAGCGTCAATTGGGTATTCAGAGTATGTGTGTATTTGTTTCCATACCAGCATACTGTGCGGTATAACAATAATAACATTACCGTGACAGAGGCAGGTGTACGTGTGACATACCAGCAAAGGCAAATAATAAAGGGTGTAAAGGTAGTCTCGGATGAAGAATCATGTCAGCAGCACACACACCTTAGAAGGGTTGTGCCGGACAGGAAAAAAATTCATTTTTCATTGGCCGACCTTTATTACCGACACATTTATTGCTAAACGTCCTCGGAGCATATATAACCTCTTGTATCTGAAACCAGCCAAAAGGGTATACAGAGTATACAAAATCGGAGCGCTTGCGAGGACATTGCACTCAACTCCGAGGAGTATACAACTGCTTTTATCTAAAGCAAGTTTATATTGTATTTATCATCCGCCTTTTCGGGACAAGTGACGTACCGATAATAATTCATTCAGGTACACATAATTTTTTCATTTTCACTATTTTCCTGTATGCGCCGGCTTATGCAGCCCAGAGTATAAAACGTATCCGTAGGCTCCGGGTATATCCATACACACTCCCAATGTGTTCTCTATGGACACTTTGTATCAGATGGATAATAGATATCTAGTCATGTACTTGATCACAGTCCTGATCGTGGTATGCGGATGTCTCGGCCCCTTCGGCACCTCGGCCCCCGTTTCGCGGTGTCACCTCGCAGCCGCGTTTAACGCTCCCTTAGCAGGGTTACTGGAGAACTCGACCCGAAACGAACTCGACCCGTAGTTGTCAGGAGAACTCGACCCGTTTTGGAGAACTCGTTTGGAGAACTCGACCCGTTTCAGATACTTATGGAGATGATATTTTCATATAGAAGGAAAGGTCTGACTAGTTAGCGATAGGGTTATGGATAGGGTTCAGATTAGGGAAAGGGATAGGGATAGGGTTAGGGTTTAAGGGTTAAGGTTTGGGATAGGTTAGGGCTGGATTAGGGATAGGGAAAAGGTTAGGGTTAGGGATAGGGTTAGGGGAATGGTTTTCTGCTTGTTTTCTTTAGCTTTATCGATCACATGATCAAGATAAACCGACGATGTTCCTACGAGAAGACAGATGTTTCCTTTGGCAGACAGCGGGCAGGACATGTCTAAGAGGAAGATGTGTCTCTGTGTGTACACTGGTATGGGTTGTGCAGCCAGAATAGACCTAGGTCTACAGGCTAGGGGGGAGTGGAATGAATTAGTAATACTCTACTTGGTCTGCTAGAGAAGCGGGTGGCACCTGACATCAGCCTGTGAGCTAGCCAACTCTTATATATGTACATCTAATAAAGGGCCTGTTCCATCTAGCTGACAGTACGTTCGTGATCGCCGGCTTGGCCCTTGCAACAACCTTTTGGTGATTATTGGTGAAAAGACCTCAAAGACATCATCTACTTTCGATAAATCGGTGCTGTTTTCGTCAGTCAATTGAAAGAGCCCTTCGCATTAGCTTAGGGGCCAAGACATGATCTAGATTTACCCCGGTGTAGCTGCTACGCTTTGATAGCTATCGTATAGGATTCTCCAAAAGGGTAAAAAAAACCACAAAAAAACGAGAATCCACCCCTCCCCCAACGAGCTCACTCTTCTCATGGTTAGAAAAAAAGCGCATCAGGTGAAGTTTCATCAGGAAAGGCTGTAACTGTTAAAAAAATAGGAAGGAAAAATTCCCTTTGATCTTTTCCCTAAAATAACTTCAAAGAAGCTTGATTTTCAAGGTACTTAAGTCAAAATGGACTGAATGGAACCAATCACCCCAACTCGGGGCCGATGGAACCTACTGGAGCAGGTCTACAATGGGGTATAATTGGTTGTAATTGTAGAGTGTCATTATAGATGTATGAGTATCGAAGAACGTAGAGGTCAGGGTAGAGAAAGGTAGTTAAAGAAACCTGATGTAGTGTGTTGGGATGAAGGGGCAAACCGTGATTTATTACAATATTTTAAATAAACGAGCCCGAAAGACGAGTTTGGTAGAAAAAAAAGCACACAATAGATGGTCCGTGTTTCAGCCATACTATATCAGCTTTACTTCTATCATATCCCTAAAACTACTTTTACAATATTTAGAATTCATGTCAGTTTTTAATCAGGAGATTATCGATATATATGTGTCATAGAAAATAGGCCCGGGGTCCACTGAGCTCCCGATGCACTACGATAGGCCTTACAGTGAACTTTCAGATATTATTATCGCATCCGAAGCTCGGTGGCTAAGTACCAAGCTCGGTGGCTGAGTGGTAGGGGTGTTCGCCTCGAGCAAGGGAGGTTGTAGGTTCAAACCCTGGTCGGTCATACCAAAGACTTACACAAAAATTGGTACCCACTGCCCCTTCGTCTTAACACCGGTCATTAGAATGAGGAGTAGGGGTCTCGGGGCCCGAGTGGAAGATTGGCTGTATAGCCGAATTCGGGGATTGTGTAACACAATATTCCCATAATAGAAATTGCTTAAAAAAATATATATATTAGCTTTATGCCAGGCAGCCACTGCTTGTGACATGGCTCAGACATGACTAAAAAAAGGCTTAAGTGTTGAATAAAGTTGACCCATATTGTCCCTGGGTCTCTATGCAATACAGAAAAGGGTCTACATGTACGATCCTAGATTATTAAACAGATCCCAAGCTTCACCGATTCTGCACTGATACAGAACTATATGATGCACTGTGATATTTGACATTTTGCATTGTATTGCGTTGGAAAGTCTTCCATTATCATCATAGGAGGTTGACACAGGGCCTCATTGAATGGGAAAATACCACCTACTGAATATTCTCCATGCTTTCTGTGGTTCATTGCATCGAACAATTAAGATAATCATGGTTTTTTTATGTCTCTCCGATGGAAACCATGTTATAGGTCACAACGTGATTGCTAGTTCTGCATCCGCCAGGAAATGGTACGATAGCGCCACTGTAGTCGGGGGACCACTGCTATTTTATTTTCGGCTGTTATAATCTATAGATGATATCGAGACGAAACTCCATAGCAAGCCCAACAAGATAATTCTGATAAAGTTCTTTGATAATTGGTCCCGCCACCTGGTGCTTTAGATGGCGTCTGGGAGCAAGATGGCCGCCTCTATAACACAATATCTATGTGCCCTGTAGCCCCAAAATCGTATCAAAGATTTATACTTTGGGATCTTTTCTTGCAGTACCTGCAGGGGTTCCGTGACTTGTGACCATACATTGTCAAGACGGATCCAACCCAGTGATAAAATTCGCTCAATGGGCTCCTACCATGATGCCAATAAACATTACATGCTGTGCCCCTGAACCCATTCAGACGTTTTTCTATCGATTGTTCTCCAAGCACTTGTATTTTCCCCGGATATTATCCCCGTAGAATTGTCTGTAAGTGGAGTTCCCACAGTATTTCTGCACTTGTCAATACTGGTATCTACATTTCTCAGCTGACAGAATATCGATCATCATGTTCAGGCTCGATGCCCGGCTGAGACGAGCTTTCAGATCACAGCTAGTTTGCTGGACGAGGGAATACCGCTGATGCCGTGAAATAACTTCTTTGGAAGTCAAAAAAAAAAGCACGACATATTCTGGCTGATGGTTTTTCTCCTTGTACTTTCACCACAAGACTTTTCTTGAAAGAAAAAGTTATCATCAAATCTCTTATTGTAAAATGATAGATAAGGTCATGTATTTAAGTATGATCATATGTGTATTATGGGCAGGAAAACGTACAAAACGGCGTGTTACAAAAAAACAGCCAAACAGGTTGATAGCATGTCTCTACTTATTATCAAACAGGCCAAATGACGAAATCTCGAAAAGAACAAATATGTTATGTAAAATCAATGAATTCTGAAAATAAACAATTTGAAACAAAAAAACACACCAAAAGAACTAGGAACAAATTTAATGTTCATCATTGATGAATGAGCATGCAGTTATAAAGGAATAATAACGAAAAGGTTTGGGTTACATGCAGTCTACGGATAGTTTTCTGTGAACAATTTGCACCCAGTCAACTTGTCATTTCTGCAACTGCAACTGCCTAATGATCTAAACATATCAAGCACCTGTTGGTAAATGAGGTTCTTCGGTCTTGAGTGACTGGCCATGGTCAAATGGGCATACCTCTAAGATCCTGAGACCCTGCCACCCTGCTCCTTTCACAATACCATAGTGAATGGCACACAGATAGTGAAGGGATTTTTCTTTTGCAGTATGCTGGAAGTCTATATGTGACCGCTCTAACCTATATAAATATACATATATATAAATATATATATATATATATATATATATATATATATATATATATATATATATATATATATATATATATATGTATATATATAGTTTGTGGGTGGGTGGGGAAAATGAATATATGAGTGAGTGTGTGGGTTGAAATGGCGAAGTGGAATGACCAAGGCGGAAGTATTGCTCATTCCACTTTGCCATTGCACCCTCACCGATTTGGTTATACCGACGTACAGTCCTTTGGACGACAGACAGAGAACTAACAAAATCTCCGCCGTTTTCGTCTGCCAATGGAGACAGGGGGCTGTTTAACAATCTAGGATCGTACGTGTAGACCCCTTTCTGCATTCCATAGAGACCAGGGGACGATGTGGGTCACCTTTATTCTACACTTATAGACGACTTTATGTAAGGCTGATGCTGTCTTAGTGTACAGACTTAAATATTATCGATAGCCCTTGTACGAGGGGCTTTATGTACGATCCTAGATCATTGAACGGGCCCCCAGCCTATACAGACTATGGGAGGCGTGATGCACCGGTTGACCTCTGAGAAGGGGCGGTGAGCTTGGGGTGGTGCTGTAGAGAGGTCCAGATTGGCGGGTGTCTACACATGCCAAACGAGCTTCTATTGCTGTAAGTCACGGCAGAGAGAGGTGGCAGCCCAGCAGGCACAAACCTCAACCTGCAACCAGTGATATATCATAAAGCCTGCTTCAATTAAACCATTTTCCACTGGCCAACGAAAACGGGAGCGATTTATTGAGTTTCTCTAGTGGTGCTTTGTTATTCAATTTGGGGTTGAGAAATCTTTTACCAGGTCTGTATTTCTTCTGTTCACACTTACCGATATTTAGTCTGAAAAGCATTACGATTGGTCGCCGGTGCCAGGTTCTTGAATCTGTGCAAGAATCTGTGCTCAAAATTGGTAGACGGAAATTTAGCCTAAAGCCCGATGCCCATCGCCGATTATGGGTTTAACGATTAGTTTGCAAATTGTATAGGAATCGGTGAACTTGTCGCAGGCAAATTCCGTAACCCTTCGCTCCACTGGTGGACATCGAGGAGAGGGGTTAGTGGGTATTAATCCTAAGCAAATCAGTCTACTAATCGGTGGCTCACCCTTGCCTATCTGTCCTACATCTACTGACTACGGCCGACTCCGTTAGGATGCCTCGCCTGAGACAAATTACCGTCCGTTTGTTGCCGACAAAGGTACATGAATATTCCGAAATTGGAATCATTCGTCTGCCACTGACTTCATGTACCAAAAAGGTAGTGCCAAATTGCGTAATTACAGCATACACACGTTTAACTACAATGTTCTCTGTTTCGATCTGACGATTATGCACCCTATAAGCCACTTTCCACTGGCCGATATTTGCCACAGATCTTCAGTCGGAAACCGAGATCAATATTTCAGGTGTACTGACACCAGATCGGTGAATAGAAACAGGCATACAGAGAAGTTTTCACTGCTTAATTGTACAAAAGTTGTACAATGAGGCCACCATCGAAAGACTTTAGTAGGTATGGACCAGTCAAATGCATCAGAAACAAGGCATACACTGCACCCTCCCTAAGTTTTAGACACTGACGTGCAGTCAATAGTCACCACTGACCGACTATTAAGATAGCTCAATAAATCGGTGCGGTCCTTCTCGGTCAGTGGAAAATAGCTTAAAGTGGGGTTCACACGATGGGATTCGTGTACCTCACAGGGCTCAAAATCTCATGCCTTTTTTTCCTTTTTAGGGGGAAATGTCTTTAACAATTACAGGGAGGAAAACATGTTTCAGGGAAATGAATCCCTATAATTTTGACGACGAAATTGTGTTTAAGTACAGAATCTCAGCAGGATTTGGCTAAGAAAAGCACCCTGTGAGGTACATGGGTCCCATCGTGTTAATCCCACTTTATCAGTTGAGAGGAGAGCATGCGTGTGTTCGGGGAGGGATGTTAGCATCAAACCTGCACGCAATACTCAAATGTCATAGACTATGCACATCACAGGCACCTCCCTAAAGACAACCTCTAGAGATACCTGACCACAGATGTTATCCGAATAATTACCCAATTGCTCTTTCTAATACCCAGACTAGAGGTCATTGGGGATGCAATTTCTTATCTATCAACAACTGATAAGCTGAGATTCAAATCACTACTCACAGGAGGATAGCAATGGTAGAGGTTGTAGGAAGTTAGCTCACTGGTTGTGGTACTAGACTCAAGGCTGTGAGTTCAAGTCCGACTGCAGCCATATCAAAGGCCAGTCCTTCTCATACCATGTCTATGTGGTGTGGTATGCAGCCACCTTTCTCCTTAATGCCCAGCAATGTTAGACTTACTGCTATATCAAAGTCCATTCCTTCTCATACCATGTCTATGTGGTGTGGTGTACAGCCACCTTTCTCCTTAATGCCCAGCAATGTTAGACTTACTGCTATAACAAAGTCCAGTCCTTCTCATACCATATCTATGTGGTGTGGTATACAGCTCCCTTTCTCCTACATGGCCAGCAGTGATAGATCCACTGCTATATCAAAGGCCAATCCTTTGCGCACCATTTCAATGTAGTGTGTGAAGTAAAATAACTCTCACCTCAGTAGGTGTGTAGGGCTGAGATTTCTACCTGAATTCACATACAAAATTTGAACGCCACTCCTTTGATGTAAAATCTGTAAGAAAATAGTCCCTATATACATACACCCCAAGGGGTCGAGGACATTAACCAAACAAGGAAAAAACGGTATGTTCATCATTGATTACTGGGCGTGGAATTATAGAGAAATAACAATAAAAAGGTTTGGAGTTTATTCAGTCAATGGGTAATTTTCTCTAACCCATTTGGCAACCAGCCAACAAGCCTTTGATGGCTCCAACTATGTCAATCACCAGTTGGTCTATGACCATTTCGGTCTGCTGTGACTAGTCATGGTCAGCTTGGTACGCCTCTAAGACTAAGATACCCCCACATTGGTACAGAGTTAGCAAATAGATAGCGAAGGAATATTTTTTGCAGCATGCTGAAAGTCTATGTTACTTCTCCCTTACCTAAGCATCGTTTTTGAGAGTGTAACCCACGCTCAACAAACAGAGCACTGATAAATGAGAACATGATCAGGGCAGAGTAGAGACATTACTGAGGGCTGATTATCTGGAATATCGCCAGCGACACTTCCTCTGCTTCCTTTCCCACCTCCAATTCAGGAGAGTAGAACACGACCGCCACACTCGCCGGTAACCAGAGCAAACCGACCGGAAACGGAAATCTAAATTTGATTTAGATTTAAAGGAGATTAAATCGTGCCCTGACGATCAGATTTAGCAAAAACGGAGGAAGGGATTGAATGGAGGACTAAATTGAAATGTAGTGATACTTTCAGGGGGAGTGTCCACCGCATTTCGGGGCAGTTGGTCAGGTTTCTACGATAACGCTACGGACGCGCACCGACGCCCTACGATAAAAAAACCTGTATCATAGAGGGTCTACGACACTAGATCATGTATCGATTGTCGTAGCGCGTCTGTGTTTATGGGCGACGCTTTCAACGTGAAATTATATGAAATTATCTACAGAAAATTATCAAATTTTCAGAATACCTAGAGTATATAATGGATATACCGGTCTGCAAGGAGGATGAAATTTGATAATAGATAAGGGTCTCAAATCGATAATGTTATACTTTAACTTGGAACTGATTTCTTCATTAGATATTTTTATGAAATATCATATAATATTGTTTTGTATCTACTAGTAAAATATGAATTATAAATATGCATTATTTCTGGATTTATGAAGGAAATATGGTTGGTTACGCTGGTTGCATCGTGGGCTATGTCTGGTGTATCGGGACCATGGTACCTTTTCATGCACCCTCCCAACACAATACGACGCAAACCAATACACACGGGTACACTACGATATGCCTCCCGATAGCCTAAAATTTGGTAATTTTGTATCGGTGTGTATCAGCGTCGGTGGGTGCCCGGTTTTAAAACTGAGAACATGCAGTAAGAGCAGTACGTATGTACACACTTCCCTTTGTCTAAATTTCACAGGTTTGAAAACATCAAACCTCTTTTAACTAATATCGACAATGTTACTAGATCGAAAACAAACAGTAAAAAAGGTAATGTGGACTGTGATCAGATTTAAGTAGATAGTCTGGAAACAATCTCATAGTTAGAAATAGATAAAGAAAAACCAAACAAAAGACCACCAAGGAATATCATTATAGAAATGTATATCTTGGACGACTAAGTTCGCAAGGAATGTGTAATATTCAGGAGAACCGTGCATTATAAAAGAAATACCATTCTACCGAAATGAAAAAAGAAGTCATATTGCAAAACTCACCTTGAAAATCTCCGAAAGATCTAGAGATAAATTGGACAATATCATTATATAATGTATATTCTTTAAAAGTTGATTTAACACATACAAACCACTGCCATTCTCTTCAGTCTTTCACAAATGATATCAGCTATGTAGTACTACATATTTAGATTCTAAAACCATAGCTCACCTGTTTTCTGTTAATCAATTGAGGAAAACCATATTATGTCAGTACGTTTCCGTTATAAAAGAAGCATTTTCATACCCATAGGGGGGAGTCAAGCTGGACAAAACGCTATCACTGCACGAAAACCACCATTTTACATATGAATGCGCTCGGCGTATATAAGTATGACTTTTGCGTATATAAGGTCGTCCTATTCCCCGTGTATATATATACGCCTCATGTGTAGGCGGATATAAGCGTCCAGTGAAGAGGATTTCACTGAGAGCGGGCGGGGGGAGGTGGGGGAGGGGGGCGGGGGAGGGCTTCTTACTGCGGACACCTTTACTTCTACCAACACAAAGGGGCGGGAGGCAGAGGGGGGGAGGATATTTCCTATCATATACGCCGGGTGTGAAATACAGCCTAGATGCGTCCGTATATAAGGCCTGGGCGTATATATATATATATATATATATATATATATATATATATATATATATATATATATATATATATACACATATATATATATATATATATATATATATATACATATATATGAAAACAAGTCAATATTCAGCCAATACATGCACTTCTGGCGTATATATGAATAAAATAGTGGTTTTCGTGCAGTGTATAAAAGTAAAGGAATGAGGCTTAAAGCAAAGGAGACATATCAACCTCGAATGAAAAATACTGGCAGGAGACGTGAGTGGTGACTTTTTATACCCATTGGGGGAAGTCAAACTGGACAAAACTCTATATCTAACTCATCTGGGTATGAACGACTAGGATGAAGAGATGAGATAATTACAATGCGTCAGTGGAGCATTCACATGAGCATCCTTATATAATCTATACAGTGAATTCTTGACACATTCAAAAAATTCCGCTTCGGTTTTTATTTAGTTATGCTACCATCTAGCCAGTTCCATTATGCTATCATTCGCTGACCTCAGAATATCTTTTCATGTATTTTCAGGTTGACGGTCTAGAGGGACCCCTCAGCTGCCTCCTTCTCCAGGGTCGCCGTAAGGCACCAGGAGGTGCGAGACTCCCACCACCACAAAGATGGCGACACGACTGAGGGCCTCCGAGACTCGTTTGCCAGGCGCGGATAGTTTCATAGAATGGACACCGTAGTGCATTGTGCGTGCAGCTAACAGGACACCCACGTCTTCATCATGGCCACCACGCCAGAGGCAAAAGTTGCTGGGTCTGATGGCGGGAAAAAACAGAAGCCACCTAATTTGGATTTGGTGGACAAAGGGGGGAAGGAAGAGGAGCCTGTGGGGTTATCAGGAGATGGTGGCTGCCGGAGGGGTAGTGGAAACAAGGAGCAGAGAAGCCAGCAGCCATCAGAATCCAATACAAAAAGTCCACGGCTCGACAGTCGGCCAAAGTCACAGCTGTCAGACCCAAGCCCCAAGAGTCCAAGACCTGATGCCACACCAAGTCCTGAACCGACTGTTAAGTCTGTTGATACACCGCCCAAATCACCTCGTCCGCCACACTGCCTGACCGATAGTCCCAAACGAATGCCAGACAGTCCGCTTCGCTCTGACAGTTCCAAACAAGCCCAGTTACATGAGCGACACATGGAACGACGCGGACATCAGCATCATGACTCCCATCGTGGTAGTTCCGAGCACCACCGCCATGTGTCAAAATCTGACAGTGTGGCATCGCACCGGAAACACTCCGCGACTGACAGTGATGATGAGCAACCACCACATCACCACCATCACCACCACAGGTCCCCGAAGCGGACCATGTCTGAGAGGAGGCGTTCGCAGAGGTCACCGTCGACTGGGAACAACACGGAGCACCGCCGTACTTCCTCTGTCGGTGGACCTGGCAGCCGCAGATCGTCAATGCGCACCTCAGAGCGTCGTAAATCCAGTGTGCACGATCACACTGGGCTGCCGGGACACCGACGGCTGTCGCACGACCGCGCTTCCATCACCGACGGCACCAAGAGCAATGGTTCCCCAGTCCATATTGAGTACTACAAGAAGCCATCACACCCGACAGGGCCCTATATGTCACCTGGATTGTCCTCCGCTTACAAGACACCTGCAGCTGAGGTGTTAATCGCCTCCTTGATCATAATCGTAGGATTAGTGGCATTGATCACCTCATGGGCAACTGGCACAAAAGTGTGGATGGTGGTAGGTGGGGTGTGTGTGGGACTCGGTGGCATGTTCATGCTTCTCGGACTGTGCTGGTACTGTGCCCTAGCCAGGAAAAAGCAGGAAAATGAGGATCTAGAGATGAAGATTCTGAACTCAAAGCAGCTCTTGAAACTAGCTCGAACACCAAGCAATGCCAGTCAGAGCATACCACAGATGGTGTGAGAAGCAGTTATCAGAGTAGCAGGGTCACAGGAGTGGTTTAGTATCACTCACTGATACACATTAGTGTTCTCACACTCAGAATCTGTTTTCACACTCAGCAGTGTACAAGGTATCCTAATTATTCCCCGATCATTAATGGGAATGCATGAGAAATACTGAGTGATGTGTGAATAGAACACATGATGATTTGTATTAACCAACAAGCATTAAACATATAAAGTCCATGACCTAAATAAACACACTGATAAACACTTAGTAAGCACTAAGCACACTGTGTTCAGTACAGACATATATACACCTCAACATATAAACACAAACAAACATCAAACAATAAGCACCAAAGAGTTAACTGTATTATGACAAGTGCCACTGTTTAGTGACAACGTAATATTAGGGTTAAAGGTAAATTCTCCCTGACACCCTCCTAGAGGTAAAAGGCTTTATAGATAGAATATTCACACACACCCCAGTAACTAATGGTAATACCGAAAAAGAAATTTAAATTCTTAGAGTTGAACCGTGTATCATATCTGAAGTACTCATTAATAGCATTGAGATTGAGTTGATGTTGCTTGAATAATTTTCTTTCATATCATTGGTATTTTCCTTTGTAGTTTTCCCCAAACGGATATATGAGGCAATGCCTACTGGAATATGCTGCCAACAAGAGAGGGGTCTACAGTATCCTCTTTTAACATCCATTTGTAACGATTTATAAAATTCTTCCTCTAGATCAAAGTGTATATAAACCTTTGGCCCTGGTGGGGGTATCGGGTTGTATGCATCATCCAAGCTGTTGGAATTCTTTCTAAAAACACATACGCCCTAAACTGGTTACACACACCAGGGACCCGTTTCACTAGTTTTGTGACAAAAGTGTTAGACAGACATGAAAAACGGCACCAACAGTGCAAGCAAGAACTGACAAAACAAAGTCACGTGTCGTAACGCATTTCACATTTACTGTCACATGTTGTGTCACAATGTCGGTGTTGCGAACAGTGACATTACAGCGCCACTTGTGCCAGTGCTACTTGTGTTGTCACGAAACTAGTCAACCACAATATGTCTGTATGGTGTCACAGACGCCTTTTAGACATGTCATGAAACTAGTGAAACAGTGACCTGTTTCAGTAAACTCGTGACATTTGGCCTAGACACACATCAACCGCAGCACCAACAGTGCAAGCAACAGCGGAAAAAGACTAGCAAATATCAGAAAATCGGAATGGCCAATCTTCTTCATATTTGGGACGATTATAGGTTATATGTATCCCCTACACATGTTAAAGTGTCATTGCTTAATTCCTACGAGAAGTGAGTGAATTTCCGCGTGTCATCGATCGCAATCTTGTGATCTGTCCGTATGGTGTCACAGACGCCATCTAGACATGTCACAAAACTATTGAAACAGGTCCCAGGTCCCAGAACCTTTGAAGGGGACAGTGCCTGGACCTCAACTTAAGGAGGTACCAGTACGGTCCCCAAAAGAGGCAAGGGACCAGACCAGTAGAACCCCAGAGAGGGCAGCACTGACACAAATACTACAGGAGATCAGGGTAAAGCCTTAAACTCTAAATGAGAGGGAGATGATTGGAGGACCGAAAAAAATACACTAATCAGGATATTTTTTCTTGGATAAATGATCACAAGAACCAATGGGTGTAGAGCCCAGGCCTCCAAACGCCCTTCCCCGAAAGAGACAGCAGGACTGGGTCTGGTCATACATCAGCAATCACTCAGCTGCGTGCCCTGTACTCGCAAATTAATATCCATTTATAGTTTATTGTTATTTCTTTAAGAAAAAGCTAGTCCATAAGCAACACCTTTTTTTGGGCCTTCAATATTTCCCTGTGTAAAATATTTTCTCTTTGTTAGCTGCAACTGGATCCGGGACCAAGGGGATGCATAGTTTTGCAAAATTAGAGAAATCTCAGAGAAAGACAAGCTGAGCAAACTGAGTATCAGAGGAGGGGAAAACAAAGTATTTCCATGATTGGTATTTTTAGCATGACAGAGTTCATATCACATAAAGCCATTTTCCACTGGCCGACGATTCACCATCGATCTGCAGTTGGGAACCACTGACGCCAGATTGGTGAATGGAAACAAACATGCAGAGAAGAGTTCACTGATTAATTGTGCATAGATTATGCAATAAGGCCACCATCGACTGATTTGGTCAATGACCGACGGAATCAAAGAGGTTTGAAATTGTCAGTGATAGTCATTGTGTTTGGAGGACAGTTCAGCCGGTATAGACCTGTTTAATGTGGCAGAAACAAGGCATATGCTGTATCCTCACTGAGTTTTAGACACCGACATGTAGTCGTTGGCCACCACCAACCTACTCTTTGGAGAACTCAAATAACTAGTTCCGTTTTTGACGCCCAGTGGAAAAAGGCTTATATTCTCACAAGAGTCTCAACCAAAACAAAATCACTATGACCTTAATTAATTGAACACGACCTATAGATATTTTCACCACGTCTAGTTTTGATTTCAGACAACATGTATATTTTTGTTAGTATAGTGCCATAGAATATTAGGAATAGCCAATGAAGGGAGAGTTACCTTTAAACTCTGCTACATGTACTATATAATCTTTCTCTAAACTCACTAAAGCTAAAAGGTGAGGATTATCATATGAAAAGAGATTTAACCACTATAATTACAACATAGTGCGAGTTGACCGTCAACACACATCATAATGTGGCATATATCTGATACATATGTGTCAGTATTATGATGTACAAAATGATACTGTTTATACATGATGAATAGATACACCGGCAGATGCAAACTTAGATTGATACACATTAACAGGCATATACGACCTTAATGTATGTATTCAAAGACAAAATAAAAATAAAGTGATTAGTACAGCTAAGTAAAGTGGTGAACCCACCTAGTGCAATACAATCTATGACAGGACTTATGACACATTTACGACACAAAAGGATTTCACATGTGTCTGGAATCTAGGTTTGCTGGGGCAGTGTACTAATTCCCCTACACAACCATAACATGCTCACAATAAAATCATGGCAGCATGGTGGTTCCGTCGTATGCTTAAAGTGAAATTCACACGGTGGGATTCATGTAAATCACAGAGTACTTGTCTGAGACAAATCCTGGTGAGATTCTGTACTGGAACACAATCTCCTTGTCGAAATTGTAGGGTTCCATTTCCATGAGATAATTTTTTTGCCCTGCAATTGTCAGCGACAATAACCCCTAACGAGGTACAGAATCTCATGAGATTCGGTTTTAAAAATGTTTAGAATTTACAGGGGCATTTTGGTGAGACAAAAGGACCCACTGCTGAGTCGCCGATTATGGACCCAACCTAGCCGATAGGAGTCCAGCAAGCAGGGTCGCATGTTTTGCACACCCTCACCTTAAGGTGTACCTGAGTCCCAGGGTGAGTGTTCACTGTGACTATGTCTGAGACTATGTAATAGGTGTGTCCTTCCATGTGAATAACAAAAATCACCATTTCTACTTGAGACTGATGAAAGCGCCTTGCCATGAGAATCATATACCAAAGGAAAATTGACTGAGACTAGAGGAAAGGTGTGAAGTACATCCGTCTCAGGTACACTGGTCTCTACGTGTGAATCCCGCTTTACGATGATATTGAACTGGTTTGAACATTCTACAACACATGTGTACAGGCCAGTCACTGTGTGATGGAGAGCTTGAGCTAGAACTACAACAGAAACACAGTATGGAGACGACACAGACTGCATCTAAGTGTGTCATAGACATTCTGTGTCGTAGTTATGACACAATGTATCATAAGTATCTATGACTAGATGGGTTAACCTCTTTAGATATCAGGGACGTGTTTTTAAAACTAAGAACGACAAGAGAATTGATCTTATCGTGGTCCTTATTGCATTCTCGTTAACTAAAGTGATCCACCTTCATGGAAGACGATCTTACAATACGATCAAGAAGTAAGATCTTGAGAAAGTCACAAGTTTTACCTTTAAATCTGTTGCTAAGTGGTTTCGATCCTTCGTAACAAAATGCTTTCCGTTGAGATAGGAAAAGGCAACAAAAATTGCAAAAGATGTTCTGAAATTCTGTCGAGCACATTCTAAAAAAGGACTGACACTCCTATCATGGTCACTGTCGCCTGAGGCTAGCCCTAATCCTAATCGTTCAGAAAGTATCGTTCTTAGTTCTAAGAACACCTCCCAGGTTCCAGTATGCTTTGTTAGAACCAGTTATATCATCTAAAAAACATAATCCAACTCAGCCTAGTCATAGAGCTGTATAAGCTTCCAGAACAATTATAAATGATAAATTCAAAAAGGGTTCATTACAACTCATAAGATTTACCAAAAAGGATAGGGTAAATAGGGGAATTCCTTACGGGTTTGTCCTTTATTCAGCCACAATTGTTGGTCATACTTTGTAGGTTATTCGAGCATTCAGTTGATTGCAGAATATGCTGATGAATTTAAACAATTATACATATACACAGTGATAAACACAGACAGAGTGATAAAGACACAGTGATATATCCGTGTAGTGTCACACAAAAGAATATACATACACTGATAAGTAACTATACCCAACACAAAACATACAACATACACAATCATACAACTCAAATATACACCTACGAGTGCACACTCAATATGGCGTATAACCCTGTCATAACTAGGTGCAATATTCCTAACATACACACTGATAGAGGGATACATTCACACATATGATTCTTGATGAAAATAATGTGTGTTACACTTAGACACAATGGTGTGCATCCTCAAACAGAAAACAACAATACACACATGACTACAATACGGACACGAATCCAGGTCACATTAGTATCTTGACGCTACACCATATCGCCAGCACGCTACATTTCTCATCGAGTAGATGGCGGACACTATGCTCTCTTATGTAAAATCCAAAGTTGCTTATTACCATGGATTCAAAGTGATTGAGAATACAGGTTAAATTGATCTTATCCAGGTATAAACGTCCATAGGCTTAACATTAGGAACTCATACTCAAGAGGCTTGCAAGTATGGTAACTCATACTCAATGGGCAATAAACAAATAGATATTTCCTAAAATATAATCAGAAATATATTCCTGTTTGGTCTGAGTCCCCATTCACCATCTGGAGCGCTTCAGAATATCCACTCAGCTATCGCCTCGTTAGTATTACTGCGCACTCTAAAGTTGATAATGAACGGGGACACAAACCAAACACTCATCAGTTTCTTTCCTATTATCAAACATTGCTTTTGCAAATTCTTCCATTATTATTCTGATAAAGAGAAGAAACACGAAAACCCATAGTAAAGTATCTAAATTGTGTCACTGTGAGATCAAGATAAACCATGGCATATGGCATTTATCATCTTACCCCTGGTATTCTTTTTCCACAGATTTACCATTTGGAACTTGTACTCAATGCCTATCAATGGGCGTTGAGGACAGAAATGTAAAGCAATCAGTCAGTGCTATCAAATCTGAATTGCACTCGATGCAAAACACGCCTTTTGGTTTGCTTTACAACTTGATCTCACTCGGCTTTGCCTTATGAGGTTATTCCGCAAAGAAATCTCGTAGGGCATGTCCAGTGGCTACATTTCTCAATTCAGTTCCGTCTTAATTTTCTTACCCGGCATTTACACTAGAGGACTAAAAACGTGACGACTGTAAATCGTCTAGCCAATATTTGCCAGGTGGCCCTTGATTATGCAATATCAGCTGTAATAGTCATCGACCAAAGAATCTCCTCAAGCATTTACACTAGAAAAATGCACCTGAGTGATTAATCACCACATGTCTAGACAACTAATTCAAGCTGGATTGAAATAATCGCTCGCATCGGAGGATGCATAATTGTCTGGTGATGCCAAATTGCGTTATCTGACATAATACAATGATCTGCAGTCGCCACGTGCTTGGCGTTTTTATTAGATGATTTCTAACCTTTTACAGCTGGAAGTCATCAGGTGTCACCCCTAATCGTTCATTATCTTAGCCTGGTTTAAACATCAATAGGCTTAGCATTAGGGACTCGTACTCAACAGGATTGTGAGTATGGTAACTAATAATCAATGGGCCGGAAACAGATAAATATTTCCAGGCTAAGATGAAATCAGAAACATATTCGTGTTTGGTCTGAATTCCCATTGGAGCTTAAGAAAATTCACTCTATCGCCTCGTTGATACTACTGTGCACTCCAACCTTGATGGTCAACTAGGGCACAGACCAAACACTCATCAATTTCTTTCTTATTGTAAACACCGGGAGTAGAGCGTAGTGTCTGTAGCGTGGCGGCTATGTAGTGCAATGTCTTCTATTCGTCACATCTACTTATGAAAAAAATACACAAAAACCAAAACCAAAATCACATTTAGAAGAGAGACAGACACCTGGCCGACACAGACTGGAACCCGCCGCCTTATCTGACTTTTTTGCCATTGGGTACACACTCTGAGTTAGGTGCGTCTGGCAGACGACAATTATCATTCTCGTCTACGTCATGGTCTGTTTACTCAGCGAATGCCTGTTTCATAAGCGTCAACCAAGACTCATTTTGTACAGCATCAATGGACCACCCCCACCCCCTGCCTGAACCCCACACATGTATACACAGGGGTGGACTACATACACACATTATTCTCTATGATTATTACGTCGGGGTTCAGTATAATTAAGATTACTATTGATTACCATCGCGTTATTATTGTTATGATCATTATTGTTACAGACACTGTTTTGTGAGTTGCGGTTTGTGAGTTTGTAAATATGATGAGATGAGCGTTGAGCATCTCGTGAAGCTGATTATATCATACATAATTGCCGACTGTGTAATTTGTGGGTCACCACTCATTGGGCCGTACATTGCCGGCCGTACATTGACAGCCGTACCTACACCACCATGCCACTTGATGATCTGTCTGTGTGTCGTTAACATGCCAACGTGCTGCCTCGTTTTTAATTAGCCTTGCCTTTATAAGTAATACCCATATTTCTAGTCAATTGCGCTCTGAATCTAATCCACATTGTTCCTATACCCCTCCTCAAACCCAAACTTCCCCTCAATCCCGATTCTGCTCTCTCTCTCTCTCTGTCTCTCTGTCTCTCTGTCTCTCTGTCTCTCTGTCTCTCTCTCTCTCTCTCTCTCTCTCTTCAAAATCTGTTTTTCTTTCTTTCATTCCTTTTAAGTCTATCTCAGTTCTGTAAAATTTAAAAAACAAAAATCTACCAAAAACATGCCCCTCATTTCACTCTGTTATCTGCAAGATCTGTTATATCTATTATAGCGATGTTATATTCTCCTCGTAATTTATTGAATCCTCATTATTTTGAATCTCTCATCTGATTTCCAATTTTTCTTTTAAACATATATCCTTCATTACCATTTCCCCAACGCCACTGCTGTTCTTAACCCTTGCAATTAATTCCACTACTCACACTTAACCCCAACTGGGGATCGTTGCTCTGCGTTTTGTGGATCGCAGAATAGCGACTCAAGGTCGAAACCGTTGCACCAGATTCTTTGTGGAACACATCATAACTATGTTGCCATCTATAGTCAATTAAAGATCTAATGAACCCTTTCCCCTATGTAAATGAAAATGTAGTGTTTTGATATGTAGCAATACAACGTGAAGATAATGATACCACACAACACGATCTGATATTACTGGAGCAACGCTTTTCCCACATGTCTAGGAGCAACGAACCCCAGGCCTCTTCCTCTGTGCAGCCCGTCTTGTTTAAATATGGATCGCACCATTATATTTTAGATTTATATGAAGTATTCGAAGTATATATATATATATACATATGTATGTAAATAGCATTCATTAAGCATTCATTAACTGCCCGCCAATTTAGTATTGCAACCCCAGCCGCTTCGGAATCCAACCCTCAGCTTCCCGATTATTCAAACAACCTTGAGACCTGAGGAGAAATGCTTCGCTTCCAAGCGCAGTCCCCGGCGCCTAATGACAGTGACACCATACAGAACGTCTGCTTGGGGAGTGAGGTATGCGGCCGATGGTGCTGACGCCTTAAGGAAACAGCGGGAACTGATTAAGCTAAAAGTCGTCTGCTTTCTGCGTTTCCGGTTCCGGTGGAGTTGTTGGCGTCTGTGGCCAAAGCCTCCTCGTTTTCTGAGGGCGGTTCCTTACGTTTGATGTTGAGTATGTTTCGAGTGCTGCAATGAATTATTATAATGACGGATAATAAAGAAGTTAAACATAATGCCTTTGCCATTTGGCTGTTATTTCCCTTGAAGTATTTTTAATGTTTATTTTCCGAGAAGGAGATAATCACTGGAAGTTACCGCGTTATTCCATTTTTCTCTCACAGGAAAAATGCGTTGACCTCCTGGGAATCATGAGTTGAATTTCATGTAAAGGATATGTAATCAGACCGGCAATTTTTTGGAAAATATCTATCAGAGCGTCCTTTTATAAATATCTTGTTATTGGCAAAATCATGATTGGCAATTAAATCAATGCGTTTCTGAAAGAAGACCTCTTTTCTGTTAAAACCTTAATTCATTGGAAAGAAATGAAAGATGCATGGTAATTTCATATCATAAATAGAAGAGGAGCCCCCTAGTTGTTTCTAATTGCATACTTTAGAACGTCCTTGAAATGCTAGAGGTTTTGTAACATACAAGCAGTGGTTAGACCAACTGGCATGTCCATTATATATCTTTGTCCGTAGGGTCTGAGTTTCCGTCCACCCGGTCAAGCCTAATCTCGTCTTGTTTGAAGCCCGGTTCCCATTAAGCGATTTTGGGGCATTCAGAGGGCACCCGTCGCCGATTATCAGCCAAAATTTCTGTTGTTTGGGTTTGACTCGGCGACTGGATTCTCTCTTAAAAGGGCACCAGTCTCTTGCGATTCAATTTCAAATATGTTTGAAATATATCAGGACATAGTCGCCGACAATGCCCTCCCACCCGCTGTGCGACTGCGGTTTCCCGGCGATTATGCCAGGCAGTCTCAGGGGCAGGAATCGCCTAGTGGGAATGAGCCTTAATGTACGATGATGGTAATATTGTTTTATAAAGGGCACAAAGTGATTGCTAGTTCTGCAATCATCTGCCAGGAATTTGAAAGTAGTCCCACTGTAGTCACTGGTCCACCACTATTGTCAGTTGTTATGACATCTAGATAATCGTGAGTCGGGGCTAGAACCCCTCTATGGCACGTAAAAAAACACATTTTTAGTCAAATCTATTGATAACTGGACCCGCCCCCTGGGGGCAAGATGGCCGACTCAATGACACAGTAGCTATGTACCCTATAGATCTGTTTAGGTGGACATTTTTACATATATGGTGCTGCGAGTAGATATCAACTATGTTCAAAATTATCTTCTCACTCTCCCATCCGGTATTCTATTCAACGACCTCCCATTACCTTAGAGGACTGGATCTGCTTGGAGAGAATGATCACTCAACTCTTTTTGACCAATCAGCGTCCTCGAAAATTTAACTCCGGACTAGAAAGTTACTGCAGACCAACCACATGGAAGACCAGAAACATAGCAAACTTGCGCGGCTTTCTACACCTATAAAAATAAGCCTAAAACTCCCTTCGTCAATAAAGTATATATGCAGATGTCATCGAAGATCACGCAGAGACACTAGTGAAACCGGCAAATTCTGAAGTAAAGTATTTATCGAAAACAGAGTCCCTTAACTGTCATCAAGCCCCTAAATCAGAGTTTCGTGACAAACTGATAAAATGCTTTAATGTTACTAGAAATTTGCTAGAAATGAAAATAATAATGATTCTGGTAATGATATATATTTTTTTTTTAAAGGGAAAAAATACGAAAGATAGAGGAACCATATCTTTCTCGTGGGGCTACACCGAATTATTGTCATGTTCTTCAGAAGTGCCACTCCAAGGCCAATCAACCAAGTTTCAAATCTTTGAAAACGTTAGAGCATGGTAATTATTAGCAAAATAACTGTGATTAGTAAATACAATATCAACTGCTGGTCGTAACATTGCTCCGAATAGAAGATCTGTGTAACAGAATTTGGATTGAACTGAATTTGTTTCAAATCCTGGGACCAGACTCTAGGTAATATCCTGGCGTGCGCTCGGATATTACTACACGTCTAGTCCTCGCAAATTACGGCCGCTTGTATCTGAAACCAGTTGATAATATGTATTCATTTCCCAGGTCGTGTTGATAAGTCTCGGCGGAATGTTATGAGTAGTATATAGAAATGTAGGTTTTCTGAAGGAACATCGAGCTTAAAGACAAATGCTGGTAGTTGGGTGGTTTCTGAATTCTATTGATTTTTGCAAATAACTCTGGGTGATATAACTTCAATATATCAGCAAATAGAAAATGCAAAAAAAATTGGCATGTCACCATGCTAACTTCTATTGGAAGGCCATCTGAAAATGTAACTGCTCAACTATTGGTGTCTATGGAAAACTGCAATATTTTGACTTTTTTGCTAAATGACACTAATGTTCTATCGTTATCTTCAAACAATTCTTGATTATGACAGTTGTGAACATGTACAAATGGGAAATGCTAAAAGAATACTATGTCACCCCGCTACTTTCTATGGGAAGGCCATCTGAAGAAAATAACTGCTTATCTATTGGTGTCTATGCTATATTTTAATGATACCAGATGGCAGCACCAGTGTTAAATTTAGTAGACACACGGGGCACTGCGATACCTACCCGCATTTGTTTTTAAACTACCTCTCAAGACCATTATGTCTGTGTCTCTAAAGATGCAGCACCCAAGAGTTTCAAGTTTGTACAAAGACTTTGGACCTTGTATGGTAAATGTTAAATGCCAAAATAACAGATTAACTCGAAAAGATAGAAAAAGATAGAGTTTCAAGTGTATATGGAGTTTCTGCATAATCTTTTAACCATTTACGTTGAATGTTGAATACCTAAATAACAGATGACCTTAGGAAGAGAGGACGGCAATGACGAATACAAATCAGAAGGTGGCAATTTGAGTATAAGAGTAGATATCAGTTGAGCGTTAGAAAATTTATTAAAATGAAAAAGGACCACAGACAATTGAAATAAATGTAAAGTGAAGAAAAGGAAGGCAGTGTAACAGAGAACTACGGGATTAAAAATAAAACTCTACCAACAATGGTGAGCCGTGTTAGCTGTTGGGTGGAGTAGAGAAGAGTGAGCCACAACCGTTAATCCGAGAGGCGTGGCGATAATAGTGGAATGTTACCTTAGTTACCGCATCAAGCGTGGTGATAACCGTGGATACTAAAGGGAGAGAGTATCGCGGTTAATAAAGGAAATGATACCATTCGTCATTTATATTAATATATTATATAATATATTATAATATATAATGAAACAAATCATTAGGAGGAGATTTTCGTATGCATTTCTTGATTTCTGAAAGATGTATATCATTCATATAGGTATTAAGAAAAAGATAACAATTCTTTAAAAACCAAGCATGCACAAGATCACAGACCTCATATAATTACTTTTCCAGAATTGAATCCGTATCCGTTTCAATAATGCTTGAATACCCAACTCTCATTCATATTCATGTAGGATAGGGACTGCCTTGTGGTTCTTGTATTATCCTGTAGGTAATGCCACTTACAGTCGCAATGTATTTCGTCGGAAGGCCACCAGAGGGAGACTGTGCATGCGTTTGGGCGGACGGTGCTGCCCTCATTTGACGGCAAAGGGAAGCGAAACTCAGCTTGGACATGGATAGTTGGGCAACCAACCCCTTCTACGATATAGGAGTTGGTCAGGTAAAATCACAAACGGGATCACCCAGGGTGCGCCTTGATCCAGGTAGTGTTGTTCTATGTAGGCTCTAAAAGCAGAAATACTTTAATAGGAAGTATGTATAGCTTAACAAATTGATAAGGGATCCTAGCTTTATTTTTATTGTATTTAGCCAAGGTTCAAGGTGGACTCTGGATTTAACCCGCCCAGAGCAAGGTTTCGATCTGGTTGCCAATGTAGGATATGGAGACGTCTGGTACATACTCTGGCCGCCAGAGCTACACTGACGTTATTTCTGGTGGAATCCGTTCTGAACAACCTTGACTTTCACTTGCCTAGCTGATCTTCTTACTACCAGAGTCAGAATCTTTGCTAGAAGTGTGAATCATTCTTCAAACAGATCTTTTGTCTTGGTAGTCTCCGTCACAACAGGCTATTCTGGTTGGAGATTGTAGTACTCTCGAAGCCCCTTATCCATATTTTTATTTATTTTTTTGTGTATTTTGATTAAGAGACAATTAAGTTAGACGTTGTTATCAATTAGTTAAGTTACTAATGATTTGTAGTAAGTATTCATAGTTTATATTTCACGATGTCCCAAAGTGTACTTTATTTAGAGATAATTGGCTTAAGCGCTCTGACCAGAAAGCGATCGGACAAGACCAACCCCTGAGTCGGAGACAGGGGTTGGTTGCCATTCAATCTGTCATTTAAGGTTTATGTTTGGACCCCTTAAGTAAACTCACCCCGCCTCTCTGTATTCTAATTTTTAGTTTGCCGTACATTACCTCTGTTTCATCTCATGATTTAATTCTGTTTTCAGATTGATTGTGATTGATTAGTCCTACCAAAAACAGTTAAAATAGCATAATTGTGGAAATTGTAGGGTGGAAAATGATAATTTTCCTAGTTGTATCCTAGGATTTTAGTTCTGGGGTCTGTTTGATAACCATGCAGGTACAGGAGAATATCCCTTGGGCCTATTTAATGATTGAGGATCTCACATTAAGAGCCTTTTTCCGTAATCCTTACAAGGGTTATCAATTGACAATATTTAAGTCTGTTCGCTAAGACAGTATTTGCCGTCCATAGGGTCGTCAGTAAGTATTGAATTAAGTTGGCCCAAATTGTCCCTGGGTTTCCTTGGCGCACAGAAAAGGGTCATCATGTACGATCCCAGGTTTTAATAAATGGGCCAAATTCTATTCGAGTCAATAACAAACATATTAATTACAGTTTGAATTTGAATTGATAGGTGTAAATAATGCGGTTCTTGTTATTTTGATCTGCTACGATACCGCAGGAGGTATCGCCCGCCAAGATGGGTGAATGAGGCTATGGAGGATGTGGCTCGCCCCAACGATAAATCATTAAGTACAAACGGATGATGCCTCTTCTATCCTCGCCTTCAACTGTCCTTTCAAGCATTGATCTAAATTATTAAACAGGATCCCTCATCCGAGCTATCCAAGGACCATGTACTCTCATTGGCGTAGAAATTAAACAGGCCCCTGAATCAACGCCAGGAAGGATTCTGTATTAAGGATATATATGCACTGTAATTCATCTCACATTTATCTCCCCCCTAGTGAGCCATAGGAATAGCCATAGGAATAACATAAAACCATAGGCAACGATCACCTACGTAAAGCCAACACCCACTGTGCAATTCATGTTACTTTTCTTGCGATAAATGTCCCCTCCGTCCCGAATCCCAGTGGGTTGTAGCTTGCGAATTCTGACTCTGAGTTCCCGGTACCCCCCCCCCCCCCTTCTTTGGTGACAAATTATACCTCAGAGGGGCCCGGAATCGCATGTGATAAAGTTCAATCATGTCTGTCATTTTCCCTCCGATTCCTTTCCTAGACCCTTGTACCCCCTGTGGAGAGGGTTGGCGGCCACCTATAAACAAATCACAGGGTTTCCTGAGCAAAATGGGCTGTTTAAAGTGCACAGTGGACCCTAAAAACGCATGAGATTCCTGGATCTGCTTGGCACACCCTACTCTGGGGTTGACATGCCCTGCGATAAAATACCCTCCCCATGACTAGGGGGTGGCTAGATATCGCAGGCAGGTATATTGCCCAGCGGGTTATGGCCTTAAGAGGGGGCGTCCACCAACCACGACAAGGCTACGACAAGAGCAGACAAGAAAGTTCCAATCGGTGCCTTGTCGCAGCATTGTCGTGAGGAGGGGAGTTGTCGTGAGCCCTTGTCACAGCCTGTCGGGAAGTGCACGCTCCACCTAAATATTCTGTTGTAGACCTCTGCGACAACCTCCCGACACGCCACGACACGGCTCCAAAATCGAACATGTTCGATTTTGTCATAACCTTGTCGGAAGGCCCCCGACAAGCTTCATGTCGCAGCCTATCATGGCCTTGTCGTAGCCTCTTGTCGGGAACTGTGGTCCACCAACCACGACAAGGCTACGACAAGGCTTCCAATCGTAGAGCTGTTGTGGACCTTGTCGGAAAGCCATTGTCGTAGCCTTCTCGTGGTTGGTGGACGCCCCCTCTTAAGCCCAATACACATCTACCGATTCAAGGTTGAACGATTAGTTCCCAAATCATATAGGAGTCGGTGAACTTGTTGCAGGCGAATTACATAACCCATCGGCCCGTGTTGGAGGCCATTTACCAATGTTCGTCTGGATTTATCAACATGATTTTCATCTGTGACAAAAGAACATCTCTAGGAGGGGGTTTACTAATCGTTGGCTGATCCTTGCTTATAGTTGTCCTACATCTACTGACTGGGGCCGACTCCGCTAGGATGCCTTGCCTGAAAATTACCGTTCCTCTGTCGCCGACAAAGGTACATCAATGTTCCGAAATGGGTAGATGTGTATTGGGCTTTAAGTGTCAACACAACAATGAATGCATTAACACTAGCCACTTTAACAGATCACCTTCTCGCAGGGGTCAGAATCTATGGGAGGGTTTCGATTCTGAAACTCAGCATCTGGCAAGCAAGCAAGCAGAGGAGTTCAAAAAGGTGGTCAAAGCAAAGATTTTCAGGTACGAATGGCAATAATGTACTAAGACTGAGTTTAAGTTGTCCAGCCGTATACACAACGACCCAAATGTATGTGTTTCCTGTACCCACATCAGCATCAATCATCCAATACTTTCTGTATCTTATTATCCTGTACTACTTATAGCAGTATTTACCTAATCTCGATGTATCACTATCTGTTACCTTAACTCCAGTGGAAGATCTGTCCCCCGGAACAGAACCGGTTGAATAAAAAAACAAAACAAAAAACAAAAAACAAACAAACCAACATGGTCGTGACAGAGAGATGCGAGATGACGTCATAACCAACTGCGGGCGGTATTTCAGAAGGTAGGCAAGACATCAATATGGAGATTTATCCTTTCCTAACTGGATTTGCTTAAGCAATTTGATTCATCTGATATGAGGATGCTATTTATTGTCATTGAAAGGGGTGAGATAAACCCAAAACCACACTCGAATTTTAAAATTGACAATACTACACATGCTTGGACAATACTTGTGATCCTCACTTGGCATTGCCTCAATGATGAAGATTGTACATCCAAACTCATGGAGTATTGTTTCTTTATATGATTCTCGATCCAGTTCTATATAAATATCAAACCTAGAGGACGCCGTAAATGGAGAGACATTAATGAAAGCGGTGACAGTATGTCTCACCCTATTAAACTAGGAGCAAATAGTATGTTCATCCTAGATGAATGAGCGTGCTATTATAGATGAATATCAATTTAAATGTATAAGTTAGATTTAGCTTTTGGATAGTTTTCTGTAACCCAATTGCACCAAGTTAACTTGCAATTTCTGCAACTGCCTATCTAGGATCAAACAAATCAAGCACAAGTGGGTCTTGAGGTATTTATGGACCCCTCTAAACTCTAGATGATGTATTTAGCGCGTGCAAGCACGCTCTAATAAAGACCAGGATAAAGGTTGTGTACTCCAACATTATATTCAAAAAATAATTATCTAAGAAAATATCCAAATAATTCAATAAATAAAATTCTCAAGAACCGTAAAAGGTCAGGTACTAATATCACAGCGTTATGTTTAAAATCCTTCATCTTGAATGATTGTTTATCTTTCCCACACCGGGCGTATTAAAACAAGATATATGCGATATCAAAGTTATCCAAACTCACATCGTATATTGTCTGGGAGGATCTCATTAATTCCCGCTAGATCCTGTAGGGGTCGTTATAGGAAGGCGTCAATACACACTGGAAGCCTGCACATCTACCGCTCACGTACGTATTAATCGACGTGAGCGGTAGATGCGCGGGGCTTCCAGCGTGGCGTCAATAGTAAATGAGCATATTGGGAATTCCCCAGTTAATGGGGATTCCTATAATGATGGGGATTCCCCGTCAGTGGGGATTCCCCCCGTCAAGCTAGATTCCAGGCACGATCACATAACGTCATACAATACGTTTTGATTTACAATTTTTAAACATGTTTTCAAATTTAAAAATTGTAGAGAACCTTTTTTTATAGAGATCTGCAGAGAATGCTCACTGATTAAGGCCCGGCGTCCACCTACTACGATATGGCACCGATATGGTCTACGATGCACCTCCCGATAAAAAGTCAAAATCGCGTCGGAAGGTTACCTGATATCGGGGCAGTTGACCACGTTTCTGCGATTAGACACCGATAAAAACTCCATACAACGCATGGTGGATTGGCTTATCTAGACATATGTCTACGATTTTGCACCTTCCCGATATGGTACCGATTTTGACATTTTGTATCGGTGCCATATCGGGAGGTCTACGATTCTATCGTAGTAGGTGGACGCCAGGCCTAACTTGGCATAGATTATGTAAAAATGCCAAGTAAATCTGTTGGTGCCTTGAAAATACAGTAGAAATAGTGCATACCAAACTCTTGAAAGCAACATATATAGTCGATCAATGGAAACTAGATTATAAAGTGAAACAAGGCAGGAATCCGAAAAGGACAGGGAAGGGAAAGAGGTAGAGCAATAGTGGGAGAACGAGGTGCAGAGCGACAAGGAGACACACAAAGAAACATGCACCTACTATGATAGAAATTTAGACCTACCGATATGACGCCTATACAAAAAGTACATATCGGAGACTCATCGGTCCCGATATTCCTCAGGATACAACCAGGGCGCAAGTGCATTTTTGAGGTGATATTTTTATACATTTTTCTTTTTTAAGATATTTATCAGAGACGAAAAATGTTCCCAGTATAATTACAATGATCTTCCACAAATTCCGTCTACATCGAAATGACTGACAGACAGCCGATATGATGCTCCTTCCGATAAAAAATCAAAATCGCGTCGGAAGGTTACCTAATATCGGGGTAGTTGACCACGTTTCTGCGATTAGACACCGATAAAAACAACATGCAATGCTTGGTGGATTGCATGTCTAGACATATGTCTACGATTTTGCACCTTCCCGATATGTCTTCGATATTTGCTTTTTGTATCGGTGCCATATCGGTAGGTCTAAATTTCTACCGTAGTAGTTCTCTTAGAGAACCTACGATATTGGGTTTTCATCGGGAAGGAATCGTAGACCCCCATTTTAAATTTTTTTTAATTATTTTTATTCAGATTCATGTATTCGACGATGCTACGTCGTTCTTCCATACATTCAAGAACAACTAGGTATGACAAACAGTGTCAACTTATGGAATTTACAATGAAATCTTCTCTGTGAATAACACGAGTGTTATTACAAAAATTATAGTTCACTCAATAATTTCACATGACAAAGACTCTTAGAACAGAACCTAATCGGAGAGACATGGTCAACTGCTCCGATGAGAGGTCACTTTCAGACTCGATTATCGGGAGGTGCATAGTAGTGTATACTGGAGTGTATCCGGAGCTCAGTGGACTCCAGGCCTTATGTAATGAGTCAGACAGCCAGGGAAAGACTAAAAGAAAAAAAACAAGAAAGACACAGAGAGAGAAACAGACACAGAGAGGGATGCCATGAGGGGTAGGAGAAACAGGAGGTACAGAAATAGCACACTCAGGCCTGGGTAAAGATCTTACTAGATGACATTTTGACGAGCTCAGTTAAGAAGGGCGGCCACAGCTCTGTGTCACTTTCCTCATTTGTAAATGTCACTGTGTATACGTATCTGACTGCCACGAGATTAAAGACGCACCAGTGATCCCACTCAATTCACAGCTTCGGCCGGCTGGTATTTCCTGAATTCACAAACCTGACGGGAATTCTCGATTAAAGAAAAGGCTAATCTGAAGATGGTGCCTGTGGCATTTTATTCGCAACACATTCTGGTAAATATTGCGACATTAAGATAAGAGCAGAAAATCTGACATATTCCATCTAGGTATGGAATGTAGAAGGAGAAAATGTGAATATAGATCATATAATCATTCACAAGATTATTCAGATTCCTTTAGAATTTGCCATTAAACCCTATGTTGGCAGTTCCATTTGAGTTGCGCCCCTAAATATCTACATCTCGATAAAATACAATTAAAGTTTATTCTATGAACCAATAAGTAGTCATTTACTCATTTCGATACTATTGCGAGTTCGGACTAACCTTTTTGATCTAAATAGCAATGTAGCATCATTGAAATGCTAACTTGGGAAGTGCAAATTACCTATCACGGAACAAAACTTTCCGACGAGTCACAAACAATATTTTTGAAGTCCCTTATGACCCGGGGCCTGCTGGTCTAACTTTAGCGAAATGCACTTAAAGCCAAATCCTACAATTCACTGTGGCGCCACGAGTGATTTTTCAGATATTGTCAATTATCAGTCAAAATTGGTTCCTCGGGATTTATTCTAATTCCAAATGTGTAACTTTAACGTTTTGTCCAGTCATCCAGTCTTGATATATATAAATAAGCCAATTTACATTTACTTGATTTATGAAGGAAATGTACTGAAAAATATGGTTTTCTTTCATTCTTTAAAAAACAAAGACGGTGACCTATGAATTTTAAGATTACATTTGTAGTAATATGCATCTGCCATATGCTGTGAAGGTTTGAGGAAAGTGATGTACATGTTCTATTTTGTGAAAAACAACTTTTTTTAATTTCTTTATATCATATTAAAAAATTATCATAACATCAATTGATCTCTAAATTAAAGATAAGCACGGTGACCCCCGATCTTTAAGTCAGATGTGTGTTCTATTCAAAACTTGAAGATCCTTATATTCCTTTTCCAAGAAATTTACATTGGTTATAATTTTCAAGACAAATTACCTGATATGCCTTTAAATCTACTTTTCCTTGACGTCATTCGAGCTAATATCCGAGCAATTCATGATTACAAAAAAAACCCTGATCACACAAAGCCAATACAGTTAATAAACTTTTCGTTCACAAAGAACTCCTGTATCAGCAGTAACGTGTACTTTTTGTGGGTTTGTTGTTCCTATTTTTAGCCCTCTCAGCTCTCAATGCCTAAACCCGCATCGCATTCACTCAGGATCTATTTAAAGTATGGTGAGCTAATTGGCTATTTATAGGTCGACCTAGTTTGACTACTCCATCCTTTGTTGTCGTCCCAGGACATCGCAGGCTATAAATAGATCTCCTTTGTTTTAGCCCTGGACTGGGTGTAGAGGGAAATTAAGGTGGGTTCAAATGTGAGTTAAACCGACATGAAGTGATGTACAGAATGCTGTCAGTTCAAACGCTAGCATTATCTGTGATATCATAAATCAAAGGTATTATACTGTTATGCATGCTTAAGACACCGAGTTACCGGGAACTATATAATCTGCGTAAGTATGCACTAAATTACTGCCATACTTGAGGTGTTGTGACCTTATAGTCATTTGTTGATACATGGTTCATTCTCGTTATTGATCATGTAGGTGGGTAATAAATACAATGACGACTGGTTTTGTAGACGACTGACCGTAATCTTTTCGTGGTTGATGACGTAATATACTGGCTGTTGCTCAGATATTACTGCGCTTCAAGTACTCTGAGATTACGGCCACTCATACACAAAACCAGATATTATTGTGAATGTCGTCCAGGTATTTGAGACACCTGTGACCTGCAGCCACCATCATGTAGACCACTTTATCTCACCCCTAGAATAAATGTCCATAGGTTTAACATTGGGAACTCGTTCTATATGCCCCTACAAGTTTTGCAGTTCGTTCTCCACGGTTTATATCCCGTGTGTTGTCCATTCTTTAAGTGTGTACAGGGGTGAGATAAATACAGAAAGTAACTCGTTTTGGTCAAAGAGGTCATTCTCCAACTCGTTTGAATGCTATGTGATATTCAATCAGCTTTCGGCTCGTTCATATCAGTCCGCATCAAACTTGTGAAGAACGATGACTTTGACCAAAACTTGTTGGTTTCTTCTTAAGTGTCAGCCATGTGCTGGCATTCAACCAAAAATTCCTGAAGCCAAGTGTACGGCACAGGACGACGTAATAGTGGCAGTCTACCTGGAAACATATGACCAAAGTGTCAACCAAGTCATGAATTAACAGTAGCCTCTGCTGAGGTCTGCCTTCCAAACAGAGGAGGTGTGAAGCGTAGCGCCCCCTATCTTTTTGAGCGATAATAGAGAACCAAAATAAAGCACCGCGAATGCTCTGACAGGCTGCTATACAACTCACCAAGAATCTCTTCTACAGATGTTTTAAAGCGTTTCCAGGGGAAGATACGATACCAAAAGGTCCATAATACTTTGTTTTGTTGCTCCATTGCTTATTTTAGATGTGACATTATTTACAAATTATGCAAATCGACCTGCACTCACTTGACAGGTGATGTAGACTCCTATATGAAAATATTGCAAAAATGGGCTAATTAAGAACAGCTACTACATACAAATTGTTAGAGCTCTATCAAAAATCTTTTCAGATTTTGATAGAGTGATATCTTATCTATTCCAAACCACAATAGACCTCAATAGAGCTCCATGTTTTATGCCTGTTTTGTGTTTTGGAATACTGCCTTATTTCTCACACATATCGCTAGGCTAGGGCTTGCTAACCAGTCAAACCAGCCTTGCCTCAATGATGCGAGTTGTTCTCTGAGATCCTTCCCCATCGATGTCATGATTGAAAGTGGCGCCCTGAGGCCGTCGCGATCGTGTGTATATATATATACATATATATATATATATATATATATATATATATATATATATATATATATATATGTATATATATATATATATGAGTCGGGTCGGTATAGGGGACAGAGCCATTGTTAGTTCACGAAGCAGTCACTAGGTGGTCGGGGGACAAACCTGTATTCTGGCTCTTTGTTCTTACAAAATTCAACTGCCTTTCAATATCTTACCATGGTTCCCTTGACTCTCTACACCCATCCCAAAGTAGGATGAGATAATAACTAAACCCAAGACATGATATTTTCCATACGGAACACTTTATATAAGTATGCGAGCAAGGCTAAAGTTGTGACATTTCCCAATTATCACTCACTTCTTTTCCACCTCCTTTAGTGAAGAACACCTACTCGGGGGGCGTCATGGCGGCGCCCATGGACCATAGGATATATGCCGTATAGGTTATTTTATATATATTTTTTTTTTATTAGTACTGTAAGGAGGTACAAAGGAGGCCTCTGCATGGCAGATTTTCAGGCCACTCGGTATAGTTACATGAAAATTGGTTCTCGACAAAAAAGGATTATGTACAGAGTGATTATGATGATAATGAAGCAAGGTAATGAGGAGTCGTTATATACCTCACCGATAGTTGAGTCTAGCGTGTTCGAATATGACAATCCCGACAGGCTAGTTCATTGGCACTGTGCATATAGTTTGGTCATTGGTACTGTGCATAGAGGTTGCGCTGCGCTTCACATCTTCTCTGCCTTCCAAACAAAAGACCCCTGACTGGCCATTGCGATCAGAGGGAGGAGGTCACCAACTGTGGGTAAGGTGTAGGTGCATTTTCTTTCATATAAATTCTTTATTGATCCATTTGAGTGTACATATCTCCAGTTTAATTTCTTGTTGTATACATATTCAATAAAGCCACAAGTCGTCAGCCTTACGGCTGAATTTCTTCAACTCGTCCAAATAAACCTTTTGGTCTGGGACATCCACACCTATGAGACAGACCCATGAGTGTTTAAGAACATAGCTCACAATAAGTAAGTACATATATGTCTTCGGTTTGTGCTTTAATCTGTAGGGCCAATAAATAATGTCGTTTCTCGCATGGGAATGATATCGCTCCTTTCCAGTAATATAATATAGTTACGCGTGGATATATTTTTTTAATCATAGGTCAAGTAATATTAGGATTCCGAGGCCCATTATACAGGGATTGTTTTAAGGATCTCCTTCCTGGAAAGTGATTTAAACATTTTGTATGTAGGAGTGGACCGTGCAACAGCTGAGATAGAGTTCCAGTATACATTTCCAAAGTATTCCACGCTGTTCATGTAAGCTACACAATTTGGTTTCAGTATGGTTTTCCCAGGTAAATACCTTCAGGGATGCCCTCATTCACCGAAGAGCCGTCTTGGTGTAAATGGTGGAGGATTATGCGCCGGTTGAGGCTTCCCTTCTTTGGTCTGGAAATCGGAAGCAGGACCAGCACCCTCTCATAAGATCTGACACTCTCTAAGTGGTATTCTGTACAAGGTTCTCACTACGCTCTACGGGAGAAGAATTCTTAGCGAACTAGGCTTAGAGAGTTGAGAATCCACAATGGTAAACCCATACATCAATGCAACCCAAAAATTCCTATAATCTCAATGATGTCACCTAGCGGATATACTGTGTACTTTTATTTGGACTAGAATACAGAATACCACTTAGAGAGAGTGAGATTTTATGAGAGGGGTGCGACTACGGTAACCGGACCAATGGAAGGTGCTGGAAAGACCGAGAAGGGCCCCTCTTGAGCTTCTTCTCTACCAAAAATTTCCCAAAATCCCCCCCCCCCCCTTTAGTCTTATTTTTAGGATATTTAATCAGTTTACATTACCAAAAATATACAGAGCCGCATCTCTCTTACTAATGAACAAGCCGAAATAATTTTTCATCATGAAATCTATGTATATATACTTAACCAGACGGAGCAAATATCGCAATGGCCAGTCAGGGGTCTTTTGTTTGGAAGGCAGAGAAGGTGTGAGGCGCAGCGCCCCCTATACGGCATATAGCCTATGATCCATGGGCGCCGCCATGACGCCCCCCGAGTAGGTGTTCTTCAGATATCGGTAAATTAATGGAAATTAGGAAAACTAGAAAGGTAATAAATAAACAAATCAGGGAACATAAAGCAAACATGGTAAAGAAAAAACTAGAAGAACATAAAAAGAACCCTAAAATGTTCTGGAAAGCCTTGAACAAGGTATGGGATCCTCGGATAGATAATACTGGCCTGTATGAAAAAAGTGGAGGTACTGAGGTCCATGACCTTAAAGCTAAAGCCGAAGCCATGAACAAATATTTTGTAAGCATAGGCCCAAGTATACTACAAAAACTTGGTGCCCGAAACATAGACGATACTGGCCTAGGTGATAACGATGAGGGTAATAACGTATTATCTCTAATCGAGGTTGATGAAGAGAAAGTAACTGAAACACTAAGGGATATTGATCCTAATAAGTCAACCGGGATTCCCTACGTAAGTTTGGGCCTACTTAAAAAAATCCTGTTATGCAACCCTGAAATTGTAAAAAACCTAATAAATACTATATTAATCACCGGTAATTTCCCCAAATCCCTACTGCATGGCGTAGTCACCCCGCTACCCAAAACGGGATGCCTATCGGAGTTTGCAAATTGGAGACCTATCACTGTCATGCCATCCATCTCTAAAATAATTGAAAGAGTAATCCAAACCCAGTTAATCTCCCACTTAGAGAAAAATAATTTGATAGACAAACGCCAATTCGGTTTCATGCCCGGCCGATCAACCGGCCAAGCAATTTTCAAAATAAATGTGACTTTACATGAAAATCTAAATAACAAGAGAAGAAGCCTATGCACCTTTGTCGACCTCCGTAAGGCTTTCGACAGCATCTGTCACAACATATTATTTAATAAATTGCTATCTTTTGGTATTTCTAAAAACTTTATAAAACTCATTAAATCGTACCTAAGCCATAGAACACAAACAACCAAACTTGGACATGTTAAATCCAGCGAGGAGGTGGTCACATGTGGAGTCCCACAAGGATCGGTCCTTGGACCGGTCCTTTTTATAATGTTTATAAACGATGTATTCCAGGTGCTAACTCACAGTTCAGTCCTCATGTACGCTGATGATCTGGTCATGGTCATTGGTAACGATAACTATAATACGTCTGTATCACAGATGCAAACTGAGTTAGATAACTTAGTCATGTGGATGGACCGCAACATGCTACAGATAAACACCAACAAAACTGTACAAATGTGGGTCGGGCGGCTTCTCAATGATGTTATCCTCCCAACAAGTACAATAGATGGGAACCTTCTAAAACGAGTAAACAATTTTAACTACCTTGGAGTCATAATCGATAGCAACCTGAACTATAAAAGCCAGATTGATAAAACTATAGGAAGTACTAGATTTAAAATACAAAAACTGCAATCACTTCGTAATATACTCCCCGTTGACATACGAATTACAATTCTGAAGCAATGTATCCTTCCAATTTTTGAATATGTCGATTGCATATACTTAGGATGTACCAAAAGGGATTTGAACAGGCTAAACGTCGCTTTCAATCACTGCATGAGGACTGCTGTGGGTGTGGCAAGAGTACGAGAGACCCCAATAAATGAATTACTTGATAAATGTAAACTCAGATCATTAAACTATCGGCGTATGCTCCACCTAATGATGATGGTATTATGGTGGTCAAATGACCCCACCCATCAAGTGGAACAAGTTGTGCATACAAGACGACAAAGCAAAATCGTCATAAAGATCGACCCCCCAAAAACTGAGCTCTATAGGAAATCCCCACTTTATCATTACCCCTTAACCCGCAACACAAAAGTAGAAAGCAGAGGTTGGGCAAATAAAATTTATTTTAATTTTATGAGCGAGAAGTATAATGGTATCTCTGTATGGGATAAGCTTCCGTTGGTTATCCAAACAGCTAATGACAGTAACCATTATAAAACATATCTAAAAGGTTTTCTGATAGATCACCCCGAGACATGGGATACATAACACGGTATTTACGATAACAGCCCAGCCAGGCAAACCTTCTTCTTTCAAATGTCTGTCCTGTAGCGTCTCCATGTATTGTACGTTTGTCCTGTAATCATGTCCTGTATCACGTCAACCTATATAATGTCCGTCCTGTTCGTCCTGTTGTTATCACTATTAGCATATCTTGATATATTGTTAGACTACGAGGAAGAGCGCCCACATAAGGGTGATTTGTACGTCTTATTTTCCTGAATTAAAAAAAAAAGAAAAAAAAGAAAAAAAAAGAAAATTGTTCTCTGATGACGTAAGCTGGTCAGAATAACTGCTGAGCAGAGACCGGTTATGTACCTCCTTACAGTACTTGAATTTAAAATTTTTTTTTTTTAAATTAAGAGAAATTCGTGGTAATCATACGGCATATACCACATGTCATTCCTGATATATTAACAATTAATGAACACAACCAGCTCTGTTTTGCTCATAAAGAAGTGAGAAAAATCAGCAGGAACATATTTGCGTCGTAGTTCGGTGTTTATAATTCACAACACGCTAGAAGAACGGCGAGGGTGCGACAGAAGTGGAGAGGCACAGTGAGGTCCCTGGATCTGCTTGACATTTAGATTCACTTCCTCAAAGAAATTCTGAACAAGACTCAGGAAACTCTGGGCCCGATATAACACTCAAAGTGTCCCTCAGTGTGAGCTCATGCTGGACTTAATCTCAATTACGTGCATTTGTATTACACAAAACTGGTATTAGAGGCCACCTGGTGGTCAACTATTTGTGTAATTTTTTCGTTCCGTTCTACTCGATTTGCGAGTCCGTGGTGGGAGCAGGTCGACGTAAAGATACGGTTCGTTCAACAAAACATGTACCTGGTGGTAAACTAGTTCACTGTCCAAATAAGTAATTGTACAAGGGACCCGTTAAATAATCTAGACTCGTACATGAAGACTCTTTTCTGTATGCTATAGAGACCCAGGGACGATGTGGGTTAATTTTATTCAACACTTACGGACGACCTTATGGATGGCTGACACTGTTTAGGCGAAAAAACTTAAATGTTATTATACGATAACCCTTTTTCGAGATACAAAAGGGGGTCTTTATGTATAAGCATAGATTATTAAACAAGCCAAAATATTGCCTGTTTGGGAGAGACCTTGAAAATTGGTTCCCTGGTCATTATTCGCACAGTGGAATGGAAAATTTTAGAAGAAAGATTGTTATCAAGTACAGAGTCTCAGCAGGATTTGTCTCAGACAAACACGCTGTGAGTTCCATGAATCCTGTCGTCTGAATCCTGTTAAATGAGAATTTTGTACCAAAGGAGAACTGCCTGTGACTAAGGGAAAGATGTGAAGTACACCCATCTCAGGTACATTAATCTCTACAATGAGCAAGAGGATACCATCGTCATATACGAGTAGATTATCCTGAGTGACTATTTGTGATATTCTCTTGAAGGACGATAGTTGTGGATGTAATCTCTTGAAGGAGGATTACTGCTGCCAATAGATTGTGCCTGTTCACAAAACCATCATTTGGGGCCATCCATGGAGGATGAACGCCGAATTTCCGTAATTTTTTACCCCCTCCATAATCCCAATCTTGTATGCACTGGAACAAAGAAGGAGCTTATGCTACATTAACACCCTCACCCTGACAGTCCTGACAGCCTCAACAGGGCATTGACGGGTCTCTACGGCTATTTCCTAGTCTACCTTAAGTCTTTGGGATGGCAAAACGTAAGTTGACTTGGTTGTCGGGGAGTTCTTGGGGAAAGTTAAGCTAACCTCAACTTACCTTAAGTTGACAGGCTCTATGATCGTAAGTCGACAGGCTTCGGTCAGGAGCAGAAAGAAGAATATCAAATACTTAAGCTTTCTTTAGTTTTTTTACCTATACGACCTAAGAACTGACTTTAAAGATGAATCATGATATATTTTTCACCTAGCAAAGCACGCCGAAGCGCTTGTCTTTGATTTTTGTCTCTTGTATTGTTAACACCTGTTTTGTTATCACCCACCATGTTGGACTTGTTCATGGAAGAACGCTGGTTGACTCCAGCGAATGTACAATTTTGTCCCTTATAAATTTACCTGAATAAAAAAGAAAAGAAAAAAAAGAAGCTTTATTTGAAAACAGTGGTGTATATACAGAGCAAGTCAAAAGAAGTACCCCAAGAATGTTTTCAATAGCATGGACAGAAGAGCACACTCCCAAAAAGGCTGGATTCATGTAAATCTTGTATAAAACAGCACACAAACAAGGAATATTATAAAGCAGTAATTCTCATATGTATATTGACAATAATAAGTGAGTGATTGTCACCATCATCGTCATGAATGCCCTTATTGACATTGTTCGCCTCCCACATAATACACCAAAGAAAAATACCAAAATCACTGAAAACATAGAATCAGCATGAGGTTAACAAATTCCTTTCCGTTGTCTGGTGGATTTCCGCTGTCCTTGTGGGGTGCGGGTAGTCCTTCAAAGTGGATTTTTTTTTTTCTCAAGCAGATCGCTCGTCCACATGCATAGAATCAGCATGAGTTGTAAATACTCTTCTCCTTTGGCAAGGCCCTTGACCCCAGCAGCTTCACCATATCATTCAAGAAGTTGTCACTACAGAGGAAGAAGTATGACATGTCTGTGCTGCCTTCATCAGTGAGGAGATGACACAAAGGTGACAGGCCTACTATCCACTACTCCATACAGTTAAAGACATTTCAGGTATTTGCCCTACTCACAAAACCAAGCTTGTAACCAAGCAGTGCACCTGTTTCCGTGGCGCCTCACTCGGTGAACTGCAACGTCACGATGCAAGCCTGTGCGGTGCTGCACACTATTCTGCTACTGCTTGATAGGAGACGCTATCAGTGTTGCAAATATGCAGACAAGCATCATATCAATTTTGTTCACCATTGTACATTTTATACATGGAGTATGCTGTCTGGGAACTGCCATGGAGTTGTTGTGCACAAAAACGGGAGGAGGACCACGTTCGGCCGTAACTAATCTTAAGTCACCTTAACTCACCTTTCTATTGTGTGTGATCATAAATGAATGAGTCCACAATCATGACCTATGTAATTATATAAAACGTCCTGACCATGCTGTACAAGTCACAGAACGAGATAGTAATTTACGGTTTGTATGGAACGAGGCATTTATGCCGAGTTCCGTACAAATGGTAAATTATAATCGAGTTCTGTGACTTGTATAAGCATGGTTGGACGTTATATATTTACTATATACCCGAAATTTTAAAAAAATCATTAATCTAATTTTTAACAACCGATATGTTAATAAACGTGTTTGGCAAGGTGGTCCGTATTTTAGTGGTGCCAGTGGTGCCAGTGGTCCGTACAGTATTTTTACGTTATATGTCAAAACGGTATGTATTTACAGTAAATACGGCATGGGTTTGTAGTAAATGACCATACATCGAATTGAACTTGTCTGCAACCTGTCGGGCTCAGAACAAAAGTTGATACATGATGGCATGCCGACCAGACCCTGAAAATACAACATCGACCTACGGCAGTCTCAACTCAACACAGTGCACCTTCAGTCGACAGCCTATTTTAGGCCCAGCAGAGAAAAGCCATTCAAATGTCATAAATTTGCATGTTGACTAACGGTTTGTGCAAAATTCACTTCCGTGACTGTCGGGATGATTGTGTAAACGTAGCATTACTCAAAGTTTCTTTGCTCTATAGCACAAAGGAAATATTTCCCCAAATACCATGGTTTTGAATGCCATATATCACAGATTTGAATCGGTATACCACAGTTATGGTTTCTGACGACACGATGCAGTAGAAAATGTACTTTGCCCCTCGGTTGGTTTTAAAGTTATAACGAGGCCAAACAGGTGGCGATCTTGGCAGACCTCGTTCTGATTATAATATACATTTTATTCTGATATAATAGTACCCTGTGTAATGGAAGTATTTTTTCTTTCAAATAATAATGTCCGTTTATGCGGGGTTGTCCCTTACATGGGGTTATACGTTTTTAAATTTCTTTATTGTATTGTGTAAAACATATTGTATGCTTTATAAAAATGGATCAGGTTTAATTTATACAGGATTTAAGCAATGGCACCTTGCAATAATGTAAACTAAGGAAGTGAATGAATGAATAAATAAATAGATCCAATTAAAAGGAATAAAGAAAGAGGTCGGGAGAGCTAGCAGTATTGTGTGAGAGTATATATGGCAGATAAGTTAAACCTCAATAGGGAGGAAAATCCATTCAGAAACGAAGTACGTGCATGTGGGCACGGGGAGTCCTTCATGTGGGGTTCTACTGTATTATATACACACCTTGAACATCATCAGGATCAGCTCAAGTACATAGCCTCGAAACAGTACAGTAGCCTCGTGCCGCGGGTAACGGTTCCAATGGGGGCACCGTGCGGCTAGATTGGCAGCCAACCACTGTTTGTGCTGAGGTACGACATAGGGGTCGGTCGGGTTATATCCCACTTGGTACCTGCTATGTGAGCCTCCATCCAAGTAGTTCTGTTCTATGTAGGCTCTAAAAGCAGAAATACTCGATAAAATTGTTTCGTTATTTAACAAATTGATAATGAAACCTATCTTTATGTTCTTTATATTTTTGTCTAAAATACATATATGAAAGGAGATGATAAAACTTTAAATCGAGTTCGAGTGTAGAAAAAGAAATGCAGTACAGGAAATCTGGGTGGAGAGTAACAGACAGCTGCTGGTTCAAGGTAGCCATAGATTTAACCGGACGAGAGCTAACGTAGTGTAGCTCTGGCGGCCAGTGTACCGTGTGGCGGGCAGGGAGTTTGCATGGACGTACCCGGCGCATACGCATATGTTGTATGCTCCGGGTGGCGCATATGGAAAAATAGTGCGTATGGAAAAATAGTGCATAAATAAAACGAACTGATATTGACATGCCACTTGTCCAGAAAAGGTGGATAATAAATGCAATATAGACTGGTTTCAGATACAAGCGGCCGTATGCTCCGAGGAGATGACGCGTAGTAATATCCGAGCATATGCGAGGATATTGCGGAGTCAATATTGTGTATATCTGGAACATACAGAAATGTTGTATGCTCCAGGTTGCAAAAGCCAGTTGTATACTCCTGTGAGTTGCCCCTGTGCAATATCCTCGCATGCTCTCAGATATTACTACCAGTAAACCAGTCTATATTGTGTCCTTTAATTGGGGTTCTACTGTATAATATACACACCTTGAACATCATCAGGATCAGTTTAAGTACATAGCCTCGAACCAGTACAGTAGCCTCGTGCCGCAGAGACTAGCTTCAGTGGCGGCACCGTGCGGCGGGTGGGGTGGAGGGGGGAGGGGTGGTGTGTGTGAGTGGCGTAAGGTGGCGTGCTGCCAAGTCCCGAGACGAACCACTCACCGACCAGCTCGCCGATCAATACCAGGGTACTGCACTGCCAGCCAGCCAGCAACCAGCAGCCGCCGATGCCAGCGCTGCAAGCGGCGGAGGCGCGAACGAGAGAGGGACGCATTGAACGGACTGGAGGTGTCTCTAGTAGATGGGCGAGGAGGAGATAGGAGGACAGTCGTGGTGTCGTTACGCTGCCACACACCCTGCTGCTGACCAACTGCAGGACTACCTTTTACCGTGCATACCCTCAGCAACCTCAATCGGAGGCAGGATTCACAAGAATTGAAACCCAGGTAAGGTACAGTGTGTTAGCATTTCGTTTTAAAGAATGGAGAGGGAGAAAGGAAAGGTTGGGTTCGATTTACAAGCACGCAGCTTGCCAGGGCAGCGCCAGATGCATTGTGGGGGGACGCGGGTATGCGGAAATGCTGCGGCAGACGACATTTTGCGAGGTTCTGCAGCTCCCTTCATGGGGGGAGTCAAGTGTGCACGTAGGGCCCTGAGTGTAGGGGAGAAAGGAGTCGATAACCTCCGTAGGTGTGCTGTGTTGGGTGGGCACATTAAGGTGAAGGCTTTGTAGATGGAGCATAATATCAAATAGCATTGTGCATGGGTTAACAGTTATAGTAGGAATCTAAAGTATATTGTATAGCGACCGGGTACAATATATAGAACAATCTAGGTTGATTTACTTGGACTATTATGCGGAAATTGAAGGTATTACGTGGGTACAAATGATATATATATATATATTGCGTAGATATAGCAAATTATCTTAATTTCTATTCTTATTATTTATTCAATGTCAAGGATAAAATTTATAGCTGTAATATGCGTGTGTGACTATAGGGCAGTGCATTTTTATTGTGAGCATCTGAGGATCATATATATGTATATATATATATATATATATATATATATATATATATATATATATATATATATATATATAAAACATAAATGGTTTCGAGAATCATTATCGAGAACTATGTAGATATACGGTGGAGGATTTGGTACAGTCTGACAGCTGGGTAGGTAATTGTCATAGCATACATGTGCAGGGTGTAAGGTGTAAGGTGTGGCACACATATGTTGGTAGTCGGGTCAAAGAGAATCTGCCATGCATGCTCTATATCGACGTGCACATCGCACATTAGATGTGGTATCAAATAATATCTACAAGAGTTAATGAGTTGGATTGTTTACATTACATTCCTGTATCTTTTTAAACTAAAATGACTAATTACGCATTCTTAATTGGATATCGGGGAGTGTACGTTGGATGTGGTATCAAATAAAAACTACAAGTGTTATTGACGTGTCGTTTTTGTTTTGAATTACTTTCTTATATCTTTTAAAACTAAAATGACTAATTACGCATTTTTAACTGGATATCGGGGAGTGTATATTCATATATTCCTTAACATTCCACGGGTAGGATAAGACACCACTCGTATTTTCTCCCATAAACTCAACATCAAAAACTCGTAATCAATGCTTATGAACTGTTGCAAACAAATAATGGGGGATGATGTAATCAATTAGTCAGTGATAGGGGTGAGAGAAAATCTGAACCACACTCTATCCATAGCAAATGCATCCTGTGCCATACGCTGTTATACGTACCGTCTGTGTCATATTAATTTGGTACTACATCTAGTTACCATAAAGTATGTGACTCTAGGCATATCATGAAAACTTGACGTTACTTCTGAATAATATCTCGAAGAGATTTACATAGTTATGTATCTCAGCCTGACAGAATTGTGCTGTAAATAACGGCAACCTCATGTCATTAGGTACGACCTACAGGTACCCTGACACAGTCCTGTCTAAATACTAGAAGAAGCTCGATATAAATGAGAATGTATTATTCACCTAATACATAGTGTCCATAGGAACTACATTGGCAGTGTGCTGCTTTTGCAACCCTGAGCATACAACATATCCGTATGCTCCGGGTTGTGAAAGCAGCGCATACGGAAAAATACTGCGTATGAAAAAAATAATGCGCACCTAGTTGAACTAACATAAGTACCCGACTTGTCAGGAAAAGGTAGATGAAAAAATACAATAACGACTGGTTTCAGATAAAAGCGGTTATATACTCCTCCAAGCTGCCTCTGAGCAATATCCTCTCATGCGCTCGGATATTGCTACGCGTCAACTCATCAAAGCATACGATCGCTTGTATCCGAAACCAGTCAATATTGTGTGTATATTCAGCGTATATTATGATGAATGTTATTTACTACCAGCGATTGGGGCATACAGTGCACGACTGCAATTTACAGCGAACAGGCAATCACTTAGATTATTGGATACGCTAGATTAATGTAATATGTATGTCAGTTGTATTTACCGTCACGGGCCCACGTTATTATCTAGCGATAAATGCGGTAATACATGGGAAGCAGCAGCAATTGTGCAATATTCTCTGTTTTGCGACGTGACCCATTCGTTATTGCCCATAGCTTTTTTATGCAATTGGTCAGTCATCTACTGCCTGTCAGCAAGAAATACAATAAGTAGCTTTACTGTGTAGGGGACATAGCTATTGTGTCATGGAGATGGCCATATTGCCCCCCAACACTTAACACAGTAATAGTTGGCAGGTCCAGTTATCAATGGATTTTATTCTAAAAACATGTTTTGGTTTGTCAGAAAGGGGTTTTAACCTCGTCTCAGAATTATCTATAGATTATGACAGTAAAAAATAGTGGTTGTCCCCCAACTACAGTGACACTATTTTACAATTTCCTGTGCCCTATATATGGGATTTGCTGCGCAATATCCTGTGTTTTGTGGCCAGAGAAATTGATTATAGCTAATATCCTTTACACGTCAGCATGTTTTCTGCCGGAGAGCAGGATGATGAACAGTTCGTGTAGATATCTTTGTCCCATAGGCTTAACATCGGGAACTCATTCTCCAATCCCCTGCGAGAATCGCAGGTCATTTTCCATGGTCTATATCCTGTGTTTCATCTATTTTTGTAGTGTGTACAGCGGAGAGATAATTAAAGAAAGCAACTCGTTCTGGTCAAAGAAGTCGTCCTCTGGCTCGTTTGAATGCTATGTGATATTCACTCGGCTGTTACCTCCTTTTTTTTAAAATTTACGGAAGATATTACAGACAGTCTGCCTAGTGGCAGATTTGTGTGTCTACAAAGAACAATGTCTATACAATACAAAGAGTACATGTATGTTGGTCATCTAGTGCATAATTGATTTCAGATGAAGTGATGATATGAGATGAGTTAACATCAAAGTTTCTAGACCTCGTTCATATCACTCCCGCCAAAATCATGGAGAACAAAGACGTTGATCAACACTTTTTGGTTTCGTCTTTAATATATAATCGCCTTCAAATTCAGGTAAAGATCGTCAGACATAGCTGCCCCCCCCCCCCCCCCCCCCACTCACGTCATACAGAATGAGGTCATACCAGACGTGTAATGGCTGTTCTAGATGTCTCCTAATTAGATACCACCACACACAGGTGTTCCTGTTGTGCAGACTTCCCTGACGAGGACGACAAACAAATGCTTCCTATTCCCACTTAGTCTCTGCTCTCACAAAGACGTGGTTGTTGGATCCAAAGAGTTGTGTCCTTTGTGTTGACATTGAATCAGGAAATATCAGGAAAGAGTAGACAGCACGGGTGGTCTGCGGAAGGTTGGTAGAAATAAATTGGCCATATTTGTTGCTGCAACATTGTTTTAGGAGACATTGTGCTGTGATTTCTAATATATTTCTTGCTGGTACCAAGAGTATGATCGTTCCTTTTGAAACGAGCGATAATGTTAAGATGTAGATTTCTTATGAATTCTTTGTACCCAAGGGAAGTACTAAGAAGGAACCTCATCAAGATCCGTAGATACTGAAGATATGCCATGAGTTTCGGTTGTGCAGTAATATCATGAGGCAGATCGAGATTATGTAGCAAACCAAAATGAATGGCGTATTTTCAGTGGCTATGGATCGAGTGCGGTTCACTTTTTATATCACCCCTATCATTGACTAAATAGCTAACATTTATGATACCATTCCTCATTGAATATTGTCTTAAAAATACTTCATGGGCGTTGAGAACGGGTTCCCAATATCCCTATTACCTACACATACTGCCCGCTGCTATATATGACGTATCTATAGCAGTACGTCACACTGTGACGTACGGGGAATGTAATCACGTGATTAGCTAGGATTTCGGTATGTTTCGATAATACGAAAACGGACTGACTTAGTACGTCAAAATACTTGGTAAAATTATAAATCAGATAAATCCCTCTGCTTTTGATATCGGGATGTACAGCGTATTTTTGATATACGACGACAGGTAGCCGGTTTCCGTATAATACCATCACGGACCTTCGACGATGGTGACTGGAATCCGTTTCTCCTCTGACTCACAGTCTGATTCATCCTGTATGCGGAATTCCGGAACAGCGAGGGTATATTTACTTCTATTGTTTTACCCCGGGAAAAAGCATGGACGTCAATGGCACCCACGGGTCGTCAATCCAGCATGTATGAGATGGGATGGGTGCTATTAGGCACTGCTGACTGTGTGTTTATGACATATACGGGGTTGTGGGCACACTAAAATACGCATGAATAGGGGTATTTTTTTTCTCAATAGCAGCATTGCTCTTTTTAGTTTCTTTCGATCCTATATGCCATCATCCTCTAACAGTCTGATGTCAGTATATGACCTCTAGCTAAATAAAACCTTTCAGATATAAAAACTGTGGTATACGGATCCATATCTAAGGTCTACTGCCTAAGCTATGGTATACGGGGGGAAAAATTCTTTGTGCAATAGAGCAAAGAAATAGTCCCTACTGTTATACTCTTTCATATGGCAATTATTGGGTTTGATTTATTCGAAAAGATGGATATTAGATGCAACAAAAGATGGGTTGCTAGCGCTCGTGGATTACTACGCGTCAGCCTCTTGCGTTTTACGGCCGCCTGTCCACAAAACCATCGATTATTGTCTATATAAATGGGTTGGGTACTGATATATATCATGCGATGGAAAAGGTTATGACAAGAGTAAAAACTCATTGGAGTATGAATGTGTCAATTAAAGACCTTAGAAACATAATGAGTTCAAAAGTACATCTTAAATTAGTCACTGTTTGACGTATTCGTTTTTAGCATATGTGAATATTATTTCCTTTGTTTTCATGATTCTGAGTTGCTTTTATTATCTTAAAAAATCAAATTGGACTTTCTAAGCAGATAAGTTGGGCAGCTGCTGAGTGTCATTCATCTTTATTACCTACCTTTGAACCTTGGTTCTTGGAGTTCTGTTCGTCTACATACTTTTTGTATACATTCACACGTAATTAGATCGTTCCCGCCAGTTAGGTAGTTTCATTATAATATAGCTTAAATCCATGAAAAACACGAAATCTCGCGAAATGGCGTTAGATTTCGTTAATGAGACAACGTGCATCACAGTGGGCAAGTATTTAATATATACTACAACCCCCATGAGAGGATAGTATCTGATAGGTATATAATACATGTAATGCAATCGACAGTATACATGTACCTATTGCCTATGGTGGAATAATACGGTACGAGAACAGTATATGTGCTGGGTGTATTACATGTATTGACAATACTGGGAATCCCATTCCAACGATCCTATATCCTATTTTTAGAGACCAAATCATTACCGGTCAATATCTAGGGACTTGACTGTATAGCTTGGTCTATAAGGCAATTGCCGTTATTTTGATTCCATGTGGAGCATCCTTAATACTAGGTTTACACTGGGCCACAGTGGCCACGGCAGCCAGGTTTCATCAAGACGTAGTGTGTCATTGCAGATGGTCACAGAGCCATAAAGTCCCTGGCGGCTCTGGTTAAGAGACGTTTAAGAGGTCTGTTATGTCCATCATTCCCTGTACTGCCAGCTGCGGTCTGTCACGTCCCTCACATTCTGTCCATTGTTACCTACGTTTAGTCACGTTCAGTCACGTTGTGTGAGGCTCATCACGTCTCATGAGGGTCTTGTACATTTTTCATTAGCACCGTGACTGCCAAGTCAAATCCTTTTTCATTACAAAATTCGTCCATGACACCCATGTTCCAAAGTTTAGCTACGTTTGCCAATGGCGGTTCATAACGTTTTCTGACGTTTCTCTCGGCATGCCACTGTCCTTTCACAGTGGCCCTAAACGTCACCCCGTGGCCCAAATGTAAACCTAGCATAATACCCTTTATCAAAAGAGTGCATGGATAAGAAAACATATTTGCTATATAAATGAGAGTACATCAATGTCAATGGAGTTTCTTTTTGTGAATAAATTCGACTGTCAGACAGGATTACTTTAATGATCACAGAATACAAATGACATGGAACGAATTTCCACATAGAAGGAAGACCCCTTAATAAAATTTAAATATAGCAAGAATTTCATTAAACAAAAGAATGGTCTCTCTCGTGAATAGATGCCTACATAATATATGTGTCTCTATGTCTCTCTGCATTTTCGTAAACGCAGACGTAACAATAACATTTTGACCGCCGAGTAATTCACGAAGCAAAGCTGAGTGAATTACGTAGAGGTCAAACGAGATCAGGAACATCATTAATCAATGAAATAAATCACCCAATTAGCCATTGAGTATTAGGTACACTAACTTCAAGGCCGTGGAGTACGATAAATGGATTTGAAAAAAAATGTATATATACGGTACACATGCCTACACCTCTAGCATGGTACGCTCTACGTCTATGTGTTCACACCATATATAGGCAGGTGGTGGTACCGTCAAATCAATACGACCACCAGGGTGTTTACAAACAAGTCCGCCATTTCCCCAACTGCCTAACAAGGCCTTGGTGCAGCACACCGCTAACCTTGAGGTCCCGGCTGTGTATAAATTACCCGTTTTCCACTGGCATGGCACCGATTAAAGGGGGATGTCCACCAACCATGACAAAGCTACGACAAGTGCCGACATGAAAGTTCCTATCGGTGCCTTGTCGCAGCCTTGTCGTGAGAAGAGCAGTGCCGGGACAGTGGTGTCGGGGCATGTTGTAGACGTTGCTGGTTGCGGTAAAAAAAGGCGCCCATGGTTCCGACACACTACGACAGTGATATCAAGGAAACCACAACACTCCATGACAAAGGTCCAGTCGTAGCAAAAATCGAACATGTTCGATATTGTCGTAGCCTCATCGGAAGGCCCCCAACAGGCCCCCAACAAGCTACATGTCGCAGCCTGTCGTGGCCCTGTTGTAGCCTCTTGTCGGGAACTGGGATCCACCAACCACGACAAGGCTACAACAAGGCTTCCAATCGTAGAGCTGTCATGAACCTTGTCGGAATGCCAGTGTCGTAGCCTTGTCGTGGTTGGTGGACACCCCCTTTAAAGCGGGCGTCCATCTACCATGACAAGGCTACGACAATGGGTTCCCGACAAGGTTAGGACAAAATCTAACATTCTTGTCAGCTCTTGTCGTAGCCTTGTCGTGGTTGGTGGATGCCCGCCTTTATTGAGTTCTCTTAAAAGTCGGTTATTGGTGTCCAACGACTGCAGGTAGGTACCTAAATATCGGTGAGGGTGTAGTGTATATATAAGGCCCATTCCCATTGACAGACGAAAACGGTGTAGATTTTTTCAGTTCTCCTAATAGCCCATTTCCATTGGCCATCACCGATATACAGTTAGGAACCACCGAGGGACCTTCAGCACTGCTGACACAAAAGGTAAATGGGATGTAAGGATATCTAAAAAGATCTACACATCTACAACAAAAGGGTAGTGGCCTTATTGAATAATCTATGCACAAATAATCGGTGAACCCTTCTCTGCATGTCTCTTTCCATTCACCGATCTTGCTTCGGTGGTTCCCGACTCCGATTGGTGGCGAATAGTCGGCCAGTAGAAAATGGCTTATAGAAGGTGTCTGGGGAAGTGTCTAGCATACTCAGTAATGAATTTTAGGTTGACTCGCATAGGCCATGCCGCAGGTGGTTGACACACACAATAACTAATGAACTGATGACGCTGGGTAATGCACGAGTGTAGCGATTACGTCTTCACCATTGTTTACTGAAATTATCACTCAACTTACGAAATAAAACGACATGTCTGTGATTTAAATTCAAAACATTGATATTTATATCCAATGCCATTAGCATTTCCTATGTTGAACCGATCGTTCTCCCAACATTATCTCTGGAGCCATGTAAAGGTTCTACGCATAGACTAGAACTCTGTTTGAAGATTGCATTTTTCCATAAACAACGGGGCCGAGGCCCGTAATGTATGTTTGTTAAGTCTGTGACCCTCGGGTGTAATATCTACAGGCTAGGAAGCCATAGCTAGTAGTCTACTGCGGCCCCTACTTTCGGAACGGGGACTTTGCAATAGACGAGTCATAAAATGTGCGGCCAAGACGGCTCCCTGTGAGAAGCGTCAGGCAGAGAGATGCGTCACGACGCCCCTGGTGACCGCCATGGCGCTTTATTACAGTCTATGCATGAGGCGCCGGACGGTATATGGGAGAGTGTGAGAGTGGGTGTGTGAGTGAGAGTGAGGGGGATGTGGATGAGTGTGGGAGAATGAAGGGGAGTATGGGAGAATGTAGGAGAGCGTGGGAGAATAAGGGGAGTATGGGAGAATTTAGGAGGGCGTGGGAGAATAAGGGGAGTATGGGAGAATTTAGGAGAGCGTAGGAGAATAAGGGGAGTATGGGAGAATGTAGGAGAGCATGGGAGAATAAGGGGAGTATGGGAGAATTTAGGAGAGCGTGGGAGAATAAGGGGTGGGGGTGTAGGAGAGTGAAGGAGAGCGTGCCAGGGTGTGGGAGAGAGTGGAGGAGTGTGGGAGAGTGTGGGAGAGTGTGGGGAATGTGGGAAAGTGTAGGAGAGTGTAGGAGAGTGTGGGAGAGCGATGGAGAGTGTAGGAGAGTGTAGGAGAATGTGGTAGAATAAGGAGGAGTGTTGGGGAGTGTAGGGGACTTAAGGAGTATGTGGAAGGAGTGTGGGGGACTCGGGGAGGTATCGAAGGGTATGGGAGATTTTTGGGGTATGTGGGCAAGTGTGAGATAGTGTGAGATAGTGTAGGATAGTGTGGGAGAGTGTTGGAGAGTGTAGGAGATCGTGGGAGAGTTTGGGAGGGATGGGAAGTGTGGGGAAGTATGGGTGAGTGGAAGATAGTGTGGGAGAATGTGGAAGGGTGTAGGAGAGTTTGTGAGAGTGAGGGAAAGTGTGGGAGGGTGTAGGAAAGTGTGGGAGAGTGTGGGAGAGTGGGAGAGTGTGGGAGAGTGGGAGAGTGTGGGAGATCCTGGGAGAGTGGGAAATCTTTTCGGAGAGTGGCATAGAGTAAGGGGGAGTGTGAGAAAATGTTGGAGAGGGTGGAAGGTGTTTGAGAATAAGCGGGAGTGTGGGAGTGTGTAAGAGAGTGTGGGCGAGTGTGGGCGAGTGTGGGAGGGCGTTGGGGAGTGTGGGAGAGTTTGGGAGAATACTTGAGAGGGAGGAAGAGTGTGGGACTATGTTACCTTTTTTTTAATCAATAACGAATCTACCTATCCCAAGTCTTTCTTCCCTGCTCTCCTTCATAGTGTCTAGATAGCGCGAGTTAGTTACCCTCGCTAGTATTCTTCTTCACCCATCTATCAGACATGTTTATCAACCAGGACTAGTTAACTGGGTGCTATGGAGATGTATGCGGTGTTTGCGCGCAGAGAGGGTAGATTGGGTATTTCCCCAGTGAGGATGGATCACTTCTGCGCATGGCGAGCTGCGTCTCATCCACTATTCATGTGCGCCTGCGCAAAGCTCCACCAATAAGGTTCACCGTTATGAATTGAGCACGTCGTTGGTCTGTAATAATGCTTCCAGGACAAGCGCTCATGAGTGGTATGCTGATACCTGCATTTTGTAATTGGAATGGACACACCCTTTGTCATTTCTTTTTCTTTCCTTTATTATATATATATATATATATATATATATATATATATATATATATATATATATATATATATATATATATATATATGGGTCCATTTTAGCCTCGCAGGCCTGTCTTCCTTCTGGCCAGTTATATATATATATATATATATATATATATATATATATATATATATATATATATATATATATACTAGGAGGGTGATATATCACCTAAACTGGAGAGAGAAAAATGAAACAAAGATATCATCATTCTGTATATGTCTAGTTTGTAAATTTCAGCTTTTAGTGTGTGTGGAAGCTTGGTCAATAAGCTTGTATCTCTTTGCAATGTGCGATTGAAACATTTCTTGGTTTAGAAGATGCTTGAGTTTCCTTAGAAAAAGCTGAAAGAAATATTTATTATTATGCTTCATTGAAGATTTTCCAGTATATAACATCTTTAAAAAAATAAAAGGCGGACCTTTATTTCGTAATCTTTTTCCTGAGAATTGTCAACATCAATAACATGCGCAATATCATCAATTCACCTTTTAAAATATATACATATCCATATAATAATTGTATAACATCTGATCCCAGCTTCCAACGATACCTTAATGTCATGCTATGTGTTTGGTATTGTTCATGGATGAACACTTTTCTATACTATCTTTTTTCATACGAGCTTGACTCTTCTTGTCAAGTGTCAATTTGGATGGAGTAACAATGAACAATCAGATATCCGTATTTGGCTACATATATGCGTTATCCATTTGAGAAGAAAATGTTTATTATTACACTTACAATGTCTGTTATAAACATACTAACATTTTGGTGGTAAGCCTCGTCATTCCATTGCCTCCCCTTCCTATATTGTAAACTTCATGAGGTTGCTAGAATTCTTCCTTCCACCCTCTATTACGTGCTCCAATCCTTTGCCAATTATCTTAAATCCTTCAAATTTTATGTTGCAGGTTTCTTCAGCGATTCCCAGAAAGGAAACCGGATATTGACCCCCATCCTCACCCCACACACGAACGCAGACGCGGACATCCGGGACACCAGTCGTCAATAGGCAGCGTCTGACGTCACTTCCGATACCGGAACCGGAACCAGAAACAGGCGGAAGTCCAACAGGATCCACAGTTGTCTCTGTATTATCGCCTCTGAGGATTAGAGACAGCACCATGGGAAAACGCGCTCACAATCTGCTGGACAGTATTCGCGGGGAGGATCGTACTAATGCCTCCTACAAAGCCAACCCGTACATGACGCCCTCGCTGGCGCCGCGGCGGTGGAGTGCCTGGATGTCTAACATCTTCATCGCGCTGGCCTTGGTGGTGGCGGGCATCGTACTGCTCGTCATCAACGCCGACCTGAGCGCCGAGACCGGGCGCGAGTTCTACATCGGCGGCTGGGCCTGCATCGTCGTCGGCGGCGCCTTCCTCCTGCTCGGCTTCTGCTGGTACAAGAACATCCAGAGCCACGAGGAGGCCGAGAAACTCGTCGACGATCTCCCCGACGTCGACGACCGGATGCAGTCGCCGACGTCGCTCAACACCAGCACGACGCGACTCAGCGAGGACAACGAGACCGGAAGTGTGTCCACCGGAAGGAACGGGTCGCCGCCATTGTCGCCGCCCAAACTCCCCCCGCCTATGACGTCAGCGATGCGCACGCACCCGGATGTGAAGCGGCCGATCGTCGGGCAGGTGCGCTTCCAGCAACCACCGGTGTTTCAGTACAAATAACCGCTACGATAAAAAAAAAAGTCTTACTTTTTAAAATGAACAAAATAAATATCATTTATCGGAAATGGATGCGGTAAGATAATTGCCGTTATTTAAATGTATTTAGCATAATCATCTGATAATCGATATGGAAGTATCATACATATATGCGTATATATATGTACATTTTTTCTCTTCTATTTGGACGTTTCCATATTGCCTAACGTACACGTACATATATCTATATATATCTTATGACACGCAAGGATACATGTATGTCTGAAGAATATCGCCAAGGGATGAGTGTGCCTGAAGGACACACAGCAAAAAATGTACATTTTATGAAACAAGTGCTCATGGTTCCACGTTTTACCGCTGTCCTCGCAACGTTGTCCGCGATATTTGCAGGGCCCCGTTCAACTGTGATTTATTTACACACGATTGGTGAACTGTATATATACATTTACGGACCATTTAGGTTTGGCTTTTTGATACATTGCTATTTCTTTTACAACGATATGCAAATTTCCGCAGCAGGACATCTCCTTTCTGCTATTATCGCTCGGTAGGAGTTCAACCACCCACAATTCCGTGCGCCGAGTCTGCCCTGTCACGTGTGTTCCTTTTTAAATGACGCACAATTGTTGATGTTACCTGGCATTTATGTGTACAAGGATCGTTGCGAATTTCTGTCGTTTAGATGTGCCCATAACAACACTTTCTCACAACTCACGGTCGTCTTGGTACCTGACCTGGGATTAGGTTTACTGAGGAGCATCGGAACACTCTTAGCACACTTGAAGTGATGCCACTTATTATCATACGAAACGTTCACAGCAGTAGTAGTAGGAGAAAGGACGACTTGACATTGCCAGCAAGATCTTGTCCTTTCGATTCCCCACTATCATGGAGTAACATAACGAAGATGGTTTATGAGACAGTATCAAGTAACGAATGGAGTTCATCGCACGGGTAAGTTTGTTGTTTCTACTCATTTACTAATGTTTTCATAGCAGCAAATTTAAATTTTTTCCTGACTATATTTGAGATATATAATTCCTTATTGCTGGCACAGCTACATTAGGTTGACCTCATTGATACATAGTCATTGTAGCCATTCACACAACAGTGGTCTGTTTCTTTGCTCCCATGATATTTTTGATTTTCTAAAAGATTTTATGATAATAATTTAGATACATATCTAAACTGACTCGATCATGATTCAGACATATTGGCAACCTTTTTCTTTTCTCTATACAGAAAGTCTCGGATCGGTTAGACTGGTAGTTAGTTAATCTTAAAGGCATGTCGTACAAGTTGGCTCGAGCATTAAAAACCAATGCCATCTTCCTGAAAATTGAATATCATGATTTCTAAGTGTTTTAGAACACATATATCACTTTTTGTTATTTATATACGATTTAATATTATGATAGTTTTATAGTAGAATATATATAAAATCTAAAACGTTGTTTTTCACAATGTAAAACACGATGCAATTTCTCTCAAACACTCACAGAATATAGCAGATGTATCGTACTACATATTTAAATTTCAAAATTCATAGGTTACCGTTCTTCTTTTTGAAAGAATTGAAGAAAACCATATTTTTCAGTACATTTCTCATGTAATTCAAGCAAATGTAAATTTGTATATTTTGCCTATTGAGATAGGACAAATTGCACAAAATATTGAATTTACTGAATACTTAATTAATTGAATTAGAATGACTCACAAAAAACAGATTTGACTGATAACTGGCACTATCTAAAAATCCTCAGGTGGCGCTTCTGCGAATTTTAGGATATACCTTTAAGTGATCTCAGTATTGGTGGACACCACATGGACATTCAAAATAGACGGGAACATCTGGTGATGAACTATCACTTAGAGGGAATTCCATCTATTTCCATCTAATTTGTGCCGCATCTCTGGTGGTGAACACCTGACATTCTGGATATAGAATTGGTCAAACGTCTATTTATATGAAGTGTTCTAATCTGGTATTGAGTTGCGTGTGTGTGGTTATTGATAGGGTTCTACGAGCGTTTGCTGAGTCACGGAAGACGTTCCGCCATCTTGAAATATACGTCACGTAATCTAGTGGGCGTGTCATGCGCAAATGGGCGACAATTATTGACTTTAGACAAACTGGGCTTGTCAATGAGGTATTTGTTCTTGATAAGACCGCCAATAAGTGGATTTGTAATACAAAGTGTTGCATGTGGTAGTAGTGATATCAATCTCACCACACACAGGCTATGTGTTATTATTCCGAACATTATTATGATAAAGTGGCACAGGGAAAGGGCAAATTCTTTTTTTTTCATTGATATAAGTATAGAGATCATTCTTTCTTTCCTTTTATCTCACCCCTGGTATTTTGTTTTCACATAGACTTAACATTAATAACTCATACCCAATGCTCATGAAGTATTTGAAAAAGAATTCAATGGGGGATGAATGTAAGCCAATTAGTCCGTGATCGGGGTGGGATCGGACATGGGGTAAAATCTAAACCGCACTCCATCCATGGTGACTGAAAATATGCCATTCATGTCGGTTGCGGAGTTATCTCCCGAGGCAAGGCCGAGTGAGATTATGTAGCAAACCGAAATTCACTCTTAACCCTTAAAGGACGCATGATGCCTGGAGGCATCACCGCACTAAAGACGCATGATGCCTGGAGGCATCACCGCACTAAAGACGCATGATGCCTTGAGGCATCATTGTCCCAATATTAAGAAAAATGTTTTAACAAAGAAATAATAGAGCAATATTCATGAAATCTTCAAAAAATGTAGATATAATACCATATTTAGTATTTCTATTAAAAAGAAATAAAATATTTATGATTATGTATCATATTGCATGATTACAAACTAGGATATCAGTTTTAACTATTATGTGGCCGTCCTGTAGCCAGACAGACTGCCACCAATATCCGTCCTTATGGGAGTAGCTGGACCCAAGGCAGCCGTCCTTAAAGGGTTAAAAGGGGGGAAAATATCTGTTCCAAGCAAATTGATTGCTCAAGGGGGTGTCCCCCGAAGCGGAGTGTCCCGGAAGCAGGATTTTACTCCATATCTTACCCCTGGTACAAATTCAGGAATACCATTAGAAAATTATTCAACAATCACATAAAGCGACAATACTACGCCACCTTCACGGTGGAGTGAGTGTGAGATGACATCATTTGTGATTGACAATCAGCGGCCCAGATTTCAGAGAAAAGACAAAACATCAACATTGAGATTTAAACTTTCCTAACTGGATTTGCTACGAAATTTCAATTATTCTGATTTTGTGATGCTATTTAATGTTATTAATGTCCAGAACTGTACTGTAATCATAAATTACATAATACTCCATTCGTTTGGATGCACTGAAGTTATCACTTAGCTTTGCCTCAATGACGATTGCTGCGCATCCAAATTCGTGGAGTATTGAGTAATTATTCGATTCTCAATCCAGTTCTATATATAAACATAAGCCTAATTCCACTTGCAGATTTCAAAGGTCCATGGGATGGACGAAACTAAAATAAGATCATCCCATTCATAAAGGTGCTTTTATCCCCTTTTAACTATTATTAACCAACCAACCAGCCCCTTCACGTTGAATAACGCTGATCGGTATTCATAAATATTCTATGTTATGCCTGTATGGAGCAACTCGCTTTTAACGGCTACAAAAAGCCAATAATTAGTAATAATATGCTTGGTCGCTTATTGGATTATTGTAATAGATAATCATATGATTGGTTCCCACAGAGGGTCCCAACAGTAGTAAGAAGTGTGATATATAGAGAATAATCGATGATTTTTTGGATAGGGAGCAGTAAACCACGAAAGGTTGATGGGTAGTAATACACAAGTGTCAGCGAGTGCATTACGAGGTGAACCGTGAGTGCATGGTTTATTACAGAGCGGCCTCCACATGAGAATGGTTATTAACCCTCTAGAATACAATTCACTTTCGTATGTCGAAGCATGTTAGTATTGGGCAAACGTGGACCAGGATGATGAATGGTGGAGGTGACAGTTTGTGAACATGCTAATTCTGATGGATGGCTGTAGAAGTGTCTGAGCCCCTCCCACTACTCTCTCCCATACCCTCCCTCCTCCCTCTTCCATCCCCCTCCACCAGCCTTTCCCATACCCTCCCTCCTACACCCCATCCCACCCCATCCCACCACTATCTCCCACACCCTCCCTCCTCCCTCCACCCTCCTCCCTCCCCCGTCACCAACCTCTACCAAACCATCTCTCCTCATTCCCATTCCATCCCCCTCTCGCCACCTTCTCCCACACCGTCCCTCCTCTACCCCATCACCACCCTCTCCCAAACTCTCCCAAACCCTCCCATCCCATCCCCTCCCACCAACCTCTCCCACCCCCTTCCACCTCCACCCCATCTCATCCCCCACCCACCACCCTCTCCACCACCCTCCGTCCTATACCGCATCCCATGCCCCTCTCGCCACCCTCTCCCACACCCTCCCTCCTCCACCCCATCCCATCAACTCCAACCACCCTCTCTAACACCCTCCCTCCTCCAGCCCATCACCACCCTGTCCCAAACCCTCCCTCCTCCACCCGATCCCAGCCCCTCCCACCACCCTCACCCACACCCTCCCTCCAAAACCCATCCCATCCCCCTCCCACCACCCTCACCCCATACTATCACTCCTCTACCCCATCCCATCTGCTCCCACCACCCTCTCTAACACCCTCCCTCCTCCACCCAATCCCATCCCCTTCCTACCGCCCTCACCCCACACCCTCCCTCCTCCACCCCATCCCATCCCCCTCCCACCACCCTCACCCAATACCCTCCCTCCTCCACCCCATCCCATCCCCCTCTGGCCACCCTCTCCCACACCCTCCCTCCTCCACCCCATCCCATCCCCCTCCCACCACCATCACCCCACACCTTCCGTCCTCTACCCAATCCCATTCCCCTCTCGCCACCCTCTTCCACACCCTCCCTCCTCCACCCCATCCCATCCCCCTCCCACCACCATCACCCCACACCTTCCGTCCTCTACCCCATCCTAACCCTTTCGCCACCCTCACCTCCACCCTCCCTCCTCCACCATCCCACACCCTCCCACCACCCTCTCCCAAACCCTCCTTCCATTTTCTCCTTCCCCTCTCACCACCTGCTCCCACCCCCTCCCTCCACCCTCTCACACATCCTTCCTTCCCCGTTCCTCCATCCCCCACTATCCTCTCACGCCCCCTCACCCGTCCAGCCCCCCCCCCCCTCCTCCATCCCTCTCCAGACCTCCACGTGATAACGCCAGGAACCAGCGCCGCGGTCATCGTCTCGCTGGTTGCCCACTAGTGCTGGTACCTTCGTGTCTGCTCCTCCCAATAACGTCACCAGACTGGGTACCAGCCGAGCGAGCCGAGACCCGGATCCAGTCCGACTCTGGTCGTCGTTCCGGGACCGCGGCCAGCGCTCAGCGGACAGGGGCGGGGCTACGTCCGGGCTGCCGGAAGCCAGGCCCCGAGAGACGGTAGGTACGCGCCCTCTCCGCCCGGTCTCTAGGAGGTGTAGGAGGCAAAGAGGCTGGAGCCTAACGGTGTTTGTTATCACTGCGCTGAGCGCTGGAGGAGATTAGCAGGAGGTGTGGTGGTGGGAGGCTGTCTGGGTGCTTATGGTGATGGCGGCGGGCGGCAGTGGGCTCCTGGTGAGGAATAGCGGGCGGGCAGCGGCGGCCGGCGGGCGGGCAAGGAATGAGAGGCTTCGGGCGATGAAAACGGAGGACAGGGGGTAGAGCCGGGCGGGCGGCGGCGGAGCGCGGGCGGCGGGCAGGGAAAGACGTTATACGGGCGGCGGGCGGCGGGCGGCGGGCGGCGGGCGGTAGGCGGCGGGCGGCGGGCGGCGGGCGGCGGGCGGCGGGCGGCGGGCGGCGGGCGGCGGGCGGCGGGCGGCGGGCGGCGGGCGGCGGGCGGCGGGCGGCGGGCGGCGGGCGGCGGGCGGCGGGCGGCGGGCGGCGGGCGGCGGGCGGCGGGCGGCGGGCGGCGGACGGCGGGCGGCGGGCGGTGGGCAGGGAAAGACGTTCTACGGGCGGCTGGTGGGGGGCAGCGGGCAGGGAAGGTAGGGATGGGCGGGCGGCGGCGGCGGGCGGCGGCCCATGGTTAGGGAACGGCGGGAGTTCTGCGGCGGGCGAAGTCTAGCAATAGACCGGAGGGATGTCGATCTACGGCCGGCGAGCGATGAAGAGGCGGGTGAGGGCGTGGACGTCCGGCGATGACGGGGTGGGCGGGTGGGAGGGGGTATAAGGAGGCAGGTCAAAGTTTACGCCATCTTGAGGAGCCGTCATGCATGACTGCACACACGTGAATGGCGAGGCAACAGACACCACAAGTAGCAGTGCCAGGGCCAGGGGTGGAAGGAGGGAGAGTGGGAGGTAGTCAACAAATCAATATCCCACAGCTTAGAATCCAATATGGCCACCGGTGGAGCTGCTATGCCGCCATGTTGGATTCTAAATGGAGGCCTTTTCTGGTGGAGATTGGAGAGGAATAGGAGGGAGATGGTACTTACAGGTAAACTGAAGTTATAGAGACAAGCCTAGAGATATATAGACACAGAGAGTGTGTTTTAGGCAGTGTGGAAGCCAGCTCATAGGAACGTCAGGAGAAGTCTGGTAACTGGACTATTGTCATGAGAACAAACCATGTCAAATATCGATCCTATTTTCTACGCATGTGGAAGCGGCACGAGTCTGGGGAAGAGTGTACATACACAACGTTAACTGTGGTTAAGTTTTCTCCGTTCAAGTAACCTCGTGTGAGGTTTGCGTTGGGAGAAAATTCGTACACTCTCTACATTGTGGTCGTAAATGCGATAGGGGTAGCACCTAAACCGCCACGTCTTACCCTATACACAACGTTAACTGGTTTTAGACACAAGCGGTCGTATGCTTCGAGGAGTTGATGCGTAGTAATATCCGCAGAGGATATTGCACAGAGTAAATTCAGAGGAGCATGCGACCGCTTTCATCTGAAACCAGTCTATATTGTTTTAATTATCTACCTTTTCTTGACAAGGGGGTACCAATATTATTATCTCTGTATGCAGTATTTCTTTTTATATTTTTCCGTATGCGCCGGCTTTTAAAGCCTAGAGCATACAACATATCTGTATGCTCCGGGTATGGTGATACAAACTCCCTATGTGATTTCTATGGACACTATGTATTTGGTGGATAATACAGCCTCAAATAATCGCTCTTTCATACAATCAATCTTCGGTAACGCGTTGCTAGGATGTAACAAAATAAATATATGAATTAACATTGCACTTACAGTGGCTATGACATAACGTGCTGGTGACATTATATTATGCAGAAGCTGATTAGAGTTACAGTTGGGTCATATAGATTCGTTTGGCTTCTCGAGCAATATCTGAAATACATGTACGTGGTTTATTTTTTCTATACAAGTTATCGGTAATTCCTAAATTACATCATTCCGGTATCATAACGTACTTATGTATATGTTATTTATCACGAACGCAAATTGTTGGTGAAACATGTTACTTCAGACATACTTGGCGTGTCAATGAGTTTTTTAAAAATCCCAAGTGAAATACCCTTTAATATGTCAATTCCTGGGTTTAATTGATTATAGCCCTTAGATTCTTTTACCTAGATTCCATATCAACAATGAGGGTAAAGACATCAGTCCGAATTTTGAATTTTCAAATCTTTACCCTTCCAACTCCCAACTTCTGCTGCTATACATAATGACAATAATACAAGGTTAGATATAGCACGACATAATCAAGTACAGGGGCCCGTTCAATAATCTAGGCTCGTACATGAAGACCCTCTTCTGTGCCTGGTACAAGGGTTGTGTTTAATGATTTTTAAGTCTGTTCGCTTAGATAGTCTTAGCCGTCCACGAGGTCATCCATAAGTTTGAATAAAGTTGGTCCACATCGTACCACATCGAGGGGGTATCTATGGTATACAGAAAAGGTTAGACATGTACGAATCTAGATTATTAAACGGGCCCTGTTACCTGTGTCTATTAGTATATCGTTCGTAAAGGCACTGACATTCAAACATATCACTGTACCATACAAATCAGGCTACTAAGAATCTTCCCACCTTGTCTCTTCCTCAGGTCACATCACCAGTGGTCAGAATGTACTCCACACCTCTACCCTACAACCCAACACCCATGACATTGTCACACCACAGATGACTGCGTGACGTGGCTGACGTCAGAGGCTGGTGACGTCATAATGGCGTACCGCATCCCGCTGCAGAATGGGCGACATCGGGGTCACGTGACCGGATGGAGCAAATTGATGCACATCGCGCCGTCGATCCCACTGCTTCTGCGTAGTCCAGCGGTGACAGCGGGTCCCTGGACTGTGGAGGTAGTCACCTTCTCCTGCATCCTTATTACGCTAGGGGGCGTCTGTCTCGTCTGGACAGCCGTACATCCGGTTTCCGGAAGTTTCCTTCTTGGGGCTGCGCTGGTTGCTGTTGGCGCATGTGGACTGGGCGTGGTTTGTGCACTGCGCTGGAACCACGAAGAGACGCGCGCAGCCAATATGGCTGCCAACATGGCTGCTGTACGGAGAGGAGTGCAGGTGTGTGACGGGACGGATGATGAGGAGACGACGATGATAAACATGGAGGCCGATAGTTCACACGCCTCCTCTGCCTCTGCCGTTAGTGTCTCCAGCGACTTCCGGCCAGGCCAGCTCCGCCCAAGTGACTTCCGGTCCGATTTCCACCAAGGTGAACTCCGTTCCAGTGACTTCCGGTCTGACCTCCACCCAAGTGACTTCCAGTCCGAGCACCGAACCAACGATCAACGGTCTGACATGGGCATCAGTGACTTCCCGTCTGGCGGCCATCCTGACGACGTGCGGTCGAGTGATTTCCGGTCGCGTGACTTGCAGTTTAGTGCTTTCCTGCCATCAACAACCCTGCAGCCCGACTTGGTGGGTCTGGGGTCATCTCTCCGAGAGACTGGCCAGAGGAGAGAGAGCATCAGCATGCGACGGAGTCCTGAGGGCGCCGTCGACAATCCCAACATCGACGATTTCCGGTAAACCACTTCCGGTAAACCACTTCCGCTTCCAGTCCGACCGGTACTATAACAATCCGACCCAGAGCAAGGTGAAAGGCAATTGTTGAATTCAACAAAATCGAATATTTCTGTCGTAGCAGATGTTGCAGAGCAGTGTCTTTATGCCGTAGTGATAAAAGATCCAAACAGAAAAAGTGTCGTAGTGATAAAAGATCCGATCAAGTGTGATAAGGAGGAATTAATAGAAACATATATAGCATTTATAAAGGTAACGTGAACAATTAGGATTGTTATTAGGGTCATGTTCTAGTGCTGATGTCAGAAAAAACCCACAAAAGATGTGCGTTTCCGGTGGTTTCCTTGGGTGCTGGGGCTCCTTCTCGTTCACATTCACATGAAGCGCTGCATGAAAATATCAGTTTACATCATCGCGTAGATGCCGCTGTAGATTGCATTTACTTATGTTTTCATATGAATACATTCATATTGGACGCCTGCAAAGACAGCGTATATATCTGACGTATAAATAAGCGCACATAATGGCTGTATAGGGCGTCAGGCGTATAAATATATATATACATATACATATATATATAACTGACGTCCAATACAGCCATTATGTGCGATCATGTATATGTATATACAGAAACATAATCGTATCGATACATATATATATATATATACATATACAGAAACATATAGATAAATGATAAAAGAATGCTATAAATGATTAAAAAAAAAAAAAGGTTTACCCAGTCCAACATACACACGTTATAGGATAACAACAACTGTCCTGACTCCATCCCAGCCACTACAACACCCACAACAACATAAATGTAAACTCAACTCCAACTGGCCTAGCAAGGGGTTACCAGATCTACGTGTACATAAGCAGGCGTAAATATGACGCCAAATAGCACGATCTTATTTATGCCCTATGTGACATATATACGCGGAAATTAAACCTATGTAAACTGAAATTTTCGTGCTGTGTAGTGCATTGTTTACAGACTGTTGTATAAGTCACTAGACCTGCAGATAAACAAGCTAGTTAATCTGATGGTAACAGATGATAGTTTAGATGAAGATGTAGACATCCCTAATGCTTAGCTGACCAGTGTATTTCCAAAAGATTTCCCCAAAATAGACAGAAGGAGCTACTGAAAAAGGATGCTTTCTTGCGTACGTCATTTTCTGATAAGTGTTATCGCCGAATAAACTCCTCGAATGTAGAAACTACCTTTTAAAACATCAGAATACGTCTACCTTAGTTAGGACAGGTGTTTGGAATCTATCTTTCTACCAGTGCTAAACTTCTAACATGTATTTGATAGCTATTTGTATCTCCTTGAAAGCACAGGCCATGGTGGAACTAGAAGGGGGGAGGGGGTCCCAGATAGAGGTTTTTATAGTAATGTGGGCCCAAGTCACCAATAACACTCCTGTAGGTCCCCTCCATTACCCCCTCCCCGCCTTTGGATCAGCTCATGACAGGTACACTATCACTGATACTTCTTCAAAACTGTTGAAAACTGGCAATTCTTAGGTGTCTGATGGGTATATTTAAGATACAAATGCTTGTTTTTCATAGAGGTTACCTTGGTGGATTTTGGTTGAATCCCTTGTGTTACACAAACTTTTTCGCTGGTCATATGCATCGTATGAATATGAATGTTATCATGATACAAGTCCGACTGTTTCTGTGGCGTTAAACTGGACAGAAAAAGAGTCCACACTCCTCGGGAAAATGTACAATAATCACTCCCTTTAGGTTCTTCAGTTATATATCAGGTGGAAATGATAACAAAAATATTTTCAAATTCAGAAACGGGAAGTGCATCTATTCCACAAATTTAGCATCCCTCATGGTCTACCAAAATTTACCAAAATTTAAATAAAATCCATATATTTCTTTCTCTACACAATAAGGAACAGATATAAATCGTGTCATATTCGTCTGTAACAAGGGTTTTCATTGGTTGCATTTCAGAGTGTCTCGGATGGGTGTGTTTTATCGACCAATAAGGCACCCCGTTAGGTATAATTGAGTCAAAGTATAGTTCAGATTTAGAAAGAGCATAACTCAATCGGTCTATACATTTCGCCCATGATAGGTGTTGGGTACCAACGGGTGAGTTAGGTATCCATAAGTTATACAAGAGAGGTTATGATTTATAGGAAACACATACTGGCCATTTCCTGGAATGCAGAAGCTGTATCGTTGAAATCCTAATCCAATATATGTTAGGGAAAATAAATAGTGCTTTAGGCTATGAGCTTAGTAGGACTAGACACCCTCGCGGCCTGTGTACGAACTATTTCTACAGTCACGTGATTCCGATGGAAGAGAAGTAAGCAGTTTGGACGGAAGTTACTGAGGGAACCATAAGCTACGATACGGCATGTTGAGTTACCTAGAGATGAGGTTGAGATAGCCTGCTGTTTTAAACAGCTATACACCTGGATAATTCAGTTCATTTCTAGCAATGCAGATTCTAACGCTTAACCCCCACTCTCCCAAATTTTATACTACTTAAAGGCATATCGGATAATTTACCTCGGAAATTAAAACTCATGTAGATTTCCTGGAATCTTATTGTAATGATCTCCAAGTTTTGTAGAGCCCTTATCTAACTAGAAAATCGGGGGTCACTTTGCATGTTTTTTACCTGATGACAATATTATAAAAGAATATACACAAATTAAAAGAAGTTTTATTTGTCATAGTAAAACCCATGTCATTTTCCTGAAACCTTCAAAGAATATTGCAAATATATTATACTATAGAATCAAGTTTAAAACTATGGGTCACCGTCCTTGTTTTTTGAAAATTGAAGAAAACCAGACTTTCAGTACATTTCGTTTAGAAATCAGCTAGATGAAAATGGGCCCATTTTACCTATTGGGTGTGGTGAAACTAGACAAAATGTTATATTTGACTGATTTAGAATTAGAATGAATCGCAACAAAAGAGTTTGGACTGATAATTATCAATATTCAAAAATCACCAGATTGCGCCATTGTAAATTGTAGGATATGCCTTTAATATTTATCCCCCCTACAGAAATAAAACCTGGTATGGCATGCCATACATGCTTGGTAATGAAATTGACCACAATTATTTTACAAAAGTTATTTGAGATATTTTAGCGGATTCGTTTCCAACAAATCTCCTTCAAACAAAGTAAAGGTTGCAGGAAGTTGAAAAAGGAAGATATCTATTTATAAACCTACTGTAATGGATCAATTCCCACTATACCAAATCACACTATTTCAGCTGTTTTTGATAAGTCATGTTCATTTTGTGCTACAGTCACTTGGAGATGGAATGGGAAACATACTTATATAGAACGTCCTGACCATGCTGTACAAGTCACAGCACGAGATGTTAATTTACCGTTTGTACGGACCGAGGCGTTTACAACCAAAATTTTAATAAACGTGTATGGCAAGGTGGTCCGTATTTTAGTGTACGGACCGAAGCTGTGCGTATTTACAGTATATACGGCATGGGTATATAGTAAAGACTGTTTTATCATTATTTGTAGCACTTTTCACAAAAGCAGTGTTAAATTTGCTGTGCATAGCATTAGCGATGTGTTCATGGCCGATGATGTCACTTACGGAAGTAGTACATTGGCCAAGTGGAAACTCGGTCATTCAGTGACGCGTATCGATGACGTTAAGGAGACGTCTGGTGGTGATGTTGGTGTTGGTTTGTCGGGCGCGGGTCGCCTTGAGCCATGTGGAAGTGTGAGAGAACCTAAGAGGTGAACTGCCATATGCAACAACAAATTTAAACTTTAATAAGATAAAAAAATCGGTGCTACGCAAGTTGTTTCTACTATAATCTTCGTTAAAAAGTTCTAGGGTGATCTGAAGACTTTGTCATACAGAATTATTTCCCAGGATGTTCCGAGTTGCTCCAAGGATGAACACATGATCGTTTTAAATGTGGAATTGTTATTGCGTTTTCCCGGATTTTCTCCATGTCATAAGTTACTGAGATTAATGTTTTATACAAGGAAGGCACAAGGCAAAGACGTTTGCCCCCTCAGTATTTAAGTAGTTGCAAGTAGACATTTTGATGTGAATAATTCTGGGCAGATGGATGTATACTATCGTATTGATAATGCATTTTACCATAGGTGTTACTCTTGTACCATATTTACATGTGTATATGTATAATGAGGCATTTAATGCAAGCAAAATGTCAGCATTTACTAAGCTTCGATGACGTTTGCATATATTATTGTAATTTCGTCAAAATGCACATTTGATATTTGACTTATTAAGAAGTGGTTTAACTATTGACTGCGCTGTCAACTGTCGGTGTCTTGCTTTCGTTATAAACCTTGACAGACAGTAATCATTCGTTGCTCTATGTTGTTTGATTGTTCTATATATATTGCATTAGGCAAATGCAATACTCGCTCATTTGTGACATCGGGTTGATATGAGGATGGGCGAGCTGCGACCTATTTTTATAAGGCCCTGTGCATGTCATATTGTGTACTTGCCACCATTATACTCACACTATGGTCAATTCTGTAAGGAATCCCAAACTGAAGGAAAAAAATAAACCCTGATATAAACAAAATCCAATAGTGTTGTTGGCAGCATTTATTTTAACCTAGCCTGCATTTCGATAATACTACAATATAATTGCAATACCATCATGAAAGGGGTATGAATATGAATAATTGTATTTCTAAAGGATGTCCAATACAGTCTTCTTATAGATAATGTAAAAGATGAATAGAAAATACATAAGACATTTATAGAGAAGATTTCATTTATTTTTACCTTGGTTAAACAACAGAAGGATTTATTCTATATTTGCTTTATAAGAGGGGAGGGGTAATAGCCTAAGACTCTGGGAGGGAGGTCCTAAAAATCCAAGCAGTGTAAGCTGCTCGGTTTCAGGTATCATTTAAACACATTACCTGATGAGACTCCATAGTCGAAACCGTAATCTTTTGACCAGGGTCCTCATTCAAACAGATTATCTCATTTCTATCACACGAGGGGAGCCAACTGCACTGTGCCTTTTAGATTTGCCACCACCTGTGTCTCCACTCTGTTCAGATTAAGAGGTTGGTCGGGTTCGTCATGTATGTTATCTGTGGTGGGCTCCTCAACCAAGAAGTTTCACTCTATGTAGACTTTAAAAGCAGACATACTTAATAGGAAATTTTCATAGCTAACAAATTGATAAAGAAACTAAGATTTATGTTCATTGTATTTTGAAAAAATACAGAGGAAAGGAAATAAGAAAAGGGAAAATTGCCTTCAAGATTATAAAATAACACTCTCCAAGCAGTACAAAAATTGAAAAAGTCTTTATTGCTTTCGATTGGTTACAACCGTTCTTCCTTGCAATGTTCGACAACAATGATTGGGTTATAACATCAACAACATATAGCATGGTATTTACAATGAATTCTTTTCCAACAATATCTTCTAGATACAAGATCTATCATCAGGGATATAGCGTGCTCATTTTACGATGAGACACAACAACCAAATAGAAACCGATTCATTCTATATCCTTGTCTCGCTTAAATCTAAAGGATTGTCACCTTAAAAATGATTAACCCGTTATTTGCTTAATCGCTCCCTTTTTGAAGATGACATTTTGACAGGAGAGTAACAGACATATCCCTGTGGAGGGTCAAGGCCGCCATGGATTTAACCCAACCAGACCTAAGGCGGCCAGTGTATGTGCCTTTTTCCTCTACTCTTCCCAGGTGCCAACTCACAGGATCCACACGAGGAAAAGTGAGTTCTAAGAAAGGTTGGTCTACATTAACAAAATGTATTTACTTATTCACCTTGAGAGGGGTTACATAATATTCCTCTTAAAATTCCTTTTACAGGTATTTTCTTTTCATTCCATAATTCCTACAACGAATACTAGATTGGGATCAAAATGAGCCTTAAACGTTCTTGATTGACTTTTCATAGAAAGGTTTGCCTCGTACATATTTGCTCATTTTACTGTTTGTCATTCATACCCTTATTTATTCTTTTTATCAAGATGTGTTCATTCAACAATCCAAATAGCTTTTAATTGACTATTAAAGCTAATAATGTTTCGTAGTCATGTTTTTACAGTTTATAATAAGCATGTTCAAGGCCATACTTTGCTTTGGGATATTTGTATTGAGTTCTTTGGGCTAGAAGTCCTCGGACCTGACCAACCTCTAAGTTGGAGACAGAGGCTGGTGGCCAATCTAGTGGTTGATCAACGATAGGCACCCCTGGTGCTAGATTACATTTTATGGTCAACTTTTTTTACATTTGCTGTGTAAACTATCCATTCAACTTGTATTGTTAGCAATTGTATTGTTAGCAATAAAAACAGAAACATACTAAGTATTTATCACGTATATACGCAGTATGCCTGTTTTCCTTCTTACTATATACCTTACAATAACTATCTTTTACCTTCGCTTTTAGACGATTTGTTGGGTTTCTCAAACATACATACCCCGTATGCCACGTACATTTTGTACGGCCATAAATACGAAATGGGTAGGAGCGGGCGGTATGTATACGTAGCACATATGGCCATAGGTATACAATAACATTGATTTTCAAAATTATATGTTCTATTATAATACTACCTATCATAAAAGCATTGTAATATCAATATCTAGTACAGAAAATGAGCATGGTGACCAACTGTAGGACACCTTGAGAGCACCATATTCAGCTTCTACGATCCGGATGGTTTTGATTTTCATTGTGAATCGTCCTTTATGTCATTAAGAGGTGTTTAAATGATGGCTTACTTCATAAAAATGAATAAAAACACAGAGATGTACATCATTTCCTTTTATTCTTTCTGTAATACAATGCAAAAATATACAAACGTGAATTCGCATTAAAGTTGTCGATCTGATTAATATGGCGATACACAAAGGCATAGAGTCTCAGTAAAACTAGTGCATCTATTCAACAGATTATCGATTTGGTTCACTTACATCTTCTAGAAATATATGTAATTTCTGGTGACTTAAGACATAATATAATGAATGAACATTGTCAGGATTATCTGTTTTCGTTATCATGAGACAAAGCAAATTTCAATATAGGAGAACAAAATAAAGACAAGGGTTGATGAGTTACAATGGGCCATCGAAACCGACGCAACTTCAAATTGTCCCCGAAGGAGCAGTCTGTCTTAAATGCCCAGTTCACACTGTGCGACTAGAGATACCCAGGTACACCCAGTCGCGAGCATTTTTTGAATATCAAACATGTTTGAAAGTTAGTACCACTAGTTTCAGACTTGGCATGTATACCTAGGTATGCCCAGTCGCAAGCCTTTTAGTCGCAAGGGTGATGGTTCACACACGAATTTGAGCGTGGCTTGCGATTTGGCGCCTGGGATTGGAACATCTAGTTTCCAGTGCGGTACCTCCAGTCTGAGAGTGGAGGTGCCCACTCGCAAGCAATCCCCCTCCCCTAGTCGCACAGTGCGAACGGGGCAATAGATGCATAGTTGAAGACTAAGAACGCACATCCCAATGAATATGAAAAAAACCTGGAGGATAGTAATTACCCATTCTTGTATGTGTTCAATTGTATTGCACAGCACTGCCCAATGTTATTTTAGTATAATCATACAAGTTTGGATGTTGAATATTGGCTCCGTTAAGGCAATATGTGTTTGAAAACACAATCTTTTCTCAAAACATGTTTGTTTGATATCTTTAATTCTAGTGTAATATCACTTCTTCCTGTCGGGTGCTATCAAGGTTTATAAGAGATATCTGTAGTTTTGAGGGTTGGCATATCAAAGTAGTGCCGATGGTATAAACATTAGGGGTGTGAAAATAAAAAGGAAGGAACTGCATGGAGATCCGCATCCACTGAAAATATGCCACAGAGTTTTGTTTGGATGGTAATCGCACGGGGCATACCGAGTAAGATTAAGTAGCATACTAAGATAAATGTTTTCAGAGGTTGTTCAGATTTTATCCCACCCCTATCCCTAACTGATCAGATAATCTTTGTCACATCATCGCCGATTGAATATTTTCTTACAATGATACTCGATGGGCGTTGAGTTCCCACTGTAGGGTCTATAGAAAAAAACCCACACAGGAACGAGATAAATGATCGTACTCATCTCCTATTTATGTAGAGTGCCCAAGATATAAAGAAATACACGTCTGACTTGTGACCTATTTTTTCTTTTCTTTTTTTTGTTTCTTCTTTTAGATCAACAAGGTGCAGCTGTCTCCACGAGTCTTATATCATTTATAGACGCAGTCCAACGAAGGCACCATATTTACATTACTCCTAAGATTGCGTACCCCAATTTACGTAATTCAGTTAAGGCCCCTGAAAAAAACTTGTTTCTCATCACCAAGCAATGAAAAATATCACGAGGGCAATTTTTTACATTTGTTTTCTTAATTCTTTGGCTGGATCAAAGATAGCATTGGAAGTGTCATAAAAGCACAGAATTATTTGTTGTGTAAGCAGTATGGAGAGATATGAATACCACGGTTTTGAGAATACCAAGATACATATGGTACCACGTTTAATGCATCACTGACATCAGGAGCTTTAATCTGATACCAAATACACATACCTTTCATAATCTCTATCAAGATTCATCTTATTAAAAAATAAAATCTTCAAAAAACGTTTTTCCTGCTGCATGCGGTGATGAGAAACAAGTTTTCTTATTAGTGGCCTAGTAGGTAGGAGTGGTGTTATGTTGGCTTTGTACAAAGGCAGTTTTGAAATGTCAGTTATCAAGCATTACTGTGTGTAATATTTCAAATACAATGAGACGAGCCTAATGAAAATTCCTAAGCTTTCATGTTGATAATCTATTACTATTTTTGTACAGTATACTGTTCATGCTCCTTTAAAGATGTACCTATATAGTAATGATGAATCCTTCAGTGGTACACTGTGTGTATTACATCTACATTAGTTTACATTTCTTTTGTGATACAAATTCCTTGACAAAGTTCAGGGATAACATATGAACTAGAATATTCACACGAAAATCTGGTAATTTTCTCACTGTGGAAAATCTGAATTACTTAAGTAATATACATTGAAGATATTTACCACATCAAATGAAAATAACATCAAGTAACCAGGGTACTACAAATGATATTATGCATTGTAACATTTCCCTCATAGAGACAAAAGTACATCAATTGCGATGATATCTGATATCATTGTAAAGCCTTGGCCATTATTTGATACACAATCGTGATGTGTCAGTAGAAAACAAGACACTTCTCTTCATAACCACCATGCTACAAACACTATGCTCTGAAAATTGCACAGTACGCTACGGCGCGCGACACCCTGGGACAGTGCTATGGTTTTTCTGTAAGAACAGTTTGGGAGATTTTATAAAAGGATATATATATGCCTGGAAGGTTGGCATTGGTTTACTTCTTTTACAGTAACTTTCAACTCATGAAAAAGGGGGGTTTATACAAGGTAGCATAAGGGGTGATTCCACCAGGACGTGTGATAAACGCCGATCTTGGCCGATTTGTTGACTCGCTAGGTCAGGATGAATAGTGTACGAATATATCTGGTTGAATCGCGACAGTGGAATAACCTCCTTTGAGCGATAATAGGGGCTACACACATAGAGATAGGTGCACAACCAAATCTTACAAGATTTATCCCAATTCATCAAGATGCAGAAAGGAGCAACTAGATACAGCCTGACCTTGTGAAACAAAAAACCATTGTGCTGGTGGAATCAGCCCTATTGTGTCCACCATTAATCCTGCGAGAAACATGGCATGCAGGGGATATAGTGCAGTGTCCAGGGTCCCTTTAAGATATCTAGGGTCGTACATGAAGACGCTTTTCTGAGGGTTATTAGTTAATGATTTTAAAGTTTGTTCGCTAAGACAGTATTAGCCGTCCATAACGTATTGAATAAAGTTAACCCACATCACCCCAGGGTCTCCTTGGCGTACAGAAAAGGGTCTTCATGTACGATCCTAGATTATTAAACGGGCCCCTGGCAGATACCCTTTGTCAGGTCTGTGAATTAGCTAGAAAGGTAATCTGCTTATTGTGTCTTATGAACCAGACACTATGGCTATTTAAAGGCAACATTTTTCTGCAAAGCAGCATATTGCTGCAAAAGTGGGGTTTCCATTGGCCGACAAAGATTTCAATAATTTCTGTTTCCTTCCCCTAACAAATCGGTCAGTGGTGTGTCCCCAAAACAAAAGGTCGGTACACTTTATCGCTGACTCTAATTATCATAAGTCTATTTCCACTCACGGGCTAATATGCCTACAGATGGGTTTTTGCAGCCATGACTTATTTCATATACAACAAAGTCAAACCTGGTCGACTTTGTCGGTGCCATTGTTGGTCGGTGGTGTAAAATTTGTTGTCGGTACTAAGATTGGTCGGTATTACTCTGCATGACTAGTTTTCATTGACCAATACCTAATTGAAATTTTCTAGTTGCTAGTAAATTCTTTAGTGGCAAATTCGACCAATGAAAATCCCACTAAACATGGACCACTACAACATTTACCTGAGAGAATGAAAGTCCAAGATAACGGCGCAAAGGCTTCCTTCTTAAATCCCAAATCAACGCAACAATAACGCTCAGCACCATATCAAGAAAGGATTTGCAAATCCAGAATTTCAAATGTGGTCTATGTTTACCATCCAGACTCGAGGCCCTACCTAATATTTTCATGAGACATACATTGGTTATCACACCAACGAAAATAGGCACTGCCTGAAAATAGTCTTCTAGTTATTGGGTGACATTAATTAACGTGGTTTTGAACCACGTAAGCTCACATTAGACACTACAGTAACAAGGTATGATTATAAAAGGTTTATGATAGTATCAACATTACTGAATGGTGGATAGACCTAGACCTACAGAATTGAAATACCAAGGCTAATAATCTCAATATAGTATTGAAAATATCTATTTAAAGTCTGGATCATCAGAGTACATATATAAACACTAGTTAGGAATCTTTACACACTGCAGGAAGACTTGAGACGTGTTACTACGTGGAGTTTACCCCTTTAAGATGTAGCTTGGAGAGCTACACCTTTGATAGATTGGCCGCCAGCTCTGTCATTATTCTGTTCAGACTAAGAGGTCGGTCGGGTTAAATCTCATAAGGTATCTGCGGTGTGCGCCTCCAACCAAGTAATTTGATTCTATTTATACTTAAAGCAGGCATACTTTATAGGAAATATTCATAGGTAACAAGTTGGTAAAGAAACCAAGATTATGTTCATTATATCTTGAAATGTACAGGAAAGGTAATAAGAAAATGGAAATTTGGCTTTGAGATAATGAAATAACACACTCTCTAATGCAGTACAAATGGTCTGGCAGGAGAGCATCAGACATGTCCCTGTAGTAGGTCAAGGCTGCTAGAGATTTAACCCGACCAGAGCTAACGTAGTGTAGCTCTGGCGGCCAGTGTACACCTCTGAGAGCACTGAACATCCACTTGGGGGCACCACTGACTGTAACATACTAGGTTTAAACTACCTGAAAATAAAATCCTGTTATTCCACCTACTGACATGTCAGTTCAGATGGGTTGAAAAAATAATGATTTTTTGGATATACAAATGTCCCCTTTAATGGTAGTTGTAGAGGTATAGTTGTCCTCCTTTAACGCCACTGTCCAGTCATCCAGGTCGGTCCTGGCAAGTATATATACAGGTGGGAGGGTTCACTTGTGAATCTGATGATTAAAGTCTAGCACGTCCATATCCATTAGGCTACTAGGTTGACCTTGTCTGAGGAGTTGTCTGAAAGAAAAACATTTCATATATGAGGTATGTACAAGAACGTATGTGTATATATATATATATATATATATATATATATATATATATATATATATACATATATATATATATATATATATTTATTACCCACCTAATACGGAGTCTCCATACTAAGCCTATGGAGATTACAGATCGCTACTGAGTAGGATACGGAGCTCCGTACCCTCCTAGGAGGATACAGATTTTTGAGATAATAGTAGTCCCAAACATAACTTCTTAACTACGTTGAAAAGTTTTCTAACGATCATATTTAATGCTTAAATCTAGAAATAAGTGAGTAATAAATACAACATTACCATGATTTCGATCTGTGTGGCCGTATTCTCCTTGTAGTTGGCGCTACGCAATACTCGTCAACTACACGGAAAATACGGCCACTCAGATCGAAATCATGGTAATATTGTTTATATATATACATAATATTGACGGGTTTTAGATACAAGCGGCCGTATGCTCCGAGGATATTGCAGTGTCAACTCCAAGCAGCATACAACGGCTTTTATCTGAAACCAATCTATATTGTTTTTATCATCCACCTTTTTCCTGACTAGTGGCGTACCGATATTAGTTTATTTATTAGGTATGCACTATTTTTTAATATGCACTATTTTTACATATGCGCCGTTTTTTGCAGCCTGGCGCATTCAACATATTTGCATGGTCTGGGTATGGTGATACACACTCCCTATATTCCTAGGAACCCCTCAATAACATATTCCCTAAGGCAATCTTCCTTCCAGTGACATCCAGCCTAAATTGTCTCTACCAAACTGACATACTGCATAAGGCATTCTTGCCCTTCGTTGACATATTTCTAAGGGACATTTCTCTTGCTGACATCCTCCCGTTTTCCACTGACATACTACCTAAAGGCATTCTTATCACCAATTAATATACTGTCCAAAGCCATTCCGACCCTCCTACTGACATATTACCTAAACACATTCTCGCCTGGAAAGGGAAAGAAATAATGTGATTTTATCAAACCATGAACGGATGATATTCATTATTATCTCAACTTAAATTTCAGATTCTTCATTTCTGAACAGGATTCTAGTGTCCCTGCCTCTAATGCTTAGCGAGAAGAAATCTATTGTCCATTCAAAAGACATTCTTATCATTTACAAACAAAGACAGAAGAACAGGAATGAAAGATTATTATGAGTTTAGCTACTTGTAAAACTAATATCCTTAAGACTGCAGTGGGTGTTAGAGTTAACATTTTAAACTAGCGATGTTCTTTTGAACATTTTTAATATGAATATCTTAGGAGTTTACTTTAGTCATTGTAGGAACATATATATTAGTCATAAAGAAAAACAAACATTAACTTCAAATGAAATAAAGCCTTATTGAATGTGATTGTTGTGAATTTTAGATAAGCAATGAACATACTTGTCCCTACAAGCAAGGGGGTATCTGTGTAATCGTAAGGTTTTACAGATTTCGAAAAGCTCTAAATAAAGGTCAATCAGCCTGGTGGAGCACCCACTTACTGGGTACCATTTCTATTGGCCCATAGCAATATGTAAAATAGAGACGTACTTCGTCATTACATTTGTCTAAATTAGTCTTCTATTCCAGGGCTGTGGACAACTATGTGACTGATAAGCCATAGATAAACGTTTTCGACCCCATAATATCAAGAGACGTCACGAGTTTGAGTCTGAGTTTATTTATGCCACGCATTTTGTTGGCTCCATAATTTCACGAGTCGAAGACGAGTGACACTACGGAGCCAACAAAATGAGTGACATAAATAAGCTCAAACTCAAACAAGTGGCGTCTAGATTTTATCCTACCCCGTTTCCATATTTTTTCAGTATCAGAAAGTAGTGGCATAAACAACACTTTATGTCACTACCCGTGACATAAACAAATCCCATGTTAAGCCTATGGCGTCTTTTTATTAGGGGTAGGATAAGGATGACCACCTGTGGCGAGGAACGTTGGATACCTGCACCTCTCCTGTCCCATATGGCTAGTGCAGGTACTGAGCTCTGAGAGTTTTTAGGGACTTTGAGGGGCGTTGTAACTGCAAGAGTGTGTGTGAGTGTGTGTGTGCAGTGGTGGCTGTGTTGCACCTTACTTCCTGATGTGCTTTGCACCATAGCTTTGAAACCTGGCCTATGTACTCACATATTAGGCCAGGTTGGTGCTTCCATCTTTATGGTGCACTGTGGAATGGCACTAAGCTAATATCCTAGGTTTCTACAGTGTTTTCATTCCCCAAAATAGGTGGACGCCATTTCTGTCTCACTCAATCTGCTTGGTTGTGATATCAAACAACAGAGCAGATATTATATTTCATGTGTCAATGGCGTCACATGTGTTGGAGGGCTAGGAAAAAAACAAACATGATTGAAAATTACTTTTTGCTTACAGACTACTTGGAGGACCTCTGGTGAAAAATATTGGTAACATAGCCTAGTCCTGACAGTTTTTAATGATCATATTGTGAAAGGTGATTATTTATTGTCTTTTGGGGGTTTTTTTTATTGAAATTTTGAACCAATGTAGATGAGTTATTGTGAGAGGAGAGGTTTAATTTCCATAGTTCAAGGTCGCTTAGCATATGCCTTTACCTTTCCTATCATTTATTTTGACAGCATCAATTGTAATGTGATGCCTCCAGATATCATGCATTCTTAAAAGGCTAATATCATATACCCGTGGCCATATCTCCTATACTTATACTCATGTTTTAAGCTAGGGCTGTATCTCACACTGTGACAGCCATTCAGTCGACATCAATGGAAGGTGAAATTTTGCCATTCGGGTAAATGATAATACATAAACAGGGTCACTGTAGTTGTTTATCCAAATACCGGGTGAAATTGTCAATACGTCTATACCTCTGGCTTTGGCATTGGGACAATACCACATATTTTGACGTAAAACTACAGTAACCATTTTCCATTGGCTGACTATTTTCCACCGATCTGCAGTCAGGAACCACCAACTGCAGATCGGTGCATAGAAACAGACATGCAGAGAAGCGTTCACCGATTAATTGTGCATAGATTATGCCATAAGGTGACCACCGACTGACTTGGTCAATGACCAACAGAATCAAAGGGGTTTGGTATTGTTGGTAATGGTAATTGTGTTTGGAGGACAGTTATGTCAGTATGGACCTGACAAATGCGGCAGAAACAAGACATACACTAACCCTTACCAACATTTAGATACGGACGTGCAGATGTTGGCCACCACCAACTTACTTTTAGAAGAACTCAATAAATCGGTGCCATTTTCGTCAGCCAGTGGAAATAGTTTTATGATTGTACTGAGTCTAGAACATTCTGATTTCAAGGAGTACCACTTGGAGACTTACTATAGAAGGCGGCCTCGTCTTCGCGACCATCCCCCGAGCTGTCCGGGTACTTACTAAGCATCTGCCACCTAGCGGGTGTTAGTGGAAACAAATGTGAGATGGTTCAAGGAGGAAAAGGAAAATAGAAGCAATTTGCTGAATTCAGGGAGCTTTGATGGCAACACTGAGTCCAATTCCTTTTGCATCTATAGGACACACAGCTATTGTGTTATGGAGGCAGCCATCTTGTCCCCTGATACTAAGTAAAACATCAGGTAGTGGGTTCAGTTATCAATGGATTTTACTGAAAAACTTTCCTTTTTGGTTTGCCATAAAAGGGTGCTAACCTCATCTCACGATTATCTATAGATTATGAAAGTAGAAAATAGTGGTTGTCCGCCGACTACAATGGCACTATTTTACAATTTCCTGGAAGATGATGGCAGAACTAGCAATCACTCTGTGTCCTATAGAATCAGTGTTTCGGAAAAATGGAAATTATGTTACTGTGATATGCTATGATATGTGATATATCATGGAAAACCAAGGAAATAAAAGGATGAAGTGCCAAAGTAGTTCATGTGCAACGAGTTTGTGTAAGATTACGAGCAGATTAAATATTTATTGGTAATCCAAATAAAAAATGGTAATATGAATCTACATCATCGATATTGCATATACCTAAAGCAGCAGATACTTTTACCCAAATACAACGTTATCTTGGTTTGTGTTTGTCATAAAAACAATTATTTCGAAATTCCACAGTATTCACAACTTTAGTTTGCAAATGTGATCTGTACCAACCCCCTCAAATACATGGCTGGTGTAAGACCACTATTGGAGTTAAATGACAATTAAAAGAACAGGACACTAATCATGTAGAATCTAGATTTACACTACTTGAATACATTTCTCCCAAAATCGAAGCCTTGCTTATCAAGAGAATATCACTCCTGATTCTAGATACCATCACGAGTGTCATGTATGATGTCAAACGGAAATACAAGCTGATTATTATTATGGTCATTTTCTTGTGTATATTTAAAATTTTTAAAAAGCGCAATCACTTATGAACATAAATATAATTCAAAAATGTTAGAGCACCTGAAATCTGCTCGTTTCCTGTCACCAAGGGTTGGAGCCTTGCTGCGTTGCGGTCCCTTGGAAAATCTACCCAGAAAGTACAAGCCAGGCAGTGAGCAAAGAAAACCAACACCGAATAACTGCTGCTTCGCAAATTCTGCATATATGATGTTAGCAAAGCTACATGCAAAATAATACTGAAATAAAAAGTCATTAAAAATAAACCATGTAGACCTCTGAACTACGTAAGACCTACCAGTGACATGAAAATCTGTAACATAATCAAGGTTATCACTAGGTTTCCGTAATTCCTAAGGGGTTTTAAAATAATTTGCTAATAGAGATATAAGTGAATTATAAAGTAAAGATGTAAATGAGATGTGCAACAGGATTAGATATTCTTATCATTCGGTCAATGTCTTCCTCTGGCATTGAAGGCAATTCTGAGAGTCTATTATGGCCCAATGTGGACGATTTTGAAATATCTAAATTATTAATCAGTGCTGGTTTGAGTGTAATTTATTCTACTGCTAAATATGTAAAATGTGATATTTTTCAGTTTGTAACCCAATAATATTTGCTTTATTTATACAGGAAATGGTTGAAATCATTAATTTATTCGGAAACAATAGCTACAATATGTGACATTACTATATATTCTTATAGTCTGAAGGAATTGAATTTATTTTAGAATTTATTTTAGAATATATTCTAGAATATATTTGTGAATCTATTATAGAATATCTACAAAATATCATTTTATCTCACCCCTGGTACAAGTTTAGCCCTAGGAACAACATTAAAGAAATAGATACAAGGATAACCCATGTAAAGTGACAATACTACGCCATGGTTGTGGCGGAGTGATGTGAGATGGCATCATGATTGACTTACAGCCACTCTCCCTGCAGATCACTTGTTGCGCAGGACAGGAAGCAAGGTACAAAATCTATGCTTGAAGAGTGACTTATGACTTTAGTTTTGAACGCAGCGATTGGACAAGACGTCAATATGGAGGATCATGCATACGTTCCTAACTGGATTTGCCTAACTAATTTTAATTATTCTGATATTGCGTTGTTGTTCTATTTTATGTGAGACGGGTGAGATAAATACAGAGCCGTACTCAAATCGGCTAGATAAACGATTCTCGATAAAGTTCTACATTAATATTAGAAGAACATTGACCACTTGATTGAAAGTACAATGGTGATCTTCTATTTCAGTAATAAATGTGTTCTGAAAACTTCTGAAACTGTCAGGAAGTCGCAAAGAACCTAAATAAGCCCTGCACATTCGTGGATTCTATCCTGATCAGCACATGAGTATTAATTGTATTCAAAGGCTGTATTATAATTAAGTATTATTAAGCAAACGAGCCAACCTTCTCTGTCATGATAGTATCCTATCTTGAAAGGATGAATTTAAGTTTTAGACTTTGATTTAGGTTTTCATATACCTTGAACATATATATTTAAACATAATTCAATTATCAAGAACCTAAGCATCGATGCTTAGCAACATTCAAGATATTGGTTAGGGGCTATCCATAAAGTATGTACGCAAAATTTCTAAAGTTTTTTTTACCTCCGCCCACCCCTCCCCATCGTGAACGCAATAGAACAAAGAATAAGCATAGGGAAAATTATCGAAATTTGAACCCCCCCCCCCCTCCACCCCCGCCCCCTCAGTGTGTACGTACTTTATGGATAGCCCCTTAACGATATTGGTTAATACTTAATATACTTCACGTAAGAACTTAAGCATTGATTCTTTGCATCATTCGAGATAATACCTAGAATATGAATAAGTAATCAAACATGGGTGATTAACCACAAATATATACAAGGATACAAGCAAAACATTTACGAAAATTTTGATTTACAATACAATGACCAAATCAATAAGCCATGCATAGCACCTCAGCTATGCGTGCTGTTGGGGGAAACATAGAACAGAATGCCTGACAGAAAGGGGTGCATTTTTGTTAGTAAATGACAGGGTGTTTTGGGTGTAGAGACTGTGGTAGTAAAGAGTTGATTAGAATAGAGTGTCACAATTGAATACCACTCACTTTACAATAACAGCGATGGCTATAACGATAGCGATAAGAGCGATGATAATTGCGGCCACAGCCACGCCTTTCGTCGTATTGTCAGGGCGCGGAGGGCTCACGTACGATCCACCGCCTTGTTTGCCACCCTTTTGCTTCCCAGGATCTATTACGTTTGTGCCTACTGCAATGAAAAAGACGATATATTCAGAGGATTTACGGTAGTTTTAATGATATTGACGAACCGAGTGGAAGATCACTTCAATTGTATAATACGAACTCAATCTCGCCAATAAAAGTATTTTTAATATATTGCATAGGATCCTTTCTATTTCTTACCGTTTAACAAACTATCCAAGGGGGTAAATTAGAATCTAGACTTGCCAAAGCCTTTGATTATGAATATATGTTCTCTTTCCGGAAATGGTTCAGATTTTCTCTTGCGTATAATATACAATTTAAACTTAACAAATCCTTTGATCATTTTCCCCCAAATGTTTCATGGTTTCCCTTGTGTATGATATGAAATATGGACTTGGTAATGATGCAATAAACCCCCAAACTTGGAAAGAAGAATGACGATAAAAGAACCGTTTGGTACGTCCATGCGGACTTCTGTAATAAATAACTGGCCGACGTTTCGGAACTAACAACGTTCCTTCGTCAGAAATATGGCATGTCAAAGTATTTGATGATCGATATCTTCATCTGTTTAATGCCTCATTGGTACCCTAGTACATGTATATAATATGAAATCTAGACTAACCAAATATGAGATAAAATAAAAAGCCAAATTCGACCAAATACAGACAATCACCGATGTGTATTGCCGTCACAATAAGGCCCCGCGTCCACCTACTACGATGTGGCTCCGATATGGTCTACGATGCCCCTCCCGATATAAAATCAAAATCGCGTCGGAAGGTCACCTAATATCGGGGCAGTTGACAACGTTTCTGCGATAAGGCACCGATAAAAACCGCATACAATGTGTGGTGGATTGGCATGTCTAGACATATGTCTACGATTTTGCACCTTCCCGATATGGCACCGATTTTGACATTTTGTATCGGTGCCATATCGGTAGCTCTAAATTTCTATCGTAGTAGGTGGACGCCAGGCCTAAGGGATAAATTACCCCAGAATGTACAGAATGCGAGCTTTGGATTGCCTTTCATGACGGGTGATGCCTCAAGGCATCATCCGGGGATGGCCGGGTGATGGCTTGAGGCATCATTTACACAATATACGTTTTTGTGAATAAAATTGGAAATATTTGCTCAATAAACATGAAACTTTCACAGTATGTAGTTATAAAATAATTTCCATCGAAAATATTATGACTACTGATAAATATGCGATCCTGACCTGCTCGTTAGTTTGTATCCTGTTATTAAGTTTGTATGGATAGCTATGCAACGCGTTTGATCAGAAACACGACACTGCCATCTGGTGTGTGTAGGGAAAACTATGTACAGTGAGCAAGTTCAGATTGTAATAGGGCGTTTCCACTTGCCGATAATAACCACCGATTAAGGAATTTCACACCGCCAACCGATTACGCGACACATTTGGTGCAATAATCGTCAGGTGGAAACAAATGGTCAACGATTTTTTTCTCCTGCCTTACCCAGCGTTTACATTAGACGATTATAGGCGGCGATTCTTCATTTTAGCGGAGCCTGACGACTTTCAGCAGTAAAAGGCTAGAAGTCGTCTAATGTAAACGCCAAGTGCGTGGCGACTGCAGATCGTCTGGTTACGTCTGGTTACGCAATACAGCACCACCTCACGACTATTAGACATGCTCTGACCTCGGCGACTATTTTAAGCCGGCTTGAATTAGTCATCTACAGGGGCAGCGATTCGGTGAAAACACACAGTCGTCAGTGTGAACGCTTGGGTAAATTCTGACGTAGACGACCTTTGCGGTGGACATTGCCACCACCTGGCGACTATTGGCTGACGATCTACAGTCGCCACGTATTTAGTCGTCCAATGTAAACGCCGGGTTACGCAATATGGCACCACCGATTTCTGCACCCATTGACGAAATCAAAGCGTATTGAATCAGGGATGTTCTGCATTTTACCACGAAAATTCGGTTAGCTCCCAACACATCTTTGCAGTGCAGGTCATAGATTATGTACCGCCGACCTTTTACAAGGGGAAACACCGACCGACAATTGTACTGTGTGAAAATCATCTTTGGGTTTTTTTTAGTCGGCAGGTAGAAATGCAACATTATACGTGTCTAGACTGGACGGTTTCTTGGGGATGGGAAACCTTCTTTTGGGGTTGTCTAGAATAGGTTTTCGACTTGTGGTCTTGTCATGCGTGGTGCGTTTAAATGGAGGCTGTGGTCATCAATTAAGGTTGGATAGATTGTATACTAACCAAATTTCAGAAACCAGTTTTTAAACGGTTTCAATATCCCTTCAACTTGTAAACCTGATGCCAGAGATGTGTTGAAATTTCAGGCATTTCTACATTTACATAACAAATTTTATACAATTTCTCCTGTTAGAAATCGGAAAACGGTGGTTTACTGGGGGGACAGGCGGCCGTGGTGCGGCCAGCCAGTCGGGACCGCATCCTTTACGTACCATGGTCGATATTGGGTAGTTTAGTAACGTCTGGAGGGTATACCTGACATATTACTGACTTATAGGTTAGAGGACGCGTAACGCATTTAACATCAGTAGAAATAAGATAGGTACAATTTATTTTGTATCTTTTACTTACTTTGTACCGCACAATTCTTGCCAAAGAATCCAGGCGGACATTTACAGACATACCAATTGTTTCCATCGAGACATGTTGCATTGTTAGCACATGGGTTCGAGGCGCATTCATCTATATCTGTAAATAAAAAAAATAGTAGCAAAGAAATCAGATCAAATGTTGTGTTGGAAACTCCTGTGATGGATACTTCATTGCTGTAATACTGGCCTCCACAGCTTCTACAATATGAGGGGTGAGTGAATAATAAATTGATGAATAATTGCACCATTAACAATGCCCTGAATGTGAGTCTTGTTATTGATAAGGACACTTCTATACACAACAAAAAAACAACACAAAAAAACTGAATGTGTGTCTAGGTGTCCCAGGATCATACATTGAATGTGGGGCATGAAAGGATAGATCGACGTTAGCAATTGATAAAATCTGAGAAAATGATGTCTCAAGGCATAACGTTCGGCGTACTATAGCCAGGAATCCTTCCAGGCCTCATGGCGTACTATATATGGGAATGCCTCCATGTATTACAGCGTAAGGAAAGTGATTATCATAAGTACATGCACATGTATATCCTTTAGAACAATAAACGATGGTTTTGTGGATAGGCGGCTGTAAACCATGAGAGGTTGACGCGTAGTAATACACGAGCACTAGTGAGTGTATTACGACGTCAACCTCGAGTGGTTTACAGAGCCACCTGTCCACAAAAACATCGCTTGTTGTATTTATCAATCATCTTCTCGAGTAAATCTAAGCCAGTAATTGCCATATAATAGGGTTTAATAATAGGGACTATTTCTTTGCTCTATAGTACAAAGGGGACTATTTTACCATATACTATGGCTTTGAAGCCGTATACCACATATTTATATCCGTATACCACAGTTCTGGTATCTGACAGGTTTTATATAATGGGTCGTGGTTTACTGAGTCTCCATACATTTTCAATGTGGTCTTTGTATACGATGAATAATAAAGATAGGCAAATGGTAGATACTAGAGGGAAACTATGTTCCGGTGAAAGGAAGTCAATGTTACGAGGTAAGGCTTGGAAAAATTACTGCCCAAGGCCTTGGCCGTGGGCAGTAATTTTTCCAAGCCTTACCGAGTAATTTTGCCTTCCTTTCACTGGTACTTGGTTTCCCTATTCCTATATACCTTCAAATGTGGTTTAATAACGATAATTACCGTTATTTGCTCATCCACCATCAAACCTGAAGCCAGATCCAACCTTATCGAGTAACTTGACACTTAATGTTTACTCCCCACTGCGCTTTTCATATGAATTCTGTAAGAGACAATCTGATTGGTCTAAATGTCAACCTTGGGTAGTATACGGCAACCTTGGGTAGTATACGGCAACCTTGGGTAGTATCAATAAGTTACTCCACCCCCCAGAACGTGGTGTAAGCATAGAGTGTACAGCCATAGGTATATAGGAATGCTACTTACTGACTTGGCAGCGCTTTCCCTTGTAGCCGGGTTTACACGTACACGTGAAGTCATTGATGCCATCCGTGCACACACCTCCAGCGTGACATGGGATCCCAGCACACTCGTCTATGTCTGAAACCAGCAAAAGGACAACACCCATGAGATCATGGATCGAGCACTGATTCTACATGTTGGGAACTGCTTTGAAGAAATCTGGCTCCGATTTTCCTAAATCGGGCCCGGATTTCACCGACAAAATTTCACTCTTGGTCGCATTGTATAAATAGACAATAATACTAGTGCTCGTGTATTACTACGTGTCAGCTGCGCATGGTTTACATCCACCTTTTTTTTTATTGAGCAAGCTCTTTCTTTATTTTATTCCAAATCTCATCTTTTAACATCAAATCTTTCCTTAGCGTACCTGTGTATTTTTCGATCTTGACAAATATATTCAATTAACATAATAGATGAAATCTTCAGCACAAACTGTAAAGTGTGATCATAGCTCCTCTCCTAATATCGCTTAGTGACACCCGATATGCCAAGATCGATTTCCATTTTTGCGGAAAACCTCAAAAGTCAGAGGAACCGCTTTAGATACACAATTCAAATTCATCACACCAGCTTGCCTTTTTTTTCTTTTTTTTTCTTTTGGATTACAGCTTTAGCTTCTATTACTGATAATCATTAGATAACAAACAACCATAAGAATATCCATATGAGTATCCAAATCTTGAAAACAGACCAATATTTAAATGTGTAGGCTAATTAACAAAAAAGATCTTGTGATATTATCCATATTTTCGAATGAATTTGACCCAGTAATTGCCATATTAGGGGGTATAATAAAAGGAACTATTTCTTTGCTTTATAGCACAGATAGACTATTTTCCTATATATCCTTATACCACAGTTATGGTATCTGACATTTTATAAAATGGGTCGTGGTTTAGTGAGTCCCCATACATTTTCAACAAGGTCTTTGTATACGATGGATAATAAAGTGAAGACAGTAGGGGGATTCAGGCATGTATTACTGCAAGAACTGCCTGCGGTGTGTGATATTGTGTCAGGGAATTGGACGCTGCTGGGAAAGGGTTGAATACAACGGCAACCAGAGCTACACAAAATTAGCTCTGGTTGGGTTAATAACGCGGCCGCCTTGACCCAGAAGCGGGACCTGTTTGTTACTCGCCTTCCAGGTCTTTCGTACTCCTTGGAGAGTGTGTTTAGTCATAACCTTGAAGGCAATTTACCTAAATTTGTTTCCTACTGAATGTACAACATGGCAAACTCATCGGGAGAAACTTTCTTCTTGTTTGTGACGTCGTATATATGTGTTGTGATTGTCCTTTGCTGTATATATCTTGACTTCTGTACGGATATCTCGTTGACCTCCGACCGACCAGTAACAAGAAGTAGACTTAAAAAGTTACCATTTTGTTATTTCCTTTTGGGTGTATTTTATTTTGGGGGGGAAAACCATAAGGTTTGTCTTAATCATCAATTTGCTAAGCTATGACTTCTAGTTACTAACTATTTCTACTTTTTGAGCCTACAAAGATCTACAATACTTGGTTTGAGGAGCACCCCGAGTAATCCTGTGTGGGATTTAACACGACCGACCCTATATCATAGACAGGGGTTGGTTGCCAAACTAAAGCCTATAAGACACCGACCCGACGGCTGTGCCCAATTCTACCTTTGTCTGTGGCAATCTGCGTCAATCAGGTCGGTGTACGCACTGTACCGACACGATTTTATTACCTTTCCCGACGCGTCGGACATTACTACTATGTCAGATATGACCGACTCTCCCCGACCTTAAGATTTTTATGTACGCACTTTCACCGATTGTTACCGATTCTGAGTTGGCCGTTTGAATAGCAATGCTACCTATCCCCTAGACCGATATAGATGTTCCTTATATCGATTTGTAGGTGAAATAGAGGCGATTATAGTTCTGAAACCCGTTTTCTGATATCTTAAAAAGAACAGAAGTTATTAACCTTTGCATTATTACCTATATATTATAGACCTATCACTCGGCCGGGGCCCAGCCAGGCCCGGCTCCCGGCCGCCCTCTTTGATCTCAATCGGATTGTTTTATGAGGTCATAAAAGGAGGAGGTGTGATCGGGAAGAGTCTACATGTCGGTGTCTTATAGGTATAAGACATCAACCTTTTATTCCAGACTCTCACCGAGCCCATGGTCGGGATGGATCGGGAAAAAATTTCGGTGTCTTATAGGCTTTAAGGTGCCTGCGATAGGGGTATTGTTACTGCAGTGTCCCCTGTCCATAGTGTGGTGCTGCATTAGGGAACATGAGTGCTGCAGGACAAGGGTTAAGCAAGAGAAGTGCTAACAATATCAAAACGACCAATATAGGAGAACCCAGGTCGCGGAACAACATCTTGTAGAGCATCATTTAAGCTACGGTTGTCTCCCAAACTCTCATAATCCGTGCTTAACTCTTTCTGTCCGAGCCTGAGTGGGGAGTGCGCACAAAATAGGACAAGGTGTAATACTGCTATAAACCCCAAGGGGACGAGACTGTCGCAGTAATGGCGTTTGTTTATCGTATAGGCGTTACTTAGTAACCTTTAGATACCATTTACTATAGTTACTTATCGAATGCACACAGAGTGTAATGATGAACATAGGATCTTTTATTTATTGTGAAAAAATTGTGTAAATCTATTCATTATTTCTTATAAAACATAACGTTTGTGATGATGACACATAAATATAAATATATTTTTAAACAATGCCTGGAGGCATTCCTCGTCCCCTGGGTGGGAATGCCTCCAGGCATTGCTCGGACTGAAGGAGCTAATCCCCTCTGCTCATATTCCATAAGGGTGACTTACTTGTAGTGCACAGGCTGCCACTGTAGCCGTCAGGACACACGCAGGTGTAGTCGTTTAGCTTGTCCACGCAGGTCGCTCCGTTCTTACACGGACCGTTAGCGCAGTCATCCGTATCTGGAGAGGAATCAATCATGTGAGGCCAAATTTATAAACTAGGAGCAAATACAATGTTCATCATTGATGAAAGAGCGTGCAATCTTAAATGAATAACAAATAAAAGGTTTGGGTTACATTCAGTCTATGGGTCGTTTTCTGTAACCACTTGCATCCAGTAAACTTGCCATTTCTCTAACTGCCTGAGTCTATCTATAGGATCTAAACATATCGAACACCAGTAGGTCAATGAAGTATTTCGGTCTTGAGTGATTGGTCATGGTCAGCTGGGCATGCCTCTAAGACCCTGAAACACTGGCACCCTTTTCCTAATCCAATAGCACAGCAAATAGCACGCAGATAGTGAAGGGGTAGATTTTTATCAGCACGCTGACAAGCTGAAAGTGTATGTGACCACTCTAAACCGTCATGGGTAACGTATATAAACCGTGCAAGCACGCTCTAACAAATATATTTCGATTCCGAAGGTAGATGGATATAACTGGTTGACAATTGTACCAAGTATTTTGACGTACGAAATACCGTGCTCTCCTATTATCATGAAGCTTAAAAGGGCGATAGTGTTCCGCGGATGATGCATCATCTGGTAAATGCTGAACAGTGTCTCAAGGCATTATCAGGATTGTTTGTTTGGGTGGGTGGTTTAACGTCCAATTTGTTCAATTAGACTTGCATTATCAGGTAATACCTTATTATCCTACTCCTAATAAAAAACGCCATAGGCTTAACATGGGATTTGTTTATGTCACGGGTGTGACATAAAGTGTTGTTTATGCCACTACTTTCTGATACTGAAAAAATATGGAAACGGGGTAGGATAAAATCTAGACGCCACTCGTTTGAGTTTGAGCTTATTTATGCCACTCATTTTGTTGGCTTCGTAATATCACTCGTCTTCGACTCGTGAAAATACAGAGCCAACAAAATGCTTGGCATAAATAAACTCAGACTCAAACTCGTGACGTCTCTTGATATTCTTCTGAATGATAAAATATGCCTATATTCAAAAGTCTAAATCAAAGTGGAATTTCTTGTTCTGTACAAGGAAAGTATTGTTCTCATCTAATTTAACATGACTCCTAATATTTACAAAGGTATAATCACATATAGATTCATCGACATATTTTGTAAAGCAATAAACTGAAATTAGAGAGATTTCTTGTAAAGTTAGTATAAGAATGACAAGTTTTAAGCACCAGGTGTAAAGGACTACAGAAGAGACCAAAAGCTTTGGCCAAAGTGATATGAATATGTCAAACAGCTGAGTGAACATCACGTAGCTTTCAAACGAGTTGGAGAACCATGACTTTGACCAAAACAAGTTGATTTCTCTATCTATCTCTCCCCTCTACACACTAGAAGAATGTACAGCACACAGGTTATAGACCATGGAGAACAGACTCTAATACTAGTAGGTGCATGGAGAACGAGTTCCCAATGTTAAGCCTATGGGGTGAAAATACCGGGGGTGAGGTAAGTAGTCAGATTGCATACCTTGAGAGCAGTTTTTCCCCTCGTAGCCAAGTACGCATTGACAACTGTACTCATTGACCCTGTCAATGCAGGTTCCTCCATTGACGCATGGCTGGGGGGTGCACTCATCGATATCTGTAAACAAACAATGATGCAATAGTGTTCAGTGAAAGGTATACTTCATCGAAATTAAATAAAGGTTATTAGGATATTGTATACAGAGATGTTCTCTTTTCAAACGATATTTACTCATTTAAGCCTTGATAGAGGTCGCCGGTTGTGGCCTTCCCCGGTTTCCTACCTATGGAATAGATTGTATATATTCTGGCAATATTACATTGCTGCCCTATGGACTATATAGATCCCTGTTCATATAAAACCAGACTCCGAAACTTGAGTATACATTCTTTATTGGATACCCTACTTGTAACAAACCATCTTTGTTATAGTACCTTGACACCGAAATTTCAAGTAAAGCCGAGGAAATAAGTAAGCGTGCCGAGGCAAGCTTTCCTATTCAACCAGCGAGAGGGTTGGAAAACCTACTTCCACTGATGGAATGTCAGACAACTGACCGAAATCTCAACTGACACACTCCTATGTCTGACAACTGACACACCGAGTGAGACAACAGACACAATCTTGCGCTCGCAGGAAACTCCGTAGCGAAAAACGGGAAATTCGCATTTTACCTTTTATAAATCAAAATGTAAACTTAATGACTGTTTCACACATATATCCAGCTATCTATTAGTTGCTATATGGTGTTTCTATGCTAAATATTCACAGAGTTATGACCTGAGATGTACCCGATGTATACACGGCCCCCTGGCCGCCCGGGTATCGTTCAAACTTAGATGACTTTCGATGGCAAAATTGGATTTTTCAGATAGAAAAACGTAATGAAATTAAAAGAGATTTAAGGATATAATTTCTATGTAAATGATATGCATATTCACCAAGTTTCATAGTCTTATTACGCTTGTTTGCTTTAGATTTTGTCATATAAAAGGACCGACACAAGGGTGAGACAACTGACCAGTGAGACAACTGACATACTGTTTTCGCGTATGTCACTTGTCTTGTGTCAGTTGAGATTTCAGTCAGTTGTCCCGTCCCCCACTGATGTGAGGCTCCAAGGCATTTACTCTTCACAGAGGAATGAACAGAGTAACCTGTCAGCCTGCTGCGGACCCGGCCTTATTCACAGACCAAGTTACGTAAGCAGCTACATGTTGTTGTTTTAACAAAGAAAAATTTCTAAAAGGCCATCGTGTCAGCCCATGTTAGGGAGCGGTTTTCTATGACCAACGTACTAGAACTAGAAGCAAATAGAATGTTCATCATTGATGAATGAGCGTGCAATTATGAATGAATGATAATAAAAGTTTGGGTTACATTCAGTCTATGGATAGTTTTCTGTAACCAACTTGCACCCACTTAACCCACTTCTGCAACCGCCTGAATCTAGGATCCAAACACATCAGCACAAGTGGGTCAACGAGGTATTGTGGTCTCTAGTGATTGGTCATGGTCAGTTGGGCATGCCTTTGAGACCCTGAGACACTGGCACACTGACCCTTTCCCACTATCACAGTGAATAGCACGCAGATAGTGAAGGGATAGATTTTTCTCAGCACGCTGAAAGTGTATGTGAGCACTCTAACCTTTAATAGGTAACGTATTTAGTGCGTACAAGCACGCTCTAAAAAGAATTGTTGTACGCCAATCCTTGGCAATGACCATTTATTGTCAAATTTTAGATATTGGCTTCAATCCCATCCTGAATCATGTATCATAGTCAGTTGGCTTTTCTTATATTGACAATCCGTTTCTGTCGAATGCAAGCTCTTCCAATGGTGTACATACCGTATTTTCAAATTTTACAAACTTTCATCCTAATCTTAGAGATAAGCTGAATTAACCAAATAAATGATTAGTTGGAAATTTAGATAACGAGAAATAAATGAATGATCGTTATTTACATGTCATAAACATAATGAGTTGCTACATGGATGACTCAACTGATCTTTCAAAATAAAGTTACAGTATCTTGACTTCATATTTGACATCATCTGATTGTCCAGAATATATCAATATTTTCACAGTGTTAGTTTCATAAACTAGAGAATGAATAACATTATCCATGTGGGGCTTATTAAATGGAACTGTCCTAAATCATGAATTCATACATATTGACACTCAATTTATAAAACAGCCAAGGTCATTTCATGGCCTGATTAAATCTATGAAATGAGGATGACAGACAAGAAAAATACCGACCACCAGTATTTACCTATATTCAGTAGAAACAAGAAGTTACCGATGATATTACTCAACCTCCACAGGATGAATAAAGAATATAAAAACTCTGAGTCGCTTTATGATACTCACTGATTTGGCAGTTGTATCCACTGTAACCAGGTACGCATTGACACGTATATGTATTGAACCCAAGCTGACATGTTCCTCCATTCTGACAAGGGTTACTGTCGCACTCTGTCAAATCTGTGTAGAACATATAACATATATTTTGACTCATCAATGCTTTTACAGGCATTTGGGTGGGAATTACTTGTTGGCAGAGATTTATTTTCATATTTGCAGCGTTTATTTCCACTTAACAAAGTACATGTACAGTTGGTTACATACAATTTTTTTTTTTTTAAAGCAAGTTTCAATCTCACCATATACTGTGATATTGATAAATGTCCTCTCCGCGAGAAGGGAACATACTACTGATTATTGTTTTGATATGCTGCACCTTCTTTTTTTTCATTATCGTATTAAGCTTGGTATTTACCTTTGCCTAGAAAAGGACATTACAATACGGTACCTGAACACGGAGATGTGAGGTGTGTACTAATAATACTTTCAGTGAATTTTCAAACCACATTGTAAAATCAGACTCAAACTGGTTTGACAAATCTAAAACTATCAATCATAAGCAAGATTACATTGTTTTACATCTTTCTGAGTGGCATAGAATAGCCTATATTCAGTAGAAACAAGAAGTTACCGATGATATTTCTCAACCATCAATGACTTCAGAAGATGACAGTTGAATGTTTACTCCAAATCCTAAAACTCTTATAATCTAATCATATAATTTCCAAAGTGATCATGACAATGCTCTAAAAGATCTACCAATGCCATTTACAAATCGTACTAGGAAAACTGCTAGATAGACTTTACAGCTAGGAACTACATTCTATCCTGGATAGTCCTACATCGCCCGTAGAAAGGCGCAGACAAAACATCAGTGTAATATATCATAATCTTTGTAATGATCGTAGTTTCATATGTCTTATTGAAGTACTTTAAAAAGGGAAATTTGTCCTTCCAAGAAATAAAATAACGCAATTTGATGTGGGCTAAAGGCACTGTGGAATTACTTTTGGGAATCGTGTCTGACTGGAAAATATATCTGGAACTTTACAAACATTTGTAATAATGGGGGAGGCAGTTTGTGTCAGATCTGATTAGTTTGTGCCAAATCCAATTTTCAAAGACATTATTTTTTCCGAGCAACCATTTCAGTTAGTGGATCACATATAATGCCCCAGTCACACTGGCGTAAAATTTGGCGTTTCTTCTCCGTATTTAAATTGGTGGGGACCACGTATTAGCTACGGATTTGGAACGTATATGTTTGCTAAGGTTTTAGTACGCTTCTCAACGTTCATCAACACTTATTTACGCTTCTGTACGTAATGTCGCGTTTTTCGGTGCATTCTGACTTTCCTTTACGTATCTCCGCGTTTTGCAGCCTTTTACAACGTATTTGTAGATTTCAAAATGCGTAGAAGAACGTAGACGTGCGTACATAGAAAAACGCCGTCTTTTACGCCAGTGTGACTGGGGCATTAGGTTGAAATTTGTTTTTGCTTATAGGAGCTGTGGATCTACTTCCGGAAGCCTGAAGTAACCCATGATGAGGCTGATTTTCCAGCTTCTTTCTCTCCATCGATGCACTTAGTCTTGAATGATTTCGAAACCTTTTCACGGAGATATTCCAATTGGATGTAGAATATGGTGGGAAAATATTCTCGAAAAAAACCCGGTTGATCAAGTGGTTTCAATTGAATACGGGAGCATTGTTTCTCAATGAAAATCTCTTAAGATGTGAGATAGGATCTGTCTATAAAAAATGCAGATATTTTATTGGAAAACACTCTCCTAGCAGAGATCCTGCACTCTACTTCCTGCGGTGGTTTATATCTCTGCCCTGACCTGCCTTTTCGGGACAAAATCTGGCTCATTTGCCAGTTTTTGAAGTATCCGAAATTCAGAATGTCTTCACTAACACAACGGAAAATCTGCTGGGAGAGTTCTTGTAGAACTTACTTGTGCAGAGAAGTCTCACATCTTCTGAATGGCCACAGTCTTCTCGTCCCCAGGGGTTGTGATTACATTCTATGAGTCTTTTGTGGGTCGGCAAGCATCGCACCTGAACACCAACAAAACAGAGAGTGAAAAGGATTATAGGCAAAGTCAGCAAGACTTGTCATGAACAATATCATAGAAAACTATAAAGTAAGGAAATAGACTAAACATATGTATATCAAACTGTTTAAATGTTTGGAGGTTCCTTTGGATATCAATTCACACATCTCATTTCATCAAAACACAGAGTTATCACATTGTAAGGTACGAGGTAATACGAGCTAATAACAAAAGAAATAACAAGGAATACCAGCCAATGGAAAAAAACTGATTGTACCTAAGCTAATGAAGGGACTGGGCGGAAGAAAGGTAGAATCATTTTTCTCTGTATGATTAATGAAGAACCCTAATAAATATGATTTAAAAAAAAAAAAAAAATAATAATAATAATATTTTTTTTAAATAATAAAAAAGGTAATGCCTGTGATGTTGACCAGGACACAACTACTGCTGTGTGGTGAATGATCCGTATCGAAAAACTATGTTTTATATGATATATCTTATCACAAATATTACCGCTTAATTCTAACGTACTAAGACAGTAAGCCAGTTTCCGTATAGTAACACTACCATACCTCGTCTAACCACGTTGGGCCCGTGCCATCTGAAGCCAGCAGTCTACTGCCCAGCGACCCCCTGTGGAAGCCAAGTTCCCGACAGGCGACGGTGGCGTCAGTGTTCCCGAAGCTGTCATCACACACCGTCCCCCAACGACCGCTGTGGAAGATCTCCAGGCGGCCTGTGGACGTGTTTCTGCCGCCAACCAATCGGGTCTCTGTAAGCAGCCATCGAGTTTCCATCAAACAATGAGGGTTTTTTTCTTCAAAGGGGCCTATCCATAACGTAATTCTGAAAATTTTGATCCCCCTATCCCCACACTCTCAATCTTGTACGCAATATGATAAAGAAGAAGCATACGCAAAATTTCCGAAAATTCCTAAACCCCCCCCCCCCCCCCCCCACCTCCAACCCTCCTTGGTGAGTACACAAAATGTACCTACTTTTATGGATGGCCCCAAAGCATCTTTATTCCATCTAGATAAATGTATACATTCACATGTGAAAGTTGAACAATGTATATCTATTTTACTTATTTTACTTACGTGTATCTCATATTGATTATTTCCTGCTTTATTTCCTTTTTTATCGGCTTAAATATAAAACTATCGTAATATTTTGAACATTAACTGTTCTACTCGGATCCTTACAGCCATGTTTGGTGATTAATCATACTGAAAACCTACCTATTGAGATTATTGCACATGGCAAATCTCTGACATGACAGTACTCATGTTTGAAACAAATGTTGAAACACGAGTTTTTTTAAAGAAAAATGTTGATATTCAATGAAAAATTAAGGACAACTGTATTCGCCAAAAGTATTCTGCCATACAAGTGTCACCTACAGGACAGATAGTAAAAGTATACAAGCATGATACAATGCCATGTAAAAGCATATAGAAATTTTCATTTTAACTCATTCTATATTAGTTGTAATTCTCACACTAATTTTGTGCTAGTTTAATAAAAAGTAAAGATGAATATCACTTACGTCCCTCAACGAAGTTGATTATGTTGCCACCTAGAAATTAAAAAAGGGATTAATTTAGAAATGGGTATATAGTCAAATGTGTATATAACTGACATTAATTAGGTTTAGACAAAAGCTTTAGATGATATTTCAATCATATCCCAAGCCATTTAGACGAAAGAATATTCGATTGGCACTAGTGAACTTAGTCAAAATCTGGACTAAATCAGTGATCCTATATACCAGCTACAATAGACAGTTACATTATTGTCTAGTACCCAAATGAGTTACAAGGCAAAACACAGATAAACCGGCTCATCATTTTATGTAATAATCATCAAAAGAATAGATACGTACTGCAATCAAGGGCATCAGTCCCATCTGAAAAGGGAAATATTAAACATTACAGTGGCTTAATGGTAGGGTGTTCACCTTGAGCATGAAGTATTGGATAATCACACATACAAACTAAATGGGGTGGTAAAATGTAAACTTGAAGGGATGGTCACATGTAAACTACGAAGGAACGTCACATTTTAACAAAATTGATGTAGAAAAGAAACTACTATAAAGGAAACCAATGAAACCTAAGCCACGTGAATTACTTAGCGATTCAAACTCAATGAGATACAAGCTCTGACCTTAAATTTGAATAGGTTTCTGAATCTTTCTCAGCCCTCACATTGACCATGGGCTAACCTTTGTGACATAATCCCCATTGACTATTTTGTCTAAATACTAAACAGGCTTTGTGTATGGGTTCCCAATGTTAGGCCTATGGGAAAAAATACCAGGGATGAGACAACTATATAGACTGCGTCGAGAATCATATGAATACACAATACTCCACAAGTTTGGATGGGCCGCAATCATCATCAAGGCAAAGCCGAGTGACGATTACGGCCCATCCAAATGAGTAGAGTATTGTACAATTCGAGTGCAGTACTGAATTTTTCTCAAAATTTTCAATGCCATTTAAATAGCATCACAATATTAGAATAATTCGAGTTATTTCACAAATCCAGTTGTTCAATAGCATATGACGTCATCTCGTGTTCACTCCACCGCGACCATGGCATGGAATTGTTACTTTACCGGAGTGATCGTTGAGTATTATTTTTCTAACATTATTCCTATGGCTAAGCTTGTAACGGGGGGAGGGGAGGAGATACACAATATTGACTGGTTTCAGATGCAAGCAGCCGTATATGCTCCGAGGAGTTGACGCGTAGCAATATCCGAGTATGCGAGGATAGTGCATAGAGTTGACTCCGAAGAGCATACAACCGCTTTTATCTGAAATCAGTCTATATTTTATTCATTATCCACCTTTTCTGGACAATTGGCATGTCTATATCAGTTCGTTTTAGTGTAGTTTTCTATACGCACTATTTTCCGTATGCGCCACCCGGAGCATACAACATGTCTGTATGCGCCGGGTATGTCGATACACACTTCCTATGTGTTTTCTATGGACACTTTGTATTAGGTGGATAATGATATCAAAAGCCGTCACGAGTTTGAGTATGAGTTAATTTATGTCACACATTTTGTTGGCTCCATAATCTCACGAACCAAAGACGAGTGATATTACGGAGGCAACACAATGCGTGACATAAATAAACTCAAACTCAAACGAGTGGCGTCTAGATTTTATCCTACCCAGTTTCCACGATTTTTGAATATTAGAAAGTAGTGACATTAACAACACTTTATGTCACACCCGTGACATAAACAAATCCAACGTCAAACCTTTTAAGGTTTTTTTTATTAGGGGCAGGATAATGTGATAGATAGGCTGAGACCTTCTGCCGCTTTATTGGGGTCTTGGAACTAACGGCTAACCTGTTGACACCTACTTGTGCACTTAACCCTTTCTGGCAGGTCAATGCCATATGGCATTCCCCTGACCATGGCAGGACAATGCCATAGGCATTCCCCTAGCTGTGGCAGGACAATGCCATATGACATTCCCCTGGCTGTGGCAGGACAATGCCATATGGCATTCTCTTAGGCATGGAAGAACAATGCTGAATTTGTTCCTTTGTAACTTTTTGAATAATTATCGCAGAATTATGAAAATTGCAGGACATATTTGGCTATGTATTGCCAGTAAGTCTTTAAAATATCGGAAACTTCTGATAAAAATACAGATTTACTGGAAGTTTCAAATTTGTAATTTTGTTTAACAACATTGACTACAAAAGCTAGCCATACAAACACCACAATTGGTTCTGGTGCCTTCTGTAGTATGGGTACATGGTGAATGATGTGTGGCTCCTGAAGGGTTAACTTTTGACTCAATAAAGAAATTTAAAAAAAAAAACAAAAAAAAAAAAACCCTGATGAGTTGAGCTTACTTTTACAAGTGATGAAGACATCCTGGTTATGATCGCACCCTGAGGACCCCCACGGGCTGTGCGTGCAGTTGACGATGCGAGGACTGGTGGACCGGCAGCTGACATCCTTCAACCAGATCCTCTTGGCGTTGAGCACAGAAGACACTGCCTGCACGTTGGAGGCCCCGAGCACCCCGCTCTGGTGCCCCATCTCCTTACAGGCCACGTTGATGGCGTCCGAGTTAAAGCCGATGTCGCAGACCGTGCCCCAGCGCCCGGCGTGGAAGACCTCGAGCCTCCCCGAGTGGGCGCAGATCGTGTCGGAGAGCTGCAACTCTGAGCAGGAAGGAAAACCAGCACATTTAGTTGTATATACAGTAAAACCCTACTATTTTCTCTTTTTTTTTTTTTTTTTTTTTTTTTAAATTTCAGTAAACATACAATCTGCAGTTGCAGGTTTTCATTGTAGTTGTAGTATTTTGTACTTCTGGGACGGTATGCGGATGTCTCGGCCCCTTCGGCACCTCGGCCCCCGTTTCGCGGTGTCATCTCGGCCCCCTCGCAGCCGTGTTTCGCGCCCCCTTAGCGGGGTTACTGGAGAACTCGACCCGAAACGAACTTGACCCGTAGTTGTCAGGAGAACTCGACCCGTTACGGAGAAATCGTTTGGAGAACTCGACCTGTTTCAGATACTTATGGAGATGATATTTTCATATAGAAGGAAAGGTTTGACTAGTTAGCGATAGGGTTAAGGATAGGGTTAAGATTAGGGATAGGGATAGGGTTAGGGTTAGGGATAGGGTTAGGGTTAAAGGTAAAGGCTTGGGATAGGGTTAGGGCTGGCATAGGTATAGGGAAAGGGTTAGGGTTAGGGATAGGGTTAGGAGAATGGTTTGCTGCTTGTTTTCTTTCCCAGAGAAAACCAAATTTGACGCCAAGATAGGACTAGGGTTAGGGTTAGGGGGGCCGAGGTGGCGATGGGGGGCCGAGGTGGCGATGGGGGACCGAGGTGCCAAAGGGGCCGAGACATCCGGGAATCTTCTGGGACACCCCGCTTAACCCATTCACGGTAGGGGATGCCATATCGCATCAACTGTGCTGGGGTGGTGATGCCAAAAGGCAACATTGTTTTCTTGAATTTGCAAAATTTCGATTAGGAAATATAGGATATATGATCATGAAATTCTCACAGAATATAGATGCAACGCCCAGGTAAAGATCTTTGGTAAAATATACAATAAGATTAATGAGTGCACGTCCTCAAATATAGAACTTTAACAATTGACCTGAGACTTCCCACCCCCTGGCGGTATAAATTTGCACTAGTACCCGCCCATAACCACATACTGTTGCCACAGGTGCCCGTCCTTAAAGGGTTGAGTGGACAATTTGCTTGAAACGGAAGTTTTTCCCCTCTATTATATGTGTGTGTGTGGTAAGTATAATACGTTTTGATATTATTTTGATGTTCTTTATCATTCTTCCTGACTATCTCCATATTTAGGTGCCACCTCTTCTTATTATCAGTTTCATATTTCTTTGAACATTCTTGGATTCAGTCCTCTCTATTGACAGCTAATAACGGTATTCCAAAGAGCAGTCCTTACTGTACCCATATTGGGTGAATAGATATAGTATTAAGGAAGAATAAAATATCGTTAGACATGGTACATGAGACATTGCATAAGACTAATATAACTTTTTCAAGGCCTCAAGGGTAAAACGCCAAACCCTGCTCTTCCCACCTGTGGGAAACGCAGGGCCTCAGACAGACCCCAACATCCTTGTAACCACTTACAACCAAGGCTTTAGGGGCCTCAGAGATGTAGTCGAAAAAAATTGGGATATCTAAGGGAAGTCATGTGCAACACGTGGCATACACCGAGAGAAACTCATTTCCGCTTTCAAGCGACCACCTAGCTTGAGGGACACTCTAGTCAGGGCAAAATTACCCCCGGCGACACCCCCTGAGGAGAAAACGCCGAACAAAAGGCAATGCTTGAGGCCGAAGAGTTGCCGCTATTGCCCTAAGCTCAACACCACTGGCAGGATCAGATGTTCAGCCAGTGGACGCACATATACGAGTAGACATAATGTGAGCTGCTGCAGCTCTAACCTTATCTTCTGCATTGAGTGCACCCGCTGTGGAATCCAGTATGTTGGGCAGACGAAGGTGGAACTGAAGCGCCGGTTCATCCAGCACTTCGGTAACATCAAATGCGCCAAAGTGGAGATAAGTGAAGTGGCCAGACACTTCACCTCCAACGGGCACCAGGGGGAGGATGACGTGTCCATCCATGTCATCGACTTTGTCCATGCCCACCCGGACACGACAGAGTACCTCCGCAATCTACTTGAGTTTAATTGGATCCAAAGACTTCATACCAATGCTCCGTTGGGCTTGAACGTCAGTGACCCTCTGAAACACTAACAGACTCACCGGGACCCTAGCGACAGCACCATATAGCCACGTTTAAAATTTTTTATGTTAATCGAAATGCTGTCGCGTATAGGGACCTGTCTCTTTCCTTATAGTTAAATGCACTCCACCCTGGATAGTGCAGGTACCATGTTTTGTTTTTACTGCCAGTTTTTACAGTAATCCCACCTCAATCCTCTTGTTTATTCGCTAGTCTAAACAAACAGAACCGGGAAACGCCCATTCTTTCCCCACTGTCAGCTCTCTGTCACCGTGCTGCCACTTAGCAACCTGATAGGATGTTGACAAAAACAAACTCGCCTAGAGTCTGTTACCGCGTATGAAAACCACTGCTTCAGCAGTCTTTTCAAATAGAATGCAGCCTGATGATTCTCATAGATGAAACCGTATGAACCTTTGAGGCCACCACAGGCCTCATAACATACGTCAGGGCCCATAAACAATCTGTTGACACAGTCGTCATCGATACATATGCCCCGACAACAGAACGAAAACAAATGTCGTCCGTAATCGACATCTTGCTTTTGATTGGCCGAGAGAGGTCACGTGGTACAAAACTATAAAAGGGGATGACAGCTCAAACTGTCACCAACATCGCGGTTGCTGCACCTATCATGTAGACCATAGATCTAGCCAAGTAATATTTGAAGACTAATATAACATCATGAAATATGGATAAGGGTAAGTGTAGATTAGGAGAATGATGACAAATTATGTAATAATACTTACTTCCTTCCGCAGGGAACGGGACTCCATCTAAAAATAGAAATCAAATTAATATATAACAATGTTGGATTTCTTAACCTGCTTAGTTTTTCTTCTCCAATACATTTTACTTTGAATTATTGTCGTCGAGCTGTGCAGGCCTAAATATAAGATTAATATGGGAAAGATGAGACTTTCTAAGAATTTCTTATTGTATGATATGATTATGTTATTAGGCATTTCAATGGTAGGTAAGCCGAGAAGGAAAACCAGTAATAATCATGTACTGAACTTGAACCACCTAAAATAAAAGATTGAAAAAAAAAATACCCCGAGAGGATCCAATATCAGTTCAGTATGGGAGCTATGGGGCTTTCTCTGGATATCATCATTGCATAATACGATACTTTACTGAAAGCTTTTACAGATGACTATAGATACTACATAGATATTGTAAATATGAGATTTTTAAGGGTTTGTCATTACTGTATTATTCTTTTTTTCTAAATAGAGGTACTTACTGCAATCAAAAGAACCAGTGCCATCTGCAATAAAAGATTTAAGCAGAGTTAGTATGAAAGCTGTAGATGTGTGAATCTGAAGTTGATTTACCAATAAAAATACATGACTAATTTCAGCATAGTCTTATGTATGTATTCATACAGCCATTCTGTACATGCAAACTCATAGTTGTAATGTAAGTAGAAAGATAATTTACCCAAAGAAAATTATGATACCGAAATTCTAAACGGAAGTTTAGTCCAAATATAAAAAGAGTAATTCAAGAGCATATGAAGCGCATTTGGCCTGTTAATGTGTACCTTCGTTGTTTTGCTGTTTTTTCTTTAATATTTCAAAACGTTTAATCATCAATTAAGATTAATTCTGAGCGTATTGTGTACTTCACGAATATGTATCTAAAACTTGTATACAGGTCATGGTTACATGGAAGTATTTGCTATTGATTTTGATAGTACGAGAAATGCAGAATGGAAAAACCATAAACACTATCCAGAAACGTTACAAAATGTCATATGATTGTTTATATGGCGTGAATTGTCTTCACAGAATGATATCACGAAGCGGAGCTGAGTGACATCTGTAGCAGATGACAATGAATGTCATGTAAACAGACATACGTAAAGGAGTACCGTTTTGGTTTTATCCTACTTCGTTACATGTTTTTAGTATGTCATGTGTGGCATATAAATCTTGTATGGCATAACCGTGGCATACAGTCACACCATGTAGAGTCTATGGAGTCTACCCCATTACATATTATGAACTTCATATGTCATATGAGGCATATGGATATTGTATGGCATAACCGTGGCATACAGTCACACCATGTTAAGTCTATGGAGCCTACCCCATTACATATTTTTAACTTCATATGTCATGTGTGGTATATAAATATTTTATGTCATAACCGTGGCATACAGTCACACTATGTTAAGTCAATAGAGATTTATATGAGGAGTAGGGTAACTTACTGTAGCACATGATGCCTATGTCTTCGCTGTGGCCGCAGTCCTCCTGCCCCCAGTTGGCATGGCGACACGCGTCCACGAGTCGACCACGTGAGCTCTGCGTGCATTGCACGTTATCTAACCACGTGATGCCCGTGCCTGCAGGGGCAGCCTTAATGAAGCCCGTCTTGTAGCCCAGCTGCTTACACGCCACCTACAGCCAGAAACAGCAACTACTATTACAGACATCTTTTCTTTTTAAGTTGATTGTTTACCATGGTGGTCAGGTTAGGCAGGATGTGCTTATCTTCCACCATCTCCAGCCATTATATTTCCGTGTTGCCTATACCCATCTGGAACCTGTTTCACTAGTTTCGTGACATGTCTGTGACACACTACAGACATTGGGTTTGTCTAGTTCCATGACAACACAAGTGGCTGCCCTAAGGAAAAGACAGACCCCAAACATAAGAATTAGACAAATCTACACATCATGGGACCTGTTTCACTAGTTTTGTGACAAAAGTGTTAGACAGACATGAAAAGCGGCACCAGCAGTGCAAGCAAGAACAGACAAAACAAAGTCTAATGTCTAGTTCTTATGAAATCAGACACACCATCTAGACGCCATCTAGACATGTCACGAAACTAGTGAAACAGGTCCCTGGTGGGTTTACATTGCGGCTCAAGTAAAAATTACACAATGTCACTATAAGACTTGTCATGAAAACATTGATTACATAGATGAAATACACATTCGCTGATAGGTTCAGTTTACACAGTATGCAAATACACTCATTGAGTAACTTTGGAATTCAAGTTTTTTGGTAAGTTAAGGCCAAGGTATTATATTTATGTCCAAACCGTAATATTAGGAAACGTCCTTACTGTGGACGAAACGGTTCCTGTTCGAGGCCAGTCGTCGATTTCATACTGCCTGACGCCATAGGCGGAAGGCAGTATGAAAACGAAGACTGACCGAGAACGAGAACCATTTCGTCTACAGTGAGGACGTTTGCTTATTATCATATACCTTTAATTGGTGAAAAAACGCCATTTTAATGACATACAAAGTCGCAGTCACAGCGGACACGAACATTATTATTACTGCACCCCTAGCAGCGGGCAGTATTTAATAGACATTCGAACATAGGTATATAATAATATAGGATGTGCATTACATCTTGATAGGTAATTATGGGTTGGTGTATATTGTGACAGTTTGATGTTGAGGTTGGCTTTCATGTACGACTTTATTTCTTCGCGCGTTGGGAGATTGCAAGATACAAAGGTATACCAAACCTGATATCTTACCACCAGAACTGTGCACGAGTTATCAATTTCATTCACTCTGGAGTCAGTACCGACTGCAACTGTACTCAAACCGATTATTGATCATGATTGTAAACATGGAGGGAGACAAGCTGGTTTTTCGAATAGTATAGCAAGCCATAGCTCTTAAGTATTTCATGATATAACATAGATTGGTATTTTTTGTTTCTTATATGTTGTTTATAGTCCAAGTAAAACTCTGATCATCCATTTAGTCGCTTGTCAACCACTGTTTTGCGTTACTAAAAACAAAGTGAAACTGCCTGGAAATTCTATGCACTGAGTGGTACCCTCAAAACGGACCTACAAACCGATGTACCAACTCAGAATAGATAAAGGACTTAAAAAAAGGATGTCAGTTGAGCTCATGAAAAAGGGTATATTTTTCAAATATGAGCGGTTGTATGCTGTTTAGAGTGGCCTCTGCGCAATATCCTCGCATGCTCTTGGAATTCACTATGTGTCAACTCCTCACAGCATACGACTGCTTATATCAGAAACCAGTCAATATATATACACAATATTACCACGATTTCGATCTGCGTGGTCGTATTCTCCGCGTAGTTAACGCATAGTAAAACTCAGAGCGATAGCGAAGAGTATTGCGTAGTGTCAACTACAAGGAGAACATGGCCACACAGATCGAAATCATGGTATTTTTGAATTTATTACTCACCTTTCAAGTAATTATTGGGGGGAAAAAATCTTGTAAATAATTATAAATTCGACGCAAGCACCATGCATTGTTTATATGAAATAGTTCCTATAATACCCGTCAGGAGAATACAACTTTCTGTATTCTATTCAGCAGCGATCTGCAGGCTCTATAGACTTAGTATGGAGACTCTGCATTGTGTGATTAATGATGTATATTTATACTTACACTTGCGGCGATGTCAGTGAAACTGTCGTCACACACTGTGCCCCAGCGCCCAGAGTGGTACACCTCCAGTCTGCCGTGTGAAGCACAGTTCCCGTCTCGCAGACGTAAATCTGCAACACATGCACAAGATGCGGTCTCAACATGCAAGGTACTACATAAAAAAGTGAAATACTGTTGATTATTGATATTGACTGTGGTGAGATGTACAGTAATCATTACCTGGGTTCCTGGTAGAGTGCAGACCAAGTTATTTTCATTGAGTGGGTTTCTGATTTTATCCCACCCTGTATACCATTATTGATTAATAGAAAAAAATCACGCAATTAGCCATTGAGTATTGGGTGCAATACCTCCACGGTCGTGGAGTATTCATGAGCTACTGACGTTAAGCTTATGCAGAAAAATAAGATATTGCTCCCCATTGAACACTACAGAGTATATCACTGATTCTTCTTTTTAGTATGTAAAACTTTTCAACTCATTCTTTGTTCAACTTATATCTCCTGAAATAGGAAGTGTAATGGCGGGACAACAAAACGAGATAAAAAAAAAAGACCCACCTCCATCTTGATGAACGATAGAATCTCCAGCTGGAAAAAATACAGAAAATATTTGTAATTTCTTTTCATTTTTTAGATAGCTACATTTATTGACATCAAGAAGATTCAATTACAATGAGATATCATGATATCGTTGCTGCAAGATGTTAAAGGAAGAACAGTTAATAACAATTAACAGTTAAACCAATAAAGAGTCATACAATGATGAAATTATTGCTGCTTAATTTTGATGGAAACGATTCTTCATCCATCAAAATATAGTATGATCGTGGGTGCTACAGAACTACTTCATCTCAGGTGTTTATAGGAGGTAGTGTACATCTTCAGTGTGTTTATAAAAGATTCAGAAGTATCAATCATAAGGATATTTGATAGGAGAGACACGGGGGTGGGGGGCACTAGAATGAATCAAAATTGTTGATGTCATAAGAACTAAAATCGATCAATACTAAATCTTATAGAAAAAACTTATTTATGTGAAATCATTTTTTAAATGTCGTCATTAACATAATTCAGAAAAGTTAATCAAAACATATATATTTGTGATTTTCTATTGACATCCTCCCCTCTAGATTTTGACTAGATAATTTACCGTCTATCTTGGCAATGTCAATGTCAAGTTAGAATAAAAAATCGCAACTACTGAGTTCCTTTTTTTGAAAGAATAGTTAGTAACGTATTCAGCTAATATGATATATGAATTTCCTTCACATACTGTCTTAAATCTTACCAGTTCTACGCAAGAGTCGTTGTCAAACAACGAAAACAAGGTGGATTGACAAAATATGTACAATGTAACTGTTTCATGAAATTAACACTACTTATAAGGAATAATATACTCATACAATTCTTCTCAGGCATATTCTGTGCATTTTATTGGATAAAACGTATACCTGAAGTAACACTCGTTAAATTCAGCGAGGGATTAACACCTGTAGCACTATAGATAGTATTATTCACCGATGGAATGTGCATATGTCAACTTCAGCTATTGTATTTGAAAGTGAAAAAGAGAGAACCACATATAATTGGACTTAAAGACCAATAAAAAAAGTATAAAAAAATGGAAAGAAAAAATCTACTTACAACATGTAAGACGGGTGGATGTATCTGTAAATAAAGAGAACAAGTACGATGTATTTCAATACCAGCTCTGTTATCAACTCATTAAAAAAAAGTTAGAGACTTACATCACTCGCCTCAAGGGCGCTCTTCCGCTACGCAGTCCAAACATATATACAAACACATATACATGACACGATACGCACAACACCACATGACATATATAATACGTTTACTATGGTGTACCTATTCCAGGGTGATCATGATCTATTGATCCAATGACCCTTTGAGACTGGTATAATTACATCATCATTAGCTTAGATCTATTTATCTAACAATTCACAAGTATTATCGACAAAAACATTTGCCAATAGGAGCTCCTTCATGTAGGAGTCACATTTTGATACAAGTACAACAGAGTTCATACATAGCTACATACTCTCAAGAAATATCACAAAATTTCATATGATTGTTTATATGGCATGATTTGTCTTTGCGGAATGATTTCACAAAGCGGAGCTGAATGATATCTATAGCAGAAGACAACAAACGCTATTTAAAAATCCATATAAAATTGAGTGACGTTTAGATTTTATCCTACCCCGTCGTATGTTTTTAATTAATATGTCATGTGTGGAATATAAATATCATATGGCATAATCATGGCATACAGTCACACCATGCTAAGTCTATGAAAATGTGTATGAGGGGTAGGATAAAAAGACATACACAACAGAATTCACACTACTGTTTCTACTTAACGTTCCTATAATATCTTTTATATAAATCTTTGAAACTATGATAATTATTTTCATATACTTTCGAGCTTATGATCATTGTATCTATTAATATATCAATTTTACAAACAAAAATATCGATTTTTTTAATCCATTTCCCGTTTCCATATGGTAACCGTCTAGTGTTTTCTGTTTGTGATCTGTGAGTGGCCTGACGTCTATAAACTTTCCTTAAATATGCCAATGGTAACTCATCTCTGCATCTTTGTAGGGTACTAATACCCCTGACAATCGATGCAGCTCCCGTGTTTAAGACGCACATCATTGCAACCCAACGAATCCTATAATCTCAATGATGCCACCTAATGGGAATACTGCGTGCCAGTAGATTTTCAAGGCTCTAAGCCTAGTTTGTTAAGAATATGTCTCCCATAGAGTATAGTGAGAACCTTGTACAGAATACTTAGAGAGTGTGAGATCTTATGAGAGGGATGCTTTTGCATTCTCTGTAAATTACTCAACCAACTAGGCACCTTCAAATAGCATAGAGCAATATTCAAAGAGGAGGGCAACTGTTTGCTTGTTTACTATATACCCATGCCGTATATACTGTAAATACGCACCGTTTTGGCATATGACGTAAAAATACTGTACGGACCACTGGTCGGTACACTAAAATACAGACCACCTAGCCATACACATTTATTAAAATTTTGGTTGTTAAGAAAAATTAAATTGATTTTTTTTTAATCTCGGGTATATAGTAAATCTATAACGCCCAACCATGCTTGTACAAGTCACAGAACTCGATGCTAATTTACCATTTGTACGGAACTCGGCGTAAACGCCTCGGTCCGTACAAACGGTAAATTAGCATCTCATTCTGTGAATTGTACAGCATGGTCAGGACGTTCTATATAAATACTATACAAGCCACATTTTTAGTCTAATTTTGTTAAAGGTGAATAGCCGTTGGTTGACCCTCTTCATCAGCAACAACCTCATACGTTTTTCGAAATTTAACGTACTATCCAGTTCAATACCTAATTAATGGTAGGTGTCTACTTATTAATACATAGTGGCCATGGGTTGTGATAAACACTGTTTCCACATTAGAAATGTTACGTAATTGATGTACTTACTGGAACAGAGGATGCCGACATCACGGTTATGGTCGCAGCCGTAGGCGCTTCCCCATGCAGTGTGTTGACACTCTGTGATTTTTGTCGCAGTCGAGTTGCAGGAGATGGATTTTAACCAGATCGGCGTCGAGGTACTCGCAATGGGCGCAGTGTGAACCCAACCATACTTGTGACCCAGCTGCATGCAGGCCACCGCTGCAACACGGCAATTGTAGTAGTTTAACAGGTTTCCCTATTAATGTTAAGTACTGTATGTACATACGGTTTGTGAATGAATGCAAGATTAAACAGAAAGCCTCGTTGAAAAGAAGGCTTCTAACTTTCTCAGAACCGTATATTTTCGACCAAAACTAACATTACCAAGCAATATAAGAAAAAACTTCACTTTAATGTACAATATAATTCTATCAATTCAATTACACATCTGTAAACAAACAAGGTGCTATTTTAGGTATGACGTCTTAAATTCGTTCGTCATTGATTGGGTGATATTTTGTGGTATTTGATAAGCCGTGGCAAAGATGCACAGAGCATGGCAACAAAAAGAAGAAAAAAACCCGAATATTATTGAAAATTTGTTATAGTTCTTTCACTATCTATGCATAAAAATAAATATATAATATTAAAATCGATGGTTTTGTGGACAGGCGTTCGCAAACCCTGAGAGGGTTGACACGTAGTAATACACGAACGCTAGCGAGTGCATCATGATGTTAATTTCAAGTGGTTTACAGAGTTGCCTGTCCACATAACCATTGTTGTTGTATATATTATCCATCTTCTCGAATAAATTAATTGCCATATTGAAGAGTAAAATAATATGGACTATTTTTTGCTCTATAGTACAAAAGGACTACTTTCCCATATACCATGGCTTTGATAGCCGTATACTATGGATTTAAATCCCTATACCACAGTTATGGTATCTGACAGGTCTTATATAATGAATCGTGATTTACTGAGTCCCAATACGTTTTCAATAGGGACTCTGTATATGATAAACAATAAGACAGTGGCAAAAATATCAATCTATAACTCACATTTTCGTTTTAAAAAGAAATATGTTGTTTGTGTCCGTTCTCTACAGTGGAAGATCTAACCATCGTGTTAGAACTTTATGTTTGTAATTAATTATCCACTGTATGTTTGTGATTTGTTATCCACAGCGATGTCATTATTTTACACCTCCATATCGATGAAAAATAATTATAATATGTTATATAATAGTAATAATATCAACTATGATATGGTTTTACACAGGTTGGAAAAATATTATCAAAATATTCGCATTATTTCATTAAAAAACGGCAATTACTTGAATTTCGGAAATAATGCCTCAAGGCATCATAGCGTACTACGCCTGGGAATGCCTCCAGGCATCACAGCGTATTATGCCAGGAAATGCCTCCATGCATCATAGCGTAGCTAAAGGGTTAAAGAAAAAGGGTAGTATAAATGAGGGCTACATACTGGCAGCGGTGTCATTGAATCCATCGTCGCAGATCGTACCCCATCGATGAGCATGCCATACCTCCAGGCGGCCCTCGTAGGCGCACTCACCCGCTATAAGTTTTATAGCTGAAACAAAAATAAACATTCTTCAATGTTTAGTGTTAATTATGGTCATTTTTATGGTGTTTTGTGCCACAGCAACACCCAGTGTCATATGGTGAGAGGAAATCTATAGACTTTACTGAGATATCCCATAATTCAGTGCGTTTACAGGGTCCGGTGTTAGCTGGTTCCCGTTGTTATACGGTAAATAGACTCTTGACCTATATCCCGTAATTATTGCTGCTAAACAGTTTTTATATCCCTTCAAATTTGAAATTCGATGCCAGAAATGGAAATTTAAGGTATGTCTTCGGACGAAGTACGTATGGTGAGTGATATGAGTTGGGAAACACCTTAAATTCAATGGAGAGGTAATGCTGGGTAACCTATCTATAAATGTTAAGACATAATATGCAATGACACTAGTACAAAATCATTTTCTAAATAGGGACAAGGTAGTGAATGATAGAATGTTGCATTGATGATATGGATTAGCATTGCCACATACCTCCATCCTCGGGCACTGGGTTGCCATCTGTAAATGAGAAATGTTTGGCATCTCAACTCTTGGAACATATGAACTATGAGTGAAATAAAAACAATGAAGTGGAAATTTCAATTGAGTGCACTTACTAGTATTACGAACATGTTAACAACCAAGGATTCGAAGTTTCTTTCATTGATGTACACTATTTGATCTCACCCCTGATATTTTTATCCCATATGTTTTACATTGGTAACTCGATATCTATGTCCCTATGAGTATTACAGTCCGTTTTCCATGGTCTATGATATCATATATCGAGCGTGTTGTCTGTTCTGTTAGTGTGTACAGGGGTGAGTTAGATACAGAAAGAAACTCGTTTATTCCAAGTCGTCACTGTCCAACTCGTTTATACGCTATGTGACATTTACTCAGCTTCACCTCGTTAATTTCACTCTGCATCAATCTCGCAGAGAATGATGACAAAAACTTGTCGGTCTCTTCTTTACACAGTAATGCTGGTATATAGAGTAGGATGTAATACTTCGGAATAGATGCAGATAACCTTATGAAGTGAGCAACATTCTTTTATTTTTTCATGAAAGGTAACAGCAACATCACAAATATCATTGCCTTCTTAAGCCGACAATATGTGGATTTCTGATTTACTTGAAGATAAATGAAGACTAACTTTCATTTCTATTTCTATTTCAATTTCATGAAGTACTCACAGCAATCCTCTGTGGCAGTAGAATCTGCAAAATAAAAGCGGTATTATCAATGATTTCCTGGTGAATATTCCCAATGGTTTGTGTGTATACACACACAACTATTGCATCTCAATTTTCCCTACCCACCCACACCTTTTCTTATTATTTTGATTGTTCAATTCATAGTCATTTATCTCAGATCCCACAACTCCTCCCCCTTATTTTTCCTTAGCCCATTATATTTTATTATTCATACTACATATTCCTATATCTTATTTGAATTATCTAAACACTATGGATTTGATCAACAAACTCACTTTATAAATTTCTTTTCTCCTCTTATGAGTTAACTAGGTCGAATTGAAGATAAACAGTAATGTTCTAAAGGTTTAATTTTCAAATTTTCAAGTGACAAGTTGAAAATTTGAAAATTAAACCTTTAGAACATTACTGTTTATCTTCAATTCGATCTAGTAAACTCATAAGAGGAGAAATGGAAAATCTTGTGATAGACCAATCTTTTTCTTAGTTATGCCTTTCTACATTGTCAGTGAATGGAAGGTGAGACTCACTGTAGCAGTGGACCCCGACGTCCTCGCTGTGACTACAATCTTCACGACCCCAGCGTGTTGCCCCGCACTCGGCCAGCGAGCTGTGCTGGAGAGTGCAGGCCAGATCGTCCAGCCAGATGACGCCCGTCCCCGGAGCGGGAGCTTTAATGGCCACTCCGCTGTCAAAGCCCAGCTCCCGGCATGCCACCGTCGCCTCTTCCTGTCCTGTGGGGGGAGAGTGTGAGAAATAGTGTAAGGTGTGACAATGCGGGTTTTTTTTTTAATTGGTGATTTTGAACTGATAATTGTCAATACCTCAATAAGACTCACTGAGTGTTGCGACTGTAAATTGTAGGTTATGCCTTTAAAGTCAAAACCTATAGTTCACAGTAGCGTCACTTGGGAGATTTTTAGATATCGTCAATTATAGATCAATAGGGCTTCTTAGTGATTCTTTCTAATGCTAAATGAGTAAATTTAACGTTTTGTCCAATCTATCGAATCTTCATAGGTAAAATAGGTAAAATTACATTTACTTGATTTACAGAGGTAATATACTGAAATATCATTGTTTTCTTCAATTCTCTCACAAACAAGGCCAGTGACCCATGAATTTTGAAACCTAAATGTATATATTTATACATCTACTACATTATGTGAAAGTTTGAGGACAATAATATAGGTTTTACTATGTTAAAAGCAACTCTTGATATCTATCTTTAAATAAAAAACAAGCTTGGTGACCCCCCGTGTCAGGTATGTGTTCTACAACAATAAACGATCATCATATTTGATTGTCAGGAAAATGACATGGGTTTTCAATTTCTAGCCAAATTGTCGGATATGCCTTTGATTTGATTAAAGACTCACCAAAACCATCATCACAGATTGTGCCCCAAGAGGTGCGGTGGTAAATCTCAATACGCCCTTCGTCTGGACAGGCCCCATCCACAAGGCGGATACCTGGAAGAAGTCAAAGTCAAAGTGAAAATGAAAGTGAAGATGAAACTGAAAATGAGACTGAAATTGGATGAGAAGTATCGTATCTATTCTGCTGTAAAGGAAGGCACAACCCAAGACAGTGAAATAAAGTTGAAATACAGGATTGCATTTATTGTTTGTTTAAAGTACAATTTCCTTCATCAGGTAGTATCATCTAGTATCATCTATTCCTCCTGAGGAGAACGAATCTCAAATAAATATTTGAACCTTCATGAATTCTATTGTAATGTTGAAACATTTTGCATCGGAAGAGAAATGGAATTGTTAATGATAATGAACAAGAGAGCTAGAAAAGATGAGTTACTCATTAGAACTTTACAATGAACCCGGGGTGACCAACAAGTAAAATCTCATAATAAAAGATTCAAAAACACTTTCTACACGAAAACGTCGGCATACAGAGGAATCGCCTCATGGAAACTGCTATATAAAAAAAGACAGCTGGCTCTTTAGGATTAGGGCTTAATTACTGTACATGACAGCCTTTATTCATTGAATAAGAAATATGAAACACTTACTTCCTTCCCGGACATCATGGCTACTGGAACCTGGAAGAAAGGACAATACAGAGATGATGATTCTCTTATCATATATCCATGCACATACTTTATAAGTAGTTCCATAGTGCTTCTCCCATACCGTACACATTATGCATGGCAAAGGGTGGAGTACACTTTTATATTTCGGGTATATAATAGATACAGAATAACCTACCTCGGTTGCACACCATACAAAACACAATCAGTTTGTAAATGTATGAAAACATGCCAGTTACCAGCATAAAACGATAATGTATTATCGAATGCAATAAAGACTAAAAAAAAAAAAAAAAAAAGAGCAATACACTACCTAGTGAGAGTCGGCTGCACTATAGGTTAGTTCAACAGTTAAATAGTAACAAGACCCATTCATAAACAAAATGTGCCTCACATGTATATTACTCAAGAGAAAAGTTTTGAATTTGAGATAATGACATGACATACATATAGAATCCTCAGCTGCAAATGTCTTTAAATCTAGATTTTAGGTTTAATATTAATATCTAATCCCGTCACTATTTTAGAGATCATTTGGACTAAATGGTCTCCAAATGGTCACGATTATGGAATACAAAACAGTGACCAAGAGCACACAGCATCTGAGACTGATCGCTTTGTTATGGTCATTTATCTACAGAATGCAATGACCTCCAAATGGTCATTAACTGGTCACTACAATTATCACGACTGTAAAACACGTCCCAGATCTGCAGAGAGCAGTGATGCTCTTATCAAGACATTGTTTATAGAATTGACAAATCTCCTGTATCATACCACGTACCTCGTTCCTGTTTATATTTGAAATAAATATATAGTGTTAGGAATTTACATTATTCAATTCAATTATCACTTTATAGACCATAATAAATCAGATAGACTACCTTGAGTTTTTACTTAGTTTGGTTATTCGCAATTGAGCACAGTTAAGTAGTATTACAGTGTATCTAATAACAATGGCAGGAAACTAGATGGTATTGTAATGTAATCCATCTCCGTATTATGTTAACATCCAATCATAGCTTTGCATGTTACCCATTTGGAAATTTTGGAGGGATTATGGCAGTTAATCATTTTATCTTCTTTTGTGATGTATTGCATCTATTAGATTTTTGTATGTATAGACTTTGATAAATGATTATTATCTCCATCCCCGATCTTATGTTCCCCAATAGTTGATACTAAGAATAAGGCAATCGTCAAGAGTAGAAGTAATACAATGCTAATACAACTTTCATTAACTGATTACTATTAATTTTCAATTGATTGAGACAGTTATAATAAACTTAATGAATACATTAGAGATATGATTAAAACATTTATATTTCTCAGCTGTATTTGAAACAGCATTTATTCGGTCATAATAATGGTTGCGTAAACTTAATTCTATCCGTTATGATTCTGAGCAACATTCATGATTGCAATGATTAAAAACAAGGAAAAAAGCTAGGTAAATATATATATATATACATATATGATAAGGAGTATTATATTTTGCCTTATTATTCATTAGATTCAGGTCATTGCATAACCTAAGGGACAATTACAATAATTTGATTTTTGCACCTTATTTATAAGTCACAGGCATTTGAATAATATAGCATTATGGGGATATCAAGTCAATGGAAAATGGGCTAAGCCTTAAGATTAGACTCGGTATTTGGTTTTTTTTGTTTGTTGGTTTGATTTAAAGTCCAGTTAACCATTGCAGGTTCTCACCAGACTTTCTCAAGGTTCTTTTACACCACGAGGGTGGTGATCGAATCTATGTGATGAATTTAGGTAGCAATCTCACCCCTACACATTTACCGAGGTGGGAGTTCTTTTACTTCCCACACCACATAGACATGGTATGAGAAGGATGGCCTTTGATATAGCAGTGAATCTACCACTGCTGGGGGATTAGATTTGGTGAAACACTATTCCAACTCTTTGTGCACTCACATCATTCTCCCCTCCGTTTCGAAGAAGTGGTACCAAAATTCACTGATCATTTTGCCAGTGAGTGGGAAAACACCTGGTGATTCTATTTTAAGCTTTGCACAACAGTATTTAACATTGGCCCTGACGTCAAGTAAAACTTACATTGCATGTTCCCTGAGTTACTGTGTGCCATTTAAGCAGGGACTGAGGATAGAGCAAGGATTAAATGAACTAGTAGTGTCCTCCATGGTAACAGTTTCTGATATTAGTGGGTGTATCTTTGTGTAGTCCATGTTTAGTGTTATCCAAGCATAAGTTAAGATATTGTGTAGCATCAACTACAAGGAGGATACACAAAGTAGTATCAGAAACAGCTCAATAGTGTTTTTATTATTTAGCATTGCAAATTTGGTGGTTTTCGATGGCAACTTGATACAGCTGGATTATAAGCATATAACTACACACTTCAGGAATTATCGTAAAACCGGATGAGTTTTAATCTGGGCTCCCGTATGCAACGAGTGGAGTTTGGCGTAGTGATATCACGAAGCGGAGCCGAGTGATATCCGGAGCTAAAACTCCAGGAGTCGCATACAGGAGCCCAGATTAAAACGAATAAGGTTTTGATTTTATCCTACCCCCTGTGAACGATATTTTTATGTGAGGATAATAACAAAAAACAAGATAAAAACTTTCTGAAGTCCTCCATATAGCTCTCTTTGCTGCTCTGAAGGCACTTGGAACTACTTTCAGCTGCTGATCTCTGATTGGTCCATTTTTTGTACGCTCCTAGGAGCGATTTTTTATCCGTATGCGACATACAGGCGCATACGGAAAGTCAATGTTAAGCCTATGGGATTTTATATTAGGGGTAGGATAAAGGTAGGTGCACTCCATTGTGTCTGTGTGGTCACACACATCAGTCTTGCCTATAATCCTACCTGGTTGGGACACATGCAGAAATCTTAGGATCACAGTCTATGCACTATAACACAATATACTTATTGAAACTGTGATTTATTTATCTGGGAGTTTGCAAGTTGAGTTGAGGATGTTGACACATAGCAGGATCAGGTGATGGAGAGGCCATCTGATATACCTCAACTGGTACATATTCTTTCTCAAAACATAATCCATATCTCCCCCCTGCTCGTACGGGCTCGAAACAACAGCCGTATATACCACAGATGAAAGAAGTAGCTATTCTGCCATTAGAAGCAGAACACCGTATTGATCAGCAACTTTCTGTGCCTGAAAGTGCAAAGCGGTATCGGAGATATCAAAGCCTTCCTATCAACACTAGATATATGCAAAGTTAGGGTACCAAAGAAATATAAGATTCATGTTTGTAATGGTGGCAGCAACAAATATTCTTTATGATAACAATTTCCAGATGTTATCATATGCTGGCTTTAAACAACATCCTAATGAATGACAGATCAATGGATATGTTGTTGTGGTATGCATACATAGAATTGATTTGGATTGTGTCCTGTCTGGAAGTACAATATGGTAAAGAAATAGTTTTTCATAAAACAATATTCAAACATTGAGATTTGTCCAACTACTAAGGGCTGTGACCTTGACCCCTGGCATATTTACCCAGATTGTCTAGCTGTAGGTAGGTGGCGTCTTTGAGCTGAATAAATGTTGTGTATAGTGATTCTTTGGAGCAATGATGGAATTCTAACTGTAATCAAGTCATATCAAAATCTACAGGGCCAGAACTGTAGAACTCGCCAGAGTTGCCATTCGCTGAGGTCAGATATTTCTTACATTTTCGGATGCTATTGGCAGGGTGTCTGAATCCCAGCAGATGATTCCAGATACTGCCAGAGTGAAGTGTTTAGGTCTGTTTTCACCAATAATCAGCAAAGAATTGGCGACAATTCTGCCAGGACCAGGCTGACGATCCCGAACGTGCTGTCGGCTAGAAGGATCAGGCCCTTTCCAGGGTAGAAAGGCAGAGCTCAAAGCTCAACACCCCCACATTCTTTATTTCATGTTTTTCTTACATAATATTCCAACTTTGAGAAAAAGATACTGAGGTGTTTTGTTCACTGAAGTCCTGTTTCAATTCTCTTTCTGAAAGAGCATTGCTTATTTGAGTTCCACTAAATGCCAGTTATACGTGACAAATAAGTGCACATTGGTACCACATAATTGATGAGGGTGTGGTGTATCTTTCATTTCTCCTTTATTTTTGCTGGTCTATACTAATGGAAATGTTCTTGCTAAAATGTCCAGCATTACCACCCGGGGCCGGCAAAATATTTCAATTCTGCCAGTCTGTGAGGAAACGTGTGAGTTGTGACCTCATTACATGATCTTCACCAACATATTCAGTGAAAATTTCACACATTCCATAATTCTCTTTACTAATTGTACATCAGTGCTCCCAAGTAAAAAGTCAGTGGTTCTCTACTGTGGTGTGGAGCAATTGGCCAATGGGAATATGTTGAGGAAAACAGGCATTTATAAGTTCCTTGGTTGATTCTGCTGAGGATAAACCAGAGTCGACAAGTGGAAACAGGAACATAAAATTTAAATCCCCAAAAACTTCATGTGGATTTGTAGCATTCAAACCATTCTCCTTTTCTTTGATTTTTCAAAAAGTGTTTTTTGAAAACCGCCGATCATTGTGCTGTGAGTGGGAAATCACCTCATGACTCTGTTTTAAGCTTTGATAGTCAGTATAAGAGGACTACATTGAGATGACCTTCACAGGATGACCTCCACACTGCATTGGAAAATATTACCGTTTGTGCCATGCTGGACTCATGGATTCTCATGGAACCCAAGATAAATTCCATGTGAGAGTGATTTCGACTGTGGTCTTTAATCTTCTTTTTTGGAAAAAGATTTTGTTTCTGTATCTTTCTCCTCTATGTGAGTAGAGATGCGTTAAGAAAATCTGTGAAACTCTAATGAAATCAACGGAAAGAAACCTGAGTTGAGCAAGAACCTCTGTCTCTGAGATGTACAATATCATGCCTCAATGCAATGAAAAGATCCTAAAAATGAAATAACCTTTTTGGGTTTGCCTTTTTATCTAGAGACCATACTATACCAAGAGGCAGCTAGTACTCCATAAGCTGCACGAGTTCTACCAAGGTCTTAAGTAGCCAAGAGCTAAGCCTCCTCCACAGGTACAACAATGAGTAACTATTATATATATTACAAGAGATCAGATGATATGATGAATAGATGATCCGACGATAGAATGACAGGGGGATGAGACAGCATATCGCTCATATTCTATTGAAGCCCGATGTGAATAGTTGAATAAACACGGACAAACAAGGCAGCTGGTATAAGCCTATAAAATTATATATCACTTCAATTAAGACGCCTCAGTGCAGCATGTTCCTGGAGTGCCTGTGAAACATTGAAGCTGGGATTGAGGAGAGAGCAAGATTTGCATGAACTAGCAGCGTCCTACATGGTAACAGCTTGGGTAGGAATAATAGGAATTATTGATGTTATAGCTGGTGGGAACATACAAATATTCACCATTTTCTGATATTAGTGGGTGTATCCTTTGTTTAGTTAATGTGTAGTAATATCCAAGAATGAGTGAGGATATTGTGTAGAGTCAACTATAGGAAGGATACACAAAGTAGTATAAGGAACAACTCAATAATGTTTTCATTATTCAGCACTGTAAATTTGAGTTGTTGTCATTTACAAATTTCTATGGGGTGGATAATATGCATATAGCTACACACTTCAGGTATAGATAGATGCACTCCAGTGTTTCCGTGTAGGATTTTGTCACATACATCGGACTTGCCTATAATCTTACCTGGTTGGAGCAAATATGGAAATCTTAGGATCGCAGTACATGTATGTAGATGCATTATAATAAGCATATACTTATCAAAACTATGATTATTTTCTGGAGAATTTGGAAGGATGTTCACACATAGTGCTCAGGATCAGGTGATGAAGTCTATCTGATATACCTCACCTGGTACATATTCCTTCTCATAACATAATCCATTTCGCCCCCCTACTTGTGTTGGCTTGAAACAACAGTCGACTAGACTACAGATGACGGAAAGTGTTTCCCTGCCAGGATATGTACCAGTACATGGTATTGAGGAGCAACGTTGCATGCCTGGAAGTGCAATATGACATCAGAAATATCAAACATATGCAAAGTTAGGCCAGCAGAAAAGTATTGGGTTAAAGTTTGTAATAGTGGCAGCTATCAATATTCCTTTTCAGAACAATATCCAGATGCTATTTTTTCATGTACTGGCTTGAAACAACCGCCCAATGTATGACAGATGACTTTTCACTGTCACCCCAGATCTTTCACGGCGCTAGCGCTGGCTTAATCTCTGCCCCAACCCAGTGGCGCCATATGCTGGTTCTCAGGGTATCAACTAAGTACAGGGGGAACCAGTCAGCATTTCAGATTCAAAACAAGGCAGCTGTCAAAAGTTATACAAGTCAAACAACCCACATATCATAAGTATAGAAATATGGGAATTGTTAAGGGAGCTTGACAGAAAATCTAGCTGTTTCTTTTTCAGACTTAAACCATTTTATAATGGGAATTCACAGTTGATTAGACTAGCACATGGCATTGTTGATAAAACAAAGCCCTGCAATACATGAGGTGCTTTCCACTGTAGAAAGTAATCCAGAAGCTGTGTCTGGTTTGACATAAATATTAATAGAAATGAGAGTATTTTATTTACCATATAAATATGTGTATCTAAATTTGCATGTAGAACACAAAATACCCTGCAAATCTCTCAGAATTTAGGATAATTGATAAACTGGCGTATGGGCCAGATTTGAGCCCAAACAGGCAGGTTGGAGCAGAGATACAAAGCGACTACAGGAAGTAGAGCGCAGGATATCTGCTGGGAGAGTGGACGGTTTTCTGTAACTGTTCATATAAACATAGATATCATTTCCACCAATCCAGCCTCTTCTCCTTATTTGCATGCCCACTGTCTTTGAGCTTATAAAATTATATATCACATCAATGAAAACACCTTTATAGACTGCGGTACAGCAACTTTGTGGAGTTCCTATGTAACATCTAAGCTGCGATTGAGGATAGAGTGAAGGTTAAATGAAGTAGCGTCCTTTTTGGTAACAGCTGGGGTTGAAATAAGATGTATTATTGGTGCCATAGCAGGTGGGAACGTATTCAATATCTGGTTTTGGACGTGTAATCGAGCCAAGTGACTGCTGGTATGTGACTAGATCATCTATGCCCTCAGTTGTGGAGTGAAGAGTGGAGTGGAGATTTATTCAAGGCCTCTGCTAAGCATATGTAATGTCAATCTAAATCTAAATGTAACGGCTGACATGCCATTAACGGAAGACCATGATGAATCTATGCGCTAATTAAAAAAAAAAAAGAAGAAGAAAAAAAAAGCTCGGTACCCTTTGGGCCACCAGGGTCATGTTGTGCCCTCCCTTATTGGACTGGGTCCCCACTCCTGTTGCAGGAAGCCCTTTGGTCAAGTCAGATATGGGCTTATATCCCAGTCTGGCTGAGTTCCTGATACTCAGTGGGGCCTTCTGGTGTTTTGTGGTGGAACAAATTTCAGTGGCCAACACTGGCCACACCCACACACCTCCCCCCTCCAGGGTCAGGGCAGACCCCCTCCGGAGGGATGAAGAAAATTTGATCCAACATATTCGATTTTTTAACCCTTTCCAGGCGAGCAGGTTGGTGGGTACCAATGACTACACGGGCCAGGATACCCCTGGGTTGTATGTCTCTGGGAGGCGAGAATGCCTTGAGGCATTCAGGAAAGTTTCACTTGTCATGTGACCTAGAATGCTTCTTTTTGTCATAGTTCAAATTTTTTTGAAACAGTATACAAAATATCTTGATTTCCACACATATCTTTCCACATTTTACACAAACTCTTTAAATTTGTTTTTTACTTATTGGAAAATGCCTGAATATATCATGAATGCCTGTAGGCATTCTTGCCCCCTGTGTACATAATGCCTGTGGGCATTTTCGCCCCCCATGTACATAATGCCTGCAGGCATTTTCGCCCTGAAAGGGTTAAATGGTTTATTGACAGAAGGTTCTTCTATACATATACAAGATTTTCAACCTTACAGTCAAAGTTGAGACAATACATTGATACAAGAAACATACAGCGTGGTGTATAGGGCATTCATACCTGCCATAGAATCAGTTTGATTTGTGCTATGTACTCAGGACAGCGGCTATAAATGTGCATATGGGGTTGAAAACCTCCAGCAACGCGGAATGGTTATTCCCGTTCATTCTAGTTCCCAGATAGCCCTTGTCTCTGGGCAGCACTTCTCTAGGTATCCTCGATATCTACCTGTCCCCGATACTAGTGGGTGCATCCTCTATGTAGCTGACGCATACAATTATCCAAGCATGAGTGAGGACTTTGTGTAGAGTCAACTACGAAGAGGACAGACACACTAGTATGAGACACATGATAATATTGTATCTATTATTTAGCATTGTAAATTTGAGGCATCAAAGGAAAGAAGGAAATGGCAGTTGATCTTCTCATGTCAGACCCTGTAATGCTCCAAGGACTTGTTCATCTATCCCCCCAGGGAGAATGAACTGACATTGTATCTTCTGCCAATAGTGGTACATAATCCCCATGTGTCTTCTGTGGCAACTTGTACCAGGTGGATAATAGACTTATAGCTACACACATCAGGTATATACAGATGCACTCCTGTGTTTCCTTATAGGATTTTGTTTCCTTATAGGATTTTGCCTATAATCTTACCTGGTTGGGACACATGCGGAAATCTTAGGATCATAGTCTATGCATTATTACACACGCGATATCTTTTTCTAGGGAACTTGCAAATTGTGGTAAGGATGTTGCCATATAGCAGGATCAGGTGATGGGGTCCATTCGATCTACCTCACCTGGTACATATTCCTTCGCATAACATTGTCCATAATATCCGTGTGTGGACTTGAAACAACAGTTGTATAGACGACACAAGTAAGGGGTTCTAATAGGGGAACCAGCGTCACTAAGACAAAGTGTTGACGAGCAACGTGGGGTGCCTGGAAGTGCAATATGGCATCATACATATCAGAGCTTTCCCTTCAACACCAGAAGGATGATGATGATGAATACAAAGAAGATGGATTCCAAGCAAAGTTAGGGTATCAGAATAGTATAGGGTTCATGTATGTAATGATGGCAGATACAAATATCAAATACAAACTATGGCGTTAAGATTGTAACCAAATATATCAATTGGTGTTTATGGTGGAGAAGACCATTTGCAAGAAAGGAAATAAGAACACTTTTTTTCTGTATAACCAAATAACTTGGATTAATAATATATTCTATCCAGTTTTTCCCAACCTTTGAAAACCTTTTGGGTTTGAATGTCTAAAAGAATTAAACTACTGTACGGCCTTTTCGGATGGTTCTTTGAGAGGGTGGGAAATGGAAATAAAAAACAAACGATGAGAAATAGTGATTGGGGAGCTCCAAGTATATATATTTGTACCTAAAAGTGGAACAGAGATATCCCAAAATGGCCCAACAACTATGCAGTATTTTATCCCATGTGCATAAATATATAAATTGGAAATTCAACAAGTTTTATTTGAAAAAGTGTCCAGACTATCCAAAATTTCAGACACTACTCTAATTCAGTCTCGTAATCCTAACAAAATATGCTCATTTCTTTCTATGAATTAATTATAAAATTCTTTAGAAGAGGAAAGCCATGGACTTATCTTCAATATATATTTCATTTTGGCAATCTGCACACCGCTATTGAGCATAAATTCAACATCCCCTGGTAGGGTTTTTCATTTCCTTTCAAAGGTACTTCTATGGGAATACTTTTATAGAACTGGTTCGAGAATCATACAAATACACAAAAATCCAGGCAATTGGATGTGCTGCAATCATCATCGAGGCAAAGCTGAGTGACGATTATAATGCATCCAAACCACTAGAGTATTGTGTATTCCACGATTCAAGAGTGGTTCTGAATTCATCCCACCCCTTTCAAAGAAATTGAATAGCATCATAATATCAGAATATTTAAACTACTTTGCAAATCCAGTTAGGAACGATTAAATCTCCATGTTGATTGATGTCTTGTCCTTTCTCTGAAATCCTGGCTATTAATTGGTCAATCACATATGACATCATCTCCCATTTACTCCGCCACAGCCATGGCATAAATTTGTCAGTCTACGGGGGTGATTGTTGAGTATTTTTTTCTAATGATATTCCTATGGCTAAACCTGTACCAGGGGTGAGATAAAGGACACCATGCTTCATAACTAGTGCACTTTGGACACTACACATTGTAAGGCCAGGCACCCGCTAGTTATGACACACTCCGACAAGCATTCTGATATAGAACTTCAACTTAGAACCTCTATCAATTGGAACATAGAAATATGTAGTAAAGAAAAGTGAAGTTGTTTTGAGGTAAAATTGCTACACTTACCCGCGCAATACTCTCTTGATGTCCCATCTACAAAGATAAGGGAAAAAAACTTCAGTGGATTTTCACATTCCAAATCTCTACAGGGCTCTCTATAGGGCTTAATATAAACACCAAATGCTGTTCGATTACATCATAATATACTCATCTGTATCAAGGACTATTTGTAAGGTTTTAAAAAATACCGTCAACATGACAAAAAATGGAATAAATAAAATTATCTTCGCCTTCATCGCTGATGCAAATCAGATTTCACTAGAGTTTGACCATTTTCTTTTTTATTATTTGCCCTGTAAAAGGGTGCACTAGATTAACCTCTGCGTGACAGACACTTTGGCCAACTTCTCTCGATACAATATTACTTTGACGGTATAACAACGCCTCGAGCCGCAAAAATATAAGCAGATATGTACAACATTTATATCACTGCACGAACATCATTATTTTACATATGGATGCGCCCGGCGTATATAAGGAGGTATTTTGCGTATACAAGGTCGTCCAATTCCCCGTGTGTATACACCTCATCTGTAGGCGTATATAAGCATCCAGTGAAGAGAACCTCACTGAGAGCGGGCGGGGGGAGGTGGGGGAGGGGGGCAGGGGGAGGGCTTCCTACTGAGGACACCTGTACTTCTACCAACACAAACGGGCGGGAGGAGGGGGGGAGAGGATATTTCCTCTCATATACGCCAGGTGTGAAATGTTTTCTTCTCGCTTTTGCGGACTCGAGTCGATAGTTGCTGCATCGAGGACGTTAGGGCGGCCATCATGGAGTGCACCTCCGCGGACTGGCGGTCTTGGTTCTTTAGGAATCGTTTGAAGATCTTCTCGCCAGCATCCGATTCACCGGCTGACGGTTCACCATCCTCCGATTCACTGCTACAATCTGTAAGTTCTGCAGTTTTTGTATCCTTTGCACTCTCTTTGATTTCGCTTCCGCCAGTCGCCTGGGCGAGTTTTCCGCTTTCGGATATGATTTCCGTTTGTTGCTGTATCACCCAGCACTTGCGTCCTCTAGGCGCTACGTGTTTCTGAAGGCACGATGAGCACTTGGATACCGACATCGATCTCTGGAGTTTGTGGAGAATTTGCTAGATATCCAAAAAAATTTGTCGTTCTAGAGACCCGACAACAATGGCGGACTGGCAGCATGTGAAGCCCGCGAACATGTAATATCATGTGACCTGTAAATCATGTGATCTGATGAATATTCATGAGGTCGGTAGTGTCTCTAGAAATATATATCCCTATAATAAGGGGTTAATTATACATGCCATATATATATATATATATATATATATATATATATATATATATATACATATATATATATGAAAACAAGTCAATATTCAGCCAATACATGCACTTCTGCGATGGCGTATATATATGAATAAAATAGTGGTTTTCGTGCAGTGTATAAAAGTAAAGGAATGAGGCTTAAAGCAAAGGAGACATATCAACCTCGAATGAAAAATACTTTTTAAAAATAACGGAAGGGGACTAGAGTGGTGACTTACTGTAGCAGGCTATGTAGATGTCCTCGCCATGACCGCAGTCATTGCTGCCAACAGGGTTGGCAGGACAGTCTATGATTCGTGTGTTTGTGGGGCTGCATCCCACTTCGTCCAGCCAGATGGGTCCACTGCCCGAACTCACCTTGTCTACAGTGCTGCCCTTCAGGTAACCCAGCTCCCGGCATGCCACCTGGTGAGAGAAAGTAGAGGGAAACGCTTATACTGCACATAGCTATCCAGGTATTGGGGCTAACAAGCAAAGCTATGCTTATGAATGGAATATTACAGAAGAAACCCATGAAAGTTTAAGGTCAGAGCTTGTATCCCAGCGAGTTTGAATCGGGTAGTAATTCACAAGGCGAAGCCGCGTGAATTATGTAGCGATTCAAACCAAATGGGATGAGCTCGTATCCCATCAAGTTTGAATTACGTAGTAATATAATTCCACAGCGATTACGTAGCGATTCAAACTCGATGGGATCGAGCTCTGACCCTAAACTTGAATGGGTTTCTGAATTTATGTCACCCTTTACACTGACTAATGGGCTAACATTTGTGACATAATCTCCCATTGGATATTTTTCCTAAATATCTCATGGGCGTTAGATACGGGTTCCCAATGTTAAGTCTATGGAGAAAAAATATCTGGGGTGAGATAAAACAATGGTCGTCATCTTCATGAAAATGATTAGAATGGTCGCTCCAGAGGATGTATGCGGAAACTGGGTAGGCTATGTTCAATATATCCTGACTTACTCTGTTATAGAAAATTCATATACTTGATATATTGACTACCCAACTTTGGTGCTGTATTGTACATTTATTATGGATATTTAACCTACCCTCATATATCTGGTATATGTCCCACTACCTGTTGTATGTACACAAAAAAGGTTTCAGCCATACTCCTATGGGTTTTTTTACCCCCCCCCCCCCCCCCCCCCTTCCAGCCCAAATAATCACCATTCATGATTTTTTGTCTTATACTGCACATGGCTATCCAGGTCTTGGGGCTATCAAGCAAAGCTGTGCTTATGAGTGGAATATAACAATGGCCGTCATCTTCATGGAAATGTTTATGGTCGCTCTAGAGGATGTATGCGGAAACTGGGTAGGTTATGTTCAATATAGCCTGACTTATTCTGTTAGAGAATTCATCATAGTATTCCTATTCATTATGAACGGATGCAAATAAGTTATTGTTTGATATCATGTAGGTGAGAGAGAGGCATGACTTTGCAATTTTGAAGGTTGATAGGTGGTACCCATTATCGGTTCTAATATATATTTTGACCATTTATCCAGTCTAACACTGGGCTCCTTTGCTACCTCCAGGCTAACCTCTACTATTGGCCTTTCCTCACAGATCTTTTACGCTATTTGGATCTATACTTGAAGAGCATATCATTCCATACCTTTGCAGCCATTTTCCCATGTTCCCATTTCCCTTTATGTGTATTTTGAATAAAATGACCATTTAAGGGCTGTATTGTATTATCAATTTCCTAAGCTATCAATCTTTCGTGGTAATTATTCCTGCTTTTAGAACCTAAATAGAAAAAAATTACTTGGTTCCAGCACGGATTTATATTTAAGTCCGTGTTTCGAGATTGATACTGCCGAAAGTCTTAACTCAAATTAGCTTTTTCTCTGATGATTTAGTTCTAGAAAAGTTCGAAACTGAAATAAATAGTGTAGTTTACTATTCTCCTTACCCTGAGACAAGCTGCGTGATAGCCTCCGCCATTCTAAAATGGCGCAAGGTTCGCTGGCACCTATATATTATATTGGGACGTTTATCATAACATGGCCACTACTGCCTATTTGAATATTCATAATCTGCCATACTGCCCCTAGCACTTTTTTTTTTTTTTTTTTTTTTTTTTTTAAATTGTCGTTGTTTATCCTGCAAGGACATCGGCTATCTGCCGGTATGAAGTGTCCTTACAGTATAATTTACAAAAAGATCAACAAATCTGAGGCCTGTAATGAGGCCTGCCAGATATCGCGTCCATCGGCTCTAGCGACGATATTGATCATGAAGGCGGGTTTCTTACCGTGGCGTCGACATCGCCGAAGTTATCGTTACAGATGGTGCCCCACTGGTTCCGAATCCGAATCTCCAGACGACCCTCTGTAGGACAGTTATTTTGATTGACCAACCTCAATTCTGCGTGGAGAGTGAAATGAGAGATTAGTAATCTTGTTTATGTCATTAACATCAGTACGAGATTTATTATATTTCTTTGAAAAGAGCTTTATTACAGACGAAAATAGTTCACAGTTTGCATACAGTGGTCTTCCACTGTTTTTGTCTTCATTGAATAGTTATCGCATAGTTGTTTGTATCATCCTATTGAAGCCTAACATATGTTTTGCTTTAGCCTCAACGTTAGTTCCTTATCATTAGAAACTTGCTGGGTCTTCATCAAATGAGTGTAGGTCCGCAAGTGCGTTTCTAGGCATATTGGACAATTTGCATCGAAAATTAAAACTGGTGTCACTTTCCTGAAAGTGGGATATGATAATGGCAAGATGTTGTAGAACACATATCTAACTTAAAAGTTGGATGTCCCCATGCTCGTTTTTGAATTAGAAATTTAATGATGATGATATTATAAAAGAACATATAAATTCCAAAATGTTGTTTTTCACATAGTAAAGCCCAAATCAGTGTCTTCAAACTTTCACAGAATATAGAACATGTATAGAACTACTCATTTAGGTTTTTTTTAATTTATATGTCACCGGCCTTTTTTGAGCATCTAGTAGTACTTTCTGGATTTTCTAAAATATTGCCAGGTAGGGTCGACAACTTATGCAGGATGTAAAACTTGGAAGCACGACGAAAATACCTAAATTTGCTTTTCATGAGGAAAAATTCTTTAGAAGACGATGCCACCGTCGTTCTTCAAACTAGGCTCCCAGCCAGGCTGATTGTAAAACCAAAAAGGTCAAAAAGTCCTTTCTTTAAAGGAAGCCCGCTATACTGCGGTATGGCCCAATGGAACGGACTGCCTCTAGGTATCCACGAAGGTTCTCTGTACCAATTTTGGAATTAAAGATGAATCTATAAATCAGTATTTATAACCGACAGAAAAACAATCACCTCGTCGTCTCATTTCTCACCCCATCGTTTCGCCTTATAACGTAAAAATACTGTGCGGAACACTGGTCCGTACAGGATTATACAGACCACCTTGCCATACACGTTTATTAAAATATTGGTTGTTAAGCCAAATGAAATTAATGATTTTCTTTAATTTCAGGTATATAGTAAATACCATGCTTGTACAAGCCACAAAACTCGATAATAATTCATGGTTTGTACGAAACTCGGCGTAAACGCCTCGTTCCGTACGAACCGTGAATTATCCTCTCGTTTTGTAGCTTGTACAGCATGATCAGGAGGTTCTATAGAATTACCTGTTTCCGTCCGATAAATTGAAAATCTTACCTCCATCTGGCGACATCGGCTCGCTTGTCGACTGAATGAAGGAAATGAGGATGACATTAAGAACAAGTTATTATAAATAACTCAGCATGTGTGAGATAGTATGGGGGGGAGTTACGAGTCCAAGAATTTTCTGGAAATATTTAAGTGTAAAGACGAACACAAGGGTGGCAATCAGGAAAGTAGAATAAGAAGAATCGGACAAGCAGTAATTCAGCTAGTAACAAATCATCTACAGACTCGGAGCATACAGATATGTCGTACGCTCCGCGCTGCAAAACCTGGTGCATATGGAAAAATAGTGCGTATGAAAAAATAGTGCATACCTAAAATGAACTAACGTGGGTAGCACACTTGTCAGGAAAAGGTGGGTCATAAATACAATATATACTGGTTTCAGACAAAAGCAGTTGTGTGTTCTTCAGAGTTGCCTCTGTGTGAAATCCTCGCATGCAATCGGATATCACTACATATCAACTCTACGGCATACGACTGCCTTTGTAAGAAACCAGTCAATGTCGTATATATATATGTATATATGTACTGCCTGTGTAACCTTCACGAAATTATATATATATACGACATTATATATATATATATATATATATATATATATATATATATATATATATATATATATATAGATATAGATATAGATATAGATATAGATATAGATATAGATATATAGATATATAATAGTAGCACCCCGCCTAACGGAAAACCCGCGTAAGCGGACACTTTTGCTGGGAACGGAAATCTTTCCCTTTATTAGATGTTTAATTTAACCCCACGTAAGCGAACACCCCGCATAAGCGGACGGTTAATTCGGTACGAAAAGTTGTAAACCCCGTGTAAGCGGGAACCTCCGATGGACACCTTACGAAAAATAGAAGATATATTTTGTAACTCAAAGTTCAATAACTTTAGTCCCAATTAAGATACTGAAAGAGCTAGCATCGCCTCTGTCTCCCATTTAAAGCGATATATAACAAATTGCAAATTGGAATGGAGGAAACTTGAACAACCCCCGTTAGCTGACAGCCCGCGTTAGCAGACACTTTGGCCCAGAACGGAGGGTGTCCACTTGCGCGGGGCTCTACTGTAATGTACATGTCTGCTCAGGGTATATGTCTACCAAATCGTTATGGTTATATTTTGCCCACAATACATCAACCATTGGCGACCCAATATAGAAAAAGGCATATATCCGCATATCAAGTATAACTATGTCGCTATAACGGATATGACCTAGGGGGAAATATAAGAGGTAAGTACATAATACAAACAACAAGTACAATACAATAACAAAAAAAACATCCCCCTCTATCCCATCGGCAGGGGCGTTTATATTCAGCTGTGGAACCTGTTATTGGCATAAAGGACAATTTGGCTTGAAAATCAAAACCCATGTCATTTTCCTTCCATTTTATTCATTTCTAAAGCCAAATTTCAGAGCTAGTGATAGGATACCAAGCACATTTCTCTTAGTTAGCACAATGTAATAAATATTATCAGATATTGTGTAAAATCTTCGCCGTCGGATGGGTTTCCGAGCCTCAGATGTCTGACAGCGTGTTGGTTCGGCGTCATTCCGACGAGAAAAATTAAGACGGGAAATCTAAGTTAAGACACCTCCCATCACTGAAAACCTACATAGAAGTTCTCCCGATAACCACTAGTTGGCAGGCAGAACATAGGAGAAATGGTTCCCTAACCTAACACCAGTCTCATGCCACAAAACGCCCATAGGCCTTGCGGCAGCGACAGACTACATTAGAGAACCAGCGAAAACTCCATAAGATCCGCGCAACAAGCTCCGGCTTGCAACGCGTCCATAGTTACAGCGAATCCGCGAGTCGGACCGCGGTCATGTGACGCAACGCACCAATCATGGTCAAGAAATGTAGGACACGGGTAAATGCGAAACGGCAGAAACGACTTGCCCGCGAATTCGATTCTGTCACTTGCTCATTAGTCGCGTTGTGCCTCGTACACCAAATATCATCAGATATGCTTGAAGAGTGAGTTCCATTAGCTGAGCCCAGGGGCCCTGTAATAATCTGGGGTCGTACATGAAGACCCTTTTCTGTACAAAGGTTATCGTTTAATAATATTTAAGTCTGAGACAATATTAGCCGTCCATGAGGTCATCCATAAGTGTTGAATAAAGTTGACCATCATCGTCCTTAGGTCTCTGTGGCATACATGCAGGATCCTAGATTATTAAACGGGCCCCTGGCGCTACCGCGACCTTCTACGTCCGTTCTACTTGCGTGTTATCTGCTCTAACAGGAACCCCACTTCCGGGATTATTTGAGTAGAGTTTGGGGTCAAAACACAACGAGGGATATGGTGTAAGTTTTCTTCTTTTTTTTTTTTTAAAGGAGAATTTATTCAACATGCTAACAGTAGATATGCAATTCAAACATAAATATGAGAAGCAGTTTGTAATGTCCTCATGCCTATAACTACATGTTTTGTCTGGATTATATCTATCTATCTTTTTTTTAATTTCGTGAAGGTTACACAGGCAGTCTGCTGTATTAGCAGATTGTACATGCCGCGATAAGCTCAGTTATACATTTCGTCCAGCAACAAATTTCATAGTAGGTACACAATGAAATTTATTGCTATCACTGCCAGATTCTCTCTCTTTCTCTGTCTCTCTGTCCCTCTCTCTTTCTCTCTCTATCTCTCTCCCTCTCTGTCAAGCAGGAAACATAAACTTTAGTTGGTCAATTTACGTCCTTTCATCATAAACTTCTCTACATACAAAATCTCTCAATTCAGAAAAAAAAATTGAGCCATATCTGAAAATGTATTTAACTTCTAAGACAATTACATTAGTTTCACTTTTTAAGGTTAATTGTACGATATGCCAATAATAAGCACCAAATACACAAGAAATGATGGGGAACATTCAGACGAGCCGGGTTCAAAATCAATATGGTCACCGAGGATTCTGTCATCTTTTTTTCGTCATTTTCAGACCAGAGGCAATACAGTTAATTTGGAATAGGACTGTTTGCATATTGTACAATACATTATGCTTCAGGGAAACTGAAGCCCGTATATCATAATTGATCATCAATCATGGTCAATCAGTCTCTCGGAGTTTCGATAATTAACAATCGAATATTATCCAGAAACGTCACAATATGTCATATGATTGTTTATATGGCATGAGATGTCTTCGCAGAACGATCTCACGAAGCATAGCTGGGTGATATCTGTAGCAGTAGACAAAGAATGCCATGTTAACAATCGTATGAAATCGAGTGACGTTTAGATTTTATCCTACCCTGTCACATATTTTAACTTCACATGTCACACGTGGCATTAAGATATGTTATGACATAGCCGTGGCATAAAATCACACCGTGTAAAGTCTATGGAGATTTATTTTTGGGGCAGGATAAGAAAAAAAGAAAATAATTTATTTTCAGCGTCAGACATTTTAATGAAATAAAAGGCAATGTATAAGAACCATATCTGCACATCTCTGTATTGTCATCTCAACTGACATTATAGCCCTGTATTATGCGCAGATGGATTTTTGTCAACATATTTGATGATTAATGATCAACAAAAAACAATTGCCCATCATGACTCACATGAGCGAACGTCAGAAAATGGTATGATCTAAACATTCGGTGTGCTGTCAGCTTCGCAGTACATAAACAAACGTAGGCAATATAGAGATGCATAACTGGTGTATCTTGGCCGACAGCCAGTTTCTGTAAGAACTAACCACAAGCCTACATTTAGCGTTCATATTGTATATATATATATATATACATGGTTGACATATATATATTTTTTCCCCACCTAATACAAAGTGTCCATAGAAAACGCATAGGGAGTGTGCATCGCCATACCTGGAGCATGCAGATATGTTGTATGCTCCAGTCTGCAAAACCGTCGCATACGAAAAACATAGTCCAATTGCCAGGAAAAGGTGGATGATAAATACAATGTAGACTGGCTTAAGATAAAAGCAGTTGTGTATATATATTGTATATGCATTCTTCAATATTTCCCGAATAAGACTGGAAACTTTCAGATTAAACCTTAGTCCAGTTGAATCCATGCTTTATCCTATGCCCATATTTTCTAATACTTATTTGACAAGTGACATTGTTAAGTGACATTCGTTGGATAGAGTTTTGAGTACATGTTCGACCAGCATCTTCTTAATATCTCAACTATTTTATAGGACACAGAGTGATTACTAGTTCCGCCATCATCCGCCAGGAAATTGTAAAGTGGCGCCACTGTAGCCAGAGACAACCACTATCATCAGTTGCTATACTCCATTGATAATCGTGAGATGAGACTAAAACCATTATATGGCAAGCTGAAAAATATATTTCTAATAAAATCCATTGATAACTGGTCTTTCAACCTTGTATTTGTTTTGGCGTCGGGGGCAGATTGCCGCGTCCATAACACAATAGCTATGTGCCCTATATCATTGACAAACAATGAAGAGGCAAGTAAACACTAAGTTATGATGGCTCAAAATATCTGAATAACATGGAATAGACCATGACTTATCTACCATGTACATATGTGCATCCAAAAAAAGCTCTCAGAATTTAGGATATTTGAAAAGCTGGCGTATGGGACAGATTTTGTTCCAAAAAGGCAGGTCGTTTCAGAGATACAACTATCCACAGGAAGTAGAGAGCAGGATCTATGAGAGTGGGAATAGACACAAGGTATGTACAGATGAACTGAATCTATATGTATAATATATAACATATTATGGATTTGCGAGTTTCCGTTCCATAATTGCTTCCAACGGTATAAAACAGCTTTTAAAAAAATAAAACTGACACTGGTTTCGGGGAATAGACTCATGATTTTGACTGACATATGTTTGGGCGAATAGAATCATCATTTCGACTTGTAATTTCCTTCCATAACATGGTTCTGTATCGAGTGACTATTTTCAATATATATACATGGGCCTCTTACTAATTTCAATATCAGGTCACTCTTTCAAAGTATGATTACTTTGACTCGGTCAAAATCAGCATGAATAATCATAACTATTGGCGCACTTCCATATGTAAGGAAAATACTAAAAATAGTCGAGAGTTTTAAAAGGTTTCGGTTTTATCCAGTCAGTGCTTTATGTGCTGTAACCCACTTGGCAATTAGCAGCTTCTACAACTGCCTTTGTAAGAGTCAATTATGCCAAACACCAGTGGGTCAATGAGGTACTTCAGTCTGTAGTAATTGGTCAAGGTCAGCTGGGGACTCTTCTAGGATACCTTAGTCACTGGGCTTCTGCTCTCTACCAATGCCAAAGAGCTGACACGCAGATCGTGAAGGGATAGTATTCGTAGCATGCTGAAAGACTCTATGACCTCTAGCAAAACAAGGCAGCGTATATCTGAGCGTGTCCCATAAAAGATAATAATAAAACGTAGCGTCTGCATTAATCCCTAGGTTACTTTAGATCGTCTGATTCCTTAGAACAATTCTAAATCATTTAAGGTAAATAACTGGATGTTAGTTTTTCCAATTCTTCTGGGGCAGATGATAAAACATTTTTAACTCTGTCTCCCAAACTGGATGTTACTTTGTATCCAACCAAAGTCTTGAATTGATTCCTCTTTTATTTGTGGTTTAAACAGATTTTTCCGTGGTATACATTGAGATTCAATGGTTAAGCGATCCCAATAAGCCATTTTCCACTGGCCGACGAAAATTACACTGATTAATTGAGTTCTCCTTATAGTGTCAGTGGTGGCCAAAGGCTGAATGTCGTCATCTAAAACTCGGTGAGGATACTGTCTATACCTTGTTTCTGCTGCATTTAACTGGTCCATTCCAACAGAACTGTCCTCTAAACACAATGACCATCACCGACGATTTCGAACCCATTTGATCAAGTCAGTCGGTGGTAGCCTCATTGCATAATCTATGCACAATTAATCGGTAAGCACTTCTCTGCATGCCTGTTTCCATTCACCGATCTGGCATTGATGTTCCCCAAAAGAAGCCCTTTTCCATTGGCCGACAAAAACGGTGTAGATTTTTTTTGTGTATTTCTAATAGTCTATTTACATTTTGCATCAGCAGTTGCTCCTGACTGTATATATCGGTGATGGGCAATGGAAATGGGTTATAAGAAGAACACAAAAAATTTACACTAATTTCGTCGGCCAATGGAAACGGGCCTATACATCGATCAGTGGTTCCCGACTGCATATCGGTGGTGAATCGTCGGCCAGTAGAAAATGGCTTATACTAAAGGGGGTGTTCCACTGGACCGACGGTAGCCGATTCTGTAGCCAGACAATCGCCGATCATTATCGGATACCCTAGAATTTCTCAAATCTTTGAAAGTGGTCATTTATTAAACTATTATTATCAGAATCAAATAAATTACAATACGTGAGCTTCCTCTACAGGGCCCAGGAACAATTGATCGGGTGAGAAATCGGCCTGGTGGAGCACACCCTTAAGATCCCTTGGATAGTCCAATATGCTCGGATGGAAAGTTCACATGTATTTTGTACCCAGACTTACTGTAACTCTTTCGGTTCAATAAATAGAGCGAAGCTCGATATTTAAAAAAATCCCTTCTAGCAGTGGTATGTACTCTCTGCCTCTCCTCGTTTGACAAACGTCTTTCAGTTTCTTAAATCAGCGGTTGGCATAACATCAAGTCAGATGACGCTATCTACACACTCAGCTGGACAATACGTTCTGTTCATCGTGAACGTCAGAAAATCCAAGTTGCTGCCAAGTCAAACATCACGATTACACACACTGCCAAATGAATACGTGGCAGCTGAGGTAAGCTGATTATGGTTGACTGGTCACAGTAATTATATAGAACGACCTGACTATGCTGTACAAGCTACAACACGAGATGATATTTACGGTTCGTACGGAATGAGGTATTTATGCCAAGTTCCGTACAAACTGTAAATTATCATAGAGTGTTGTAGCTTGTACAGGCATGGTAGGTCGTTATATTTTACTATATACCCGAAATTAGAAAAAAATCATTAATTCATTTAGGCCTAACAATTAATATTTTAATCAACGTATATGGGAAGGTGTTCCGTACGGTATTTTTACGTTATATGGCCAAATGGTGCGTATTTACAGTATATATACGGCATGGGTATATAGTAATATCAAAAGCCCGTTTCCACTGGCTCACGAAAAGTTCTTGAGTTCTCCTAAAAGCATGTCAGTGGTGCACCGGTATCAAAACTTCTTTTAAAAAAAACGGTATAAAAGAAATTGGGGAGGGTGAAGTGCATGCCTTGTTTCTGCTGCATTTGACAGGTCCATACCGACAGAAGTTGTTCGGTGGTGGCCTCATTGTATAATCTTGCTATGCACAATTAATCTGTGGGCCTGCCTGTTTCCATTCACCGATATGGCGTTGGTGGTTCCCGACTGCAGATTGGTGTCGAATAGTCGGCCAATGGAAACAGGCTTATAGTGATATTTCCTTTGACAACTATGAACAAACCTGGGAGGTGTTTCATAGACAAGGTGTTGCATAGACCTGTTGGGCTGAACCGATCACTGATGGTCTAAGACCCATTTGGATTTAGCTGTGCCATACATGAGCAGGTGTGATAATTAGATTATGCAACGGAAACGGTCACTATTAACAATCGCTACTACGATGTCGATTTTCGATGGGGGAACGTGCGGCCGAGACAAGTGACACCGGACACTGGGTACATTCACACAGCGGCTGCCAGAGAGGCAGTTTGGCAACCAACCCCTGTCTGCGCTGAGCTACGATGTAGGGATTGGTCGGGTTAAATCTCACTCCGTATCTGTTGTGTTCACCTCAAACCAGGGAGGTGTTGCATAGACAAGGTGTTGCATAGACCTGTTGAGTTGAAATGATCACTGATGATCTAAGAGCTATTTGGATATAGCTATGCCATACATGCGCATGTAAGATAATTCGACTGTGCAACGGAAACGGTCACTATCCACGATCTTCACTACTATAAAACACCTCCCAGGTACTTTAGTTCTATGTATGCTAGAAAAGAAGACATACTTGATATGAAATATTCATAGCTAGCAAATTGATAAAGACACCAAGATTTATGTTCATTGTATTTTGAAAAGATATACAGGAAAGGAAATAAGAAAATGAAAAATTGGCTTCGAGGCTATAACATAAAACACTCTCCAAGCATACGAAAGATCTGGTAGGAGAGTAACAAACAGTTCCGCTACTGGGTCAAGGCAGCCGCTTATTTAACCCGACCAGAGCTAACTTTATGTTGCTCTGGTTGCCAGTGTACCAGAAAGGCTGCCTCATAGAGTATACAGTTGGGCTGGCCGTTTTCTCAAGTCAAACCGATGACACCAGCGTTAGATCATCTACCAACTATCAAAGAACTAAACGATAGTAAAACCTCTGGGACACCCCGCTTCAGGGATACACCTCGCTTAAGGGTGCAGTTGTTTCGGTACAGAATTCCCCTTAAGCCCGCTTAAGGGGACACTTAAGGGAAACCTCATCAAATCTGACGGGATAGTTTGGGGATAACACCCCGATTTATCTTGGTTGATTTTCTGTGGTGTGTGTGTGAGGTGGGTAGACTCGTGTCTTTACAATAAGACACCATGTGATGGCCTATGTATTGTAGGCTCCTGAAGGTTATGACAGTGTCTCTATACTATAGTGTCACCTGTATGAAGGTATCTTATACTAAATAGTCTAACCATCGGCAGACTGAAAACCCCGGTTAGGGGGGGGGGGCACCCCGCTTAAGGATACAGATTGCTCGTAACGGAGGGCTCCCCGTCAAGCGCAACTCCCATGTTATGACGTAACACCGCGTGGACGGTGGCGCCGCACGGTGGTTGATCTTTATTATCCACTTAATACAAAGTGTCCATAGAAAACACATAGGGAGTTTGTATGGACATACCCGGCGCATACGGATATGTTGTATGCTCCGGTGGCGCATGCGGAAAAATAGTCCGTACAGGAACATAGTGCATAACTAAAATGAACTGATTTCGACATGCCACTTGCCCAGAAAAGGTCGATAATAAATACAATATAGACTGGTTTCAGATAAAAGTGGTTGTATGCTCCTTGGAGTTGACTCTGCGCAATATCCTCGCATACGCTTGGATACTACTACGCTTCAACTCCTCGGAGCATACGACCGCTTGTATCTGAAACCAGTCAATATTGTGTATGTATCAACTAAAATCCAGTGTATCATTATCATATATCTCATCTTTATGTCTTGTCGAAAGTGTGTGATATGAAAAGTATATGTTTTCATACTTTAAGACTTAAACAAACCCACAGTAAATGATTTATGTATTTGTATTTACTTCTGATAGCATTAGATTTTCAAATGATCATGCTTGACTGCAAACCATGTGAAGCAAGTGTTGCTCTGGTGGCCAGTGTACCCGCGGCAGTGACATAATCTCATAGCAGTATCTATTGTATAAACTGATTTATAATGCCTACTTGCTACACTATTACTAATGTACATATTGACAGGTCTGAGTGTGTTATCCTTTTGGATCTTCTCGTACGCAAATCCTGTCATTCAGGTTCTAAATCAGGTTAGAGGTTAGATGTCATATGGAAGGTTATATGTTTTATATCTATTTCTCAAAGTTCAGTATTACAACTTTAGATATACCTTTAATACCGAACGTTTTTAGAATGACTGACGAGCTGTTCAAGCATCCTCGAATTTTTTGCTCATACAGGTCAAGTACTGTGAGGCGCTATCGTCCAGTCCAATATCCTGAAGTCCCATAGAATTGCAATTCTTGGTAGCCTGCATGGAGTTGTCCCTATGTCTTCACTGCCATATAATGAATATAGAAGGCATGGATTGATCCAGCAGCCAAAGACTGCATTCAACGCAAACCACGATCTTCACCCTGACCTCCTCACACAGTGTAAATAGGGCTTTGGGACGGTTCTAAAGTCTATAGTTGACCTGATTTTCTTGGGCCAAAATCACCCTCACAAAGAACTCAAACACAGGGTGCCTAAGGGAAACATGACTAGGGTGTGCGAGCATGTTCTAAAAAGCCTCAACCATTAGTGTTCCATTCCTATTAGAAATTGGTCAGTGGTTGGACCAAAATACCTCAGATATGTAACTATAGTATGATATACTATAACTATAAAGACACTACCACTCTGTATGTTTTTTTTGTTTTTTTTAGCAAAGATTTTTATTTGTCGTTTCAATACATGCACCCCTTATATTTGTTCCTTTCCAAATTTACATCAGCTTATTCTCACAGTTCCATTTTACACATGTATAATGGTCAGTTGCTTCTCGCTCCTTTTAAAAAAATGTAAAAGCTATTATACCATATATTTTGACATTTTGTTTTATACCAGAGTAGTATTAAACACTCGATTTTCTGGAGATGCTACAAAATTCCCTGGAGGGGTTCCAACTAGCCGCTTGCAGTAACAGAACCTATACATGACAAACAGGAGCAGCTACAAAACTTACACTGGACATCAGATCATGTATACCACATGCATATTAGTCGGAATTTACACCTCACCTTTTGAGTTTTCAGACTCTTTTTTTTCCAAAGTTTTGCTAGATGATTGAAATTATGCAATCCTTTTTCTAGTTTGCATACTTGCCTTTCTATAGTCAATTTGTTCCCCAGTTCTTGTAAGAATATCATCCAGGACATGTCATTATTGTGAAACAGCCTTTGCCTATGTATCTTGTCTCGAGGATTGTTTGTCTGTATTCCTAATAGTATCTGTTTCTTGTCAACTATAAAAATATCTCCATTCCGTATATCTTCCAACCATATCCTAACCGTTTGCCAGAACTATTAACCCTGTTTACACTCTACAAAGAAATGTATAATGTCATCTTTTTCCGGGCAGAAACTACATTCTTCTAAATCTACAATTTTCCTCTGTATGTTTAGGTACATAATATATGTTAATAGTTTGAAGCATTGGAATACTGATCCCAATATACATGGTGGATTGCATCCTATGTATAAATGATCAAAGCAAAGCTGCTTAAACAAAGAAAACAACTCAGATACGTAATACAAGTGTATACGTTTGATAATATATAAAATGTTTATGATCTTTAGGTAAATACCAAAGGGCTCGCCATAGAAATTGAGCTCATGGAACATGAATAGGAATCCTTGTATGTGCAATGTGGATCACCGGAGTCACTTTTTCGCCGGGCAGACAGAAAAAGAAAATGGCGTATGGGGAGCGTCATCTGATCTCGTGTTTCTGGCCCCCTCCTTCCACCCCCAACCTCCCTGACCTCTCCACCCCCTCTTCTCACGTCCATGAGACAGATGCCTCGCATTGTTATCTGGGCTCTGACATTGTCAGTGAGAAGGCCCCACCCTGCTGTGTTGTACAATCCATGTCGCCAGCTGTGGCCGAGTATTATTATGGCAAGCCTATGCGTTCATTTGTATCACCCTTGGTATTTGTGTCCCATAGGTTTAATATTGGGAACCCGTTCCCCATGCCCCTCCGAAGATTGCAGTCCGTTCCCCATGGTCTATATCCTGTGCATTGGGGTGAGATAAATACTGTCGTTAGGGTAATGGATTTGCATAATATGTCTTGACAGGAAGAACAAATCATGTATTCGATATCAGGAAATAAAAACCTTTTAAAAAAACCTTTAAAAAAACAGAAAGCAACTCGTTTTGGTCAAAATCGTTGTTCTCTAACTCCTTTGACCACTACATGATATTCACTCGGCTATCGCCTTATTCATGTCACTCTGCATCAAATTCATGGAGAACGACAACTTTTACTAAAACTTGTTGGTTTATTCTTAAAGTGGGATTCACAGGGTCTTTGTCTGAGACGAATCCTGCAGTGATTCTGTATTCGAACACAATTTCTTTGTCTAAATTATAGGGTTCCACTTCCCTGAGAGCTGTTTTCCCCCAGCAACTGTTGGTGACACCTACACTTAAAACGGAACGGAATCTCATGAGATTCTGAACCCTGTGAGGTACATGAATCACACCGTGTGAATTCCACTTAACCTCCACAGTGGGGTGTGCTCAGTAGGGGTTGGTACAGAAATCGCATGCATTTTTGGAGTCCAATGTCCGCATTTTACCAGCCCATTCCTTTTGATAAATCCCCTAGGCTGTGTTATTGTAGATCTCACACGACCACATCCGGCCAGCGAAAATCTCTACTGGAACAAAATCACGGTGAAAAAGACTAAAGAAGAAACCAACAAGCTTTGGTCAAAGTCGTTGTTCACGAGTTTGATGCAGAGTGATAGGAACGAGGCAACAGCCGAGTTATTATCACATAGCAGTCAAACGAGTTGAGAATGACTTCTTTGACCAAAACGAGTTGCTTTCTGTATTTATCTCACCCCTGTAAACACTAAAAGAATGGACAACACACGGGATATAAACCATGGAGAGTGGACTACAATACTTGTAGGGGCATGGGGAACGAGTTCTCAATATCAAATTTATGGACATTTATTCCAGGGGTGAGATAAAGACATGTTTGACATATCTCTGTTCAACCACTCTGTATCTGAAAAACTCAAGAAATTGAGAGATACGGTTTACTAAATAAAAGCAACAGAAAGGAAATACAACTTATAAACATAAAAACGATCGTTTGATCTAGATTAGCTCATTCATGATATATAGGGGGTGGTCCCTTCAATTCTCAATATTATCTCACCCTGGTATTTTCCTCAATAGGCTTAACGTCGGGAACTCATACTCCACAGCTTTGAAGGTAGTGTGCCCGATACTTAATGGCTAATCGAGTGATTTATTTTTATTAATTAATAATGTTATACGGGGTGCGATGAAAAATCAGAAACCCACTCGATGAAAATATCTTGGTTTGCACTCGATCTCGTGTGACGGCAGAGTGATTCACTCAGCTTGGCTTCGTAAATTACTCTGCGTTAAAACTCGGCAGTGTACAGACCAAGTTATTTTCATCTCGTAAGTTTCTAATGACTCAATGTCTCAATACTCACTCTATGAATATCTCATATATTTTGGATACTTCCTAACCTATATAGTGACGGTCACCCCACGCGTTATATAAATAGCCAATAATCAATGGCTTTGAGAACAGGGTCCATATATATGTGTTACATATAACACGAGGTATATGTAAATATAAAGGATGAGGCGCCACCTAGCGTCACCATGTTATACCAACCTACCACCACTAGCGCCTGCGAGCGCATGTGCAGGTATGCACTTCGCACCTGTCACCTCACCTGGTCAGATGTGTACACTACTGTTCCTACACAAATTTTTTCTATGTTTCGTATACTCGTGTGGTACGTGTGTATGATGGTGATCTGTGAGCTATGTGGTATGAGCTACGATGGCCGGAAAAAGGAGTGTACGCATTGTGAATCTCCTGGGCAAAAAACAGTTTCTGAGACCGGAAAAATCAGCGTTGAGAAAGTGGAAGGAGCGGTCGGCGGCGTTCCTATCACAACAGGCAGCGCTATGGAAAACACAGGTGCGGGGGATGACGCGTTCTCCAAGTTAAAACAGGAGAATACTTTCTTCAAAAACGAGATTTTAAATATGAAATCTGAGATGTCTGCACTCATGGCCATGATGGCAGACTTGAAAATGACGGTGGTCTCTTCCAAGAAATCTCAAATTGGGCACGACCGCTCAATTCGAGCAATTACCTCGAGGGGCAATTGGTCAAGAAGGAGCTGATATCGAATTTCCAGAGAAGAAAGGGGTCCGAGAACCTTTTTCTTTACCGGATTTTGGAAAATCCAAGATGGCGACGTCACCTTCGTTAAAGGCGGGAATCTCATCGAACCAAGCACCGACACCCAAGCCTCTACTCCCGGTCTTCGCGGCTACAACTCCGGATTGGTCCCAAGCTACTGGTGTTCCAACAGAACAAGTCACACATTCATGTACATCGAGGACAGAACGGAGACGTAAGTGTACAATCTTTAATCTGGACAACCATCTCCCATGTGATGTGAGTAAGCCCAACATAGACCAGGTTATCTCCGCAAGCATGTCAATGTTACGTTCCATGCTAAGCCAAGGCTTGGATGCTTCAGGATACGCCGATCATGTTGCGTTTCTCAGCGATAGGCGTGCTTACTTGACGAGCCAGGCGCTAGTTGACTACGATCTAGCCTGCAGGGAGAAAGCGGAGTTGTTGGGTACTGCGAGCTTTGGTTACGGGGATCCATATCTATCGACCAAGTACCTTAACATCGAGAAAACAATGGCCTTTTCCAAGGCAGTGGACAAGCCAAAGGTTGTCAAAGGTCGCCGATTCAAAGATGGGAAGCCCTTCGGTACGTGCTGGAGGTACAACGAGGGAGAAGGTTGTACACTAAACTCTTGTCGTTTCAAGCACCAATGTTCGGATTGTGAAGGTGGATATTCTGTCACTAAATGCCCTAAAAAATCCTCCAAAACGGACAAGTGACTCACTGTTGGTGACTCATATGACTCTCCGAGTACAAAGGTTAGCACGAGTTGTGTTTTAAATTGTTCGGATACTGGTATTGATGTTGCCAACATATCTGGTATTGTTACTCCTACTGTATGTAATACATACATCTCCAACGCGGGCAATTCCACAGTTAATTGTCCGGAGGTACTTGAAGGTATTCAAGAGGTTCTAGGAGGTCAAGGAGGTTCGGTATGTACGGGAGGTTGGAGTGGTACTCAACCTCAGGTAACTGACAATGTGTCAATAGGTCAAGAATGTTTAGTTCTCAGTGCAGACAACAAAGTCCCGGGACGCCCTTGTTTTTCTGGTTGTGATCCTGAATTACACACCTTAGATAACGTACGAAATCCCCTAAATCCCTGTCCTTTTTGGGATCATTGTTTTGGGACTGATCCAATAGATGACAATGCTCACTTCATTTTTGAAGGTGTTTTGAAGGGATTTAGAATTGTTGATCAAGGTTTTTCTGGCTCTTACGATGCTCGTAATTACGCCAGTATTTATGATGTTAAGTTTAAGGCAGAAATGGACCGGATTGTTAAATCAGAAATTGACCAAGATAAACTATCTATCGTTAACGCTCGTCCACAGTGCGTCCACGCCATTGGGGCGGTAGCTAAAAAATCCGGGGGTTTGCGTCCCATCACGGACTGCAAAAGACCGATAGATTGTAGTATCAACAATTTTATGTCGGATACTTGTGAATCTTTTTCCTACCTTAAACTTGAAGAGGTCACCAACGCTATGAGCGTTAATTGTTTTTTTTCCGTGATCGACATCCAGGATGCATACCGGTCGATCCCCGTTTTTCCGGGCGATCGAAAATTTCAAGGCTTCCGGTGGGAAATTGATGAATCTGAATGTTTCCTTCAATCTAATGTTTTAGTTTTTGGGCTCAATTGCGCCCCGTTTATTTTTTCCAATATAACTGAATTTATTGTTCGGTGTATGGCAAGGAAAGGTTTCAGAAACGTATTTGGTTATCTGGATGACTTTATTGTTATTGGAGATAATTATGATGAATGTGTACGTTGTCAACAAACATTGATTTCACTCCTCAGAGAATTTGGCTTCGGCATTTCTTGGAAAAAGATTATAAGCCCGTCCACAAAGGTTGTTTTTCTGGGGATCGAAATCGACAGTGTTGCTATGACTTTGAGTCTCCCACCAGAAAAACTTTCTCGTTTATCAATGATACTTGATGAATTTTGTGACAAAAGATTTGTAGTTCATAAGGATGTACAAAGGTTATGTGGCCTTTTGGCCCATTGTAGCTGTGTAGTAAGAGGTGGGCATACCTTTTCACGCCGTTTGATTAATTTTGGGACGATCATTAAAGATTGTACTTCACCACAATTGATTCCAGAATGGATATTTTTGGATCTTTGCTGGTGGAAGAGACTTGCTTCAGTATTTAACGGTACATCCACTATTATTTCTCCGGTTGAATACGAAATTGCTACAGATTCTTCCTTATCGGGTTTTGGTGCCTGTTATGGCAATGACTGGTTGCTAGGCGCATGGGATACCACCATAGTTCCGGAACAATGGCTGAATAGTCATCACCTTGTCTCCGGTCCCTCTAGTAATACGGATATTCTTGATATAAACGTACTAGAAATTTGGCCGATAGTGGCATCTGCCTATAGGTGGGGTCCGGAGTGGAAGGGTAGGAAAATAAGAATTTTTTCCGATAACACTCAAGTAGTCTCAGGAGTCAATACCGGCCGGAGCAAATCACCTAGAGCTATGTATTGGCTTAGGGAACTGTTCTGGTTATGTTTTATTTACAATTTTCAAGTTGTCTGTACATACATCCCTACATACACTAATGTGGTTCCAGACTATTTGTCAAGAATTTTCTCTGAACGCTGGAAATGTTCAATTCCCTCTTCTTATTTTTCCGGTTTTTGTTGCTTTCAGGTTCTAACCTGAAGGAGAGGGTGGACCATTACCAATCGTCTTGGTTGTCCTCTAATACAGCCAGAACACGTAAATGCCAGTGGGGACATTATTTTAAATTTTGTAAAGAATTCGAATTCACCCCAATCCCGGCTTCTGAGGACTCCTTATGTATGTATATTTCTTACATGGCCGACCAGTTTAAATATTCATCTGTTTTGAACTATTTGGCGGCAGTCAGAGTTTTACATGAATTACACGATTCAAAAACTCCGGACACTCATAAAATAAAACGTGTCTTGTTAGGTGTCAAACGTAATTTGGGTGATTTTCACATTCAGACCAGACCTATGACAATTTCAGATATGAAATTAATTTTTTCAACATTGAACATGAATCAAACAGAAGACATAGCATTCTGGGTAGGCTGTCTGTTAGGCTTTAGAGGCCTACTTAGAAAATCCAACTTTTTGGAACATGATTTTTCAATTAAGTTATTGAATGTTCGATTTTTTCCTACTTATGTTTTGTTATCAATTGTCAAATCCAAAGCCATTAAATTTAGAGAATGGGAGTTTTTGCTACCGTTTTCATCTATAACTGGCTCAATTTTTTGTGTGTTTTCATTTATCACTAAGCTTATAACTCTGGTGAATTACCCCAGTGTCAATTCTCAATTAGTATCTTATAACAAAGGTTCAACATGGGTGAGAGGTTCTTATCAATGGTTTCAAAAGAAATTGAAACTTCATTGTTTATTGTCAAATGTTCCCTCTTCATCATCCCATTCTCTTCGAAGAGGGGGAGCTACTTCCTTGTACGAACAAGGTTTCTCCCTACTAGATATTAAAGCAAGAGGAGATTGGAAAAGCCTATGTGTATTACTGTATCTTGAGAGATCTTTGTCGTCTCAACTAGAATTGGAACGCAAAATCGTCCAGTCTCTCTATTTGTAACATTTTCCTTGTTCTTTGATATTTTTTTTTGTTTTTTTTGTTTTTTTTGTTTTTGTTTTGGGCTAGGTTTGGCAGGTTTGTGTCAATAAATATTCCTAGCCCAAACTCTATTCATGTGTTGTATTATATATATATTATTATGTTACCATTACTATTCTTCTAAATATCATAAGTCAGCCCACAATCATTTATGTGTTACATATAACACAAGGTATATGTAAATATAAAGGATGAGGCGCCACCTAGCGTCACCATGTTATACCAACCTACCACCACTAGCGCCTGCGAGCGCACGTGCAGGTATGCACTTCGCACCTGTCACCTCACCTGGTCAGACGTGCACACTACTGTTCCTACACAAATTTTTTTTTACTTATTACTATGGCAGGTTTGTGTCAATAAATATTCCTAGCCCAAACTCTATTCATGTGTTGTATTATATATATATTATTATGTTACCATTACTATTCTTCTAAATATCATAAGTCAGCCCACAATCATTTATATATATATATATATATATATATATATTTATATTTATATATATATATATATTCATATATATATATATATATATATATATATATTTATATACAATGTATATATATGTATAGGTGGGGATGATGATGAGAAACCCTTCCTGCTGACAAAGTGAACTCCATGTCTCATTATCTGAATGAACTCGGCGGTGAACATTTAAACAGATTTATGGACTCCCTGATGGTAATGAGACTGAAAAGAGGCCGTCTCTCAAATCGGGGCTGAATGCTGTTTATTATAATAACAACACGGTCCGGGATGTTCCCGGCTAACCCAAACAAGGTGACCATGGCACGACCGGGACCAGCGGTGTAAAATGTCGTCTGCTTCCCGCGTCCTGGTCAGTGAACGCCGGAGCCCAGCGTCACATGACCTGTCATGTGACCTGTCATGTGACCTCTGGTAATGAGAGGTAATTCTAGCGGAAGTCACATGTCGTTAGTTCCGTTTCCATGGCTCTGGTTTCCCGAGGCTAGAAGGACCCTAGATAGGGATTCTATGAACCGGGTGCATCATATATCTAGTTTATTACCAAGATACATAGGAGAACCTAACTTTTTTCTAAAAAGAAAAATATCTATAATAGCATCTATAGCTAGATAGACCATAGAACATTGAAATGGTTGTTTAGGCATATTCATGTATCAAGTATATCATGTATCAAAACATCATGCATAGACATGTATGTTACAATAATGTTATATTGTTTGTAGGTTCATTTTGTTACCACAGGCTAGGGTATATTGCTACCGGTATGGATATTTGATTTTATTTTAACCCAAAACACATGGATATTGATCTGTTTTGATGAACACAGCTTATATAAGGTGTACAAATGTAAACTTCTTGACTGGGAGTACGCTCGTAACCGTTGAATATTCTAAAAAAACTAGAAAAGGTCACAAGTGGAATAACCCATGTCCTTGTCCAGATGAATTAAATCTTTGAAAAAATATATATTTTCAGAGAAGTACGTGTGCAGTCATGGAGTAAGAACAGTTTAAATCTATTGGTTTCAATTTCGTAGTCACGCAAATATACTTATCACTTTGCCTATTTTGGAAAAAAAGTAATTTCTTGTTATCATCCCCTTGGCCACATGTTGTCTCTACTTGACCACCTGGAGTATGAGTTTACATTGCATCTAGAGATATGCGTTGATACGAGGCCTACTACAGTGTAGGAGATTACTTTTATGAACAATTCCCCCCTAGAAATAGTTTGATTAATCTTGTTCATATGTCTGCCTGTTATCTTAATCATTTCTATTTTTTTAATGTTTTTGTCATGCAAATATCGGGGAATGGCCAGAAACCTAGACACTCAGATTGATGAACAGACGGTTAGTATATATATATATATATATATATATATATATATATATATATATATATATATATATATATATATATATATATATATATATATATATATATGATCAATGCCACTCTTAACTTTGAATTCATCTGAGTTTAGAAGTCTTAATGGGCTTTCTGTCCTGATTATTGTTTTTAACACTTTATTTTGTAGTGGGCAGCAGTGTCATGAATAGAAAGCTAGTCACCTTTGACCCCTTTCTACCATGAATTATCTATCGTTTTTCATTAAGGACATCTTTTGAATATGCAGCGTATCCGATGCATGTGTATTTTCAACCAAATCTCCGTTCCTGTATAATGTAATGACAACTAGCAAACACAGGTATAATCAACTAGTTCAGGCTTCCCATATAGCGTGTGTCCAAAATCGACCAAAGCCGTGAAAATCCTCGAACAAAAGGCGACTACAAAAAACAAATAAAAATCTGTCTGGAATTGACCTTTATAAAGTTCACATACTGTTATTCAAAATGAAAATCAGTTTCAATCGATATACAAGTGTAAATAAGACTTCTAAACTTTTTAGTACTATGCGCAAAGGTATATTCTCATAAGAAGAAGAAGAAGAAGAAGAAGAAGAAGAAGAAGAAGAAGAAGAAGAAGAAGAAGAAGAAGAAGAAGAAGAAGAAGAAGAAGAAGAAGAAGAAGAAGAAGAAGAAGAAGAAGAAGAAGAAGAAGAAGAAGAAGAAGAAGAAGAAGAAGAAGAAGAAGAAGAAGAAGAAGAAGAAGAAGAAGAAGAAGAAGAAGAAGAAGAAGAAGAAGAAGAAGAAGAAGAAGAAGAAGAAGAAGAAGAAGAAGAAGAAGAAGAAGAAGAAGGAGGAGGAGGAGGAGGAGGAGGAGAAGAAGAAGAAGAAGAAGAAGAAGAAGAAGAAGAAGAAGAAGAAGAAGAAGAAGAAAAAAGATACAAGGATTATCATAAAATCACTAGTCTCCATTTTATCTCATCTGTACATTACCGGCCTATCGAAGTCAACATAAGTTATTTGTTTTTGTGATCTCATTTACAGAATGCTCGCAGAAGTGTCCTACAAATGTGCAGCTGGCGCTTTGTAACTCTCCCTTTTCTTTGAGTTGTCAATACAAAATGAAGTTAAAAGAATTCCAGATTGCACTGAGCAGCAGGAAACAAATACTAGCGTGGTAGGCGATTTACAGTAAAACTTCATCATAACAAAGAACAACAAAAAAACGAGAAAAAGTATGACCAAAATCTGTTACAGAGATGACCTTAAAACCTCGATAACCCCTTAAATACTTCTGACAATGTATCTCCCTCAATTTAGTGAAATATAAGATGTCGTATATAGTCATTGTACCAGGTTCTTTTACCCAAGCTTTGTTCTCGTAATTCGAATACGTTTTTTCAGAAGAAAAGAAACCGTGACTCAACCATGGTGGTTCTTCAACTGCCCACCAGGGTATGTGTACTATGGTAGAATGGTGCCAGCTGTAGGGATTTACAAGTACACTATGAGTTCAGGGGATCGTTCCTTGTGATTGTTTCTAAATCCAGATGGGTAACAATGTAGCATTTCTTTCATTTTGCCCTCATAGGTCTACTCCAGTATGCTTAACATTTACATGTATATGGGACATGCACTGCAAAATATCATTTTCATCCTAAACCATACAGGACGCTGACCTATCGTCTCAGTATTGAAATGGTAGTACAACATATCTACTATACCTTGAGAAAGTTTGAAGAAAATGAAATAAGATTAATCATGTGAAATCCTTTCAAAATCCTTTACTATAATCTCTAAATCACTGACTAAAGCGGAGACCCTACCGTTTAAGTGATATCTTTCTCACTCATGGGTTAGATAGACAATAATCGATGATTTTCTGACGGGCGGCAGTAAACCATAAAAGAAAATAACAAAACTTCGCTTTATCAAAATTCTAAGAATAGAAATTACTAGAGGTTAACCACGCATTACACTGGCTATCGGTTGTGTATTACCATTAGTCATCCTCTCGTGGTTTACGACTGACCGTCCAAAAATCATCGATTATTGTTTATATCTTCTATGAACCTTTAAGAATACATATCATATTAAAACATCTCTGACATGTGTATATTTTGGGGTGAATCGTAGGCTAGAATTCAGCCCAACTTTTATTTTTCCTACGTGAATTGTAAGATATGCCTTTAAATCACCGTCAGAGATCTGACCGCGGGAGTTTCATAATCACCGCATGCGAGCTGAAATAAGTCCGTTATGATAATAAGACGTTGATTGAGGTAATAGCTGCCCACCGGAAACAAGCGCTAATTTGAATAATTTATTCCGAAGAATGTCGTCTGCCAGCGGCTTTACTTTTTTAGCCAATCATAATTCATTTGAAACGGAGAAGGGCAGTGGGTGGCTGTTTTTTTTCCCTGACATTATAATATCCGCCATTTTAATGTCATTGAGGACTTGCACACTGGCGCCATCTTGTAATGGATTTTTCGTTTGCCATACATGTGTTGCAGAACTACTCCCCTTCCATAGATTCTGCACACTGTTTGTATCCCTGCATCAAGGTTCCTGTTTGGTAAGATCTGCCCCATATGCCAATATTTCATATTTCGTCATTCATCAGCGAATTGAAGAGTGCTTTGTGGTCTTATCATGAGACAGATCTAGCCTTCATGTATCACAGAGTAAACATTATACACTCTTGTTTCACCCCTGGTGATTTCGTCACTCGACATGATTATACCTGAGATCTGGGCGGTCAAGTGACCATGCTAACAAAGTGTATCCTAAAACTGCGGACTACGCGAATCGCTGTCTATCATTTGCCTTATGCTCCCAGGAGTCGATGTGCAGTAATATCCAAGCGTATTCATATGAGTCAACTCCGAGGAGTATCTGAAACCTGTCTATATTGTCCTTATTGTTCACCTTTTCTGGACAAGTGGCATGTCGATATCAGTTCGTCTTAGTTATGCACTATTATCCGACACCAGACGAATGCCTCCTTATCTCACCCTGAAATAAATGTCCATAGGCTTAACATTGAAAACTCGTTCTCCATGCCCCTAAAAGTATTACAGTCCGTTTTCCATGGTTTATCAAGTCATACATATCCAGTGTGTCGTCCATTCGTTTCGTGTGTACATGGGTTTGATAAATATAGAAAAGAACTCATTTTGGTCAAAGTTGTCATTCTCCAACTCGTTTAAACGCTACATGATATACGCTAGGCTTTGACTATTTCATATCACCCCACATCAAACTCGTGGAGAAAGACGACTTTGACCAAAACTTGTTGGTTACTTCTTTAATTCCTGAAATGTGAGGTTTCAAATCAGGTATAGTCTCTGGGACTCCTTCATTTGGTGAAAAATATCTCGTGTGTTGTCAACAAAACCAATGTACTGAGAGAGAGTTTCATAAGCTGTGAATGCAAACTTTACTATACACCCATGCCGTATATACTGTAAATACGCACCGTTTCGGCATATGACGTAAAAATACTGTACGGACCACCGGTCCGTACACTAAAATACGGACCACCCTTGCCATACACGTTTATTAACATATCTGTCGTTAAAAATTAAATTAATGATTTTTGTTTAAAATTTTGGGTATATAGTAAATATATAACGTCCAACCATGCATGTACAAGTCACAGAACGAGATGGTAATTTACGGTTTGTACGGAACAAGGCATTTATGCCGAGTTCCGTACATACCATAAATTATCATCGAGTTGTACAGCATGGTCAGGACGTTCTATATAACTACTAATCAGAGGTGAAGGGGACACTATACTAGAATATCAGTAAATGTTTTTCCCCACTCACAATTTATTATCCACCTAATACAAAGTATCCGTAGAAAACACATAGGATCGAAGCGTGTATAATTATACCCGAAACACTTACAGAAAAATGGTGCATACCTGGATGAACTAATATCGGTAGGCCGACATCAGGAAAAGGTGAATAATAATTCATTATAGACTGGTTTCAGATAAAAGCGGCTGTATGCACCTGTCAGACTTGTACTGGCATCTGTTTGGCAGTTCGACCATTTTGTGGACCGCAGGCAGTTTCAGTTCCTGTTCAGGTGTACTACTTGATCAGATTTGAGCAAAGATAAGTAAGCCAAGTGCCAGGAAAAAATCTCCAGGGACTGTGTTAAAGTAATGGCCAGGGAGGTGACTCGGTATTAGTATGGGCCGAATAAAAGGTGGGCAATGTGGAGCAGCAGAATCACATATATGAATAAATACACTTCCTGACACATGCGTGGAGTAATTTCGTGAACATTTTCTGCATAATTGTTTTAATATCCTAACACCATGATATAGTTCAGAAACATGCCTTGGTACCGTATGGCACATAGACATCTTCATATGGGTGCCACCATTGGCTGCCATAGCTACACTTATAGCTCTGGTCGGGTTGATCCACTACAGGAAAATGTCTTTTATCTCACCCCTGGTATTTCTGTCCCATAGGCTTAACATTGCCCACCAAATTGGAGCTGGAATACCAAAGAATTTGGTGCAATCACTGTACTTTCTCTGGGAATAATCTAAATGTGTATCATATATTACATATAACGCTCATACACTCAGTGATCCAATGCAAAACAATACGTTGTCAGGCGTTTGTTTGGCTGCAGGCATCGTGTAACCATGCAACTATCGTGAGAAACCAGTCAGTGGGAAAATGTCTGATAGATTCATTTCTTACTGGTGGCGCTGTCTCAAATGGTCGAACCGAAACATCGGCGTGAACCCCCAGTGGATGACAGGGAATCAGAATAAGCTCTGTGCTGAATGGACACAACTAGAAATAATATCTAAGTAGGTGTATTTCCATTTGCCGACAACAAAATTCAATAATCTGTTCCCTTCCGGAAAGAAGTCAATCAGTGGTGCAGCGGATGTTATATATATATATATCATTTGTGCAAAAGTTGTTCTCCATAAAATCAGTTTGTGGGAACGGATCTATTGTACCAAAAGGTCGGCAAACGAAAACCTCAGCTTACTCTGCCTCAGCATCACATACAGGAACATAAACAAACCTTTAAGGGAAGTCCAATGGAAAAAACATTAAACTAGGGAAAAGAAATAAACCAGTTCATATTGGTGCGTGGTCTTTTACGTTAATTACCAATCATCCTTAATTAGAGATCCCAGCATTATGGACTACTGGTGGCCACGTGACCTACTACACTGCAACGCTTGACTGGCGAAAAAGAATATGGGACTCGAGCGATGCAGGGTGTGCGGTGAGGGGATGGAGGGTTACGAGGCGTATGCTGGTGGCGTGTGGGGGGAGGGGTGTGTGAATGGGGAAAACTGTGCTAATTATTGCCGGTGACCTACTTCAGCTATTTATGAACGTAAAGTCAACTACGGAAATTGGCAGCTTGTCAGCAGAGGTCATTATATTTTCTTATTTCTTTCTATAAATGATGCTAGCATGAGGAACCCACTTGTTACTGCAAGTCCTGAAGTATATCTACCCATGTCTACGTTCAGCGATTACTGTGAGTAATAAACAGATTCCACGCCAAATTTCACATTTCACATATTTGGTCCGAGGGCATGGGTTGGGAAATGTAGGTCAGAAACAAGAAATATATGTTGCCATGGCAGTATGGGTTGTGTGTGTGTGTGGGGGGGGGGGGGGGGGAGGCTCCCTCTCTTATCATATCCATCGATGACACTCTCCCAGCAGATCTACGCCTATACATGTTCCATTGTAAATAAGACATGTATTATACATGCATATGGGTCTCTTTGAGCTCGAGGTTATATGTACCTATGGAGAGATGCTCTGTGTATATATATATAGGAGAGGGAATCAAGCCTCCACTGACCATATGCTTTCTCAGATTCCTTGATAGATGGTGACCAATGAATAAGTATTTATGATCTCAACCTTGGTATTTAACATTGGGAACTCGTATCCAACACCCCTGGGATATTTAGGGGGGGGGGATTCTGTTACAAATGTTAGCCCATTAGGCAATGTGAAGGGTGAGATGAATTCAGAAAACCATTCACGTTTAAGGTCAGATCTCGGATCCCATCGAGTTTGAATCGCTACGTAATCGCTGTGGAATTATATTACTACGTCATTCAAACTTGATGGGATACGAGCTCAGACCTAAACTTTCAAAGGTTTTCTCTATAATACTACACACCCAACTCACATTTCTATTTACGACGGTATCCTTTATCCTATTTTTCTTTATATATCTGGTTATTCCCTGTTGAACAGATTTCATAAACAGATATGTTAAATATATATATTTTGGCAATGTGGCCGAACATGAAAAGTAAATCCCAACGTCAAACAAACGGTTAAAGGACTAAAACAAATACGTTATCAAAACAATAAAGGTTCAGTCAGAACCATCCAAACAATGTGTTGTGTGTTTGTAGCATGATAAATCATCATCGACGCCCATTGTCTACCGAGCTAAATCTGGTCTTTTTTTCATTCTTTTTTAAAGTATTGTATCTGTAGTGTACATCGAGACGTTCAATAATTCAATGATTACACCAGATTTATCATAATAGAGGGTTCGCCTGGATGAACAATCTCTCTCCCTGAAATGTGGCTGGGCCGATTGGATATATTATAGGCGATGAAATATAGCAACATGTCTGAAATCACTGATGGAAATGAAATATTTACGATCTAGAAAGGTGTCTCTGAAAGATATCTTTTGGAACACCGTTTGGTATTGGGGTAGGTGTGAATGACTGTTGGTCAGTATGATGATTTTTGTTGTTGTTGTGTTTTTGTTTTGTTTATTATTATATATAATACTTGCTTGCGAATGTCTATCAAATACTGCCCGCTGCTAGGGGAACAGTAATAAAAATGTTCGTGCCCGCTGTTATTGCGACTTTGTAAGTCATTAAGATGGTATTTCGAATTATTCTAAGGTACATCATAATAAGCCAAAGTCCTGACTTTTGCCAAAGTGTTTCTCGTTCGAGGCCAGTCGTCGATTTTGAATGGCCTCACGCCTACGGCATCAGGCCGTATGAAATCAATGACTGACTTCGAATGAGAAACGTTTCGCCCACAGTAAGGACGTTTCCTTATAGTATGGACAAATAATCAGGAGGTGATCTTTTTTCATGGTCGTTCACAGTACATCCATATTATCTTTACACTATATATTATATGTACCATAGGCACATTTCTCCAAGTAAATACGATGCAGTGATATGGAACTCTTTAACTGCAGCATGATGCCTCCAGACATTCTCCTGGCTACAGCAGCATGATGCCTCAAGGTGTTTTAGAGGCATCATTGATACTTAAATACAAAATTCAATGGATAAAAGAATAATTGTTCGAATTAAAAGAAATTTTGACAAAGTATAAGCAGCATATTGAACTTTGATTTGACATTACAAAATATCATCAGCTACCTCGGTAAAATACTGTAATTGTGTGACAAATCACATTTCCCAGATAAGGTGCCTGCTCATATGTAGGAAGGTTGTTTCTGCAGGCAATGCCTGCAGTGTAATGCTGCCCAGGGGGTGCTGCATGAAAAGGGTCCTGATATACATGTATAGGAAATTTGAGTGAAACAACACCAAATTAAGTCCCTCCAACATGATATGTTTTTTTTAATTCAAGTAGACGTAGCATGTATGCACTCCCCACCGCTAACACGACCACGAATATGGTTCTTTGGTTTGCTTGTTTAGGTTGATAAACGTACAATAGTGTTCTATTTGACTTACTTTGGGTTAAAAGGTGATGGAATCTATGAGATGAAGTTAGGTAGAAATCTCAGCCCTACGCATTTACCGAGGTGGGAATTCTTTTAGTTCCTGCATCACATAGATATGGTATGAGAACGATTGGCCTTTGATATAGCAATGAGTCTACAACTGCTGGGGACGGAGAAGAGTGGTTGCAATAGGACTCAAACCCACAATGTCCTACAGCTTTGGGGTTCCAAGTCCAGTGCCTTAACCACTGAGCTATCTCCTCGCCCTATATAACATACTGAACATTCGAATGGAAAGAGGCGGTTTGGATAAGATAATGATGATGAATGGTTTGATTTGTAGCTGGTTACTACGGGACAGTTGGTCTAACAGACAGTTGATTCATCACTTCACCAATATATAATAATATAATCTGTGGTATATAATAGATAAAATATCATGAACTACTGTAATGTCATCCTGCTGGTGTGTTTTATAACATCAACAGTTTTAAATTGTTTTTATGTGCAGTTCTTAAAGGGCTACACATAAGAGTGTTGGTTTTTGAGACAAGTTAGAGAGGAAGCAACGTTGGGCTTCAGCCTAGGCATCTATGAGAGGTCAAAATTTATGTGCATTTGTAGAGAGGCGGTCTTCCCTCTCACATCTTTTGAACCTTCCTTCCCTGCTGAGAGGCGGGTGCCTTCACTGTGCCTTCCCCCAACCTTCTCCAGGTCTTGTGCAGGTCCACCATTCCTATTTAAAGGCTACATCTGCTATTATGGAATCATAAAGGCCAATTGCCACTTGGCGATTCTTGCCCCTGAGACTATTGCCGGGCATAATAGCTGGGAAACGGCAGTCGCACAGTGGGTGATAGGGCATAGTCGGTGACTCAGTCTAGGGAGTCGGCGACTATGCCCTGATTTATTTCATATAAACATGTTTGAAATTGAATCGCAAGAGACTGATGCCCGTTTTAGAGGGAATCCAGTCGCCGACTAAAGCCCGAAAAACAGGGGGTAGGGCAAAAGTCGCCAACGATTTTGCCATTTTGCATCCCCACTTAGCGACTTTCTAGCAAATTCCTAGACATTTTGGCTGATAGTCAAAGACGGGTGCCCTCTGAATGCCCCTAAATCACTTAGTGGGAACCGATCTTAATATATATCACAGCAAGAAGTGGATGCTCTTCGGCGACATCATATTCTTAAGTAGATTCAGAAGAACATTTTGCTGGTAGCCTCTCCCTTGCCAACTATTCATCCCCTACATCTCCCCGCTAGTATCGCAGCAAGGAAGGGTGGGGGAGGTTGACCTAGACAACTCCCTTTAACTTAATACCATCTGCTTATTAACTACACAGACAATCTGGGAACTGTCTCGCCCCTCCGCTGCTGCCACCTATGCGAGGAGGGGCAGCGTAATAGTGAAACCACACTTATCTTGATCCCATATATCCAAACGATGAATTATCATACAAAGCCAGATAATTGAAGGCCCAGCCTTTTTTTAAATAAAATTGGGTTTCTTTAAAGTAGGAGCAAGAAGAAATTGACCACGGTATGTGAGTAAAATGGAACTGACGTAAATCTGGAAAGGAACAAGTATGAAATGTACATCTATGAAAAAGAGACCAATCTTTTTGCCTCCCGTTCCTGGTAAAACTGCCTAAGAAAATTCCTTTAAACACACGATGGCTTATTTAGGTCTACGACCGCCTATCCAGAAAATCATCAATTATTTTCTATGAAACAACGGATTGCAGATTGTAAATTGAGCAACATAGCAATATGAGAGTGTACACACCTCCAGACAAATGCCCGATATTGTGGTATGATAAAAAGGTATAAGAAGATATACGTTGGTATGTTTGCTGAGGTTCTTACACTGTCTACTCTGTCATGTGGAGCTAGTTTTAACCCTTTCCCTGCAGCACCCAATTCCCCTACTCAGCATTACACAGCAGGAATTGCTTGCCCAAATGACCCTCCTACAGCAGGCATCTTTTAGTGGAAATAGCAATGTCATGTGATGTGTCATATGATTTAAGTAATTTACCTTGGTGACTGATCATATTTTATCATACCAAATCAAAGGTCAATATGGCTGTTATACATTGTCAAAATTTCTTTAAAATCAAACAATTGTTTTTTCTATTGAATTTTGTATATAAGTATCAATGATGCCTCTAAGATGCCTGTAGGCATCTTCCTGCTGTAGCCAGGGGAATGCCTGTAGGCATCTTCCTGCCGTAGCCAGGGGAATGCCTGGAGGCATCTACCTGCTTTTAAAGGGTTAAGAACACGTTTCCCGAAATCCTACTTCAAGACAGAGACCAAACAAAACATCTACTGCTTATAACATTGACATGCCATTTACACAAGCCTTTCTTAGACCAGGGATGCAAGTCATGGTAAGAACAAATCTAGTGAGTAAAATAGAGAGGGGAAATTGACTGGACTGCCCTGGAGCTGTGGCATGTCTGTATATAGGTCAGTTAAAGGCATATCGGACAATTTGGCTTGAAACTAAAACCCATGTCAATTTCCTGGGAATGCAATATGATGACTTCCAATTGTTAAAGAGCACATTGCTAATTCAAAAAATAGAGGTCACCGTGCTGGTTTTTGGGTCAATTGGGTTTGGTCATACCCAATGATATGTTAAATTTCACTCATTTGGCATTAGAATAATTCAAAGGAACCAATTTGAATTGACAATTATAAATATTTGAAAATAATCAGGTGCCAGCGCTGTGTATACAGGTGTTGCCGTTCAGCGCCGCCTAACGGCCCACTGCCTAGTTACGCGGCCACTCGGACAAGCACTGCTAGGTCCGGCCATATGTGTATAGGGAACACAGCAATCACACCTAAAGTGTGAACAGTGGGTGTGATTACAGGAGTGTTGTTTTTTGACAGATTAGATTGTTGGAGCAAACTAGGGTATTGTATTAACGAGTCTGGGCTGTCTAAACTTTATAGTTGATAATCATCTTGGTTTTAACTTGGAAAAAGATAAGCATATTATAGCAAAACCTGCCAATGTATTAGTGTGTATGCAGTTTTGGTGTCCCTGTGTTATCTAAGGTATATCTAAAGTATCATTGAGGTGATATGCATGTATGATAGATCAAATTGTAGCTGGAATATCATAGAATACGATGGAATCATTGTTATTTCTCTGAAAATGAGATACATGGGTCTTATGAACGTATTACGCTCATATACTGATAGATCCAATGCTAAAGAATACGTTGCCAAGTGAATGTTTGGCTTCAGCTGTGGCGTAACTAGGGACATAATAAGGTGCGACACCGGCCTACGGAAAAAGGCCTATTGCAGGGGTGCGGCCGGAAATTATTGGAACACTATTAAACTGTAGATATTCTATACTTTGAAGACGTTGTTTAAAAGAAAACCCACCACAAACCTGTTGAACGCAAGTCTAGAATTTATTTGACCCTTAGTGAGAAAGGTGCAATTTTTATGGAATTTTCAAATTATGTCTAACATAGCTCTGACGACGATTTAACACCTGGTTGTACCTTCCTCAAGGCCATCTAGAGTTACACTGATCTTTGTCCCCAGTTTTCAGCTTTTATCAATTTTCCCCCTCATTGTTAAAACCAATAGGAAGTGATGTCTGATACTAGTCCTCGTATTTTCCCTTATAAGTTTAGTATCTTATGATATCGATACATCTTAAAGCATGACTACCGTGATCTCCCCAATAATTAGTAGAAACCGAACGAGAGTTAGACTTGTCAGTGCTCATGCCATGATAGGAAGGTTGTGTATTACTACGCGAAGCGTTAGCTAAGCGTAGTGAGGAGCAGACCTGACCAGAGTGGCATAGACACTGACAAGTCTAACTCAAGTTCGAAATATTTATATGCCATGGATGACGTATTATCGTAAAGTTGGATGAGTTTTAATCATGGCCACCGCATTTGACTTCGGCTCCGGACTTCACTCGGCTTTGACTCGTGAAATCATTATGCCAAACTCCAGTCGTGGCATACGGTGACCAAGATTAAAACTCATCCAGTTTTACGATAATATGTCATCCGTGGCATATGTATATTTCATGGTGTAACTGTGGCATACAGTCTCACCAGGTGAAGTCTATGGGGATTTATACGCGGGGCAAGATAAAAGAGGGTAAAAATGTTTATGTGTACAATACACTTGGATGCAGCCCTCTCGTAACATCCCACAAGCTCTACCCAGCTTTTGTTTATAATTGGGATTCTCACGCGCCTTGAGGTAGTGAGAAGAAGGGTAGCACATAGTGGTAAAATGTGAAATACAGTGGAAAAACTGACTGAGTATGTAATCAGTGAATTGTTCCGAACACAGGTCTGGGGAAAACTTGCCCGACGCCACAAGGTAGGAGGGGCGTATAAATATACGAATCCGAAAGTGAGTGACTATTATCATATTAAATGCCTGGTTGGTTTTCCCTTTATTTTACATCTTCAAAGACTTGAGACTAATAAGAAATTACCTCTAACTGCTATTCAAAGTACTGCTTTGACATGCGGAGCTAGTCTGTATAACAGTGTCTGTCTATTTGTTTAGATAGTTTAACTTCCAATTTGTTCAATTAGACTTGTACAACACTGTACGATACATTGTGGCGTACATCATCTTTACGATATAGGGAGCAGAGGTCAGTAAGTATCAGTAAGTAAAAGAACAATGTGCACAGGTATAAAATAAAATGGGGTGCTAATTGCACAATTTGCCACTAAAGGGTAATTTGTCTTTCTCGTTAATTGTAAGCCACAGGTAATAAGAATTCTCACGACTGAGAGACCTGTGAGAAAGCCTAAAGAAGATCATGTGTTTCACTGTACCGAGCCAAATGGTAGAATCACCGTCAAGAGCAAACGATGTTGCACAATAAAAAGGTAAAGTAGTAGCATTGCCAGTGGTACTTTAAACAAAATAATAGCACTATCGGAGTCCTGTTATTAAGAAAATATCTACGAAAGCATAATATCTAAAGATCTATGATTTATGGAAAAAGCTGGATCTAAAGCTTGTTTCACTATAATTTATGCAGATATTCAAAGTCTGTTCAAAGTCTGTTCAAAGATATTCAGAAGATCTCTATGAACGAAAGGAACCTAAAAGAAAGGGACACCAATAAATAAATAAAACATCAAATAAGCTGATTTATATGTGTTTTGAGTCAAGCGTCAAAGTATCTAAGTTTAGATATCATCATGCCAGTTTACTTATGGATAACTAAAAATCTCTGACCTGAAATAAGAGTATGTGTGAATAGGAGTTAAGAACCTTTGTTCAGCCATGAGTATGGTTAAGGTTGAGTTGAAGTAGTTGAACCACCACTATAAACTTTACGGTATCACAATCCTAACGCAAAGATGTCTTCTTGTAAGTAGAGATTTTGCAGTATGCATGAGGTAATATTTTATATAAGATATAAATATTGATAGTGTAATAAAATCTGTCCGGCCCTTTGAAGAGGTTCATGGTTCTCTAGTGGAGGCAATAAATTCTGATATCAGCTGCTATGTTAGTCACTTGATGTCCACACACGCAGTGTATATATTTATACAGTTATAAAGACGTTTTTATGAAGTACTAGGAACTAATGTTATTACTATTTCCAGTGGAAGAGCGCATTGCTCCAATAGTGAGAGGAGGCTAGACTTGCTCAAGTCTTTGATTATGAACATTTAATAAATGATTAAACACAATCAGAATAAAGTTCATTAAAGTTCATGTATCCTTCTCTGACTGGCCCATGAATCAAAGACTTGTCCACTATGAACCAAATCTCCTGTTTATGGACACAAGTCCCTCCCTGTAACCCTATACTTCCTCCGACCCCGACCCCTCCCCTCCTCTAGTTCCCTGGCCGCCTGTGTTGTCATAGCAATGAATTTCGCCTGCTCCTAACTCCTGTCAGAATTGCTGCGAGGAGCCTTGGAAAATATCAAATTTGATACAGAATCTCAGATAATTCTTGGACCATGGTGATATCATCACTGACGAAGGGACATGTACGATCCTGGGGTCCGTTTAATAATCTAGGATCGTACATGTAGACCCTTTTCTGTATGCCATAGAAACCCAGGCACGATGTGGGTTAATTTTTATTCAACACTTACGGACGACTTTATGGACGGCTAAGACGGTCTTAGCGAACAAAATCTAATATTTTCATTAAACAATAACCCTTGTACGAGGTACACAAAAGGGTCTTCACGTACGACCTTAGATTATTAAAAGGGACTCTGGTCTTTTTTTGGCGAACATGTATCAATGGCATAGATCAGCAACAAGTACCGTCTGCTTATAAAAAACAAAAGTAATGTCTCTTCAGTGTGAACCAGTCGACCCGAAGTAACACACAATGGCAACTCGCCACAGCTCTATGGATTTTGCTCAGGGCTCCACAGGTGGGTGCCCGTATAGGGGTTAAGGAGATGGGGGCACTCTCTATGAGGCCAGAGTATGTTGTTTTCATCAAGGTAATGCTAATAGCTCGGAAACAGACCCCCCTAAGGCCATCGAGGTGAAAGGTCATGACCTATTATTCCACACCAATACCTTATCATGCCTATACTATACTCTCTGCGTGCTAAATTCTGTATGGTTATGTGGACCCATACTGTATATCTTCACTGGTATTTTTCCCCCATAGACTTGATATTGGGAACTCGTACTCAATTTCTATGGAGTATTTAGAAAACTACTCAGTTATGTCACAAATGTTAGCCAATTAATCAATGTGAGGGTTGAGATAAATTCAGAAACCTATTCAGGTTTACAGTCAGAGATCTATGCCACCATGCTTGAATCGCTACGTAATACACGCGGCTTTGCCTTGGGAACAACAAAGCTATTCAAACTCGATGAGATACAGCTCTGACTAAACTTTCATAGGTTTCCTCTGCAGAATTAATTCCCAAGTGGAAAATTAGATTAGAAGAATAACAAAACTGTATAAAATATTATAAAATCCTATTTAGATTCCCAGTATTCTTTTGCAATTCATACCTACGCAGAATAGATTTGAGCAAATGTACATATTGAAACTTGTACTCCCTACGACTATAAGCACCGACTTCTTTCGATATCATCTTTTGTTTCACTTCAGAAGAATATCACATGGCGTGCTACGTACGGTAAACAAGCTAGATAGCATTTCATATCACAGAGGGACTTCCGATCGCGTACTACGTATATATGATGACTGAAATTGGTTTATACACAGAACATTCGGTTATATATTGTCATTCTTCAACGTCTGTCTGTGAAGGTATGAAATAACATGTAATTCGTACCCAAAACAAAATTATGATATTTTATAAATGGTGGTGATACCCATTATCTAACCCCCGGTATTTGTTCTCCATAGACTTAAAAGAACTCGTATCCAACGCCCATAAGATATTTAGGAAAAATATCCAACGTGTGATTATGTCACAAATGTTAGCCCGTTGGTCAATGTGATAAATTCAGAAACCCATTCAACTTTAGAGTAAAAGTTCGATCCCATTTCATTTGAATCGCTACGTAGTTCACGCGGTTTCGCCTTGTGAATTACTACGCGAATCAAACTCGATGGGATAAAAGCTCTGACCCTAAACTTTCATAGCTTTCCTCTATAGTACATAATACAACGTCTCATTGGTGAATTCTAAGTAATTCTTCGGACGGTCACAAAGCTTATAACTATATAAATAAACAAATGTCCATCGTTAAATGATATGGCCCATCGGTCGTATTAGAGAGTGCATTTATTATATACAGGACATTGATTGCATTTGTCATACGAACGACCAAAAAATGAAGACAGTGTCAGTTGTCTGTTAAACAAATTTTATCCGAACTTGTCCATAGCATAAAACAAAGGAGACATATTCCAATTTTATAAATACAAATTCTCGAATAAACTATAAGATCGACTGTTTATATTTGGATAGAAGTTCTAAAAAGACCACATATCTCTATTATATATATACAATGTATATGCAGAAGTAGTCTCATACGTTCATGTATATATATACATATATACACAATATGGCCGGTTTCAGGCGCAGAGGCAACATGAAGGAGTATACAGCCGCTTTTATTTGAAACCGCTCTATATTGTATATTCCTGACAGTTGGGGTTCTAGTATTGATTAGTTCAATTAGGTACGCATCATTTTTTCATACGCACTTTTTCCGTGTGCGCCGGCTTTTCCTACCCGGAGCACACAACATATCTGTATGCTCCTGGTATGTAGATGCACGCTGCCCATGTATTTTTTTATGGACACAATGTATTAGGTGGATTATATATATATATATACACAAACAATTAGACAATTATACAATTATATCTATATATATTTGTAAACCCCAATGTGAGATCCTAATCTGAAAACTACCAGATGAAAAGAAGAGATACAGAGCTGCTGACAATCTGGATTTAAAGATAAGATAACTGTCTGGGCGATGTATGGGACATCCATGGTGAACTATTGACCCCACGAGTTCACAGAGAGATACCCTACACACCCTACACTGCCCGTTTAATAATCTAGGATTGTGCATGTAGACCCTTTTCTGTAATCCATAGAGACCCAGGGACGATGTTGATCAACTTTATTCGACACTTATAGAAGACCTTATGGACGGCTAATACTGTCTTTTGCAATTAAATGACAACCCTTGTATGAGTAACCACCCTTGTACGAGTTACCACAGAAAAGAGTTTTCATGTACGATCCTAGATTAAACAGGCCCCAGGCACACTGTAGCGCAACACTGTTATAAACCATACTGCGTCAAGTGATGAGGAATGAAATGGTGTACTTACCGTGGCAGACGCAACGAGGACAGCCAATATAATCAGTCTGGTTAGTGCTCTGAGTGCCCTACACTCCATGGTATCAGTGTGTGTGGGGTGAGAGGGGGGTATAAAGTGTGGCCGTCCGTGAGGTGGCTACTGGTCACTGGTCAGCTCCTGGACTCTGACCTCAAACAGCTGGAGGTGTGTGGATGTGAGTGGAGGGGGTGTTGTCCACCTGGGACGGCACTGCTGGGTAGGGTGGGGGGATGGTGCACAGGTACACACAACGCACTGCAGTTAGGTGCTGTCTCCCAGTAGATAAGAACCTCTCTCAGTAGATAGCTGATGTATCCTAGCACACAGGGTCCCCCTCTCAGCAGATAGCTGGCTACCTCTACGGGTAGATAGGGGATGACGTGCGGGGCAGTGTCCACCCCCTCTCGTCCCAGTCCGCCCGGGCTCTATCTGAAAGTCCGTGAGTTTGGAGTGACTTCCCAGCGGCGGGCTGTGTGTATAAATAGAGGTCTCCGTACAGTAGTCGCACCACTGACCACCACAGTCGGTCTGCCAGGCCCTGGTGCGAGTAGCCGCTTCACTCTCCGACACTCCTCTTATCTCCACCGCAGAGGAGAGTGGTGCTAGTGGTGGTGGTGGTGGTGGTCCACGGTCTCCGTGCGTATACCCTGGTGGTGCTGGTGGTCGCGGTGGTGCTGCAAGGCCTCTGGGTCCTGTAGCCTCCAGGCGCTGTAGGCTCCTTCCTCCAGTGCCTCCCTCCTCCTCCTCCTCCTGCGTCGCCCGCCTCACGGATGTGGAATGAGTGCCAGACGTGCGCGCCACCTGTTGGATGGAGGAGAAGACAAAGTAGAAGTGAGATGGATCAGTGTGTGGGACAACCCAGGGACGGGTGACAACGGACTGGGTGAAGTATTATATATACACTGTGTGGAGAGTGTGTGTGGGGGGCACTCTCCTAGCAGAGAGTCTGTGCTCTACTTCCTGTGGCCGCTTATATCTCTGCCCCAACCTGCCTGTTGGGGCCCAAATCTGGCCAATACGCCAGTTTTTAAAATATCCTAAATTCTTGGCGCTTTGGTGATTATTTTGTGGTTTACTTGGAAATAGAGATGCACACATTTATATGGTAAATCATATACACTCATTTCTGTTATTTATTATATCAAATTAGACATAGTCTTAGGGATTACTTTCCTCAGTAGAAAGACCCTCATGTGTTGCAAGGTAAAATTGTTTGTCAACATGACACCTGTGCTCACTTGAAGGGTTAGTCTAATCAAATATGGATTCACATGATAAAGTTGTTAAAAGCTGAAAAGGAAACAGCTGGATTGTCTGTGAAGCTCATTTAGCAATTCCTATATTTCCAACTCATAATATATGAGTTGTTTGAGTTTCATAACTTTTGATAGATGTCTTGTTTTGAATCTAAAAATGTTGGCTGGTTTTTCCTTTCGTTAGCAGGTACCCAGGGAAACAGCATATAATGTCATTGGGTTGAGACAGAGATTAGCGCTAGCGCCACGAAAGATCTGCTGGGAAAGTGGTGTGGGGTTGGTGTTGCAGGGGGAGTAGTTTAGAGAATAGCACTCTCTTAACAGTGAATAGTATGGCCGGTCGTATCTCTGCACCAGAACACCTTGTATAAGAACAAGAATTGTCCCCTTTAATGACAATTTTTATATTTCTTGATTTCTGATTTTTTTTTCTCCTTTTTTGATCAATAACTGTTATCTATCCAAGTTTACAGACATCATCTTATTTTTCTGTGTCATGAAATTGCAAGTATACAACTGCCTTCTGCAGTACTTCTCTGAATTCATGTTGTTGCTCCTTTTTTTATACTTTTTATAAATATTGAAGTTATCCCAATCAACTAAGTTGGTAGTTGCTACCCTTGTGTTTTCACTCTCGGATCTAACTCAATTGGCCTTCCTTTGTTTATCTGCGTTGCCTGTATATTAGGGTTTACTGAGCTAGCTTAAATCATAACAAAAGCTTAACGCATATAATTGGGTGCATTGGGTGCAGCACATTAAATCCATGCCCTGTTTCCCCACCATACCAACATCGCCATGGCAAGGAGATGGGGGGAGGGGTGTTATTCAGCTAATATCTGATCATTAGATAAGTCATCATTGGATAAATAGGTGGATCCCCTAAAAGCTTTTTGTCTATCAAATTCATTACGGTAAGACAGTACAACACAGCACCCGGCTCAGCCTGGGCCTCCCTGCCGTACTAGGCCATTCTGCTGGTCTAGGCCGTTCTGCCTCCTGGTCCCTCTTATACTAGATATACAATGTTCATGTTGGAGATTAACTAGTGTACTAAGCTGTAGTATTTAGGGGAAACCAAACGAGATTTAGTCGTGTTGTTGTTTATCGCCTGACGGCAAAGTCGCTTATTGCTGCGCGAGGCGAAGCCGAATGCAGTGATACGTGACTTTGCCAGAGTGCGATAAACAACACGACTAACTCGAGTTTGGTTTAGAATTTATCCTACCCCTCCAGCAAATTAAGTAATAACACAAAACTCACCGATAATCAATAATAATCATTGGTAGCTTTTCAAATGACGTCATTTGACAACTGTATCCCACTAGAGCGATAAATTTCATTTTCCTGCACCGTAGATCAAATACAGTCCGCTAATGTTAAGCCTATGGGCTTTTTTATTAGGGGTAGGATAATACAATAAGTAAGTGTCCTGGGGGCTGTTATAAGCAGGCAGGTTCTTACACAACATAAAACATGCAGTTTACATGCATCTTTTCACCACTGTGTAGATGCACATTAAGTCTGTATATGTTAGTGTTTCCATTTGAATGAGTCCATATTTGGCACCTATGAATGGAGCATATATACAACATAGTTTACACACACAAATTGTCTGCATTTGTCCCCTGGATATAGATATAAATATATAAATGTGAGATTTATACGCAAGGGTAGGACAGTTCCTGGGACCATTTCGTATGTAATTTGTACCTTTTATGACTTAATCATGTTCTATAAAACAATGTATCATATGTGATTCTAGCTTAATTAGAGATTTCATGGTGAATTCATATATACAAAAATGACTGGTTTTGTGTACGAGTGGCCGAAATCTATGAGTAATTGATGTGTATTAATATCCAAGTGACAGCAAGGACATCATATTTTGTTGCAGAGACAATTAAGCCTCAGCACCACGAAGACTCGGGTAGGAGAGTGAGAGAATACGGCACTGGGACGGTTCACATCGCCCGACTGGCAGAACATGGACATACGAACCCACCAGGATGCCCTGTGACCTCTCCGTACACCTCCTGTGTATATATTAGAGCATCAGAGGGGTGGCAGCGGCGGTGACCAGTGTAGTTGAGCGGCACAGTTGGCTGGGTGCAGGGAGTGGATCTAATGTGGGCCAAATGGGGTCGTGATGGAGGGGGTGGGAGGGGTGTGTGTGTGGGGGGGGGGGGGGGGGGGATCCCAGCCAGTAGCATGTCGACTCCGGCATAGGGTGATAACTTTATTATTATCCATGGTATACAAAATCCCCATTGAGAATGCATGGGGACTCAGTAAACCACTACCCATTGTTTAAGAACTGTTAGATACCTTAACCATAGTACACGGATTCCAATCCATGGAGTAGGACCTCAATACCATTGTATATAGGGAAATAGTTCCTTTGTGCTATAGAGCAAAAAAGAGTCCCAATTGATATGCCCTTTAATATGGCAATTCCTTGTTTGAATTTATCGGAGAAGATGGATAATAAATTCAACAATCGATGGTTTTGTGGAGAGGCAGATCTGTAAACCACTTGAGGTTGACTTCGTAATACACTCGCTGATACACGTATATTACTACGCGTAAACCACTCGTGTTTTACGACCACCCGTCCACAAAGCCACCAATTGTTGATTGTCTATACCATGACAAGGGAAATGCAATCAGTGAACTGTTATAGACACAGAAAGAAGGCATTTATTTCTATTAATGCAATAATAGAGCCATCGTATTTATCAATATCTAATATGAAAAGAAATGATCAGTCTGAAATATTGATAGTAGTTCATAAACAATGTTTAACCCTTTTTTTTAAGAAAGGACACATGTGACGTGCGGAAAAAGAGTCAGTAGAAAATCATATCTTTACAATCTCTTTCCCTATTTGATTATTAAAAGGATACGTCAGAAGACTCATGTTTATAGTAAGAATTTAAAAATAATTATATATATATTTGCCTATTTGGTCAATACCAATTTGATGACTACCTTAATGCTAGTCGATCTAAATTACAGCATTTACTCGAGAGACATATATGAATAATAATGATATTAATAATAATAATAATAATAATAATAATAATAATGATGATAATGATAATAATAATAATAATGATGATGATGATGATGATAATAATAATGTCAATGACAATAATAATAGTAAAATGATAATGATAATAATAGTTTATAGATGATAATTTGGTTATTGCTTTGAGGTGGGTTGTATTCGATGCTTACTTGATGAATACTTCATTAGCAAAAGAGCAATAATTGAATAATCTCATTATCAGAATTCATAAATCTTCGAGCGAGAGCTTCCCATATAAAACACACAGGACATGAGTCAGAGCGTCGCCACTAATCTTCACAGACCGTCTTTTTTATACGTGGGTGCTGAAGAAAAAATATGGTAAACCATGAGTGTTTTCCCTCGAGACCAAACAGATGTGCAGTGGGTATTGTACCCGCCCTTGTGTCAGGGGGTCAGTAGTTCAAGTTATGGTCCACAATGTGATGCAGCATCTACGTGTTGTCTGTGTGTGACAAGTCACATGTAGCTCTGACTCTGAATATGACCAGTAGAATGTAGCTCTGACTCTGTATGACAAGTAGAATGTAGCTCTGACTCTGAATATGACAAGTAGAATGTAGCTCTGACTCTGTGTATGACAAGTAGCATGTAGCTCTGACTCTGAATATGACAAGTAGAATGTAGCTCTCACTCTGAATATGACAAGTAGAATGTAGCTCTGACTCTGTGTATGACAAGTAGCATGTAGCTCTGACTCTGAATATGACAAGTAGAATGTAGCTCTCACTCTGAATATGACAAGTAGAATGTAGCTCTGACTATGTGTGTATGACAAGTATCATGAAGCTCTGACTCTGTATGACAAGTAGAATGTAGCTCTGACTCTGTATGACAAGTAGAATGTAGCTCTGACTCTGTATGACAAGTAGAATGTAGCTCTGACTCTGTATGACAAGTAGAATGTAGCTCTGACTCTGAATATGACAAGTAGAATGTAGCTCTGACTCTGTGTATGACAAGTAGCATGTAGCTCTGACTCTGAATATGACAAGTAGAATGTAGCTCTCACTCTGAATATGACAAGTAGAATGTAGCTCTGACTATGTGTGTATGACAAGTATCATGAAGCTCTGACTATGTGTGTATGACAAGTATCATGAAGCTCTGACTCTGTGTGTATGACAAGTATCTTGAAGCTCTGACTCTGTGTAAGACAAGTAATGACAAGCTCTGACTTTGTGTATGAAAAGTAATGACAAGCTCTAACTCTGAGTATGACAAGAAATGGCAAGCTCTGACTCTGTGTATGACAAGTAATGGCAAGCTCTGACTCCATCTATGACAAGTAACGTCAAGGTCTGACTCTGTGTATAGAAAGTAAAGAGAAGCTCTGACTATGAATATGACAAGTAATGACAAGCTCTGACTCGGTGTATGACAAGTAACGACAAGCTCTGACTCTGAATATGACAAGTAACGACAAGCTCTGACTCGGTGTATGTCAATAGCGACAAGCTCTGACTCGGTGTATGACAAGTAACGATAAGCTCTGACTCTGAATATGACAAGTAAAGACAAGCTCTGACTCTGAATATGACAAGTAAAAAATACTGTCATGCAGTTAACCCTTTCCAGGCGAGCAGGTTGGTGGGTACCAGTGGCTACAGGGGCGAGGATGCCGCTGGGTTGTATGTCTCTGGGGGGCGAGAATGCCTTGAGGCATTCAGGAAAGTTTCACTTGTCATGTGACCTAGAATGCTTCTTTTTTGTCATAGTTCAAATTTTTTTGAAACAGTATACAAAATATCTTGATTTCCACACATATCTTCCCACATTTTACACAAACTCTTTAAATTTGTTTTTTACTTATTGGAAAATGCCTGAATATATCATGAATGCCTGAAGGCATTCTCGCCCCCTGTGTACATAATGCCTGTAGGCATTTTCGCCCCCCATGTACATAATGCCTGCAGGCATGTTCGCCCTGAAAGGGTTAAATGAATCAATTGTAAAGATGTAGATAGGGGCGAATACACCCAAGAGAGCCTGAAATTCACGCATGACATGATTATGTTTACGTATCGAAATATAGCTCCATCTGAGCGATAATTGGGGTAACAGGATCTTCGTGTAACCTGGCACACTAACACATAGGACCAACAGCAAATCTAGAGTCTGATATTCTCATTAGCAGATGTATTGGTAATGTTAGACATAGTGTTTTATGTGTTTAATTCGCATTTTCAGATTTGTTATTTTGTTTATATTTATTGTTATCATTCACCCACCATATCCACATTGGTATTAATAATACTTTACTGTGTAGTATAATGCCTTGAACAAGTGTCCATCGTATAGCAAATTACCCTTTTTCAATCAATAATTATATGCACATATATGATAAAAATCTTATGTTTTATATACATTTCATACATAAAATCAAATATAAAACAAGAAACCATGTTATACATGATACAAAACAAGATGAGGCTTGATGTTTCCCAATCATGGGTCACAATCTCCCCAATGAGAATACATGTACAGTTAAACCCCTCTTAAGGGGACACCCTCCGTTCCGGGCCAAGTGTCCCCTTAAGCGGGGTGTCCCCTTAAGCGGGGTTTTCAGTATGCCAGTGGTTATACAATAGAGAATATCTACATAAATGAAGGAAACAATGGTTATTAGGTTAAAAGGTTCATTAATAAATAAGCAAATAAATATAAATTATACAATATAAATGAATATAAATGAATATAAATGTACACAAAATTAGAAATAAATAGATAAAAGAGGTTGAAGATGGATATGCCTCCCTTGTGAAATTTGCTCCTTTGTCCACCCTCCTTTGTACACCCCCGTTCAATGTACCCTAGAGAGATGCGGTTATTACCTTGAAAAAACACACTCCGGCCGCCTGGGCCCGCACAAATAGGACAGGGTTCGTACATAGACAGCCCAATAAAATTCCAGACTTTTTCCAGGCTTTTCCAGGCTCTAATATTTCTTTTCCAGGCACAAAACAATGTGCATCAATACCATCTTGCAAGTGAATGAAATATGAAGACAAATAATCAAAATCATGCTATATTATTAGCAAACGGGATTTTTGGAATTATCTAATCCAAGTAACTGAAATTTCATAGGCAGTCAGGTACCGTAGAGTAGTTAAGGAAAGCTAATAATGTCCAGAAAACTCTGGCCTGGAAAACCCAATAGCATAATTCCAGGCTTTTCCAGGTTTTCCAGGCTCTGTACGAACCCTGGAAGGATTTACAGTGTTTTTGATATGATGTCCCTCAAAAATGTCCCCTTAAGCGGGGTTTTTAAGCATTTCTGTACCGAAAAACTGTCCCCTAAAGCGGGGTGTCCCCTTAAGCGGGGTGTCCCCTTAAGCGGGGTGTCCCCTTAAGCGGGGTTAAATAAACTCTTAATAGAGGGAAAAATTTCCGTTCCGAGCAAATTGTCCCCTGAAGCGGGGTGTCCCCTTAAGCGGGGTGTCCCGGAAGAGGGGTTTTACTGTATATACATGGGCCACAGTAAGGCCCGGCGTCCACCTACTACGATAGAATCGTAGACCTCCCGATATGGCACCGATACAAAATGTCAAAATCGGTGCCATATCGGGAAGGTGCAAAATCGTAGACATATGTCTAGACATGCCAATCCACCACGCATTGTATGGGTTTTTTATCGGTGTCTAATCGCAGAAACGTGGTCAACTGCCCCGATATTAGGTGACCTTCCGACGCGATTTTTATTTTGTATCGGGAGGTGCATCGTAGACCATATCGGAGGCATATCGCAGTAGGAGGACGCCGGGCCTAAACCACCACAATCCATGGTTTACGTCTGCAAAATGGTTTTTATCAGATTTTTAGGAATAGACATTATCAATAACCATGAATGAAAATTACAACAATCGATGGTTTTTGGACAGTCGGCTCTGTAAACCACTCGAGGTTGACGATGTAATACACTCGCTATTGCTCGTGTATTACCACGCACCAACCCACTCGTAGTTTACCGCCGCCCATCCAAAATCTATCCAAGGGAAGCGCACATGTTCAACCACCAAAGATACAGATCAATAAAAGGGGTATGCTCATATCTAAAAAAAAAACCCAAAAAAAACCCTAGCTACCCTGGATTCTGATTTGTTCTGACAGATTCTTCACAGCATGGGCGGATGGATGCCTGCAACTGGTCTCTAATATAAATACGCCCCAACACACATACAACACGGTCTGTGTTCGAGTCAGTGACCCGGAACATGCGCCAAATCATCACGCTGCAGATATCCTAGAGAGAAACCTTACCCAAACATGATAAGGCACCGACTAATTGAGAGGACCTTCCCATTTTACATTGAATCCTTTCCCATCTGTACTCACAGACTCATGTTGTGTATTTCATTCAACCTCTTTGCTCAGATTATCTCTTGTTAATTAGTATTTCTCTCTTGATATATCGAAATGCTATATTTATTTTTTCCTTAAATGTTATCGCTATTTGTTGATTAAATGTATTGGACCTGACATTATCCAGTCTTATCTTTGAGGCTTTTGTAGAAAATGTTTTAGATACTAAAAGTATATATTTCCTGTGGCCCTATAGTCAGTCCTGAGGTATAGTTATTCAGTTATTTAGCTCAGGGGTGACATTTTGAATCTGCTGATAGTTTCTACTTGTGAATAATTATAATTATATCACATACCGACTCAATTGTAATACTTTAAGCCATTTTCCATTGGCCGACGAAAACGGCACCGAATAATTGAATTCTCCTAAAAGTCGGTTGGTGGTGGCCAACGACTGCATATAGATATCTAAAAATCGGTGAGGATACTGTGTATGCCTTGTTTCTGCTGCATTTCACAGGTCCATATTAACAGAACTGTCATCCAAACACAATGATCATCACTGATGATTTCAGACCCCGTTGATTATGTCGGTCGTTAACCAAGTCAGTTGGCGGTAGTCTTATTGCATAATCTATGCAAATTCAATCAGAGAATAATTCCCTGCATGTCTGTTCCCATTCACCAATATGGCGGCGATGGTTCCCGACTGCAGATCGGTGAATAATAGTCACCAGCTTTATGTGAAACATAAGACTAGAGGGAAACTATGTTCCGGTGGGAATAAGTCAAGGTTACGAGGTAAGGCTTGGAAAAATTACTGCTCAAGGCGTAGCCGCGGGCAGTAATTTTTCCAACCCTTACTGAGTAACTTTGACTAATTTCCACTGGTACGTGGTTTCCCTATTCCTATATACCTTCAACTGTTGGCTAATATCGATAAAAAACGAATGTCTCTGAACGTCAACCTGGGTAGTAAACGTCAACCTGGGCAGAAAACGTCAACCTGGGCAGTAACTTCAACCTGGGCAGTAAACAAAAGTTATTCCACCCCCAGCAGCGTTAAGTAATCATAGGTTGTTCGCTCCTAGGTATATAGGAATAGAGATTCCGGAGGCGGGTAGGTGTAACGCTTTTTGTGAAATAATAAACTTCTTCTCAAAATAGAAAAAAAAAGTACAATTATATTTTGGTTCGTTTCGGGGTCGTCCATCCTCCCTCTAGAAGAGAATCCTGTGTCTGTTGTACATGATATCATATCGGAAATTCCTTCTTGTGAATTGTATATTTGCATGTGAGTTCCGAGCATATAGATCCACTCCTACAAACATTGCACATGCTCTATCTACGATATGATCGTAGGAAAACCAGCTCAGGATGACTCTTTATTGATTTACAAACCGGTACCATTATGTTATTCTTTAATAAAAGAATTTAACAAAAAGAGAAAAAAAAAATAAAAAGCAAACCTCCAAATCTAATGTCTACAATTTCTTTTAGATACACTGGTATTGGATTTTTATCTGAGACCAGATTTTTACCAACCACATATAAAACATTAGAATTTCCGACATATCCGCCTGGAGTTGGTCCCGCACATAGAGACAAAGTGAACCAGACTTAGGCATGGAGATTGAAGAGCCACGAGAGTGAGATTCTCGTGCAGTACTAAACTGTAACCTGCTACTCTTTTTTGTATTTCTGTACTCAGATAAACTTTTTCTCTTATGATTCATTTCAAGCCATGCCGAAATCAAAGTTTAGTATTGTAGTTTTCTTATCTACTTTTCTCGTGAGAAACTAATGAGATCCTCACTTTTGCTGGTGTCAATCCATACAGTTCTGATCGTTGATGATCAGCTCAAGCACCTGTGTCATACGAAATGATTACCAAGAATTTACGATGGTTTCCCGTTCACCCGCAAGGGGGCAGAACGGCAGTAAAGATTAGGGTGGGGGGGTAGTCAAATACGAATCGACCAAGTCGCTAGTATTTCTTTAAGACGCTCATTTAATCTGGGATAACTGGAGTCCTGGAGGACTGGTCTTAACGCGTCCTCAGCATCTAGAATCCATTTCATCTACATTCGTTTTCTCATGGGGATAATGCAACATATATATTTATATATATATGTACTATTATACACTATAATTATATAATTCCAGCCAGGTCCATGTTACCTAACAACGGTATCCCGGTTCGTTACTATAGACTCTCGGGTTCCCATGTACCTGCCGCGTGCGGCTACGTCACCGGGTTCTTTTCCTGGGTCAGTTGCGCCCTTCAACCTGTAGGTATAAGACGTTTCCTTGTGTTGGGAAATAGTTTTAATTTTGAAAAATGGGCAGAAGGAAAGGGTCTGTGGCCCAATCCGCCCAGGGTGGCAACTTGAGGATATCGGGTGGGTCTTCTGCTGTTAATGCTGTTCCGGAGGTTCAGCAGTCACAAAATCCTGTGATAACAGCGGATACCATCGACCAGACGGGGGCTACACTAGGGACCGGGATAGAGACTACCGGGATGGATGGACAGCGCCTGGATCGATTGGAGAAGATGCTCGAAACGACTCTCCAGAAACTCGTGGATGTTTCTTCGAAAGTGGAGGAAATTGGAGCTAAAACGGTATCTGAGACTATCGTCGACGATAATTTCAAGTCATCAAAATCAGCTCGTCGTTCTCGTGATCTTTTAAAAAATGTATCCAGCAGAGACAATGACTTTTCGGCTACGAGCAGCAGTGATACCTCCTCTTCTAGAAGCACTTCTAGGGACTCAAGGAAAAAGAAAAAAGGTAGAAAAACAATTTTCGATGCCAAAACTTATCTAAATGAAGGTGAAAAATTGATGTCTTATGAAAGATTAATTCTTGTGAATGCCAAAATTTTGGAGAAACTTTTGAGCCTAGGGAAAGATGTAACAGGTTTTGTGAAGCATGTTATTCTTATTGCGGAGAAGGCAGATTCAAAACTTTTCACAGCAGAAGCATTGATAAGATACGACAAAGCTATCAAAGAAAAGGCTAAGATTGAGGGTTTGAGGGGTTTTTCAGAGGTTAATCCATCGGAAATTATTAGATTCCTATCGTACGAGGGAACTGTGGCAGCCTCAGTCACAAAGAAATCCAAACCTAAGACTGAGAGCAAGGGCCTAGATGGGTTTTGTTTTAGTTTTAATAAAACTGCGGGTGGCTGCACGTTTAAAACGTGCAAGTACAAGCACCAGTGTAGTACTTGTTCAAGCTATAGTCACGCCGCCTATGATTGCAGTAATGCGAAGGCCAAGCCTATGGCGAGTAAATGAAATCAGGCCTCGAGCGGTTTCCGTGATAGCGATGGATTTGAAGGCGTTCATATTGTTGACGCTGGTAGCTATGGTGACGCTAGCGCTCGATTTGAACCAGCGGTCAACCGCACTAACACTAACACTGCTGAAAGGTTAGTTTACGATGTAAACACTGGTATCTTAACGAGTGATTCTATAATTTTTGATACTGATTCCCCAAATGACTACATTAGGGGTATATGTGAATGCACTCAATGCATCGGAGAAAATAGGTCACAACTGAAAATATGTAGGTTAATCCCCGTCCTAGATAATGACCTAGTGTGTGGCAACATGAGCAGCGATAGCAGGCTGTATTTGAAGAAGGGGTTTACTGAAGGTTTCAGAATAGTAGATGACAATTGTGTCTCTTCTTACTATTGTGAGAATTACTCATCCATCACCGAGAGTGATTTTAAAGAGGAGATGACAAATTTGTTAGAAACTGAACTATTTGAAGGAAAAGTTAAGACCGTTTTCTGTAGGCCTCAATGTGTTCACGCACTAGGAGCAGTACCCAAGTCTAACGGTCGCCTACGTCCCATAACAGACTGTAGTAGGCCTGAGGGTGAATGTATAAATGATTTCATGAACGAAACATACGTACCCTTAAAATATAATTCGATATCAGACATATGTGATAATCTAATCGGCAATGAGTATTTGTCAGTGGTTGATATCAGATCGGCCTATAGGTCGATAAATGTGTTCCCGGGACACACAAAATTCCAGGGATTTTTCTGGGATTCAGGTACTGGTGGTAGTTTTTATGAGGATTGCCGTTTGTGCTTTGGATTAAAGTGCGCACCGAATATTTTCAATGCAGTTTCTGATTTTATCGTTGAATGTGTTAAAATGAAGGGGGTTGATAGGATAGTAAATTATCTTGATGACTTTCTTATTATTGGTAATAATGAGGAAGACTGTTTGAGAGGTAGGGATACTCTGGTAGAAGTCCTAGAGTACTTTGGTTTCGTGGAGGCCTTAGAAAAAGTGACTATTCCCAGCAAAATCTGTACTTTTTTGGGCATCGAAATTAATACAGATGAAATGACAATCTCTCTTCCCGTTGAGAAACTAGTGAAACTAGAGGACGAAATAAATAGAGTTTTTTCTCAAAATTTCGTTACCAAAAAGGACCTTGAAAAACTTGGTGGACTCATTTCTTTTTGCTCCCACGTTGTCAGGGGGGAGAGAACATTTAGCAGGCGCCTGTTCGATCTTTGCTCCGATACTCCTAGGGGAAAAAGAGTGAGTTTGAGCAACGAACTCGTTGAGGACTTGTCCTGGTGGAAGAAACTCGTTAGAGTATTTAACGGAAAAAGTATTATCTTGAAAGATTGTGGTCTAGTCCCGATAGTCACTGACTCCTCATTTACTGGTTTCGGCGCATGGTGCGGTAAGGATTTTGTGCTAGGTACTTGGGATAATGAGATTGTTTTTAATTCTGATTGTAGTCACCAGGTGTCGCCACCTGGTTTCGATGTATTGACCAGGAATATCAATGTTTTGGAGTTGTGGCCAGTGGTGGTAGGGGTGAAACGTTGGTCAAACTATTTCAAAAATCGGAGAATTCACATTTGGACTGATAACATGCAAGTTTTGGCCATGCTGAACACTGGCAGGAGCAGGAATCGCACATGCATGGAATGGCTTAGGGAACTCTTCTGGATAAGTTTTCTCTTTAACTTTGAGTTTTTCGCCAGTTATATCCCTTCAAAAGAAAATGTCCTAGCAGATCAATTGTCCCAGGTATCCCAACCCGGTTATTCAGCGTTGTGTATGGAACAACTATCAAAAATGGATATGTGTTGTACTTCCAGCCCCCAGTTTGATCGATCTAGAGTCGAGACAGTCGTTTCTTCAGAAATCTGCGATTTCGGAAAATACTCGGAAAACCAGGCAGGGCCAGATAAAATGCTACTCGAGATTTTGTGAGTCTTATGAAATTACTCCTTTCCCAGCAACTCCTAGAAGTTGTTCCTTATTTGTGTCTTTCTTGTCTGAAAAAATGAAACCAGTTTCTATCAAGAATTACTTGTCTACGGTGAACTTTCAACAGAAATCTTTAGGTTTCACTCCCTTAGTGGGCGACTTTATGGTTTCCCAAACAGTTAAAGGTATTGAAAGGTTGTTCTCCACTCCAGTGGTCGAAAAATATCCTCTAACCCCCGAGGATCTACTGGGTATTTTCAAATTCCTGGACTTATCAGTCTACAATGACTTGGTGTTTTGGTCTGCCCTTGTCTTGGGGTTCAGGGCACTATTAAGGATTTCACATTTGGTAGACTCTAATCATACTCTCCGAGTTACTGATGTTTCTTTTCCGGATGGGAATTTATTTTTGACTATTCGGTCCTCTAAAACCTCCCAGTTTGGGAAAGTTCCAGTTTCAACCTATCTGGGAAAAATTCAGGGCTCTCCTTTGTGTCCAGTTCCAAATATTAGGCAGATGTTAGCCTCTAGGGTATCCTTCCCTCACCAGTACCTGTTTCTGGAAGAATCCCAAGGGAAATTGTATAAACTGAATTATCAGAGTTTTAATTCAAAACTGAAATTTTTGGCCTCAAAAATCGGCCTAGATGTGTCACGTGTCTCCACACATTCAATCAGACATGGTGGGGCCACCTTTCTTTCCAGAGTGGGATTACCCCTGAATGATATCCAGAAGCGAGGACACTGGAAGTCAAAGGTGGTCGAGAATTATATTCATGATACTGTATCTGTGATTCTTGATAAAGACTTATCTGTATCAAATTTTCTTAAGGAATTGTCTTAATGATGTAAGTCAATTGTTATTGGCGGTTGGTTGGCTGGTGTTGTCTATATTTCCGCCAAACCAATTTCCTGTGTCATGTTATTTATCACTATTTATAACAGACCGTTAGCCGTAACTTATGTACTATTATACACTATAATTATATAATTCCGGCCAGGTCCATGTTACCTAACAACGGTATCCCGGTTCGTTACTATAGACTCTCGGGTTCCCATGTACCCGCCGCGTGCGGCTACGTCACCGGGTTCTTTTCCTGGGTCAGTTGCGCCCTTCAACCTGTAGGTATAAGACGTTTCCTTGTGTTGGGAAATAGTTTTAATTTTTACTTAATAAACCTGGTGTTGTCTATATTTCCGCTAAACCAATTTCCTGTGTCATGTTATTTATCACTATTTATAACAGACCGTTAGCCGTAACTTATATATATATATATATAGATATATTGCTAGCGAAAAACAGTGTACCCACGATTGAGAGGTAATTTGATTAGTAAATTAACTGTCTGTAATAAGGTACATCCTCGGCAATAGGGCCATTGTTTTAGAACACTAACCAATATTTGCTAGTCTTCTATAAAGATCATTCATGTTTGTAGATTTTTTCCATCAATATACAAGTCCAAATAATTACCAATGCTCATAGCTATACGAGCTTTCTGTTCCTTTTTGAATTCGTTTAATTTGGAAATAGAATAAGCGATCGCTCGCTATAGACCCAGATACGTGTTGGCTGGTGTTGGGAGTAGAGGGGATGTCCGGGGTGTACCGGGATGCAGTCAGGTGGAGTCGGGGGAGGGAGCGGGCGGCGGATGTGGACACGGGTACATCCTCCTCCCTGTGGTCTACCATCAACACCATCTGACCCTGTCCCCCCGAGGCGCTCTCCAAGCAGAGTCTTTGCCCAGGAGACATGATAGTTCAGAAGACTTCAGACATACAACTGGTGACCCTGGCAAATAGTTGGTTCTCCTTCTATGTACAATATGTGTGACCTATATATCTAAATGCAGGACCAGGATATTTAACACGTGAAGTATTTTGTGCTGGAGGGTGAGGGGAATCGAGGGCGATCAAGCATCAAGTTTCCAATACGGTTGGATTCTGTAGAGGGAAGGAATAAGAGTAGGCAGGTTTGACTAATAAGCCATGAGATTGAGCGTAATTGTACAAGGCAAAGCCTGGGATATGCGATCAAAAGAATGGCATAGTTTAAAATTGTATAGACCATAGTGAAGTATCCCATTATTCAGTGTGTTTACAGGTTCCAGTGTTAGCTGGTTCCTGCCATTGTACGGTCCTTGACCCACACCCCACAATTATTGCAGTTGAACATTATGTATATATCTTCAAATTGTAAATTCGATGCAAGAAAGGCTGGAAATTTCAAATATTTCTACTTTTACATACCAAATTATATTCAGTTTCTCCAGTTAGAAATGGGAAAATGGCGGTTCATTGGGGGACAGGCAGGTAAAGACTACTTTTGGGATATGTAATTTTTTTGTTTTTTTATCAATTCCTTTATTCATCAAAGCAGTTATCATGTAGATACAATCTTCCTTTTGCAGGGACACATATGGATGAATAAAGAGGCATAGATCTCAGTCAGAGATGACTGATTTTAATGATCTAGCCGACTTATAGTCAAGGTATTTAATCTTATTATAAGCCGAGGTATAAAGTAAAAACGTCCTACACATAATCCAATTTCCCCTATGTCACAAATGTGGGGTGACCAGTATATAGCAGCGCATACCACTCAGTTAGTTAATATAGGCTATAGAACAATGATAAATAAATACTGTTTGCTAAAAGAGGGGTACAAAAAAAGTTATAATGCTCTAAATTATATGGAAATGTCAACAAAGAAGTAAAGCTCATTAAAGAATTAGTATTATCGTAAAACTGGATGAGTTTTAATCTTGTCCACCGTATGCCACGACTGGAGTTTGGCATAGTAACTTTATGAGGCGAATCCGAGTGAAGTCCAGAGCCAAAACTCCAGGAGAGGAATGTGGTGGCCATGATCAAAACGAATCAGGTTTTAATTTTATCCTATCCCGTCTCCTCGATTTTGGAATATTACGTGATCACAATTTTGTATGCCACTAGTGGCATATAAATCTCCGTATGCCAATCATCGTTGCATATGGAAACTCAATGTTAAGCCTATGGGATTTTATATTAGGGGTAGGATAAAACAATAGATCCTCCTATCGTACTTACACTGTACCCAATACCAGTTGGGTATTTTTCATTCTCTTTAAAGAGCGTTGGGTACAGATAGCTGATGCTATGTCAATGGAAAAATGTACCAGGAATGGGACAGACTAGTTGTGTATAAACTCTTTGTTCTGGAACCAAAAGTATTGGAGGTATGGCACATTGCCTTCTCTAAATCAGGATCCAAAATAAATTGGATGCTAAATTATATAGAATATATTTTATCAGATACCTGTCCACATAGTCTGCCCTAGGTTACTGGCCTCTGCTCAGTGTATCGTAAGTAATTCATATTTCACAGTGGTAAATAAAAAAAGAAATACTGACCAGTGTGACATGTACAGCCCGCTTTGACAGTCAGCGTAATAAAATAGAATGTTTGATTTTATAATAATTCGGAGAGGCAAGGTGGACATATGTGCACGAGGCAACGCAGCCTATATAAGCTAAGCATCCAGACTTCCGGCATCATTCAACTGCACAGTCCAACAGAGACGTTTCAAAGTTACCCACCCACCATCCCAAGACAAAAATTGTTAGACTTAAGTAACAAGCGGTATGATTATACTAAGGCTAATAAAATGAATTGTTTTAAACTTTCTGCAAACCACATATGCCTTGACTTGTACAATTATGGTGTGCTGCAATCTCCAATCACAGTCACGTTTACAATTATATAATTTACCGGTCGGAGAGTTAGTTCCGGGTAATAATTGATATAGTAGGAAACTAAATAGGGTGGAGGCGTATCAGTGGTTCGTTGAATAATCTAGGATCGTTCGTGAAGACCTAGGGGTATGTTACATAGATTTTGAATGATACAACTATTGTAAGATGCGCTCTATCCAACGATATACGAACTCGTGGACGATCCTCGTCCAATTTGGTTACATAAAAAAGATCGAAGGGAGACATATGAATCGTTTGTAAAAATTATCGTATCTTTGACATAGATCGTAAGAGGTCATAGGCCTACTATGTGGAAGCTATGCACCCTCCCTCCCATCCACACACACTGCTTATGACATATTGGGTTCCAGTTTTAACGATCGTTCAGCTGTAGACTGGTATTCAACCCACAGCACAAATTTTACCCTTAGCTATTTCAGTACATTTTAGTGAAAACCTTTATTCAAACCTTATGTACGACCTTATGATCGGATAAGATTGTCTTAGCGAACGAACTGAAATAGCATTAAACGACAACCCAAATATCATTGAACGTTAAGGAATAATCAGGTTGAATTATTAAATAATAGGTTTGTGGTTAGACGTGGCGATGTGCCTATTTCCATCTAGCCCCAGTGGCCTGGTAATTATTTAGGCATTTCTTTAAAGACTATTAAAATACATGGATGTTTAGACCAACTTATCAAAAAGCCATTCTTTATTAGGCAGTTTAGAAACTGACCACAAAGGACACTAATTATGTCCATGAATTGGTGGGGAAAATGATTTTTGATGTATTCAACGACGTATCTTCATCTATAGCTCCTTGCTAAAAGATAACTGTATTTATGAGTACACCCATATCCCGAAATTAGAAGGAAACTCAAGAGATGGAAATAAGGATGTAATTCACTCAGCTTCGCTTCGTGAATTACTCTGCGGTCAAACTCGATGGAGTAGGTACCAGGTTATCTTCATCGAGTGGGCTTCTTATTTTATCTCACCCATTATAACATTATTGATTAATAGAATAATTCACCCAATTTGCCATTGAGTATTTGGTACACTACATTCACTACCGTGAAGTATGAGTTCCTAATGTTAAGCCTATAAAGAAAAGTACCGGGGTGAGATAAAGAAAGTTACCCAATAGGCATCTCCATTTGGCCAAGCCTATCACAAGTCCGGTTTCACTGAGGTTAAAGGGGATATTTCCATGAGTTCAATACCTCCGGTAATATTAGACCAGGGTAATATCAGCTGGCATCAAGTGAAACACTTATACAACACATCTACAGGATTGGTCTCAACATTCAGTTTCGTATATGTCTTAGTCATATCTCCGTCTCCAAATATTGGCCATATACCCGGAGAGCACAATCCTGAGGAAAGTATCGGTTTTGTAATTATATAGAACGTCCTGAGCATGCTGTACAAGTCATAGAACGAGATGGTAATTTACGGTTTGTACGGAACGAGGCATTTATGTCGAGTTCCGTACAAACCGTAAATTATCATCGAGTTCTGTGGCTTGCACAAGCATGGTTGGACGTTATATATTTACTATACCCAAAATTTTAAAAAAAAATCATTAATTTAATTTTTAACAACCGATATGTTAATAATCGTGTTTGGCAAGGTAGTCCGCATTTTAGTGTACGGACCAGTGGTCCGTACACTATTTTTACGTTATATGGCGAAACGGTGCGTATTTACAGTATATACTGCATGGGTATATAGTAAAGTAGTAAACATTAGTATATATTCCCCTCGGATGACTTATACTGTTAAAAGATATTCCCTTAACTTTTACGGTATTTTCCTGGCAACTGTGGTGCAACTCCCCTCATGCTGGACTATTAACAGGTAATGTTCACTAGGTTGGTGGCGTTAGTAGAACTAGTCTCACTAGGTTCTAGTCAGTTTAATGATACATGATAAAACTAGTTTCACAAATATTATCATCGAACTTGATGGTGAGCCGAATCACAGTTGTAAAATATGTACCAAGTTCGATTAACTCACACTCACTTATATAAAACAAGAGCTGAAACTATTTGGTGAAGGCAGAAATGTTATTCCTATATACCCATTATTGAGCTTACTAGAGTTACATGCCGCTGCTGGGGGGTGCATTAAAAATAAGTTATGTGTCGAGGTTGACGTTTTCATCGCGCTCTCATGTTTTCGTCCCGCTCTGTCGTTTTCGTCCCGCTCTGATCACGTGATACAATACAGCAGTGGGACGAAACAATAGCTGTTGTGGTTCTCGATAAGGGTGGCCATTTGCTTCGGAAGTGTTTCAGGTAAAGAATTAAACATTTTTATCGATATTTGAAGGTATATAGGAATAGGGAAACCAAGTACCGGTAAGCAAAAGTCAAAGTTACTCGGTAAGGCTTGGAAAAATTATCTCATAACTTTGAACTTTTGCTCACCGGAACATAGTTTCCCTCTAATCATGATTGAGTATGACAATAGTGGGGAGATTTTATGAACCATTAAGATGTTATAAGACCACTGATTAACACAGGCATGAAGCTCCTATACCAGATATTGATCTTCTAGATAAAGATTATGCACCGGGAGACCCAGTGAGATATGCCTGTTATGTACTATCGCGGTAATGAGGTGTACTTTGAGCATCGAAACTATAGATTTAAACATTTGCCAATACACGCAACGCAAGTCAGGGACGTCGAGGGGTAGGGAGTCAGAAATAAATGCATACATGACAAACGAGGAGATATCAAAAGAGAAACCAATCGCGAGTTTATGGCAAAACTAATTATGACAATGCCTAAAAATGATTGTAACGACATGGGTCAGATTTTGTCGCAACTAGCCGTTACCTCTTGATGAGTAGTAGAATTTATTATTTCTTTAATTGAAAAATTATTGACAATTATCATTTTTATAGCTGTATGCGAATGTCTAGGAAATACTTCCCGCTGTTAGGGGTGCAGTATAAATAAGGTTCAGGCTCACTGAGACGTAGTGGATTGGCCAAGAAGGAATGACTTTGTAAGTCAATAAATGGCCTTTTTCGATTGATTTCAGGTATATGGTAATAAGAAAACGGAGTGACTGGGCACGTTGGGATGACATTCTCAGCTTTTTGTACCATAAATAGGTCCCTCTGTGTCCTGCGTCGGAATGTATTTGATATGCTACAAAAGGACTCGAATGCCCATCCTACGCACTCAGTAAGTGCGTTTTCTCTTACTATTCACCTTTGAAAAGGGATCTTCCTTACAGTCTCCTTAGATCTAGTTGGAGGACATAACACAACAGATAAAATGACAAGGACCAGGAACAGTTTCACATCCTTGGGCTTTATAGAACATATAATACATAAACAACTAGGCTCACAATGATCTGCATGCTATCAGATTATCCATTGTATCTGGAAGGACCTACAAAGATGTTACTTTTTTCTTCTTTGTTTATTAGAGCGTGCTTGCACGCACTAAATACATTATCTAGAGGTTAGAGTGGTCACATTTAACTTTCAGTGTGCTTCCAGAAAACTATCCCTTACTATCTGCATGCTGTTCATTGTGATAGTGATAACAGAGCAGGGAGCCAGTGTCTCAGGGTCTTAGAGGTGTGCCCAGCTGACCATGACCAATCACTCAAGACTAATATACCTTAAGACCCACTGGTGCTTGATCTGTTTGGATCCTAAGATAGGCAGTTGCAGAAATAGCAAGTTGACTGGGTGCAAGTGGTTTACAGAAAACTATCCATAGACTGAATCTAACACAAACCTTTTGATTGCTTTTTTCATCTATAATTGCACGCTCATTCATCTATGATGAACATTCTATTTGCTCCTAGTTAGCAAGTACTTCACCTAGTCTAAGTGATCTTCCGTTACAGCGAGGGAATGCCCGAGCAAAATGTTCCGGTGAACCTATATCTGTTAGAAACTACCATTCTGTTAGTTACAATTGGGGGTCTTCGGGATGGTCTACTTAGACAGGTGCCTAATACAATCAATAAGGGATTAATTGACAATGATATATATAGAACCTCTGCGGGTGCATCCATAAGACTGTAAGAAGCAGGTACATGTATTACGTGTATCTTATATCATCATATCACATCACATGTACATAAGTAATATGATCATCCTATACCTAGATTGGAATTTACAAGACATGGCTGTGACAATATAAAACTTACTCTGTAAACTAGGAGCTAATAGTATATTCATCATTGATGAATGAGCGTGCAATTATAAAGGAATAACAATTGAAAGTTTTGGGTTAGATTCAGTATATGGATCCTTCTCTATAACACACTTGCACCCAGGCAACTTGCCATTTCTTCAACTGCCTATCCAGGATCCAAACAGATCAAGCAACAGTGGGTCATGAGGTATTTCGGTCTTGAGTGATTGGTCATGGTCAGCTGGGCACACCTGGAAGACCCTGAGACACTGGCACCCTGCTCTCTTCTCAATAGCACAGTTAATAGCACACAGATAGTAAAGGGATAGTTTTCTGGAAGCACACTGAAAGTTCAATTAGACCACTCTAACACTGACTCTAACGTCTAGATGATGTATTTAGCACGTGCAAGCACGCTCTAATAAACATATTAGCAACTGTGTAAAGATGTGCTAAGTTAAGAGGAGACCAGGGGCCAGTTTAATAATCTAAGATAAAATGTGAGTGAAATAAAAATTTGATCACCGCGAAAGGGAGAAAAGAACAATTACAAATCCCCAGAATCAAGTTTTCAAAAAAAGACGCAAAACGCTCGCTAGGTTCTGTCATCTCGATTAGAAGCGGTTCAAAATACTGGAGACCGTTGAATTATCTAGGCTCGTACATAAAGACCGTTTTCTATATCTCGTACAAGGGTTATCATTTGAAAATATTTAATTTCGTTCGCTAAGATAAGGTCTTCCATAAGTGTTGAATAAAGTTGACCCAGATCGTCGCTCGGTCTCCTTGGTGTACAGAAAAGAGTCTTCATGCAGGAACCTACATTACTCAACGCGCCAGGTTGGTGCCATGGTACTACGTTAATGTAGTTCCGGGTATTATCGTAAAACTGGATGAGTTTTAATCTTGGCCACACTATACCACGACTGGAGTTTGGCATAGTGACTTCATGAGGCGAAGCTTAGTGAAGTCCGGAGCCAAAACTCCAGGAGTGGTATAGTGTGGCCAAGATTAAAACGAATCAGATTTTGATTTTATCCTACCCTGTCTCCTCAATTTTTGAATATCATGTGATAACAATTCTGTATGCCACAAGTGCATATAAAACTCCATATGCCAGTCAGCGTGGCATACGGAAACTCAATGTTAAGCCTATGGGATTTTATATTAGGGGTAGGATAATACTAGGAAACCGGTTTCAGGTCGGCGAATTACGGAGTTTCTAGGTAAGGGTTCCCAAAATGATTTACTGGGGCTGTAAAACTCCATCTATTACTTTATCGCACGGCGCTGCTTTGTTGGTATTTCGTTTCATTGTTATTTCTATGGACAACTATGTATTAGGTGTGAAATGAATATTTTTTCTTAATGATTCATCGCTTTTTCTACTGTTGCAAAGTTCTATCGCACAATGATCTTTATATCATTGATAACTGAAGATCTGCAGATTGACGTCATAACATGATAACATGGTATGTAAAGAGCAAATTCATAAAACAAGGCAAGCCACAAAATCAAACTAAAATCCAAAAGCTTCCACAAAAACCCAGAAAATCACTATTAATTATATAGGAGAGAAAGTCTGGAGTAGACTCACGAAAGAACACAGAGAGTAACGGACGCCGTTTCTGTCTCCAATCAACCCACCCACGGAACACCAGACGATTTAATAAAATTAAGATAATAAACCATAAAACATAACTATATATTCTAATAAACCTCGACATAAATAAATAATCTATTCAAAATCTCGTTACATTACTTCCAATATTTAGACTCGTAAAAAATAAATATGTACTTTTTTCAATATAAACTGCTGGATGACATCCGGCCTCAAATATAAAAAATACACCACCAAAAGATGTGGACGCAGTCGACACCTTCCACAGATCCAAGAAAAACAGAGTGCAGATGCCATTTGCACACACTATTAATCCCAGAAACACCTTCAGAAATAAAGAAAACCCCATAGGATATATACAACACACTCAGAGCCCCATAAAACACAGACTGGTACCTGCACAGGGACCAGTAGGAAGGGGACCGGACCAATGACAAGCCATCTCTCAAACAAGTCACACACACCAACCAATAGGAATCGACGAAACGGGGTCGCAAGGCTATAGCGCGGGACTCGAACGCGCCTGGCAAAGCCCACTGCATTGTGGTCGTGATAGCGGTAGGGAGAAGTCAACCTCTACGTCTCTCCTTCATAGACTCACAAAAGAAACCCGAATGTTACCTAGGTGACCATCCGACACAGTGAGAGTAAAGGAAAATTTATTAAATATAAATATACAAAAGAATTGTCTTGAAATTCTGGAATCTTTGATAGATAACCTTTGATATATGACTTGTCATATGATGGATGACTATCCGAAATATAACATTATCTGACAAAATTATCATACTCTCTATGGTGGTACTCTTACCTCCATATAGTTACTATACCTGATGAGTTGTAAGAACATAACAAGAAATAAGGCCACCCAGGAAAAAACTTGTTTCTCATAACCAAGCCATAAAAATATGACGAGGGCGCTTTTATTATTATTTTTTTTTTGCTATATTAAAGATGGCTTTTGAAGTGCCATAAAATGGGCTTCAGACATACAGTAAAACTCCACATAAGTGGACACCCTCCGATCCGGGCCAAAGTGGCCGCTTACGCAGAGTGTCTGCTTACAAAGGGTTTCCAGATTTTTATTGGCTACACATCTAATGCATCCTTTACATCAGGAGCTTTAATTTGATACTAAAATCACATATCTTTCATAATTTCTATCAAGGTTCACCAATTAAAAAAAAAAAATCTTCTAAAATCGTTTTTTCTGATGCGCGCGGTGATGAGAAACAAGTTGGTTTTTTAGTGGCCTAACATACTGTGTATTACATAGATATAATTATCAGAAGACCAATAATATGATTAGTATCTTTATTTACCATTATCATAAAAAATCAACTGCAAAGTTTGAAGTAATGACCTATACCAGCAAATTGTATTTGTTTCTAAATATATGTTCTTGTATGTACGTGTTGTGTTGTGTAATTAATTGTGACTGCTATATGGAAGATCGCCTTTAACATTATGTCGTTAATATATGTGGATGGAATTTCTAAAATTTAAAAAAACAACTAAGAATGACTGCGGTTATATTGATATAAAGCTGAGACATAATAGCTATTGATCCAACAAAGGCCAGTGATATCAACATCCAGTTTAATTATATAGTACAGAACTTGAGATCGATCGATTGTTGGCATCTAGATTTCCTGCGGTAAGTAATTGAATTGTCGTTTAGGTAAGTAAAAGGATATCATAAGTAAGTAAAAGGATATCATAAGTACAATTGATAACGGAAAAAGGCTTGTTTCGCAATATAATAACCAAACACCAGCTTATGATACATTATAATATAGCATCAGGAAACGTCACAAAATTTCACAAGATTGGGTATATATGGCGTGAGTTTTCTTCTTGGAATGATATCACAAAGCGGAGCTGAGTGATATCTGTAGTAGAAGACAACGACTATCATGCAAACAATTATATGAATTTGAGTGATATTTAGATTTCATCCTACCCCCTCACATGTCTTTAACTTCATATGTGATGTATGGCATATAAATATTTCATGGCATAACCGTGACATACAGTCATACCATGTTAAGTCTATGGAGATATGGGCCAAATATATTCATGTACTCATATATAGTCTACTGTTTCATATCAGATGTCATATCTTTTAAATGCTGATACAATGTTTACATGTAACTCAGCAAATATTCACTCTATAAGAGAAAGTTAAAATGTGTCTGTTGTGTCAGCGCCGGTTTACTGCGATTAGGAAGTATTTGGTTGTAAGGAAGTTATTGGCTGTTCTAAGTATTTCTTGCATAAGACCACTGTAACCCATGCACCCAGCCTGAGCAATTATTCATTTGTGGTACCTGTTCCAAAGCCGGTAGCATTATACACCTATGGCCGAATATCTATGAGATATTACCCACTGCTTGGGGTGCAGTATATATAATGTTCGAGCTCACTGAGACGTAGTGAATGTTCGGGGGCACTGTGCCCATAGCGTACCTCACAAGTACATAAAATAATATTTTTTTCTTGTTCTTAAGTATTTGATAATAAGAAAACATAGTGATTAAATCCATAGCGATCCCATTCCTCTGGTGCCGAGATATTCTTAATGGCAAAAAGGACCTCGAACGGCAATCGCTACGGACTCAATAACTATATTTTCTCATATTCGCCTTCTCAGCTATTTTCATCAGTAGATAATGTAGATAGATTGAATTGTTTAGCATTATACGATGGTAACTACAAACATGTATTGAGAAACATATCGAATAATACGTCAAAGACATAGTACAGGTCTAATATGTTACAATACCTGTGTACGGTAGAAAGGAAGGTGTTATGGATGTTGGTCCAGACGTTTACAGTATAGGAGTGATCTGTGTTATCTGTATCGACCATATATATATGCATCTGAACTCACTCTTATCTCATACACATACGCACAGTCTGAAGACACATCATGTATAATCTAAAGACAGAGATATCTCATTGAGACAAGGAATTTGCCCACTCTCCCTATCATGTTTACGATACCTGGAACCGAGACAAATAATTACATGCGTGACCTCATCTTATCACCTCCCACGTACAACGACTGTTTCATCGTCCGAGACAGCTACGATTCAACCTTGTTATAAACATGTTTGTGGTAAGGGTCTGAGGAAGAAGGATGAAGTTCGTTTGTTTGTTTGGGTAGTTTAACGTCCAATATGTTCTATAAGACTTACTTTGGGTTTAACCGAAATTATGAGATGAATTTAGGTATAAGTTTCCGCCTCGCATTTACAGAGTTGAGAGTTATTTTACTTCCCACACCACATAGACATGATATGAGAAAGATTGACCTTTGATATAGCAGTAAATCTACTACTGCTGGGGGTGAAGGAGAAAGGTGACTGCAGTGGGACTCAAACTCACAACATTCCATGTGAATAAACATGTAAATGGCAATTAGCCTTTGTAGCATGGGTGCTGCCATCTTGCCCCTGACATCAAACAAATCACCGAATGGTGGGTGTGTTTTTAATAGATTACAATAGATCCTGAGAAGAGACTCTGGCCCACCAGGACTAATAGCGGCATCTTCACAAGACTAACTTGAATTCTAAATTGCATTTTTCCCTATTTCATCAAAAAAGATACGAGGCAGTCTGCCATTAGCAGATCTTGTATGCCTTCTAGGGCTTCATTACAGAGGTATTCTGACAAGCACTTAGACAACTAAGCAGTTCTAATTGCTTGGTAAACATATAAATACACAAGTTGTGATGGTGATTTATCTAACCCCTGGAATAAATGTCCATAGGCTTAACATGGGGAACTCCATGCCCTACAAGGATTACAGTCCGTTCTCCATGCTTTATATCCTGCGTGTTGTCTATTCTTCTAGTGTGTACAGGGGTGACTGAGATGAATACAGAAAACAACTCGTTTTGGTGAAAGAAGTTATTCTCCAACTCGTTTGAATGCTACAAGATTTTCACTTGACTGTCGCCTCGTTCATATCACTCCGCATCAAACTCGTGGAGAACGACGGCTTCGACCGAAACTTGTTGGTTTCTTTAGTATGTAGTGATAAGATGAGATGACGGCACTATAACCACCTACCTAGGAATCTGGAATTTTCATAGATAACTCTACTTTTTAACTTTACATGTTTTTTAACTAATATAGTGAATTCATTTCTAGTACCTCTAATGGTGCACCCCTTTCATAAGATCTCACACTCTCTTAGTCGTAATCTGTACAAGGTTCTCACTGCACTCTATGGGAGAAGCATTCTTGTCGAACTAGGCTTAGAGCCTTGAGAATCCTCTGGCACACGGTTTTCCCGCTAGGTGGCATCATTGAGATTATATGAATCTTTGGCTGCATTGATGTACGTGTTTAGCACGAGAGGCAGGCCATTGGATTCTCAAGGCTCTAAGCCTAGTTCATTAAGAATTCCTCTTCATAGAGCGTAGTGAGAGTACAGAATACGACTTAGAGAGTGTGAGATCTTATGAGAGGGGTACACCGTAAGCCATTCAAGAAAGCCATGCCCTCATATAGAGGTCCTTTCTTGAAAAAACTTGTTCTCTGTCTTTTCAAATTTACCAACCTCTTACATTGATGTCTAGTTCTAGGATTAATTTCGGTGTCAATATCTCTAGTGAATCTACATCTTAGGCCTGGCGTCCACCTACTACGATAGAACTTTAGACCTCCCGACATGGCACCGATACAAAAAGCAAATATCGGAGACATATCGGGAAGGTGCAAAATCGTAGACATATGTCTAGACATGCCAATCCACCACGCATTGTATGGGGGTTTTATCGGTGTCTAATCGCAGAAATGTGGTCAACTGCCCCGATATTAGGTGACTTTCCGACGCGATTTTGAATTTTTATCGGGAGGTGCATCGTAGACCATATCGGAGCCATATCGTAGTAGGTGGACGCCTGGCCTAACCCCCAGATAACCCACCCCACATTTCTGCGTGTCTTGCACACGTTTTGGAGTTATGATACTATTGTGCAATTCCATATGGTGGAACAGAGATGTTCCCTGTGCCACCAGGTGGCATTTGGCATGGTACCTGATGGCATTGTGAGATGGAATGTACGTCGCCTTCATGATGTTACATGAAAACAGTCTCCACGCCCATGCTTTGTAAATGAGAAGGACATGCACGAGGGGTGTGATCACTCAACCATGGCGATGTGACACGAGAACAGGCATTATGCTACGCAGAATCAGAAAATGCTTGGCAACCTTTATATCGGCAATGGATTTCTAGACTCTAATGAAAGATGTTACTGTAACCAAGACACCAATAACTATTCCTTATAGAATCCTCAAATTTGTATGTGTTTATAAGGGGGGGAATTGAAAATCTGGGTATAGATCCAATAGAGCTCAGAGTTATTGTTAGTTGGGTCATCATCCACCAGGAAAGTGTACGATAGCACCCCTGTAGTTAGAGGCCAGTATTTAACAGTTATTATAATCTATAGATAATTATGAGACAAAGCTTATGCAAGCCCCATTGAAGCCACATAAAACTAGCAGCAAATGGTCTGTTCATCATTGATAAATGAGCGTGCATTTTAAAATGAATAACAACTAGAAGGTTTGGGTTGCATTCTATGGATCGATTTCTATAAGCCACTTGCCACAAGGTCAACTTGCCATTTTTTAACTGCCAGAGTCCAATTCCTGCCTGATCGGAGGCAGGTCGCGTATTACTGCGCGAGGTGTTAGCCGAGCGCAGTGAGTAGTCGACCTAAACGGAGTGCGATAAATATTTACACTACTAACTCGAGTTCAGTTTAGTGTTTATCCTACCCTGTGTCCACGACTTTAGAATAATAGGAAACATGTTAACACTCACTGATATCCAGTTATCATTGCGTAATTAGTTACATTGTATTCTAGTTCCTCCATGTTGCTCGAAAGAGTGATTTTTGCAGCTGCCGCATTGGCAAGTGAGGCCATAGGTCGTCAACATGAATTAATTAGTGTGACGTCATTAGTGTGACATGGCTCATGTTCTAGCCGCTGATTGGTCAATTTCTTTAATACCCTTGTGCAACACTTAACTGCGCATTCAGCCTAACATAGTGAGCCAATGTTAAGCCTATGGCGTTTTTTTATTAGGGGTAGGATAAGTTATGAAACAGACACCTAGTCGTCCAAACCTTTACCCAGCCTATAAGCTTGTCCTGGAGATAGTGAAAATACAACCTCTCCCTGTTCTATGCAATATATATGAACGTGACCCACGCTCAAAAAGGAAGGGTCCGCAGAATTTTAGCCAGCACACTATTTCTTTTAAAGTTCAGTTTGGTTGGCATACATATACTGTCGCAGTCTACTACCTACCTCTGAACAAAAATATAAGTTTCTATCTGATGAGAAGCATTCAACTTAGTCAAATATCGGATAGGTTTTTAGCGATACATCTTAATGAAAGAAACATACAAAACAGATGTACAGTCACATAAATAATGAACAATGACATGAACAAAAATACACAAACACAAAAATACAACTATTCCAGGTAGCATATCTTGGGATATAGGGCATACTTGATAAGAGTTCAAAAGGACTAACTAGTTGATGATAACACACTCCAGTAATTAGGAGGGACTCATCAAAAATCTTTAATTTCTGTAGTTCTTTTACAGCCTTTCTGAATATCGATTTAGAGGCAGAGCGTTTTATATCCTCGTCATGTCCGTTCCAGAGGCTACGACCCCTGTAAAATTGAGACCTTTTCAGGAGTTCGCTCTTGTGTCTGGGAATGGGGAACGGGGAATAGTGATAGCCATTTGATACATTACAATAATAATATTTTTTAATTTTAAACTATGTCACACTAAATGTTCACCATTGAATGATTTATTTTATTGATCTGACACAGCTGACCATGTGAAGTCTTCTCAAAGTCATAAAACACACACACAGTCCCTCGTCTCCTTCCTTGATTATAGATCCACGAACTTTGCCCCAGCAATATCTACAGCAATGTCCCACCGGTGCAATCGGGTCATGAGATGCTATCAGATATTCTTGAGATTATCGTTGTTAATTATTGACATTAGGGGAAGTGGTAGCGTAGGGAGTGTTTAATGGCACTGTCCGTGGGGGCAATAATATCGATTGTATCAAAGGTCAGCCTTAGATGACACATGATCAAATATAATCCTCACTTCCTTGTTGGTGTAGACTTGCTCAAGTCTTTGATAATGGACATTCATGATTGAAGAAAATTACGATAAAGTATGTTGTAGTGTCACTGGTTCAGGAATCAAATGTATGTATTGAGGTGAGGAGGGGTGCGGTAGGTGGAGGGATACAGGTACTGTGGCCAGTCTACTGTGGGTGCACCCTGCATAACACAGAGCTTACCCTGTTTCCCACGATATCCGAAATGGGGCTAAAGTTGATTTCGATCTAGGCACTGTTTAAAAAATTGCTCCACCATAGACCATAAGGTGACACAGTCTACTCTCTGGGTAGGTTTAGCATTACAAATATAATAACGGTATTAGAAATATATATGTTTAGGAGTATTAGGTGGATAATAACTATAACTTCAATTTTAAAGAGATACAGAACCTCCAGCATAGCTATGGAATGTGACACACTAAAAACCATTTTCCACTGGCAGACAAAAGTGGTACCGATTGATTTAGTTGATTTCATTCAAGTGGTGGTGGCCAACGACTGCACGTCGTTGTCTAAAGATCGGTGAGGGTTTAGTGTAAAGGGGACAGAGCCATTGTTAGTTCACGAAGTAGTCACTAGGTGGTCGGGGGGACAAACCTGTATTCTGGCTCTTTGTTCTTACAAAATTCAACTGCCTTTCAATATTTTACCATGGTTCCCTTGACTCTCTACACCCATCCCAAAGAAGGATGACATAATAACTAAACCCAAGACATGATATTTTCCATATGGAACACGTTATATAAATATGTGAGCAAGGCTAAAGTTGTACCTATTTCCCAATTATCACTCACTTCTTTTCCACCTCCTTTAGTGAAGAACACCTACTTTTTCATCTCCTTTAGTGAAAAACACCTACTAGGGGGGCGTCATGGCGGCGCCCATGGATCATATGCCGTATAGGCCCGTTTCCATTGGCCGATGTCCCATCACCGACCTACAGTCAGGTACCACCGACAGACTTTTGGCACTGCTGACCCAAAATCTGTCAATGGAAACGACCTAGCTCGTGAAATGACCCACGACTTTTTCTGCTTAGATTATGCAATGTGGCACCACCTACCTCTGACTGAAAGCTTGGTCACTGAGTGAAATCTACAACCCTCACCGATTTTTCTTTACCTTCGCACAGTCAGTGGCACCGCTGACAGATTTCCTATGTAACTTAACAAATCTACACCCTTTTCATCGGCCAATGGAAACAGGCCTTATGCCTTGTTTCTGTCGCATTTGACAGGTCCATACCTGACGAAATAGTCCTCCAAACACAATGACTAACACCGACGGTTTTAAACCCCTTTGATTTTGTCTGAGGGTAATTGGTCGCTGGAGGCCTCATTGCATAAGCTATGCACAATAGATCGGTGAGCACTTCTCTGGATGCCTGTTTCCATTCACCGATCTGGCGTCGGTGTAAGCCAAAAATCGATCAGTGTTTTTATTGTTGTTTTGAAGTATTATATTTCGATTGGGATTCGCGACCGATCAGATCGGTCGCGAATAGTCAGCTAGTGGAAAATGGCTTTGAGATGATGATTTTTTTATATAATTCGTGTTTATTAAAAAAAAAAAAAAGAAGACAATAATCGATGGTTTTGTGGACAGGCGGCCGTAAACCACGAGGGGTTGACGCGTAGTAATACACGAGCGCTAACGAGTGTATTACGAGGTCAACCACGAGTGGTTTACAGAGCTGCCTGTCCACAAAATCATCGTTTGTTGCATTTATTTCCCATCTTTTCGAATAAATTAAACCCAGTAATTGTCATTTCAAAGGGTATAACAATAGGGACTATTTCTTTGCTCTATAGCAAAAGGGACTATTTTTCCCGTATACCATGGTTTTGAGGCCGTATACCACAGGTTAGAATCCGTATACCACAGTTATGGTATCTGACAGGTTTTATATAATGGGTCGTGGTTTACTGAGTCCCCATACATTTTCAATGGGGGCTTTGTATACGATGGATAATAAGAAATATGTGCTCATCCTTACTTTCGGACGATCTTCATCACTAACACCCTGAAGACCATGCATTGGACGACACATAGACACAGCACAACATGTATCAATGTTTTCACATCATAATTTACAGTACTTTGTTATTATAACATCAGTTATATAGCTCAAATTCTTTAAGATCCTTTACATTAAGTACAAATTCTTTAATATTTAATGTTTAATTTGTATCTCTCTTGGTAACATATCCCATAATGTTATACCTTGCGGTAGAGCTGATTTTTTTTCTACTTCTCAGTATTCGGATGCGTTTTTCTTTGTACAGAGTTCTCCTTTTTTCCTTCACATGATGATTATACTGTTTCCTCCGGAACTGTGAAGATGTAGAAGTCCAAGGATCACGATTCTGACATCAGCCTCACCACAGGACACTGACAGAAGATACACACGGATAGGTTGTTTTGCTGATCACTTCATATCATAGGATATGAAAAAGTGATGGGTTCCCTGACCCCAACTATATACACATACCATATCTATATGAATACTATCGTAAAACCGGATGAGTTTTAATCTGGGCTCCCGTATGCGACGACTGGAGTTTGGCGTAGTGATATCCAGAGCCACAACCCCAGGAGTCGCATACGGGAGCCCAGATTAAAACGAATATTTTTATGTGAGGATAATAAAAAAAAACACGATAAAAACTCTCTGAAGTCCTCCATATAGCTCTCCTTGCTGCTCTGAAGGCGCTTGGAACTACTTTTAGCTGCTGACCTCTGATTGGTCCATTTTTTGTACGCTCCCAGGAGCGATTTTTTATCCGTATGCGACATACGGGCGCATACGGAAAGTCAATGTTAAGCCTATGGGATTTTATATTAGGGGTAGGATAAATGCTATTTCCTGACATCCTACGCACTATGCATATTATATTTCTTTACATATTACATCATACATATCATCCTACCCCTCACATAAATCTCCATAGACTCAACATGGTGTGACTGTATGCCATAAAATATTTATATGCCGTGCTTGACATAAAAAGTTTATAACACATCACATGATAGGATAAAATCTAAACATCACTCAATTTCAAATAATTGTTTACATGGCGTTTGTTATCTTCCGCTACAGATATCACTCAGCTCCGCTTCGTGATATCATTCTGCGAAGACAACAGATCAGATAAAAGCGGTTGTATACTCCTCAGAGTTGCCTCTGGTCAATATCCTCGCATGCGCTCAGATATTGCTACCTGTCCACTCCTCGGAGCATATGACCGCTTGCATCTGAAACCAATCGATTCTTTGAATTTATGAACTTGTCAATTCAGACTATAGAGGGACCAGGCGGCAGAACGGCTGAGGCCGAGCCTGGAGGCAATTACCCTGAATTACCCTGAATAAAATTATAAAATGAAAATTAAAAAAATTGCCAGAGAATAGCGTTGTCTCGACGTAGACAGTATTTTGGGAACAGTCTTTGTTTGGGACATTTGAAATGCCATTGAAAGGGTTATTGAATAATTGATTCATGTTTTGTCATACATAATTCACGGTATGGAATTGCCTCTGTGTATATGCCATGTCATATGTTGAACACACACTCTGACCTTATGTATCTTCAAGTATATGTTTTATCGTGTACCTAAAAAGAACTTGAATGCGACTTATGTATTTGTGTAAATCGATTTCTTGTGGCGGTCTTCTCTTTTTATTGAATAAAAACAGTTCTACATGAAGTACATCTTCCACTGTTCAAGCGGGGACATTTTAATTAATCGATTTACTACTTGCTGGGCGTGTGAAACACTGGCACAGACTTTCAGCGTACTGCACAGACTGTATCCTTCACAATCTGCTCGCCAAAATTCCAATAAGTTAGAGATACATTTAGACACGACAGTGATGACCAGTGGAGCCTGGCACAATCTTTGTATGCTGTGATATCATATATATATATATATATATATATATATATATATATATATATATATATATATATATATACATATATTATATATACATATAAATCTCGAAGGAACCAAACGGAGGTCCTCAAAGTTTGTCGGAACAAATTATCTATAATTACAAATAGTGATGTCTGATAAACAGATAGATAAGATACATTTTTTTTAAACCACTGATAAGTACAAACTTTATAATTAATTCCCCGGGATAATACCGCCATTATCCCACCCATATATATGTGTATATATATATATATATATATATATATATATATATATATATATATATATATATATATATATATATATATATATACATATATATATATATATGTATATATGTATATGGGCGGGATAATGACGCCGGTTAACCGGATGTTATCCAGGTAAATCTCCGGATGCCGCTCTCCACCTCCACCAACGGTCACTGTGATCCTGCCATACCAACCGGGAAGACCGAAAAATTTCGTAAATACGAAAATATCTAACAAAAAAGCAAGCAGGCAGACTTCACTCCAGGGTAAATAAAGGCTTTAGAAGAAACCAACTCTGTGGCATGAGTAAGGTGCAGATGTCCAGTATCTTAGTGTCTCAGAGGAGTGTCCAGCTGAGCATGAATATATGAAGACATGGCTAGTGTGCATAAAAGGAATTTGTTCAGATATATTTTGCTTGGAAATATTCACCGAGTTTGAAGAACGACGTGAATATATCTGATCAAAAATATCGAGGAACATAAGGAACAGAGGGACGTATGAATATTCTTTCGTCACTCAGTGACCAACGTAAATTGTACTCCTGGTCAGTAAAAGTGGGACATTCGTTCACAGGTATATATAATGATATACACTCCACTACATACCAAGGAACTTCCTTGACTCACTGGTGCTTGACATCTTTGGATCCTACAATGGCAGTTTGCCAAGTGGATTACAGGAAATGGACCATAGACTGGATAAATACCCAAACCTTTTTGTATAGTTTAATGCTTTTCAGCATGAACATGTCTCTTACCTCTCCCTAAAGCCCAATGCCCATCTACCGATTCAAGGTTGAACGTTTAGTTCACAAATTGTATAGGAGTTGGCAATCTTTTCGCAGGCAAATTACGTAACCCAATCAAGCCCCATTTACCAACGCTCCATTGTCGGCGACTAGATTTATCAACATGTTGATCTTTATGCCACCGATTTTGGAACAAAGAAACCACAACTTGTCGGCGACAAAAGGACATCTGAAGGGGGTGGTTCACTAACTGTTGGCTTACCTTTGCCTAACTTTCCTACATCTACCGATTTCGGCTGACTCCGTTAGGATGCCTTGGCTGAGACATATTACCATCCGTTTGTACATAAATGTTTCGAAAACGGTAGATGGGCATTGGGCTTAATCTACGCAGCGTATCTGAAAAGGTGTACCGCTCGGTATAAAAGGTCCACCGCTCTAAAAGATGTACATGGACCGGGGAATGTATCATAGACTGGTGATAACATATATAGAGACATAGTTAGTGTGACTGAATGGAATATATCTAGACATATTTGGGTCAGATATACTCCCGAAGAACGACGTGTGTATAAATTTGTGATCAAAATATCGAGGAACAGATGAAATTCAGTCACACTCACTGTGTCTCTTTATCATTATATATATATAGAAATCATTATAAATGCCATTCTACAACTCACTAGATAGCAGAATGACAGTGGTCACGTGCTACGGAGGGACGTAACTGATGTATGAATATTATTTCGTCACTCGGAGAATTTGTCCTCCTGATCAGTTAAAGTAAGACATTTGCCTATAGGTATATTGTAAAATATGTATACCCTTTCCCACAGGCTGGATTCGCACCGTTAATTGCTGCTGGGTTACGCAATGCCTGCAGCCGAACAAAGACCTAGCAACGGATTCTTTATCATTGGATGACTTATTGTATGGACGTAGTAATACGTTTATAATACCCTGTATATCATTTCCAGAGAAGGTGCAGTGATTGCATCATATTCTATGGTATTCCAGCAGCAATTTGGTGTGTCATATTTGCGTATTACCTCAATAATACACTAAATATACATTAAGAAACACAGAAACACCGAAGCTAGATACGAAATGATACATCGGCAGACCAAGCTATCATATACATACAGTTGTATCTTTTTCCAAGGAAAATCCAAGACAATTATCAATTCTGAAGTTTAGAGAGCCCAGACTAGTTGATACAATACCTTAGTTTGTTCATGGAGTTAAATCTACTTAATAACAACACTCCTGCAATCACACCTACCGTTCACACTCTAGGTGTGATAGCTGTGTATCTCCACGGACTTGTATTGAAGTCCGTGGTATCTCTATAAGTATAAGACCGGACTCGGCCGTGTTTGTCCGAGCGACGGCCTCACTACGGAACTCACCGTTAAGGCGAGCGTCCACCAACCACGACAAGGCTACGACAAGAGCAGACAAGAAAGTTCCTTTCGGTGCCTTGTCGCAGCCTTGTCGTGAAAAGAGGGGTTTACGACAGCGGTGTCGGGACGTGTCGTAGATGTTGCTGGTTAGAGGGGGCGTCCACCAACCACGACAAGGCTACGACAAGAACAGACAAGAAAGTTCCTATTGGCACCTTGTCGCAGCCTTGTCGTGAGAAGAGCAGTGTCGGGACAGCGCTATCGGGCCGTGTCGTAGAGGTCGGTGGTTGCCGAAAAAAAGGCGTCCATGGTCCCGACACACTACGACAGTGATATCGAGGAAACCACAACACTCCACGACAAAGGTCTAGTCGTAGCAAAAATCGAACATGTTCGATATTGTCGTAGCCTTGTCGGAAGGCCCCCGACAAGCTTCCAGTCGCAGCCTGTCGTGGCCTTGTCGTAGACTCTTGTCGGGAACTAGGGTCCACCAACCACGACAAGGCTACGATACGCTTTCCAATCGTAGGCCTGTCGTGGACCTTGTCGGAAAGCCATTGTCGTAGCCTTGTCGTGGTTGGTGGACGCACCCTCTAACCGTTAAAAAGGCGTCCTTGGTCCCGACACACTACGACAGTGATATCGAGGAAACCACAACATTCCACGACAAAGGTCTAGTCGTAGCAAAAATCGAACATGTTCGATATTGTCGTAGCCTTGTCGGAAGGCCCCCGACAGGCCCCCGACAAGCTTCCAGTCACAGCCTGTCGTGGCCTTGTCGTAGACTCTTGTCGGGAACTAGGGTCCACCAACCACGACAAGGCTACGATACGCTTTCCAATCGTAGACCTGTCGTGGACCTTGTCGGAAAGCCATTGTCATAGCCTTGTCGTGGTTGGTGGACGCACCCTCTTACCGTTAAAAAGGCGTCCTTGGTCCCGACACACTACGACAGTGATATCGAGGAAACCACAACACTCCACGACAAGACTCCAGTCGTGGCAAAAATCGAACATGTTCGATATTGTCATAACCTTGTCGGAAGCCCCCTGACAAGCCCCCGACAAGCTTCATGTCGCAGCCTGTCGTGGCCTTTTCGTAGCCTCTTGTCGGGAACTAGGGTCCACCAACCACGACAAGACTACGACAAGGTCTCCAATCGTAGACCTGTCGTGGACCTTGTCGGAAAGCTATTGTCGTAGCCTTGTCGTGGTTGGTGGACGCCCCCCTTTAAGCTGCGTTGAACGCAAACACCTGTATTGTCTTTTAATAGCAGGATTTACTACAATGAGGATTATACAATTGTATGAAAGAGCTTGCCAAGTAGACACAGGAGGCACTGGATTAGAAACCCTAAGCATGGGGCTTGAGAGTAGTAGTAAGCACTCTCCATACAGAGGCGCTGCACTGTGTGCAGTGGACCGTAACAAAACACCTGCAGGAGAGCGTTGGCATTCAGTTGAAAGGTTGGGGGCGATGTATACAATAGTTAGTTGTAGTACAAATTGACAATAAACGATGGTTTTGTGGACAAGCGGCCGTAAACCACGTGAGGTTGACGCGTCGTAATACACAAGCCTGTGGTTTACAGAGCCGCCTGTCCATAAAACCATTGTTTCTTGTGTAAATTATTATCCATCTTCTCCAATAGATAAAACCTATGAACTGCCATATTAAAGGGTATATCACCCTATAGCACAAAGGGACGTATACCATGGCTTTGAGGCCCGTATACCAGGGTTTTCAATCCTTATACCACAGTTATGGTATCCGACAAGTTTTATATAATGGGTCTTGGTTTACTGAGTCCTCATACATTTTCAATGGGGTCTTTGTATACCATGGATAATAATAGCTGAGGATGCATGGAAACCATGCAGTGGGTGTGTCCCAGGTGTCTCGTTGGGTGGGGGTGGGAAACCTTGCCGTGGGGGGTCTTACATGTTCGGGGGGTGGCTCTGCTAATGAGGGTAGATGATGAGAGGACGGGGGTTACTCTTGTCGTACATGGAGTGAGGTTGTCGGTACAGGCTGGTGGGGCGGAAGGATACACAATGGGCATCTATAGATAGTTCACCTGGCTACTGACTTCTACATACCCTCTCTCTGTCTCTGTATAGTAGGGACTAAGGCGACTGAACTCATGCATGATCACAAAGCACTGACCTGACTATCACCAAATATAGCGATACGCATCCACTAATACAGATCTGTGTGTGTGTTAAATATAACTAACTGTAGTATGTGTGGGGGAACAGGTGTTTATGTATGTGTGTATGGTAAGGAAAGTGGGGCTAAACTGGACAACACACACGATCACCCTACCAGGGCTGGGATTTAACCCCTTCATGGCCGACTGAGTCTGTGTACACCCTCTCCCGTATGACCGACCCTGCCTCAACGTCTCACTAGAAATAACGGGTGGGTATTTTACCTCTACTCTACACTCCCAGCACATATCTACCACCGTTCCCTGCTATATTCCCGGCGAGACAAGAGCGTATACAGCGGGTGACTTACTTGTAAAACCGGTGAGAGATATTCCTCCAGGGTCCCCCACACACGTCACGTCACCCGGGCACGAGCATCCACCAGGTGAATGGTCGGACTGGATCGCGGGCTACTGGGCTCCCCTCCCCCCCCCCCTCCTGTTGTGTCTGCCCACCCCCCACCCCCCCAATCCCACCGCCAACCCCTTCCCTTTTACGCTACACTTTCCAACTCGCCCGCCGCCCGCCGCCCGCCGTCCGCCGCCCGCCGTCCGCCGCCCGCCGCCCGCCGCCCGCCGCCCGCCGCCCGCCGCCCGCCGCCCGCCGCCCGCCGCCCGCCGTCCGCCGTTCGCCGTCCGCCGTTCGCCGTTTGCCGTCCGCCGTCCGCCGCCCGCCGCCTTTATGGCAAGCCGATGAGTTCCGAAAACGATATATATATTTTTTGGTTAAGTTTAATGACACTCCCATTGACATGAGTTTATTCAGTACAATCTCTTTTCTTATACAAATGATACAATTCATATATCAAATCATCGCGTACACAGACAATGTTGAGGAAAGAGAATAACAGAAAATATCATAATTGTAGTTCACAAAATCTTTAATCTTGACTTAATAATCTGTAAATACTTGGCTCCTTGTTATATGTATATAGCACGTGACTTTAGGTACACCGGTCACTCCACGGCCATTACTTATATAGAACTGCATCGAGAATCGTATAAATAGACAATACTCCACGAGTTTGGATGTACCCGAATCGTCATCGAGGCGAAGCAGAGTGACGATTATGGCACATACAAATGAGTGGAATATTGTCTATTTTACGATTCGAGTGCTGTTCTGGATTTATCTCACTCCTTTCTATGATATTAGATGGAATCAGAATATCAGAATAGTTTGAATATACCTAGCAAATCAATATGACATCATCTCATATTCACTGCAGTATTATCACTTTACGGGGGTGATCGTTGAGTATTTTTTCCTAATGTAATTTCTATGGCTAAGCTTGTACCAGGGGTGAGATAATTTCTCAGTACGGTTCACTTTCGTTTTGTTGGCAACCTTTGTCGCTGCGTCTTTAGTGTTTACGATGATGACGGGTAAAACAAAGCACGGTCCCTTCATCCCCCAATACCGGAAATACCATATACAAATATATATATATATATATATTTATATAGAACTGCATCGAGAATGGTATAAATACACAATACTCCACGAGTTTGGATGGGCCGCAATCGTCATCGAGGCGAAGCCGAGTGACGATTACAGCCCAACCAAACGAGTGGGGTATTGTATATTTTACGATTCGAGTGCGGTTCTGGATTTATCTCACCACTTTCTATGATATTAAACAATCACAATTTCAGAATAATTTGAATATATACTTAGCAAATTCATGGGACGTCATCTGAAATTCAATACGCCACGGCCGTGGCGTAGTACTGTCACTCTACGGGGGTGATCGTTGAGTATTTTTTTCTAATGTTATTCCTATGGCTAACCTTGTACCATGGGTGAGATATATATATATATATATATATATATATATATATATATATATATATATATATATATATATATATATGTATATAGTAAAAACCCGCTTAAGGGGACACCCCGCTTAAGGGGACAGTTCCTCGGAACGGAGGGTGTCCCCTTAAGTGGGGTTGTACTCTATGTATGTTAGGAATACAATCCTGGGCCAAAAGGCTGTCCAGATTGCGAAATACCTTCTGATTCATGTGAGGAAATCCAATCTAGCGGAAAAAATGGTTCTTCTTGTGGTGGGAATTCTAGCCAGAGTATGGGGAATACCCTATCATCTCCAGGTATTAACAGAGACGCAAATAGGCTAGTTGATTACCCCGGGTTTTTCAACCAAACGGATGTATATGTAATTCTACAGGAATGTAGAACCGTTAATAATGGCCTAGATTGCTGACAGGGTATATGTGGTACACAAGCCTTAGAGGTTGATTTCACTGAGCCAGATCAAGGTCAAATTTTCATTGGTGCAATCAATGTGTAAAGTTCTAGTTTATACATCCCTATCGTGGCCAAGTAATATTGATTTCTATGAGAAGAAAGTAATTATCTAAATAACCCCCAATTATTAAGAAGCAAATTGAATGAATTGGAACAGTCACCATTTTGGTTAGTTAACTCCTCCCTGATGTTTACAGTACAGCTGCCTTGCCTTGAATGACATATAATACCCCTATTATCGCTCAGCTCTAGTTCCCAGTATGTGCACATCCGGGCAGGGTGCTCTACCGGGTGCTCTACCAGTCATTGGCTGTTGTACCAACAGCCAATGAGAGCCCAGAGGTCATAGAAGCCAAGCCTGTCATGTCACCCCCCTGCTATGGGTATAAAACAAGGACCCTTTCTTGTCAATAAACAGTGAAAGCCTGCCCTCACCTACCACGATTCTGGTCCTGATTGGCCTTACGACGGCCTTCCCGACACCATTGTAGCGTGAGGTCTAGCAAAATCGTGGTAGGTGGAACAGGTTTCTGCGATTCCGTCTACGACAGCTCATGATAGGCTGCGATGAAAACGCCAATCGTAGAGGTCCCAATAATTTCCAACATGTTCGAAATTTTGTAGCCTGTCGTAGGGTATCGTAGCCTATCGGGAAGATATCGTGGTCAGCGTTTATGTTATTGGTCCTCCCAAGGCGTTGCCACGCTCTACAATTTCAAACTGTTGGACCTATCGGGGACCTCCCGATAGGTCACGATTTCCCCATTTCAAATCGTAGCGATCGGGAAGCATGTCGTGGCCTATCGTGGTAGGTGGGGGTCCCCTCTTAGTCTCAAGTTCTGACTCAGAGTAGTGCCGAGTACATCTATGGTTGAGTTCTCACTTTCTCCCTCTTAAGGTACTCCTTATGCAAGTAGGGCGCAGCTGGGGCGGGCGGACGGTTTACACACCCAGCGCTGGAGAAGTGGTTGCCGTGGCGCTGTCATGTCAGTATCAACAGTGTGGATGCCAGAAGCCACTATACAATGATCCGCTCGTCTGTTTTGCCTGTGATCAGGAGGGTCACGCCAAAGATCAGTGCCCCTATAAGGACGCCATCGCCTGTGCCCTGACCTCCGCCAGCAGCTACGAACAGGCGGGAAACTAAGTGCTGCATCAGATCAGCAGCCCTGCATCAGATTAAGAATCTGAGATGTGATGTTGTGGGGTCTAGTTGAATCTGGTGTGTGCCAGAGTATGATGTCAGGAGCGAAATTCGAGGAACTCAAGGCAATGGGCGTCCAACATTACCAGGACAAGACTGGCCTCTGCCTCTACTCGCTTTTGGAGAGGATGATGAATCGCATCATTGTGCTCCTGAGAGGCTTCATGATGATCTACTTGGATGACCTCATCATCTTCTCTAAGACTGAGGAAGATCATCACGAAACTGTGGCCTTGGTGCTACTCTAGAAAATTGCGATGCAACACCAAGCTGCTGCAGATGCCCATGCGAAGCAGTGGGTCCAGTTGGAGCATCGGTATCTCACTGAGGAGATACTCCCCCCACTCCAGCTCACAGAAGTGCTACACCATCTGTGAGAAGCTGGACACCATATGGTGTCTCCAATGTGGCACTATGGGCAGGTGGTAGTGGAGCTACTGCTGAGACTGCTGGTGCTGAGACTGCTGGTGCTGAGACTGCTGGTGCTGAGACTGCTGGTGCTGAGACTGCTGCTGCTGAGACTACTGCTGCTGAGAGTGCTGCTGGTGCTGAGACTGCTGGTGCTGAGACTGCTGGTGCTGAGACTACTGCTGCTGAGACTACTGCTGCTGAGACTGCTGCTGCTGAGACTACTGCTGCTGAGACTACTGCTGCTGAGACTGCTGGTGCTGAGACTACTGCTGCTGAGACTGCTGGTGCTGAGACTGCTGGTGCTGAGACTGCTGGTGCTGAGACTGCTGCTGGTGCTGAGACTGCTGGTGCTGAGACTGCTGGTGCTGAGACTGCTGGTGCTGAGACTGCTGGTGCTGAGACTACTGCTGCTGAGACTACTGCTGCTGAGACTGCTGGTGCTGAGACTACTGCTGCTGAGACTGCTGCTGCTGAGACTGCTGGTGCTGAGACTGCTGGTGCTGAGACTGCTGCTGGTGCTGAGACTGCTGCTGGTGCTGAGACTGCTGGTGCTGAGACTGCTGGTGCTGAGACTGCTGGTGCTGAGACTGCTGGTGCTGAGACTGCTGGTGCTGAGACTGCTGGTGCTGAGACTGCTGGTGCTGAGACTGCTGGTGCTGAGACTGCTGCTGCTGAGACTGCTGCTGCTGAGACTGCTGCTGCTGAGACTGCTGCTGCTGAGACTGCTGGTGCATTCCACCTGGACCTGCCAATCTCGCTGCTGCCAACTACCAGCGGTTGTTCATCTGACATTCCTGAAGAAATGCCACAATACGCCCCTCTACCTCAAACCGATGGTGTTCTTGTAGGCTGCTTAGTTTTTTATCGTCAATGTACCTGCCAAAGGCAGAAGAAGTTGCTTGTCACCCAGTGCTCCAACATCACCAGTGCCATCTGAATTTAATTTTTTTTTAAACCTAATGAACCTTCCCCTGTCTCATTTGATATGTGCCCCTGAATTGTTGTATCGCTATCGCATAGTAAAAGTGAGCGATACCGCGTGAATATAGGGATATGATCCGATATTATGGGAGGAACACTTTTTTAGTAGGAAGGTTAAAGTAATCGTAAAAATAAAATTGCGATCCGATTATAGCAAGCGTTACCACAAAAAGTGGAGCAACGGGGCCCTGAAGTGCAGATGTCTCAGTGTCACAGACAGCTTCAGTCCAGGTGGTAGGGCTGCATAATCTAACGGTAAAATATAATTCATATACACAATAATGACTGGTTTGTGTACGAGTGGCGGTAATCTCCGAGTAGATGACGCCTAGTAATATCCGAGAGATTAGCGAGGATATTGCGTCGTCAACTACGAGGAGATGACGGTTACTCGTATACAAAACCAGGCGTTATTGTATTTATTACCACCTACACGATTAATAACGAGTCAATTGCAATTAAAAGGTTTATGTAAGCCATTTAGTTCCAGACACCACAGCATTGTCAAGTATGGCAGTAATTCGGTGTAGACTTACTCCAATAATATAGTTCGCCATTAACCTGTGATCTTAGCATGTAAAGTATGTTATGACAGTGATTTCTGATGGTAAATGAGATTATCATGATAGATTCTAAATATTTAACATTGAATGAACATTCAAGAAACTTATTCGAAGTACTTGATGGTTCAACCTCATTATGGACAGGACTATTTTTCTGCAGGAGATTCTGACATGCCAGAATCTCCGGGTAGCCGATTCCAGGCACTCTTTACATTTCCTATGGAGACTCCGTATTAGGTGGGAAATAAAAAGATTCCCTTAATCAAAAAGGGTTATATGCTACATTATCCTACCCCTAATAAAAAACGCCATAGGCTTAACATCGGATTTGTTTATGTCACAGGTGTGAAATAAAGTGTTATTTATGTCACTACTTTCTCATGCTGAAAAAATGTGGAGGCGGGGTAGGATAAAATCTAGACGCCACTCGTTTGAGTTTGAGTTTACTTATGTCACTCATTCTGTTAGCTCTGTAATGTCACTCGTCATCGACTCGTGAAATTACAGAGCCAACAAAATGTGTGACATAAATAAACTCAGACTCAAACTCGTGACGTCTCTTGATATTGTGCCCTGTATAAATGCATTGTCTGCATCGCGAGGTATATCAGGACCATGATCACCTTTTTTGCACCCTAGTACGTAGGTATACGTCCAGTCTGAAACTAGACCTACCCTCAAGCGCCCAACGCGGCAAAACGCACAGTGTGAACTGGCCTTTAGGGTAAAGCCGCTGGCAGCCGAACCAGAGTGAGCTACGGGCCGTAGAAAACATAGAAAACAATTCAAAGTTTGTTTTTGTTTTCTTTTATTCACAAAGATGAAAAACATTGACACAATATGTCGTCCAAAGACGTTCTTCCCAGAGGAGTCATAGGACTTCACAAGGCAGTACAGGCAAGCGTACATCAATGATACACACAAAGAGACAACGAGTGGTAACAATATAGTAATTTAGGTCAACTAGGAACATAATATAACCTTTTAGTCCAGATGATCCAGATCTTCCTGAGTAGAAGTTTGTCAACAATCGTTCTTCATTACAATTTTAACTTGTCAGTCGTGTTTGCTTTTTGTGTTCCTTCCGATAGTTTGATAACTTCGGATCCCAATACGATATAAGAAAACGGTTTTCAGAATCGCCTCTGACGCCCCTACACATTAGTATATATAACACTTCAAAGTCGGGCTGGAGGAGGCTTGAAAACCCCGCGTAAGCGGACACCCGGTATGTAAGCTGAGACATTGGCCTGGAAAGAAGGGTGGCCGCTTACGCAGGGTTCTTCTGTGATATAATACAATCCAATAAGTATAGAAGTGGATCAGATTTATTTAAAGAAAGGACTCGAAAGTATGGTGGCAATGATATATATGACTTAGATATGATAGTTTACTGAAAACATCTGCCGACGTACATGATAGATAAGAATGATTTAAACGTGATTTCTCCCACAATATTCTCTTTGTCTTATTTAACTTTATCTGAGTGTTCTCAGAACTTCAAGTACATAACTTCCTTAATGCAGAAGATAAAAAGCATTATCTCTTTTCGTAGATATTGGCTTGAACATTGGAACTTCGCAAACTTCCTGATGTCCACTGACAATGATTATTTCCAGGAGCAGTGATCGTGTGAAAGAAGCTACATTTCTCGCTATAGGTGTGTGCCTGACTGACATCAGAGTTGATTTCATACACGGGTTCTGAGACTGTCGTTGTGCGACGTTTCATAACACTGCTTCCATAGGATATCCAGAAGGAAACTCATGAGATGAAAATAACATGATGGTCCCTACTCCACCGAGTTTGACCACAGAGTAATTCAGGAAGAAAGGCTGAGTGGATTACCTAGCGGTCAAACGAGGTGGAGTGAGGGCGTTTTTCTATCGAGCGGGTTCTTGATTTTATCTAACCCCATCAGAGACATTATTAATCAATAAAATCACTTACCCAATTAGCCATTGAGTATTGAGTACAATATATTCAAGGCCATGGAATGGGAGTTCCTAACGTTAAGCCTAAGAAGAAAAATACCGGGATGAGTTAATACGCTAAAATAGATTTTATTTTATTGATTTGGGGTTGAATCATGGGAAAATGATCGATTATGTTCAAAATTTCTTACTCCTGAATCCCGCTCTGCTTTCAATGACATTAAATGACAACACAATATCAGAATAACTTGTACCAGGGGTGAGATAAACAGAATGTTCAGGATGTACATAATGGAAGTGTGTCACATTTAAATACCACCTCACTCTTGTTAAGTCTATTGTCCGTAATATTTGCCTAGAAAAGAAGAACAATCAGGAGTAAATAACCTTTATCTGGAGACAACCTATCTACAAATCAATTTTCATTATATATTTTCATTATATTTCTAAATGTAGAGCAATTAATCTGGAGAATGTGTATAGGTGTACCGAAAATGATCAATCATAGATTAGTGGTTAGACTGGCCTCAGTCCCTGTGTCCTACCCCTCCACCCCTTCTGAGTGACATGGGCCAGTCAGAGAAGGACACATGCTATAATGGATTGTATTCCGATTTTCTTAAATCATTTAATGAATGTTCATAATCAAAGACTTGAACAAGTCTAATTAGGGGTCAGCCTTGGTTTAAATTATAGACATCGCTGGATTGGTCACATGTACATCGTTGGAATGGCACATGAATCTATTATAATTCCACCAGAAAAAAATATATGAACCATCAGGGTTCTATGAACCAGAAGGCTTTTCGGTGAGAGCTCAGAAAGCAGATGGCCACTCTTTCGCCACCTTGTGGTAAACTCTATAATTAAGCCATCCTGTAGGGAATGTAGATCGGCCGCCACTTCTGTCACCACTCTGCTTGACCCAGAGGTTAAATTAATCACGGTATCTATGGTGTTCGCCTCAAACCTAATCATTTTTGTTCTATGTAGGCTCTAAAAGAAGACATACTTAAATACAATATATGACATATACTATATGACAGTTCTAGGAAAATCCTTCCAGATATTAAACGGGCCCCTGGATCACTACAACGCCTGACATGTGTAGGCTTGTGGTGAAGATTATGATTTACCTAATAACGAGTATAGCAACTTATATTATAAAGGAAACCTATGCAAGTTTAGAGTCAGAGCGCGTATCCCATCGAGTTTGAATTATATAGTAATTCACGAGGAAAGCCTCGTGAATTACGTAGCGATTCAAACGAGATGGAATCGAGCTCTAACCCTAAACTTCAATGGTTTCTGAATTTATCTCACCCCTCATATTGACCAATTGGCTAATATTTGTGACATAACCCCCTATTGGATATTTTTTGTTAAATATCTCATAGGTGTTTGACATGAGTTCCCAACGTTACGTCTATGGAGAAAAAATACCAGGGGTGAGATAATAGGATGTATGTGGTATATCACTAGGCTATAACCAATGGTTCTCCACCCCCCCTCGCCCGATGTCACGTGACACCAGCACTGCCGCCTGGTGAGCTAAGAAAACAATGCTAACCCATAAACACATTATTGTATAAATAAGTGGTACAAGAGACGGCTTGTCTGTTCTGACAGTCTGGTCACAGATGGTGCCTTCCGTGAAGCTACTCATGAGTGTCGGGCCTTTCTCTGAACCAGCTGGGGTCCGTTTAATAATCTAGGATCGTACATGTAGACTATTTTCTTTATCCTACCCCTAATAAAAAACGCCATAGGTTTAACTTTGACTCAGTGTTTTTGACGGAGCATTGAATAAAGTGTTATTTATGTACCGAGGTGAATAAAAAAACCGACCAATCAGGGACGAGATAACGAAAGTAGATCCGGCAGGATTGATAAATGTGGCCATCCTCTGATGAGTGTCAACACGCTACTAACATGGATACTTACCAAATTACGGTGAGATGGGGTAGGATAAATACGAAAATGAACACTAGTTAGCCTTGTCAATGTTTATAGCATTCTGGTCAGGTCTGCTACTTGCTACACGACCTGGCCATCGTGGCATAAACATTGACAAGGCCAACTCTCATTTGGTTTCTACTAATTATCCTACCCATAAAAAAAATTTCCATAGGCTTAATATTGGCCGACAGTATTCGGGCGACTATGCAGAAAAATGAAATTTATCGCACTAGTGGAAAACATTTGTGAAATGACGTCATGTGAAAAATGACCAATGAGCGAGCAAGACAAGAGCGATATTGAGAGTATCAACAAGCACACATTATGGAGTGTCACGCAATTTTCACTAGATCTTGGTGGGTTCTATGTTATTTCTTAAAATTCTGAAGTAATAAAGATTGGGTAGGATAAATTCTAAACCAAACTCGAGTTAGTCGAGTATTGTTTATTGCACTCCGGCAAGGTCTGCTCCTCACTGCACTCGGCTTCGCCTTACGGAGTAATATGCGATCTTGCTGTCGTGCGATAAACAACAACTCAACTAACTCTTGTTTGGTTTCTCCTAAGTATGCCAGAGACCCAGGGACAACGTGCGTCAACTTCATTCAACATGCCACCTCATGGACGGCTAATAATGTCTCAGCGAACAGATTTGAACAGCGAACAGAATAATATTGAATGATATCCCTAGTATGAGATACGGAAAAGGGTCTTCATGCACAATCTTAGATTATCAAACGGGCCCCTGGTTCCCTCAATGGTAAGGTTAGACTCTAGTACAGTCTGTTGTCGCCAGGGCCAGGGCGCACAGGCTCAAACTCAGACTGTTATGGGCTGCCATTTTGAGGCAGAGATTCCTGCCTCTGCTGGTATTTAGCTGACCTGAGTGATTTCCCGGTAACAAGTGGCTTGGGTTTGCGCTAAAATTAGCATAGCTAATCGCGAAAGTCCTTTCTCCCATGAGGCAGGGGGAACTGGCCAATGTGAGCCATGCTCTGATAGACCCTTACGGACCGTAAACCTGAGGCACCGCGGTCTGAAAACGGACTACGGTAAGGTATTTAAGAAGTGTAGCACTTGGATATGCATCTGCGACGATCTATACATACAGTAGTTACTCAAAAGGTAAAGTGCCACGAGTCGATGCTTCATTAACACTTCTGTTCGATAATCATGAAAAATAATTTACTCCTAGCTGTGTTTGATAGAGACTATAACAGTAAACGTTTCAAGGCAAGGACATTGTCGTCAAGTTAACGATTATTGAGTAAAGTTACATTAATGGAAATTAGAAACTTCAAGGCTATCAACTTGTGTACCAGTAACAATGGATGAATAAAGGTGTTTGGAGAGAAAAAAAATTCATATGCCATAGTATTAGGCATTTCTGATCGTAGAATATTGGGAGGTATATCCTGGCGAACCAGCGACAGTTGGTGCACAGTTTCACAGTCATAACCCAACTCCTTGGTACAATGCACAAACTGGAACGAGGTATGAAAACGGATCTATAAGGTCGGCCTCGGGTCCTTCCCCCGCTCCCTCCCCCGTGCCCCATGTTCAACCTCTCTTCCCCCAACCCTCTCCACGCAGACACTTCACACCCAGCGGTGTGCATGTGGTCACCACTGACATAACAGGATCCGTCTCGGTCGCCTGCCGGGATGTAAGGTCAAACGGTGCCGACACGGGTGAAGCCTGTAAAGTGCTGGTTCCACCAACATGATGTATTTGCTGTATTTTTGTACCCACCTTTTATGGAGTCTCCATAGGAAATGTATAGGGCACCTGGAATTAGCTACCTGGAGATTCTGGCATGTCAGAATCTCCTGCAGGAGATTCCGGAAAAATAGTCCTGTCCATAATGAGGTCGACTCATCATGCACTTCGAAATAAGTTTTTTCAATGCTAATTATTTAGAATCAATCATAATAATCTCATTTGTCATCAGAAATCACTGTCATAACACATTTTGGTGTCGTCATCGTTGCGGATATTTTTTGATGTTATTTCTATAGCTAAACTTGTCCCAGGGGTGAGATAAAGGAAGAGCCTCAGCAAAGACCAAGAGTTGGTGTGAGATCCAATAACTTTTGATCTGATAAAGAGATCCCTTGTTTGTTGTCATATATTACTGGACCGGTACCACTGACTACAGTGTTTATTTCTGTAGGGAATCTCCCGCTCGTTTGTCATGCTCATCTCAGAGATCCACAGTGATGTGATTTTTGTTGTTACTTACTGAGACATAAAGAAACACTCTCCTATCATAGCTCCTGCGCTCCACTTCCTGCTTGTTTGTTGTTATATATTACTGGACCGGTACCACTGACTACAGTGTTTATTTCTCTAGGGATTTTCCTGCTCGTTTGTCATGCTCATCTCAGAGATCCACAGTGATGTGACCTTTATTGTTACTTACTGAGACATAAAGAAACACTCTCCTAGCATAGCTCCTGCGCTATACTCCCTGCTGCCACTTATATCTCTGCATCGACCTGCCTTTTTAGGACAAAATCTGCCCCATACACCAGATTTTCATAAATCTTAAATCCTGAACACTCTGAGGAGTATATTGTGTTTTACTTGTAAATAGAGATGCACATATTCATATGGTAAATGATACACTGTTATTTGTTAAGTCAAACCAGACAGTCTTAGGGATTACTTTCTTCAGTGGAAAGAACCACATGTGTTGCAGGGTTTGTCAACATAAAACATGGGCTCATTTGAAGGGGTAGTCTAATCAAGTGTGGATGCACATTATAAAGTGGTTTATCGCTGAAAAAGAAACAGCTAGATTGTCTGTGAAGCTCATTTACCTGGGGAACCAGTGTTGGGTTGAGGCAGGGATTAGTAAGCGCTAGCACTAAGGAAGATCTGCTGGGAGAGTGATAGATAACATCCCCCGCTCACCTTTACCAGGATTCCTTTACACCAGATTGTTTTTATAGTATATTGACAAGGATATTTTCCCAACATCAAAACGCACATATCTGATAAAATCTCTGATAACGATGATACTAAGTGACCACAAAGGACAAATTGGCTTTTAACATTTATTGAAATACATATCTCGTTTGCGTCCCGTTCGCAACATTTGCAGCACCCTAAAACACTTCTATATTAAGCTAACACTCACCATATAAATGGAAATCATGCAGTCACTTTTGTGTAGATTACATCCTATATTGTCGGATTTCTATATACAGAGCATCTTAACTATAATCGATCTTATACAAGTGTTGGAAGTGAGAAAATAAAAGGACTAAGTACATATTTTGCAGTGTCACTATATCACTGCAACCAGTTTTGTACAAAGATTGGTGGCTTACTTAAGCAGGAGATTCATTTATGGATCTATGAACTTAGCAACCGCACCATTCAATGTAACATTATAATTCAACTGGCAAAATGATTACCATATTTTAAAATCTCCAGATATATGGTATGAAAAGGAGTGTTTTTTCTGTTAGTTGTTTACAATTTTCACTTGGCCTCAAGAAAGACTCGAAGCGGTCCAAAATGTTAGCAAGTAAACAATGCATTACTTTAAAACACGACTTGGAGTATCATTTGTAGACTTGTGGTATACAAGATCACTTAAGAAGACCAGTTAATACTAAAATCCATTTTGTGTCGATTTTGTGTGTAACTAAATCACTTTAGATACACTTCAATACTATATAAATACTGCCATCTCAAACAACTAACATGCATGTATATCCTACAGGACGCATAGCTATTGTCTTATGGAAACAGCAATCTTGTCCCCGACGCTCAATAATACACCAGGTGGCGGGTCCAGTTATCAATGGCTTTCATCAAAAATATGTTTGGGGCTTGTCACAGAGAGATTTTAGCCTCTTCCTATGAATATCTATGATTTATAAAGCAGATAATAGTGATTGTCCCCTGACTACTGTGGCGCTACCTTACAATTTCTTGGTGGATGGTGGCAGAACTAACAATCACTCTGTATCCCATATCACTACTTGCATGGTTATGTTACACAGGTTCAACCTAAAACTTGCCATCAGAATGTGTAGCTCAACACCTGACCAGGATACCCTGACGCAGGCATCCACCCCATAGGTGACGTCCTCGCCGCCGGATATGACGTCATATGACCCGCAGCCGCGTGAAGCGTCGCGTCATGGAAGGGGGGACAGTTCATGACGTCATGACTCATTCTAGCGTGCAGATGCCCCATCGGCGATAACGACGTCGAATGCGCCTGCGTCTGGTAGTGTCCGCTTGGTGTCGCTGCTCCTGCGCATGCGCCGATTGGTGCCGCGATCATGTGACCGGCGTTCAAGAATCTACTTCCGGTATGCTCCGGAGTGGGGCCTGTTCCTGGAGAGCTGAGTCTCTCACTCATCAGCGAGTAACCCATGAAAGCCGTATGCTCTGCGGGACTGCTCTGCGGTGACGTCATAAGACCCTGTGGTGACGTCATAGGAGCCTGTGGTGACGTCACCGGAAGCTGTGCGTGTCTGCTGACCTTGTTGCTCGCCAGGCGTCGCTCCAGCATGTCGGCCACGTACCCAGAGAGCTTTGCGCGCAGCTCGGCGTGTTCGGCGTCCTCCAGGCACTGCAGCGCCTCCTGTAGGCAGCTCATGTAACCTGCCGCCATCTGGTGCCCGCCACAGGAATCATCTGTAAATTATACACGAGAGGAACGTTAACCTGATGAATAGAGCATACCCTAGACCGATTCCCTGTCCCAATGAAATATAGGACTGGTAACGCCTAGCTGGTTGTGACTTTGAACTTTCGCTGATTCCCCCTTATCTGCAGTGCAAGGATAGCCAGCCCAACATCTCTTAGAATTACGCTGGTTCCCGAGGTAACCGCTAGGGGGTTCGGCAGAGATATACTCGCTAAACTTTCATTAGAATATCTCGATGTAATCATATCATAAGTCATTATTTGTAAAAGTAACATAAAACGACAACTATACTTGCTGGCGTAAAGCCAAAACTGACCTGAAACCATGTAACCAAAAACGAAAAAGGTACATGGAAGACCGCGACAGAATTAAGCGAACTTGCCTAATAAAAAACAAAGAAAAAAAACCCCACAATTCACAAAAAAATGGCGGCCGTTACCTGGCCTATAATCTAGGCCAGGCTTCCAGGCTAAGGATACCCTAGACATATCTAGATGTGAATTGAGAGTTACTGGTCGTTCTGGTTATTAGGTGTGAGTAATCAGTAGAGGTTTAATTGTAGAATAGTTTTCACAAGATATTTATCGGTAATCGGTATCAAACTAAATCTCCTGATGTCAGGAATGCAATCAACGGGGTATTATGTGTTTCTCGGTATTTCCAAAACCGTGGTAGGTATTCATATCTCTCTTCTTACTGCCTACAGAACAAATAGTTCTGTGCTGCCACCTATTGTCAAACTGTGGTACTTGTCACAGCACCTGCAACACAATTTCATATTATTACATACCTATGCACTAGCTCAGTGTAAATACGTACTGCTGCTAGGGGTATAGTTATCGTACACAGAATGCACTGTACGCCGTGAATCGTTGTACTGGTGCCTTTGGATAGTGACAGACTGCACGCTTTGGATGACAGACTGCATCCTTTGACCCTCACTGGCACGCTTTGACTGACAGACTGCACGCTTTGAAAAAATAACGCAATCTGATTGGCCGAGAGGCCGACAACAGAATTCTAGGTGCAAGATTCAAAAATGGCTGATCGCTTCACTTCGCGAGTTCTGTGTCGTCGTACAGTAACCACGGAGCGAGTTCGTGCGAAAATACATCAAACATCGAGGTGGAATATGATAACGAATTACGTGATACACTTTAGATAGCTTAGATATGCGAGAAATATCAATTTTGATACGTTCACAGGCCGAGCGGGCTATTCGTCGATGTAAACAAATAGCGGAGACACTGCACCGCTCGAGTGTAGCTATCCAACGGGATGATCGAGCGTAACAGGGTGATCGAGCGGTAATTTATGCGGTGGTATAATGTATTCGCGCCTGCGCGGTGATCACTTCCTGTTGTCAACTTCCGGCATGTCTGCTAACGTACACATCATGTTTGAGAGTTGTGCCAAGTCACTTCGAAGTCAAATTACGGTCAGTTTTAGCGAATTAAGACCACTTAAGGTATATAATAATATGAAACCATAGTGATGGTGACAGTATGGGGTAGATTTACTCGTTGTTATGGAGAAATTCGTTCTGAACGAATTTCTCCGAAACAACGAGTAAATCTACCCCGTACTGTCACCATAACTATGGTTTCACATATTACACACAGTAAAATGAGTGAGATATTAAGAGTTGAGAGTCAAAGTGCAAGATAGGACCTAATAAGAATGTCTGAAGCCCATTCTATGACATTTCAGAAGCCATCTGTGATCCAAGAAAAAAATGGGCCTTCGTCATATTTTTTATGGTTTGGTGATGTGTAAGATGTATTACATTTTTGAGTGGCCTTCAAGGGAGTTGTTTTTTTCCTTTAATCTTTTGAAGACACTAAGAACCTTTTATCAATGTTCAGCAACTGGGTCGAACTGGTTTAGAAACGTTAAGATATTATTATATACCTATGCACTAAATCAGTGTAAATTGCTCCTAGGGGGCACAGCTATTATACACAGATTGCACTGTACGCCGTGAATCTTTGTACAGGTGCCTTTGGATACTGACAGACTGCACGCTTTGGCTGACAGACTGCATCCTTTGAGCCTTACTTGCACGCTTTGTTTGACAGACTGCACGGTTTAAAAAGTAACGCAATCTGATTGGTCGAGAGGCCGACAACAGAATTCTAGGCAAGATTTAAAAATGGCAGACCGCTTTACTTCGCGAGTTCCGTGGTGTCGTACAGAACCAACAGAACGAGTTAGGGTGCATATTTAGTGAATATCAAGGCATCTAACATAGGGCGTTCACCTGATACCGTTCAAATAGCTTAAATATGCGATATCGACTGATAACAACACTCGTCGCGAAGTTACGCTGACTCGTATAGATAGACCACATTCGTCTGACGTCAACATCTATTGAACCACGTTCCTGTGAGGTGGGGGAAGTCTTGATACAATATACAGATCTATAGAAGCACGTACCTGTGAGTTGGGGGCAGTCTTGATACAATATACAAATCTATAGAAGCACGTACCTGTGAGGTGGGGGCAGTCTTGATACAATATACAGATCTGTAGAAACATGTACCTGTGAGGTTGGGGGGGGGGTCTTGATACAATATACAGATCTATTGAACCACGTTCCTGTGAGGTGGGGGAAGTCTTTACACAATATACAGATCTATAGAAGCACGTTCCTGTGAGGTGGGGGCAGTCTTGATAAATAAACAGATCTACAGAAGCACGTACCTGTGAGGTGGGGGAAGTCTTTATAAAATATACAGATCTATTGAACCACGTTCCTGTGAGGCGGGGGAAGTCTTGATAAAATATACAGATCTATAGAAGCATGTACCTGTGAGGTGGGGGCAGTCTTGATACAATATACAGATCTATAGAAGCACGTACCTGTGAGGTGGGGGAAGTCTTCGTACAATATACAGATCTATGGAAGCACGTACCTGTGAGGTGTGAGGGGGGGGGGGGAGGAGTCCTGATACAATATACAGATCTACAGAAGCATGTGCCTGTGAGGTGGGAGAACTCTTCGTACAATATACAGATCTATGGAAGCACGTACCTGTGAGGTGGGGGGGGGGGGGGAGTCCTGATACAATATACAGATCTACAGAAGCATGTGCCTGTGAGGTGGGGGAAGTCTTTACACAATATACAGATCTATAGAAGCACGTACCTGTGAGGTGGGGGCAGTCTTCATACAATATACAGATCTACAGAAGCACGTACCTGTGAGGTGGGGGGAGGAGTCCTGGATGTGGTTTACGGCCTGCTCCAGTATCTCAGCTCTCTCCAGGCGAACTGTCGACGTCTGTCATAAGCATATTTTCATGTTAAAATTGAGAATAACCGATATGCCTGGGTTTCCTACTCTGAATTGAGGATAATTCTTAGATCATAGATAATTCAACTGGGACATTGGCCACATGGCGGGTCTGAGAAGCTACACTTGAAGGACTGATCGAGCTTCCTTCCGCGCTTACCAGAGGGCGCATCGGCAGCTTCCAGATGCCGCTTCTAGAAGATTTTATCCACCCTCATCCACCGATAAATATCTTTAATGCCCTCGGTATTTTTCTCATATTTCTCTCCCTCTGGTGGCCATTTTGTATTTAGATAAAATGCTTTCTCTCCACATTGTCATCAGAGTTTAATTACAACAAGTCGGTTCTAAATCCACCAAAAACAGACAAGCTGATTAAGGTATTAATATTTTATTATGGGGTTAGATTAAAATTGAGATTGGGGTGTGGAAAATTTCAGTATTATTTTGCAACGTTTCGTCCCATTTATGGGACTTCTTCAGGCAATTATTTGTTTTAATTACAACAAAAGGATGTGTATATGTTTGATCAATTCTATATGTTTGATCAATTCTACTCTTTGAAAATTACAGAAATATTTTTTATAGACTTGTTCTTACCGCATTATTGGCGTTGGGCACCAACATCCGCAGGTGATGAATACTCTCCGTGACCTTGGCACGTCTACGCCTTTCTATATGCTGCTTGGGCATCTGTGGCAACAAGCAAACTTCAAGTAGTATATGTACTTACATGGAACATCCTGACCATGCTGTACAAGCTACAAAACGAGATGATAATTTACGGTTAGGGCACGAAGCGTTTACGCTGAGTTTCGTACAAACAGTAAATCATTATCGAGTTTTGTGGATTGTACAAGCATGGTAGGTCGTTCTATATTTACTATATACCCGAAATTAATAAAAATTTCATTTCCTTTAAAACCTAATATTTTGATAAGGGTTTACGGAAGCGTTACGTATTTTCCCGCACGGAACAGTGTGCCGAACGGTATTTCTACGTCATATGGCGAAATACATATTTACAGAATATACGGCACGGGTATATAGTAAACAATAGGGCCTTACATGGAATTCACACGGTGGGATTCATGTACCTCACAGGGTTCAAAACCTAATGTATTCTGATCTTTTTTAGGACTAAATGTCGCGAACAATTGCAGGGGGAAAACATGTTTCAGGGAAATGGAACCCTACAATTTAAACGAAGAAATTGTGTTCGAGTACAGAATCTCAGCAGGATTTGTCTCAGACAAGCACCCTGTGAGTTACATGTATCCCATCGTGGGAATCCCGCCTTAGGGATGGTTTTAAATGATAACAAAGCACTATCGATTTTAGACTTGCACAAAAACAATCAAAATTCAGCATCCCATTTCTGAAAGCTAGGGTAGAAAGCCACTTGCTGAATCATATATTTAAAAGACAAAAGGATTACTTTCTTGGTAACGGTCTACATGAAAAATAACCCTCATCTCTCCAAGTGATATTTTTACACGGACCTATATAGATCCAAGTCAGAGATTTTTGATATCATAGAATTGAAAAAGACATGGTTCCAATTTGTTGAATGAATCCAGATAGTCGATCTTACTCATCAACTTTATATTAGGTAGTATCATTATGATCTCGCACCATTCTACAGTGAGAAGAGTGCCAAGTCCTTGTTATGTCATGAAAGCAATTTCCGTCTCACAAACACATGAATTTTGAATTATCCCATATTCTTACCTTGACGTTGGCGACGGGACTGTCCTGCCCACTGTCAGCTGTCCTTGTGAATTTCATTCCGAGAATAATATTTGTTTAATTGAATACATCCGCGTGTGTGAGTACTTAGTCTCTGTCTCCCTCTCTGTCTGTCTGTCTGTCTGTCTCTATCTCTGTCACTTCCTCTGTCTATCTCTCTGTCTCCTCTCTCTCTCTCTCTCTCTCTCTCTCTCTCTCTCTCTCTCTCTCTCTCTCTCTCTCTCTCTCTCTCTCTCTCTCTCTCTGATTGTTCACTGTCTTTCTCCCTGTCTCTCTATTTTCCCTCTCTGCCTGACCTTTCACTGTCTTTCTTCCTCTCTCTGTCTGTCTGTCTCTGTCTCTCTCTCTTCCTCTTCACTGTTTTTCTCCCTGTTTGTCTCTGTCTATTCCTCTTCACTGTCTTTCTGTCTGTCTGTCTCTCTCTCTTCCTCTTCACTGTCTTTCTCCCTGTCTGTCTTTCTCTCTCTCTTCCTCTTCACAGTCTTTCTCCCTGTTTCTCTCTGTGTTTCTCTCTACAACCTTTCTTCTTCACTGTCTCTCTCTGTCCTTCTCTCTGGGCTGATTTAGCCTGCTGTGGACGGCTTGTCGCTTTACATGAGTGTGTGTACGTACGGGTGAGCGTGCAGTAATCACCCCCTGAATCCAGTGTCTGACCCCAGCAAAAGTGTCCAGTCACCTCCCAGTCGATCCAGTCACCTCTCTCGTTGCCGAATGACGCCAGCCGTCCACAGGCGGTGCAGAAATACGGGCCCTGGGTCAGTCCGGAGCCACAGATGCCGTGAATGGGCTGTCAGGTGGGTGTTTAGGCGCGATGTGTGAAGGTGTGAGCTGTGCTAGGCGGCTGTGTCAGGTGTGAGGGGTGTTAGGCTGCCGTGTTGGGGTGCGATCTCAGTTGGCGCTCGACGCTCGTGTGGCAGGTGAAGCGAGTGTCATTTGTGAGTCTATCACACGTCAGAGTGACGTAAATATGACGTCACAGTTTGTCACTACACTTGTCGAGGAGGGGTATTTTGTAGACCTTCCACTGGAAGTTCGTTGTGTGACCTCTCGAAACTCTGGAAATGCTGATTTAAAAAAAGAAGTTTTTGATAAAATGTATGCGGGGTGGTATATTTTGTATTTCATTTGAGCAGATAAACAGCAAGCGAGAAATGCAGAGATTTCCGGAATCGTCAACAGAAAATGGCATGTGTGTGAGCTAATATTTCATATTTCAAATATCGGGGACAAGGCGAGGGGAGTCCTAGCATATTTCATATTTCACCTGATTATTTCTCCTGGCACGCTTGATTATCGGTGGGAGATATTCCTATTAAATGATAGCTCATACACACGCCATTTTGTGTTGGATATTCAGGAAATATTTGCGTTTCTCTCTCGGCGTGTCTTCGGCTTTTATGTGCAGAAGAAAATAGCTATACTTAGGGTCGGTCGGCTTGTATTTAATTATAACCGATGATTCTCATTATGCCCCAGTCACACTGGCGTAAATTTCGGCGTTTCTTCTACGTATTTATATTGGTGGGGAGTACGTATTAGCTACGGATTTGGAACGTATCTGTTGCGTTTCTTTAACGTTTTCGTACGCTTCTCAACGTTCATCAACGTTTCTTTACGCTTCTGTACGCATTGTGGCGTTTTCCGGCGCATTCCGACTTTCTTTTACGTATCTCCGCGTTTTGCGGCGTTTTACAACGCATTTGTAGATTTCAAAATGCGTAGAAGAACGTAGACGTGCGTACACGGAAAAACGCCATTTTTTACGCCAGTGTGACTGGGGCATTACTGGGAATGTCAGTAGCTCAAGAAATGCTCAGTTATCGATCTTCCTAGATTTTGATAAAACAGATTATTTGTAAGTGCGCCGTCTAGTCAGGATTTGTCAGTTACTTCAGTGCTCTGAATATGGTGTAGAATTTTCTATTTTTTTATCAACCTAATATAAGGTGTCCATAGAAAACACTTTTTTCTAAAGTATTTATTGACAAATACCGTGATCGCGCACGCGATGTTTTTCAGATACAGTCGAGAATAAAAAGATCAGCTAGTTATAGGGAGTGTGTATACATACACAATATTGACTGGTTTCAGATACAAGCGGCCGTATGCTCCGAGGAGTTGACGCGTAGTAATATCGGAGCGTATGCGAGGATATTGCATAGAGTCAACTCCGAAACCAGTCTGTATTGTAATTATTATCCACCCTTTCTGGACAAGTGACATGTCGATATCAGTTCGTTTTATTTATTCACTATTTTTGCATACGCACTATTTTTCCGTACGCGCCACTCGGAGCATTTTGATGTTAGGGAAGGGAACATGCATTTTATACATATGCAATTTTCTTACATCCGTTAGTTTTTCCGTTCAGCGCCGCCTAACGGTGCTTGGCTTATTAAGGGCGTCGCTCCGTCAAACACTGACTTGTGTGGCATTGTGTCGATGGGATCCCAAGCTTTTATACCTGGAGTGTGGGCGGTAGGTGTGAACGAAAGACTCTTGTTTTGTGCAAGATATGATAGCTTGGACAAACTACAGTAATGTAGTAAAGACTATAGGTTGTCTGAACTGGATAGTTGATAACTGTCTTGAATTTTCCAAAGATAAAGTTAATTATGCCTATATTGGCCAGGTTTTTGCCATTGTATATCTACAACTAGTGTGCATTGTAACGATTGTTTTGTGTTTTCCTAACCATATCTGAAGTATTACTGAAGCGATATGCATGTATAACACACTATATTGTAGCTGGAATAGCATAGAATACGATGCAGTCACCGTACCTTCTCTGGAGATAATTAGAACGGGTATTTTAAACATATAACACTCATATAATCAGTCCTCTCAAAGAATACGTTGCAAGGTGTATAGTTTGACTGGCTGCAGTTATTGCGTAACCAAGCAGATAGGGTGAGAAATCAGCCTGTATAAAAAGCTCTAATCAAAGGGATCGTCTTTTGTCTTGGTGTTTGTATACCACTCTCGCTGTGTGCATGTATGTGTAGGTGATGCTGGGGGTGGCGGTGGTGGGGCTGGAGAGGGTGGTCGTGGTACGGGTGGTGTTGGTGGAGGGGGCGAATTAAGGGTCAGATTTGTTTCGGGGTGATAGAGGGAGGGCTAGCCGTGAAGTGGCCAAGACAAACTCATCTCGAATAAATGCCGATATAGTAACGTGAATACAAAAAAGCATTATATGCATTTACATTAAAGGTGAGTTTATTAGGAATGGTTCAATATTTGTACACTTAGCGGTCTACCATCATGCCTTTTTCATATACGATTACATAGACAATCATCGATGTCTTTGTGGACAAGCGGCCGTAAACCACGAGAGACCGACGCGTAGTAATACATGGGCGTCAGCAATTGAATCATGTCACAACTATAATATGAAACGGCTTGTGCTATCATGATACATAGCAACATGAATGTATACGTATCAGCTAAAATACGTTAAAAAAATCATAAATAATCAATATCTGAACCAAAAAATCATAGAGAAAATTGATAAATAACATTATGAGACTAAATATTCGCAAAGTAAAGAATTTTCTAAGAGTTTGAATTTTTTATCATTTTGATTATCACTTCGACATCGTATATTTTCTTCTCTATATATTAAGCATACACCTCACAGTTTCTGGAGATTTATTGATGTACAGTAAAACCCCTCTTCTGGGACACCCCGCTTAAGGCGAATTTCACAAGGAAGGCATATCCATCTACAACCTCTATTATCTATTTATTTTTAATTTTTTGTACATTTATATTAATTTATATTGTATAATTTATATGTATTTGCTTTATTAATAAACCTTTTAAACTAATAACCATCGTTTCCTTCATTTATGTAGTTATTCTCTATTGTATAACCACTGGCATACTGAAAACCCCGCTTAAGGGGACACCCCGCTTAAGGGGACACTTGGCCCGGAACGGAAGGTGTCACCTTAAGAGGGGTTTTACTGTATATTTCTTTTCATCAATAAAAATAATGTTCGTCATATACAAGACTGAGAACACGAGGTTTTTAATGATTGCTTTATTATTGACTTCTATCACCACCAGACAGGTTGCTACACATAACAATCCTGTTGTGGTGCTATCCAACACTATCTCAGAAGTAACTACACCAACAAAGTTATCTGTTTTTAGTAGAATCAACCTGAAGAGTGCGTCAACATAAACGGGAACAACACAACATGATCCTAACACTTAATCATATCACAGTATAATGCGATTTGTCTTATTGCACTCACTTTTAGTAAATGAAATCATGATGCAAATTAATGCAGTCTTGTACAGATTCCCTGTAATGGGACCTTTGTTCTTTGTGAAAGTGGGTTGCTTTAGTGGCTTCAGAGCACGGTACTGCAACGTAGAGTTCCTAGATTAGATAAAGATTCCTACATTTTTATCATACTAGACTCTGCCAGAGGGGTACTCAAAGCTTAAGGATTTTGAAGATACTATATAAGTTATAGTCATTAGTTTAGCACCTATTGCAGTTCTCCTCAAACGGCTATCGGGTATTTATATAAAGACATAAACATAATCATTGAATGATAACTATGTATTTTGCTTCTTAATCCTATTCAATTATTCGACCAGATTAAAGTTGTTTCTCTATCAAGGCTAAAACAATGTGGCCAATATCAATAACCCTGTATTGAGCCTGTGTACCTTTCCTAGGATTACATCATAAACTTTAGGTTTGAGAAATTGTTCGGAGTAATTGGAAGAGCAGAGAAATGCGTTACATTACAACTAGCCTGAAACTACACTGAGCTTCAAAAGTAGAGATCACTAAATTTACTTAGTGAAAGTCTTTGACAACTGAAGAGCACCACTGCATACCAGTATTACCAGCCTTTATCTCAACCCTGGTATTTTCCCCCATAGACTTAACATTGGGAACTTGTATCCAACGCCCATCGCGTATTTAGAAAAAAATACCCAATGGGGGATTATGTCACAAAGATTAGCCTATTAGTCAATGTGAAGGGTGAGATAAATTCAGAAACCTTTCCAAGTATAGGGTCAGAGCTCGATCCCATCTCTTTTGAATCGCTAAATAATGCACATGGCTTTGCCTTGTGGATTACCACGTGATTCATATTCGATAGGATACAAGCTCTTACCGTAAACTTTCATAGGTTTCCTCTATAATTCATGAGGATTTATTTTTTATGTCAAATGTACGCATGTCTTTGCTGAACTCGAGTCATTCATCTCTGCTGTTTCAACTCAACAAAACTATAAGTAACCAGGGTATCCAGAACTTTCTCATGAAGTTATACATATGTATACATATTGCTCATGAAATTAGTTGATCATAACTATATCTATTTCGTCTGCTTTATTGACTTTCTGATTAGTTGAGCATTGTCCATCGGATTATTTTCTAACAAGTGTCCTACTGACTCAAAAGGACGGTGGGTGGGGAATTTATTCAATAAACCAAATATTTCACGGAAAGTATTCTAAGCAGAGAATGTCGTAGAGATTAATGGGATACAGCTGACAACTACAGACACATCAGCATATCTATGCCTATTATAAGTACTTTGCTGCATATTGTAATATTATCTCACCCCTGGTACAAGTCTAGCCATAGGAATAACATTAAAAGACAACTCAACGACCACCTCAGCAAAGTGACGATACTACGCCATGGTCGCGATGGAGTGAATGCGAGATGACATCATATGCGATTGCCCAATCAGCGGCCAGGATTTCAGAGAGAAGACAAGACATCAACATGGAGATATTAACATTGCTAACTGGATTTTCAAAGTAACTTGAATTGTTCTGATATTGCAATGCTATACTATTGTCCATGAAAGGGGTGAGATAAATCCAGAACCACATTCAAATCTTGGAATAAACAACACTCCACTCATTTGGATGAACCATTATTGTCACTCAGCTTCACCTTGATGACAATTGCGGAGTATCCAAACTCGTAGAGTATTCTTTATTATGATTCCCGATGCAGTTCTATATAATTACACTGATGAATAGAACGCATCCCTTCCATTCACTTTCAGTATACAGAACTATTTACCATAATTTTCAACATTATACATTCCATGCTCAGAAAGCAAGACAAACTACTCTAATTGAGATCTGTTTCAAACAACATTGACTCTCCGAAATAACAGTATGAAAATATGCATTATTCATTGATTTTGTGAATTAGATGTATGTAACAGCAACCGAGATCACCAGACAGTTTCAGAGAATAGACAACGACATTGTGGCCCCTTGCATTATATAATATAGACAGAACAATGAACAAGAAAAAGCTCCATAGTATTTGCGAATGGAAAACAAATTGACATCAAACAAAGACAACAATATACAAATATAGAAAGTATATAAGCCTAACGTTGTTATTGGTATTGAGAACTTATGGTGATGTTAACAGATGATATATCTTGCTGGATGGAGATTAATCATATATTGTAATAGAGACTCTTTTATCATTGTAGGACCTCGATTTGGGATATGGATCTAGGTCACTGATAACACTATTGACAAAATTCATGACCAACCGGCACATAGCTATTCTAGCATGGGCACCGCCATCAGCCCCCGATGCCAAATGTGTTGTGTCCCCATGTGCTTTGAATTGTGTATGGAGGGAACAGACCTCGACTGGTGGTGCCATCTTACAGGCCATATGGGAACTCCCCATGGGCCCCTAGCGGATTAGCAATGAAGCAGGTAAGGCCTTGTGCTGTATGATGTCTGACATGTGGGATGGGTTAAGACACAGCTATAGAGGAGCTTCCATTGGCTGATCTTCTTTTTAATGAACAAATTTGTCAAAAATAGGACTTTTGGTGTAATATCGATCAATGGAAACTAGCCATGCAGAAAATACTGACTGATTTCAGTAAAAAGAACAACAAGATTTGGCACCACTGCCTAACAATCTGGTTGACTTTTTCGCCGATGAAATGGGTCAGGGCTGCGATAAATAGGTTGATAGCAAAGAAGTTCGTGAATAGAAACTAACCACCAATCATCAATTGTCACCCATAAAGTGCCCTGGCACACAACCGACAGATTTTTTTAGAATAAGGTTAACAAAAATCGTTACGATCCTTGTCGGCCAATGGAATACCCCTTTATTTTCATTACTTTACTTACGAATATGTGCTCAAATCAGGTCATTTTATATTATGTTCTCCTAATAGAAAAATGACGAAAGACAGTGCTTTCAGCTGGTTCTTCAGTTACAATTTTAATGCTGTCAGAGTTGAATAACCTGACCTACATATATTTAAAAAAAAAAACTTTTAGTTTTCCCTACACCCTCAGGGGAACAGGGATACATAAAATAACTGGGATAAGCTTTTTAAGCAGTGACCTACATATTCTATTTATTTGACACAGATCCTGTTTTCTCACCTAATAGAAAATATATTGATTAATCTTATACAAAAAGTGTGTTTACTTATGTGCTTATAATAAAAATATGAATTCAGGAGGTAGTGCCAGTCAATGATATAAATCCACATGAAATGTCATTCAACAAGAAATTGATAGGATTAGATATCTTAAAAGTCATAAATTACTCCTTTAAGTACCCATAGTGTTCACATACGGCGGGAGAATATTTATTTTTCATGGCTCAGTTACATTAGATGATGTTCTGGTTTAATCTTACTTCTTGGGAATAGAGTACTGTATGGGTGCAATGTAGCATACTATTATCTCATAACATTATTATTTTCCCTAGGCCTAACGTTAGGAACTCATACTCCACGGCCGTGAAGATAGTGTATCTCATACTCAATGGCTATTTGTGTGAGTTTTTATTAATTGATAATGTTTCTGATCATGTATACGGGGTGAGATAAAATCAGAAACCCACTCAATGACAATAACTTAGTCCCCACTCCACCTCCTTTGGCCGCGACGTTTTTCACTCAGCTTCGCTTTGGGAATTACTCCGCGGGCAAACTCGGTTGAATACTGACCAAGTTATTTCCATCTCATGCGTTTCCTTCTAATATAACAACACACTGGGTGAAAATGTAGAGATTCAAGACACTATATGGGAAACAACGCCTCTTTTCAACTGTGAAAAATAGTAGGGTATGACGATTAAAGTTTTAGGTCAGGAAGGATGCAAGCCAAGCTTCTCATATCACTACCTACACTGTCTTCTACCAACTACGAGAGCTATGTACCTCAGTTCGATGTGTGGGCTGTGCGGATGAATGTCTCACCTGGAATTTTGCACAGATTTTCACAGTCGCAGCTTGAGGCTAGGACCTTCAGAATTCACATCATTTTTATATCTACATTTTTTTGTGAACTCTTCATGAAGAATTCTATAACTGTACCATTATATTCAAGCAATAATCACTAGTTTGTCTATGCCTACCCCTGCTCTACATCCATTTCTACAGGTACATCAATGCTGGGAGGTCTCAGTATGGCATAATATGTATGGACAACATTCTATCACAACTTATACTTGGTAACATCTACATGAGCTATAGAAATAACATTTAATGACCATAGAAGGAAGTTCAGATGAGCAAGATACCACTTTCTAAAGTCAGGAGCTTACAGTTTCCTAACATCAAACTTAGAATAAAATAGGACAACGGCAACTGGCCATTAGGCATCATTTGTTGGTTAAGGTAATGACTGGTACATATATAAGTATGTTGTGTATGTGGATGAAATGTAGGTATGTGCTTTTCTCAATGGCAAAGGCCATACCTTTTGGGTCTTTTTTTACAGTTTTACGGTGTTTCTCACAAATCCAGATGATTATATACATTAACGACTCAACCCACTCACAGCAAGGTGTTGGCCCAACTGGTTAATGTCTGTATGAAACATATAATCGTGGTTCAAACTTATGGGGCGTTTCCACCTGCCAATTATGACCACCTATAATGGAATTTCGCACCACAGGCCGATTATGTGACACATTGCCCGCAATAATCATCAGGTGGAAATTTCGCAATATCCTTGAATTCCCTTGAATATTGCTACGCCTCAACTACGCGGAGAATACGATCAAGCACGTCAACATCATAATAATATTGTGTACGTGTTCCTAACCGATTGGGCCAAAAAACCCAGCTTTTATCTCACCCCGATATTCTCTCCATGGGCTAATGTTGTTAGGTACTCATACTCCACGGCCGTGCAGGTAGTGTGTCCAATACTCAATGGCTAATGAGGTGAGTCATTTCATTAATAAATGATGTTATACGGGGTGAGATAAAATCAGAAACCCACTTGATGAAACAGATTGATCCACACTCCACCTCGTTTGACAGCTGCGTAATTCTCACAGCTGCGCTTCGTGAGTTACTCCGGAGTCAAACTCGGTGGAATATGGACCAAGTTATTTTCCTATTTTGAGTTTCCTTCAAAATATACTTCCTGTGGGGACAATTAGCGGTGACAGAGCTGTACTGGTTCATTCTATAAGGAGAGACACCAATACCACACACATACAAGTCATCACGTATTTTGCTTATGAAACGGAAAGTCACCTTTACCTTATCAACAATGAATATCATTTGTGAAAGTATCGATTCAAACAAGCCTTGTCCGTCTAATCTATATTCTCTGAAAAGATACCTGGCATTTTCCTGTAAATCTTATTTAAAGGCTTGGACATTTTTCCTAGAAATGTCAAGCATGCGTCTGGTCCTACTGTTTACAAAACATAACCTGTCATCTTTTTCCCTTCCTGGGTGCCCTACATGAATGACATGACAACCGATGTAGTTTCTGAACCATCCTAATTATGTCACTGTAATTAGATTATCTAAATTACTGTCAATCAAAGACATTTCATCTCCTATGGCAACGACCTTTGCATGAGACGTACCCTTTCTATATAAGGCTAATTCATATCTATAGTCGCATTTTAAATGACACCTAGACTGAAATCCAGTCAATTATTCTAAATTACGAACTTACAGTTCACATATGAATAGAGCTTTTGAATAAAGCTGTGATTTAGTCATGCAGTTCCTCCTAGCCCCTTTTTTCTAAAAATTCCTAATACGATGAGAGATATTCTAACTATACATTAATAGTACCATTCACAGAAGAATATAATGTCTTGGACAAAAAAGTCTGCTAGTGTTTGGTGACAGATTCAGTTCCATTTTATAGACTTTGCATTTCTTCCTCTATCATGTTATCATTTAGAATTACCCTGGCATCACAGTCCAGCATTCTGGTTTGCCTTTATCAACTGACCTACCACTGAGGATCTATGTTCAATCTGTCTACTGTGCTTCTCTCTAGGTCTACCTTCAAGGTGTTGTCTCTCTCTCTACCTTTACCTGCTTCTTCATCAGATCTAGCTTTTTAAGGCACAGCAGCACAGGAATTCAATGGGGAAGTTTCCACTTAGCCAATTTATTATACACCTGTGCACAGCATTCTTATGCTTACTGAACTCTGCTCTCACAAGGCATATCTCCATTGGCCGGCGGAAACGGTGTACATTTCTAATAACCAATTTACATTTGGCGTCAGCAGTGCTAACGCTCCGTCGGTGGTGCCTCACTGTAGATCGGTGACGGCCAATGTAAATGGGCTTTTATGAGAACTCAAAAACTCTGCACCGTTTTTGTCAGCCAATGGAAAAAGGCCTATTTGAGCGTATTAATTGTGTAGGTCTAGTTTGTATGCTGCTATATTACTCGTTTCTTATACTACAGCAGTCTGTTCATCGTATACTGGGGTCGTTGAATAACTTGGACGAACGAAGATTTATGCTACTACAATGTCTCTTTCGATAGTCTCGTTTAATAAATTTTAATTATTGTCCCACACGATTGTTGGACCAATGCAGTGATTATAGGCCCTCGTATGTATATAGAGTCCTCCAGTCTGTCTTACAACCTGTTTTTTCATAGCCAACGACAATTTCGACCGAACGAGACTAATAATTCATAATAGTTTCCTTAGGGGTTATACAATGAGACCAAATAACGGTCGTCCATATTGTCGTGTATTTTTTTCAAAAGGTTGTCCCCATTCTCTTCACGGACGACAATGAATTATTCAACGATCCCTGGTTTGCATGCCAAAGCTATACTCATCAAGTGGCCATCTGCTGTAATTTCTTATCAAGAATCAACATGTGAAGGTGTATAATAAAAGCAAAACCGACCTGGCGTTTTTTCTAACAATTGTTACTCTCTTCCTGATTCATAAATACATCCCTCCAGCCTAACGGTATCAGGGCAAGTATTCACCGATACAGGAGTTCCTAACAACCATCAGGTTAAACGCCAAGTCTGTTTTCCTACTGTACTACTTCAGGTAAGTGATGTCAACAGCCAATGCTGTGTACAGTGAATTCAACACTGGAAATGTGAAAAGCACTACAAATAATGATAAACCCTCAAAGCTCGTTCCCATTGGCCGACAAAAACAACGGAGATTTGTTTAGTTCCCCTAAGGCCTGTTTCCATTGGACGATTTCCCGTCACTGATCTACAGTCAGGAACCACTGGTCAACAGACTTTTGGCACTGCTGACCCAATATCGGGCAATGGAAACGACCCAGCGCGTGAAATGACCCACAACTTTTTCTGCTTAGATCATGCAATGTGGCACCACCCACCACTGAGTGAAAGCTTGGTCATTGAGTGAAATCTACTACCCTTCTATACCCACGTACAGTCAGTGGCACCACTGACAGACTTTCTGGGTAACTCAAAAGAGCTACACCTTTTTCGTCGGCCAATGGAAACAGACCTTATTAAAAGCCCATTTCCATGGCCGTCACCGATTTACAGTCAGGAACGACCATCGGAGCTTGCCTAGCACTGCTGAGGCAAATTTGATCAATGGAAGTAGACGTTAAGGGGAACTAAAAAAATGTCTTCCATTTTTGTCGGTCAATGGAAACGGGCTTTATACTTTACATCTTATCTCCAAGTAACTGCAGCGCAAGTTGAACATCACTTACCGAAAACAATTCAGTTAGTACTCATTTGGTAAAGTGGGAACTGAGCAATTCCTAACGATCCCTTCATCCTCTCAATTTTTGCTTGTTTGCATTTTAATATTCATCGGTAATCTGTTCAAACTAATCAGCATTTCCTCAAGGCAAGTGATACACGTTTCAGATAGACTTTAGATATAGTGGCAAGAACTAATGGTGCTAGCGAGGACATGGATTTCAAACTCATTATAAGCTCAACGTTCATGACAGAGAAACAGACGTATTTCCATCACAATACAATCAATTGGTCCGCATTGAAAATGAGAGAAGACTATGAACTACTGCTCGATTAACTTCTGAGATGACTATACGTTGAACTTCCTAATTCTTGCAGTATAAGCTACCCTTGCACTGTTTTCTGACATACATGCATCCTTGGACATTGTGTAATCTGGATGCATAACACCAGACCACTAATTGGACCCATAGGTTCACCGTATAAGTTCTTTATTTCTAGATGAGTTTCACTTGCAATTAAGTGCTCATTTGTGAACTTGAACACAAATATCAATGTCTTTAGTGCTTTGTTTTTTGGTGTTTTAGGTCGGTAGTCAACATGTTTATAACACCATTGTGCATCGGGAAATCTCCTAACATGTGCTTGTTTCAAAACATCACCCTTGTGTAACATGTTCATGAACTTGTGTCATCTTCTACCCTTCATATGTACCGCTCATACTTTGACCCACAATAATCAACTCATCCTTTTGGCTTGTTGACCCGCCCCTTGCACACATACTTTCCCGAATGTCTTCTCTAACTCCAAACATCCCGAACTCCTTCAATAAAGGGTCATCTTTATAACAACATAATTAGTATCAGTATCATCATTATTACTATGTGAGTAGATGCTAGTGAACACTTCATTGTTATTGGTTTTGTGACTCTTGGCAGGCACTGTAGAAGGGGTTGGTTGGTGCTATGGTTGGCCCTCTGGCCCAGGGATCAGGAGACTGACGTGAGTGTTGAGTATACGAAGGCTCCCAGTTGCCCTCCCCTTGCTGCCAGGCCGACTGCTGCCCCTGGGAACTCCCCTCATATTGTGGTTGCCAAGGATCACTCTTGTCCTGAGACGTCCAAGGATTGGAAGACGTTGAGCTCTCGGTGGACTGCCTTCTGGGGGGCGGGGGGCGTTCCGGCCGCTCCCCTTCCGTTGATTGACGTCTCGGGGGCTGGCGTGGGCGTGGCGGACGCTCAGATGATTGACGTCTCGTCATGGGTGGGTTACGCCCCCTTCCACTGGGCCGCTGCTCCCGGACCTCCTTATCCACGGGCGGGTGCTGGGGCGTCCACGGAGAGGACGCGTTGGTGTTGCTCACAACTGGAGGCCACTGGCCACCGTCGGCATCTCTCGGCACGTTCCCGTTGGTGCCGCCCAAGTTCGGAACAGGTCCCGTGAGGTTTGTGGAGCCGAAGTCGTAGTCGTCCACGCCTTGGTCGTAGCCGTAGCCGTCGGACATGACGATGCTGCTACCTGAGGTGGGCTTGGCTGGTTTGATGATCATGTTCTCCTTGGGTAGCGTTGTGGTGACTACTTCTGAGGTTTCCGCCTTTTTCTTCTCTTTGACGCTGTGCCACATGCTGTAGCTGAAGTAGAGTATGAGACCTGGCGAGAAAACAGTACATGGATCAGTCATAGGGGTGAACAATCAGAATATTTTCGTTCATTTTAAATTCCCACTGTGGTGAGGGAAAGTATAGGTTGGAAAAGATTCAGTCACAGGGGCGAGTCAGATTTTCTTTTCTTTTCTTTTTTAAATTTTTGTAGATTCTTTTTGTGATTTCCATGATGTTTCTGTAACATCACCTCTATCATGCGCGGTCCTAAAAATCAAGCGGATTTTCATACATAAAGTTACGTTTCATGCTCCAAAGATTTGTTAAAGTAAATACTCTATACATACTTGTATTATGTATTGAAAGTATGAGTTCATATCTATGTTTTCATTTTCTCTTTTAAAAATATTAGTCGGTTTCCACTCATGTTCTGTATCCTGAAAACTTTTCTGATTCTGAGTTATGTTGTTACATTAGATAGAGCTATTACTTTCGGTTTCCTTGAATCATTCTACTTTGCATTTTTATCATCCTCTACACCCAAAGGTAAAAGATTTTTATTGTAATCAATCAGTTCTAAAGACCTATCGGTGGTTCCTGACTGTAGATCGGTGACGCAAAATCACTCAATGAAAACAGGGGTACTCATAAACTCTCCGCCGTTTTCGCCGGCCTGTGGAAAGGGGCTTTGAGAGGTACTCACCAAGAAGAATCCACACCCCGAGTCGAGCCCAGGTGAGCGCGGGCAGTTTGAGCATCAAGTAAATGTTGATGAATATGGCGGCAGAGGGTAAGAAGGGCACAGCTGGCGCCATGAAGTCAATCCGCTTCCTGTAAAATACAAAGTTCAATTTCTTACCGGGAAGTACACAGAATGTATTACCCATCTAATACGAGGTCTCCATAGGAAATTTTTAGAGCACCTGGATTTCGCTACCTTTTCCGGAAAAAATAATTTCATTCAAAATTAGATCAAATCATCACATACTTCAAAATAACTTCATCTAAAATTCATTCAATATGAATTATTCAGAATCCACTATGATCATCTCATTTACCATCAGAACTCACTGTCATAAAAGGTTTTGCATGATAAAAACACAGGAAAAAAGCGGACTACATACTGGTGTAAGTATGCAATTGTTGTAAACACTTGGCAGTGTAAGATCTACCTATGTAGAACTGTCTTTGAATAATAATAAAAGAAAATATCCAAAAAAAATGTATACACCTAATTACCACCATGCTTGACAGTGCTGTAGCTTTATGGCGTCACAAACCACATTACCCACAACACCCCTTATTCCGTCTCCATCACCACGCCACTACCGTCAACACACATCCACATTTACCATGTATTTTACCACCCACCCACCCTGTACTTCATCTTTACTCATCTCATCTCATTTTCTCTTTGTGTTCAATTTGTCTATTTCACTTAATCACCCATTAATATACAATTGTAATATTGTTTGAAATGATAAAATATTATTACCCAGCTCCACTCTCCTTCGTATTTTCAGCCAGGTTAGTAATATAATGAAAATAAAACAATTGAAAAAAAAACGAGATAAAAATAAAATGACATAATTTGGAATATATTATGACACCACATCGAAGCCCATCACTCACTTGTTCTGTGGTTGTCGGAGAATCAAGATGATGACGGCAAAGATTGCTGACAGGAAGATAAGTAGGAGCAGCACGGCCCACCACTCGGCGACCAGGAGGTGATCTCCGCCGAAGACGATGAGTAGACACACAGCCAGCTCGAGGATGCTCAACACGCCCACCAGGATGATCACCGTCTGAGCCGAGGCGTGCGACGGCATGCAGTCGTCACCGGGGAAGCCACATCGAAGCCACCACACCTGTAATGTCAGCAACACAGATCTTTGAATATTACATTGAGCACAAGATTTTTAGATATTATCATCAAGCACAAAAACATACTTGAAAGGTCAACTGAAGCCACCACATCTGTGATGTTAGCAACACACATTTTTGAATATCATCATTGAGCACAAGGTTTTTAGATATTACCATTGAGCACAAACCAACATTTGAAAGGTCAACTGAAGCCACCACACCTGCAGTGTCAGCAACACAGATTTTTTAATATCATCATTTAATAGGTCAACTGAAATCACGACATCTGTAGCGTCAGCAGCACAGCTTTTTGAATATCATCATTGAGTAAAAACCCACATTTGAACCGCAACTGAAGCTACCACACCTGCAGTGTCAGCAACACAGATTTTTTAATATCATCATCGAGTACAAAAACACATTTGAAAGGTCAACTGAAGCCACCACACCTGGAATGTGAGCAACACAGATTTTTGAATATCATCATTTAGTATAACCCACAATTGAAAGGTCAACTGAAGCCGCGACATCTGTAGCGTCAGCAACACAGATTTTTTAATATCATCATTGAGTAAAAACCCACATTTGAAAGTTCAACTGAAGCCACCACACCTGCAATGTCAGCAACACAGTTTCTTAAATATCAGCATCAAGTAAAAAGCCACATCTGAAAGGTCAACTGAAGCCACCACACCTGCAATGTCAGCAACACAGATTTTTTAATATCATCATTTAGTATAACCCACAATTGAAAGGTCAACTGAAGCCGCGACATCTGTAGCGTCAGCAGCACAGATTTTTAAATATTATCATTGAGCAGAAACCCACATTTGAAAGGTCAATTGAAGCCACCACACCTGTAATGGCAGCAACACAGATTTTTGAATATCATCATTGAGTAAAAGCCCATATCTGAATGCTTAACTGAAGCCACCACACCTGCAATGTCAGCAACACATATTTTCAAATACCATCATTGAGCACAATCCCACATTTGAAAGGTCAACTGAAGCTGCCATACCTGTAATGTCAGCAATATAGATTTCTGTTCACTGCTCCATTTCTGTACATAGTAAGGATTGGTACTTCCATGTATTGGGTTTGGGCTTAGGTTCGTTATGCTAAGTTATATCCATGTATTATGTATGTTGTTTATAAAAAAAAATACACAGGAGACTGTAAATACATCGTTTTACGTGAAATGGACGGGTAAATTTGTATGTACTGATTTATTGGATGTGGATTGTTCCAACAGTGGAAGATCTAACCTTGGTTAGAACCTTTCGTATAAAGAATAAACATTACCCACCCAATACGGATTCTCCATACTAAGCCAATGGAGCCTCCAGATAGCTACAGAGTAGAATACGGAAAGCCGTATTCTCCTAGGAGAATACGGCTTTTTCGGCCACCTGACTGGCATTATATGAACTAATTTATATAATCAATGCACAGCGCTTGGGTCGAATTTCTAATTATTTACAAGATTTTCTTCCTAGTAATTACTCTAAAGGTGAGTAATAAACACAACATTACCATGAATTCCATCTGAATGGCCGTATTCTCCTTGTAGTTGACACTATGTAATACTCCTCGCTATCGCTCAGAGTATCACAACGCGTCAACTACGCGGAGAATACGGCCATTCAGATCGAAATCATGGTAATGTTGTGTATAATTATAACAAAAACTTGACCCAATTAAAAATAAAAAAAATTGCTCACCTTAAAATGGCGACTGAGGAAGGCCATGCCACTCTCCACCTTGCCGCCCACAAAGGGCAGGCTGCCGTAGGACTTCTGGCCATCTCCGGACGCGTCGATCAGGTTCTCCCGGTCTTTGAGCTTGGACTTGGCCGGCGGTACCCCCATGATGCCCCCGGTCTCACTCTCTGCAGGAGACATGACGTCATCCGGACCCTCCTCAATGGGGTCCAGCTTGTGTGCCATGGGGATCTCGATCTCGTGAAGCGGGGTAGGCTGGTAGCGTAGGATGAACACGGAGATGACGACCAGGGTGTAGGCCAGTAACGTCCCTGTGAGGAATCACAAGTTTACATGCAATACATAGACAATAATCGATGGTTTTGTAGACAGGCAGCCGTAAACCACGAGAGGGCTAATGCATAGTAATACACGAGCATAAACATTGAGTAATTTACAGAGCCGCCTGTCTACAAAACCATCGTTTGTTGTATTCATTATAAATTTTCCCCAATGAAATAAACCCAGGAATTGCCATATCAAAGGTTATATCAATAAGGACTACATTTCTGAGTGCTAGCGAGTGTATTACGAGGTCAACCTCGAGTGGTTTACAGAGCCGCCTGTCCATATATCCATAGATTATTGCATTTATTATCCATCTTTTCGAATAGATTAAACCCACTTATTGTCATATGAAAGGGAATAACAATAGGGACTATTTCTTTGCTCTGCAGCACCCAGGGGCTATTTTCCCCGTATACCATGGTTTTGAGGCCGTATACCACAGATATGAATCCGTATACCACAGTTATGGTATCTGACAGGTTTTATACAATGGGTCATGGTTTACTGATTTCCTCATACATTTTCAATGGGGTCTTTGTATACGATGGATAATAAAACCAAAGCTATTATACAGCGGAGCTTTTATATGGAACCAATTACCTCCTGGACTTCGCAATATTGAGACGCATGATACCTTAAAATGGAGTTTGAAAAAAAAGTCAATTGAAGAGTTCATGATGAGATAATTACTTCCCTGGCTTCCTGGTCAGAATTTTCAGAAGTGATATAATATCTGTAGATTATCATTCAGAAGTTATATAATATCTGTAGATTATCACAGTATGTGCTAATGAGTAAGTCCCAGCTTGTCGTCTATAAGTGATGATAGTAAACATATTGATGAAAGTATAGATCAACAGTGATACTCGTGTATTTTGATGATGGGGCAGGTGGCTCATCGCCTACTATTTATTTTTCGTGATGTAGAACTGTCTATAGTGTTATGTTTATTTGTAAGGTATTATTATCACCCACCTCATCTCATCCATTTTTTGTGTTGAGGACAAGAACAACCTGTCTGACTGATGACAACTTTCTCCATAATTAAATTCACTGCATGAAACCCACCGTTTTATTCATATATACGCCATCACGGAAGTGCATGTATTGGCTGAATATTGACTTGTCTTCATTTATATATGCCCAGGCCTTATATACGACAGACACATCTTGGCTGTATTTCACACCTGGCATATATTAGAGAAAATACCCTCTGCCCCCGCCCCCTCCTGCCCCTTTGTGTTGGTAGAAGTACAGGTGTCCTCAGTAGGAAGCCCTCCCACTCCCCCCCCCCCCCACCCCCGCCACCTCCCCCCGCCCGCTCTCAGTGAAGCCCTGTTCACTGGACGCTTATATACGCCCACAGATGAGGTGTATACACACGGGGATTAAGACGACCTTGTAGACGCAAAATACTTACTTATATACGCCCGGCGCATTCATATATGTAAAATGATGGTTTTCATGCAGTGATTGTTGTTTCGTACCTCATGGGCCGAAGCAGCAGAACGGCTGAGGCCGAGCTTGGAGGCTATTGTAATAAGCCAGGAACCCAATAAAAGCTAATCCCCCCCCCCCCCCCCAAAAAAAAATTATTTAACCCCGTGTAAGCGTCCACCCCGCGTCAGCGCACACTTTGGCCCGGAACGGAAGGTGTCCGCTTACGCGGGGTTCTACTGTATCTCCTTTGCTTTAAGCTATGGACAAAAGCGAGGGAAATAGTACTGAATACGAATTAGTATATCATGATGTAATCGAACAAGACATAATGTCTACATTCTGAATATAAAAGAGCCAAGTTCATATCTAAGAAAAGAATAAGGAAAAAAATGTGTCTGTCTACATTCTGAAAATAAAAAAGCTAAGCTCATTTCGAAGAAAAATAAGGGGAAAAAAGATTTTGAATCGGATTACATGTTTTAGTATTAGTAGTAGTGAACCAACGTTTTGGCTGGTTGAGTCCTCTTCACTGTGGACACTTGTATTGAAGTAGGTTGGTGATTTATTACGGACCCTTATGTACTGAGGTAGGCTTGTGGGTCAGCAAGGACAAGCTTATATATTGAAGTAGGTCTGTGAGTCATTAAGGACGTCTATCACAGTATAATGTTGAAAATCCACAGTCACATGGATGGGAGGTTGCGGTTTGGACGTCTTAGATTCGCTATTTAAAATATCAGGGGTAACCGTGCTAGCTCTGATGTAGAGATCAATATCATCATAATTTTATAAAAGACCATATAGAAATTCTAAAAAGTATCTTTTTTTCAGATAGTAAACCCATGTCATTTTCCTAAAACTTTCACAGAATGCGGTTGATGTACAGTACGACACATTTTAGTTTAAAAAAATTCATTTTAATGAATTGAAGAAATCCATATCGTTCAATACATTTCCTATGTAAATTAAGCAAATGTAAATTGGTTTATTGGACAAACTGCTGAATTTACTCATTTAGAATTAGAATGAATCACAAGAAACCAGTTTTGACTTATGATTGATCATTCAAAAATCACCAGATGGCGCCACCGTGAACTATAGGATATTCCTTTAAAGATGCATAGGATGGTAGTAAGGAATGGTTACTGAGCTTGTTATATTACTTTTGGTGATAACATATCACCGAGGTACCGACAATAATGGGAATACAAAGATCTTTCATTCTGATATGGTGCATACTTTGGTAGAAAGACCTATTTTATTTCATTATTTATCTTATTTTATATTCCATTATCTATTTTGGATTTCCATTGCACATAAAAGAAAAACTTAAAGATTGCGGTCTGTAAAGGGGAGTGAAAAAGGGGAATTATATGGGCAATGGAGGATACATTGATTTGTTTACTCTCTATTGATTTTTCTCCTTTTCTCTTGTGTGTGTAAGGGTGCTTATTTTTTTCAGAATTTATTGTTTCCTTCTTATTATCCACCTAATACAAAATGTTCATAGAAAACACATAGGGATGTGTATCACTATACCAGGAGCAAAGATATATGTTCTATATTCCGGGTTCCAATAATGATCGAATACGAAAAATTAGTGCATATGAAAAAATAGTGTTTACTTAACTAGGGACTAATATCGGTACGCCACTTGTCAGGAGAAGGTGGATAAATACACAATAATGACTGGTTTTGTATACGAGTGGCCGTAATCTCCGAGTAGTTGACGCGTAGTAATTTCCGAGCGATTAGCGAGGATATTACGTCGTCAACTACGAGGCTTCTAAATAACTAACATTGAATGAACGTTCAAGAAACTTATTTCGAAGTACATGATGATTTGACCTCATTATAGACAGGACTATTTTTCCGGAATCTCCTGCAGGAGATTCTGACACGCCAGAATCTCTGGGTAGTTGTTTCCAGGTGCCCTATACATTTCCTATGGAGACTCCGTAATAGGTGGGTAATAATAACAATATAGACTGGTTTCTGGTTGTGGATGTATGCACCTTGGGGTTGACTCTACGCAATATCCTGCAACACTCGGATATTACGATGCGTCAAGTACTCGGAACATACGACCGCTTGTATCTGAAACCAGTCAATATTGTGTATCTCCCTTCCATCCTAATATAACCCACGGCTGGACCCCCCTTTTTGAAGATAGAGGTCTCACTCATGGAGTAGCGTGTGGAATGAGTGTTACGCCATGTGTGTATGGATCATATACATTCCCCCATGATATGTCACGCACACCCCTTCTCCCCACTGTGTACACAGCCGAGCAAATTGAATTTCCCTTGCTATCATAACAAAGCATCACGTGATTTCCCGCGAGACCTCGCCGCAGCTTCCGGTTAGAGCCCGGCCTATTAACGTCGGTGGCGCATCCTAGCGGTAAGCACGGGTACTGCCGTTGCCATGGTTACCAAGCAGGTGGATGCGGACGCCGGTCCCTGGTGATTACACGCATGCGCTCTCGGGAGTTTCTCTATAGACGAGTTGTTCTATTGTGTTATAAGGGGGAGGAGAAGGTCGGGGGATAATACAGGGAACTGGCCATATTTGGGAGGTGTGCCTGTTGGATATAGGACTGGGGATTTGTACCACTTAAGCTGGGAACTGAATCAACCTGGGTCGAATTAGTTGGTGATGAATTTGATTATTTTGTGCGCAGGTGGAAATACCTGGTGTTTACACTAGACGATAATAGGCGGCGATTCTCGAATTTCGCACAGCCTGACGTCTATCATTCGTAAACGGTTAGAAATCATCTATTATAAACGCCAAGCGTGTGGCGACTACAGATCGTCTGATTATGTCAGATTAGGCAATCTGACACCACCTGACGACTATTGGACATGCTTTGACGCATGCGACTATTTCAAGCAGACTTGAATTAGTCGTCTAGACAGGCGGCGATTCTGTGGATCTGCCGTCGCCACGTATTTAGCCTTCTAGTGTTAACGCCGAGATATGTGGTTTTTATGAGTGATACGTGAAGCCACCATAATTAGTTAAGTCAAGGGAAAGTGCACCTATGGTTCACAAATAGGTAAATTGGAATGTAACGTTATGGGTAAGTGATAGTTGTACCATGCAGACTTTCTCTATAGATGAGTTTCCCTTTTGTGGTGATAAAGGGGTGGAAAAGGTTGGGTGATAATACAGGGAGTTGGCGATGATTGGAGGTGTAGGATTCTCCAGAAGAAGCCAGTCTACGTACCAATGTGTACAGACCTGTCGAGGACACAAAGGAGAGTTCACCTACCGATAGACATCATCTCAACGAGGATCTGCAGACCGACGCAGAGGGCCATGAGGGAGGCGAGAAGACCCGTTATCACCGTGGTGACCAGCGGCGTGCCCGTTGTCGGGTGGATCTCACTCAGAAAACTGAAAAACAAACAGCATTTTCTGGGTTTTTTTATTCAGTGAACAAAGTTTACGACTACATCAAGATCGAAAAACATGACCGCACACTAAGGAAATACTCAATGTATGTATACTTTGTTATGAATGAAAAAAAAAATTAGAAAGAATTTTTTTATTTTTTTTAATTGAAAAGAATTAATTAAAAATCAATTCAAACAATTCTCACGCGAAGAGTAGGCCGTCGCGGGACATGGCGTAGATGACCCGGGGCATGGGCCACATGGAGCCGAGCAGACTGACGGTGAGCGCGCCCATAGCGCCCAGCGCCACCACGTACTTGGCGCCCGACAGACCGTTCTGCACGAACATGTCGATGAGCGCAGAGTCGCCCTCGATGTCCGTGTACGGCACCATCAGTGTCAGCACCAAACTGTGCAGGGACAGAAATACAGCAACATTTTAGAATTTATAGTCATTAACACATGCAGTATATTTGATAGTTACATACTGCTGCTCCCTATGCAGTACAAATTGTGTATTGAACCCTGTGCAGTATACACTGTTATACTGCACACATTGAAACATCAACAGTGTGTGGGCATTCACGCGGATATGTCTTCTATGCCAATAGATGTATACGTCTTGCGATTTCTATATTATATCATTTATCTGTTTTGTTTATATTTATTCTTTATTCATTTTGGATTTATTTTCCATGTATTTGCTTAGAGTTGGTTGGTTGGTTAAGAAACTTTCGATCTAATAATTTCCTTCATTTTTATAGGTATACTTTATACTATTACAAAATAACAAGTGACAGACTAAAAACCCTGCTTAAGGGGCAACCCCGCTTAAGGGGTACTTGGCCCGGAACGGATGGTGACCCCTCAAGCGGAGTATTACTGTATACGGTTAGATTTGATTAATTTTGGGTATATAATGAATATATAACGACCCAACATGCTTGTACATGCTACAACACTCGATGGGAATTGATGTTATTTACTGGGGCCTCGTTCTGTAGAATAAAAAAGTATTCCCCATCTCGTTTTGTAGTATGTACAGCATGGTAAGGTCTTCCTTTATGAATATTCTATTCTAAATAGATCTCTAATATTGATCTTTAAATCAAAAACTAGCACGGGATAGAAATAAACACTCTTAGTAAGAAACTCTATACAGTAGAATCCCGCATAAGCAGACACCCTCCGTTCCACGTCAAAGTGTCTGCTTATAAATTTGGTGTGACCGCTTACACGGGGTTAAAATACACATATAATGGAGGGAACCATTGTGAGCAAACATGTCCATTAACGCAGGGTGACCGCTTATGGCTGGGTATCCATTTAGTGGGGTTCTACTGCATTATTTTTGTATTAAAGGCATAGCCTACAATTCATGGAAGCGCCAAATAAATTTAAATTATCAGTCAAAACTGGTTCTTCGTGATTCATTCTAATTCTAAATGAGTAAATCTAACATTTTGTCTAGTTTATCCAATCTTAAAAGGTAAAATAGGCCAATTTACATTTGCTTGATTTACATGAAAAATATAATTTCATTGCTCAATACATACACTTAGATTGTATTGCCTTTTAAATCAGTTGGGTGGAATAAAATGATAAATATTTCGTGAATCAATGATTAGAAATTAGTATATTTTAATACCATACCATTATTTGCAATGATTGAAGGTGTGAAGTCGTGACGTGACAATATTTCATCTTTTGGAGAAAACCTTTTACACTTAGTATTACACAGATCCGGTAGTTATCAGAATGTGTGAATTCATAAAGCATTAGTAATACATAATAATTAAATCATCTTTTTAAAGACTTAAATGCTATGAATATCCTTTGTCGGTATCTTCACAAACCCATCACTTCATGGGAAATATTTCAGTCCTGAAGCTATCTCACAGGTAATGTTTGTCTGATCCAGAATTTCTACTGTCAAGGCTCTTTGAAGGAGCTTAAAACCTGTGTTTGGATTTGAAAGTGACACCCTTTAAGTTAGCCTTGGGTGGAATTGAGTCAGGGACACAAAGTGTTTGAAGTGCTTGGCGGTTCAATGAATAAGAGACCATCAGAGCGCATATTCAAATAAAGTCATGCCTCCTGGCACTAGTACCCTGCCAACCTAGGGAACCATCATTTCATGGAAAGAAAAGCAGGTAACAAATATAGAAATACAGATGGCGATTTTTAAATGTATATTGTATAAAATCTATATTTTAATCTTTTGATAATTAACTGCGACAGGCAACTAGGTGCCACAAAACAGGTAATTTGCAGGGTTCCGCGTTGTTATTCGATGGCAAACATGGGATATCTTCGTCGCAAAATGTTGGCTACCACCTATTCTGATTATTTTGTTTTCCTGACTTAGGAAATTTAGATTCCTGGTAATTAGAACTGGAAATAAAAAGTTGCCTTGTCTTTCCATATTTGTCCTCACATCTGGCTTCTTCCAGGAATTCATTCTGGGTCTCTCGCTATACAGCCTCCTTTTTATTGCTTCAGGTGATCAATGGTGGGACCTGCAAACTTACTGTCACGACATGCCTTGTAAAATTCAATTCCCATTGAGTTCTTTATATCATCCTACCCATCATATAAATTTCCATAGGTTTAACAGGGTGTGACTGTATGCCACGGTTATGCCATAAAATATGTATATTTCACAGGTGATATATGAAGTTACAAACATGTAAAGGGGTAGGATAAAATCTAAACGTCACTCAATTTCATATAACTGTTTATATGGTGTTCGTTGTCTTCTGCTACAGATATCACTCAGCTCTGCTTCGTAAAATCATTCTGCAAAGACAACTCATGCCATATTAACAGTCATATGAAATTTTATGACATTTCATGATAATATTAGAGTGCTTCTGTAAAGGTCATGTGGAAAAAATACATTCGAAGGAATTCATAATACATTGTGTTTAAAAATACTTCGGTATTACCGTTAAAGTCTGCAATGGGGTTTTGATCCATTCTTTCAACATCAGATATAAACAATTTAGTGATGGACACATTATGTTACACTGACCACCAGTGTTATACTGCGTTAGTTCTGGTCGGGTTAAATCCGGGGCCACCTTGACACAGTAGCTGTAAGTGTCTGTTACTCTCCTCCCAGAGTGTCTGTACTGCTTGGAGAGTGTGTCCATCTATACTCTCTAACCCAATTAACATTTTATTATTTCCTTTCGTGTTTATTTATAATAGATATAATGACATAATGCTAGGTTTCATTATCAATTTGTGAAGTTATGAATATTTCCAATTATGTGTTTCTGCTTTTAGAACCTACTTAGAACAAAAGTACTTGGTTCGAGACGCACCCCGCAGTTACCGCATAAGACTGAATCCAACCAACCTCTTAGTCAGAACAGAATGGAGATAGAGGTGGCGGCCAATCTAACACAGAGTATATTGGTAGTGCCACCTGTAGTTTCAAAAGTGCATGGTACCTTTTTATGAAATTTAGTTCATTTAGGTACGCATATGCACCATATTTCCATATGCGCTGGCTTTTGCAACCCAGAGCATACAGCATATTAAAAATATGGTATCTGCTGCACACTCATGGATTATGCGTCTCCGACATGGAGTTGGTGACCACCACCGACAGACTTTTAAGGACTCCCAAAATAATCGGTGCCATTTTCGTCAGCCAATAAAAATTAGCTTTAGGCCTGGCGTCCGCCTACTACAATAGAAATTTAGAATTACTGATATGACTCCGATACAAAAAGTAAATGTCAGAGAAATATCGGGAAGGTGCAAAATCGTAGACATATGTCTAGACATGCCAATCCACCACGCATGGTATGGGGTTTTTATCGGTGTCTAATCGCAGAAACGTGGTCAACTGCCCCGATATTAGGTGACCTTCCGACGCGATTTTGATTTGTCATCGGGAGGTGCATCGTAGACCATATCGGAGCCAAATCGTAGTAGGTGGATGCCGGGCCTTAGGGTGATACACACTCCCTATGTGTTTTCTAGGGACACTTTGTATTAGGCGGATGATACAGACTAGGAGCAATAGTATGTTTATCATTGATGAATGAGCATGCAATTATAATTGAATAACAATTGAAAGATGTAGGTTATATTCGGTCTATAGATCGTTTCTGTGACCCACTTACACCCAATCAACTTGTCGTTTCTGCAACTGCCTGGCTCTAGGATCCAAACATATCAAGCACCAGTGAATCTTAAGGTATTTTAGTCATGGGTGATTGGTCATGGTCAGCTGGGCATGCCTCTGAGACCCTGATACACTGGTACCCTGCTCCTTTCTCAATATCACAGTGACTAGCACACAAATAGTGAAAGGATAGTTTTCTGACAGTATGCTGGAAGTGTATATGGGACCACTCTAACCTTTAGGCAATGTATATATATCATGCGAGCACGCTCTGATAACAGTCAGACCCACCTGCAGGAGATGTAGGCAGTGAGACAGACGAACAGCGATACAATGATGGCCATTGGGATGGACCGACTTGGGTTCTTAGCTTCCTCGCCTGTCGTAGCGATGATGTCGAAGCCAATAAAGGCGTAGAAACAGGTGGCGGCTCCAGAGAACACCTGGAAGATTCACACCGAGAGGGATTGTCAGTACCATCCAGAAGTATTCACACCGAAACGTATTGTCAGTACCGTCAAGAAGTATTCACACCAAAACAGGTTGTCGGTACCGTCAAGAAGTTTTCATACCAAGAAGGATTGTCAGTACCGTCAAGAACTATTCACACCGAAACGCAGTATTAGTACCTTCAAGAAGTTTTCACACCGAACAGGATTGTCAGAACCGTCAAGAAATATTCGGCATTTCCAACTCAAATAATCATACATAATATCAATTTTAATAATTAATTACTTAAGATTTTTTTAATCAATATTGAACATTCACTATATAGATGGTTCTATTATAAAAAAACATGACATATCAGAATTATAATGAATGAACATCTTATAATAAGATACCAATTAGTTCTATGTGAAAAAAAATCAATTGCACCTATTGAGCGATACAATATACCTGAATTCGAAAGAAATAAGCATTTGTGGGATAATCAAGATATATACCAATACCATTGAATTTTATGGTATTCATGTAGGGTAACCAATCCTATGTCTATATAACTCGGTACTAGTGCAAGGTCACAAACCAAAGGTTTGAGAAAGATGTGCTTCAAATGATGAAATGTTTGACTGAGAGGAATCAAACTTTCAGGAAGGTTTCATTAAAGTATATGAGATGATAGAATGTTATACAATATTCATGCAGTAGTATATGTACATAACAGTTGTCAAAGGACAGTTTTGAGATAAGATTAGATCTTCTAGTTTTCAGGAGTGCTGCACATCTATGTATAGATAAAGATTAGAGAGATTAGAGGTATATATTTATATACACATATACATGGACCTAGGATTATGCTGTTTTGAGACAGTTTTGTTGATTTATATTTTTAACATGCATGTTATCGTATTTAAACCACGATAGCCTCAGGACAAATGCATCATACCTCAAAATATGATAAAGAGTAGATACTACAATTTTGTAATGAAATTCCATGACCTAAATGCTTTAAAATGTATGATTTTCATAGTAAATAATGACATGACAAGCTCTTTTTCACATGTATTGGTATGGTGATGTATTGTTTGTTTCTGGCATTGTCTGTTTACTGGTTTAAATTCTGTATAAATGTAATAGATAAGGCATTTAGTTTACTGTGTCACAAATCAATTTCTTATTTCTAATAACGATATGAAGGGCACAGGTTAAGAGTATTTAGTATTGTACAACGCAGAGAATATCTAGTGGAAGACCCCATATTGAATCAAACCTAACCTACCTTTTACAAAAAAAGGCTAAAGGATGGTTAACTGATACCTAGGCGTATTTGGTAGAAACACAATTTGATGATGATGTATGAACACATACTGCCATTCTCTGACTTTTCGTCAAACCTCCGTCGTAATCATTGGTATGAGAAATGAAAATATCTTGCTTTACAAAACCGTGCGCAAGTGACGACCTTGACACGGGTGTATTCGCAGGAGGATCAAGGTCATCATCAAGGTCATCTTCAAGGTCATTATCCATATTTAGATAAACAAATCTACACATCTTCAATCCAATAGACATTAACCAAACATCACTGTATACATGAAGTGAAATCCAGTTCCAATAAAATACGATACTATACTCCATATATATCAAATCTTACCCTATCAATATCCGTTCATTACCGAGTTAATCAAAATATTAGCAGAGAAAAGTTATTCATTGGATTACTGAGTACATAATCAACTATGTGACCTTGACCTTGACCGCCATGCGCCTATGGCCCGGTACCTGAGGTCACGTGCGCACGAGAGTAGAGCCGGCAGTGGCGCCGTGTGGTGGACTTACCCCGCTGGCTCCGTAGGGAGCAAATCCCTCGTGCCAGTTGGCCGAGTCCATGTAGAAGAAGCCGGCGAAGACGATGAACACCCACACCAGGAAGTTGATGATGTTGAGCACGTTGTTAAAGCGCACCGACTTCCTGACGCCTACCGCCAACACAATCGTCATGGCTATTCCAATGGCGCAGCCCAGGAAGTCTGGATACGTCTTACCTATGGAGGTCAAGTCACAGCGTTAGTGTCATAGACATAGTGTGGATACGTCTTTCATATAGAGGCCATCTCACAGTGATAGCATCACAGATATGGTGTGGATATGACTTACATATAGAGGCCAAGTCACAGTATCAGCGTCACATATATTGTGGATACATCTTACATATAGAGGCCAAGTCACAGTATCAGCATTACATACATATTGTGGATACGTCTTACCTATGGGGGCTGAGTCACAGTATCAGCATCATAGATATTGTGGATACAACTTACGGATCCAGGCATGTCACAGTATTAGGGTTGCATACATAGTGTGGATGTGACTTACCGATAGAGGCAAGTCATAGTATCAACATCACAGACATATTGTGGATACGACTTACCGATAGAGGCCAAGTCACAGTATCAGCATCACAGATATGGTGTCTTAGAGATAGAGGCCAGTCACAGTATCACCATCATATACATAGTGTGGAAACATTGTACCAATAGCAACTCACAGTATCAGCCTTGCATATATACATATTGTGGATACATTATACCGATAGGGACAACTCACATTATCAGCGTCGAATACATGGTGTGGATACGTCTTACTGATAGAGGCCAAGTCACACAATCAGCATCACAGACATAGTTAGGATACATCCTACCGATAGAGGCCAAGTCCTATTATCAGCATCACATGCATATTGTGGATACGTATTATATTACATATAGAGGCCACGTCACAGTATCAGCGTCGATTTCACCCTGACCTCCTTCCATTCTTCAGTATTTTTCAGTTTCTTGCCAATCTGTTTTGCTAGATATCCATTAACACACTTCTTTAACTGCGGGATCAGACCCTGTTGATCAACAAAGTGGGCGTGTTTGGCCACATAGGCCGCCTCATCCGTGCCAAATTTTCCCAGGTTTGTCTCTACTGTTGCCTTGTATAAGTTCGATAGAAAGGATTGCTATCCTTGGAAAGCAAACCATTCCTTTACCTGTGGTGTTTTTACCTTGGTTAACTGGCGTTCATCGGCAGTTTGTGTTGTTGTTTCTCCGTATATCTTTCGCCATCCAGTTCTTGTCTGTTCCCCTTTACTTTGCAGTTTAGGTTCAGGCTTTTCGCTGTTGCGGCTATTTCTCGCATAAAGTTGCAGCTATTTCCCACAAGGGATACTGGAACATAATCTCCTCGTCTGAATTGTAGGGTTCTTTTCCCCTGAGACAAGTTATTTTCCCTACGCCAATTGGCCCTAACCAGGTACAGAATCTCATGAGAGTTTTATTTTAAACACATTTAAAATTTACTGGGGCATTTCGGTGAGACAAATGGACCTATTGCGACTATATACCTGCCCTAGCCAATAGGAGGCCAGCAAGCATGATTACATGTTTGTAACATCCCTCACCTCAAGGGTACTTGAGTCCTAGGGTGATTGTTCAATGTGACTTTGTCTGAGATTATGTACCAGGTGTGTCCTTCCATGTGAGTCAAATTCGCCATTTTTCCTTGAGACTGATAAAAGCACTTCGCCATGAGAATTTCATACCAGCCGAGAATGTCTGAGACTAGGGGAAAGGTGTGAAGTACACCAGTCTGAGGTACGTGAGTTTCGCCGTGTGAATCCCACTTAACCCTTCATATCCTAAGCTCTTTAGGTGGTAGATCATCGTTACGGTAAACCTTTGCATAGTTCTCTTTTCCTCTAAGATTTTTCACGTTTCGATGAATCTCTCCATTCTGAGCTGAGAACCTTGATCTCATCATTATGGCTCTGGGACTCGTGTCTTTGTTTACCTGTTGTTGACGCAAGGGTCACAGTCGATAACAGGCTTCCAAGTCACTTGCAGTCGTTGGCCACCACCAACTGGCTTTCAGGGGGACTCAATTAATCTGTGCCAGTTATCATGTTCCCGCTGCACCTCACGATGCAACCGATGCATCAATGCAGATCTTTAGGTAGCATTCTTATATCTAAATATATAATACACTATAATTCAGTAGATATTACTGAGTTATGAATAGTGAGTTTTCCAATGAGCATAGAAAAACAAGATATTTTTTCCAGACACTAATAGCTCAGCTCCAAGTCAAACTATGAAATAATTGATTTAAGACACTTAGACTTGATCAAATGAGATCAGTGCACTTCTCATAGAGTGTTTTTTAGACTTTTGTTTAGGCTGGCCACAGCTCAGCTTACGAATCAGCTGGTTCTAATGCGAGACCAGTAATATTTCATACATGTCGTTCATTTTCCAGTTTAGTCTCAGCAAGGGCAAGATAATCTTAACAATCTTGACATATTTACAATCAAACGATCTATCCATCGCCATGTCAATACATCACGGAAAAATAGCCACATATCCAATTCATAATGGTATCAATAAAACATATCTGGGTTGATTTGCTATCACAAACAATGGGAGAAATACAGATGTTATATATATAGTACACAGATATGAGTGAAGATCTACTAGTTACTTGCATATCATTTCTTTTATCCCACCCCTAATATAAAATCTTATAGGCTTAACAATAAGATGTCACGCTGACTGGCATACGGAGTTTTATATGCCACTAATGGCATACAGAATTAGTTTAACGTAATATTCCAAAATCGAGGAGACAGGCTAGGATAAAATCAAAACCTGATTCGTTTTAATCTTGACCACATCCAGTTTTACGATAGTCTTGAAAAAAATAATGAATTGCTGATAGACTCACCAATGACCGTGCCCACGTGTTCCTCCAGGTGTGTACTCATGGTGTGGTTGATGAGGGCGTCGAAGCAGGCGCTGAGGGCCGAGGCGCCGGCCGCGCTGCCGATCATGTACTCCAGGATGAGGTTCCAGCCGATGAGGAAGGCCACGAACTCGCCCACCGCCACGTAGCTGTACATGTAGGCCGACCCGGTCGTCTTGGGCACCCGCACGCCGAACTCGCCATAACAGACACCTGTAGTGTAACAGAAAATAAACACATGAGACACCCAGCTCTTAACCCTAGAAGGACGGCTGCCTGGGGCTGAGCTAGTCCTATATTATAGGACGGTTGCAGGTGGCAGCTTGTTTGGATAGAGGACGGGCATATAATGGTTAAAACTGATAATTCAAGTTTCTAATCATGCATCTACATAATCATAGATATCTATCTCTTTTGAATAGAAATATTGAATATGAAGTTATATCTACATTTTCTAAAGATTTCATGAATATTGCTCTATCATTTCTTTGTTAAAACATTTTTGTTAATATTGTCTTGTTATGTTTTGTCCTGTATGAAATTTTTTTTTTTTTTTTTAAATGGGGAGAAGAAATAATATTCCATGGGTGAGATGTGACACATGTATTTCGAAAATCTGTAGAAACAGGGTAGATTAATTTACCAGTGCATGACAACCCTATATCATTTAGAAATGTATCTGTTTCTTTATGGCTGCTAAAATACCTGTGTGTATATATCCTGTACAAGTTGAAAATAAAATATTTTCCACAATAAAAAAAAAAAAAATAAAAAAATATTGGAACAGTGATGCATCAAGGCATCATGCATCTTTAGTGTGGTGATGCCTCCAGGCATCACGCGTCTTTAGAGCGGTGATGCCTTCAGACATCATGCGTCCTTAAAGGGTTAATATAATTGTCTTGTCCTGTCTGTCCTATGTACTAGTAAGTAGATACACGAATCTACCTAGAGTAAATTAATGTATATACTGTTATGCAAACTGCATGTAAGAGAGCCCGCCCCGGGTGAATGTATGTTGCTTCCGTGAATAAAAAACAAAACAAAAAAAACATCTCACCCGCTCTAATTAACTCTTTAAAGGCGGGGATCTGTGACAGATCCATGTTGTTTGAGACGGGTACCAGGGAGAGATATGACACTAGGGGACGAGGCTATTATTCTTCAAACACAGATTCGATTTGCTGATCACGTGATTTGACACTACAAACCTAATTTTATCATTTATTTTACATAATGATGTGGAATATTATATAGTATATTCATTGCAAGTTCTATCTTTATTGATCCATTATTTCTTGATAAAACAATAGTATCATAAATATTGTAAATGATGCCTTAATGCATCATTCGCCCTGTGCTGGGGACTGCCTCAGGGCATCATTCGCCTACTTAACTACTTACTAAATCTAATTAATAGACACCCCTCACCTAAACTCTCCCCAGCACTAAAGAGACACCCAATTCTTAACTTCTCACCAGCACTAAAGAGATACCCAATTCTTAACTTCTCACCAGCACTAAAGAGACACCCAATTCTTAACTTCTCACCAGATCTAAAGGGACACGCTTCTCTTCACCTCTAAAGAGACACTTCTCTCATAACTTCTCATCAGTTCTAAAGGGAAACTCCTTTCTTTACTTCTCCGTAGCTCTAAAGAGACACCCCTTTTATAACTTCTCACCAGTTCTAAAGAGACACCCTTCACCTAACTTCTCCTTAACTCTAAAAAGACAGCCCTCTCTTTGCTTCATCAGCTCTAAAGAGACACCCCTTATGTAACTCCTCTCTAGCTCTAACGAGACACCCCTTTCATTGCTTCTCACCAACTTTAAAGCATATGAACTCCTGGTTCCTCTGGCCTGCATTTTTTGCTGGCCACGATCGGCCGCTATCAGGTGCCTTGTTCCATATGTCCAACGCACACCGATATTAGTATACATGTATTCCGCTAGGAGTTTTTTACTGGGGGGTGAACTCTGGTGCCCGATGCCTAGAACTAAGAGCTGTGACCTTGACCCCTGGAATATTTACTTAGAGTGTCTAATTGAAGGTATGTGGTGTCTTTGAGGTGAATAAACGTGTACATAGTGATTATTTTGAGGAAAAATGGAATAGATAATCCTTTGAATGATGTTGCCCCTATTAAAACAAAGTATAGGCCTACTGTGCTCAACAGATAGTATAGATTGACTATTAGTATAGTCACAGGGTATTTCATTATGTTTACTTGAATGTGTAAACCATGGCTATTTCAATGAAACCTTATACAATTGGACTGGATTTTATGTCACATTTGGTTCCCTGAATAGCTCATGGTAAAACGATATTTTAGTTCAGCCAATAACTCTATTTTGGGCAGCATCTGTTGCCAAAACAATCACAGCCTACGAAGCCTCTGTCCCTCATAAAGTGACTTGAGTTTTTTGTCATTTGTAATTTGAATTATATTTTGGTCTAATTCTAATTAGCCTTTTGTTTATACATCATGACGTTTAGTAAAACCCAGTGTGATTCTAAAAACTTTCTAAAAATTAAGAAAAATTGATCAAGAAAAAACAATATCAAAACGCGTAGACAGTTATTTTCAGCTACGGTTGGACATCAATATATCCTATTTTTTCTAAAATATTAAATCAAGGCTGTCTTGATTAATGAAGAGAACTGTGCTGTACACAATTACGATATAAAGCCATTTTCCACTGGCCGACCATTCGCCACTGATCTGCAGTAAGGACCCACTGATCGATTTTTAGCGTATACCGATACCAGATCGGTGAATGGAAACAGGCATGCAGAGAAGTGTTCACCGATTTATTGTGCATAGATTATACAATAAAGCCTGTGACTAACAGCAGAATGATCATTGTGTTTGGAAGACAATTCTCTCGGAATCCGGCAGAAACTAGGCATACACAGTACCCTCACTGATCTTCAGATACCTACATGCAGTCGTTGGTCAACACCAACCAACGTTTAGGAGATCTCAATTGATATGTGTCGTTTCCGTCAGCCAGTGGAAAATGGCTTTATCCTAGGATAGGCCCTTTTTCATTGGCTGATTATTGTGCACTGATCTGCAGTCAGGAACCAGCAATGCAAGATCGGTGAATGGAAATGGACAGGCATTTGAAGTGGTGACCAACTAATTTGGCTCAAATTACACAATACCACCCACTGAATCAGTCGAGACTCGAAGAATTTCTATCAATGTGCGCATATGATACGCATTGAAAACATGATATCTACTGGACCCTCATAAATTATGTGTCACCGTTGCACAGTTGGTGACCTCCACCGACAGACTTTTAGTGGAACAAAACAGATATAGCCATTATTGGTGCATTCACCAGTGTATAATAAGTAAAAGTTACACCCTGCCAGCTTATTGGACAGAAGCCCCACATCCTGCCTCCCATGGTGTTGTTGTAAGACGGGGTGGTTACAGCCACGCCCTTTATTATCCATGGCATACAAAGTACCCATTCAGAATGTATTGGGCCCCAGTAAACCACAACTCATTGTTTAGCCCTTTATTATTATTATGATGCATAGCACCTGATACACACCCTAAAATACGTCACTGGTAATCCCAAATAAGTAGAATGTTATATAACAGTAATGATATTAAGTACAATAGAGTTTTACATAGGGTGAAAAATCACCCAAATATTTGCAATTATTTACATTTTGTAAATGATGCCTCAAGGCATCATAGCATACTACACCCGCGAATGTCTGCAGGCATCATGGCATTCTATGCCGGAGAATGCCTCCAGGCATCAAAGCGTAGCAAAAGCATTGTATATGGGAAAATAGTCCCTTTGTGCTATAGAACAGAAAAGTAGTCCTTATTGATATAACCTTTAATATGGAAATTCCTGGATTTAATTCATTGGGGAAAATGGATAATAAATACAACAAACGATGGTTTTGTAGACAGGCGACTCTGTAAATCACTCTATGTTTATGCTCGTGTATTACTACGCAGTATCCCTCTCGTGGTTTACGGCTGCCAGTCCACAAAACCATCGATTATTCTCTATGTATTGCATGTAAACTTGTGATTCTTCACAGGGACGTTACTGGCCTACACCCTGGTGGTGATCTCCGTGTTCATCCCACGCTACCAGTCTACCCCGCTTCACGAGATCGAGATCCCCATGGCACACAAGTTGGTATATGCTCGTGTATTACTACACGTTAGTCCTCTCGTGGTTTACGGCTGCCAGTCTACAAAACCATCGATTATTCTCTATGTATTGCATGTAAACTTGTGATTCTTTACAGGGACGTTACTGGCCTACACCCTGGTCGTCATCTCTGTGTTCATCCTACGCTACCAGCCTACCCCGCTTCACGAGATCGAGATCCCCATGGCACACAAGCTGGTATACGGCATATAGCCTATGAGCCATGGGGGCCGCCATGACGCCCCCCGAGTAGGTGTTCTTCACTATTGGAGGTGAAAAAGTAGGTGTTCTTCACTAAAGGAGGTGCAAAAGAAGTGAGTGATAATTGGGAAATGTCACAACTTTAGCCTTGCTCACATATTTATATAGAGTGTTCCATATGGAAAATATCATGTCTTGGGTTTAATCATTATGTCATCCTGCTTTGGGATGGGTGTAGAGAGTCAAGGGAACCATAGTAAAACATTGAAAGGCAGTTGAATTTGGTAAGAACAAAGAGCCAGAATACAGGTTTGTCCCCCGACCACCTGGTGACTGCTTCATGAACTAACAATGGCTCTGTCCCCTATATGCTCGTGTATTACTATGCGGTATCCCTCTCGTGGTTTACGGCTGCCAGTCTACCAAACTATCGATTATTGTCTATGTCTGCAGCACTGTCTGTGGATTATACCCTTCACTTGTCTCACACCCGCCATTCAATCTCCCAGCACTCCTTCAAAACAAGAAGCGAACAAAATGCCACGCACCCAGCATGCACCTTGTGTCTGGCTCAGGGTACACATGCACTTAGCTGGCCTCAGGGGTACCAGCGGGGAGCTTGTTCTTAACACCCACACTCTTAATACCCGATCACATCCTTGCGAGTAAATATCTATATTTTTCTCCTTTTCTGGAAATGTCATTGATTTTCTCGATTCGGTTGATCAATAGCGAGGTGGGTCAGAAGTCTGGGACGCTGTCTGCGCACCGGAAGTCGACGGTGGCGCCTCCTGCGGCGGTTAGAGTAAACAGGAATGGTGCAGACGACTTTTGGCAAGTTCTACTTAAGATGATTGGTTAGAGGAGATAAAGACAGGACTGCTTGTCCCTAAACGGGTTCTAAAGTGGATTAAAATGCTGTTTACCAAATGTGAAAGCTTCATAGAATGTCCAGAAGACCGTTTATTAGCCTAGGATTGTACACGAAAACCATTTTTTGTTTCCTTTTTTCTTTATTGGATCTTGCAATCGACAATACAGTCGTTCTCTCATGCAAGCTTTTAACAAATAACATGTTACCGTTGCTGTTTACGAGGATACATATACAATGATCTTAGTATACATAAATTTTTCTGTAACTTAAACAAGGGTTATCGTTTAATAATATTTAAATCTATTGGCTAAGACAGTATTAGCCGTCCCTATGGTCGATCATAAATGTTGAATACAGTTGACCCACGTCGTCTCTGGGTCTCTATGACATGCAGTAAAGGGTCTGCGTGTATGATCCTAGATTATTAAACGGGCCTCAACAAAAATACACTCCGTTCTTTGGCAGATTCAAGAAGACACTCACAACCCAACCACTTCCTAAGACGGAACATAAATAGTGAAGATAGAATAAGGGAGAACTTGGAGAAGTAAATGGAGGGTGAGAGTATGAGATGAGAGGGTAGGCAGAGGGTTAATTCAGCTGCAATTCTATACTCCTTTCAATCGATATTAGGATTACAGTCTATATTTAGTATACAGCTCTCACTCACCTTTGTAGAACAAAAGTGCAATGTTTGTGAAAACGGTATAAGCGTGATCTATAGAACAATAATAGTAGGAATGTTTTTCTTAATACCAAACTATTGATGTTACTTCTTTGAAAAAGATGTTTGCCTTTCAATTGGTGTAAAAAACACAGATTCTAGAAATTCTATGCGATAGATTCTAGATTCTAGAAACAACATCACTAGTGCTGCTACCAGTTATTTCCTATATACAACACTCACAGACCCTAGTAGAATGATTTATATCTTTCATTACCATCAAACTCTGTTATATGATATACAATCATAGACGAGATTCCATGCTATCGTATGAGTGTGCACTGTTTGTTGAGACAGTATGTGTGATTGCATCGAATAAGGAATGTTTAAACAACAAAAAATAGTTTCACAAGACCTAACTATTGATGTTCCATCCTTTAAGGTAATGAATGCCTTCGGAGTTGTGAAATAACATGCGACAGATTGAAAAGGCATTTCAGGGGCCCTAAATAATCAAGAATCACGACAAGATTTTTCCTATAAGCACTTTCTTCATTGAACTGAATTTGTCTGAAGTAGTAGTCATAAGGTTTAGATCTTAGATATACCCAACCCTGGGTGGTACACAGTGGTTTGCTGAGGTATCAGTTCTCCCACTGAAAGACGTTCATCCTTGAGGATCTTTGCCATTTCCTTTATGCACGAAAGATATTGATCCACGGATACTAGATCTTGGCAGAAAGCGCATAGATATCGATCACACATCTATTTTCTCCCAAGACATCTGAGAATCCATGTTTAGCTTCTCTTTCTGTTTCACCGATTCCTATCCGACACCTCAGCATCTAAGCATACAGTGTACTCTCATCCTCCCTATATCCAAAAACTCAGTTGTCAAGGTCATGTCTATCGATAAAAAGAGGGTGGTTGTTGCCCCTAAGATTCGAGGTCAACTCTCGACTGATGTCTACGTCCCAAGGCCTAAAAAATATCATGTAAGGAGGTCAGGGTCAAGGTCGGGGTTTGCTGCGAATGCAGTCATTGGCTACTCGGTCTACTCTATTCCTTATATGGACTTAGTGTAATGGGACAACTCCATGCTGAAAAACAAGACAGCAATGACTGGTACGAAATCTGTGGTCCGTTTAATAATCTAGGCCCGTACATGAAGACCCTTTTCTGAACCTCATATAAGGGTTATCGTTTAATGATATTTAGATTCACTCGCTAAGATAGTTTTAGACGTCCATAAGGTCGTCCATAAGAGTTGAATAAAGTTAATCGACATCGTTTCAGGGACTCATTGGCGTACGGATAAGTGTGTTTTGTGCAAGCTGAGATTATTAAACGGGCCCTTGATCTCAATCTTTTGTTTTTATTTTATTTTAGTGTGATCCAGTGAAAGTGTAATTTTTGGCGTGGGACACGCTCCTATATGTAGGGAGATGTTATATAGACTTTCAGCTTGCTGCACATAATAACCCTTCATCAGATACAGAGGTGTTTCTAGACTTTTTATAAACTGTTAGGTGGAATTCACAAGGTGGAATCCATGTACATCACAGGCTTCAACATCACAGGCTTCAAAATCTCTCAAAGATTCTGTTCCCTGTTAGGGTCAAATGTTGCGGACAGTTTCAGGGGGAAAACATGTCTCAGCGAAAGGGAAAAGGGAACCCTACAATTAAGACGAATAAATTGTGTTTCTGTACAGAATCTCAGCAGGATTTGTCTCAGTCAAACACCCTGTCAGGTACATGAATCCCATCATGTGAATCCCGCTTCAGATGGCTCACTGCGAATTTGAGTCTCCAAGCAGATCGTTGGTACCTTTGGGAAGCCAAGTGGCACCAAGGAAATGCCTGGAGAATGGGTGAGTTACGGCATCAGCATTGAAAATGGCGCCATTTGTCGGAGGCTGAGTCTGTTACCAGAGATCCATTGTACTCTGCACCCGCCACATGATGTTTGTTTTGGCATTGGGGGCAAAATGGTGGCGCCCAGGTACACTGGCTGCCAGAGCTACTCTACGCTAGCTCTGGTTGGGTTAAATCCGTGGCATCGAGACCAATTAGCTGTTAATGTTTGACACTCTCCCTGCAGATCCTTCATATGACTTAGACCTATCGTTGGAGAGTGTGTCAATTCTCACTCTTGAAGCATTTTTCGATGTTCAGTCTCCATGAACAGGTCTAGTTCTGTCTGTCTCTATGTGGGGAAGAAACTCCAAGCAGATCATGTTGAGATCGTGCTTTATTACATATGGTAGGTAACAAAGGCTGGTGGAGGACTATCTGGGTGGTTGCGTGCCAAGTGGGTTTAAGCAACAACCAACTGACTGGATAAAACCTAAACCTTTGAATTGTTCACGTTTAGATTGCTCCGTCCATGCATGAGAATGAGTCTTTAACTGACAATATTGTGATAGTGGGTTTGGTCTAATCGGTTAAGGAAACTTTAATTCTATATTCCTCTATAGTAGTGTTACTAATGTGGCTGCTAGATAAGTGTATGTAACTGGAATGTATTTCGTACATTACCTTTCAAATGTGAGCACCGTCACTAGTCAAGTTTGTTTATGGCCCACTTTAAGCAACTTTAGACATCTTTTCGCAAAGGTAGGCATGTTTGTATAGTTTCTTGAAGATTGGAGTCTAATACCTAGTTGTAGGTTTTTATAGATAAAAACCTATGAAAGCTTAAGGTCAGAGCTCGTATCCCATCGAGTTTGAATACCGTAGTAATTCACTCGGCTTACGCAGCGATTCAAATGAGATTGGATCGAACTCTGACAGTAAACTTGAATAGGTTTCTGAATTAAACTCACCCCTCACATTGACTAATTGTCCAATAATCCCCAATTGAGTTTTTTATTTTCTAGATACTCCATGGCCGTTGAGTACAAGTTCTCAACGTAATGTATATGGGGAAACAATACCAGAGGTGAGATAAACATATGAGTGTCTGTCTCTCTGGGTCGATCTCTTGCCTCTGTGGCTGTGAACATGTCTGTTTCGTGTTTGTGTTTGTGGCTGACGTGATGAATCCATGAATCCGCTTCGCACCGTTCACTGCCTCACTCGGCAGAACTCGCTGATTCGTTTAACGCCGGAAGTTGACCTTCCCGCGCCCAGAGGAACCAATGGCCAATTAGCCACTTCCGGTTCCGCCGCCGGGTGAATTTACTCCGCATTATTGACGTGCATCGCCGGAGCTGCCAGCCTCTCTCCACCCGCCCCCACACACACCACCATCTCTACGTCATCGCTACTCCCCAACCCACAACCCCTTCACCCGCATCCCACCCCTACCATCACACGTCATCAATAGTCCCCCCAAAAAGAAAACTTCACCCCCAACCCCCACCATCACTACATCATCGCTACTCCCCCGACCACAGCCCTTCACCCCCACCTACCACCATCGTCACACCATTGCTACTCCTTCACCAACAACCCATTCACCCCCACCTCCACCCCCACCCACCATCACCACATCATCACTAGTCCCAAAAAATACCCTTCACCCCCACCGTCCACCATCACCAAGTCATCGCTACTCCCCCACCCACAATCCATTCCTCCCCCAACCCTCACACTCAAAATCGCCACACCATCTCTACTCCCCACCCACAACCCCTTCACCCCCATCCCCACCCCTCACCATCACTACACCATTGCTACACTCCCGCCCATAATCTATTCCTGCCCAGACCCTCACACACACCAACATCGCCACACCATCACTACTCTCCACCCACAACCCCTTCATCCCCACTCCATCCACCACCATCGCAACATCATCCCTAGTACCCACCCCCCAAAAACCTTTCACTCCCACCCCACCATGTCACCATCGCCACATCATTACTACTCCCACATTCGCTTTACCCCAATCCCCATCCATCACCATCATCACAATTACCACCCACCTACCCTTTCGCCGCACCCCAACCCCCCACAATCACCACATCATTGCTACTCCCCCACCAACAACCTGTTCATCCCCATCCCCACCCATCACCACATCATCGCTACTTCCTAACGTCTGCCACCATCAGCAACTGATCGCTACACCCAGCTCACAACCCCATAATTCCATACCCCACCCACCATCGTCACATCATCGTTACTCCCCCACCCACAACCCCTTCACTGCCACCGCATCCCCTACCATCACCACATGAAGCGCATGACAGTTGAAAAAGCAGCCATGTTCATCAGTTTAGTGTTTGATGTTAACCCCTTATTTGCACCTTTGTCTCATTCAAAATGAGCTCCCTCATCAAGATTCTACCAGTTGAGGTTTGACTGACACCAATTTCGCGAATTCCTTCGGACGTGAAAGTGTACCTTTTGTGCATTTTGCAGTGCACAAATAACCTGACAATACAATTAGATATTTCCCGATTACATCAACCACCCACGGGGAATCAGAAGTGACTTGACGAATTAAAACCCAGTCTCAACACTGTTACTGAGTGGGGGACTTGGATCTTAATCAGCTTTAGTGAGATCTGATTTAACATGGGGCAGACGACACTAATTACCATGCGTCAGACTGCTAAGGGTCAATTGCCTTCCACAATCAGCCAGCTACTCAATGCATATTTTATGCGAGTTGTTGGAGTTCCTGTGGTTTCTCGTCTTATGGGAGTTCTCGTGGTTTCTTGGCTCGTGTGAGTTTTCATGTTTTCTTGTCTTATATGACTGTTCATAGTTTCATGTCTCGTATGAGTGCTCATGCTTTCGCATCCTGTATGAGTTATCATAGTTTCAAATCTCATATGAGTGTTGATGGTTTCTCGTCTCACTTATATGAGTGATCAGGGTTTGGTGTCTCACTAATATGAGTCATCATGGTTTCGCATCTCACTCATATGAGTGCTCATAGTTTCTCGTCATGTATGAGGGCTCATGTCTCATTTGAGTCCTCATTGTCTCATATGAGTGATCATGGCTTTCCGTCCTATATGAGGGCTCATAGTTTTATATCCTGTGATCATGGTTTATTGTCTTATATGAGTGCTCATAGTTTTGTGTCTCGTATGAGTGTTCATGGTTTGTAATCTCATATGAATTTCATCTCATGTGGTTTGAATTTATAAGCAGGCAGCATTGGAAGATGTCTGACAGAAGAAAAGGCGGGAGCCAAGTACAGTGACCACTGCGGAGTGAAAATAGAAACATCATTTATAGTCTATCAGTCTGATTAATATCGACACCGTATTTAGATCCCGTCAATCTTCATCTTTTATGTAACTCCCACGTATACTACTCCTCGTGATTATTTATATAACGGGTGTTTTTTCCGTTTGTTAAATAAAGAAGTGGTGATCAATTCAAGGTTGTAAAAAAACGCCAAGGCTGTTAGGCAGATTACAAACATAATTAACCCGTAATGTAGTTCAGCCAATCAGTAGGTCGTTGACACTTTGTCCCAAAGGCCAACAAACACCATTTGTTTATGCCTCTGACCCCTTCCGGTAGAAGCGGGAACCATCGATCTCCTACCCGATACAACGCTTCATTAGTGTCAAAACATATCGTGCTGGAGCAAAAAAAACAAATGAATAAAATTCTCCCAAACAACTTTTTCCGTAATATATTGATCGCTAGCCAGCCACATTTTCCTTGCAATCAATAAGCGCGGTGCGATGGGCAGGGAGAAGATTTATTTGATGCTATTCTATAGTGAGGATACCGGGGAAAATGGCGAAATTAATGGTCCAGCGAACGGACAGTACTTGGCAGTTTCCTGTTTGGCCACGCTCCAACCCCGGTCTGGCGTTTCGCGCCATTTTCTCGCCGACGATTTATCGTCTGCTTGCACTTTGCCAACGACAACACGGCAATGCCCCCGGGGCCCTTCTCGTACAAAAAGGGGACTGATGGTAGTTCTAGAAATTAGAAAATATCTCCTTTCCAGGGATGTTTTTGAATGATTTTACCCAACTTTTCAGCGAAAGAACGCGATAATAAACTGGCTTACTAGATCACATTTGTATCATTATTATTAGGGTCTTATCATAAATTGCTCCCTTATCAGTTTTATTTGAATTTCCCCCCCTTTACAGCTCATCAAATCATTCTCAAAACAAATGTTATCTGATGTTTATTAAAAGAAAAATTATATATCTGATGTTATGTGTTCATCTTCGATACCACATCAAAACAACACTTTTTCTACAGTATTACGTATTCAGGACTGTCAAAGCAGATCATAGATGCAGCTCTGTCCCTGTATTTCGCGATCTGCGAATAGCCCCATAATTCACCCGTTTTTCCGTTATATTCACAACGGCCTGCGGTCCCATATTACTAGATAGTGGGGGCCCCTGGCGACAATATCGCAAAACCACGCCCGGGACGAGAGTCGGCGAGATCTGCTCTGAGCTGGTGCGTGGGCGGCTTGTTTTTGTTTGTGGAACGGTGCCCCTAGCCGGGGAATAGAGAGGCGGCTATGGATATAGACTGGCTTCAGTCCCTATCTCCTATGCCTATTTGAATAGAGCTGCATAGAGAATCGGATAAATACACAATACTCCACGAGTTTGGATGGGCTACAATCGTCAGCGACGATTGACGAGTGGAGTGGAGTACTCTGTATTTATACGATTCGAGTGTGGTTCTGGATTTATCTAATCCCTTTCTGCGGTCATTAGAATAGTATCACAATATCGGAATATTCAAATTACTTTGCAAATCCAGTTAGGAACGTTTAAATCTCCATGTTGATATTTTGTCATTTCTCTGAAATTCTGTTCGCCGATTGATCAATGACGTCATCACCCATTCACTCTGCTACTCTGTAATTCCTATGGCAAAACTTATACCAGGAGTGAGATAAACGCTGGTTCTTCGGTCATTCGCTAGGGGGCTTGGCGGAATTCGCTCTACACTAGACGACTAAATACGTAGCGACTGTAGATCGTCAGCCAATAGTCGCCAGGTGTCCACCGCAAAAGTCGTCGACGTCAGAATTCTCCCGAGCGTTCGCACTGACGACTAAGTCTTCACAGAATCGCCGCTCGTGTAGACGACTTATTCAAGCCCGCTGGCGTCAGAGCGGGTTCGGAAGTCGAGAGGGGGTGCCGAATTGCGTAATCAGATGTGATCAGACGATCTGTAGTCGTCACGCTCTGGGCGTTTACATTAGACGATTTCTAGACTTTTACGGCTGAAAGTCGTCAAGTTCAAGAATCGCCACCTATAATCGTTTAGTGTAAACGCCGGGTTAGTGGCAGGGGGAACCAGCAAACTATGCTTACCCAGACCCCTCCACCTAATCCACCCTTCTTCGCTTGAGCCCCCAAAGAGGTTCAATTATTGTTACAAAACTCCTATCATATAGAGGACAAATCCCCCCCCTCCCCCTCAGAACCTACGGTACAGCCTTGAAAATTGCATTTGTACCAAAAATGCAGATTTTGAAAAATCGATCCAAATCCATTAAACATTGAGCTGGGAGAAGGACCAACATATAGAATAACCTAGACAGGCTCCTGTCCCTGCATCCTATGGCTACCCTCCTCGTTGGGATACAGGATTCATGTGCCAATCAGAGAAGGATGCATACTTTAATGTACTTTATTCTTATTGTGTTGAATCATTTAATGAATGTTCATAATCAAAGACTTGAGCAAGTCTAAAGGATAACCTTTAACTATAACACTGTGTAGAGTCAAAAGGTCGGCCAATGATTAAGTACTCTGATAGCAAGGGAATCCCCGGGAGTTGGAAAGAAGTGGAGGGGCAGGGGAGGAGGAAGGGGAGGTGTTGGGTTACAGGAGGAGAAACTTGCAGGTGGTTTTCGGCCCATTGGACAAGTCTATTTTTCCTGGGCCTGTCAGGCATTAGTGGAAGTCCACAACTTCCTTTTTTTTATTACACACTAACAAAGTAGTACAATCATAGCATCTGCACAGCAGGCTTTACAGCCAATTCAACAAACATATTAAGTATAACTGTTGTCTGACAATTTGTCTCGGTTAATAATATACAGTGTATAAAATGATATGAATTAATGGTGATTAAGAATGAGGCTACAATAATAACACACACTATCTTCAGATAACACAACCACCTTACAGTCATAAAGTTTTTGTTGGATAAATCTGTTATATACCAGTAGTAAACCACATTGTACCTCCTTTGGAAAGTAAAGTAGTTATGCAAAGTAGTTCATTTCTTGATAATATCCATAATCAGAGACTTGGGCAAGTCTACTATGGATAGGCAGCGGTATGGCCTTAGTGAGGGGTGGATAGAGCGGGCTGGTCCGACAATAAAAGCGACACAGACTGTGCCTTTACGACCAGGCCTTGCAGCGAGTGTCAGTAAGTGGATGGAGTTGTAAGGGTTGCTATGGGGCAGCGGTTATCTGGACAAGCATGGGTGGATCAAAGGTTGTGGGAGGGTGTGTCCTGGAATCAGAACATCCCTGGCACTATATCTGTACAGTATACCAATGCGGGGCTGAAGATTTAGACGGTGAGCTTTTTGAAAGAGAGATTTCTATATTTTATCTCACCACGGTATTTTTTCCATAGGCTTAACATTAGGAACTCATACTCCACGGCCATGAAGATAATGCACCCACTAATCAATGGCTAATTGGATGATTTATTTAATTAATTGATAATATCATACGGATTGAGATACAATTAGAAACCCACTCGATGAAAATAACTTTGTCCGCGCTTCAACTCGTTTAACCACTACGTAATTAAGTTATTTTTATCTCGTGAGTTTCCTTGTAAAATGCTCTATATCCTCTGCAAGGTATGAGTATGTGATTATAGAGCGAGATTTATGTTTTGAAAATAAACGTAATCCAGACCTATGTGGGTACCATGCCGAAGTACAATCCTACACAATCCCTGCCTAAACTGAGTTGTCCGTTTGGTCTAAGCTTCCCTCCCTCCTCAGTGTAGCCAAAGCTGGTATGTGTTTTGACATCAGAAGGATGGGACAATTTGACATCCTTCCCATAGACTTACTCATAATGTAAGCAATTGGTTAATCATATGGGATTCATGTTTGATTTTTTTTATCGTTTGTTTCATTTGTTGTTGTTTTTAATTTCAATTAAAATACACTTAAAGATCGATGCTGGACGCTTTCCGATGTCATATAGAATAAATAATATAGATATGTTGTCGCAGTATGTAGTCATTTAATTCAAATTAAATGACTACATAATAACGAAAGAGATTCATTCTAGTCCGCACGTACCATACTCTGCTATTCCATAGAAACACTCGCGATTACTTTTTATCCAACACACCTGACAAAATCGGAAATGAACGACAAAATGTAAAAATACATTCCCGATTACTCCCCCTTTCGTGTCTCGAGCAGTATTACATCAATATATGTCTCAGACAGACCACTATTCATCCCTTTGTATCCACTCTCTGGGCAGAGTCTTAGACGTGCATGAATAGGTGGTGAGTCTAGAAGGATGTCGCTGTCACGGTGGGGGGAGAGGGAGTGGTCGATTAGAGACGTGACCCACTCCCTATCTACCCACTGTCTGGTGGTCTGGAGACCAGAAGCCAGGGATAAGGTGGGCTCCAGGCGGCAAGGATGTTGCAAAGAAGGATTGTCTGGAGGACCTGCGAAGGAGGAGGGGAGACGCAGCGTCTGGGGGCAGTGCACTGTGCTGGGGATTGAGCGAGGTACTGTCTGGAAGCACTGTACTGTGTTGGAGATTGTACCAGGAACTAAAGAAACCAACAAGTTTTGTTCAAAGTCGTCGTTTTCCATGAGTTTGCGTGGAGCGATATCAATGAGGCGAAGCAAAGTGATTATCACATAGTGTTCAAACGAGTTGGAGACTACTTTGACCCAAATGAGTCGCTTTCTGTATTTGTATCGCCCCTGTACACACTAAAAGAACTGACGACTACTGGACACATAATGTCATAGACCATGGAGAACAGACTGTAATACTCGTAGGGGCATGGAGAATGAGTTAAAAATGTTAACACTATGGAAAAGAAATATCAGGTTTGTTTGGGAACAGCGCACTATGTTGGGATTGTGCGAGGTACAGTATGGAAGCAGTGTAGTATGTTGGAGATTGTATCAGGTACTGTCTCTGAGGAGTGTACTGGGACAGTGTACTTTGCTGGAGATCGCATAGGGTTCTGTCTGAGAACAGCACATTGTGTTGGAAATTCATTGAGGTACTGCCTGGGTGCACTGTACTGTGTTGTACTTGGTATTGTATGGCTACACTGAACAGTGCACTCTGCTGAAAATTGTACAAGACAATTGCACCACATGAAAGCAGAGTACCCTGTTGGAGATTGTACAAGGTACAGGCTATCAGCAATGCACTGTGCTGGCGATTGCATATTGAACTCATATTGGTTTCTGCAGGGCAGGGTGTCATCAGGGGTGAGATGGCACCCCTCTCATAAGATCTCATGCTCTCTAAGTGGTATTCTGTACTCTCACTACGCTCTATAGGAGAAGAATTCTCAATGATTTAGGCTTAGAGCCTTGAGAATCCACTGGCCTGCCTCCAGAGCAAAAGACGTACATCAATGCAACCCAAAGGTTCCTATAATCTCAATGATGCCACCTAACGGAAATACTGTGTACCAGTGGATTCTCAAGGTTCTAAGCCTAGTTCGTTAAGAATTCTTCTTCCATAGAGCGTATTGAGAACCTTGTACAGAATACCACTTAGAGAGTGTGAGATCTTATGAGAGGGGTGCACATTAAGTGGCAGTGTGCTGTCTGTCTTGAATGGTTGGATTCTGAGGAGCCTTCTTCAAGTGTGAGAGTTATCGTTGGGGGATGTGTATGCCTGTGTGCATGTATGTTTCTTTATCTCACCCCTCCATAGACTTAACACTGGGAACTCGTATTCAACACCCATGAGATATTTAGGAAAAATATCCAATGGGGGATTATGTCCCAAATATTAGCTCGTTAGTCAATGTGAAGGGTGAGATGAATTCAAAAACCTATTCAAGTTTATGGTCAGAGCTTGATCACATCTCGTTTGAATCGCTACGTAATTCATGTGGCTTCACCTTGTGAATTACTATGCGATTCAAATTAAATGGGATATAAGCTCTGACCCTAAGCGTTTATAGGTTTCCTCTATAGTACGTGGCTTTGTATTCATTCGTGCGTGCGTGTGTGAATATGTCTGTAGGTAGGGTTGTGGGTGAAACTGTGACTGTGTTACAGTGCATATCTACAGTAGACCCCCGCCTAAGGGTACCCCACGTAAGCGACCACCCCGCGTTAACAGGTCCCCCTATCAGATGTTTATTTTAACCCGGTGTAAGCTCTAGAAAAAGGCGCCACAGTTAGAGGGGACCCCCACCTACCACGATTCTGGTCCCGATAGGCCTTATGACTGCCTTCCCGACACCATACCGATTCTGTTGTGAGGTAAGCAAAATTCGTGGTAGGTGGAACAGGTTTCTGCGATGCCGTCTGCGATACCTCACGATAGGCTGCGATAGAAAACCTCAATCGTAGAGGTCCCGATTGAATCCAACATGTTGGAATTTTCGTAGCCTGTCGTAGGGTATTGTGTGTGATTTATCGGGAAAATATCTCTTTTGGGTGAAATACTTAACGGAAAATTATGAAATTCTGGAATTAGGTAGGGCGCATATAGATATATAATCGCTGTAAATATGATATTATTTGAGGAAGTCTAAGTGTCTGAAAATAATAGTTTCATAACAGAATTATGATTCTATCCTAGTTATATTCTTCAATTTGATTGTTTTAGTGTCTGGAAAATAATATCATGATATGTTGTAAATACCTCTAAAAGAATATTCAGATTCATTAAATATTTCTAAAATTATAATATATTTTAATATTAAAACTCTGCCTGAGATCTAAACTGGTACACCGATTGAATCGTGAGGCAATCGTGACCATGGTTTATGTTTTTGGTCCTCCAAAGGCATTTCTATGCTCTACGATTTCAAACCATGTCCACGATTTTAAACTATCGGGGACCTCCCGATAGGTCACGATTTGGCCATTTCAAATCGTAGCTATCGGGAAGTATGTCGTAGACCATCGTGGTAGGTGGGTGCCGGCTTTTAATCATGTCCTATTGCCATGATTAATATGCCTTACTCTATTGATATAGTAGCCCGGAAGATCCTCTTCAACTGCAAATATAGGAGAGCCCTCTCTGATTGGCTGAGGATTATTGATGTGTCTGACACCCAGTGTTACAAATAGTTTTCAGAATGAAATAATGTTACAAACGACGCCGTAAGTGCTATAAGTTGATCTATTTTATGAAGAGAGTGGTGAAAATATTCCTTCTCTGTACAGAATGGTTAGAAGCCCTAAGAAAATTTCGTTCCGTACACTGAATGGATATTTGTAGATAGAGAATCTCGTTTCGTGTACAGAATTCATTGATGAACATAATTCACTTTTACAGACTGTCTTACGTTACAGTTTTACTACTCTATAATAGTTGTAGTATGACTACGTACATTTCCGGATTTCATGTTACAGAAATTTTTAAAAATGACTTCGGGTAAAATAAACATGGCAATTCTGTTCCTGGCACAAGTTACCCCATGTTTGCCCCGAAGCCCGAGGTTAATATCAAACCCTATATAAGCCATTTTCCACTGACCGACAAAAATGGCAGACATTTAATGAGTTCTCCTAAGAATCGGTCGGTGGTGGTCAACGACTGTCCGTCGGCATCTAAAAATCGGTGAGGGTGTAGTGCATGCCTTGTTTCTGCCATGTTTAACAGGTACATACCGACAGAACTTCCTTTAAACACAATGACCATCGCGGTGGTAGCCTTAGTGCATAATATATGCACAATTAATCACCGAACACTTCCCTGCATGTCTGTTTCCATTCATCGATGGCGAATAGTCGGCCAATGGAAAGGGGCTTTATATGTAAAACTTATGTTAAAGTTGGAGTAGTGGCTGAGGAAATGAAAGTTTGGTGCGTACTTTCTCACTTTGAGAAGTGTTGGGTCTAAGTCGTGCCGGCTGGTGAAAACGGGCCCTGGGGCGAGTAGATGTAGAGCTAACCCGTGTCGCTTCATTGATCCTGCGACACCACTGCCCCCTGCCGCTAAGTAAATGACTAATCCTTTCAGTGCCCTCCCTACCAGCGCCCCTGGCGACGACCTGTGGTTAAAGTGTACCAGGCTGATGGTGTGTCAAGATGGCCGCCGGTGTCACTCTGGGGTCGGGTGAGGAGCTAGCTCAGTGGTTAAAGCACTGGAGTGGTAAGCACAAGGTTGTGGTTCGAATCCCACTGCATTTAACTTCCTGCTTAAGGGCAAAATCCCCCAGGCCAATTTCTCACCCGATCAATTGTTCCTGGGCCCTTAAGAGAAAGCTCACGTATTGTAATTTATTTAATTCTGATAATAATAGTTTAATAAATGACCATTTTCAAAGATTTGAGAAATTCTAGGGCATCCGATAATAATCGGCGATTGTCTGGCTACGGAATCGGCTACAGTCGGTCCAGTGGAACACCCCCTTTAATCACAAGCAGTGGTAGAGGGACTGTTATATCAACGCCAGTCCTGTTCTTACTGCTATGTCTATGTGGTGTGGGAACTAACGGAACTCTCATCTCGGTAAAAGTGTGGAGGTCATATTTCGACCTTAATTCTTCACTAAACTGGCGTTTACACGAGACGATTCTAGGCGGCCATTTTTGAATTTTGCACCACCTGACGACTTTTATCCGTGACAGGGTAGAAATCGCCTAGTGTAAGCGCCCAGCCCATGACGACTACAGATCATCAGATTACGTCAGATTATGCAAGTCTGCACCACCTGACGACTATACGACTACACTGGCCGCCAGAGCTACACTTCGTTAGCTCTTGTCGGGTTAAGTCATTTGACACCTTGACCCACTACAGGGACATGTCTTTTTCTCTCCTGCCCGACCCTTTGTATTGCTTGGAGAGTGTGTTATTTAATAATCTCCATTTTCCATTTTCTTATTTCCTTTCCTGTGTATTTCTTTTTCAATATGTAATGAAGATAAAGCTTGGTTTCTTTATCAATTTATAAAGTATGTCTGCTTTTAGAGTATACATAGAACAAAATTACTTTGTTGGAGGCACACACCACAGATAATGTATGGGAGATAATCCGACCAACCTTTAAGTCAGAACAGAGTGGAGACAGAAGTAGCGGCCAATCTGCTATTCAGCATGCTCTGATGCCGGGAACTATTTCAATCCAGCTTGAATTAGTCGTCTAGACAGGTGGCGATTAATCACCAAGGTGCATTTCATAAATAAGTCATATATATATAGTGTAAATGCTCGAGGAAACTTTTTGGTCAATGATTATTACCGCCGAGATGGCATAATCGAGCACCACCTGATGACTATTGGCTAGACGGTCTACAGTTATCACGTTATAAGTCGTCTGACCAGTGTTAACGCCGGAATAGGTTCAATCATGACACCCTGTGGTGTAAAATAAGTGAGAAAAAGCTGAACCTTATGGAAGTCTGGAAATACCTGCAATAGTTGACCAGACGTAAAATCAATGCCTCTGGTGTGTGTCTCTCCTTGCCTGGTACTATTCTGTAAAGCCAGGTTTGCATTGGCTGACTTTTGCAACTGATGACTTTGTTGGTAACCACTGACAGATTGTAAAGGATGCTCAACATGATATTGGTCAACTGAAACTAGGCAGTTACAAATATAATTGAATATGATGTGTCTATATAATATATATGGTCTATATCAATAGTAACTTTATTCGTGTTATCGCAAATACACTTTGTTACCATGATTGTGATTTATTATGGTTCACGAAATAATTACAAAAAAAAGAGAAAATATTGATCAGAATGCTACTAGGAAAAGGGGTTAATTGTCTCTGACAACGACGTCTTTTTGGGCCATCAACATCAACGTATTTCTTAAAAGGAGGAAACAGAAATCGTTAAGGTTTTTGTCGACCAATGGAAATCTAAAACGTGTGCCTATAGACCGGAGATAGGCAATCACTACAGGACAGAGTTTGTTGAATTGGGGCCACATTTCGTCAACTATTGTGTCATTATTAGTTTGACATATTGTATTGTAACCTGACAGACCTACTGCACTTTGAAATAATTAAGATGGATACATAAGTATTATATATCCTTATAGAAAAGGTGGAGATCTCAAATACCCACCAAACAATGTTGCTTTCTCATTATAGCACGATATGACAACGAGACTTACGTATATTTGCTATATGTATTACAATAAAGCCACTTCAATTCTGGGTTTTTTTAAATACATCATATATGCTAATAGTTGGAAGCATGTATCAATAATGGAAATAAAGGCTGCTTAAACAAAAATAAGTTAGGGCCACATTCTATTCACCCATGCCTACATTATCCAATCGGTAACTGGGCCACCTTTAAATGATAAACTCCCAATCTTTCTTATCTTTTTTGATTGCTTGGTTTTGTATTTTCAAAACACAGCTTTTAATGATAACTACTCTTTCATGGGAGGAATATTGAAAAAATACGGATCGACTGAGTGAAAACGGAAGGGATTGACTTATCAGTAGGCATTCCGGAAAAAGGTTAATTGTTAAACAGGACCTCCTGAGACAAACGACAAATAATGCACATGATATGCGGCCTGCCCTTCATAGCCAAACGGTACCAAACGTACTGTGTAATTGAGTTTGAGGTCTTTTATATAACATATAAACCATTTCAATAACAACATCGTTATATGTCGACATTGTCAATGAAAATGATTTGCCTGCAAAGTAACGTCCTATTCAACGAGAGCTCCTTGAAAAAGATATTTTAACTACTCTTATGTAGATGTAATATATCAAATTATATATGATATTTATACGCTATACATGTTAATCTTGGCTCTTTAGTCTATTCAAAATTGACGATAGATCAATATAAATTTTTGTAACGATTCATTCAACGATAGCTCCCTGAAAAGGATCAATGTAGACCTTTGTTAATCGATAGGAATATTGCACAGAAAACAATGTATCATGCTCGTTGTAACAGACCCTTGTTTACCGCGTGATTGTTATTTGGCACGAAACAGCCAATCATAACGCTTCATCGCATTTGGTGCCGGTCATAGCAGGGGGCTCCATCGGTCACGCATGACTGGAGCCACGACCTCGGCCGTGTCCCTGTGAAGCAGAGGGGGATGCACGCTGAAGGATGCAGTCATGTGGAAACTGCCGGGTTCCCGGTTACAAAGTACCAAGGTGAAACCAAAGCCACATGAAAGTCACCCAGGCGTACACGGGTACGGGTGAACGTACATTTGTATCAGTACACCATGTTTTTGTCGTGTGTCATGTTCACATAGATGACCCTGATATTGATTATTGTATGTTATTTGAGCCTGGTGTTTGTCTATCTTCCTTCGAGCATGTTCGCACATTCTATATATGCTCCCTAAAGGGGAGAGTGGTCACATATAGACTTCCAAAGTGCTGCAAGAACGATATCCCTTCACGATCTGCATGCTATTTATTCACTTTGGTATTGTGAAAGGAGCAGGGTGACAGTGTCTCAGGGTCTTAGATGCATGCCCAGCTGACCATGACCAATCACTCAAGACCAAAATACCTCAAAACACACTGGTGATGTTTGGATCCTAGACTCAGGCAGTTGCAGAAATTGCAAGTTTACTGGGAGAACATGGGTTACAGAAAACTATCTATAATCTGAATGTAACCCAAACCTTTTGATAGTTATTCATTCGTAATTGCACGCTCATTCATCATTGAGGAACATACCATTTGTTCCTAGTTCACTATTGCCTTGCCTAGCATTTCCAACCAGTATATGTGCAGATTACTAATCTCTGGAACTGAATGTTGATGGTTCCCTCAGAACTAACGTCAACATTTCAATATAGGATGCCAGAAATGAAAATAACCATCCGACACGTATGATGAACTGACGTTACCATTTAGATTACCTTTATATGCTCGTATCATTCTAGAATAATTCATATGTAAGGTAGTTTGAAATATGGCACTAATGTTCAATGAGTGTTTACTGGCTCATAAATTACATATTATACGAACATATCCAGAGACGGAAGTGAGAGGGTACTAAAAAAAGTTTGATGCGGTGTGATATGAACGAGGCAACAGCTGAGTAAATATCAGGTAGCATTCAAACGAGCTGGAGAATGACTTCTTTTACCAAAACGAGTTGCTTTCTGTTTTATCTCATCTCTGTACACACTAAAAGAATGGCCAACACACAGGATATTGACCATGGAGAACGGTCTGTAATATTTGTAGGGGCATCGAAAACGAGTTCCCAATGTTAAGCCTATGGGACAAAAATACCAGGGGTGAGATAAATAATTCTATGTCATTACTGCCATAGTTCATTTGAGGATATTTATATGATAGGTTGCCTGAAATTATCATATGTATCTCTCTTATGATATCAATGCATTAATGTGTAGCAACGGAGAGACAGGGATAGACAGAGTAGATAAAACAGACAACCTATACGAAATGAAGCTTTGTGATCCAATCAAAAGCAACAGAAAAAAATATTATTCAATCAAACTCCCATATTCCTCTTAACAGACCCAAACAAAAAGCGAGCGTTCAAATCTATTCCTCTCCATTTATAGAGCGTCCGTGACCCGGCACTGACTGAGGTCACGGAGCAGACGACAATTGTCTCACTCAAAATGTCGTCTGCTCACCACGCATGCGCAGACGGTTTCCGCGCGATAACAAAACGGCGGACGCGCGGGAAGGTTAAGAGAAATCCCCCCAGTCCGAAGCGGCGCGGAAAGCCGGGCTAAGATGGGAGATAAGATAGCAGTGCTTAGTTTGCTCCGGCTTTCCAGCCATGGCGCTTGGTCTTCTCTGTAAGGATGTAGCTTTTTTATGGGTTCGGTGGATGTTAAATCTATCTGACTTACAATAAAAATAAGATTGTCTCATATTGATTAAAGGCATATCCTACAATTCACGGTGGTGCCAACTGGTAATTTTTCACTATTGTCAATTATCAGTCAAAACTATATCCGAATAAGTAAATATAGCATTTTGTCCAGTTTATTCAATCCTAATAGGTAAATAAAGACAATTTACATATGACTAATTTACATAGACAATGTGCTGAAAAATATGGTTTTCATTAATTTTCTCAAAAACAAGGATGGTGACGGTGACGGTTTTTAAAGTGGAAATGCGTAGTACTATACATCTACGATATTCTCTGAAAGTGTTAAGAAAATCACATGGGTTTTACTAAGTGAAAAGCAACCTTTTGGAATTCTTATATATTCTATCATAATATTATCACAATATCAATAAGTAAATAAAAATCTAGCACAGCCGATTTTTTATTTAGATATCTGTTCTACAATACTTTGAGCTCATCATATCTAATTTTAAGGAAAATGACATGGGTCTTAATTTTCAAGGCATGTTGTGCCAATATGCCTTTAGCAGTGTTGAATGACGTTGCATTGTATAATGAAATTTCTTCTAGGGCCAAAGCTAATTAATGTGGCCCTTCCACCTGCTGACGAAAACCCCTCCAATTATGTGCACCCTGTACAAATGTCGGTTGGTGGTCTTCCTTGAGAATTGTGGGCTAACAATCCTCAATCACACATTCTTTTTCCACCGATTATATATCTGCCATGTGCACCGATTATTCAATTGTATAGGACCTGACAAGCTTGAGCCCTCTTTGAATTAACATAGAAATTGACAGAATTGAGAAAACACGCTTTTTTTAGACTGGAACGCTTATGTCATTGCCTACTTGTATCATTGGCTACCTGTATCATTGCCTGTTTGTATATTTGCCTGTAACTTTGCCTGCTGGTTTGTTTGCATGCTTATATCAGTATATGTGTGTATCCTTGTCTACTTGTATCTTTGCCTGCTTGTATCTTTTCCTTCTTATATAAATGCCTATTTGTATTCTTGCATGTTATATCAGTGTCTGTTTCTATCTTTGCCTGCTTCTTTCCTTTCCTGTTTGCATGCTTGCCTGCTTATATCATTGCCTGTGTGTATCGTTGCCTGCTTATACCATTGTCTGTTTTTATTCCTGCCTGCTTACAGCATTGTCTGTTTCTATGCTTGTCTGCTCATATCCTTGCCTGTTTCTACCCTTGCATACTTATGTCCTTGCCTGTTTCTTCCACATGGTTTCTACCCTTGCCTGCTCATATCCTTGCCTGTTTCTACCCTTGCCTACTCATATCCTTGCCTGTTTCTACCCTTGCCTGCTCATATCCTTGCCTGTTTCTACCCTTGCATGCACGTCTCATTGTCTGTTTGTCCACTGACCTGTTTGAAAGTCGCAAATAATAGAGGCGCATGCGCAGGCCCTTTCAGAGGTCATAAGGTCAGCGCCCATTGCGCAGGCGCTGGCCTGGATCTGTCACGTCGCGTGACACGTGATCGATGACGAGAGTTCATTTCACTGTGCGAGATTGTTGTATAAGTTCTCCTTTATATCGTTCTTAGGAAATGCTGCTGATAGCTCTATTTAAGAGGTGTAATCCCCACATTTAAACCTTTATCTCGTTAAATTCAAAGTTCTCTTAGTTGAAATTATGTAGTACAGTAGAACCAAACCTAAGTGTTCACCCCTCGTTCCGGGCCAACGTGTCCGCTTACGCGGGGTGCATGCTTACACAGGGTTTTCAAGTTTCCTCCAGTCCGATGTACAATATAATGTATATTTCGATGTGATGGGGAGACAAAAGCGATGATAAATCTGAAAATCGTTTTCTGATATCTTATTTGGATCCGAAGTTATTAGATTATGAATTATTTTCTATGAATATACATCAATGGCCTGTGGCTCACCCTAAGCCATATTTGATATGTGTCCCTCCGAGGTGTTCGTTTACACGGGGTTAAACGGCTTTTCGTATCGAAATAAGTGGGCGCTTACGCTGGGTGTCTGCTATCGCAGGGTTACCGACTTCCCGAGGTTAAAAAACATAAACATCTAATAGATGTATATAGCGAAAACATTTCTGTTCCAAGCAAAAGTATCTGCTTACACGGGGTGTCCATTAGGCAGAGTTCTACTGTATATGGAACCTACTATGATGTAATACGTCTTCCCCAAGAACTTGAATTGTAGTATAGGATCTTTACAGGATCTGGGCCGGGACAGATCCACTAGAAGTTGGTTGTGGCAAATAGTGCCCATAGTTGGATCAACACGGTGACATTCATGTACCTCACAGAGTGTATGTCTGAGACCATCCTGCTGAGATTCTCTACTGGAACACAATCTCTTCACCTGAATTGTATGGTTCCATTTCCCTGAGACACATTTTTCCCCTGCAATTGTCAGTGACAATTACCCCTAAAGTAGGATTCACACAATGGTATCGATGCACCTCGCAGGGTGTTTTTCTGAGACAAGTCCTGCTGAGACTTTGAACCCTGTGAGGTACACGAATACACGAACCACCCCTCCCTTGTGTGAATTCCACTTAAAAAAACCTGACATTTTTATCGATATTTGAAGGTATATAGGAATAGGGAAACCAAGTACCGGTAAGCAAAAGTCAAAGTTACTCGATAAGGCTTGAAAAAATTACTGCCCGCGGCTGACGCCTTGGGCAGCAATTTTTCCAAGCCTTACCTCGAAACTTTTGCTCACTGGAACATAGTTTCCTTCTATTACGATATGGCTGCGATATGATCTACGATGGACCTCCCGATACAAAATCAAAATCGCGTCGGAAGATAACCCAATATCGGGGCAGTTGACTACGTCTCTACCATTAGGCACCCATGAAAAATGGGGGCCTACCCCTTACGATGCGTAGTGAAGTGGGATGTCTAGTCCTATGTCTATGATTTTGCACCTCCCCGATATGTCTCTGATATTTGCTTTTTGTATCGGTGCCATATCGGTAGGTCTAAATTACTATCGTTAATTATTAATTATCTTTTGATTTCGATGTAAAATCATGAATCGTCTTAACTGTGTATTGGATCTATGGATGTGTCCGAAAAACTCGGTATTTGCCGAGAGACTCTGTTTCTAAATAAAAAAAATTAAAAAATCGTAGTTGGTGGACGCCAGGCCTAACTCTAACTGCCCTGATATCAGCTACGATTCCGCTACGATTTTGATTTTGTATCGGGAGCCTGGTGGACACCATCCCCGTCCCCCCGACGCGCTGATGCCTGCATCCCGGTACAGTATCGGTGTGTATCGGTGCCTATCTGTAGGTCATCATAGAGACCTGACTAACTCTAACTGCCCTGATATCAGCTACGATTCCACTACGATTTAAATTTTGTTTCGCGAGCCTGGTGGACACCATCCCCGTCCCCCCGACGCGCTGATGCCTGCATCCCGGTACAGTATCGGTGTGTATCGGTGCCTATCTGTAGGTCATCATAGAGACCTGACTAACTCTAACTGCCCTGATATCAGCTACGATTCCACTACGATTTAAATTTTGTTTCGCGAGCCTGGTGGACACCATCCCCGTCCCCCCGACGCGCTGATGCCTGCATCCCGGTACAGTATCGGTGTGTATCGGTGCCTATCTGTAGGTCATCATAGAGACCTGACTAACTCTAACTGCCCTGATATCAGCTACGATTCCACTACGATTTAAATTTTGTTTCGCGAGCCTGGTGGACACCATCCCCGTCCCCCCGACGCGCTGATGCCTGCATCCCGGTACAGTATCGGTGTGTATCGGTGCCTATCTGTAGGTCATCATAGAGACCTGACTAACTCTAACTGCCCTGATATCAGCTACGATTCCACTACGATTTTAATTTTGTTTCGCGAGCCTGGTGGACACCATCCCCGTCCCCCCGACGCGCTGATGCCTGCATCCCGGTACAGTATCGGTGTGTATCGGTGTGTATCGGTGCCTATCTGTAGGTCATCATAGAAACCTGACTAACTCTAACTGCCCTGATATCAGCAACGATTCCGCTACGATTTCGATTTTGTATCGGGAGGTCAATATGGGCGTGTTTCGGGAGCCTGGTGGACACCCCCCCCCCCCCCCACCCTTCCCCCTCCCCCCTGACCCGCTGACACCCGCATCCCGGGGCCGGCGGACGGCGATCGCCGGGAAACCCGACCTGACAACCGGAAGACGACCACGGCAATGGATCAGGAGCCACCGGAAGCGTAGCGTCGGCACCTAATGACCTGTGACAGGGCGGGCTGTCATGCGTGCCGGACATGCCTCAGACGGCGACAGGAGGCGGGGCGGGGGTGGGCACCGCTATGTCTGACAGGGGGAGGGGGTGTGGTGAGGGTGGGTGCAGTGAAGGTGTATAGAGTAGAGCCCAATAGAGACACCAGGCGCCACACCTACCTTTTTATTTAGAGACACCCCGTGTAAGAGACACCACGTGTAAGGGTATACCCTGTGTAAGGGGAATTTCCATGTAAGGGGTCTCCCCGTGTGGGGGAACGCCCCGTGTAACGGGAAAACCCGTGTAATAGGACACCCTGTATTTGGACACTCAATGTAAGGGACACAGAGTATAAGGAGGCACTCTGTGAAAGGGACACCCCCATATAAGGGGGACATCCCATGTAAGGGGGCACCCTATATGGGACACCACATAAGGTACAACACATGTAAGGGGACACCCGTGTAAGGGGGACACCCCGTGTAAGGGGTCACCTTTGCTCAGAACGGTTGCTTCGAATTGATGTTTGATTTTACCCTTTATGAGAGGTCCCCCTGCGTTAGGCCCAAGCTTAAGAGGTGGGGTGTACTGGCGGGTTCTGCTATAGATGGGGTGTATTTACTATGGTTTTCACCTGATCGTTTTGTGTTTGTTGGTTAATGGTGTTCTATACCAGGATCCTCTTCCCGCATGAGGGTGGCAGACATGAGGGTGACATACAAACAGGAAATACAGCGACATGGTGGAGCTTCATCGCTAGAATGTTCAAGTATATGGAGTGGTTTTGATATCAGTTAAACCTCTGGCTGACCACATTTGAGTTTGTTTCAAAAATGATACTTTTTATCTTTTTTCACTAAAAGAAAAACTCACGAAGTAAGAATGATGAATATCATATCCTTCTATGCCTAAAACGAATCTCGACAATATCATAAGAAGATAAGTGTGGCTGCTTTGAGAAAAAAAGTAAAAATCAGAATAGTTCCTTTCATCAGTTATGTATCAATCATCTCCTGGGTGGAGGCCTATGCTGGTTGCCGGCGTCCTTGCGAACAGACCATGTAATTCAACGTCACCAGCAAAGAGGCAATGTTGCTGAGTCATCGAAATATCCACCATAGTGGCGCTGCTGCAGTGCCAATACATCCTACAGACAACATCATTCACCATTACCTCTGCTTTCACAAGAACTTCTCTTCTACTGGAAAATGAGATAATCTATAAGTTCTGACTGCCTTCAATTTAGAGTTTTATCTGTGTGAATGGAATTCTTCATTGATAATCTTTTGAGGGGATAAATACACAATATTACCATGAATTTGATCTAAGTGGTTCTATTCTCTGTATAGTTGACACGTAGTTAAAACTCAGAGCGATAGCGAGGAGTATTGACCATACAGATCAGAATTATGGTAATGTAACCTTGTATGTTATTCAGTATACCAAATAAAGGCTATTAAAGGAAAGTCAAAATGACCGCTGGTCTTCTCGGCTTTCCGTATTCTGCCGTCTATGATAAAAGACATTTTGAATAGCGAATACACCACAAAGTCTATCATACGTTTTTTAAATTACTCATTCTTTTAAAAACTCTCCCCCAGGTATTGATAAGAAACTCCATAGCCACTGACAATATGCTATGAGTTTTGGTTGCGGAGTAAACTCACGAGGCAAGTCGAGTGGGAATAAAGGTAGCAAACCAAAATGAATGGCATATTATCAGTGGCTATGGATCGAGTGCGGTTCATATTTTATCTCGCCCCTATCACTGACTAATTGGCTCAAATGTCTGATATCATCCCCAATTAAGTTTTTTGTTCTTCAATACTCCATGGGCGTGGGGTACGAGTTCACGTTAAGACTATGGGTAGAAAATACCAGGGTAAAGATAAACACGCAGCTTTAAGGGACAAAACACATGCTAATCGCCTGTACCGGTGGGTGTTGTAGATGACATGTCTAGCGTTGTTCTCTCACTGTGGACACCCTAGACAGCCACCCACCCCCCAAATCCCACCCCTAACCCCACCCCTCCGCCAACACACACATACACCTCTAGCTCCTGGGCTGCCTTCGCTCTCCTGGGTCCTACAATATGCAGTGAACCAGTTCACTGACACTGATGGAAAATGTAACCGATCCCTGCCAGCCAATAGGCAGCCACGTCACACAGCACGTGACCTGCGTGGGCCAATCAGGGCCATCAGCACATCTGAGCCGCGCCATAACGGCTGGGCAAACAGAGAGGGGTCCCCTGGAGGTACACCCGATATATAGGGGGGTGCTTTTTGGCGGTAGGCAATGGGGGAGGGAGATTGGCTAACATTAGTGACGGGTGGAAGGCCTTTTCGCCCCCTGTTCCTTGTAGTCAGAAGGCATTTCGCCAGCGTACTCCAGAGGCTAGTTTCCACTTGCAGATTTTTAGCTCCCGATACAATCTGCATGGAGTTGTCCCTATGCCTTCACTGCCATATAAGGAATATAGAAGGCATGGATTGACCCAGCAGCCAATGACTGCATTCAGGGCAAACCACAACCTTCATTCTGACCTCCTTACATAGTATTGATTGTGCCTTGAGACGGTTCCATAGTCTATAATTGACCTGAATTTCTTGGGCCAAAACCACCTTCTCTACTACTAACCAAGAAATCCAGAAATCAGAAATCCACTTTTGAAAACGCAATAATAAAATTTGTGTATGCCAACGAGACCAAGGGACAGTGTGGGTCAACTCTATTCGACACTTTAGGATGCACTTCGGACAGTTAGGATTGTCTTAGTGGGTAAATGAGCTTGAATATCATTAAAAGATAACCCTCGTCCGCGGTCTCCCTGCACTTTTGTAGGCATAGGTTATTCAACAGACCCCAGTCCTCACGTTCTCGACTACAACAAGCGACATAATACACAGTGACCAACTATAATGTATGTATGCAACATTTCTGAACAAAAAACCCTCCCACAGGCTCCAGTATGGCATTCACCCTTGAATTCACTATACCCAATTTAAGGGTTTACAATGGATAGTACCCTGCGTACATACTTTATGGATGGCCCCATACTGATATAACTGGGGAGTTGATGGCGTGGCAACAGCCAGAGTCATACCATGGTGAGATTGAATTTATGGGATATGGATGACAGATACACGGGAAACACAGTGGCAAGGCTGAGCCTCAAACCCGCAAGCAGACTGACCACTGAGATATTGAGCCACCTCACACGCTGATATCACTGCAGCTGATGATTCATATATAGACATTTATCCTACCCCTCAAATAAATTTCCATAGACCATAACACGGATATGCCATAGAATATTTATATGCCACAGGTGACATATGAAGTTAAAAACATCCGATGGGGGAGGATAAGAAATAAGCATCACTCAATTTCATATAATTGTTTACATGGCGTTCGTTGTCTTCTGCTTTAGATATCACAAAGCGGAGCAGAGTGATGTTATTTCATAAACACAACTCACGCCATATAAACAACCTTATGAAATTGAGTAATGTTTCATGGTAATACATATTTAACATATTCATTTATCTATAAGTCTGAAGGGAACCTTGGTGGGAATTTAAATTCACTGTTTTTAGTCTGATATGCCTTGATTCACCGCCCTACAGACTGGGATTCCTGAAGACTCGAGTGTTGTTGTTCATTATCTGCTCGTATCCCAGACACGTGCGACTTGTTTGAATTCCACATCCGGGGACTCACCACACTCAAGTCACGTGGTACCCCCACGTGATCTAACTCGCACCGCAGGGGCCTCTGGGTAAGGCGGGGTGCGCTTCCGTCTCACCTCTCGTGTTCTCTCGGCCTCTCTCGTGGAATATCGCGAGACCAGCTCATTTCTCGTTTACAGATTCGGGATGTCACGCGAATCTCGCGGGATTCTCGCGGGAAACGAGACTGCTGGGCAAGTAACGGTCCAATTAGCGTGGACTACGAGGTCTGCGTCTAGCTTGATGATATGTTTAGTGTTCCCTGATGAAAGAATACCCAGCCTTTAAAAAAGCACGCTAGCAACTCCACATGAAGGCATCTAGAGTGATCATTGCCATAGGGCACATAGCCTTTGTGTTAGGGAGGCAGCCATCTTGCCAAAGTTAACACCAGGTGGCAGGCCCAGTTATCACTGGATTTTGTTAAAAATATTCGTTTGGCTTGCTATAGAGGGTTTTCAGCCTTGTCTCACGATTCTCTATGGATTATGACAGTAGATAATAGTGGTTGTCCTCCAAATACAGTGGCGCCATCTTACAATTTCCTGGTGGATGATGGTAGAACTAGCAATCACTCTGTGCCCTATATAGCCTGGGTGATCATATATTTACCCCACAAACCAGCCATATGAACTGATTTAACAATAGATTATTCCTGTAGTGGATCAACAATGATTAATCTTAACGTGGCCGCCTTTTGAAGGGGAGTGGAGAGGTGAAAAACGCATGTCATTTAAAAGTAACAGGGACTCAGTTGGAAGCGCATCAGGCACTAATTCTATCCCTTACTTCTTTTGTCGGGAGTGGGCGAACTATGACCAAGTCGATCACGCGATCCCAGTGAGCGATAAAAAGGTATCACAGGGAAAACACCATCATTCGTGCCGGGTGTGGGTGCATGTGTACTCAGGTCTCTGGCTTCGGGGTCTGTGGTGGAATTGTGTGTTTTCTTCTCGTACAAATAGTTGGTATGATACTGCACATTTACTATCCATCGTATAAAATGACCCCATTGAAAACATACGGGGACCACGACCCACTACGTAAAACCTGCCAAATACCATAACTGTGGTTTACGGATTCAACTCTGTGGTATACGGCCTAAAAGCCATGATGTACGGGAAAATAGTCCCTTTGTGCTACAGAGCAAAGAAATCTTGTCATACCCTTTAATACTAATAATGTTTTGTAGGGAGTATACAGTTACAGTATATAATCAACATCTTCAAAAGCATACTTTGCTTCGAGATATTTGTATCGAGCTATTTGGCCTAGAAAGCGATCGGACCTGACCAACCTCCAGGTCTAAGACCGAGGCTGGTGGCCAGTCTACAGTTGTACTTGTTCAGCCCTGTCGTAATCCGCAAAAAGTGTGAGTAGTATATACAAATTGTATATTGTCTCAGGTATTTTTCCGCGAATGTTTTCAGGAAATCTTCATAGATTAGATACAACTGACAAATGAACATGAAATCCTTGTAGGAGAATCATCTGATCATACAATAAAGTCTGTATCATTACCATGTATACCACTAAAATAGAAGTAAAAAAGAGGACTAACTGGCCCTTCAAAAAGAAAAAATACACAGCCATGACCTTGTCAATCAAATATTGAAGGGATATTGTCATCTACAGCAGGAAAAGGAGACTCTAGTTCACTGATTATGACTGTCTAGTTTAATGAGGATTCTGAGGTGAAATACGGCATGTAATGTGATACTTTATGTAAAAAACGCTGAATCTACGTTTTGTTGCTGTCTTTCGATTCATGAGTTTCTCTTTAAAGAGGATTCATATATATTTTACGACCCTTTAAAACTATATGTATATTGCAGTTTCCATGTGTCATTTGTATTTCTGCTACTGTCGTACAGATATAGATAGAATGTTTGGGCTGTGATACTGACAGATGGGAAATGCCTGGACCATGTCCAAGCCTCCTGACATTACAAAGACTAGTATGGGAGGGTGATATATGTGATTATATAGACCGTCCTGACCATGCTGTACAAGGTACAAAACAAGATCAAAATTGACGGTAAATACGGAATGAGACGTTTACGTCGAGTTCCATATTTACCATCAATTTACTTCAAGTTGTGTACCTTGGACAATCATGGTAGGGCATTCTATATTTATTATATACCCGAAACTGATGAAATTACACTGAAACTTACTATAATAATCATAATTCAATCAATGTTAACATTCCGCCAATAATGTAACATCATCAATACAGTGATAAAACGTTATACCTGTTCATGTAGGTAGACAAGGCTTAGCTTTGAGACTTCTTAAACCCACCGCGTTGCGACCACGAATAAGATGTTCCTGTTCATGGTAACATGTGCTGTACACTTAGCGTGTGGTCAACGTGTTCAGTACACTATGTTACGGAACCACCCTATTCAGTATAATACTTTTACGTCATATGGCGAAACGGTGCATATTTACAAGATATCTATCATGGGTATATAATAAATGTGTCTATGTATATATCACAGTGAAAATATTTCTCCTTAATGATATTCGTTTATATAAGACATGAATACGATATCCATACATACATTGCTGCCACTTTCCTCGATCCCTATCGAGACAGAGATAAGTAATGAGATATGGGATCTAACAGCAGGGGAGGGGGATAGCGATAGCAGCTTGGCAATCAGCTACAGAAGATATATATCTTTGTAATCGAACACTGGGATATCCCCAGAGAGCATGCGCATATAGAACTGGACCGGAAGTGACGTAGGTTCTGAATGATTAGGTTATTTACGGCAAATCCCTCATATGTATCTCTGGGCATGGCCGATCTATCATGTGACGAGTGTGTGTAAATGTGGCATTTCCAACTGCCGACGAAAACGCCACCGATAATTTTCACTCTCTACCAAAGTCGGTCGGTGGTTATCACTGACTGTACAATCACCCCGTTGACTTGTCTGTCTTGTATTGTCTGCTAATCTTCAAATAAACTTTCTTTAACAACGGGATAAATGGGGATCAATTAGAAATGACAAATAGGTTACAGAGTTTGAAATAGTTAATGGAGTTCTTATATGGTCTTTCACGTCAGTACCATATAGGAACGAAAGTTAGGTTGAATTTAAAAAAAGGAAAAGAAAACAGCGATACAGAACATGGAAAGCTAATGGAAAGATAAACATGCATCATTTCACATCAATTTAAACCACTGAATTCATGTATCGTTTAATGCCTGTACAACCTGTATGCCTTGTGAAATAAACGCTGCAAGGAATCAAAATGAAAAAGAAAGTAAGAGTAACGTGAACTGAACATTTAATGAGAATGCCCTCACGTTTTGATATAAAGGCAAACCCTACAAGTCCCCCACCCCTCTAGATACACACAGACACCACGCTAACCCTCATACCGAAACGTGCGCACACTCTCTAGCACCGCCATTGATCGCGACCAGCGGACGCCACCAGCGAAAGACACGCCGAAACCAGCAGTCAGTCGCCAGGGGGCGCCTGCTTTAACTGGGCGATAATGAGGGCAGGTGTGTGGTTAATGTCAGGGGCCTCGTTCCCGGTTCACACGGGACTCTAGTGGTGATAGCAGGCCTGTTATACCCTGTTAAATATTGTATTTACTCGCTATCAGAGACTATAATTGGTCTTCACAACAAACGAGGGTCCCTTAATGAAGATTGAACCCAGTGTTGTAATACTCGGGTAGATTGCCTCTGAAGGGACTAGGAAATTAATCGGGGGAATACGATATTGAACGCTCATCTCAATAGATGTTTATAACCATGTATGCTTATTTCCTTTGCTGAATTTGATATAAAAGGATGAATGAATGGAAGCAATTGTGTGAGACAAATTAACCAGGGTTAAAGGGCACGACAACGAAAACCAGCTATTCTTGTGCCATAGCTGATTGTCACAGCCCTCTTTATTGACAAACCTAACAAATGTGGTTACAGAGGAAAATGTGTTGTACAATTTATGTCAATAAAGGAAATTTTGAAGAAGAAAAAAAGGTGTGACCAATATAAAAAATTAAAACAAAATATACGTTTCAAACATATTCGTGAAAGTCATTAAAAGAAATATACCAAAAAGAACCCCTTTTCCACTATTTACCTTAAATTTATGACAAATAACTAATTTCAATACCAATTCACAGATTTAGGTTTCTGGAATAAGTTACATGATGCAAACTGGAAGAAATATTCATATATCAAATGCTGTAAATAACTGTAAAAGGGGTAATGCTAAGGGTATTATCAAATATAAACACGTTATTCTTCCCAGAACATGGATAATCTCGCCTGAATAAATATTCATTTGAATCTTAGCTACTAAAGTTCCCCTTTTATCTTCTCTTGCGTCAGCATTTCTTTTCCAAATTACTTTATTCACCCCAAGTAAACAGATAAAAGCAGTCAAATGAATTAAACTGGAGGAAAACATCGTTAAGGGGATTGCGGAAATGACATTCGAACCAGTGAACCATCTGTTGTTTAGATTTCCGTATTGGATTGATTCCTGGTAATCCTTTAATAGGATCAACTGGGGAGAAGTTTTTGTAAGGGGAGTGGATGTGTGTCAAGGGGGAGGGGTTCTGGAACTGGAGAGTTATCCACCCTACACTCAGAAGAGTCCTCAGTAATTGTTTTTTGTGGCTATAAATATTAAGGATTTAATGTGTGGGGATATAGGATTACTTCAGAGGATAGTGGTAATAACACAACAAAAGAAAGGTAATGTTTGATAGGTCGAGCGACCTGATATGTGAAAGTATCATAGTTTAAAAATCAGTACCGCGAATAGGAGAAAGCGTAGGGGTAGCTCGTATCAAGGTTGTGATAACGATATAATTGAAATTTGATAAACGTAAAGCAATATTATATCAACCTTACGTACCTAAACTCTTTTTTGTCTATAGTCGTGAGACTATGACTTTGCAAAACATGCATATCTCGGGTTAAAGGAATAGTAAAAAATAAATTCATATAGCAAAAATTTGATTTATATCACATTGAGTTAGAAGAGGTAGGTTGTTTCACTGTTCCAATTCCCCCATCTATTTACTATCAGATTTTAATCAAATTAAACCTGTGTGAATACATTCTTGAAGAATCTTACAGGATTGAGTTTCTGTGTTGCACGCAACTTGAAGATTGTATACTGGTTATTATTTGAGGCTTCGCTTGCTCATGCTTCACCAGGAACTTTATCATGTATATGATATCAAATTTGTATTTCTCAGTCTTTAACATCAGAATGCAGTGGAAACATACTGTACGATTTCGTTTCCACTGATTAACTCCCTTTATCGTAAGCTAGCCTTAACGTATCTCAGGCGAATTCGCACAGGGCGTCGACCATCACAGCATGATACCAGAAAAGGGGTGCTAGAAGTCAATCCTAATGAATTATGTGCGCACTGTGCGACAGAATTACGATTTCTACTCTGCCGACTATGTTACGAGTCTATTCGTTGGTCAACTTGGGGGTACTAGTCAGCGAGTGACAGCATCTGACCACTTATCTGTGTGTGGCACCTCCAATAACTCCTCGCCCAACAATTAAACATGCTAATTACAGGTCGATATTGGTACACACGTAGGCCTGGCCTCCACCTACTACGATATGGCTCCGATATGGTCTACGATGCACCTCCCGATACAAAATCAAAATCGTGTCAGAAGGTCACCTGATATCGGGGCAGTTGACCACGTTTCTGCGATTAGACACCGATAAAGAACCCGTACAATGCGTGGTGGATTGTCATGCCTAGCCATATGTCTACGATTTTGCACCTTTCAGATATGTCTCCGATATTTGCTTTTTACAAGTATCGGTGACATATCTGTTGGTCTAAATTTCTATCGTAGTAGGTGGACGCCAGGCCTAAGGGGGGTATTTCTTAAACTTTGTTGTTGTGGACAACAGAATGGAACAGATTCCTTGATCTATCAGTCCCAATTTCGGAACATCCAACTGAAATTTATCAGCGACAAAGATACGTGTTGACTGGGAGCATTTTCTAATCTTAGGAAAATTTCTGGAGGGGAGTGCCACACTGATTGACTCCGTTACCATGCCTGAGCTTACGATTCTTCTTTTAACGCCGAGAAAGGAACATTCATGTTCCAAAATCATACAGTGTGCAATTCTGTAGAACTGCATCGAGAACCATATAAATATACAATACTCCACGAGATTGGATGCTCCGCAATCATCATCGAGGCAAAGCCCGCCGGCGATTACGGTGCATCCAAATGAATGGATTATTGTTTATTTTACGTTTCTAGTGTAGTTCTGAAGTTCTCACCCCTTTCACTGTTAGGGACGTTTAATTTTGCTTGTCTTGTCTTCTCTCTGAAATCCGGGCCACTGATTGGTCAATCACTTATGACTATGTCATCTCGTATTCACGACCATGGCGTAGTATTTTCACTTTACCAGGGTGATCGTTGAGTTGCTTTTTCTAATGTTATTCCTATGGCTAGACTAGTACCAGGGGTGAGATAATGGTCTTTACAGCATGGATTCTAGTATCTATGTTGTTTACAGATTGTGCTTCCTGTATGATGCACATTGAGGTAGACCAAATTTAACCTTGGTGATGCAAAATCCTCAGGTTCCCTTTTCTGAATTATGATGTTATCAAGAATGACGGCTGTTTTATTTCCGGATGGGTCCAGTGAGGCGTACCAAGGAAATTGAAATGGGAAAGTCAATTGGCTTGAGGCACTCGGTTTTGATTGACCCATCCATTAATCCATACGAATCAAGATACTACAAGCTTCTCCAGCCTTTCTGGCATTAAACATTGAATTCTGCTTCCTAAAAGAAACCGTCTGAGATTTTAAGTGGCACTACTGCTTCTTATCTATCATAGAAGCCCTACGCTGAGATTTGCAAGCTCAGCATTTTCTGCCGTCTCGCCTGTGTTTAGGGAGACCTCTTGCAATCAGGCGCCATCTTGAACGAGAGGCGCTTCAGCCAATCAGATTTCAGTGTGGTGGACACGTGACATGACAGGTCACGTGTCTGGGACGCCTCCTGTACGTCACGTGATCATATTGAAAGTAGAACCTGATTTAGTTACCCATGCAGAATCTGTGAGTGTATCGCAAACTACGCCAGATCATACAACGATACAAAGTAATAGAATCCATTACTTGTTTAAAATGGAAGACAGCGACTTTGTAGTATGCGAACTGAATTTTTTAAAAAGGATTCTGTTCATTGTAGTACGTTTCATCCTCATATATATTTAAATGCTTATATCGAGTAGATATGTGATGTAAATGATAGGAATTTAATCTAAATTATCATTTCTGATGTCCATATACTGGAGACCAATTTCTAGAAGTGGTGGTTATAAACAATAATCGATGGATTTGTGGACAGGCGGCCATAAACCACGAGAGGTTGACGCGTAGTAACCACCTCGAGCGGTTTACAGAGCCGCTTATCCACAAAACCATCGTTTGTTGTATTTATCATATTTTCGAATAAATTAAACCCAGTAATTGTCATATCAAAGGGTACAACAACAGGGACTATTTATTCGCTCTATGGCACAAGGCTATTTCCCCGTATACCATGGCATTGAGGTCATATAGCACAGATTTGAAAACGTATTCCACAGTTATGGTATCTGACAGGTTTTATAATGGACCCCATACATTTTCAATGGGGTCTTTGTATACGATGGATAATAAAAGCTACTGCTCCCTTGCTCTTTGTGAGGCAGTAGCCGGGCAAACACTGAAGCAGTGCTGTGATTCTAATCGAGGATCGTTTAGTATTCATCATGTCACTTTATTTTCTTTCTTTTTAAGACGATTTTAGAAGGTACTATCCTACATGATTTCACCTAGCTCGGCCAAAGCCGTTCTGCTCTCTGTACCACAACTATACATTTTGTATTCTACGGAGTAGTTGCAGTAGTAGCTTTTACACCATCCTTATTGACTGGTATCATTTTTATTCAATAATAATAAGATGAAACTGATTCAACTCTATCGTGTTTTTTATTAGACCAAGTGGAGATACTTAGATCTGCCCCAACCCTCCCAAGAAAAGGAAGAAGTCCTGCATATATGGCCCAGTTGTCTTGCTTTATATTCGTGTAAAACGTCCCCCGATTTGGCAGTATGCAGTGTTATCTCACCCCTGTTTTTTCCCCCATGGACTTAAATATTGGGAAGTCGTACTCAACGCCCATGGAGTATTTAGAAAAAATACTCAATGGGAGATTATGTCACAAATGTTAGACAATTAGTTAATGTGAGGGGTGAGATTAATTCAGAAACCTATTAAAGTTTAAGATCAGAGCTCGATACCATCTCGTTTGAATCGCTACGTAATTCCTGAATCTTCCCTTTTTTGTTTGTTTATTGACATTCCAATATCTACATAAGTAGTTCTTCCACTTTCTGAATGACTACGTTTTTCAAACTTGATGGTATACGAGCTCTGACTGTGAACTTTCATAGGTTTCCTCTATACAAATTCAAGGAGCCATTGAGACACGAGACTCAATACAAAAGGAACTGAGCGTATTCAGATCATGAATGTTCTGGCTACAAAGGGGGCCATAAAATCGTAGCTCAGTGTTCAGAAGTGGGCCATCGGGGAACACAACTCCCATCAGATTACCACCACGCGTCCAGGGGTGACCCCCCCCCCCCCCCCCGGCAAAAACAGCCCCCCTCCCCCCTCCCCTGAGAAAGGCAACATGGCCGCCCCCGTCTCCCTGGTGACAGACAATACCCGGATGACCGTCAGCCATTGTGATGACGTCATGGTGTATGAGAAGGTTCTTTGTTAAGTGGGATTTCTATTGGCCGATAAAAAATCTCAATGATTTATTATACATTCCTATATTATATTGGTCGATGATGGCCCCCAAAAAAGAAGTTTTATTGGAAGCAAATTACCTATGATTTTAGCATGTAAATCGACTGATTTTTGCCTTGTGAATTACTACGTGATTCAAACTCGATGAGATGCGAGCTCTGACCGTGAATTTTCACGGGTTCCCTCTATAAAAGGCGATGATGTGGTTGGGAACTGATAGGTTCCAGCATTGAGATGTCTGTACGAATATTGGAGAACTCGACCCGTAACGAACTCGTCCCGTAAAAAAACCCGACCTGTAACGAACTCGACCCGTTTTTAGTTTTCTCAACTTTTAAAAGTTTGTCAACTGTGGATAAATACTATACTTAGTAGTAAGTGTGTTTTCTTGGCTACAAATTTGGTCTTCTCTGGGGAAGAAAACAAACAGAAAACCCTTCCCCTCACCCTAACCCTAACCCTAACCTTAACCTTAACCCTTCCGTAACCCTAACCCTATCCCTAACCTTAACCCTAACCCTTTCCCTAATCCTAACCCTATCCCTAACCCTAACCCTAACCCTATCCCTAACCCTATCCCTAGCCCTAACCCTATCCCTAACCCTAACCCTAACCCTATCCCTAACCCTAACCCTAACCCTAACCCTATCCTTAACCCTAACCCTATCCCTAACCCTTTACCTATCCCTAACTCTAACCCTTTCCCTAACCCTTTCCCTAACTAGTCAGACCTTTCCTTCTATGTGAAAATGTCTTATCCGTGTGTATCTGACACGGGTCGAGTTCTCCAATCGATTTCTCCAAAACGGGTCGAGTTCTCCTGACAATTACGGGTCGAGTTCGTTTCGGGTCGAGTTCTCCAGTAACCGTCTGTACTGCTTGCACGGAATGCGCGGGAAACCCAAGACTGGAGGCAAAATGTCGTCTGTTAGTTGACCTTGGCTTGATGACTTCGGAATAGGATTAATCTTGCTCAGAGGCTCATGTTTCAGTTTATAACCAGATAGGGCTCGTTCTGAAAGTGCTGTGAATCTAATATTCACTATCTAAGGCAAGAGACACGTCGAAAAATATCAACGATAAATACCAGCAGTGTCTAGCTTCGTGTTTATTTTCTAGCATTATATCTCATGATATTTATGAAAAATTGTTTCCAGTAACTACTGAAGATTGACTCTCTGCCATATTAGATTCTTGGGGGGAGGGGACTCTTGTAATCCTTCCTAATAAAAGAAGTCCCAGTAGATAAGATCACCTTATTAGAAATAGGACGATAGTACCTATTGACGTTTTTTTAAATTCTTTTTTTAAAACCTGGACAGATATAATCCTATTGATAAGAACCACTTTCAGGCTCTGGCAAAAGCAAGAACTGTATAGAACAAAATTCCAATGTGTGTTCTTTGTTATAAAGCCCGTTTCCAATGGCAGACGAAAACAGCAGAGATTTTTTGAGTTTCCCTAAAAGCCCATTTCCATTGGCTGATTTCCCGCCACCGATCTACAGTCAGGAGCTACTGACAGACCTTTAGCAAAGCTGACGCAAAATCAGTCAATGAAAACAGATTTTAAGGAGAACTAAAACAAATCTCCACCATTTTTTGTTGGCCAATAGAAACGTCTGTTATAGCAGCAAGGAACGGGAAGGGTTCGGCTTCTGGTGGACATCTTTAAAGGCTGAATAGATTAGGATTTAGTTTTCCGTACTAACAAATGACAACTGAAAAACAAGTAGCTGTACCATTAGAATGGAACGAACTTTGTCGCCGCTGCTCAGTTGACATTTCTCATTTTTGATTCACTTGTTTTTAAACCAACTTTAAGCGGCGGTGAATAGAAAGACAAAGGCTTTTGTGATCTGTCAGCAGGAAAAACACATGCAGGAAGTTGATGCTCGGTATATTTTGGAGATAGATTGCGGAGTTAAAAGGTATCTGTTGTTTTTTTACTACGTTGAAACTTTCAATAGTGATTAATAAAGACTCAGTAGTAGTATCATTGCAAATGGCACGATGCCTTTAACTTTCGTCTTTAGGATGATATTGAGATACTAGGAGTAGAAGACGATCAAGTCTATTGAATAAATTTTGTAATAATCCTGGTTTACTTTTATCCCCAAACAGGAGATTGAAAACAAAGTTATCCTCTAGGGGACAAGAAAATTAATAGAATAATGATGATAGTTTATTCCCAATAACCCCTCACAACCACACGATACATATAATTCATGATATAATCAATTTAGCTTTCTTTGTGTTATGTATGTAATCAACAGAAAATCGATTAATTCCTGTTATTATATACCGATGGCTCAACGCTCAATACTAACATGACGCTTCTAGACACATAATAACCATGTGTTTTGCATCGAGGTTGGTTGTATTTGTATCAGGGATGGCCATGTGACATTAAGACAACCAATCAGAGATGTTCTTTTAGCTGTTCACAACATGACATGGATACAAGTTTATCATCCATCGTATACAAAGACTCAATTGAAAATGTATGGGGACTCAGTAAACCACGACCCATTCGTTAAAACCTGTTAGATAACAGAACTGTACGGATTCAAATCGGTGGTATACAGAAAAATATTCTCTTTCTGCGATAGATCAAGGAAATAGTTCTTATTGTTTATATCCTTCAATATGGCAACCACTGGGTTTAATTCATTCGAAAAGATGAATATTAAATACGACAAACGATGGTTATGTAAACAGGCGGCTCTGTAAACAACTCAAGGTTGATGTTGTGATACACTAGCAAGCTCTCATGTATAACAACGTGTCAACCTCTCGTTGTTTACGGTCGCCTGTTAAAAAAAACACTGTTTCAATGAAGGTAGACGAGGCTTAAGCCTAATACACATCTACCGATTCAGGATTGAACGATTAGGTCCCAAATCCTCATTATTAATTCTCATGCTGTACAAAAGTCAGTGGTCCTCCATTTCGGGGGCACATAATTGGTGACAGGCACTGCAAAAATGCTGCAGTGAAGGCTGACCAAATTTTGGTAGTAAAATGCAGACCGCCATTGATTAATTCAATGCGAAAAGAATAGTTGATCATTTCTGTTTCTACTTGACGATTACTGCACTAGATGTGTCCCATAATCGGTGGGCGGTGCAAAATACGATAATCTGAGATCATAATCGGCAGCGCCACATTAGAACCAATGATTAATAATTTACAGTGGCCCAATACATATCCAATGGGGAACTCGTAATAGATGGGTAATAAATCATGCTAATTAGCAAGCTGATTTCACCCACTCTTACATTCATAATTCCTAGCACTTCTGCTGCGTCATCACTGCCAGTAGTCAAGAAAATAAAACCCGGTTGTGTAACATGGGAACCACCAGGTTTAAAGCCAGGAAGGAAATCCCCAGAGCACTCTGACCATCAACCACTAATGCTGCAACTATTGATCAGTGAGTGCGGAAATCCGGAGACCCACACACGCCGGCCACTCGAGTAGAGATCCCATAATTATGCGGATTGTAAACAGCTCAATAAGGCCGGGCTGCAACACGCATCTCATTTAATAAGCCCTGCCAGAGAGGACTTCTTTTATTATCCACCTAATACACAATGTCCATAGGAAACGCATGGACAGCGTGTATCTACATACCCCGGAGCATATAGATATATCTACATAATACATAGTGTCCATAGGAAACACATGGACAGCGTGTATCTACATACCCGGAGCATATAGATATATCTACATAATACATAGTGTCCATAGGAAACACATGGACAGCGTGTATCTACATACCCGGAGCATATAGATATATCTACATAATACATAGTGTCCATAGGAAACACATGGACAGCGTGTATCTACATACCCGGAGCATATAGATATATCTACATAATACATAGTGTCCATAGGAAACACATGGACAGCGTGTATCTTCATACCCGGAGCATATAGATACATCTACAAGATACAAGGGGCCCATAGAAAACACATGGACAGCGTGTATCTACATACCCGGAGCATATAGATATATCTACATAATACATAGTGTCCATAGGAAACACATGGACAGCGTGTATCTACATACCCGGAGCATATAGATATATCTACATAATACATAGTGTCCATAGGAAACACATGGACAGCGTGTATCTACATACCCCGGAGCATATAGATATATCTACATAATACATAGTGTCCATAGGAAACACATGGACAGCGTGTATCTACATACCCGGAGCATATAGATATATCTACATAATACATAGTGTCCATAGGAAACACATGGACAGCGTGTATCTACATACCCGGAGCATATAGATATATCTACATAATACATAGTGTCCATAGGAAACACATGGACAGCGTGTATCTACATACCCGGAGCATATAGATATATCTACATAATACATAGTGTCCATAGGAAACACATGGACAGTGTGTATCTACATACCCGGAGCATATAGATATATCTACATAATACATAGTGTCCATAGGAAACACATGGACAGCGTGTATCTACATACCCCGGAGCATATAGATATATCTACATAATACATAGTGTCCATAGGAAACACATGGACAGGGTGTATCTACATACCCGGAGCATATAGATATATCTACATAATACATAGTGTCCATAGGAAACACATGGACAGCGTGTATCTACATACCCGGAGCATATAGATATATCTACATAATACATAGTGTCCATAGGAAACACATGGACAGCGTGTATCTACATACCCGGAGCATATAGATATATCTACATAATACAAAGGGCTCATAGAAAACACATGGACAGCATGTATCCACATACCCAGAGCATATATATATATATATATATATATATATATATATATATATATATATATATATGTTGTATACTCCGGGCTGCAAAAGCCGGCGCATACGAAAAAATAGTGCATATGAAAAACATAGTGCGTACATAAATTAATATAATAAACTAATATCAGTACCCACTTATCATGAAAAGGTGAATAATAGATACACTATTGACGGATATTACTACGCGTAGACTCCTCGGAGTATACGGCCGCTTGCATCTAAAATCAGTTAATATTGTGTATTTATTATCATCATTAGAGTTAAAGGCATACCCTACAATTAGTACTTAGTGGCGCCACTTGGGGATTTTTGAATATGGACATTTATCAATTCAAACTGGTTATTCGAATAGCTGAAATAGACCTATTAGTCTGATTAATTTCTCAATCATCAATTTGGGTCATGATATACATATATATTCGACTTGTGTGATTTATAAGATATAACCTTTAAAAATTGTATGTCCCAGGCAACGAAGTATTATAGATATGATTCTAACTATGATTTTTTTAGTACTATTCAAAAGGGTCGTTTATAGTTGATTATGTTGGACTATATAAATGGAAGTAAATCAACCACCCAATCTAGGAGGAATTAACAAAATGTGCAACACTGTGCCCGATTAGTCTTCGTATAAGCAATTAATTCGAATCACGATTCGCTAGCCAAGGCATCCATGAATGATGCATCTAAGCAAGGAGGGTGTTCTTGAATACTAAGGTAGTAGATAATTGTTCTCTGTTTCATTAAGGAGGCCTCATGGCTGGAGATTTGGGGGAATTACCTCGGGAGTGGCACCGTTCGGATTTAGCGGATTGCACTGTATCTGAATAGGGTAATCACCACAGGGTATATGCACAGGGTTCTGCATGGGTTAACGGGTTCTCCATGGTCCCAGTGATTTCCTTCCGACAGGCGGCATCAGCAATGCATTGCCAGCCCTTATGATAATATCTGTCAAGATTGGAAGCACTCAAAATAATATTATCCGTCAACATTGAAGACACTCAAAATAATATCTTCCAACATGAGCAGTACTCAACATGTTATCTGTAAACGTAAGTAGCACTCACAATAACGTCTGTCAATATTGGCAGCACTCAAAATAATATCTGCTGACATGAAAAGCCCTCAAAATAATATCTGCCAACATCGGCGGCACTCAATATGATATCTGCTAACATCGGGGACAGGTATTGACGATTATCGCACCAAATATGCTCTAATTTGTGTAATCTCTTCGTTCTTCTTCGTCTCCTGTCGGAGGGAAAAGTTGGAAAAAAGAATTATCGCACCAAATTTGTCCCATAATCGGTCGGCGGTCCTAAATGGAGTAATCGGTGGTCACAATCGGCAGGTGGAAACGCCACGTAAGATGTATTTAGGTCTGTGATAAGAACTACCGTTCAAGGACGACAGAGTTCTAGTTTGTGTCAATACAGGACGAACAAATAGTTTATATCTAACGCTGTCATATCATGCGTGTAATTATAGAACAACTGCTTATCTAATCAAGGCACTGAGTCCTCTGTGGGTTTTTTTTCTGGATATGGAGTTAATCTTATATTGCATATCCTTAAAATAACATAGCCAACAAACAACACGTATTTCACGGTTGCTTAATTCTAATTGGTCTCAATAGAATGGCACAACGTTTGAGCACGCTTCCGTCCTACATTAGGTTATAGTTTGGTTCATAAGTTGCATTCTGAAAGATGTGAAATGAAGTCAATGATAAAGGTGATTGTTTATAATCAGTAAATAAAGAAAGAAAAGGAAAAAATAGTCACAACCAGGCGCAACCACCAGTGAGCATAAACCGGCGTTTACACTAGACGACTGAAAATCTGATGACTGTAGATCGTCTAGCCAATAGTCTGAGTTTGTACAGAATAGTCAGGTATCTCAAAGATTAATTTAAGCCATTTTGAAGTAGGCATCAGCATAAAAATCGTCGGCATAATCATCAGGTGGTGCCAAATTGTGTAATCTGACTATCTATGGTCGTCATTCATTTGGCGTTTACACTAGATGATTTCTAGCCATTGACGATACAAAGTCGTCAGGTGGTCTTTAAGTCAAGGATTTCCGTCTTTAATCGCCTTGTGTAAATGACAGGTATAAATTACATAGAAGAATATTGTTATATGTTCCTTATCTGATACTAAAACTCATACCATGTTGTGTGAAAACTAATATCCAAAGCAACATTATTTAATGTACATTAGACTGGCTCCAGTCCCTGCATCCTAAGGCTACCCTTTTCGCTGGCATACAGGTTGATTCATGGGCCAGTCAGAGAAGAATGTATAATATAATGAACTTTATTCTGATTGTGTTTAAATATTTAATTAATGTACATAATCAAAGACTTGAGCAAGTCTAATGTACATCTGAAAACTCTAACTTATCATATACTAAAGAACAAACCAACAAGTTTTGGTCAAAGTCGTCATTCTCCACAAATTTGAAGCGGAGTGATATGAATGAGGTAAAGCCAGGTGAATATCGCATAGCGTTCAAATGAGTTTGACCAGAACGATTTGCTTTCTGTATTTATCTCACCCCTGTAAACACTAAAAGAATGGACAACACACAGGATATAGATCATGGAGAACAGACTGCAATACTCACAGAGGCATGGAGAATGAGGTATCAATGATAAGCCAATGGGCAGAAATACAAGGGATGAGATAATGTTCAGATCTGCATCTGATTAGAGAGCTACTCAATATCTTGTTTTATTATCCATCGTATACAAAGTCCCCATTGAAAATGTATGAGGACTCAGTAAACCACTACCCATTGTATAAAACCTGTCAGATACCATAACTGTGGTATATGGATTCAAACCTGTGGTATACGGCCTCAAATCCATGGTATACGGGAAAAATAGTCCCTTTTGCTATAGAGCAAAGAAATAGTTCCTAACGTTATACCCGTTATTATGGCAATTACTGGGTTTAATTTATTCGAAAAGATGGATAATAAATGCAACAAACGATGATTTTGTGGACAGGCAGCTCTGTAAACCACTCGCGGTTGACCTCGTAATACACTCGCTAGCGCTCGTGTATTACTACGCGTCAACCTCTCGTGGTTTACGGCCGCCTGTCCACAAGACCATCGATTATTGTCTATATATCTTACAGTGTTGCGATATGTCGTACCTGCTTAGTCGTGATACGTCATGCACATGCTGTATGTACTTTTTCATGATGTCGTGTGTATAGTTTGGTGCTCCACCAACGCGACACCTCAAGATGCATCGAGGCAAATATGCAGGTAATTATTCAAGACATAGCAAGATTATTAGCAAGACAACCAAATCATGATTAATCTCGCTATATCTTGTGTGTTGGTGGAACCAGCACTTTAGAGAGCTACTCAAGCGGAGTTCCCATATAATAAGTATGCCCTGCTATACCTATATCAACCACCCCAGCCACCTAGCACCCACCTACCACCCACCACCCACGCACCCCCACTCGTCCCAGAGGTAGGCTCCCCTAGGCCTGCCTGGATATAGACAATGGAGAAGGGACTGCAATACTCGCAGGGGAATGGAGAACGAGTTCCCAATGTTAAGCTTATGGGCAGAAATACAAGTGCTGAGATCATGTTCAGATCTGCATCTGGTTAGAGAGCTACTCGAGGGGAGTTCCCATACTATAAGCACGCCCTGCCTTACATATATATCCACCGCCCACCCACCATCCACCCACCCACCACCACTCGTCCCAGAGGCAGGGATTACTGGAGAACTCGACCCGAAATGAACTCGACATGTTTTAAATCTTCCCAATTCAAAGTATCTTATTACAACTGTGGATAAATATAATCAAGTAGTAAGTATGTTATCTTGGCCTCAAATTTGGTTTTCTCTTGGAGGAAAACAAACAGAAAACCCTACCCTTAACCCCACCCCTAACCCTATCTCTAACCCTAATCCTATTCCTAACCCTATCCTTTTCCTTTTCCCTAACCCGAAACATAACTCTTATTTTTCAAATACGCTGGTTTATTTGTCTAAAACCTACCTAGTCAGACCCTCACTTCTACATACATGGAAATGTCTTATTAATAAGTATCTGAAACGGGTCCAACTCTCCAATCGATTTCTCCAAAACGGGTCGAGTTCTCCTGACAACTACGGGTCGGGTTCGTTTCGGGTCGAGTTCTCCAGTAACCGAGGGAGGCTCCCCTCGGCCTGCCCTTTGCCGGCCCTCATCCCGACCCCGGTCGGTGGGAAGCAGGACATCTGTCGGCGGCGTATTGACATTGTTCGCCGGGCAGGGTGGCGGCCCGTTCCTCCGGCCAATATTGCACCCGGGCCGGGCTGGGGCTGGCTTCCGCCGGTTAACCGTTGTTATGACCCTACATGGCCGCGGTCTCCCCGCCGCCGGCCTCTCCGTCGCCAAACGCCGGCGCCACCCTCGCAGGCGGGATTTATTGGGTATTTGCCGCTCGATATGCACAGGTAGGATTGCGGGATTTTCGCGAAAGCGTCAATACCAGGCTAGGTACTGCTGGTGCTCAGCCCGCCGGCTACCTTAACCGCGGGTGCCGGGGGACAGGCGGGTGGCTTCCGGGGGCGGGACGGAACGGCGCGGGATGTGATGGAATGATTATTCGGCGGCGTAATGCAATAATGAGCGATTCAGCCGTGAAATGGCCGCTCCACTCTCCTAGCAGAGCCCACCGCCGCCGCCGCCGCCGCCGCCGCCGCCGCCGAGAGGCACTCTCCCAGCAGAGGCTTCGTGCTGCTTTGGTTCACAATATTCTCTGCTCCAATACGTTGGTTTTTTTTAGCAATTTCTATTAGGGAATATTGTGTTACACAATCACCGAATTCGGCTATACAGCCGTTCTTCCACTCGGGCCTAGAACCCTACTCCTCCTCCTAATGGCGGGTGGGTACCATTTTTGTGTAAGTCTTTGCTATGACCTTGTCAGGGTTTGATCACACAACCTCCCATGTTTGTTTGTTGGAGGCAAAAGAGCTGTATATTTATATGATGTATATCGACCGAATTTTGTAGCTGTCACCCATTTCATTGATGACAAAGACAACCCAGATTGAATTTGTTGAAAGTGTATTTTGTCAACTGCGGTGCTCAATTTAGCATTCACTAACTGAACTAACCAATTGTCCTATACATTCACAATATTGACTAGTGTCAGATACAAACAGTCGTAGGCTCCGAGGAGTTGAAGCGTGGTAATATGCGAGCGCATGCAATGATATTGCACAGAGGCTACTCCGAGGAGTATGCAACGGCTTTAATGAGCTTCACTGACATCCCACAAGTATCTCCTTCACCTCCTAAAGCTATTTTCCGCTGGGCAACTATTTACCCCCGATCTGCAGTTGGGAACTGCCGATGCCAGACCAGGGAATGAAAACGGACATGCACAGAAGTGTTTACAGATTAGCTGTGTATAGATTATGCAATAAGGCCAACACCTACTTACATGGTGAACAACTAAGACAATCAAAGGGAATTGAAATTGTTGGTGATAGTCATTGAGTTTGGAGGACTATTCTGTTGGTATGAAGCTTGTAGTCGTTGGCCACCACTGACCGACCATTAGGAGAACTCAATTAATCAGTGACATTTTCGTCAGCCAGTAGAAAATGGCTTTATCTTAGTGTAACCCCGTTTCCATTGGCCGATTATTGTGCACTGCTCTGCAGTCAGCAATTAGCAACACAAGAAAGGTGAATGGAAATGGCCAGGTTTTTTGGGTTTTTTTGGTAATATTTTTATTGACCGTTAAAGTGACATTCAAGACAAATAGTCTTGATCTTCCATATCAAATTTGAAATGGAGACTGAGTGATTTGTGTCAAATCAACCAATACCACCCACCAAATCCTTCGAGGCTCATAGTATTTCTACCAGTATGCACATGTAAAACGCATTAAAAACATGGTATCCACTGCACCCTCACGGATAATGTGTCACTGACATGGAGGCAGTGACCACTACCGAGATACTTTATGGGGAACTCAAAAAATCTATGCCGTTTTCATCAGCCAATAGAAACAGACTTTATAGTATGCATCCATAGTTGGTAAGACTGACACATTGAACGAGCACATGGGTATTGTTGAATTTTTTTTTTTTAACACAAACATGAGGTGTTTTCCACTCAAAGTATTCCCAGAGACTATGCCAATTTTGCACCACAAACAACAGTACTGAATAAGAGCATAATGCATACTGTATGGTATGCATATCTCATTTATACTTGTATAAATTCGATATAATACAAATGACTCTTCTTAGGGCTGGGAAAGTAGGTTATCTGAAAAATTGGCGGATCGGACAGATTTGGTCCCAAACACGGCAAGTTGGTGAAGGGATACAAGTAGGGTGCAAGACCTGTGTTTGGAGAGTGGCTGAAAGGCAGGGGCTATAGCCGGCAGGGCTGTAAGGGTGGGGGGAGGGGGCAGTATGGAATGGGGTGGGGCTGTGGGGGGCGGGGGCGGGGCGCTGTATTGGCCGGCTATCCCTGCCTCAATGCCCGCCTATCAAAGTAGCCCACCAGCCTTGGGGCGACTAACGCTGTCGTTGTGCATGTTTACGGGTGGGAAAGAGTAGCCCCCCCCCCCTCCTCCTCCTCGCCCCGCCGAGGATAATTCCAATGTGTGTATGTGGGGGGGGGGGGGTGGGGGGGCTGAGATAAAGAGCCGCTGTGCGTGCTGGGTAAAATCGGGAACGAGGTTGCTGGCGAGACAATTTATAGCTTGGACGATATGACTATAATCCTATACCAGATATGAATCTTGTTGTGCAATTACCAGATAAAAAGAAAATACAATAATAGATTTATATTATAGAGGGGTCCTGGACTATAGCAAAATAGCAGGTATGGGTCAATTTAGACAATCCAAAATATGAATCTACTGCAATGACCTAGAATATATAATGATGAAATACATGTAGTAAAATAGAGCAGTCCTGTTGTGGGTGGTTGAATATCTTATCCCTGTGAAGGAACAGGGTACAAGGAGACCTCGTTGGAGGGTTATCATTTAATAATATTCAAGCTTGTTCAGCTAATACTGTTCCACCTGACCAAAGGTCGCCTATAGGTGTTGAATAAAGTTGACCCATATCGTCCCTGGGTCTCGTTGGCGTACAGAAAAGGGTCTCCGTTTATAACCCTAAATTATTCAACGAGCCCGTACACATTGGTTGATATCTATAAAAGCAGACAAAGGCTTTATTCTAGATAAATCTATAGGGCGAGTTATGGTCCTTTGTAGGTGCGTGTCCATTTTTGCTATCGATGAATTCGTCGGTAACCATTGACCTATATCATGGGGCAGTCAACAAGGTATTGATCAATGGGTACTAGCAATGCATAGAGACGCTGACCGATTTAAGTAACAATACACACGAAATTCTATACTACCCACCGATAAAAACGCCAACCTACGAAATGAAACTGTTGTTTTGTTCGTTTGTTTATATTTTTTTTCGTTTTTTAGGGGGGTTGCTTATACAATAGAAGGGGAATAAGTAAATTCATCCAAACCAGGACGTTCTTCCATAAAAACTAATCCAAATAATACAGATATGAAGAAAGAGATAATTCAGTACATAAACGGTGGAATCATTACATGTAAACATTATTGTGCTTTGAAGCTACTGATACCTCTGTGTTATAAATATAGTTCTTGCAGGACATTTGACTCTATGTTCCTCATCAGTCCTATTCCTCCGTCTCAGTATTCACATAACATTTATGTTGTGTCTATGTTAACTTTCTACTTGATGAAATGGGTAGCGACCTCTGAAATTCGCCCGTAGGCCCTGCATGTAATGTCAGTGGCAACGGGCCGCAACTCGCATTCCCTCGGATCTTTTTTTGTAGAGTGTACAATAGCATAACCATCAAGGTGATCTGGGTATGAATAGGTTTTTATTTTAGAACCGATGTTTCGTCCATCACACGGATTTCTTTTAATAGGTTCTTTATTGCGTTCAATTTTACAATTGTTCTTCCAGGCAATAGAACAGTATCAGATACATTAAATATTCCCATTCGGGTATTATATAGACATGATGATATTTACAATGAACCTTAACAGTAATGTTGTATGATTGTATAAGATGAGAAAAAGTTTGTTACCCATCTTATTTCCCATTTATTTACATTTCTATCCATAATGAATTATTGTACGAGTGTTCGTCTTTCTGGCTTTGCTTTGTTGTGCAATACATTCTCTTCTTACTCATGAATTTTGTTCATTACTTCTTTTTTAAATAGTCTCTTTGAGTCTTCTGTTTGAATATTACGGGTAAGAGAATTCCATAACGAGATTCCATAGTATATAGTATACTTTATCAAGGTTATTCTAGGTCTGAGATATCTTCTGAGGTCCTGTTTGAGTCGTTTGAGTTACTCATTTACTCATTGTGCTGAAATTATAGAGGGAAACTATGTTCCGGTGAGAGGAAGTCAAAGTTACAAGGTAAGGCTCGGAAAATTACTATTCAAGGCCTTGGCCGCGGGCAGTAATTTTTCCAAGCCTTACCAAGTAACTTTGACTTTCTCTCTCCGGAAATTTGGTTTCCCTATTCCTATATACCTTCAAATGGTGTTTGATAACGATAATTAGCGTTATTTGCTCACCCACCATCTAACCCGAAGCCAGGTCCAACGTTATCGAGTAACTTGACACTCTATGTTTTCTCCCCACCGCACTTTCCATATGAACTTTGTAAGAGACGATCTAAAGGCTTGGAATAATTACTGCCCAAGGAGTAGCCGCGGGCAGTAATTTTTCCAAGCCTTACCGAGTAACTTTGACTTATTTCCACTGGTACATGGTTTCCCTATTCCTATATACCTTCAATTGCCGGCTAATATCGATAAAAAACGAACGTCTCTGAACGTCAACCTAGGCAGTAAACGTCAACCTGGTGAGTAAACGTCAACCTGGGCAGTAACTTCAACCTGGGCAGTAAACAAAAGTTATTCCACCCCCAGCAGCGTTAATTAATCATAGGTTGTTCGCTCATAGGTATATAGGAATATTATGTAGTTGCTGGCTTGGATTTGAATGGGTATGCAAGTGATGGCGAACCCATGGGTTCTGCTACTCACAGCCAGAGGCAGATACGGCGCGTCCTCTGACAAGAAAGAAGCAGACCAACACTCGATCATCCCAGATTCCTAAATTTCCAATTCATTATTTCATTTCTTGAACTATTCAGCATCGTCATGCCAATAGGACTCAGATTCTCCACATCCTCCGGTCTCAATTGGGCAAGATACAAAGTATATATAATGGCCTACCATGCACCATATTTTCTCCCTTTGAGTGCACTTTGAATATAATCTAAATATAGACCTTCTACTTCCATCTACTATTCTCTAAGATTGAGATCCGCGACGATATTATGGTACAAAAAGCCAGACCAAGGATAATCTATTTCCTTCATAATCCATGGAGATTACTCACACCAAAAGTAATCAATATTCAGAGATATACAATCCCCTAAAAAACCGGGAAAACGTTTTTCTAGATAATGGCCTTGGGCCCTCCTCTTTGTGTCTGCCATGTTCCCGGTGTTGTGTGGTGTTACAGGTGACGATGCACCTGTAGAGCATCCCCCCTGCCCCCCCCCCCCCGCCCAGCCCCGCCGCACCCCCCCCCCCCCTCCCCGGCTCAAGTGGCGCAGTCAGCAATGAGCGCCGAGCAGCTCACAGAGATACCTACAAGTTATACAGGTATGACTCACCTGTGAGCGACGGCAGGGACCACACCCACGCCCACCACCTGTATATCTATGATAAAAAAAGATACACCTGTACATAATGATAACACACCTCTACATCTACGAATATAATACACCTGTACATCTATGATAATAATACACCTGTACATCTATGATAATACACTTGTACATCAACAATAATAATACACCTGTACATCTATGATGATAATGATTATACACCTGTACATCTATGATAATACACCTGTATATCTATAATAATACACCTGCACATCTATGGTAATGATACACCTGTACATCTATAATAATACACCTGTATATCTATAATAATACACCTGTACATCTATAATAATACACCTGGACATCTATGATGATACACCTGTATATCTATAATACATCTGTACATCATATGAGTGCACACTCCAATTTCTAGGGCAAACTGGGGCACAGACCAAACACTCATTAATTTAGTTGCTTGACCATGATAGTTGAAGTAACCCGACGTCAGGTAATGTTACCCTGTGTTCTGCCATGTCACAGGTTGGCTCGGGGCTGGAAAGAGCTGAAGGCCTTTCAACCCATACCAAGACACAATTCATTTACTTCAGTTCATCTGAATTCATTCACTATAACTTTATATGCACTTATGCTTGTGCTTAGCCCGAACTAGGTAATTCACAGGTGTGTTGGGTACAAACAATCAAAGTTGAATAACCCTGACTTAACTACAGAAAGAGTAAGAAAAGTTTGCACTCCTTTGTGAGAACCCAGATATGCTCCTCTCTCAAGAAGCACAATGAGTGATCTGCCGGCCTACCTGTGACCCTGACTATATATATACAGTCTGGTTACATAACATAGAGTGACCCTGTAGCACTTCCGTGCACAGGCTCAGCTCTGTTACTCACAGCCAGGGGTGGACGCGACACATCCTCTACAGAGAAAGAAGCAAACCACCGCTCAATCCCCACATTAATGTATTAACATTATGCACTCTGTCTGGCTCCAAGGTGGACCACAACGCACAGAGGTGCACTTTGAGTTGGCGTCTTTTATTTTATTATCTATATCTAATTCAGCCAGAGAACACCTGCTGTTGTAGCAGTGTCTGAAGGCCAGTGGTTGCTACCAGGTTAAATCCACCCTGATACAGCCCCCCAGATACCCCCATTATCGCCCATCTGCTGTTCGTAGCGCCCTCTCTTGGCACTGAGCCACATACGACTGGCGTCCGGGTCCCTGGTGTAAAACGGAGGCGGTGCTCCACCCCACCCACCCCGTTACAACGGGAGATCAATGAGCGAGCGAGATAGGGGGAGATTGGACGAGAGTTGGTGATCCCAGGAGATCGCATACAGAGTCAGTGGGGTGGAGAAGGGGAAGAAAACGACCAAAGATAGACCGAGTATATAAAGTAATGTTCGATAGATGTTCAGTGAGATCTATAATTTATATTGTAATTGGCTGGCTTGGCTGGCTTGGCTGGGAGGTGGGGATCTCCCTTATAGTACATAAAAGATCTTGTCGCTGTTAGTGTTAGCTGCCAACAATCAAAGGGATTTCTTTCACGCGCACTGTGATGGGTAGTTATTTCCCCCACTAGGTCTGAACTTGTTACTGTTGTAATCCCCGTTTTAGATAACGTCTATCTATCGGTAATTAACCCATAGGGCACAGAGTGATTGTAAGTTCCACCAGAAAATTGTTAGTTAGTGCCACTCTAGCAGGGAACAACCAGTATTTTCTGCTTTCATAATCTATAGATAACTGGACCCGTTGATAACTGGACCCGCCACCTGGTGTTTACTTTAGCAGCTCCTGACGACTTTCATCATTAAAATGATAGATTTTGTCTCAGACTGCAGATTGTCTGATTACATCAGATTACTCAATTCAGCAACACCCGACGACTATTGGTCATGCTCTAATGCCCATGACTACTTCAAGCGGGCTTGAAGTAGTTGTCTAGATAGGCAACGATTAGGTAAAAACTTATAGTTGTCAATGTGAACGTTCGGGTACATTCTGAGATCAACGACTTTTGTGGTGACATTGCCACCACTTGACAACTATTGGCTTGACGATCAAGTCCTCACGTTTTTATTCGTCAAATGTAAAGGCCGGGTGAGCCCCAGGAACCATCTCATGAGGAGCCATGCTGTGAGCCGCGACCTTCTGACCCTAAAGGGGGGTGTCCACCAACCACGTTAAGGCTATGATAATGGGTTCCCGACAAGGTCCACGATTGGCCTACAAATGGAGGCTTTGTCATGGTTGGTGGACCCCAGTTCCCGACAAGAGTCTACGACAAGGCCATGACAAGGCCATGATTGAAAGCTTGTCTTGAGCCTTCCTTCAAGGCTACGACAACATCAAGCATGTTCGATATTTCCCACGACTGGACCCTTGTCGTGAAGTGTCATGGCGTGTTGGTCGCATGTCGCAGAGGTCTACTATAGGAAACTTTGGTGGAGCATGCACTTCCCCACATGCCCCGACAACGCTGTTGTAAAGCCCCCTTCTTAAGACAAGGCTTTCTTGTCAGCGCTTGTCGGCGCTTGTTGTAGCCTTGTCGTGGTTGGTGGACGCCTGCCTTTACACATGCACCTTGAATGATTTTGACAATAGTGGAGCAAAAATGAAACAAACAAAATGGCGGGCATTTCCCTGTTTCAGAGGTATTCTTGCATAATACAATCGCCCAGCACTACGCAGGCATTTGTACCAGGGGTGAGAAAATGCTAAATTCCGCACATCAGATGGGTGAGCACCGTAGATCGGTGTCTGTCTTAGCCCCAGGAACCATCTCACGGGGACCCATGCTGTAGGCTGCGACCTGCTGACCCTAACACATGCACCTTGAATGATTGATCGGTGAACACCAGTGCAGTTCTGGATTTATCTCTCCCCTTTCACTGACATTAAATAGCATCACGATATCAGAATAATTCAAATTACTTTGCAAATCCAGATGGTCAATAGCGTATGACGTCATCTCACATTAACTCCACCACAGCCATGGCATAGTATTGTCACTTAACGGGGGTGATCGTTGAGTATTCTTTTCAAATGTTACTCCTATGGCTAAACTGGTACCAGGGGTGAGATAATGGTACCGTACATTCCGCACATCAGATGGGTGAGAATTGTGGATCGGTGTCTGTCTTAGCCCCAGGAACCATCTCACGGGGACCCATGCTGTGAGCTGCGACCTGCTGACCCTAACACATGCACCTTGAATTATTTATCGGTGAACACCAGTGCAGTTTTAGATTTATCTCTCCCTTTTCACTGACATGAAATAGCATCACAATATCAGAATAATTCAAATTACTTCGCAAATCCAGATGGTCAATAGCGTATGACATCATCTCACATTCACTCCACCACAGCCATGGCGTAGTATTGTCACTTAACGGGGGTGATCGTTGAGTTGTTTTTTTCAAATGTTATTCCTATGGCTAAACTGGTACCAGGGGTGAGATAATAGTACCGTACATTCTGCACATCAGATGGGTGAGAATTGTGGATCGGTGTCTGTCTTAGCCCCAGGAACCATCTCACAGGGACCCATGCTGTGAGCTGCGACCTGCTGACCCTAACACATGTACCTTGAATGATTTATCGGTGAACACCAGTTCAGTTCTGGATTTATCTCTCCCCTTTCACTGACATTAAATAGCATCACAATATCAGAATAATTCAAATTACTTTGCAAATCCAGATGGTCAATAGCGTATGACGTCATCTCGCATTCACTCCACCACGGCCATGGCGTAGTATTGTCACTTAGCGGGGGTGATCGTTGAGTTTTTTTTTTCAAATGTTATTCCTATGGCTAAACTGGTACCAGGGGTGAGATAATGGTACCGTACATTCCGCACATCAGATGGGTGAGAATCGTGGATCGGTGTCTGTCTTAGCCCCAGGAACCATCTCACGGGGACCCATGCTGTGAGCTGCGACCTGCTGACCCTAACACATGCACCTTGAATGATTTATCGGTGAACACGAGGTCAGACACGGGGCAGGGTGTGTTCTCCGTCACCCACACCAGCCGGCGCCTCCCGGGAGTGGCTCGCGAGCAGAAGTGAGCAGATATCGATGCCCGATGTTAGGTAAACCTGCGGTGTGCCAACGTCAGCCGCGCTGAGTTAATGATGAGTGGCCTGAGGCTACTGTCTGCCCACGTCCTGACACCCACACCACTCCGCCACCCTTATTACCTCAGTCTCGTTTGTCTCTTACCCACAAAAAAAACATCCGAGACCATTGCTAAAAGATATATTTTCGTAATGTATATATTTTCGGGTATCATAGAGGAAATGAAAGTTTAGGGTCAGAGTGCGTATCCCAGCAAGTTTGTATTGCGTAGTAATTCACAAGGCAAAGCTATGTGAATAACGGAGCGATTCAAACGAGATGGGATCGAGCTCTAACCTTAAACTTAAATTTTTATTTCACCGCTCACATTGACTAATAGGCTAATATTTGTGACATAATCCCCCGTTATATATCAAAATGTAGGGGAGACAGTGGCGATGATAGATACGAAATCCATTTGCTATTATCTTAATCTTTTATCTTATTTTAATTACAACATTTTATCTTTTATGAATACACACCAATAGCCCATGACTCACCGCCGCTGGGCTACCAGTAGCTCACCCTAATACAAAGTGTACGGCTAAAGTGGGGCTAAAAACAATGGCATATTTTTATCATGTTTAGTCCTCATACGCCCGCTGCTAACTTCACTTTTCTAGTACTACTATCAGATTTTTTTAACGGTCGGTTGAGATTGAGGTAGGTTACACCTAAAATAGAACTCTCTGTTACTGATGAAGCCTATGAGGATAAGTATCGATTACTGATGACACCTGTGAGGAAGGTGATCCAATACTGATGCCACTTGCGGTAGGGTCCCATTAGCCAACTTTTGATACAAATAGATATATCAGAAAGCATCAGGCTATGTTCATGGCACTTTCGAAAAAAGTATCTGTCAATGAAGACGAAGAAAACAGAGAGACCCCGGACGGGCGCAAGGTAGGCATCTGTGGATTGTCTGTGTGGTTATAATAGTATCTCTATACCACAGCATCACCTGTATAAAAGTATTATTTTATATAGCCTAGCCATCGAAAGACTAAAAACCCCGGTAAAAGGCCCGTTTTCATTGGCCGATTTCCCGTCAAAGATCTCCAGTCAAGAACCACCGACGGACTTTTGGCACTGCTGACCCAGAATCGGTCAATAGAAACAATCCATAATGGTGTATGACAAGGCTGCTTCGCGACTAGCGAGTAAGTGACCGATTTGAGCGCGGATTTCGGCGAATTTCGCGCTGAAATTCACCTGTGAGTTACAGAACTTGACCATGGTTGGTTATGTGTGGATAGAAACAATCCAGCTCGTGAAATGCCCCACGACTTTTTTCTGCTTAGATTATGCAATGTGGCACCACCCACCATTGAGTGAAAGCTTCGTCACTGAGTGAAATCTACTACTCTCACTGATTTTTCTATACCGAAGCACAGTCGGTACCACCACCGACAGACTTTCTGGGTAACTCAAAAAATCTACACCCTTTTCGTCAGCCATTGGAAAAAGGCCTTAAAGAGGACTCCCCGCTTAAGGGTGCACTTCTCTCAAAACGGAGGGTGGCCCCTTAAGCGGGGTGTTACTGTATATATACCGGAAGTACCATGGCGCCCCCTGGGGACGTCAGTGTGAAAAGGTCACCTCTCAATGCACCAGAAGATGGCGCCACCGGTGTAGTGACTCACGGCGGTGAGCGCGGTGGCGGATGGGAAGACGTAGGTCAATATCTTAATCTGTGCTCTTGGGAAATGTCAATACCAAAGAATTTTCTGGTCGATAAGTAAAAGGACCTCTCTCCTTCTTGTAAAGCATTAGCGTTTTTAATCAAATGGAAATTTCCTCTTAAATCAATCTTCGCGAGAACACAAGTAGATAACACATTTTAGATTTACCGATATAAAATGTAGTATTTTTATGTGGAATATTTTTCTAAAATAGTGTTTCACAGTTCTCTTCACCATTTTAAAAGTATATAAAATAATCTAAAATTTTATGTTTTACCTATTAATAATCTGCTGTGAGAGGCAGCTGACGTCATGAACATGGCAGGTGCATAGAGGTCAACGGAAGTTGTCACGTTGTTAGATATAAGTTCACATCTAGTTTGAGATAAGTGTCACATGTGAAGGACAGGGCACCTGGTTATGGGCGATAACAAGAAGTTATTTATGTTTCCATCATGGAGAGGTTTTGACTCCTTCTACTCTCGATCTCCCATTTTAGGGTTTATGGTGCACCGTCAAGCTATAGGCCCGTTACCATTGGCCAACGAAAACAGTGCAGTTTTTTTGTTCTCCTAATAGCTCATCTACATGGGCCGTCAGGGATCTACAGTCAGGAACCACCGATGGACCTTTAGCACTACTGAATCAAATTGTAAATGGACTATTAGGAAAACTCATAAAATCAACAGCCAATGGAAATAGGCCTTATAAGGCCATTTCCTTTGGCCAATTTCAAGTCTACAGTCTGGAACCACCCAGGACTTTAAGCATCACTAATGCAAAATCAGTCAATTATAGAAACGACCCATGTAGTAAATGACCAACGACTTTTTCTTCTTAGATTATGCAATGTGGCACGGATTTTAGAAATTTAAAACACTGAGTGAAAACTTGGTCACTGAGTGAAACCTACTACCCTCACCGAATATTTGATACCTACGCACAGTAGTTGGCACCACTGACAGTTTTATAAGGCCCATTTTCATTGGCCCATTTCCCACCACTGATCTTCGGTGAGGAACCACCGACGGACTTTTGGCACTGCTGACCCAAAATCGGCTAATAGAAATGAGCCAGCTCGTGAAATGACCCTTGATTTTCAGCTTAGATCATGCAATGTGGCACCACCTACCACTGAATGAGACCTTGGTCACTGAGTGAAATCTAAGTACTACCCTCACCGGTTTTTCAATGCTGACGCCCATTCGGTGGCACCACCGACAGACTTTCTGCGTAACTCAAAAGATCTCTGCCGTTTTCATTGGCCAATGGAAACGGGCCTTTAGGGGAACGTAAAAGATCCCCGCCATTTTTTGTCTGCCAATGAAAACGGGCTTTATTTATTCTCTTGACCCTTCAAGCCAACTCACCTGACTTATGCCGTCATAAAATCGAACTTTAACGTCGAGGGCCATTTCCATTGGTTTAGAGAATCCCGACAGCTGATTGGTCAAGCCGGGCGCATGCGCAGACTAAGAGTTGATAACGAGGCCGGCGGTGGCAGGCACTTCCGGTGCGCTCAACAAAGTGCGTCGTTCCTGTCAACAATTCGACCAAAGAACCAAGCTGAAGCCATTTACTGCGAACCTGTGCGCCTGACATGTGTCTTAATGACGTCACAGGTGTCCCTGACAACGTAATAAGGACGTCAATGGCGGTGGGGGCGGGGGCCGCCTGCTGCTCTCTGATGTAAGGCTTTGGGTGCAGTTCTCCTGCTGTGCCTGCATTATGTTTCATGTTGAAGGTATCTGACAGCTCTATCTTTTGGCTGCTGCATACATAGACAATAATCGACGGTTGACGCGTAGGGCTACACAGGCGTTAGCGAGTGTATTACTACGTCACCCTAGAGTGGTGTACAGAATAGTCTGTCCTCAAAATTATCGTTTATTGTATTCATTATCCATCTTCTGGAATAGATCAAACCCTGGATTTGCCATATTAGAGAGTTAATAGAGACATTTTTGCTCTATAGCACAAACGGACTACTTTCCGGTATACATTCATACACATAAAACTTTCATGGTTTCCTCTATATTTTCCACCCAATATATAATGTCCATAAGGTTTCTTCTAAAATATATATACAGTAAAACCCCGCTTTTGGGACACCCCGCTTAAGGGGCACCCCGCTTAAGGGACCAGGGGATACTTTGCTGGGAACGGAGGGGGGCCCCCTAAGTGGGGTTTTACTGTATATATAAATATATTTTTACTGTATATATAAATATATACCAGACGTTCACTCGAGATACATATATCTCCTGTAGTACAGAGTGTCGAGTCAGCTGGTTCTGGGAGATCGCGGCTGGCGCCTAGCTGGTTCCTGGCGTCCTGCCAGTGTGGGCGATATAAGGTGCAGTTAGGCGGTGCGCCTGCTGGTTCCTGGCGCCTGACGGGTGTGGGCGATATAAGGGGAGTTGGAGAGTACGCCTGCGTGGGAGGCTCATGATTTAGTAGTGGTGAAAGCCCGTAAACGTTTGGGTGGCTCGGGTGGGGGGTGGGGGGAGAGTGATATAATGTCCAGGGAACAGACCCATACTGTGCTTGGTGATGGGCGCTTTAATCTGCTCAGTATACTCTCAGTAGGGGACATTCCCGCTTGGAGCGCTGTATGCTCGCATAATGGATCGATGCATGATGTTCATATAGGAATACAATTTGTTTCATTAATCTACATTGCCCAGTTAATTTCATAGTAAAGTGGCTACGTTTGCTGGGTACTTTGTAAATACAGTAAAACCCCGCTTAAGGGGACGCCCTCCGTTCCGAGCAAAGTGTCTCCTAAAGCAGGATTTCCAGTCTGTTGATGGATATGTTATCAATGTGGTATTGAGACACTCATTTAAGCGTACAGTCAGCCTACAGACACCTCCCTGACACCTACAGGGGCCTATTTTATATACGCAGCCCGTTTCCTAGTGTCTAATCGTCTAGAAACAAGTCTACCCGCCTCACACGCAAACCATGAACAAGCAATCAGGATAATTTGGAGTGTTGGGTGTCAGATATTTTCGGTCAAAATAGGACTCCATCTATGGGAGGTCGCATTCGTAGTACCTCCTAGAAAGACCTGCCAAACAATGTAAGACAGATTAATGGATCTAAAAGATTTAAATCAATAACTAAGAGATTGATGCGGGGAAAGGTAACAAAGTAACAATAAATCGAACAAGGAATTATACATTCAAGTAGGAATTTGGAATCTGAATATTTCTATAACCCTCTTTTATACTATAACAATATTCACTCATTAGTATGCAAATACATATGGACTTTAGTTTTAACCGTGGTACGGTATGAAGATAAGCCCATTTCCTATAATTAAGTCGTGAGGAATCATCTGATTTGTAAACGCAGACAGTTCTCTAGGCGAGCTGTAGCCTTATCTCAATGACCTCTAAATATATCTTTCCTTGATATGCATCACGTTTTATCACGAGATAACAAAACCAATTACGTGCTATATCCGGGTTCTGACTCTGCCACCGACTCCCACTCCATCCATTAAAATAACAAGGCTGCACGACTAATCTATATCATTATTCTGTTAGAGGGCTTGGTATTTGCGATGGTTAAATCATTAGTAAATCTAAAAGGAAAATCATAAGGTAATTTTCAAAATGTATTGGTAATTTAATTTTTGAATGAACAGTATACTGCAGTTATCCTCAGAGTATTTTAGCCAGATACTTATTATTGGTTATTATTGTCTACATCAACTTTCCAAATGGATCTGGTTGTAACTAATTGATCTGATCCTACTGTCGTTCACAGACTCTTCAAGCACCATAATACAATGTACTGGAGATGTGGTGGCACCGTTGCATATTTCTCTGTTTGATGTTACGCCCAATCAGGATCATTTCTCTGCCAAGACCTTTGGCATATTTAAAAGTTAGTTTTTGTGTGTTTTTTAAGATTATCTCTATTTATATTCAATGTCGGTACACTGTTCTCCCATACACAGTTTTCATTTCACCCGTGATTTTTCTGTTGCACATTATCCATTTTGTTCTATCTTCCAGGCAGATAAAATATATTTGATAACTTCCCATGTATCTTTTCCAAATTAGGATTCGTTCTACAATTGTGCTTGTAAATATAGTTTGAGATTCAATAAGACCATCAGCTGGGATTCCTTGCTCATAGAAATGGGTAAAAGCGTTGTTCCTGTAATATCGGATCGAGTTTCTACCTCAGGTTGCTACCCTGTCGCAACCCTTTCGCAACGCCACCCAGTTTAGCTATTAATCAGCTATTTCGGGAATATACAAGTTTATAACTGCAAGCCATTAAAGAAGGCATCAGAATCAGCTTCTATAACTGGTTTTCGTAAATTTATTATCATGTGTGCTCTATAAAGGAAAATGTAATCTGGTAAGCCTTTAGAGGGTTAGAACCCAGAAGGCATTTGATGTAAGTAGGAGGTAAGGATACAATATACTCTGTTTTGATAAACGAGGCGTATCTTGAGTGTGACCGTCTCCCACCGCTATGCGACCACGAATAGAGAGAAAAGGATACAATATACACCTTTTAGCGAATGTCTCACATTTATCGGCCAGCTGGACTGATAGCATTTGTCAGAGTGCGACGAACTATGAATAATGCTACCCTGCATACCACCTGACTTGTAGAGATGATGGAAAAAATGGCGTTTTTTATATGATTTCCAGATATATGATAATAAGGAGAAATAGTGAGTGTGCATAAATTCCATCTGTCCAGAGATATTTTGGGAGGACATATTCACCGAAATCGAGGAACGAGGTGAATATTTCCAGCCAAAATATCTCTAAACAGATTCCATTCAGACACAGTAAGAAATTCCCCATAAAGTGACGGCATAAGACGAAGAAGAACACGTACAGTGGCAGCGGAAGGAGAAGAGAATGACTCGGGATATATCCTCACATGCACTGTGGGCTGAAATAGACGGCATTGATGCCAGAGCCCCAGGCACGCCACACAGTGTGAGGTGCACGTGTCTGTCGTAAGGTGGCGCTTATCCCGGAGTCTCCCCCTCTCACAGCACCTCCTGACATTTCCCGTGTCTCCACCTTGTGTGGCGTTTACACTAGCCGACTTAATCCTTTAACTGCAGTATGATGCCTCCAGGCATTCCCCTGGCTATGGCAATGCCTCCAGGGATCTTAGGGTTATCAATGATACTTATATTCCAAATCCAATCAATGAAAATAAAATCGTTTGAATTAAAAGAAATGTTGACAAAGTATAATAGCCATAGTGAGCTTTGATTTGGTATAACAAAATATCATCAGTTACCAAGGTAAATTTCTCAAATCGCATGACATATCATGTGGCACTCCTATTTCCCTAACAAGGCGGCTGCCATAACAGGGCTGTTTATCCAGGCATATTGGTGAGGTCTACCAAGTTCATCCACGGTAGAATTAACCCATTTTCACCAGCAAATTGCTGCCCAAAAAAATCGTAGTATAGATCGCTCATCGATTTTCTCCCTTATTGGGTCCACATTCTGAGAAATCATTTAAAATTTGGTCGGTATTGAAGAAGGATGAAGGATAATCAAATATCCGAAACGTTGTAAATCTAAGCAAGCAATAAACATTACCCTGTTATCCAACTTTATTTCTCTGTCTTTGGTTGTGCCTTTTTTCAACTTATTATTGAAGAAAAACCTTTTCACAGTTTCCTAATCTTTGCCGATTCTACGTATGGTGCCAATTTATTAATCGGTATCGGTAGATCTGTGCCGATTTATTGACCAGAACAATATTCGGTCGGTGTTTGAAAACTAAATTATCTGGACCAAAAAAGATCCGCTAGTAGAAGCGAGCCTCTATCCGGGCTGCCTTGAATTGGCGGCCACATTGAACTTTACAGACACCACCTCACCACGAATGCCTCCACCTGCCTCTGCAGCCCGCCCCTGGCCACTCCCTCCCGCCGCACACATATTTTTCACACTCTGGGATTCGCTGTGGTTTCCTTGACGGCTGCCCTGGACCTCTACTTTTTCTCTAACGGAATTCCACACATGTGGTGTGTCTGGGACTCAGATGGTTTTGTGAAAGCCTTTCTGTGTATAGGTTACCGGTGACCATCGGATTTTCCATTTCTATTTTTATCATGGTGCAATACTACAGTGCTATGGTTGGCTCCAGGGTATAGATAGCGTGAGCCGTGTGTGTCTACTACGACTATAGGTGCTTTAACGTGCTTTTTGCCACTTTTCTATTTTGATGACAAAACAGTCCATCTTGACTTCTGATATGAGTTCAACAAAAGTTAAGGTATCAAAATGATTACAAAGGAAATCTCTGCCTGATTAAACTGGATTTTGATTTTGGTTCCATTTAGAATTTTATGGAATCTTCACTCATATTCTAGAAGTCAAACATTTTGTCTAACTTTTAACATGATTCCTGAGAAAAAACGTCTAAAATCTAAACAGATAAATTGTATCTGTAAACTCAAAATATATATGACAATAAAGCCCATAGTCCCTGGTTGGATATGGTACCTTTTGGAAATCTGTATGTCTTTTACAGCCCAAGTGATGAGAATGTTTGTATTTCAAGTAGAAAATAACTAGTTTTCAGTCCCCAATATGGTTGCGCTGCCTATAGGAATAAATACACAATATTACCGTATTTCTTTTATATGCATGGTTAAATTCTCCGCGTAGTGGACGCGTAGTCATATCCAAGCGAATGCGAGGATATTGCGTAGTGTCAACTATGAAGAGAGTATGACAATGCGGGTCAAAACTTGGTGATGATGTATTTGTTATTCGGCATTCCAAATATCAAAGGAAAGACAAAATAACCAATTTTCTTATGCGCCTCTTTGCAAAATCAGTCGGTGGTGCTAGACTACATAAATGTTGGCCATACTCGGGAGGTGGAAACGCAACATAGGACATTGACTCTGGCGTTCTGCACCTTCCGCTATAAAACACATAAACCTGAAGGTAAGGATACAGCATGGAAGGGCGACGATGCACCGTATGTATGGCTATGAACCAAGGTCATAACAAGTATTACAAGTGCGCGGGATTACATCTGATTTCACAGCAACTACATGTACCTGCTGTGTATTAAAAGTGTTTCTGAACTTTTTCCGCGAGGCATAAGTACCTGGTGTGTAGTTTAGAAATATGAACGACCTGCATGAACGTTGGTGCATTTGGGAAGTCTGACACGCACACTATGTTAATCTTATCGGTTTGATATTGAAAGCAACACCTTCGTCTCAACTCGGCAGAATCTGATTTATAACCGCTCTGATTCAATCATCATACAGTACTCGCCCCACGATAACGTACAGGGATGAGACCGCTACCTGATATGTATATGAATGAGGGACTTCTAATTAGATATCAATGTAGCACTGTAGAAAGATTCATGAGGCGGGAATCTTCAATGTTGATGATAGAATACGTCAAATAGAATACGCTACATCGATATTATTATTATTTTCGTGCTGTATCGCTATTTTCTACAACACGGCATTTTCAGTGTCATAGGTTATAGGTTCATTGGGATTTTAATTGGATATAGATAGCGACATAATTATGATGCGATCCTCAAAGAATCCGGAGTAACACTTTCGACCTAGGATGGCTATTCTGCGATCCGCAAAACGTGGAGCAACGCCCCCCTTGGGCGGGCAGAATGACGTCACACTAATGCTTACATTCTCTTGACGACGGTGCGCTTGGCAGCCAACTGCAGGTGGCAGATTAGGAGCTTAATGATGTATGCTCGTGATAAATCATGCTGATAAGGCCAGTAATGATGGCCATGGTCGGAGATAATGCCCTTGTCAGCACTCATCTTACTCCACAAATAAGCAAATGCCTCTCGTCTGCTCCAATTCTCACCGAGTTACCTAATGAAGAATACCCTTATTATCGCCCACTCATTAACGTCTGGTTGTCGGCGGCAAAGCGGCTGATTTGTGTCAATGGTTGTGTAATTCCCTGATGTATAACCAAGGTGCCATGCAGCATGGTGCTTAGATTGTGTATTAATACTTGATGTGCAACGGCAGTGTTATTTACATCGACTAATGGTTTTGTCTAGGTTGAGATCCATCTGTCTTCCACATCTGTCGGGGTTTGGGTCAACACAACAGGGATTTGGGTAATTTCTCTCGTGAATGATTTAATACATGTGTGCCAAATGAATGTGTGCTGGATCAGTAGAGTAGACGTAGAATTATCTACAACACAAATTAAATCTTTGAGAAAGATATCGGCTATATATCGTGGAATATCCCTGTTGAAGTCATAAGCCATAGAATCACAGCTCTCAAGACCATGGGTCAAGTCTAAGAAAATTATTAGCCTAGAATATAAACATTTACTTGAAAAACATTCCAAGCCGTGGTGATTGGTCTTATATCATCTACATATATAATCATACGTCATACCTGGGTTTTTAACTTACATTTCTCTTTCATTTAAATGATGATAAAATATCATTATAATGCGTTAGGGGTCATCCATAAATAATGCCCGCAGAATTTCTTAAATTTTAGACCCCACCCCCAACCCTCCCATCAAATTGTGTACGCAATAGCGCAAAGGAGGAGCATACGCAAAATTTACCAAATTCTCTTTAGTACGTACGTACTTTATGGATGGCCCCTCAGAGTATTACATGAAAAAGATAATATATGGAGACTGGTTTACTGTCTCCGTACGTCAAAAATACGCGGTGAAATTATTGATCACATACATATATAACAATAGGGACATTTCCTTTTTGCACTGATTTATCATTGGTTAACATGCATGACAGTATAACAGCAATAAGTGCTTTATAAAAGAAACTCATTCTTGAGAACCTATTGCCAATGGCTATATTTCGGGGCAAATAACTAAGTTGGTGTATAATGAATATGATTTGTATGAATAATTGCTCTGGCATACCAAATCTAAAAGAATATCGGATTTAAATGAGAGATATTGGATTCTGGATAAGATTAAAATTGTAGATTTTGATCACGATGGTCTTATCAGAGACACTGCCATCACAGACTCCAATCACGTTTCAAAATGGTCCTGTTCTCACTCAGACGAAAACCCTCCTCTAATTTGGAATCCAATGCGAGGCTCTGCAAACTACTCCCCCTCGCGAGACGCCGAGGAACTAATCAGACTCCTAATCAAAGCGACTTGTCTCGGCAACATCCGGGCAACCTCGGGACAGCGCCGCACTTCAGGATGTTCTCGCCGCTGATTGGCTGACGTTCGCTGTGACCTCGGCCTGCGATTGGCGGGCTCAATAGCCTTGAAGCGGAGACGGTAATGCGTCGTTATGAAACCCTGGTGTATGTGAGGCTGACTGGAGCAGTTAATCAGATCCCACACGCACCCATTGTCAATGACCTTGTTAGGGAGGACTTAAAATGGCAGCAGCATCAAAGATGGTCCCTAAAGATATAGGGACATAAGCTGTGGTATGAGGAGTAGGTATTTTCTCATATATTCCATTTAGCATTTGCTACCAGATCTACAAGTGAATTTATCTTAAAGGCACATCGGAGAATTTGGCTTCAAAATTAAAACCTATGGGTTAGGTCAAACTGGATAATATTTTATTTTCCCCTCATTTGGTATTAGAGTAAGTCAAAGGAACCGGATGAAATTGATAATCGGTGGTGCCACTGTGTATTATTGTAGGATATACCTTTAAACTCAGCAAATATATCCTACACAAATCGAGGCCTCAGCTAACGTATATACAGTAAAAGCCCGCTTAAGGGGACATCCCCCGTTCCGAGCAATGTACCCCCTTAAGTGGGGTGGCCCCCTAAGGGGGGTTACTATATAAAAACATACCAACATACTTTGAATATGTGTTGTGATTGGCTACAAAAAATGTCACACACCAATCAAATGACAAAGTTGTCACAGCTCAACTTCCGGTAAGATGTCAACATAACTACCTGCATATTGAAGCCAGCTAGGACGTTGTAACATATTACCAAGTATTTCACCAATCATATACATATGAAAGTCTATGATAAAGGTGAAATGCATTAACCTTATTGGTAGGTACTCGTATGCCTTGTTTCTTTCAACAAAAGTATTCCACTCAGTCTACGAGCTTGTGGAAAATATTTATCGAAAGAAACGTGGTACATGAGTACGTACCAATATGGTAAATATATTTTACTGTATTATACATTTTCCTAGCATTCAAATACGTAACAATGAACCAGCCCAAGCGGTAACATCTGAAATACTCAGGTGGCGCCACTGTAAACTGCCCAATATGCCTTTAAGACCATCCATAAAGAACCTACGCACTAGGAGGGGGGGTAGTGAACAATATTGGACATCTTGCGTATATGATCCCTCTTTGTTCTATTATATACATGTACAATATTGGGCGGGGGGGGGGGGGGGGTGTGTCGTTCCAAAGTTTCAGAAATTCTGCCTACATCCTTTATGGATGGCCATTTTAAGCACCGTCAGTTAACCTGAGCAGACGACGAACATTAGTATACTGTACAGTGAGGTGGTACAGCCTTCCATTGGGATGGCCATTTCTAGCCGACTCTGGCCGTTCAGAATAGCACACCGGCTTATGACTTATTAATACACGTTGGCACATGTGTCTGCTGGCTGGCCAGCTTCTAGCATCAAGACCGGTTTTATCAGACCACCGGTGTCCCTTCCTCTGCCACTGTACGCTTCCCGGTGCCTGAATTCAGAGTGCTGCTATGTGGGGTAGAGTAATGGCATCTATAATATAAAGCCTCTTCTATGGCATTTTCCCAATGGGATAGCTTTGAATCATTCAGCATAGTGGTAAAGTGTATGTATACTGTGCACGTACATAGGTCATCCCAGTGGAGTATGCAGACAGTATGACATATCCATACGCTGAGTTGGTTTACGTAAGGACTGCCATTTTGACAGAATAAAGAGGGGCGTCCACGAACTACGACAAGGCTACGACAAGCGCCGACCAGAAAGTTCCAATCAGCACTTGTCGCAGCCTTGGGGGGCTTTATGACAGCATTGTCGGGGCGTGTCGGGAAGTGCACGCTCCACCAGAATTTCCTATCATAGACCTCAGCGACACACTCCTGACATGCCATAACGCTCCACAACAAGGGTCCAGTAATGGGAAAATCGAACATGCTCGATGTCGTCGTAGCCTTGTCAGAAGGCTCCGACAAGCTTCCAATCGTGGCCTTGTCATGGTCTTGTCATAGATTCTTGTCTTGTCAGGAACTGAGGTCTACCAACCATGACAAGGCCTCCAATCGTAGGCCAATCGTGGACCTTGTCGGGAACCCATTGTCGTAGCCTTGTGGTGGTTGGTAGATGCCCCCCCCCCCCCTTTAAGCCCGTTTTCATTGGCTGACTATTTGGCATCGGTCTGCAGTTGGGAACCACCTATAGATTTTTGGATACACTGATTCCATATCGGTGAATGGAAACGAGACCTGATTCTTCTTTCATTCAGGTTGTTATCGTCCTGTTTCTGTATCACTCTATTTGTATATAAGATACATTAGACATGAATCATTAGAATTATCAGCTGAAAAGAATCATTAGAATGATTAAGTGACGAGAAATATAGAATGCATGGAATAAATAATTGGAGTGGGAGGATATTTGGGAAAGGAGCATGAATTATTTAAATCTGCAATTACGATTAACCACATCTATGGCTATTCTAGAAATTGGAATAATCACTATAAGATGAATTTGAGCAGGCAGCACGCACATGTACAAAGTAATGCTTTAAAGAGGAGGACTAAAAGGTTTCCCCTTAGGGATTGCCCTAGGCGTGTATGCAATATATGTAATGCATATCAAATTCCTGCAGTCGGAAAACAGTAAGGCCCGGCGTCCACCTACTACGATATGGCTCCGATATGGTCTACGGTGCACCTCCCGATAAAAAATCAAAATCGCGTCGGGGTAGTTGACCACGTTTCTGCGATTAGACACCGATAAAAAACCCATACAATGCGTGGTGGGTTGGCATGTCTAGACATATGTCTACGATTTTGCACCTTCCCGATATGGCACCGATTTTGACATTTTGTATCGGTGCCATATCGGTAGGTCTACGATTTTATCGTAGTAGGTGGACGCCGGGCCTTATGCATATATATATATATATATATATATATATATATATATATATGCACCGTTTCGCCATATAACGTAAAATGAAATGCTGTATGGAATTATACAGAACATTGTTCCATATGCGTGGACTAAAATGTTAATTGTTACTGCAAATAAAGTAAATATTCTCCTTTTTTGAATTTCAGGTATATGGTGAATATAGAACGAGCCACTATGCTTATAAGCTACAAATGATATGATGATTTACATTTCATATAGAACTCGGCGTAAATGCCTCATTCCGTATGAACCATAAGTAGATCTCTCATTTTGTAGCTTGTACAACATGGTCAGGTCGTTCTATATGAATCTGTCAACTCTAGCGTATCCTGCCACCAACTCCCGCCGAGATCTCGTGAGACAGGCACGAGAGTTGAGGCCACAAATTAAATCTCATTCCGAAAAATTGTCGTCTGCCGCGGAGGTTGGCTGGTTCCATTGTGTGTATTGTTGTCCTGTTTTTCCTCGACGACTTTATTTTTAACACTACCATTTACCGAGGCCTGGCTTCTCATTAACTGCAGCTAATTAGGTCACGTGGGCTTAAAATAGCATCTGCTCGGAGGCTAGCGTCAAGGGCTTAGCAAGAGGCAATTAGCCTCTTTCTATGCAAGAAGATAACCTCTAAACGTGAAATACCAACCACCCCCGGCTTCGTACAATTAACACAGGCTCTCTATGAATATAACAGGTTAAGATAAATCGAGGTATGACGTTTATTTAACTCAACCTTTGCCGAGTCATGAGTCCATGCTGTATTTGCTGACTTGATCTGTTCACTTCGTTAGAAACTCCATGGAAACTGACTCCCAGGCCCAGCATAAGTTCGATAGACTACCTCATCCTTGGGATTTTTCTCCATATGTTTAACGTTAGAAACTCCACGGCCATGAATGCATTACACCCAATACTCATTGGCATATTTGGTGAGTAATGCCTGGCGTCCATCTACTACGATAGAAATTTAGACCTACCGATGTGGCACCGATACAAAAGCAAATATCGGAGAAATATCGGGAAGGTGCAAAGTCTTAGACAAATGTCTAGACATGCCAATCCACCATGCATCTTAATGGGGCTTTTTCGGTACCTAATCACGGAAACATGGTCAACTGGCCCGATATTAGGTGACTTTCCGACGCGACTTTTCTTTTCTATCGGGAGGTGCATTGTAGACCATATCAGTGCCATATCGTAGTAGGTGGACGCCGGGCCTTACAGTAAAACCCCGCTTAAGGGGATACCTTCCGTTCCGAGCAAGGTTGCCCTTTAAGCGGGGTGTCCCTTAAGCGACGTGTCCCAGAAGCGGGTTTTACTGTATTTCATTAATAAATGATGCTATACTGGCTGACTTTCTAAAATCAGAAACCCACTCGATGAAAATAACTTGGTCTGCACTCTACCTCATTTGACCGCTATATAATTCACTCAGCTTCGCTTTGTCAATTACTCTTCAGTCAAACTCGATGGAGTACGGACCAAATTATCTTCATCTCGTGAGTTCCCTTCTAACTATCCCATCCCATCGGTTTAGCCTGAATTAAGCCTGTAAAAAATAAATGAATATCTATCAATAGTGTGTAGAAAATACTTAAAACACGTCAGGATTTGAAAATTGGTTCGGGCTCCACAACACAATGTAAACAAACAGCTATTCTCGCTGTTATAACAACGTACTATGAAGATAGTTTGTCTTGTTATAACAATGATATTATTTATATATAAAACGGGATAAGATTAAATCCGAACTGCACTCAAGGAGTTTCGGCATGTCACTTGTTTTGGTTGCTACGTGACCTCTCCCGGCTATCGCCTCAAAGCACCTCCGCTACACATTCACACTGTGTAGACAAAGATTTGTGGCAGCTGGTAGGGGTCCCATAGGACTACTTTTTCAATTACTGATAAGACAATGCATAGACTTGATAAGAAGGGAAAGTCCCACTGAGTCAGGCAGGTAAGTAAGGGGGGATACTGACTTTGTGAATAATTATCCAGGTCATAGGACTGCAGATGATTCGGTGTGGGCTTCCAGCCTTTAGGTGATTTGTATCATCTCCTGTTTGGCACTTAGAGAATATTTCCGGGAATCTATTTTTCAAAACAGAGTCCGTACCATTAAAATCATTGTGCCTTGTTCATAATATTCTAGTTTTTATATCTACAGCCTGTAACACTCTATTTGAAAGAACGCCCTGCAACATGGGGAATGTTCTGTCTTTAACCCACTTAGGATGGATAATGCCTTGAGCCAGATTGTGCTAGCAAACCATGAAGCCTTAAGGCAGGCCATTCCAAGAACGGATAACGCCTTGAAACAGACCATGCTAAAGCAGATAGTGCTAGGAACTGGATAATTCCTTAAGGCAGACCATGCTAGTGACCGGATTATGCCTTAAGACAGACCATGCCAGAGACCGGATTTTGCCTTAAGGCAGACTATTGCTAGTAAAGGATAATGCCTTGAGACAGACCATGCTAGGGACCGGATAATGCCTTGAGACAGACCATGCTAGGGACCGGATAATGCCTTGAGACAGACCATGCTAGGGACCGGATAATGCCTTGAGACAGACCATGCTAGGGACCGGATAATGCCTTGAGACAGACCATGCTAGGGACCGGATAATGCCTTGAGACAGACCATGCTAGGGACCGGATAATGCCTTGAGACAGACCATGCTAGGGACCGGATAATGCCTTGAGACAGACCATTATAGCTATGGATAATGCCCCGTGGCATCACTTACGATATATCATCGATTTATACAATAAATAATGCGTCAACATATATGAAATATTCACATAATAGACGTGCGTTGAATATGAGCCTCCAATGGCCTCAGTGTACCATGGATCTCTCGTAGTATCTGAAAAGGAGACCTGCTCACTCACTGTGTATAATGAACAGTACGAGCTGCTCGCCTGTAGGAGCCCGTCAATCATCCCCAGGTGGGCGTGGCTTCAGGCTGTGGTGAGGGATCGGTGCATGGAGCACCTGAAAGCCTCTATAACCTCCCCCTAAACTAAGCGCTGGATCTGACAGTGTCCCATGCTTAAATAGGCATGTGAGATCCCTTGACACACAGAAAAATGTCATATATCTAGTATCCACCTAAAACATACACAATATTGACTGGTCTCATATATTAGCAGTCGTATGCTCCCAGGAGTTGGCGCGTAGTAATGTCCTAGCCTTGAGGATATTGCGCTGAGGCAACTCCGATGAGCAAAAAACTGCTTTTATCTGAAACCAGTCTATATTGTATCTATCATCCACCTTTTCCTCACCTAAGTGCGGTACCTATACAGACACTAGTATAGATACCACATAGCCATAGTATGAGAAAGACTGCCCTTTGATATCGCAGTAAATCTAGCCCTGCTGGGAGTGAAGGAGAAAGGTGGCTGTACACCACACCACATAGACATGATATAAGAAGTACTATCCTTTGATATAGCAGTGGGTCTACCACTGCTGTGATAAAGGAGAAGGGTGGCTGCACATCACATCACATAGACATGGTCTGAGAAGGACTGGCTTTTGATATAGCAGTAAATCTACCACTGCTGTGATAAAGGAGAGGGGTGGCTGTACACCACACCACATAGACATGATATGAGAAGTACTGTCCTTTTATATAGCAGTAAATCTACGCCTGCTGGGGGTGAAGGAGAAAGGTGGCTACACACCACACCACATAGACATGGTATTAGAAGGACTGTCCTTTGATATAGCAGTAAATCTACCATCTTACGTAGGTACTTTATGGATAGCGGCTAAACAATTTCCAGAGGAAAAAACACAAAGGGGCCATTCATAAAATACTTATGCAGAATTTCTGAAATTTTGGACCCCGTCCCCCATCCCCACTCCCAAACCCATACTCAAAATGTCCAAGATTTTTACCCCCCTCCCCCTACGCCCAACCCCATCCCCCGACCCCAGTGCATACGTACTTTATGGATATCCCCTGGTGCACCCATCTCATAAGATCTCACGCTCTCTAAGTGGTACTCTGTATTCCAGTGCAAATAAAGCTACTAGGGTGCCAAATACACAGTATTCCTGCTAGGTGAGATTATAGGAATCTTTGGGTTGCATCAATTGATGTAGTGTTTAGGGGAGGCAGGCCAGTGGATTCTCAAGGGCTCTAAGCTTAGTTTTTTTAAGAATCCTTCTCCCATAGAGTGCAGTGAGAACCTTGCACATATTACTATACACCTATGGTCGAACATGTATGAAATACTGCCCACTACTGGGGGTGTAGTATAAATAATGTTCGCGCCCGCTGTGGCAACGGGCCGTAGTGAATAGCAGTGACTTTTTGAGGTCCAGAAAAGTTAATGAAACATATTTTTCAACAAGTAGGAGGTGTATAGTAATAAGAAAACGTAGTGACTGAGCCCGTACGGTGTCCGTTCTCGGTCATTTGATGAAAAAATACGGCCCTCTAGCCTGCGGCATCGGGCCGTATTTTTTCATCAAATGACCTCGAACAGCCACCTGTACGGGCTCAGGAACCACGTTTTCTCATAATACCACTTAGAGAGTGTGAGATCTTATGAGAGGGGTACACGACCATAGGTCGCTGGCGACTTACCGGACATGATGGAGGCGATGGCTGCGATGATAAAGGAGAGAATCACCGAGGGTCCCGCTACATTCTTGGCCACCAGCCCCGCGACAACGTACATCCCTGTCCCGCATGAGGACCCGACACCCAGGGATATAAGGTCCATGGTGGTGAGGCATCGCTCGAGTTTCTGCACGCCCGACCCGGGCGAGCTGCTCTCGTCCGCCTCATCGTCGCCGCTCGTCGACTGGATGGTCTTGGTGCGCATCAGACGGTGCTTGAAGCGATCCACGTCTCCTGACTCCACGTTGAATGCCTGACCCATCTTCTGACCGAACTCGTCCATCTTGTTCGAAGCGACGTTCATGCTGGATTGTACGCCCCACGGGCCGACGGTGCTTTAACACTGAGGGTGGGTTAGTACTGGCGTTAGTTAGTATGGGGGTGGGTTTATGGGGAGGAGGCTTGGTGGTGAAGTAGATGTTGGGACTGTAGTTTGGGGTGGTTCTGTCTATAGTTGGGTAATTCGTATAGCTGAGAGTTTCCTGGTATAATCACACCACAGCTGAATGTTTCCTGGTATAGTCACACTATGGTATGTAGTTTCCTGGTATAGTCACACTACAGTAGGTAGGTTCCTGGTATAGTCACACTATGGTAGGTAGTTTCCTGGTATAGTCACACTATGGTAGGTAGTTTCCTGGTATAGTCACACTATGGTAGGTAGGTTCCTGTTATAGTCACACTATGGTAGGTAGGTTCCTGGAACATTCACACTATCGTAAGCAGTTTTCATAGTGCTTTCACACCATGGAAGGTATTAGATAGTGTTTTGATAGATCATCCACACTATAGATAGCAGCTATTCACTGGAGTATTCACAAATATTGAACATTCACAAGGTATGGCAAGTATCACTCTAGGTCGTCAGTTTACAATCAAGTGAAATTGTTCAATTATCCTTATTGAGCTCAAGCCAAGAGGGTGGTTTTGGCCCATTAGGTTAAGGTCAACTATAGACTGAGGTGCTATTAACACTGTGAATGCAATCATTGGCTGCTGGGTGAAACAACGCCTATTATATTCCTTATATGGCAGTGAAGGTAGTGGGCCACGATGCTGAATGGTCAGTAAGTAAAACCCGTTCACCGGATCTCAGTATAATATGCCCACTGGCTCTTGACGCCTGCAGCTCCTCCTATAGGCATACGGCGTAGGGAATCGCTTATAGGTCGGTGATATTCAATAATGCACTGAGTGGGTTATGGAAGCACACGATCACCACACAATACGTGCAGCCACGATCCCTCTGACAGCTCTCCCCAGCCCCAATTACCTGACACAGTAGTGGCAGGGGGTGGCAGGGGGTGCTCAATGCCAGCTGGATCGATCCCGAGGACAATTAACCGGGTCTGTGAGTTAGAAAATCACAATGCAGAGCTGGAACTGTCTCAAGGCCGCCGGTCCCTCAGTCCATCTGCAAAAGAAACATGTATAGGTATGAGAACATGGTTAACCCTTTAAGGACGGCCGCCTATGACAGAACTACACACTTGGGGAGGGCTACTAGTGACTAGTGACCAGAATTCAAAGGTTTATCATGTGATGTGATCTGTTATCCTTTATATTCTAATTTTTATTATTTATAATTCGAGAATATGATGTTACACCTACATTCTGTGCAAATTTCAAGTTTATTGTTCGAATATTTCCTTTTGAAAAAACAATTTCATAAATTTCAATCAAATGATGCCTTAAGGCATCACTCGCCCCCGGTCGGTTGATGCTTTGAGGCACCGATACAAAAGGTTAAGATCGGAGACATATCGGGAAGGTGCAAAATCGTAGACATATGTCTAGACATCCCACTTCACCATGAATCGTAAGGGAGTTTTTTTCGGTGCCTAGTCGCAGAAACGTGGTAGACTGCCCTGATATTAGGTGACCTTCCGATGCGATTTCCATTCTTTATCGGAAGGTGCATCGTAGACCATATCGGAGCCATATTGCAGTAGGTGGACGCCGTGCCTTATAATGTCAAATAACTAAAATGTCAAGTTTTATCCAGTTTGTCATAACCTTATCGATAAAATAAGCATATTTATATTTACTAATGTTATATAGGAAATACACTGAAAAATACGATTCTCTTCATTTCTTTCAAAACTTAATATGTAGTACTTTATACTGTGCAATATTCGGTGAAAATACTAAGAAAACTACATAAATGAAAAACAACTTAGGGCTATCCATAAAGTATTTACGCAGAATTTCTAAAATTTTAGACCCCCGGGCATACAAGCTCAGTCGGTTTCTGTATTTCCATCGAAGGTCATCCAGTGTAAACGCCTGAGTATATTATTTGGTAGACAACTATTACTGCCAAGCTTGCATAATCGTGTAAATCCTGACGACTATTGGCCAGACGATCTGTGTACAGTCGCTAAGTTTTCAATCGTCTAGTGTAAACGCCGGGTAACAACAAAACAGCCCTTGATTCTACAAATTGAACAAATTGACATTAACGATGTATCACGTTACGTGAAGACCCAATGAGGAAATAATGTTTATATGATATGAGTGAGTCCTCGATATCAAACGTTTCTTGATAAATGGTTGTTTGTTTAATTAAAAAAAACGTAAGCCAGGACCATTAAAATTTATCATGCCACACTAATGACCAATTGAGAAATACGATTCATGTGATATAGGTGGGTTGTCGATATTAAATATTGATTCCCATTTTATGATCGATGACTCACTTGTTAAATCTAATAATGTTTGCCAAGACCATTTATCATGTCACCAGAACGACCGATTGGGAAATCAAATTTATGTAATAAATAGGTTAGATCCAAATACTGAACGTCAATTAGTACTTTTTGATAGATGGCTCACTTGTTTAATCCAATAATGTCTCCGCAGCTTCGGGTGTTATGAGATTAAAAAGAAAAAAAGTTTTGGTCAAAGTCGTCGTTCTCTACAAGTGACGCCGAGTGATATGAATGAGGCAAAACCGAATGAATATCGCATAGCATTCAAATGAGTTGGAGAACAAGTACTTTAACCAAAATGAGTTGCTTTCTGTATTTATCTCACCCTGTACATACTAAAATAATGGGCGACGCACAGGATATAGACCATAGAGAACGGACTGAAATTCTCATAGAGGCATGGAGAATGAGTCCCTGTTATGCCTATGGGATAATAATACCAGAGGTGAGATAAAAGCTCTGATTATGCTAAATATTGTGTTAGAATGTACGGACATATATAACCCCAATGATAGCCTATCGCCATGGCCATAACCAACAACGTTTGCGGGGATATAAATTCCGTTAATCCTACTCGATAGGGGTGCGGCCTTCATAGACTACCAGCATGCCATAATGGGACTAGATGCCATTATGCTGAGACAATAAATCACAATGCCGACGAGAATGTGATCATCTTCATTAGATGCCTTGCAATCTATCAGCCGAAAACAATACGGCGAATCTGACAAGATTAACCGTCGCCATTTTACGGTCCCAGCGGCGGCAGGAACTCTTCAATCTAACACCGACGGAGGCGCCATTGTTGCCCCACCAGCCTTTGCTATCGCGGTCACGTGGCCGTTGTCATGACAACTATGTATAGACTGCGTCCATTCGCTGGTGCCGAGCGACCCGGACAGGTGACAATGAATACACGCCGGGCACAGGTTCAGAGCTTCCGGTTCCGCCACCTCGGGCGCCGAGACAATGACCTTGAGCAGGGAGTTAACCCCAAGGTCATTGGCCGCGCGTGTTGTTGAGCGGTGCAGCTTTGATCACGTGACCATGGTGACCGCAAAAAAAGGCAGACTTGACGATGGAGTCTATGATAGACCTAAAACGGGTGGAATTAGCCAGGTTTTATAGGGAGGGAGTCAGGGGCTTCTATAATGATCTATGATCGTACATATAGACCCTTTTCTGTAGGCCATAGAGACCCAGGGAAGATATATGGGTCAATTTAATTTTCAAAAATTGTTTCCTACACGAACATAATTCTAAGCAATTATTGGAGATTCACTCCCCACCCGGTTGGCACAAATCCATTAGGAAAAATGTACATATACAATTTCATTTAACACTTATGGACGATCTTATGGACGGCTAATACTGTCTTAGCGAACAGACTTAAATATTATCGAACAATAACCGTTGAACGAGGTACAGAAGAGAGTCTCCATGTACGATCCTAGATTATTAAACTGACCCCTGGAGTGTGAGTGGCGGGAAAAGCCATCTTCAGCAAATTAACTGGTTTTTATTAATCTAAGAGCGGCACAGCAGATAAGGAGATTAAAAGACCTTATTTATGAGGTTCCGCGTGATAAAACGCACGCTTATGAATTGATAACACAGCCGGCGCCAGTAGAGATATGTTAGATATCATTGAGTGTTTCAATAACACCAGCACTACGTTATATGATAATTATCAAAGTACGTATTTACCGTCAAAGGATTTCACAGAAAGATTCCTTTGCACTCCGTACCATGTGACTTGTTTTAAAATGGCGTTTTAAGGATTTCAGGTATGTACTAATGAGGAGATATTCGAAGTCAGTGAATATTCTCGACCCAAAACAACTCGGAGCAGATTTCATTCAGGCGCAGTAACCATGTCTCCATATATAAGCATGTTTTCCATGTTACTTACACTCAATGGGTGATAAATAAATAAATATTTCCGGGCTAAGATATAATCAAAAACATAGTCCCTGTTTGCCATCTCGTTTGGAGCGCATCGGAATATTCACTCTGCTATGGCCTCGTCCATATCACTGTGCTCTACAATCTCGATGGCGATGGAAAATCAGTCAGTGGTTACCGACGAATAAATGGGTGACAAAAGTCGGCTAATGGTCTACCATGGATGAACGTGAGGAGAGGACCATCCTTTATCTTACCCCTGGTATTTTCCCCTATAGATTTGATACTAGGATCCCTTACTCAACACCCATGGAGTATTGTGAAGAGAACACCCATTGGGTGATGACATCAAGAACGTTAACCGATCGGTCAGTGATAGGGGTGAGATAAAATGTGGACCGCACTCGATCACTGAAAATATGCCTTGTATTGCCTCATGAGATTACTTTGAAAGTAAAGCTCATGGCATTGTTTCATCAGCTATGGGTCTCGATGCAGTTTCCTCTTAGTACCACGGTGCTGGAGAGTTCTGCGTGTATATTGGTCGTTATGCTATAAGCTGCACTTAAATTGGCTAGCCTTCTGCCAATCTATCTTTACACCCTTTCTCCCTAAAGAAGTGAAAGGGTGACATACTAGTAGATCGGATAATAGTATACGTTTAAGTCCAAGTACCTTGGTCAGGGTAACAACTGCGATTCACACCAAAATAACTGAATAACCAAGGTCCCAGTGGGTGACATTTGCCAATTGTAGATTTGTCTGTAACCATCAGCCAATTTTATGGGACCTTCTACAAAGTGTCTATCAATGGGAAGATGTCATGCATAGACACATCAACTGATTTCATTTAAATTGGAAATATGACCTATAAAATACTGTAATGATAAAGTCATTTCTAGTAGACTTTGTCATTGAATAAATGGGTCAAAGCTAAATAAAATGGGTAGGGAAAAAGTAAGTGAAGAACATTGAACGGGAAATCATTGAACAAACGAGGACCAATATTATGTAACTCACTGTCAACTGAACTATGATTGACACCAAACCACGTGGACTTTGAAAAGATCCTAATAGAAAAACTCAGGAATACTGTACCGTAATACCCCCCTAGTATTCTTCCTTATAAACTTAACATTAGGAACTCAATGGGGGATGGTGTCACAAGTATTAGCCCATTGATCAATGTCAAGGATGAGATAAATTCAGAAACCTATTCAATCAAGTGTAGGGTCAGAGCTCGATCCCATCTTATTTAAATCGCCTCGTCATTCACGCGGCTTCGCCTTCAGATTTACTATGCGATTCAAACTCGAGAGATATGAGCAATATTGACTGTGTGATAGTTGACTTATTTCAACAACGAGCTTTAGGCCCGGCGTCTACCTACTACGATATGGCACCGATATGGTCTACGATGCACTTCCCGATACAAAATTATGTGGAGCTCTGTACCTTATGCTTATTTTTGTTCCTGTTCATTATAATTCCTTACACGTTAGTTTACAATGTAAGGCCTGGCGTCCACCTACTACGATAGAAATTTAGACCTACAGATATGGCACCGATACAAAAAGCAAATATCGGAGACATATCGGGAAGGTGCAAAATCATAGACATATGTCTAGACATGCCAATCTACCACGCATTATATGGGTTTTTTATCGGTGTCTAATCGCAGAAACATGGTCAACTGCCCCGATATCAGGTGACCTTCCGACGCGATTTTGATTTTGTATCGAGAGGTGCATCGTAGACTATATCGGTGCCATATCGTAGTAGGTGGACGCCGGGCCTAACGCTGAACTGACCGTGCATTAAAACAGTATATGTTAACGTTGAGCACTGACCAGTATAAATACATTATTTAAAATTCTAACAAGGTCTTTTATCGCTCCTGATCGCTCCAATATTGATACAGAGAAAACCAGATATATATCGCCGTGAATGTTGATGGCACTTTCCATTATACTCCATAGGAATATAGTTGAAGTTTATACTATAGCCATGCTCCATCCTACATTTCATATACTACTAACACTGGACCAAGAGTCTCTGTAGTATAATACACATTTCATATACTACTAGCCGATTGGAACTATTTAAACGTGTTAGGCTGGGCACCCACTGCCTGCGACAATGCTACGACATGGCTATGATTCTGTCAGAGTACGATACTATATTACCCCCAAAGTTGCTGTGTCGAAATGTTGATAAATTCTGTATCATATAGTACTGGCACTCTACTATGTAAAGACCTAATGAATTTTCTTCTGTCTCATTAGATATGTTCCCTTGAAAGTGCTGTATCCCTATCACGGTATCGCATGTACATAGGGATACGATCCGATATTACAGGAGCAGTGCTTTTGCTGTCGGATCGTTAAAGTAATCGCAAAAATGAACTTGCGATCCGATTATAGCCAACGATACCACAAATACAGGAGCAACGACCCCCAGAACCCTTAACTAGTACCCGCGCATTCGCATTGCTCGGCACCCCAGACCCTGGGGCCCGTTTTATAATCTAGGATCTTACATGAAGACCCTTTTCTGTACGTCGTACAAGGGTTACTGTTTGATGATATTTAAATCTGTTCGCTAAGACAGTATCAGCCGTTCATAGGTTCGTCCATAAGTAATGAATAAAGTTGAACCACATCATCCCTGGGTCTCTATGGCATACAGAAAAGGGTCTACAGGTACAAACCTATATTATTAAAAAGTTAACCCACATCGTCCCCGGGTCTCTATGGCATACAGAAAAAGGTCTACATGTATGATCCTAGATTATTAAAAGGTTTACTCACATCGTCCCTGGGTCTCTATGGCATACCGAAATGAATCTACATATACATTCCTAGATTATTAAAAAGTTTACCCACATCGTCCCTGGGTTTCTATGGCTTACAGAAAAAGGTCTATATGTACAACCCGAGATTATTAAAAGGTTTACCCACATCGTCCCTGGGTTTCTATGGGTTACAAAAAGGGCCTACATGTACGACCCTAGATTATTAAACGGGCCCCTGATCTGACAGACACAGACACAGAATGCACACCCAGCTCTCATCGATCCAGTCTCCTGTGAGAGGTGTCTCACCGTAGCCGGGTGGCGAGCCTCAACGTATCTCCAGAATACATCAATTTTAAATGTCTATACGCAGTGAAAGTATCCGCCGGAATCAATATATCACCGCGCCATGGCTCACTGATGGCATTGTTCGGTATGCAGCGCTTCCATTGTGCTGAGGTAGGCATTGTATTGGTTCGGGAGTGGAATAGCAGAAGTAAGCACAGAGGGGAGTTTCCGAATGCAGTGGTTTTGGGTACTTACAATAGATCTCATTCTATTTGACGGTAATGGTCTGTATGATAGCGTTGGGAGATGGGAGAGAATGTAAATAAGATAGTTTGTTGTCAGTAGTGCTTCCTATTAGTGAGAATCCTTTATGAGAGAGGTTTATAAATCAAAACGGTACTTCTTCCTTATCTGTCCTTATTCACTTAGGGAGAACGGATTATTCATGAGAATGGACATCGTATAAGATAATAAGATATACAAATATTAAGCAAGAATTGGACTTATCAGACTTATGACTTACATATATATTTTCTTCTTTTTAGAGCACGCTATATACATCACCTAGAGGTCAGAGTGGTCACATATATACACTCAGGACTAGCATACAGCCAGAAATCTATCCCTTCACTATCTGCGTACTATGCACTGTGATAGTGGGAAAGGAGCAGCGTGTCTCAGGGTCTTAGAAGCATGTTCAACTGACCATGACCAATCACTACAGACCGAAATACCTCAAGACCCACTGGTGCTTGATATGTTTGGATCCTAGATTCAAGCGGTTGCAGAAACGGCAGGTTGACAGGGTTCAATTAGGTTATTAATTTTAATTGCCAGAGCACAAAACGCTACACAATGATTCCCACGTACAAATGGACAAGCCACACCGACCCTGTAGTTAACGATTTAAAATCACGAGTTTTACCGGATGTACTATGCCCTCTGCGGTCAACTCCGAGAACTAAATCATGGCGAGGAGGGACACAACTAAGGTGATTGCGTTGCCATGGTCACCGCCATCTTGGCGCGTAGAAATATGTGTCGGGAAAGAAGTGCCAATTTCTTTAGCTGGTTATGGGCGGACTGAGGACAATATATTACAGGCGTACGCTGGCAACCAGCCGTGGGTTTTTTTGGTGTCAAGGTCAACATGGTAACCATGACAACATGTCACATAACTCCCCTGGTGAGCACTGAAGTAATTATTGTTGGGGATGTAGAAGCCGAAGTCAAAAGCACTTCCTGCTATCTGCTTCCTGAATAGGCCCTGGACCTTAACTTTAGCCATTCAATTTTTCCCCTCTGTAAAATCAATATGTGCAATAGTCAAAAATTACACCTATACCACTGAACAGGATTACAGATATAATGTATTTTGGGGAAGCTTGACTTTTCTGTCATGTATATCTTTCCTTTATGTTTAATTTCACCCTGATGATTTCTTATTTTACATTAGATGCATTAAATGAGTGAATTCATTTATCTGTAAAGATACACATACGTGTGTAGAAATATTCTAAAAAAAATGGATAGCAGCCAAGCAAAATCCTAAGCAAAGGGTATGTCTATGCTTAAAGATAGTAAAAATTTGTAGCTGTCGATTTGAATCCACCATCTTTAGATAGAGTATCTTGTCTCCCCACCGCAATATAGCTTCCTTGATATTGGCAATATTCTTTTGAAAGTGAAAAGTATGTAGAGGAGAAAACCCTAAATAATTGTGTTACCGGGAAATAATCTTATCCTCTGCCAGCTGATGAAAAGCATCACTGTATAAGGTTGACACCACAGCCCCTTTATCTGACCAACACAAAGCTACTAATAACTGAACATAATTTGCTGCACATCACATTATAGTGAAATGAAGAAATCCTCTAAAAAAGCAATAAAATAAGATATTCCAACAATTTCTAACCACCCTGGGGGCGTTTCTCCACGTTTTACGGGTCGCAAAATGGCAACCTGAGGTATAGATAGTTGCTCCAGATTCTTTGCGGATCGTATCATATCTTTGTCACCATCTATATTCAATGAAAAATCTAATGAACCTTTCCCCTATGTCACTGAAAATGTGGTGCTGCAAAAAGTAGCAAATCAACGTGAAAATACCAATACCACGCAACACGATCCGATATTACTGGGGCAACACTTTTTCCACATTTCTAGGAGCAACAAGCCCCAGACCATGTAAAAGACGCGTGGTCTGAATTTCCCTTGTCACAGATATTGATTGAGAGTTTCGCTTTATGACTCACTAGTCTATAAGTGCATGAGCAGGAAACGCCACCATGAAAGAACCGCAGAGGTCTTTCCTTATGATGACACAGTCAAGGGCCGTGGTAGCATTAGAAGGGAACTCAAGGATGAAAATAACTTGGTTCGTACCCCACCGAGTTTGACCACGGAGTAATTCACCAAGCAAAGCTGAGTGAATTATGTAGCACTCCGTATAACATTATTAATTAATAGAATAACCTACCCAATTATCCATTGAGTATTGGGTACACTACTTTCCCAGCCGTGGAGTATGAGTTCATAATGTTAAGCCTATGGAGAAAAATACCGGGGTGAGATAATCCCTAATATGAAACGTTTACCTTCCTTATCACATCTAATTATGTCTGCTTCTGTATTTCTCTTGCATGGAAACCCCTTTTTCGCTTCTCCTTTTCTCATCCTCTATCTGTGTGTGTCTTACTATCTCGGTTTATCTGTCTCCGTTTCTCTGTCTACAACTCTGTCCCTCTTCACCATCTCCTTTTCACTCTCTGTCTCTTGGGTTTTGGCCTCTATGAGGCTGGTTTTAGCTCATGAGATTCAGGTCAACTAAAGACTGTAGAATCGTCCCAAAGCGCTATTAACACTATGCAAGGGAGTCAGGGTGAAGGTTGTGGTTTGTTCTGAATGCAGTCATTGGCTGCTGGGTCAAACAACTTCCTTATATGGCAGTGAAGGTAGAGGGACAATTCCTATGTCTGGGTAGCTGCTTCTATCTATCTCCTCCCCTCACTGTCTTTCTCATATTTCCTTTGTTGTCCTTTTCCTATAAAATTCAATCCAGGGACAGGTCTTCTCTTGTCTCCCCTTTCCATTGCTTCCGTCTGCATCTCCATCCCTCTTTATCTCTCATTATACTCTCTGTCTTTCCATATCTGTTGGTCTCAATCTTACTCTCTCCCTCTCTCTCTCTCTCTCTCTCTCTCTCTCTCTCTCTCTCTCTCTCTCTCTGTATCTTCCTCCCTAATTCTGTCCACCTCTATCAATTCATACCTCTCTGTACCTCTGTCACAGTTTATCTCCATCAGTTCTCATTTTGTCCCCATGTATTTCCATATATCTCTCTGTGTCCCTGTATCTCCCTCTCTCTCTCTCTCTTTCTCTGTTTCTGTATGTCTGGGTTTGCGTCCATGTATGTTTCTGTGTCTCTCCTTCTCTTTCTGTATCTCTCATTTTGTCTCCATGTATTCCCTTCTATATATCTGTGTCCCTCTATTTCTTTCTCTCTATATTTCTCTCTATCTATGTTTTTGTATATCTGTGTCTGTATCTATATGTATATTGCTGTCTCTTTCCTCCTGTTTCTGTCTGTCTCTCTGTGTCTGTGTCTCTCTGATTCTTTCCGTTCGTCCCTCTCTCATTATGGGTCTCTCTCCCTGCCAGTCTCCATCCCCCATACATGACTGAGATTGAATCAAACGCAGACGGAGCAGAGGGGAAAGCAAACTACGATGAGTCATTGTTAAGAGGCTTACGTGAGTCTGGATCAGCCTGTGCTGCAGAGACTGTGAGTCTCCTGTCGTGATTCACCTCCCCGCGTCACTGCGCCCCCTCCGATACTCTCAGTGCACGTCTAGACAGCTGAGATCTATGTAGAGGCCCGTTTCCATTGGCCGACAAATATTGTGTAGATTTTTTGTGTTCTCCTAATAGCCTATTTCCATTGGCCATCACACATAAGGCCCGTTTCCATTGGCCGATCTCCCGTCACCGATCTACTGTCAGGAACCACCGACAGATGTTTGGCACTACTGACCCCAAATCGGTCAATGGAAACTACCCAGCTCGTGAAATGACCCACGACTTTCTCTGCTTAGATTATGCAATGTGACACCACCCACCACTGAGTGAAAGCTTGATCACTGAATCAAATCTACAACCCTCACCGATTTTTCTTTACCTACGCGCAGTCAGTGGCCCCACTGACAGACTTTCTGGGAAACTGAAAAAATCTACACACATTTCGTTGGCCAATGGAAACCGGCCTTATAGGCCCGTTTCCATTGGCTGACAAATATTGTGTAGATTTTTTGTGTTCTCCTAATAGCCTATTTCCATTGGCCATCACACATACACAGTCAGGAACCACCGACGGACCTTAGCACTGCTGACACCAAATGGAAATACGCTATTAGTAGAATAGAAAAAATCTACACAGTGTTTGTCAGCCAATGGAAAAAGGCCTTATAGGCCGTTTCCATTGGCCGATAAAAACGGCGGAGATTATTCAAGTTACCCAGAAAGTCTGTCGGTGGTGCCACCGACTGTGTGTCGGTATCGAAAATCGGTGAAGAGAGTAGAGTTACTCAGTGACCAAGCATTCACTCAGTGGTTGGTGGTGCCATACTGCATAATCTAAGCAGTCGTGGGTCATTTCACGAGCTGGGTCGTTTCCATTGACCAATTTTGGGTCATCAGTGCCAAAAGTCCGTCGGTGGTTCCTGCTTATAGATCAGTGAAGGGAAAATGGCCTATGAAAATGGCATACACAGGAACAAGGAATACACCGCACCCTCACCTATTTTACATCCGATTACAGTCTTTGGCCGACTGGCCGAGTTTTAGGGGAACTCAATTAATCGGTGCTGTTTTCATCGGCCAGTGGAAAATGGCTTATAGGGTGGCTCTTACTCTCAGGGCATGTCTAGATGTCTGAGATCTATATATAAGCCAGTTTCTATTGGCCGGCTATTCGCCACCGATCTGCAGTCAGAAACCACTGATCAATTTTTAGGGTACACCGAAGCCAAATTGGTGTATGGAAACAGATATGCAGAGACGTGTTCACTGATAAATTGTGTATGGATTATGCAATGAGGCCACCATCGACATGGTCAAAGACTGACAGAATCAAAGGGATTTGAATTTGTCTGTGATGGTTATTGTATTTGGAGAACAGTTTAGTTGGTATGGACCTTCAAATGCGCCAGAGAAGAAGCATACACAGCACCCTCACCGATTTCTAGATAACGATATGAAGTTGTTGGTCACCACCGACCGACTTTTATGGGAACTGAATTAATCGGGGCCATTTTCGTCGACCAGTGGAAAATGGCCCTATGTGGGCAGCGTCAAATGACAAGTGCCTTTTTCCAGTGGATTTGCCCTTTAATTAAGGTCCGGCGTCTACCTACTAAGATATGGCTCCGATATGATCTATGATGCACCTGCCAATAAAAAAAATCCCGATATGTCTCAGATATTTGCTTTTTCTATCGGTGCCAAATCGGTAGGTCTAAATTTCTATCCTAGTAGGTGGACGCCAGGCCTAATATGATACAATTACATGTTTTTTTATATATATATTATGTTTTGTATTTTGTTTTACAAGTTATATCATTTATTACAAACATTCTATGGTGTTCTAAGGATGACGAAAATCATATGGAGTGAATGACATATGTTATTTAGTACAATAATATAGAAATACTTATCTAATATCTATCTAATTGTGGGAATCCCTGAAACAGTCTTTTTGTTATCATTAAAATCCCTCACTTATTTATCTGTGTTTTTAACTTTAATTACTGATAAAAGGTCACATCTTGTTTTACAATATTCTGAAAGTGTTAACATGACACTAAGTAATTTCTAATCAAATATACAACAGAATAGTAGGCAACGTTCCCTATTGAGCGATCGACTGATAATATATTTAGCATGCTTCAATATCTACGCTACCTTTATGGACTGGCCTAGTTCAAGATGAAATGTCACAATAGAGCAGTAGACTACTTTTATATTTAACATGCACATTCGTATTGTTCATAATGCTTCACTATCTACTCTACATGTCTAGACTTCCCTAGCTCCAGTTGATACATTACATTTCCTATAGAGTGATCGACTAATAACGTGTTCAACATGCATTCGCATCAATCAAAACGCTTTAACATTTTTGGACTGCCTTAGTACCAGCCATATTGGGTATTTATTATCTATGGTATAACAATCATCTATGGTATATACTACAGATTTGAATCCGTATACCACAGTTATGGTATCTGATAGGTTTTATACAATGGGTCGTGGTTTACTGATTCCCCATACATATTCAATGGGGTCTTTGTATACGATGGAAAATAAAGTGTAATAGTCCCTTTGTGGTATAGAGCAAAGAATAGTCACTGTTGACATAACTTTAATATGAGAATTCCATGGTCTTATTTATTGGAGAAGCTGGATAAAAAATACAATATTTATTGGAAAAGATAGAAAATAAATACAACGCCAGTGATTTTGTGGACAGGCGGCTGTGTAAACCGCTCGACATTGACGTCGTTATACACTCACTGACGTTCATGTATTACTACGCGTTAACCTCTCTTGGTTTACGACCGCCTGCCTATAAAACCATCGATTATTGCCTGTATATTTTACTCCCAGCCCCACACCTCACCCTCCGCCTGTTCCTTAATCCTGTCACCACTCTGAGGCCGCTCTCAGTGTCATCTGTCTCACTCAACCTGCCTTCTCCTGCCCATCCATTCTCATACACAACATGTCGCCAAGCATAGATCCTGCGCCCTGCTTTTATCATCCATCTAAAGGCCCGTTTCCATTGGCCGACGAAAACGGTAGAGATTTTTTGAGTTCCCCAGAAAGTCTATCGGTGGTGCCACTGACTGTGCGTCGGTATCGAAAAATCTGTGAGGGTAGTAGTTTTCACTCAGTGACCAAGTTTTCACTCAGTGTTGACAGTTTATAGAAGACTTTCTGTGTTGCACATACAATCAATGATTACTTTGACCTTCAAACATGAATAACTGAAATACATCTGTTTGTGATGCATACATTGCGTAATCTAAGCAGAAAAAGTTGTGGGTCATTTCAATAGTTTGATCGTTTCCATTGAATGATTTTGGGTCAGCAGTGCCAAAAGTCTGTAAGTGGTTCCTGGCTGTAGACCCAAGACGGGAAATCGGCCAATGGAAACGGGCCTTAATACATAGTGTTCAATTCATAGAAAACACATTGACAGCGAGTACCTACATCCTTGGAGAATATGTATATATTGTATGCTCCGGTTTGCAAAACCCGGCGCACACAGAAAAATAGTGTGTACCTAAATGATCTGATATATGTATGCCATTTGTCAGGAAAAGGTGGATAATAAATACAATACAGAGTGGTTTTAAATAAAAGCGGTTGTATATTCCCTCTTAGTTACTTCTGTGCAATATCCTCGCATGCACTTTGATATTACTATGCATCAACTACTCGGAGCATACGACCACTTGTATCTGAAACTAGTCACTAGTTTGTATATATCGCTGCACCAAGAAACCTGTCTGGACAGAATTTGTGACTTAATTTCTGAGCACTTTGAGACGTATTTTTCTATTGTACCTATTCTAACACAAACACAAATATGAAGTCTATCTACTTAACATATGGAGCCTACAGATCACTACTGAGTATAATACGGAAAGCCATATTCTACTCGGTAAAATACGGGGGAAAAAGTCCCTAATGTGAAAAGTAGTGCGTGAGACTATCTGCGGCGATTTTGTAATTCTTTTGATAACTTTGACATTTGGAATGCTGGATAATAAAGGAAACGTGGTTACTGATCCCGTAAGCATGGCCGTTCGAGGTCATTTGATGCAAAAACACGTCCCGACGCCTATTTATAAATACAATATTACCATGTTGTATGACCACCTCCTCCTCACACCTCAGGCACTACCTCCCACCTAGGTGTTGAACTAGTCACCACCACCACACCCACACGCACACACACCATCACACACGCATGCTCGAAAACAACACGGCCACAACTGCTTCCTGTGTGGTGGCTAATTGGCCTGTCTGCGCCTGCGTCAGCGGAAGTGAGACGCGCAGAAGTGGGTGGGCGAGTGTGGGTGGGTGTGGGGGGGGGGGGGAGGGGAGGTTATGGGATCGGCGGGAAAACACGGTGGAGCAAAACATGGTGCAGCATCCGTACAGTGAAGTTGTAGGCGATACTATACAGGAAACCTATGAATGTTTACGGTCAGAACTCGTATCCCATTAAGTTGAATCGCGTAGTAATTCACAAGGCGAAGCTGCGTGAAATACTAGGCGATTCAAACATGATGGGATTGAACCTGAATGGGTTTCTGAATTTATCTCAACCTTCATATTGACAAATGGGCATAACATTTGTGACATAATTCCCAAATGGATATTTTTCCTAAATATCTCATGGCCGTTGGATACGAGTTCCCAATGCTAAGTCTATGGTGAACAAATACCAGGCGTCCACCTACTACGATAGGATTTTAGACCTACCGATATGGCTCCGATACAATAAGTCAATATCGGAGACATATCGGTAAGGTGCAAAATCGTAGACACATGTCTAGATATGCCAATTCATCAAGCATTGTATGGGGTTTTTATCGGTGTCTAATCGCAGAAACATGGTCAACTCTCCCGATATTAGGTGACCTTCCGACGCGAATTTGATCTTTTATCGGGAGGTGCATCGTAGACAATATCGGAGCCATATCGTAGTAGGTGGACGCCGGACCTTAAGCTTTGTCCTATTTAGTAAAGCCCGGTGTCCCCTGAGCTCCCACTACCCTACAATGGACCATATGATGCATGCATCGGAGTGTGTATCAGCTACGGATTAAAGATGACTTTCAAACGCGATATCGATTTTGTGTCTGGAGATGCATCATAAGGTCTACCGTAGTGTATCAGGAGCTCAGTGGACACCGGGCTTGAACATAGTAAGAGAAGTATGCCCTTGAATTTGCATTTGTTAAGTATGTGTATCAATTATCATCAGAATAAATGTGTTTGCTAATTATTAATAGGAGTATCAAAGAAACCTGAGAGCTACATCCCAAAATCGATGAATATGTGGAACAAGGATTCTCATGATACTTATGAACAACATACGCATTTGTTTCTATTGAATATATACATATATTTCTCTTCATTTCTGAAAATACCTTAGGATTTTGGTATTTATTTCTGTTTCCCCTTGCAAATTTCAGATATGGGCAGCAATATAAGGTGCAATTACACGCAAATGAATTGACCTTGCATCAATGTCATCGCTGCAAAGAGAGTGAGAAATGGATCCCTCCTTTATCATAAGAAAACAGTTCTTTTATAAAAAAAAATATAAAAAAAAGTTTCGAAGAATTGTCACAATATCTGTCAAAGAAGTTCAACCATCAGGTGCAACTTTTCTTTAGCTAAATACTGCTGTTTGTCAACATTAAACTCCTGACTTCCTTCTATATATCATTTGGCATTATCACGTCAGAATCGCACTCCCAACTCACAACTAATGAGACAATTAGTATTCATTACGCCAGCTAGAAAAATACCAAATTGGCAGAAAATATTTTACATGACAGATCATTATTGGGTTGGCTTTTTACCTCCCGTGAATTTCGTTCTAATTAAAGGTTAATTACTAGATTGGCCTGAGGCATTCTGGGAAGGCGCGTGCGTGGTTGTCACCAGGTGGCAGCACTAAGCAGATACTTTATCAGGGGGGCAAGTTGTTTCCGTGACGTCACTCGGGATAAGTTGTCCTGATCTTCGCTGCCTCGACAGAAACCTTACGCAATTCTCCTCTCCAGCCGCCACCCAGCCCCCCACCCCTCTGGGATCTTGAGATACCTCATTAGGGGAATGGCTATTAACACACAGCCGTAATCCGACCCGAGCCAGTCCCTCATCACCTCAGATTAAACCAGGGGAATACTGCTTAATGAGCAGTATAGGGACGGCCATCTTTGCTCTGACAGTTGGTGCGGGACTGTTACGTATACAGGATTGCGCGTCCCCAGAAAGGGTCACCGTGCGGTCACCGTGCAAGTCAAAGAGGACAAAAGTGGCTTTGGCCCAGAAATTCAGGTCAATTATAGACTGTGGTAAGGCGCTATTAGTGTATTATAATACTATGTAAGGAGGTCATGGTGAAGGTGGTTTGCGCTGAATGCAGTCATTGGCTGCTGGGCAATCCATGCCTTCTATATTGCTCATATGGCAGTGCAAGCATAGGGACAACTGCATGTAGGGACATGCATTATTGTGACTCCCACGTGGAAGATTGCTAGGGGACCGGTGAACAAATGTTAGGCAATTAGCCAGTGATAGCGGTGAGGAAAACTCAATTAGTCGGTGTCGTTTTCATCGGCCAGTGGAATATGCCTTTATCCATTATCCCAGTTAAGGCCTGTTTCCATTGGCTGACAAAAATGATGTAAATTTCTTTTAATTATTCTAAAAGCCCATTTACATTGACCATCACCGATCTACAGTCAGCTAGCAACACGGATGGACCTTTAGCACTGCTCACGCAAAATGGAAATGGGCTTTTAGGAGAACTAAACATAATCTACACCATTTTCGTCTACCAATGGAAACAGACTTTTAGACTAGTAGAGGTCTAGGTGAAAAACAGTTCTCCCCGACCAGGAATCGAACGGTTCCATGGCTAAGCAAGTATGCTCCCCATTACACCACATGGGTTGGTTCAAGGACATAGATCACAGGCTGGTCACAGATGGTCCACCCGTACATTGCACTACAGACTTACGGGAAATTACACTAAGTAATGCATAACCAGTTTAGACTCTCCGGTTACTAATACATAATGTACAGCTTTTGTATTGATCCAAAGTCGGTCCTGATAATCAAAGCATAAATTAGGACATTGGACGGTTAAAAGTTCGAGGAAACTAAAAAAATAAAAGAGTAACAATTATGACAGTAGGTCATTCTGTATGCCTCCTCAGAACTACTGATCAAACATGAACAATTAAAAGGTTCGGGTTTTGTCAGGTCAATGGGTCATTTGCTGTAACCCACTTGGTAGTGAGCTTACAAGCCAGTTCTACACCTGCCCAAATAGGGTCCAAAGTGGCACCAGTGGACCAATGAGATACTTGTAGTGATAGGTCATGGTCAGCTAGGCACTGGTGACGATGGACCTCTGATCACAATACTATTCACAGAGTGACGGCAGAGTGTGCAGAGGATTACTTCCCAGCGTTTACACTGGACGACTAAAACCATGGCGACTGTAGATCGTCAAGCCATTAGTCATCAGGGACCTGTTTCACTAGTTTTGTGACATGTATGTAACAGCATACAGACATTGGGGTTGTCTAGCTTCGTGACAACACAAGTAGATGCCCTTAGGTAAAGACAGACCCCAACCATAAGAATTAGACAAATCATAGACCTGTTTCACCAGTTTCGTGATAAAGGTGTTAGACAGATATGTAAAGTGGCACCAACAGTGCAAGCAAGAACGGCAAAACGAAGTCTAATGTCTAGTTCTTATGAAACCAGACACACCATCTAGACGCCATCTAGACATGTCACGAAACTAGTGAAACAGGTCCCAGGTGGTGCTTGATCTTGGCTGTTATAGTCATTCACCCAAGAATTTCCTTGAGTGTTTGCATTAGATGGCTTACTTTAAGCTGGAGACACACCAAGCGAGAAACCCAGCGATGTCCAGAATCGCCAACACAAAATGGCGTCTATGGAAGATATTATTTCATAGTTCACCTGATCATAGGTTCTAAGACGCTATATTATATGTGGGAGATATCCTTCTATAGTGATATAGCCATTTTGCGTTAGCGATTCCGAGATCGCTGGCGTTTCTCGGTTGGTGTGTCTCCGGCATTAGCAATGCACCTTGGTGATTAATCGCCACCTGTCTAGACGTCTAATTCAAACTGGAGTAAAATAGTCGCCAGCATCAGAGCATGTTGAATAGTCATCAGGTGGTACCAAATTGCCTAATCTGACTCCATCAGACAATCTGCAGTCGCCATGTGCTTGACATTTAGACTAGATGATTTCTAGCCTTCTATGGCTGAAGGTCGTCAGGTGGTGCAAAATTCAAGAATCGCTACCCATAATCGTCTAGTGCAAATGCCTGGTATCATAGCAGCATGGTATGCAGCGTATATGAGTATTGGGACCATGTTGCTAAATAGAACACTGAGAGTATAATAAAAAACACTCAAAGCTACAACCAGTTGTTTACTATCAGCACGATATCAAGTTCGTAAGAGTAAACAAACTCACAGAGAACATCTTTCCCAATTGATAAAATGAAAATTACGTTATATGCTTCTATCTAAGAATTGTCTGGAACATGTATAAAAATCAATATTTTCTTTATCATGGATTTCATCAATAGTATCCTATGTCTTTGATTAGTAGATGATATTAACCTGAGCAGTCTGGACTGGTTAGGGGCTGGTTCCACCAGCAGGATGAATTTGCTGAATCATATCTTTGTATGTCTCGTTATATCTTACAGTATCGTGATATGTCTTACCTTCTTTTCTGCAATACGTCACACATGGCGGTGTGTGTATTTTTCATGATAATGCTTGTATATTTTGACGCCCCACCACCGTAAAGCTTCACGATCTATTGCCTGACATACCATGGCATCTGTGATCTATCACAAGGATTGCAAAGGTATTTAATCATACCGATGCTTCGCGGCAAAAATGCACGCGATTACTCAAAACCTAGTGAGACTTAACAAGTCAAAAAAACATGAGCTGAGCACTGAGAGTAAAATAAAAACACTCAAAGCTACAGCCAGTTGTTTACTGTCAGTACAATATCAAGTTCCTAGGTTCCTTGTGTACTGGTGGAAGAGCCCTTCACTCATCTGAAAAGATTCTTCTGTGGTAACCAGAGAGTGGCTGGCATCTATGTTCGTCTGTGTGGTATCTATGTGGACACAGCAGAGCTGAACAGGCCTCTACAGAAACAACAGTTGGATAATTGATTGTTCCCGATAAAGACATCTTGAGGTGAAGAAAAAACATCTTGAGATATATTTCAGCTCTAGTTATGTTCTCCCCTCTGGCTGGAAAACATTTATATATATATATATATATATATATATATATATATATATATATATATATATATATATGAAAAGGATTTATGCCTAGTTTCTCCCACATGTGCACTTGTGTGTAACATAGTAGAGTTAAATGAATTCCCATAACCTTATTACCTATGATAGATTGGAGAACAAAACGATGTCCTGCATAGGCTCTTAGTCTGAGTAGGTGGAATGATGTATTTATTCAACTGCTCCTCAAAGTGCTCTTGAGACAACTCTCCTGGGCAGTTACCGAACACTTTTCCCCATGAGCCAGAATAGACGGGACTACTTTCTATGCAAATACAATTCGTATTTATTACACGCATACCAATTTAGAGTGGCGGTGTACGAAACTAAGTTACGCACCCCGGGTACCTCTGTGGATGGTTTCGTATCTTCTCTGTCGTATCTGTTACATATTGACATCACTCAGGATGTCTCTTGGGGCAAACATTTCACAGCACCGGGCTGCCAGGGCTATGTTCCTCAAATAAATCTTCTGTCTTACTTAAAGGCATATTCAACAGTTGTAGATATTTGTGCCACCTGGGTTTTTTTTATCAGGTGAAACTGGTTCCTTGTAATCTATTGTAATGCCAGATACGATTATTTATTGTAATGCCTGTTTGTCCTCGGCCAAGAGGTGGAATAGGGTTTTTTCCTATTTGCTTGATTTAGGTAAAGAATATACTACAAAATAGAGGTTTTTTAGATTTATTCAAAACCAAGGACGTTTGCCTGTATGTACTTACGTGGAGTTTATTTCACATTTAAACGATAATCTACATATTAACCAGACAATTTTCAAACCATCATATTCAACTTCTCGGAAAATGACATGGGTTTTGCTTTATGGTGAATTATAGGATATGCCTTTCACATAATTATTCATACAATGATCTCTGTGGTTGTATTGATAAGACTTTTGAAATATTGCTATTTAACTATAGTACATAAAAGGTACATATTTTGCACCACTTAACGACTCCCAGTCATAAAAGGTGAGAAATTGTTTCCTCTAAAAGCCGAGCACGTGGCGACTGCAGATCCTCTGATCTTTTCAGGTTATGCAATTTGGCACCACTTGACGATTATTGAACACAGCCTGATGCCCGCAACTATGTCTAGCCAGCTTGAATTAGCCGTCTAGACGTTCGGCGATTCTATCAAAAATCGTTTTATGTGAGTTTACGCTCGAGTACATTCTGGGGTTGACGAATTTGGCGGCAAAGATCGCGCAATCGCGCACCACTCAACGACTATTGGCCTAACGATCTATTGTTGCCACATATTTAGTCGTCTAGTGTAAACGCTGGGTTATATGATAACTAGTATTTCATTTAGAACCGACGCCACCTCCATGAAATGGATTTTACTCAGATTAATGCTTCCTTTTATATCTTATTGCGCTGTAGCTAAACCATAACAGCATTAAATTGCCAAATGACGTCCCATTCTCTATGGAAAAGCGTATTGCTTGGTGGTCACTGTAGGAGGCTTTTACGACGTCCACTCTCAGGGGTGTGAGATATTGCACGGCGTAGACTGAGGGCCCGGCAGATTAGCTAATAATCCCAACACGGACACATGTAGTGTTTGCCGTCCCCTGTGAGCACCTCTTGAGCGGCTCGGAGATTTAACCGCAGGCAAGAGCTGCTCAGGAGCACGGGTTACACGGGAGTGGGCGCTCCGGCTGGTATCCTATATAGTCATTTAAAGGGATATTGGACAATTAGGCCTGAAAATTAAAACTTGGGGGTCACCTTGCTAGTTTTTGGTTTAGAGCTCAATATTATGACAAATTTGTAAAAGAATGAATAGAAATTATAAGGAGTTGATTTTCATATAGTAAAACCAATGTAAGTTTATTCAAACTTTCAAAGAATATAGAAAATGTATGTTATTATATACCTGTGTGCGATCGCTATGGAATACTGCCCGCTGCTAGGGGTGCAGTAATAATAATGTTCGTGCCCGTTGTGAGTGTGACTTAATAAGTCATCAAAATGTTGTTTTTTTCATCGATTTTAGGTATATAATAATAAGCAAACGTCCTCACTGTGGGCGAAACGTTTCTCGTTCTCGGTCAGTCTTTGATTTCATACTGCCTTCCGCCTATGGCGTCAGGCAGTATGAAATCAAAGACTGACCTCGAACAAGACCATAGGTCACAGTCCTTGTATTCGAAAGAATTGAAAAAAAACCATATTTTTCAGTACATTTCCTATGGAAATCAAGCAAATGTGAACTAGTCTATTATGATATCATATCAGCCTGTAATACCGGAGAAATAGGATCAACTGGACAAAACAATAGATTTACTCATTTAGAATAAGAATGAATCCCAATAAATCAGTTTTGACTGATAAGGCTCGGCGTCCACCTACTACGATATGGCACCGATATGGTCTACGACGCACCTCCCGATAAAAAATCAAAATCGCGTCGGAAGGTTACCTGATATCGAGGCAGTTGACCACGTTTCTGCGATTAGACACCGATAAAAAACCCATACAACGCATGGTGGATTGGCTTGTCTAGACATATGTCTACGATTTTGCACCTTCCCGATATGTCTCCGATTTTGACATTTTGTATCGGTGCCATATCGGGAGGTCTACGATTCTATCGTAGTAGGTGGACGTTAGGCCTAAATGAAAGCATCTGATAATCACCAGGTGGCGCCTGCGTGAATTGTCTGATATGCCTTTAAAGGCATATATTGTAATACACAGAGGTTTTACCTCGGTGATTTTCAAATACTGACCATTATCAATTCAATCCGGATCCTTTTACTTATTTTAAAACCAAATGAGTGAATATGAAATAGTATGAAGTTTGATCAAAGCCACTAGGTGAATTAAGGCAATTCATATTTGATTGATTTATACGGGAATAGTTTTTTTCAATTCTCTCAAAAACAAGGAGGCTTACCTATGGTTATTAAAACCTACAAATGTAATACTCCACATTAATAACATTCTGTGAAAGTTTGAAGAAAATGACATGAGTTTTACTATGTACAATTTCTTTTTTAAATTTCTATATTCTGTTACAATAGACCCCCGTCTAACGGACACCCCATGTAAGCAGTCACCCCCTGTTAACGGACACTTTTGCTCGGAACGGTTCCCTGTTTTACAAACTCGTAGAATATTTATCGCTAAACAAACGCAGCACGAGAGGCCGTCCCAATAAGGTTAAGTCCCGGCGTCCACCTACTACGATATGGGTCCGATATGGTCTACGATGCACCTCCCGATACAAAATCAAAATCGCGTCGGAAGGTTACCTGATATCGAGGCAGTTGACCACGTTTCTGCGATTAGACACCGATAAAAAACCCATACAACGCATGGTGGATTGGCTTGTCTAGACATATGTCTACGATTTTGCACCTTCCCGATATGTCTCCGATTTTGACATTTTGTATCGGTGCCATATCGGGAGGTCTACGATTCTATCGTAGTAGGTGGACGTTAGGCCTAAATGAAAGCATCTGATAATCACCAGGTGGCGCCTGCGTGAATTGTCCGATATGCCTTTAAAGGCATATATTGTAATACACAGAGGTTTTACCTCGGTGATTTTCAAATACTGACCATTATCAATTCAATCCGGATCCTTTTACTTATTTTAAAACCAAATGAGTGAATATGAAATAGTATGAAGTTTGATCAAAGCCACTAGGTGAATTAAGGCAATTCATATTTGATTGATTTATACGGGAATAGTTTTTTTCAATTCTCTCAAAAACAAGGAGGCTTACCTATGGTTATTAAAACCTACAAATGTAATACTCCACATTAATAACATTCTGTGAAAGTTTGAAGAAAATGACATGAGTTTTACTATGTACAATTTCTTTTTTAAATTTCTATATTCTGTTACAATAGACCCCCGTCTAACGGACACCCCATGTAAGCAGTCACCCCCTGTTAACGGACACTTTTGCTCGGAACGGTTCCCTGTTTTACAAACTCGTAGAATATTTATCGCTAAACAAACGCAGCACGAGAGGCCGTCCCAATAAGGTTAAGTCCCGGCGTCCACCTACTAAGATGTGGCTCCGATATGGTCTACGATGCACCTCCCAATACAAAATCAAAATCACGTCGGAAGGTCACCTAATATCGGGGTAGTTAACCACGTTTCTGCGATTAGACACCGATAAAAAACCCATACAATGTATGGTGGATTGGCATGTCTAGACATATGTCTACGATTTTGCACCTTCCCGATGTGTCTCCGATATTGACTTTTTGTATCGGTGCCATATCGGTAGGTCTAAATTGCTATCGTAGTAGGTGGACGTTAGGCCTTAAACGTTTCACTAAACTCTCAAATAATCTATATAAATACTTCTCTGTGCGACTTTCTCTGTTGCTACGTTCAGCATGGTAAACCCAATGACGCTAATTCCCATGAGCTCGTGGTGCTGCATGATAATAAGGAACTGCATCAAGATCCATAGATACTGAAAATATGTCATGAGTTTTGGTTGCGGAGTAATCTCACGAGGCAAAGCTGATTGATATTATGTAGCAAACCAAAATGAACGGCATATTTTCAGTGGCTATGGACCGAGTGCGTTTCGGATTTTATCTCACCCATATTACTGACTAATTGGCAAGTATTTGTGACATCATCTCCCATTGAGTTTTTTTTTCAAATACACCATGGGCGTTGAGTACGAGTTTCCAATTTTAAGTCTATGGGGAAAAAATACCAGGGTTGAGATAAAAAAAAAATTAGAATCTTCCCGAGGATTGCCGAGAAAACACGAAGTGGCTCCTGTTGTCCGTGCGCCCCGAATTAGGTCATTTTCGTATTAGATTGACGAGACTGACCCAGTTTACGACGAACCGAGAAACCGCGAGAGTACATAGAGGAATGCCGGAAAGTTTAGATATCCCTCCTGAGATCTCAAGAAATACGAGTTGTCAATAAGGGAATATTGAAAGACACAAGGAAACCATTATTTAATGTCTTCTATTAATTGTGGAACGGTTTTGGAATGTTGAGACACCATCTCAAGGAAGAGAGGTTTGGTCATTCTGCTATTATATACCTATGCCAGAAAAGACTCTAATACCGACCTCTGGGATGGCTTATCGTACCTTGTTTCATGCGATAGAAATATCGTACTTGTTCTGTCTGCAAGCTCGTTCATTTAGGTATATACTATTTTTCCATAAGCACTATTTTTCTGTATGCACCCCCCCCCCCCCCCCTCTCCCCGGAGCATACACCATATCTGCTTGCGTCGGGAATGTCTATCCACACTCCCCATGTGTTATCTATGGACACCTCATATTAAGTGTATACTGAACTAAAATACAAAGCATGTAAGGTAGAGATCAGAACCATTGGAAACAACAGAATAATATCAATCACGATACGTATAATGAGGATTGTTGCCATGAGATGGTTAGTATTAAGAGGATCGAGAGACTATCACCTCCCTAGAGCACTCGCTTAATCCAGCCTATAAATCCGGTGGGATATTAACCCATTCTCATCTACTCTCCTCTGCTGAAACCTCCTCCTGCTCTTCCGGCTTTCACCCAAATCCCTCCTCTATACACCCGGACTGGATTATCCGTGACACGGACACCCGACGCGCTCAGCTTTAATCCACCTACCTGTACGCACCCACCCCTAACGGTAAGCCGCCGTAATCCGCACACAGAGCAGGGGGGTGAGGATAATCCGTAATCCGCAGACGACACCGGCGTTGGTGCTGGTGGCGCCGTCTGGTGCTGGCGTCTGTGTTCACCTGGAGACGCGCGGGTCTGAGACGCTGAGGGCTGCGCGCGCCGATCTGTGCCCGACACCGGCGTCCCTCCGTCCGGCACCGACCGCTGGTGGAGATGGTGGCGCACAGTGGTCCCGCGTCCACCACAACACGCTTCCGTCCACCAGTGGGTGCCGTCTACGGTGGGGGGTTGTATCCCAGTGTTAAAGAAAGGGGGGTTAAGGCTATACACTGGATGCGTGTACTGGAGGAGGGGGTGATATATCACACACCCTGCGTGTGGAGTAGAGTGGGGTGCGGGCGGCAGTCAGTTTTCCTCCTGGTGCTGCGGTGACCGTAGCGCCAGTGCTGGTGACTGCAGAACACACAGGAGGTGTGGCGGGACTCCTGCACTCCTCCCGTACCTCGCGCTGCCTCTGCCGCCGTGCCTGCACCTCTTCCCGGTGCCTTCCTCCAGGCGTCTGCCCGACCGCCGCTCCTCAGTCACTCACACTGGAGGCGTACCACGCAGGACATCTCCCGATGCTGCTGCGGCGCGCGGGTGACACAGGAGCACGCTTTAACACTGCCCGCCCGCATATCACACCGGCGCAGGGGCCAGTGTGTTGCGATACGTCCGTATGCAGTGTCACTGACTTTGGGGTGTGCAAGGAGGGCCCAGAGGAGGGCTTGAGGAGGATGGGAGGGTGTGTGTATACAGCCTGGAGGAGATGGGGTGTGTGTTTCGGATTGGTGGTGAAAACAGGAGATAAGGGGCTGGGGAAGTCAGTCTGCGATGGGTGATTATGGACCTTTCTTGTGGTACGCTTAATGCTCTTTGCTCGTGCTCGTGGCACGGTCGGCAATTACCGTGCATTCAGAGATAATCGTTGTATGCCCACTCGTGAGACGCTCGTAGCATACTTTCGCTCACAGTATTGCTCAATACATCGCACCCGGTGTCGCTCATAGTGTCATTCATACTGTCTCTTACAGTTTCGTTCACTAGATCGACCACAGTGTCGCTCATAATATTGCTCACAGTGTCGCTTACACTATCGTTCATGATATCGTTAACACTCTCATTGTCGCTCGCTATATCGCTTACAGCGTTGCTTGTATACAGTGTCTCTCAAAGTGTCGCTCACATTGTCGCCCACGGTGTCGTTCGCATTGTCGCTCATACTATCGTTCGCTCAAATTCTCGCTCGCTCGCAGTATCGGTCATACTTTTGATGTTACTGTCGCTTGCATTTCACAGATAAGAGGTTAGAGAGTACATACATTTATTCATGTATTCTGCAGTGTATACCCAGCCCTCTCCTACCACCCCTACCCTCCCCGAAGCCCGTCACCCTGCCCCGCAGTTCCTCCACGGCCTGCCCGGCGTGTCCTCCCGCCGTGCCGGCCGAGGCAACGTCCACATGCATCCCCCTTCACCGCCTGTGGAGGAGCATCCACCGGGGCGGGGCATGCTTTCCCACGCTCGGTGCATTTTCCCACGGTCGTTGCGTTTTCTCACGGTCGCGCATTACGCCCCACGTCCACTGCCCGTACCCCTCTGACCACAAACACGTAAAGGGAGCTCTTACCTGGATCTCTCGGGAAATCCGATACGCGTCTTTCTCTCTATTTCCTCCAGGGTTTGGACTGCGCTGGGTCTCTGCGCGTACTGGCAGCGGGACGGGCCGGTGCGCTGGGTACCAGCATACGCGCATATTATCAAAGTGTTGTTGTCAATAACGCTGGTTACCGGGCAGCACTAGGAGTTGGCAGTCTGGCAGTGGCGCCTACAAGCGGGCTTGCGGCAACCCACCCCACCCCCTCTTCCCTCACTCCCCCCACCCCCACCCCTTGCAATTCTACCCATCCCTTCCACCCATCGCCCCAGTGTCAACCACCCACGCATACACACGCATGCAAACCCCAATGCGTACACATACGCAGGCGTTGGGTTCTGCCTCTTTAGATCAATATCGGTTATAGGGAATATTATCTTGGTCTTCTGTTTGTACTGGCTAGTGTGTGTGTGTGTGTGTGTGCGTGTGTGTGTGTGGGATTGTGTGTGTGTGAAAGGACCCGTCGGTGTCACAGGAAGAATGCTCCTAAAGAGACGCCCCTTGCAGTGTCTCAGCCAATGATGATCCCTGTAAACAAGGGGAAACGAGACCCTGAGCGTGTACTGAATGGTTATTGCAGGGAATAAAGGATGGTTACTTGATGAATTATAGGGCTGTTAGTGAATTAACTGTGCCAGTCGTCTTATCCATAGCAATATGACTCTCTATATATGGTCCATTATGTATAAAGTGCCCATTTACTAACTTATAGGTTGATGTAATTACATACAGTATTGATATCATCCTGTTAGGGTTTTTCAGATGTTGTTGACGGCGTCTCATCTATAAAGCCTGGGTGAAATGCCATTTTCTACATACTACTCACAACTCTACTTACACAGGTCATGCGTCTTGGGTTGTTTACCCCTGGAAATGTGAGAAAAGCGTTGCTCCAGTAATATCGGCTCGTGTGCTGTGGTATCATTATTTTCACGTTGTATCAATATCGCTACGTTTTTAGAACACCACATGTTCAGTGACAGAGGTGAGAGGTTCATTAGATTTTTAATTAAATGGCGATATGGTTATGATGTGATCGGCAAAGCATCTGAGGCAACGATCACTGGTCGCTATCTTCTGCGACCCGCAAAACGTTTGCGGATCACAGAATAGTGATCCAATGAGTAACAGGAGCAACGACTCCCTGAGGTGGGTAATTGCCTCTGTTTTTGGCTTAAACGGATCATAGATTTATTTTTACGATTACTTGAACGGTTTGACTGAAAAGGGGTTGCTCCAGTAATATCGGATCGTATCCCTCTATTCATGTGGTATCGTTAATTTTTACGATGTCATAGGGATACAGCAATTCAGGGGCAGGAGAGAAAGTCGGAGTAAAAATGATGCATTTTACATGGCGATGCAGATATACGATTACAAAGTGATCCATTAATTTCCGAGAACAACGTTAAGATTCTCGGGTCGTTATTCTGCGATCCGCACATGTATCGTAAATGTGGAGAGACTGCCCCCTGTGATGTGCAGATATGTGGAACCAGGGGCCATTTACTATTAGACAGTGAGAAAGATACGTACAATGATAGGAAAATTTGTGGGAGGATATGACAAGGATAGGAGAGTGTTGTATGCTCAAATATGTGTGTGGACCACTGCCCCTGTGATTAGAAAGCTTGCGACTAGGCGTACCTTGGTACGCAAAGTCGACAGCTAGCTGTACTCTGCATTACCAAATATCAAACGTGTTTGATATAACAATGCATACCTAGGGTCCCCCGTCGGCGACCAGTAGGCCCAGTTGCAGACTATTGGGAAGTGCCCCGTTCACACTATACTTTTTACAGCCCTAGGCGCTCGAAGGTACCTCTAGTCTGTGACTGGGCGTACCTCTGGTCGCACAGTGTAAACTGGGCATTAGCATATTCATCCATCAGTAATCTGATTTAAGTTGATGAACTACTCTCCATGTCCTTACACGTCGTACCCTTCATAAGACATTAGGGCTACTGAAGTAGATTATTCGATTCTACTACTGATACATAATCTTTTATTCTTTAAGATCTGTGTGTTCCTTTCCTGTTTTGATCGATACCTTCAAATAGGAAACCAGCATATTCTATAGCCATTCTCATTAAAGATAAAAGATTATTAAAATAGCTAAACCTGGTGAATGCATGGAATCAATTACAATATACATCGGCCTCAGCTTCATTGACTGAAATGATAATTTCTCTGTGAGACAGTTTAAGTATATCATATTTCTCTCCCGGATGCAAGATGTGCAATCGTAATCATTGTAACATAAGCTTCATATCTCAGGAAAAACACACAGTATATTGGCCCTGGAATGAGTACACAGTATATTGGCCCTAAAACGAGGAAAATGGTGATGGTTTTAGGTACAAATTACTACTCTTCTATACTACTTACACAGGGTGAAGTTTTGTGTTTCCGTAAGTTTAATCTGCGCGTAAACACGTCGTAAATGACGACCTTATATTTCCTGTAATATTTACGCCCACGAGAATATATGTAAGTGGTTATCCCATGCAAGGCCAGTTTGAGTTATTCCGATCTCTACACCATTGTTGTTTTTATTCCATTTGCTATAAACCATCCTTCTCCGTGTTATTCGGAAAATCTTATATTTTCAATTTTTATCATTAAACCTTTCTAAAACGCGATTGGTTATTGTTTGAATAATTATATGAAATAATTGTGGTACGTGTTTACAACATGGGATTTTGGTCAAGTTTCACCCCGGAATATAAGAAATCCAAAACAGAATTATCTAGATCATTATTTTCATATTGCATTATCTTATAGACTATAACATCCATATACAATAAAAATAGTAAGGGACCTAAGATTAACCTTGAGGTATCACACAAACGAGAGGTCCTGACGATGATAAGTGGCCCTTAGCTCTAATTATATGCGACCTAATTATCATACATGCCAAAAATAATCTGACAAAAACACCCACAGTTAAGAGGGATTTGTTTGCTAGCCTGGATGTGCAGGCTGAAGGGCACTGAATAAGCTCCGGACTTTGGCCTATATCCGTTCTCCTTCCCCAGAATCCGGACGCCATAAAGCAAGGCAAATCGATAGCTCGTTCCATTTGTGTATGACAAATGATATATACACTGGACCTCATAGCCTAATACGCCAATACGATAAGGCTGATGGCTGTCCACAATAGGACTGATTGTTCTTTCAGGGAAACTAGCTAGGCAATAGTTCCTGGTCTTTTCTGTGAAATCCCTCTATTCATTATCCATGTAATAGAAAGTCCCCATTGAAGATGTATAGGAACTCAGTAAACCACGAGCCATTATATAAAACCTGTCCGATACCATATCTGTGGTATACGGCATCCAAAACCATGGTTTACGGAAAAATAGTCCCTATTGTTATACCCTCTAATATGGCAATTACTGGTTTTAGTATGTGATACATCTCATTAGTGGATTCGACCAGTATTGAACTAACTGTACCCGATAGTGTAAAATGGAGCTATAAATCGTTATCTATTCATTGGATCTCTCAATGAAAGTATTAGGTTTTCCAGAACCAAGTAGAGGCACTTATATAAAACAACCCTACCATGGCCGTACATGATACAAGACTTACAGAACAAGTCCCAGAGACCGAGTTCCGCTAAAAAGGCCACCCCGTCTCGCCCTGTCTGAAGTACGGGTATCCTATGTTATTCTACATCTATTGCATACCCGAAATTGATAATATTTTACCATAAATTGGATCAGGAATCAGGTGGAAGTACATGTCTACATTCTGTTGATGTATCAAGGTGTTCCGTATTATCAAGAAATTTCATGAAATTTCATACAATCTTCTATATAGCGCGAGTTGTTTTCGCGGAATAATATAACGAAGCTCCGCTTCGTGATATTTGTAGCAGAAGACAACAAAAGCCATGTAAAAAAACACAGATACAAATGGTCGTATGCTCCGAGGAGTTGACGCGTAGTAATATCTGAGCGCATGCGAGGATATTGTGCGGAGACTACTCAAAGGAATACCCAATAGCTTTTATCTGAAACCAGTCTATATTGTATTTATTATCTACCTTTTTTGACAAGAGGCTTTCTGATATTAGTTCATTTAGGTATGCCCTATTTTTCAATACGCACTATTTTTCTCTAAGTGCCGTTTATTGAAACCTGGAGCTTACAGCATATTCATATGCTCAGGGTATGTAGAAACACACTCCCCACGTGTTTTTAGAGCATGCTCACATGCCCTTCATTCGTTTCCTAAAGTGGGATTCGAACAAAAGGTCTGACAAACTTGGGTTTACAAGTCCAGTGCTCTTTATCACTGAGGTAACTCCCGGCCCCGATCGCTTTAGATATGCTTGCATGCAAGCATATCCGGTCTGCACCATGAGAAGGCAAGGCGACCAAGGGGGTAAACAGAGTGATTATTGCTGTCCACCCGAGCAGGTCAGACAAGTGGGCTACAGCAAGTGATCCATACACTGAATGTAACCAAACATTTTAATTCTTATTCATTTATGATTGCACGCTCATTTATCAATGATGAACATACCATTTGCTCCTAGTCTATGGACATTATATATTAGGTGGATTATATAGAGGAAACATATGAAAGTCTAGGGTCAGAGCTCGTATCACATCCAATTTTGATCCTGTAGTATTTCACAAAGTAAAGCCGCATGAGTGGTTTACAGAGCCGCCTGTCCACAAACTCATCGTTTGTTGCATTTATTATCTATCTTTTCGAATAAATCAAATCCAGTAATTGTCATATTAACAGGTATAACAATATAGGAACTATTTCTTTACTCTATAGCAAAAGGGACTATATTTCCAGTATACCATAATTTCGAGGCCGTATACCACAGATTTGAATCCGTATACCACAGTTATGGTATCTGACAGGTTTTATACAATGGGTAGTGGTTCACTGAGTCCCCATACATTTTCAATGGGGGCTTTGTATACGATGGATAATAATTCCGAATTCTCAATGGGTGTTGGATACGAGTTCCCAATGTTAAGTCTATGGGGGGTGGAATACCAGGGGTGAGACAATAGGAAAAGCTTCAAACCCACAATATCCACCCCTGATACAGAGGCAAGCTGGCGAACCCAACGCCTGATGCCTCTACACCCAAACACACAGGCTCCAAAGCCTGGAGCCTCTTGAGACCATTGCCTAACGGCCCGACTGCGGCCTGTTTGCCCACTCTGCCTGGGGTTGCATCCCCAGTGGCGGTCCCAGCCACATTCACCGAAGCCTCTGCTATTTACATGTTTGGTCAGTTATTCAACTGGCCTTGTGGCTGGTAAACCAATATTAGTATGACTGTACCGCCTTCAGTGTGCTGGCCATCATCGACACAAATCTGGTCTGGTGTCAGTGAGTGCGGTGTGGTCTGTGAGCATTCTCTGCAGGTCTCGTTTCCATTCACCGATCTGGTGTCAGAGTCCCCAAAAATATCTATCGGTGGTTCCCGACTGCAGATCGGTGGCGAAGAGTCGGCTAATGGAAACGGACTTATATCCTCGTTTTCATTGGCAGACGAAAATGGCACCCATCATTTGAGTTCTCTTAAAGGTCTGTCTGTGGTGTCACCGACTGTATATTGGTATCAATTTATCGGTGAGGGTGTATTTTATGCATTATTTCTACTGTATTTTCGGGGTACAAACAGATCTAAGCATTTGGCACTGTTACATAATGTATACATAATTAATCTGTGAGCATTCTCTGCAGGTCTCGTACCCATTCACCGATCTGGTGTCAGAGACCCCAAAAATATCTATCGGTGGTTCCCGACTGCAGATCGGTGGCGAAGAGTCGGCTAATGGAAACGGACTTATGACCTCGTTTTAATTGGCAGACGAAAATGCCACCCATCATTTGAGTTCTCTTAAAGGTCTGTCTGTGGTGCCACCGACTGTATATTGGTATCAATTCATCGGTGAGGGTTTACTTTATGCACTGGTTCTGCTGTATTTTCTGGGAACAAACAGATTTAAGCATGTTACATAATGTATACATAATTTATCTGTGAGTATTCTCTGCAGGCCTCGTTTCCATTCACCGATCTGGTGTCAGAGTCCCCAAAAATATCTATCGGTGGTTCCCGACTGCAGATCGGTGGCAAAGAGTCGGCCAATGGAAACGAGCTTATAACCTCGGTTGGGGCCATCCAGAAAGTATGTACGCAGAATTTCTTAAATTTCGCACCCCCTCCCCCCCCCCCACCCCTCCCTATCTTTTATCCTACCCCTAATAAAAAAACGCCATAGGTTTAACATTGACTCAATGTATTTGACATAGCGTTGGATAAAGTGTTATATCTGCATCGAGGTGAATAAAAAAACGGACCAATCAGGGACGAGATAACGAAAGTAGATCCAGCAGCATTGATAACTACTAACATGGATAATTACAAATATTCTCTGTATATCGGTGAGATGGGGTAGGATAAATACGAAACCGAACTCGAGTTAGCCTTGTCAATGTTTATACCACTCTGGTCAGGTCTGCTACTCACTAAACTCGGCTAACGCCTCGTGTAGTAATACACAACCTGCCCATCGTGGCATAAACATTGACAAGGCTAACCCTCGTTTGGTTTCTACTAAGTATGCAATAGAACAAAGAGGGAGCATACGCAAAATTTCCAAAATTCTTAACCCCCTCCCCCCCCCCCCCTCAGTGCGTACATACTTTATGGATGGCCCCTTTCCATTCGCCGACGAAGATGCCACCGACTTTTTGAGTTAGCTGAAAGTCTGTCAGTAGTGGTACCCACAGTGTACGTCGGTATCAATTTATCGGTGACGGTGCATTACATCCATTCTTTCTACTTTATTTTCGAGGTACTCACAGATTTAATTGGCACTGTTACATAATATGTGAGTATTCTCTGCATATTACCAATGCATAATAGAAAAGGTTTATTTTTGTGGTTCTAAAGCTTACGTGGTTTCTGATAATCAAAAGTTGAAAATGAGCGACATTATGGGAAATCAATATCATAAGTACACTTCCTTGATGTTCAGAAGCAAATGATGGCGATGATCGATTATGATGTAGATTGAAAATAGACCCTGTAAGTCTGTTTGGTTTTATCTGCGAGTAAATTACGATAAGGTTCTGAGAAATACCAGGGAAAATATGCAGAAATACATGTTAATACTATCCTAGAACGCTGCACCTTTTCCCTTTTTGGACACACTCTGAAGCCTTTTTTTATTAGGTTTATTGACAACATCTGTCATACATCAGCTCTTCTGTTGACATTTCTTCTCGGTACATCAAAAGCACATGTCATTCAGTGTGGAGATGTAGGGTGCAGGGATGTGATGAGATGGGTGTGTATAGTGCAGATTTGAAAAAGACGCATAATATATATACAAAGAAGCAGCTAAGATGCTAATCCTTTTTGTTACACATATGTACATGACCGTTCAGAATGGTGTTTTTTTTATCAGGATGAGGTTCGCACACACAACAGTATCGCGGTCTAGTACCAGATGAAAAAAAGTATATATAATATAATTACAGACATTGCGTCATTACTTCAACTAAATCATTGTCAACTATCAATATCCTTGTTTTTCCTTACTTACATTGCTCGGTTACATACCATTACAGTCATGACATGAGTATAGCTGAACCTAACAATTCAACGATGATACCATGTGCAAGAGACAATAGGGTTTCGCCCTGCGCTTTGATAAAAACATGGAAAACTACGTCATCCATTTACCATTGAAGGAGGGGAACATTATTATAGATCAATGTCGTACCAATGGAATACCAATAATTCAGAACCATCCAGTCGCCTTGATAAAAAGAGCCTGCAAGTCGTCCATGGTCCTACTTCCATCGCAATGCTAATATTTGATTATGTAAATTCTGTAATGAAGGGGGTTGGTGCAGAGGGTGCACCCGAGAAGAGAGGCGATGGAGGTTCATACAAACACGGGCTTTTAGGGATTCACCGGCAACCCCTGGTGGACGACTGACTAGATTCAATCTCATCCTGGGGCCCGTTTAGTAATCTACAGACCCTTTTATGTATGCCATAGAGACCCATGGACAATGTGGGTCACATTTATTCAGCACTTATAGAGACCTTATGGACGGCTAATACCGTCCTGGCAAAGAGACTTAGATATTATTGAATGATAAACCTTGTATGAGTTACAGAAAATGGTCTTCATGTATGATCCTCGATTATTAAAAGGGTCCCAGGGTCTTTGTTGTTTAGAATTTCTTTATTGAGATCCCGGTTTACATAAATCCTTAACGAATCATTATATTTTCTCTCTCAATAAAGAGGCATTGGACCTCAGTCCATACATAGGGCTGGTTTCCTTGGTCCTGCCGACCCTAGTTCAATCATACGGAAAAATAGTGCATATGAAAAAATAGCATACCTAAATGAAATAATATCGGTGCCCAACTTGTCAGGAGAAGGTGGATAGTAAATACAATATGGACTGATTGAGTGTATTTACTAATGATAATTAGTCATGAGATCCCATTCCCTCCCTCTCACCTAGTGAGAGGTTGGGTCCACGTGGAGTGGGGTAATGTGGCCTTTCCACCTGTCGACGAAAATACCATTGATTATGTGCACCCTGCACAAAAGTTGCTCGGTGGTCCATCTTCAAAAAATGTGTTTGTACTAACAATCATAAACACGTTTGGATGTATGGGGAATAAACTAGAGGTACAGATTCTCAGCTGAACACTCGGCTACTAACGCCCGAGAGCTTCCATCTCTGCACATAGGTGTCAGCAGTTGTGATAAGCCACATTTAACGATACGGATCTCTTCCATCATCACGTTTCTCCTGCCATTGACCTTTAACCGTTCTAGGTACAGATGATGGAGGTGGAGTGTTTGTATAGAACTGGATCAAGAATCATATAAATACACAATACTCTATGAGTTTGGATGGCCTGCCATCATCAGCGAAGCCGAATGATGATTACCACGCAAACCGAGTGGTTTTCTGGATTTATCTCAACCCTATAAACAACAAAAGAATGGATGACACACAGGATATGGAAAGACCATGAAAAACGAACTGCAATACTTGAATTCCCAATGTTCAGCCTATGGGACAAAAATACCAGGGGTGAGATGAGAAGCAAACATATGCGACCGCTCCTGCCCATAAAAACTAGAGATCAGTGATGCTCCAAAGCAGTACCACAAAGTCATCATACATGGCCTGTGATCACAATCCTCAGATATAGATATCTAGATAGCAGGAGGCCAAATCCTTGACACTCTAAAGTAAAACAATTGGATTCCCCTACTAAAAATAGGCCCCTGCCTCAGTACTTTATATGATAGTTATGGGTAAAGATCAATACTACATCAGATTTGTTTCCCAAATATTTCTTAACCCATTGAGGGCGAATGATGCTTTGAGGCATTCCCCAGCAAATACGGTTAATGATGACTTGAGACATCGTTTACAATAGTTAAGATATTACTGTTTTATCAAGAAAAAATGGATCAATAGTCATGAAATTCTCAGAGAAAATACTTATGATATAACATTTAACATTATTAGGTAAAACAAATAATGAAGTGTTAAATCACATGATCAAACAATCAAATCTGGGGTTGGAGGATAATAGGCTTGCCCCCGAGCATTATTTCTGTCCGCAGTACCCGTCCCAACCACCTGTAAAAGGTTAAGCCCTTCCAACCTCCATCACGTTTTTGGGTTGTACCAGATATACAGTGACCAGTATAAGGACAAGCCTTTCCGGCTGACCACCGACGTTCTTACATCGTGAATATATACAAATATTAAAAAATAAAGTTAGAAAAATAAAGTTAGAAAAATAATTTTGCTAAGAATTTTTGGGTTTTGATAAAAGAGTAATGTATAGAGACGAGAGGGCACCATGAACCCATGGGGTAGGATCCCGTATGTGTCATGGTCTCATTCAACCCGGAGGTAGTAGGAGGAGAGCCCGGGGCAGGAGGAGGGGGTCTGGGTATCACCCTACGACCACAGACTCCAGGGTTTTGACCACTGACGGCGGCCAAGTCACGAATGTGACGGTAAAGGGATAAAGACGGAGGCTGGCAGACATTCCTTATCTCCAGTCAGCACACTGTGCACGGATCCATAGTGACCCCGTTAGGCCTCCGCCCAACGTAGTGGCCCTGTTAGGCCCCCACCCCGAGCCTAGAGTAGGCTACGTCCTTACTGGGTATTGACACATTAACGTCAGGCTTAAAGTGGCTAGAACTTGGTGACTGTATATCTACTAAGACTACTAACATAGTGGGTCTGTTAGGCCTCCGTTCTGACCCGAGAATACGTCCTCATTGGGCATTGGCACATTAATGTTTGGCTTAAAGTGGATAGAAGTTGGTGACTGTATATCTACTAAGACCACCAACGTAGTAGCCCCGTTAGGCCCCCACCCCGAGCCTAGAGTTTGTCTTCACTGGGCAATGACACATTAACGTCCGGCTTATAGTGGCTAAAACTTGGTGACTGTATAACTACTGCCACCTACAAAACAGTGTTGGCGCTAGATTGAGTTGAACAAGGTCTAAGTGTCAGCCACACTCAGCTTAAATTGTATGGTCATTTATTAGATTAATCTGAAGTAGCAATTTGGCATTGAGGTTCCAGCCACTTTAATCATGACAAGAACGAAAGGAATGCAACAATAACATATATCAGAACATATCTACGTATTATATATTGTGAAAAGAAATAGGGATATAGGAACATGCACATGTAAATTGGTCAGCAAGATAGTAAAAGAGGGTTATTTATATGGCAATATCCATTTAGAAAACCCATATATTGTGTTATATGTCTAAGCCAGAAAATAATGTAAATACCTACCTTTATTATGTTATTGGTAGTTGCAACGTACCACAATACTGAGCCGGTATAGCAACGTATAAACAGAAATATGTAAATAAAATGTAAGTAGATATTGAAATTACATACCGAAAATTTCAAAATAATATTGGGAAGATGAATAACGCAAAAATATTGGTTTTAAAAGCGTTTGGAATTTGTTTACGACTTCGAGTTGCTCTGGGAAAGAAAGCGATTATCGAGGGGAGACATATTAGTAACACTGAACTGCTCAATCAATGTAAAGTTGATATTCCTAGAGTATGACGCTAAGGATTGCTATTGGGTATCGTAAAAAGATTATTTACGAGGACATGGAGGATAAGATAGTAACAAGGTCGTTTACAAAGTGTAATATAAAGTTAGATAAACCAAAGACGGAAAGATATCGCAAATCAGCAGTGTATGTAGGTAAATATGTCTGGAACTTAGTAGAAAAGGATGCGCAAAAAAAGTAAATTGTACAAAAACACTGTTTCTAAAAGAATTGCAGATTAAGTCAATTTTTTTTTAACAAAACAGAGGTTGAGGTGTTGTTTATTGTATCTGGTACTGAATATATTATAGACAACGACTGGATCGTCACTTTGTTATCAAGCAATCCACCTTTTGTATAACTTGATATGTAAATCGTATCACCATCAAATTATTTGTATTAACGCCATACTACTGTGTAGTCGGCAAATGGCAACCTCATCTATGTACTCTTTACTGTCTGGTATATATTTTTTTCCTGTTCCTTGTTATCATATATATCTAACCACAAACCTGGAAGAACGACCGTGTATTGACGAATGATTTGTGACTGTATAAAAAGAAAAGAAAAAAAACGGTTGCAAACTTAGCACCGAATAACGTTCCCTCATGCTAAAGGTTCTGGCAGAACGTCACTCCCGCCCGCCCAGCACACTCTGAAGACCGGTTCAACATCTTTACGTTTTGGTAAATATCCAAATAATTATCAATATTTAGAGGTATAGAATACAACTGAAACTTGTTAACCTTCTTGTTATGGCCTTTCGTACCGCATTAAGGCCTGGCGTCCACCTACTACGATAGAAATTTGGACCTTCCGAAATGGCACCGATACAAAAAGCAAATATCGGAGACATATCGGGAAGGTGCAAAATCGTAGACATATGTCTAGACATGCCAATCCACCACGTATTGTATGGGGTTTCTATCGCTGTCTAATCGCAGAAACGTTGTCAACTGCCCCGATATTAGGGGACCTTCCGACACGATTTTGATTTTTTTATCGGGAGGTGCATTGTAGACCGTTTCGGAGACATATCGTAGTAGGTGGACGCCGGGCCTTATTCTGATACAAATATGCGAGCTAAAGTATTACTATTCAGGATAATACTGATACTACTAAAGTACCAGTATAATAAGGATCTAAATACCCATCCACACGCTAAGGAGGACGCTAATGCAATGTCCCTCCCTACATCACGCATCCATTCTATGATAAGATTCTTTCCTTTTTGTTTCATTTTTCAAATGTTTTAAGAGAATTACCTTTGGACGCTTCCCGCGCGGCGGTATTATTTAATTGCCTCTGTACCTCTCTCCCCTGACTGTCTCCTCGCGTGTTTCCGAGCAATAGGATGAAGGAAATTGAGTTTTTAATCCGTGAGAGGAGTGGGAGTCTTGTAGTGAGTGGCCAGGTGATCGCAGTGGTGATACGTGGAGTCGTACCACAAATATAGAGGAAACCTACTTATCTAAAGCCTATAAGACACCGACCCAACGGCTGTGCCCGATTCTACCTTTCCCCGACGAATCCGATGTTATTGCTTTTCCCGACGCGTCGGGCATTACTACCATGTCAGATATGACCGACTCTCCCCGACCTTAAGAATTCGGTGTACACACTTTCACCGATTGTTACGGAATTTGAGTTGGCCATTTGAATAGCAATGCTACCTATCCCCTAGACCGATTTATAAGTTCCTTATAACGATTTTTAGGGGAGACAGAGGCGATTATAAATCTGAAAACCGTTTCCTGATATCTTAATTGGATCCGAAGTTATTAAACTTTGAATTAATTTCTATGATTCAACACCAGCGGCCCGTGGCTCACCCCGGCTCAGCTCCCGGCGGCTCTCTTTGATCTTATCCCGGATAATTTACGAGGTTATAAAAGAGGGAAGTGTGATTGGGGACAGTTATAATGTCGGTGTCTTATAGGTATAAGACACCAAAATTTTATTCCTGACTCTCACCGAGCCGATTACCAGGATGAATCGGGAACAAATTTCGGTGTCTTATAGGCTTAAGTCTAAAGAAGAAACCAACATGTTTTGATCAAAGTCGTCGTTCTCCACGAGTTTGATGCAGAGTGATATGAACGAGGCAAGAGCCGAGTGAATATCACATAGCATTCAAACAAGTTGGAGAATGACTTCTTTGATCAAAAGAGTTGCTTTCTGTATTTATCTCCCCCCTGTACACACCTAAAGAATGGACGACACACAGGATACAGAACGGACTGCAATACTTGTGCGGGCATGGAGAACGAGTTCCCAATGTTAAGCCTATGGACATTTATTCCAGGGGTGAGATAATAGCATGAACGTCTATAGGTTTAACATTAGGAACTCGTTCTCAATGGGCTGGTAAGTACGATAACTCATACTCAACGGGTTGATAAACAGATAGATATCTCCAGGCTAAGATAAAATCAGACACATATTCGTGCTTGGTCTGATTCCCTGTTCACCCTGTGCTAATATGCAAGGTTCTACTTAGCTTAATAAACCTATGTTGAATGAGGATTTAATCTTTGCGTACTGGTGAAAATACCAAGGGACTACTGTCATCTTCACAAAATGGACTGATAGTCATGGACTGTTATGAACTCTCTTTTTTCTCTTTTTTTCTATGAGTAGTAGTTAAAACAATGGACTTTTTGCATATTCTCAAAAAAAAGACTGATGAACTGTCAAGAACTTTTTTCTATTTTTTTCTCTCTAATATTGTTGATATTTATAGTAATAAATGAACATTTTGTTTCATATAACAAATTTAATTAATCTTTGTAAATTGGAGTTACATGAGTGTACCAAAAGACTGTTAGGGCGCTCAAACCGGCGAAAGCTGAAGCCTTCGAAGTATCAAGACACAAATTATGTCTTGACTCTGTCTTTAGGTCATATTACTTTTAATATTTGGGGGCTGTTGTCTTTTTTTGACAATTTAATAGGTATTGTGCGTAACTAGAAGCAGACTAGGCTAAACACTTCCTCCTTCTACTTTATACATGATACCTTGTATGGATTATTCTTAGCATCTTTAATCTAAGAGAGTTTTTTAAACCACCCACGCCCACCCACGCACATCTCCTATGGGTTCACTCTAGTGCAGAACTAACAAAGCTTAATTGTTTCACGAAAAAACAAACTATTCTCGGCTGTCTCTCTATGCCTGCAGAGAATGATAATGAGAAACTGTAGATCCCAACCACCAAACCCTATTGTCCCAACCTTCACGTACAAAGATATCGAATATGTATGCTACCTGTAGGAGTGTATTCATTCTAACAGCTGTAGAGGTGTTTATGTCATCTTATAGAAAGCCCCTGAGCTACAATTAGTTACATATGGAAAATGAGGGGATAATGAGGTCGTATTGTATTTCACATCAGGCTGCTGCACGTTAGGTTTCTGTCGTTCCTTGGCTACTAATTTGTGTGTGATAAAGTAATTGGGTGGCGTTAACAAATATCCTGAGAAATCTTTAACATGAACTCCGAGCATGATTATCTCTCACCGAAGATAAGGACTGGGTCATGATAAAATTCTATTACAATGAGGTCGTATTGTATTTCACATGAGGTCGTGCACGTTAGGTTTCTGTCGTTCCTTGGGTACTAATTTTTGTGTGATAAAGTAATTGGGTGGCGTTAACAAATGTCCTGAGAAATCTTTAACATGAACCCCGAGCATGATTATCTCTCACCGAAGATAAGGACTGGGCCATGATAAAATTCTATTACAGGATAGTTACTGAGCCCGTAGGGATGGCCTTTCTACGCTAAATGTAAGATACTTTGTATATTGCTTACGTGATATAGACATGAGCATGTTTTGTAAGAATGTAAGCCATGATGTAAAACAGTCCATATGGATGAATTATGTGCTGAAATTAAAAAAAGTACCCACCCAATACGGGGTCTCCACACTAAGCCTATGGAGCCTCCAGATCGCTACTGAGGAGAATACGAAAAGCCGTATTCTCTTAGGAGAATACGGCTTTTTCGGCCACCTGATGGACATTATATGAACTAATTTATATAAACAATGCACGGTGATTGGATCGAATTTTTTAATTATTGACAAGATTTTTTCCTGATAATTACTCGAAAGATGAGTAATAAATACCATGATTTCAATCGAGTTTTACTACGCGTCAACTTCGCGGAGAATACGGCCACTCAGATCGAAATCATGGTAAAATTGTGTATTTCATCCCGCAACTACGGCCGGCGCCCAGCTAATTACCTTAATGTTTTAGAGGTATATAAGAATATAGAAACAGTATACGTGTGTTTGTAATCTGCTAGTACCTTACCTGTTTTTGATTGGTACTTAAAACCCGTTCTAAAGAACTCGTTTCAGATAAAAGTGGTTGAACGCTTTTCGAAGTTACCTCTACACAATATTCTCGCATGCACTAAGATATTACTACGCATCAACTCCTCGGAGCTTACTACAGCTTGTATCTGAAAACAGTCAATATCTATCGCCTCAGTAATTCCTCAGATAGGATTAAGACAACACAGAAACAATGCACACAGGTGGTAGAGATACTATCGTAAAACGGGATGAGTTTTAATCTTAGCCACCGTATGCTACTACTGGAGTTTGGCAAAGTGACTTCATGAGGCGAAGCCGAGTGAAGTCCGTAGTCAAAACTCCAGGAGTGGCATGCGGTGGCCAAGATTAAAACGAATCAGGTTTTGATTTTATCCTACCCTGTCTCCTCGATTTTGGAATATTACGTGATAATAATTCTGTATGCCACTAGTGGCATATAAAACTCTGTATGCCAGTCAGCGTGGCATACGGAATATCAATGTTAAGCCTATGGGATTTTATATTAGGGGTGGGATAAAAAGGTAGAAGCCTGGCCACCATAGGATTATCTTAATCTATGGAAAACCCAAAACAATCATCAACTCTGAAATTTAAACAGTTGTTACAATATTCTAATATATTCCAGCAGCCCTATCTTGTTGAGAACAACAACCTTAAGCTCAAACCTACTGTTCAGACTCTAGGTGTGAATGCATTGAATAGCACTGTCATGAAGCCAGGCTGTTTGAGAGAATTGTATAATCTATGTTATTATATTCCCACTGAATGAAATGGCCAGAATGTTTCATCGATCTTAGCCCAACTAGCATGTAGATTACCCCCAAACCTTGTCTTGTCTTGTATTGTCCGGTTATGTCTTTCCAAATACTCTATGTTTTTTTCTCTTGACTGTGACTGTTTATCTTATCTCTTGGTTTTCCTATGTTAATGGTATGATGATTGTATGTCACATTTGTCTGAAAGAAAAAGATGAAAAATGGAAAAAGTGTGGTGTTGTACTAAGAAAAAAGCTGAGGTTTGATAACATGATATTATTTAGAAATTGTGGACTCATTTACAAATGTAAGTTTCTGGTTTTATTGCTAATAATACATCGTAAAAGTTGAATGGATAATAAACACTAAAATGTAAAAAAAAATATATATATTGTAACGGTATTTCAAGACACAAACTCGGATATGCTGTACAGGTATTTATTGCAGAATGCGCACGGCAGTTACAAAGTTCTGTCTTCGACTCGCATTGGCTCGTATATTACTGCAGACGGGCTACTTGATAGTACGCTCCTGTTCTTCTATCAGTGAGAGCTCTTGTCTTTAGGGCTGGGCAATCCAATATATACAGCGCTAGGTGCACTGAACGGTAACTCATGTAATAAGGTGTGTAATCTCATTAATATCATCACCAGATAATCCTGTTCCATGCCCGATCCTGAAGATACTGCCTAGATGCAGAACTATATCTCGTGCTTCTCTTGGATCTTATTCATAATCTCAAGTAACATTTGGATCAATAATTAATGAGATAAAATAATGAAGACAGATAGAAGGTAGGTTAAATAGACGCAATAATTCAGCAATTTTTTGTTAAAGAGGAAATTGCTGAGGAGGAAAAGAAGAGTTTAATCGATTATTTAGTGATGAAGTAGAGTAATTTTGCAGAATCAGCATTTTATCAGGATTATCTATTAATCTCCTGTGACTATAGCTTAGAGAGAATGTCACGAAAGTATGTCAAGATAACGATTACAAATTATCCCCTCAAAAGAAATACACAATGGTTATTCAATTTTGAAGGAGAAGCATCACAAACGTCGTACATAAAGAGTCTTTTAATGTTATCAATCTGTTATTCTCAATGAAATGTTGTTCATGATCAAATTGAGAGACTTTACCACAATGCATGGCACCTCTGTTCCTCTGTGTGGATGAGCTACTAGACAGCCTTTATTGAGCGCGGGAAATCGCGCTCATATACGTCATCTAGAGTTTAGAAAGCTCACACAGGGTTTCAGCTTACTGCAAAGAATCTAACACTTCACTATCAATGTTCCAACTGTAAAGGCCTGGTTACATGAGCAGGGGTCCAGTATCAAGTCTTACCATAACCCCTGCCCACTACTGACTTGGTTCCTTTTAATAAAACTTTCATGGCTGAGTGACCTTGTGATGGTGTGTGCGCTGCCTTGTAGCAACTCAACAGAAATCACATGTTGAGTGGCATAGTTGACCTATTAGCCAGAGAAATAGGGCAGTTGACCAAGACCCTCAATGAAAAATTCAGTCACAACTGTGACGAGTCAGGGTGATGAGTTGAATGGGATACTTAGATCCATATATGACTTGATTAAGAAACATTTTCAATGTATTAAGATACACCTATTTTGATTAAATAATCAGTTGCCATCTGTTGGCACATGCAGATTTCTATAACATCATAAATATTACTGTTGGTGATACTTGAGAACACCTATCAAATTCATTCTCTGAGTTAATTGAAACATTCTTACTTTTATTTAATGAAATGATTTAGGTATACCGTGCTCTTTCATTATAAATGGAAACAATATTTGCTCCTAGTTTAACTGTATGATTACTATATTCACCAAACTTGCTTGGCTCGATAGGTTTCTTTCCACCTGCCGACAAAAGGATCAGCGATTTTTAAGAAGCACTCGTTCCAATATGCAAATATGGGGATGTTAGTGCAAGCGCTTAAAATCTGAGCCAAAGATCTGCGATTTGTTTATCGATGGTCTGTTTCCACCTGCCAACTGACTCTTGACCCCTATTTCCTGAACTCACAATTCTCAACAAAATTAAACCCTTTTGAATTCATCGACTACAATCTTGTAGGGAAGTGGTGCAAAATTAACACGCCGAAATTCGAAACACAGATAGGTCGCTGACTTTTACAATTTTCTGTTTCCACTTGCTAATTATAGTGTTCGAAGGTGTTCGAAGGTTTTACTGCCATCATCATCATCCTGTTGTCCATGGTATGAATTGCAATGCGTTGTATGAAATTCTGTCATGTGTACTCTTATAACGCAGCGGAAGATCTGCTTCACGCAGAGCTGTTGTTTTTGTGAAATCAACAAAAAAAACCTCGGTTTAATCCTCCGGCGAAACATGTTCGGAAACCGGAAAATTACTCCACAGGAATACAGTTTCTCTATATTACCATGCATCAACTCACACAGGAGCATACGACCGTTTGTATCTGAAAGCAGTCAGTATTATGTATTTAACATCTCTCTGTCAAGCGCCACCCCCTCCGTCCCCCGTTCACCCCCCCCCCCCCCCCCAGACACAGGCCTCCGACACTTTGTGGTCACACACGCCCACGCCCACGCCCACGCCCACGCCGGCCAGCCTGCCAGCTTCCCTGCTTTCTTCACGCTCCCCGGCTTTGAGGACGGGGCACTAATTGGAGGACGTGGCATCCTCTGCTTGCATGATATGGCTGTGAAGATGGGGTCATATGACCAGCACAAACAAGTCAGTTTCTTTAACCCTGGTGATGAAGGTTGAGAGGACAAATACAGGCGACATGTATGTGCGCTTCCTAGAGGGCGATGTGATACAGATGAAGTTTATTTATCTGTGTCTATATCCGTTTGTTTGTGGAGAAAATTCTTTCCTGGTGAAGTGGTCTCTCCCCGGTGGGGAAGAGCTTCTCCTGGAAGGTTATTTTGTGGAAAGGTTTTCCAGTGGGGGAAAAAATCTCTATATCCGTGTGTGTTGACAATGTATCAAATGCAAGTCCACATACTTGGAATAGTTACTTATCCTACCCCTAATAAAAAACGCCATAGGCTTAACATGGGATTTGTTTATGTCACGGGTAGTGACATAAAGTGTTGTTTATGCCACTACTTTCTGATACTGAAAAAATATGGAAACGGGGTAGGATAAAATCTAGACGCCACTCGTTTGAGTTTGAGCTTATTTATGCCACTCATTTTGTTGGCACCATAATGTCACTCGTCTTCGACTCGTGAAATTATGAAGCCAACAAAATGCGTGGCATAAATAAACTCAGACTCAAACTCGTGACGTCTCTTGATATTACTTAGTATCAGACAATTCTCCTTTTGTAGAAATTTCCATTCTCCTAGCAGATCTTTCGTGACCCTAGCGCTTACTAATCTCTGCCTGAACACAACACTATTTCCCCAGGACTCCACTAATATAAAACCAGGGTGATCAGCCTACATTTCGGATTCAAAATAGTGTAACTGTCAAAAGTCCTTAAACTCAAACAACTCATACATTGTGAGTTGGGAAATACTATAATTCTTAAGTGAGTTTCACTGACAATCCAGCTGTTTCCTTTTCAGCTCTAAACCACTTTATGATGTGGAGCTACAGTTCATTAGAATGCCCCTTCGAGTGAGCACATGTGACATGTTGACAAAAATAACCTGCAACACATGAGGTTCTTTCCACTGAAGAAAAGAACCCTGAAGACTATATCTGGTTTGACATAACAAATAACAGAAATGAGTATATTATTTGCCATATAAATATGTGCATCATTTACAAGTAAAGCACAAAATACTCCTCAAAGTGTTCAGAATTTAGGATATATGAAAAACTGGGTTATGGGTCATAATTTGTCCCAAACAGGCACATCGGGGCACAGATACAAGTGGCCACAGGGAGTAGAGCGCATGATTTCTGCTTGGAGAGTGACAAAATTCTCATGGCAAGGTGCTTTTACCAGTCTCAAGGAAAAATGGCGGATATGGTTTCACATGGAAGGGCACACCTGGGACCTGTTTCACTAGTTTTGTGACATGTCTGTGACACCATACAGACATTGGGGTTGTCTAGTTTCGTGACAACACAAGTAGCTGCTCTCAGGTAAAGACAGACCCCAAACATAAGAATTAGACAAATCTACACATCATGGACCTGTTTCACTAGTTTCGTGACAAAAGTGTTAGACAGACATGAAAAGCGGCACCAACAGTGCAAGCAAGAAGGAACAGAATAAAGTGTAATGTCTAGTTCTTATGAAACCGGACACACCATCTAGACGCCATTTATGATCTAGACATGTCAGAAAACTAGTGAAACAGGTCCCTGGTACGTAGTCTCAGTCATAGTCACAGTGAGCACTCACCATGAGACTCACTTACCCTTGAGGTGAATGGTGTGATGTTACCTCAAACAGCATATATTCAAAATAGAACTTTTAGAGAATAACCGTGGATGAAGACTTAAATTTAATCCTTCACAATTCAACAACACCAGCATATAAAGTCAGATATACAATTTGAAACGATCGGCCGGAGAATCAACAGCCTGGAAATCTAAGTTTATTATGTAGAAAAATGAAGACTAGAGAAGACAGAGCGTACTGTGGTTCCTTGATCATCCGTCAGCGGTCTCATTGGATGTTCCAGTCTCCCAGCAGATCCTTCATCCTGATTGCAAGCCAAAACCAAAGCTCTGCCAGGAGAGTGGTGGAGTTCTAATGTGTCGTCACTCTCCCAGCCGAGGTACTGAACTGCTTTGAGCTCAAGCAGCACAAAGGATCTGTTGGGAGACCTGGGTGTTGGAGATCAATGGAAGATACCTTAAGAGAATGACTATGTCCTTTATACATAGCATGTGGAAGGCTCGTGTGTTCATATGCTCCTTGTCCCCTGTGAATTATCAAAATAAAATCAATATTTCTCACAATACTCTGGTCATAAATAAGAACAGGTGGCTGTAGCATGAAATGCCTTCTCTTATTGAATATGATTCACGAAAATTGACGCCATGCACGCGGCACATTACCTCGGCATATTGTCATGGTCGTCAATAGCTTGTTGTCATATGTTTTCAACTATTTTAAACTAGTTTTTATCATCCGTGATATACAAGGTACCCATTGAGAATGTATGGGTACACCACGACCCATCGTTTAAAAACTGCCAGGTACCACAACCATGGTATACGGATCCAAATCCGTTGTATACGGCCTCAAATCCATTGTTTACGGGGAAATATATCTTTTTTGTTATATATTCATTCCTGATATATAACCGTCATGATGGCTATATCTGGGTTTAATTCATTGGAGAAGATGGATATTAGATACAACAGACCTCTCTTGGTTTACGGCCACCTGTCTACAAAGCCATCGATTATTGTCTATTTACGCCATATGATCGTAATCGAAATCGTTTATGCAACGTTTTTGTACATACATTGAACATGAAGAATCAAAAGATTGATATTAAAATATGGTGGATAAAGGGAATATACAAACAAAGTGAAAGGACATATTAGCCATAAGTACATGTATAAGGATATATGATAGAAAACATGAAAAAATACTTGCAAAATTTCGCTATCGCAATCTAGGTCAGCATATGGTGACTTATATATATCACGTAACACATTTGTATCCGTATATAATACACTTTCTTCTACACATACACCTTCTCTGTATCATATTAAGATATAAGCAATTGCTTCTAATTAATTTACCAATAAACCCTCGACAGTCTGGGGTAGAAACATATGGCGTGTATCTTTTTATAGTACTATACTTTGAAGCTCCCTAGAGACAAGCCTATAGTAAAAGAGATCTAATTCGGTTACACGCTTCAAACCTAAGGTGCAAATTACCGCCATAGCTGCTATCCATGAGTGGTTTTTAATCTCAGTGCCCATGTGGTAGCCCCTGGGGGTGGGCGGATAATTCATGGAGCACCCGGTCTCTTGATGGATGACCCCTGCTACTTCATATCAAATATTGGATTTGTTGCCATGGTTACTATAAGATCTACGATGGGCGATATTCGGGGGTAGATGACACGTTGGGCGATATTAGAGGATCGATCACTTTTCGATGAGCAGCAGTTCTCCCGTGAGAATAATGAAAAGGACATTTTTCTCACCCGTCCCCTTATCTTTGGGTTCCTTTCTGTAGGCAGCTGTGTGTTCTATTTGAGGGCGTACAAATCGATGTATCATATTTCTTAGATCTTGGAGACACAGAAAATGGGGAAATTCCCCCGACGAAAATGAACGTTAGCTGCAAGAGCGCCAAAATTAAACGATGGTAAAAATATACTGCAGCAAGGGATTCAACGACTATTCTGTGTTATTCTAAATGAAATGTTGTTTATAATCAAATTAAGCAAATAGAATTAGAAAAGATGTATTATCTGAAGCCTAGATAGCAAGAACATTAATGCAGAGGAAGGCATGCTATATATCTGGTATGAACGTCCATATGCTTAACATTAGGAATTCGTTCTTAACAGGGTTACGGGCACGGTTAATCATACTCAATGAGCCATAAACAGATGAATATGTTGGTAATCTTTTGGTGTGCGATTTAGGAACATCGACTAATAACTCGTCAGTGACAAAAGAACATCTGAATCGTTGGCTGACCCTTGCCTAGTTGCCCCACATCTACCGACTAAGTCCGACTCTGTTAGGATGCTTCGCCTGAGACAAAGTATCATTCCTTTGTCGCCAACAAAGGAACGTAGATGTTCTGAAATCAGTAGGTGGGAACTGGACTTTATGATTGACTTCCTGAATAAATTTCATCGGGAGGTCAGGTCAAACCATTTTTCTACGATTGACTCTACGATATCCCACGATCGGATACCGACAAGCTACGATTGGAAACGCCAGTCGTAGTCCTCAGTGTATATTTGACAGAAAAATATCTCTTATGTGTAAAATACTTGGCGAAAAGTTATAAAATTTCGGAATTAGGTAGACCGCATATAGATATGTAATCTCTGTTCATATCATATTGTTTGATGAAGTCTATTGACCTAAAAATAATAGTTTCATATTGGAACTATGATTCTGCCACATTTATATTTTGGAATTTGATTGTTGTAGAGTCAGAAATATAATATGGTAATATGTTCTGTTATACTGTAAACTTGTTCAGATTCATTCAATATTTCCAAAATTATTGTGTATTGCGATATTAACATTCTGCCAGAGATCTACATTGATACTCTGATCTAATCCTGAGCTAATCGTAACCATGTCCATCTGTTTTGTATCTTCAAAGGCATTCCCACGACCTTCAATAGACACCGATGTCTGCTATCAGAATTATCAGGAACCTCCCGATACATCACGATATTGCCATTGCTAATGTTAGCGTGTCGGGGGCTCTATCGTGGTGCATCGGCGTTGGTGGGTGCAGGGCCTTACACACTTAGAAAGGGTCATTGTTGAAAGCTTTGCACAGGAAATCTTAGATCTGAAAGAAACTTTTGACTCTTGATGGTGTCTGGGGTTACACCCAGAGTTTGCACCTGTTTATTGTCACAGGTAGGGCTTCCTACCTGTGAGTGTGAGCACATCTGAGCACATCTCACCTGTACACGTCACCTATTATATAGTAACGTGAGACACCGCCAGAGGCGTTACATGCCGGAGGATATATATATATATATATATATATATATATATATATATATATATATATGTGTGTGTGTGTGTGTCTGTGTCTGTGTCTGTGTCTGTGTCTGTGTCTGTGTCTGTGTGTCTGTGTCTGTGTGTCTGTGTCTGTGTGTCTGTGTCTCTGTGTGTGTCTCTGTGTGTCTCTGTGTGTGTATCTGTGTGTATCTGTGTGGCTGTGTGTCTGTGTCTGTGTCTGTGTGTGTCTGTGTGTGTCTGTGTGTGGCTGTGTGGCTGTGTGGCTATGTCTGTGTTTTATTTAGCATGGGGGTCAGCCTTAAGGCCAGTTCACAATGTGGGATTTGGGGGACTTGTGAGCAGGTACATGTACCTCCAATCTCAGGCTGGAGGTACCACACTTGAAACTTGAGGTACCCCCAGTTGCAAGGTACGCGCAAATATGTGTGTGAACCACCACCCTTGCGACTGGAACGCTTCCAATTGGAGGTATATTGGTAAGACCAATCTCAGCGGTACCAAATATGAAACATGTTTGATATTCAAAAACGCTTGCGACTGGGTGTATCTGAGGAACATCCTTTCTTTCTGAGACTGGGTGTACACCAGTCTCAGACCAGGGGCGTCAGAACGTTTTGAAAGTGGGGGGGCGAACTGAAAAATTGCTGACTTTTTTCGTTTGTTTTGAATCAGACCTTGACCTGTTCCACTGGATTTACCATAGATCTGCAAAAAGTCTATGAAAAGTCAGGTCTTAATTTTACTTGAAAATTTTTACATGGTGAAAAGTCAGAGCTTAGCTGTCATTACATGGTAAAATGTCAGACTTTGACACTTTTCTATGGTGAAAAGTCAGATCTTAGCCGTCATGGCCACATTTATAGATTTGTCGAAAGCGTTCGACACGGTCTCTCACACAATCCTCATAAAAAAGTGCGCTGCATACGGGCTTAATCCTAAAACGACTAAATGGCTTACAGACTATCTCTCGCAACGACTACAATTTACTCGGGTGAACGGGAAGCTGTCAAACACTAGAGAAATCAAATGTGGGGTGCCCCAAGGATCTATCCTGATGCCATTGTTGTTCTTGTTATATATAAACGACATAAGCGGTACCTTATCTAATACTAAGACCCAACTATATGCCGACGATACGGTATTGTATGCCACAGACAGAAACATCGTCCACGCAGCTAACCTCATCCAAAAAAACTTAGACAAATTAGCGATATGGGCAAACAAAAACAAGCTGACAATAAACTCTAAAAAAACCAAAACAATGATATTTAGCTCAAGAAAAAAACTAAGACAAAACATCCCGCTGCCTATACTGACACTGAATAACATCCACATCAATTATGTCAAACACTTTGACTATCTAGGAATCCGATTAGACAGCAGCCTGACCTATGAACTACACAAAAAAGAGATGGCACGTAAACTGAGTCACAAGATCTATATATTCGCCAAAATTAGACAGTTCCTTAACAAAGCTCAAGCTATACTAATTTACAAGACTAAAATTCTGCCATATGCAGAGTACGGCAACTGCCTAATTGAAGGCTCAAACCAAAAGTCGCTATCTAAACTCCAGACCTTACAGAACAAAGCACTAAGGATTGCAGTGAGAGCCGAATACCGAACCAACACCACTAACCTACACAGCACTGCCAACCTTAACTTTCTAAGTGAAAGGAGGATCTTGGCAATTAAGAAAATGGCCTTTCAACGGCAAAACAAAATCAATTTCTAACTGAACCAAGAAGAACTACTAGGCTTCACCAAGCTACAGTACTAACTACACACCCAATTTCACTGAACTTATATAGGCGTAGTATGTTATTCAAATGCCCACAATACTGGAATTGTCTCCCACCTGACCATCGCCTCATTCCCACCTACTCCCAATTTAAGTACAAAGAAAAGCAAATACTCCTAAATAGCCGTCAAAACTACTAACTATGACTAACCAATATTTCCACAATCTGAGAGTTCCGTGGTGATCCAGGACACGGTGTAGTGTCCAAAGTTGTATGTCACTAAATTTTAAAATTTTGATCACTTTATAAACCACCTAGGAACTTGACTAGACTTAAGCTAATTTGCATATTGATTGTAACTGATTTCCATTAGTGAAAATCAGTGTGTGAGCCTCATAATGGTCAAATTCCAGATTTTCTATGAAAGTAAATACTAGAAGTGTTCATATTTTGTACCATGTTGTATATATTTTCTGATGTGAGTTTAGTTTAGTCTATTTTGCATGGTTTACAGCCCACATAATCAATTGTACAACGAAGCAAAATGACAGCTGGTCTGGACAGAAAACAGGCATCCATTTGCCTTGTCCTTATACAGGATAAATAAAACGATTTAAAAAAAAAAAAAAATTGCACGGTAAAAGGTCAGAATTTGACACTTTTCCATGGTGAAAAGTCAGGGCTTAGCTGTCATTGCACAGTAAAAGGTCAGACTTTGACACTTTTCTACGGTGAAAAGTCAGGGCTAAGCAGTCATTGCACGGTAAAAGGTCAGACTTTGACACTTTTCCACAGTGAAAAGTCAGATCTTGGCTGTCATTGCATGGTAAAAGGTCAGAATTTGACACTTTCCACAGTGAAAAATCAGGGCTTAGCTGTCATTGCACAGTAAAAGGTCAGACTTTGACACTTTTCTACGGTGAAAAGTCAGGGCTTAGCTGTCATTGCATGGTAAAAGGTCAGACTTTGACACTTTTCCACCGTGAAAAGTCAGATCTTGGCTGTCATTGCATGGTAAAAGGTCAGAATTTGACACTTTTCCATGGTGAAACGTCAGGGCTTAGCTGTCATTGCACGGTAAAAGGTCAGACTTTGACACTTTTCCATGGTGAAAAGTCAGATCTTAGCCGTCATTGCATGGTAAAAGGTCAGACTTTGACACTTTTCTACGGTGAAAAGTCAGATCTTAGCCGTCATTGCATGGTAAAAGGTCAGACTTTGACACTTTTCTACGGTGAAAAGTCAGAGCTTAGCCATCATTGCACGGCAAAGGGTCAGACTTTGATATTTTTTGACAGTGAAAAGTCAGAGCTTAGCCATCATTGCATGGTAAAAGGTCAGAATTTTACACTTTTTGATGGTGAAAGGTCAGAGCTTAGCCATCATTGCACAGTAAAAGGTCAGACATTGACGCTTTTCCATGCTGAAAAGTCAGAGCTTAGCCATCATTGTATGGTAAAAGGTCAGACTTTGACACTTTTCCACTCTGAAAATGTTGAAAAATCAAGACAGTTTTTACACTTGATTGAATTATATTTGAAGTTGCTGACTTTTTTGGGCTGGCAAAAAAGTGGGGGGGCGGCCGCCCCCCCCTGCCCCCCCTATTCTGACGCCACTGTATGGACTTCCAGCTTGCCGCACAAAAACCATCCCTTCACTATCTGCGTGCTGTTCACTGTGGTATTGTGAAAGAAGCAGAGGGCCAGTGTCTCAGGGTCTTAGAGGTGTGCCCAACTGACAATGACCAATCACTATAGACACAAATATCTTAATACCCACTGGTGCTTGATATGTTTGGTTCCTAGAATATATTCAGGCAGTTGCTGAAACGGAAAGTTGACTGGGTCCAAGTGGGTTATAGAAAAATATCCATAGACTGAATATATCGCAAACCTTTTAATTGTTATTTATCTATAATTGCACGCTCATTCATCAATGATGAACATACCATTTACTCCTAGTTATTAAGTTCTATATGAAGCAGAACAGGAGGTATCGGCCCATGGACTGGTTCCCTGCCAAATTGACTGAACAGGTTTGGCACGATTTGAAGCGACCTTGATTAACGCTGGTTCCCTGGTCAGTGGTAGCAGAAGGAGGAAACCAGCTAAATTTCGCTTGGCCCCCTAGACTCACGGGGAACCAGTGTAGGAACCAGCATGAAAGAAATCTTTCACAGGGAACCAACTTAGTTACATTCCACGATCCACCAGGAAAATGGCGTCTGTAGTATCCTTGTATACTATTGCATCTAATGTCTAATGTTTGGTCTCTATATGTGTGTTACTGTTAACATGACACACTTACTGTAAGCTGCTGCCATCTGTGAGCAACTCTAACAACTACTCATGTATGACCTCTATGTGGTATTTCTAGGAACAGGGGATTGTGACATACTTCTCCCTCTCTGTCCATAGCCTTGGTACCATGAAGACATAGGAATAAATGCTGCCATAATAATCCACCATCATCCTGCCTTAGTTCCCATATTTCACATAATCATACACTACAATGGCGACGAGGATATTAAGAGGACCCACTGGAATATGATTTTGGCTACTTTTGTCAAACTTTTACCAACTTATTGTGTGATTTTGGATTTGGACTTTGGCAGTTTGGAACAGCATGGTGTGATTTGGTAGTATTCCTTTGTGTGAGCAGATCCTGGTGTAAGCACATGGGTGATCCCCACATGTGGCTTTATATTCTACTCTAATATAACACCTACTACAGTGGTTTGGATACCCCTAATTACCAATTAGAGGGCACTGATAGTAAGGTTTGGATTATATCTACAATATTTTCATAATGTTATGGCTATGTGGACATTGGGCATCTTCAAGGTAGGCCAGTTACACTTTATACATATAGTCCCCTGACAACTACAGACATTTGCTATAGACGCTGCTTCTACAGAAAAGGGACTTTTGGTCACTAATCCACAGACATTTTGTTTAGGACTATCTCTGTTTTGTGCACAATTCTGACAAAAACTTTTTGGGAAAAATCACCAAACATGGATGGTTTCAGTTTGCCACATTTTCCTTCCTTTGATTATGAGGCAGACAAAAGCAATTCTGGTCCCAGGTGGGAAAGATGGTTGGCCAGATTAGAAATGCTATTTGTCGGCATGGGTCTAGAAGGTAATGACACAGACAAGAGGCGCCGTGCTCTCCTTCTACACTATGCTGGTGAGAAGGTATTTGACATCTATGATGCAGAAAAGAGCACTGGGCCATACACATACAAAGAAACAAGTGAACTTTTGACAAACTATTTTGAACCAAAGACAAATCTTCAGATGCAAATATTCACCTTTAGATCATGTGCACAAAAACCTGACCAGTCATTAGATGACTATGTAACTGAGTTGAGAACACTATCCAGAAATTGCAATTTTGCTGATGCAGATACAGAAATCCTGTGCCAAATTACACAACACTGCAGATCAAACAGGCTTCGTAGGCGAGCACTCCGTGAGCCTGACAAGAAGTTAAAAGACATTCTGGAGTTAGGACGGTCCCTAGAGTTAGCTGACCGTAATGCTAGTGTGATGGAGAGTGAACGTCGCAGTGAGACCTCCGTTAATGCAGTCAGACAACAAAGACATTCAAAACACAGTGGGAATAGTGGGAAATATCGTTCCACAACTACACATTCTTCAAAGTCAAGCTGCAATCGGTGTGGTAGTGATCAGTCACACTCCAGGGATGTGTGTCCAGCCCGGGGGAAAACTTGCAATTACTGCAAGGTCGAGGGACACTTCAGGTCGGTCTGCTTCAGACTTAAACGCAAGGAGCAGGGCCAGCAGAGAAACAAAGTGAACACTGTAGCAGAGAGCTCTGGGCAATCTGACTCCAGTGATGACTCCAGTGAACAGTACTACTATGGTGACAGATGACGCCACCATACAAAAACTGTCAATCATATATGCAACGACCATTGTCTCTCCCTAAACTCTATGAACACTAAATTGCCGCATGCCTCTGTAAAACTTGAAAATATACACTGTAAGGTTATGGTTGATACTGGTAGTGTGGTCAACATTCTTGATCAGTCTATGTATGTAAAACTAGGCAAACCACAGTTATCAAAATCAGGCTCAAGAAGGTTATGTCCCTATGGTGGAGGTACACACATTAAGGTGTTAGGTACATGTAAACTCACTGTGGAGACCAGGTCCAACCTCCAGGTACATGAGTTTCAGGTGGTCGCTGGCAGTTTTGGTACATTGATGGGTTATAGTTCAGCTTCTGAACTTGGTTTGGTAAAGGTAAACCTGAATAACATCAAAGATAGTTCTGACCACCTTAAGCACAAATTCCCCAAGCTGTACAAAGGGATTGGTAAGTTGACAGGTACTCAAGTGAAACTTCACATAGATAAGAAAATCAAACCTGTGGCACAGCGTTCTAGAAGGACACCCTTCCACTTGAGGGAAAAAGTAGGGAAAGAGTTGGATAAATTACTCTCTGAAGACATTATTGAAAGAGTAGATGGGGAACCTACTCCTTGGGTAAGCCCTATTGTTGTTGTGCCTAAGAAGAACAAAGAAGAGGTTAGGATATGTATTGATATGCGGGAAGCTAACAAAGCGATTTCCCGTGAAAGACATTTGTTACCCACAACAGAGGAGTTGATAAGTGACCTGAATGGTGCATCCTGTTTTTCAAAGATTGACCTCCGGGCTGGCTACCACCAGCTGGAGCTCAATCCAGAGTCAAGATATATAACAACTTTTTCTACACACAAAGGTCTGTTTCGGTACAAAAGATTATTCTTTGGAATTTCCTCTGCTTCTGAAATCTTCAATGAGCATATTCGCTCTGTGATCCAGCATATCCCACATGTTAAGAATATCAGTGATGACATTCTGGTATATGGTAAGGGTGAAAATGCCAAACAAATGCATGACCAAGCCTTAAATGCCACTTTAACAGCTCTACAGGAGGCAGGACTGACAGTAAATGGCACTAAGAATGAGTACTATAAAGATGATGTCATCTTCTATGGTCTTAAGTTTAGTGCACAAGGTATATCCCCTGACCCTACCAAGGTCAGTGCGGTTCGAAATATTTCTGCACCAACAAATGTCTCTGAGGTACGTAGCCTCATTGGTATGCTAACATACTGCTCACGATTCATTCCTAATTACGCAACAGTTAGTGAACCAATTCGGAAATTGTTGCGTAATAACACAGAGTTTGTGTGGTCTAGTGAACAGGACCAATCGCTTCAGTCTTTAAAAGACAGTTTGTCTAATGAGAGTGTGCTGCAGTATTTTGACACAAACAAAAAGTCAGAAATTATTGTTGATGCAAGCCCTGTTGGTTTGGGGGCAATCTTCTGTCAGGATAATGATGTAATTGAGTATGCGAGCTGTGCACTATCCCCAACAGAATCGCGCTATAGCCAAACTGAGCGCGAAGCTCTTGCAATTGTGTGGGCCTGTGAACACTTTGATATGTATTTACGAGGGGCTCCACATTTTGTGGTATGGTCAGATCACAAACCTCTAGAAAAGATTTGGAAAAAGGCAAAAGCCCCGTCACTGAGAATTGAGAGATGGGGACTCCGCTTACAATCATATGATTTTACAATTAGACATTTGCCTGGATCGCAGAATCCAGCAGACTGGATGTCTCGCCATCCTGCACCAAGTCATAAAAGTTCTCAGGAAGAATACATTGCTGAATTATATGTTAATTTTGTTGCAGAATCCTGTGCCTTTGCTGCTTTGACTTTGTCTGATATTTGTGATGCTGTTACAAGCGATGCTACATATGGCAAGGCCATTGAACTCACAAATTCTGGAAATTGGCATTTGTTAAGAAAATTGACTGATCCTGAAATTGATTGTGTAACGCTGAAAGAGATCAGTGCAGTTCGCGAAGAACTAACATTACACCCATTAGGCATACTACTGAAAGGTAACAAAATTGTCTTACCCAAAAGCCTATATGAAAGAGCTATAGCTATTGCTCATGAAGGTCACCAAGGAATGACCAGAACAAAATCCTTTATAAGATCAAAGGTTTGGTTTCCAGGTATCAATAACCTGGTAGAAGAGCGAATAAGAAATTGCACTGCATGTCAACTTGTACAAAATGACCCTGTACGGTTAGAACCATTGTGCATGTCCGATTTACCAGATGGTCCATGGGAAAATCTAAGTGCTGATTTCTGTGGTCCATTACCATCAGGTGACTATCTGTTTGTCATTACGGATGAATACTCCCGTTATCCTATAGTAGAGATTGTCAAGTCTGTTTCTGCAAATACAGTTATTCCTGTTTTGGACAAAATTTTGTCAGATTGGGGGGGAGTCAAACAAATCAAGACTGATAATGGTAGTCCATTTAACTCGCATGCATTTGCTGAGTTTGCGAAATATTCTGGTTTTCATCACCGTAAAATTACACCACGATGGCCCCGTCCAAATGCACAAGCAGAAGCATTCAATAAGTCGCTCATGAAATCTATTCGTACTTCAAAAATTGAGGGTAAAAACTGGAAACAACAAATGTACAAATTCCTGAGACAATACCGTGCAACCCCACATCCATCTACTGGGTTTACACCATATTTTCTACTCTTAAGGCGAGAACCTTTGACAAAATTACCCCAGTTAGATATCAAGTCAGATGACCTCATTCATCTAAAAGCAAAACAAAATGACGAAGAAGCAAAAGCAAAAATGAAAAGGTATGCTGATTCTAGAAATCATGCAACTGAGTCAAAGATTAATGTCAGTGATCAAGTCCTTGTCAGAACAGAAACGAAGCATAGTAAGTTAACACCTGCATATGTCTCACAACAATATAAGGTAACAAGAAAGAAGGGTAATATGCTAACTGCTACATCTGAAGACCATAAAATCACAAGAAACAGTTCTTGTTTCAAGCCAACAATGGTAAAACCTGAGGTGATTGATATTACTGAAGAAGATGTACTAGATGAAACAGCAATCAGTAACACTAGCACAGCACCTGATGTACCTGAGCCTAACACACCTAGTCCTAGTAAACCTGTATTACCTCAGCACATACTTCCGCAATGTGCTAGGCGCAGACCAAAGTATTTAGAAGATTATGTATCTAAGTAGATTACATTAATAGGTAACTGTATTTTATTAACGTTCATTTACCATTTCAGTTTTGTATAATCTTGCATGCATGTGACTCAGATATTGTTTGTGAACATAGGGTCTGATGTACTTTCTTTCCAAGAAGAGGAGGGATGTAGTATCCTTGTATACTATTGCATCTAATGTCTAATGTTTGGTCTCTATATGTGTGTTACTGTTAACATGACACACTTACTGTAAGCTGCTGCCATCTGTGAGCAACTCTAACAACTACTCATGTATGACCTCTATGTGGTATTTCTAGGAACAGGGGATTGTGACATACTTCTCCCTCTCTGTCCATAGCCTTGGTACCATGAAGACATAGGAATAAATGCTGCCATAATAATCCACCATCATCCTGCCTTAGTTCCCATATTTCACATAATCATACACTACAGCGTCGATTCCATACCTGGCCCAATATGTGAGGAGGACATAGGGAGGATGGTTTGGCCCACTACATTCAGGTCAATTATAGACTGTAAAACCGTCTTGAGGCATTATTGATACTATGTAAGGAGGCCATGATGAAGGTCATGTGTTGCTGTTTGTAGTCATTGGATGTTGGGTTTATCCATGCCTATTATATTCCTTATATGGCAGTGAAGGGAGAGGGACATTTTGCAGCAGCTAGGCTTCCAGGCTCTGTTATTCTTGTGCCCACAGACAACAGCCTCGTGCTCACCAGCTCCTGTAGTGACGTCAGCCCCACACAGGGCAGAATAAGTAGACAAATACTGCAGGCCTGGGTTCAACAACAGACATCAGAATGATCTTGAATAATTGAGTATGCATTATTACACTAATGTCCCGGGCCAGTCTGCCATGGATGAAACTCGGACAAAAGAGAGTGCATACAGCATCGAAGCCTGACACACTCTAGGAGAACCCCTCTCATTTAGCTTGTTCTATCTTTTTTTCTTAATGTGTAAAATAGGACAATTCACAGTCACTTGATTTACTTAGGAAATTTACTGAAAAATATGGTTGTCTTGAATTCTTTTAAAAACAAGGACAGTGACCTCTGAATTGAAAATAATTGAATATGTTGTACTATATATCTACTTATTCTGTGACGGTTTGAGGAAAGTTTTACTACGTGAAAAACAACTTTGTTGGAAAAACGCGGCCGATGCCGGCCTCATGCCTATATGGACATACAGCTACCAGATCTAGAGCCTAAAGTGTGTACGGTCAGTCCACATGGTTGCAGGAGTGTAGTGTTTCTGACAGATTGGACTGCTAGAGCACACTTGGACATTGTATTAAGAGTAGAGGTTGTCTTAACTTCAGAGTTGATTATTGTCTTAGTTTTCCCTTGAAAAAGATAAGCATCTGATATCTAAGCCAGTCTATTATTGTGTGTCTAGTTTCGGTGTTCCTGTGTTATCTAAGGTATATCCAAAGTATTAATGGGGTGATATGCATGTATGACACAGCAAATTGGACCTGGAATACTACAAAATACAGTGCAATCGCTGCACTTTCTCTGGAAATAATATACACTGGTAAAATAAACGTATTACGTTCATAAACTCAGTCATCTAATTCTAAAGCATACGTTGCCAGGTGTTTGTTTGGCTGCAGGCATGGCGTAACCACGCAGATAAGAGGCGAAACCAGCCTGTGGAAAAATGTCTATTTAATGACTCCCGTGAGAAGGATTCATCTCAGAGGAGTCATCTCAGGGGAAAACTACTTTCTGTTAATATTATGTCGTCTACAAAAATGCACTATGATTCTACAGTTAAGAACCGCGGTTTAATAGTACCGGTTTATTGAATACAATAAAGATCTTTTTTTTAAAAAGAGTACCAGTGGTTTAAACTCAATTCCTCTACAGATTTAGTCATTATGAAAGGCATAGATTTAACAAGCAGGGCGAGTGACTGGGAAGACAAGAGTTAACGAGTCAATAGTGTCAATAGATCCCACAACGGAATGTCTTTAATAATATATCCGATAGAGAGTGTTTAGTGTTTGTCTGACATGAACACCTGACGGTTATAAACAGCGGGGGTTCTCGCTGTCTCGTGAGATTCCGCGTGGTTCTCGTTCTCTCGTGAGATCTCGTGTGAGACTACCTGTGTAAGCTGGATACTGGTGTCATGCCGTTTGTTCCAAAGAATCTCAACGGTATTTTTCTGGTAATTTTATGAGAGGGGCTTTTCCAATATTCGACAAATCCTGTATGTTGAAAATTCTGTGAAGCTAAAAAAATTAACTTAAAAGTTAAAACTCCAAATAGTTCAAAATATAAAAAATCTCCTTTATATGAAGGGAACGCGATTTGGAGTGATGATTTTCAAGTATGAAGGAATTGTGTATGATATCGTTCTGATTACAAAGATCATAAGATCTGAATGTATCTATAACGGTTACGTGTGACTCGGGTGCTTTCAGCTGAGGTATACAAACGGCAGCTACAGACAACAAAAATAGCAGAGATAGACATGGACGGGCAGGCAGCCGACATACATAAACTATCATTCCAACATGTACTTTGATACAAAGTTCCTAAAGTGAACATCGGGTCTTACAATTCATAGTAGCCCTATATATTTCACCAAGGATAGTAAGATTTCTTTCACATTTGCTTTTGAACTGTCCCCTCATCATTCATTCTTTATATGTTTACTGGTAATTTCATATGTTTACTGGTAACTTGACAGCAATGAACACAGGTGATTTCTTAAACATTTCAGTATTTAGCCTTTTTATTGCTAATCGTATTTTACTTTCAGTTATACTCACTTGTAGTCCAGTAGTTTTTGTATATTGAGAGCGTCCAACAGCTGTGTAGTGTTTAGGACAAGGACACGGGCAAGGACACCGGTGCAAGTTCAGCAGCAAGGGGAAGAGCACATTACCTACATGGCAGCTCAGGCATCTCCTGTTGCCATCACCCTTGACAAAGTAAGAGATAAGACACAAAAAGATCAAGTCATGCAGAAACTGATACAGACAATCGTTCACAACCAGTGATTGATGATGATGAACTTCAACCATTCTTAAGAGTCAAGGAAGAACTCTCTATTTCAACCAATAGAGACTTCATCATGAGGGGAACAAGATTCATCATACCCAAAAGTCTCAGATCTCAAATAATAGATCTTGCCCATGAGGGACACCTGAGGCTAGCGAAAATTGAGGCTGTTATACGATCCAGAGTATGGTTTCCAGGAATAGACAAACTGACACAAGAGAAGATCGATATATGTGTCCCATGCCAGTTGTGTGTAGAAAAGAAAGTACCAGCACCACTCTAGATGACACCTCTCCCAGAGAGCCCGTGGAAAAATCTCTGTGCCGACTTCTATGGACCACTCCAAATTGGCGAGTATCATTCTTAAGAGTCAAGGAAGAACACTCTGTTTCAACCAATAGAGACTTCATCATGAGGGGAACAAGACTGATCATACCCAAAAGTCTCAGATCTTAAATAATAAATCTTGCCAATGAGGGACACCTGGGGCTAGTGAAAATTGAGGCTGTTATACGAGCCAGAGTATGGTTTCCAGGAATAGACAAACTGACACAAGAGAAGATCGATAGATGTGTCCCATGCCAGTTGTGTGTAGAAAAGAAAGTACCAGCAAGGAAGAACACTCTGTTTCAACCAATAGACTTCATCATGAGGGGAACAAGACTGATCATACCCAAAAGTCTCAGATCTTAAATAATAAATCTTGCCCATGAGGGACACCTGGGGCTAGTGAAAATTGAGGCTGTTATACGAGCCAGAGTATGGTTTCCAAGAATAGACAAACTGACACAAGAGAAGATCGATAGATGTGTCCCATGCCAGTTGTGTGTAGAAAAGAAAGTACCAGCACCACTCTTGATGACACCTCTCCAAGAGAGCCCGTGGAAAAATCTCTGTGCCGACTTCTATGGACCACTGGCGAGTATCTACTTGTTATCATAGATGCGTACTCCCGCTATCCAGTTGGGGAAGTCATATATTCAACAAGTGCGGGAGCTGTTGAACCAGTAGTTGACAAAGTGCTATCCATGTTCTGAATACCAGACTCCCTCAACACAGATAATGGACCACCGTTCAGCAACAGTGAAGTCCAGCATTTCGCTGAACATCTTGGATTTATTCATGAGAAAATCACAACTAGATGGCCATGTGCAAATGGCAAACGTGAAAGGTTCATGAGAAATCTGGGTAAGATCCTGAAAAGTGTGAAGACTGAAAGTTGACCATGGAAACAAGAACTACACCGATTCTTGAGAAATTTCAGAGCAACTGCTCATCTGACCACATGAGTAGCTCTGGTTACTACTCTCTTTGGTAGGCCAGTGAAGATCAGGATACCAACAGTAATGCCAAATCCAGATGACACAGCAATGAGGGAGAAAGACTGGGAAAACAAAATGAAGATCAAAGCCTATGCTGACAAGAAGCATCATGCCAAAGAGACCGCGATATGCCTAGGAGATCATGTGCTGGTAAAACAGGACAAAAGTAACAAACTCTCCACACCCTATGATCCACAGCCATACTTTGTGACTGAGAGAAAAGAAGTATGGTAGCATCAAAAAGGGGTTCTAAGATGATCACCAGAAACGCTTCACAAATGAAAGGGATTCACACATCAGAAGACATGGAGGAAGGCAGAGAAAATGGTGATGAGCCTGAAATAGACATTTCAGATGATGCGACAACCAGCTTTTCTTGGAAGTGTTCAAGCACCTGCTGAGGTACCTCTAAATTCACCTCCAAATGTGTCTCTGTCAACCCGTCCGAAGCAAGACGGAAAGAAACCGGAATATCTCAAAGACTATGTTCCGAAGTAGTAGAAGTCAAAAGTGTTACATTAAGACTCATGTTTCTGAGAGTAGAATCTCATGCCTTATTCTACATATCTATGATAAGTTGCAAACATGAATAGTTAAAGTTGTAGGTTAAATTGGCTAATGATAGTTTCTTTATATCTACAAAACAGACCAAAGATGCAGAAACAATACACAAAGACTATGATCTAAGTATTACAATAGACTCATACCAAGGACTGATGTATGATGAAAATCCTAGTCTGAGTTCTAGTCTATGATACGGTGCTGAGTAAATTATGTCTAGTAATCCTGCATCTGTTAGCTATATCCTAAAAGTTTAATCTAAAGAAAGGGGGTTGTAGTGTTTAGAGTTTAACTTTACTACAATGTTATATATTTCATACACTGCCTTATGTAGGGGGAACGCATTTCATGTTACAATGGACTCCCAGAAATAAAGATGGATGCCTAAAGAAGTGTTTTTCACTCCCCAAGCTGTGTAACCTAACATGTGTAATTTACAATATTCATGCATTTCACTTCCCTGAGGAACATTGGTCTGCTTAATCTCTCTAGAGATACTTCTTAGATCATCATAGGAGATGATTTAAAAGAGGATGTCTATGAAACATAGATCAACTGAGAGTCTATGGAGATAGACATCAGATGGCGCCACCATACAATCCTATCCTGGACATTTCCCAACCAGACATACGAGAATTTAAAATATACGCCATACTCTTGAGGGGATGGCTCTAATCATGAACAAGACGACACATGTGGGCAAATGGAGGCGTGGTTCATATCCTCCCAAGTATTTTATTAAGTTATAAAAAGAATTAGGAATAAAGAGAAAGAAAAATTGTAATAATTTATCAGTTTCCGATCTATTTGCATTATACTAGATATTGTTAACGAGGGGATGCTAAATAATGCTACATGGGTATTTTCTTGGGTGGCTTACCTTACAGGCCTGCCCTGTAATCTATATTGTAGCCACGAGCCTCCATACAGTGGATAAGAAACAAGGCTTATCGCCGTGTTTGTTTTAAGATATGAGTATTTATTAAGGCTTGTTGAGATGGGAATAATTTCAAAATCTTGATTTTCCATATCTGATTACCTAAAATCCCTTCATTTTCAGATAATCAGACAAGGAAAATCTAAATTTTGAAAATATTCCTATCTCACCAAGCCTTGATAAACTATTTCATCAACGATTCTAAAATAGTTCCTAAATAGAACAGCAAGAATCATGGCCTTTGGTGTCCTGGGGGTTTCCGAACAATTGGCAGATTATGGGTCATTTTGGGTGCGATCGGCATTCAGAATTTTCCCATTTTCAAGGGGTTGACATGGGAAATCAAGATTTTGAAATTGTTTCCCTCTCAACAGACCTTAACAAATTATTTAATCAACGATTTCAGATATGTATCTTAATGGGACAGTAAAGATTATAGCTGTAAGTGTGCTGGGGGGTACAGACAATTGGCAGATTTTGTGTAACTTCGGCTGGGATTGGCAGGCAGATTGCCCTCATTTTCAGAAAACCAGACATGGAAAACCAAGATTTTGAAAACATTCCCATCTCACCAAGCCTTAATAACTTTTTTCATCAACGATTCCAACATAGTTTCTAAATAGAACAGCAAAGATTATGGCCCTAGGTGACCTGGGGGTTTCCGAACAATTGGCAGATTTTAGGTCACTTTTGGGTGGGGTCTGGAGTCAGATTTACCTCATTCTCAGAGGGTCCACAAGGGAAATCAAGATTATGAAATTATTTCCACCTCACCAGGCCTTAATAAACTATTTCATCAACGATTTCAGATATGTGCCTATATGGAACAGTAAAGATTATGGCCCTAAGTGTGCTGGGGGGGTTCTAGACTATTGGCAGATTTTGTGTGACTTTGGCTGGGGTCGGCAGTCAGAATTCCCTCATTTTCAGGTGGAAAATCCAGAAAATCCAGAATTTCTTATTATTGCATACCACAAGGCCTTAATAAACTATTTTACAGTCGATTCCAGGTATATGCCTGCATGGAACAGTCGAAATTATGATCCTAAGTGTGCTGGGGTTTTCTGGCACAGCACATTTTGTGTCAGTTTTTTTATTTCAAAAATATCTTGTCTGTGAGATAATTGATTTCATATAATTACAACTAATATTGATCACCAAAGTAGAATATACCAGCTATATGGTGCTGCTATAGAACTGGTTAGACAATAGACAACGTAGTGTTGCTCTGGTGGCCAGTGTATCTATTCCTGTGAAGGAAGCCTTAACTTCTTTTCTTGTACACCAGGTGGCAGGGCTGTAGCATGATTTCACCAGTCCGTCATCACTCTCAGGGTTCTGGTCGGGTAAAATCCGTGGCCACCCTGTTCCCACTGGATGTAAGTGTCTGGCACTTTCCCTGCACATCTGTCGTAGTTCGTTTGTTTGTTTGGGTAGTTTAACGTCCATTTTTTTCAATTACGACTTGAAAGGCCAGTCTTTATCATACCATGTCTATGTGGTGTGGGAAATAAGATAACTCTCACCTTGGTAAAGCAGCTATTCCACCACACCAGTGATAGCCTGTTGGTTGGCGGCGGCAGTTGCTGGCTCAAATTTCGCGTCGGTGGCGATAATCTGCTCAGTGGAACAGCTCATGACAGCTCATAACACCTTCACGGCTGGCAGTGCCGACCGCCGGCCCATCACCATGCCTCCAAAACCCTATCGCCGTCAAAGCATCGACTAGCCTGTTGGTCATCGCCAACCGCTGACCGGGGCCAAAAGCCCATTTTGAAGCTGTTCTAGGTAATTGGGTAAGCTGATTGGGTAAGTAACTATTTAATTGATAGGCATTAAAAAGCTAAAATAAATGGATTACTCTCGGGTTCCCTGGGAGTCAACTGCCGGGTGCCTCAAGGGTCGATCCTGGGACCACTACTATTTATTCTGTATATCAACGATTTAACTACTGTTTTGTCTGAATCGAAAACATACCTGTATGCTGATGACACAGTCATACTGAGAAGTGGTAACAATGTAACAGATCTAGGCAAAGACCTACAAAGGAAATGGCTGCCCTCAAATGTTGGTGTGAACAAAATTAATTAACCGTGAATATTGATAAAACGAAAATGCTACATTTCACAGCAAAGCGTAAACAAAACCAACACTCCTTAGCCAAGATACCATTGGTGTATGATAGAATGTTCTCTCATCTACTAAACTATATATATAGAAATAGATACATGATGCTCCCGTTCTGAAATCCCACAGACCAAATTGTCATGCTTTTACCCGATCGGTAATTGGGGCATGTGCCTGGAATAACTTGAGTGCGTCGACAAGAAATACCCCGACCCTGGAGTCATTTAAGAGGTTTGCCATCATGGACGTAAGTGACTTTAAACATAAGTGAGACAAAATGTAATAGATTGTCAAGGTTATGAATGCAGAATTGTAAAATAGCTCCCTCATAGCATCGCCAAGGCGAAAACAACCAACTTGTGGTTGTATGCAGACTTGTCTTTGGAGCCCTTGTCAGACCTCTACTTCTTGTTGGAGGACTTGTTCTTGGACTTGTAACCAATTGCAGCTCAAACGTTTTCTTTGTCATATTACCAGCCTGCCATATTTCATTATCGACCTTCTTAAAGTCCCCACTGAGGTCTTCACCCCCTCGCCACTCTTGTTTGCTGGATTACACCCTAACTGAAGATTCCCCAAATCTTTGTCAGGTTTAAACTTTAACAAAATCAAGTATGAGTCCATCAAAGCCACAGTCTTCTGCTAGTGGCACGGCCTTATCCCTGATCTCAGGATCTGGGATTCTCCTTGATCACTGTTTGAACTTAAACAGGGCTTGTGACTCTTGGGTATGCTGTTTTGATTATATCTTATCAGAAATCTTTCATTGCCTGTCTAAGTATTTCTCTCCAGTCAGTATTATGGAAAACACTGCACATTCCTTATGAACTTCTTCCTGCTCTTCTTTGTGGCCTGACAATGTAGCATGAGATATTTTACACTCAGCAGAGTGTTGCATGTCTTGCACACAGGTGCTAATTCACCTCTTGGGAGGTGCCTGTGTGTCAGTTTAGAGTGACCAGTCCGTAGATAGGTCAGTTTCATCTGTTCAGGTCTTCTCAGGTTTTCTTTCCTAAGGGTCACGCTAGTGGCCACTGAAATTTCTCTTAGTTTATTTCTGGCATGGTTCCAGAGTTTCTGCCAAGTCTTTTGAATGTGGTCCTTAGAAATTGGTTTCAGGTCTTTATCCCACCCCTGGTACAAGCTTCGCCATAGAAATAACATTAGGAAAAAATACTCAACGATCACCCCCGTAAAGTGACGATACTACGCCATGGCCGTGGCGTAGTGAATTTGAGATGACGTCATATAGATTCGCTAGGTATATTCGAGCTGTTCTGATATTTTGATACTATCTAACATCATAGAAATGGGTGAGATAAATCCAGAACCGCACTCGAATCGTAAAATAGTCAATATTCCACTCGTTTGGATGTGCCATAATCGTCACTCGGCTTCGCCTCGATGACGATGCAGGCACATCCAAACTCGTGGAGTATTGTCTATTTATACGATTCTCGATGCAGTTCTATATAAGTATGTGGAACTGTGTTGGCTCCAATTGTTTTGCTTACTGTGTTTTTGGCTGCTTGGCCTGCAGCTTCATTTCCCTCAATTCCAATATGACTTGGTAACCAAAACATAGATACCTCTTGTCCATGTTCTCGCTTCAGTTCTGTGTATGACTGTTTGATGTCTTTTACAACAGCATTCTTTAGATCCTGCTGTCCAATGGCTTGTAGACAAAGAGTCTGAGAAGACTATCAAGAAGTAGCTCAAGATTAAGTGCAGATGTTTAGTTGTGAAAACATTAGTAGTTTTGCTAAACATTATTAATAAAGATAGTTTGTCTGGAAATGCAATTGACAGAATAACACGACAGATAAGAGCTTTAATAAAACAAATTTATTGAAACTCTCATTTCATTCAAAAACAAGAGTACCTTATTCTTTTATCTGGGATAGCAGTTCTCAATAAGTCATAGATAAATACTCAAAGTGTGGTGGTCAGACTATTTATTTTCACCACAGAATTCATGTCTAGGTATACCATGTTCACAATGGCCCACTACTTCTCGGGTTCATAGTTTACAGCCTATGTTTTGAAGAAGACTTGCTGCCTTGGTCTCTGGACCGAGATCGTATGAGACAAATTATATAATGAAACCAAATCTGGTTCAGTTTGTTCAAGGCTTGACTGCATTTAACAAAATTTTGGGGCCGATCATGGTTGGGCCCTGGTTGGTCACCATTTGGGACCAGTACCAGGGGTCGATAACTTGAGGACAGGGATGCCAGTTGCATTCAGAAAGAAAACAACTTTGAAATATTTTTCATTGCATACAGGGTTTACGCATTACAGTAGGGAATCAAGGGATCAAGGGAATGCTTAAGTTTTTACATGGGTCAGTGGGGAGATTCAGTTGGGGATCATGGGCTGTGGCTGAATTGGCGTTATTTATCAGTTAATATGTCAATATTACACGAGGAATTTTTTTTTTATTCTGAAAGTAAAAAACATGAATTTCAATGGAAACATTGAAAACTGGCATCCCCAACTGAAGAGGCAGCACTTTCTATAAAAAGGATTCGGCCCAAATTTGGAGCTGACCCAAGAGAAACTGTTCCCCTGTTATTCTACTAGCCCGACTGAAGGTTTTTTTCCCAACAGTAGAAAAAACACTTTTTCCCAAGTGAACGGAAAATACAAACTACTGACTGAGCCCAAACAGCGCCTGATCTTGGGCCCAAGGAGTGATCGGCTCCAAAATAAGGTAAAGGAATCAAGCCTTAAGACACGTAAACTAAGCTCAAGTGACTCTCGCAAGTTTCCCTGAAACGTAATGTCAAACTCCTGATTGAGAGCAATGAATCTCAACAGTAAATAAAACAAATTGAAAACTAAAAATGTTTCTAGGAACTGAATATGAATATAAGATTCTGCAAAGAATTGTTGTGGATAATGGACATAAAAGCTAAACGTGTTTTTTTTCTTTTTTAAATTAATCTTCCTCTTTCGGGGAAAATTGGTTTTTTCCCCGAAAAGCTAAACGTGTACGGAAAAGTCATATTAAAGACAATATCAGTAATTTACAAAACAATTGGGAAATTAAGAATGAAAATATGCTAACTGTTCCAAGGCATAACAATGTGTGATGGTTTAATTTTGCAGGTGATAAGTCAAAATCAGGATATCTATGAACATGAGGACAGATTTGTAACCGATGTACATTAAAAATAAACAAACAACCTGGAGGCCCGTTAAGGTTACCACAGACTAGACGTCAAGATTTTCTTACATTTCTATGGATTCTCTCGAATAAACGTCATTTTTGCCTAACAAACAAAACATGAAAATCTCATATCAAAGCCTTACAGCCTATCTTTCGATCAATTTATCAGATTTGAGGAGCAGACTTAAGAGACACAGTATCTTAAAATGTTCTCAACCATTCTTGACAACCCCTGTAACTAATTTGATGGTGCGATTACAACAAGGCCCCTTATATCATTACAAAATGTCATGGTCTATTTTCTTTTCTTTAATATACATAGATTCTGAAGGTATTAGAGTTGGCCAGTTCTTCATGCATGGATCTCAAAATTCCATTTTTCTCTGAAAAGAGTTTATCATCATGACATTTTTCAAAATTCCAGTATTCAATAACAAATTCACTGCCAATTCACTGACCTTGAAAACAAAATCCATGACTTTTCCTGATTTGACAAACCTGCATACATTTGCAGTGTGACTGTTTGATGTCAGATATTGCTGAGAAAAGAGTCTACACAAACAAATATCAATAATACAGTGGCAAAATACCAAGCTATAATTGTACGCAATGTTTATGTCATTTGCGGAGTATTCAAATAAAACAGACAAAAATAAAATGAGGAAAATACTAGTCCATTTCATAAGAACAACTATAGTTTAATTTCTCTCAAAATAAAATGTGTGGTGTAAAAAAAAGAGAAAGAAAATAAATGACATGAAAATAAGATCAAGTGCACAGAACTTATTCCAAAGAGGGTGATGCATACGAATATGAGAATGACGTAGTCTTTGACTCAGAATTCGGGACATACTAAGGTGATAAACTAGGATGTGATATATTTTCGATGCCAGCTGCAGTGGTGAAAATTACTCAACCGAATCCAAAACCCATCTCAGAAAATTGGCAGATCCTGAGAAATTCAAAGACTTTGGAATCTTCGTTAAAGTTACCTTCTAAATTCTTTATGGCAAACAGTTCATACACCTTTCAGGCTATTTGGCAGAGTAAGAAAAGGCAATGCCACTTCAATCAGAAATAGCACTGCTTTATTTATCAATATTTGTTCAGCATTTCTGGGTCCAAAAAAATGATTATTAAAATAAAAGTAGGATATCTTCCTAAAAATGAGATTAAGAATCTATGAACATGAGGACAGATTTGTAACCGATGTACATTAAAAATAAACAAACAACCTGGAGGCCCGTTAAGGTTACCACAGACTAGACGTCAAGATTTTCTTACATTTCTATGGATTCTCTCGAATAAACGTCATTTTTGCCTAACAAACAAAACATGAAAATCTCATATCAAAGCCTTACAGCCTATCTTTCGATCAATTTATCAGATTTGAGGAGCAGACTTAAGAGACACAGTATCTTAAAATGTTCTCAACCATTCTTGACAACCCCTGTAACTAATTTGATGGTGCGATTACAACAAGGCCCCTTATATCATTACAAAATGTCATGGTCTATTTTCTTTTCTTTAATATACATAGATTCTGAAGGTATTAGAGTTGGCCAGTTCTTCATGCATGGATCTCAAAATTCCATTTTTCTCTGAAAAGAGTTTATCATCATGACATTTTTCAAAATTCCAGTATTCAATAACAAATTCACTGCCAATTCACTGACCTTGAAAACAAAATCCATGACTTTTCCTGATTTGACAAACCTGCATACATTTGCAGTGTGACTGTTTGATGTCAGATATTGCTGAGAAAAGAGTCTACACAAACAAATATCAATAATACAGTGGCAAAATACCAAGCTATAATTGTACGCAATGTTTATGTCATTTGCGGAGTATTCAAATAAAACAGACAAAAATAAAATGAGGAAAATACTAGTCCATTTCATAAGAACAACTATAGTTTAATTTCTCTCAAAATAAAATGTGTGGTGTAAAAAAAAGAGAAAGAAAATAAATGACATGAAAATAAGATCAAGTGCACAGAACTTATTCCAAAGAGGGTGATGCATACGAATATGAGAATGACGTAGTCTTTGACTCAGAATTCGGGACATACTAAGGTGATAAACTAGGATGTGATATATTTTCGATGCCAGCTGCAGTGGTGAAAATTACTCAACCGAATCCAAAACCCATCTCAGAAAATTGGCAGATCCTGAGAAATTCAAAGACTTTGGAATCTTCGTTAAAGTTACCTTCTAAATTCTTTATGGCAAACAGTTCATACACCTTTCAGGCTATTTGGCAGAGTAAGAAAAGGCAATGCCACTTCAATCAGAAATAGCACTGCTTTATTTATCAATATTTGTTCAGCATTTCTGGGTCCAAAAAAATGATTATTAAAATAAAAGTAGGATATCTTCCTAAAAATGAGATTAAGAAAATCTAAAATATCAAGATATAAGAAATACTATTCATTAGAATTTGTAAGCAACCTATTACATTCCTCAATTACTCTTGAATATGGTAAAAATTCATTAGTAAAATATAGAGTTTACTGAGACCAGTTCTTCAACCACTAAGCAGCCATGGTTGTTATGGATACCATTTTTTTTCTATATTGCCATTGATTAACAATGTTGAAACGTTTTCCAATAGAATATATCCTTTTCTTAAAAGAACAAGTCTTTTTTATCATGTTTTCGTAAATCCATATTCGCCTTCATCATCCATATGCACTGCAAAGTATGATTTCTCCATATACATACGGTTAGCTAGAGTTCATGTATGAGAAATGCACCTTTCAAAATACCAACTACAAACTCATCCATACAAAAACACTCAGGGCTGAAAAGGACCTTCTCACGGTGTGTCATGACGTCACTTGATGACATCACATCCGGTTGTTCCAGAAACGTTCAGTTGCTTCTAAGGTCTTGAAACCCTGTACGAGACCAGTTGTTTTCATTGTCCCATCGTTCCTTGATAAAATCCTCCAAGATAACACAACTTTTGGTTGAATTCTCTCAAAAACCCGATGACGTCACGTGACTGGAATAACCGGATATGCCCCGCGCGCCCGCTAGGGGTCAGGGCGGAGGGGGGAGGGGCGGGGGGTTCTGCACAGACTGTACATAGCAATTTTCTAGCGGCCGGGGATGCGGGTTCATGGCACTTGGAAGGATTTGGCGAAGAGTGAGGCGAGTGCTTGGTCGACGTTGCCGTTCGCTCGTTGGAGCTCCTCGATCACTTGGTGTCGGGGGAAGCCGTAGTCCATCAGGCGCTTCACGTCGGGCTCGGGGAAGGTGGCGGCGGCCGGGGCCGGGGCGGGGGCCGGGGAGGCGGCGGCGGGAGATGCGGCGGCACCGCTCGTACTCGGCTTGTTGGCTGTATGTGTGCAGATCAGGAGAGCAAAGATTAGTGGAAATACGATAAACACAGATGTCAGTTAAGGACAGGAAATTAAGACGAAACCAACAAGTTTTGGTCAAGGTCATTATTCTGCACGAGTTTGATGCAGAGTGATATGAACAAGGCAACAGCCGAGTCAATATCACGTTCAAACGAGTTGGAGAACAATAACATTGACCAAAACGAGTTGCTCTCTGTATTCATCTCACCTCTGTACACACTAACAGAATGTACGATACACAGGATATAGACCATGGAGAACTTTTGAGCATACAGATCAAGTTCCCAATGTTAAGCAAGGCAAAAATACCAGGGGTGAGATAAAATAGTGGAACATATTATTTCATGTGGAATCTTCTGCCTCGGAGAGGCCGAGAAAACATGGAGAACTAAAGACGAAACCAACAAGTTTTGGTCAAAGTCATTGTTCTCCACGGGTTTGATGTGGAGTGAATATAGTGTAGCGTTCAAATATGTTCGAGAATGAAGCCTTTGCCCAAAACAAGTTGCTTTCTATATTTATCTCACCCCTGTTCACACTTAAAGAATGGAGAACACATAGGATATAGACCATGGAGAATGGACTGCAATATTTGTGGGGGCATGAAGAACGAGTTCCCAGGGGTGAGATAAACATCGTTATTGACCATGGAATGGGGTTGGGGGCGCCCTATTACTTACTTACCCTGAGAAATTATGTGGTAATTATGGAATACTGCATATCCTAGAACAGTGATTGTGAATATGTTAATTTAACCATTTATGTATATTTGATGATGCTCAATTTTGTAAACCCACTCGTTGGGTATCCAAACCCTCGGAATTCGTAGCTGGAGAAGGTGGAAGATAGGTGCTAGTCACCGAACCTGACCTTCAGGATAAACAAAAACCTTTAAAAGAAAAAAAATTCAAGAGAATTCTATGACAGAAAGATTTGGTGAAAAGGAGCAATGCTGATGATAAAAAAACGCAATTACATAGGCATAGGTCATCTTAATGTTAGTACAAATTTTGTGAACAGATTGGTAATTTCTGTCCACCCCAGCAGACCTTTAGTACAAATAGTACCAAGAAGGATGTAATGGTATTAGGACAATCATATATATTTACACTTGAATTCTAATTGGAAATTTATGGTCTAGTTATTTTGAATATGAATATTAATGTTTGGCACCTATAATACCAAGAAGTCTTTTCTTATGGCTCATGGCCCTGCGGCACCACATCAGTTTTACTCTAGCACACCAGAAAGCTTCCACTGCCACTTTACTGTCAAAGACACAAGAGTCATGACAAGGCAAGGAAAACTTCACAAACTTTTATGAGATAAAGGTTTTACAGGTGTGCATTATTCTTTTCATAGTGGTAAATATTTCATGCTCAGGGATTTATTTTGGGGGTAAAATATAAACCCTTTGAAATTATGTATGCTTGTATAACAATTTTATAATATAGAAACTATTTATTGTAGTGTTTCATTCAGCATGCCAACCTGCACGGTAAGCCAACCACTTAACAGAGCATAATACCTAAGTTTCAAGATGTTCATCTTAGGCTATGCTTAACCCTTTTAAGGCACATACTCTTTTGAGGAATTCCCCAATGCAGACTGGTCAATGCCTTCAGACAATCTTTTACAATATTCATGATAACATTGTTTTTGTCAATAAATAATGGACGAGTTAACACTTGCATATATATAATGTCACATTCAACATTGTTAGGTAAAACAAATAATGAGATTGAGAATGATGTGTCATATAACATGACAAAAATATTGAATATGGGTTCAGATCACAAACGGCCCATCTAGTATTGCACCTGTCTATAGTGAAAGGATAAGTTAACTGATCTAATCTCTATGATTTTGAAAAGATGAAGATACTTTTTTTACCCTGTACATATTTGAGTGAAAGGGAAACTGTATAATATTGTTTGGCACCTATACTACCAAGAAGCCTGTGCTTGCGGCCCATGGCCCTGAGGTACCACATCAGTTTTACTCTAGCACACTGTTTGGCTTCCACTGCCATTATACTGTCAAAGACACAGAGTGACGACAAGGCAAGGAAAATGTCAATGACCTGAAGTGACTGAGGTCAAAAGAGTGTGCATAGTTCTAAGGAACATGTTGATTTTTCTATCAAGAAATAATTAGCTTTTGACAAAAAGGTTTATAGCCAAATACTTAAAATCATATATGTTTGTTTAAATTCTCTTTATTTCATTTGAATCAGTCGTTATGCTTTGCAAAAATATTTCAATTTTAGGAACTTCCCGCCCCCCCCAAGGTAAAAGATAAACCCTCTAACATTTATGTTTGCTAGTTCAAATTACACAATTTAAAAACTAGTTAGTGGAGTATAATATCCAACATACCAACCTGCATAGCAGATCAACCACTAAACAAAGGAAGATGCTTAAAAGTTTCAAAATCTTCAATATATGGCTTCACTTACAAATGATCATCATATCCCCATCATTTCAAAAAGATCAAAAGAAACTGTATAATATTGTTTGGCACCTATACTACCAAGAAGCCTGTGCTTGCGGCCCATGGCCCTGAGGCACCACATCAGTTTTACTCTAGCACACCATTTGGCTTCCACTGCCACTATACTGTCAAAGACACAGAGTGATGACAAGGCAAGGAAAATGCTAATGACCTCAAGTGACTGAAGTCAAAAGAGTGTGCATCGTTCTAAGGAAAAAATCATACAAGTTTGTTTAAACTGTTCATCTAAGCAAAATATAAATTAGAGATTTGGCAGCGATGTTACCTAGTAGCCTAGGATTGTGATTCATGGCTGACTGGCATCAAATCAGTTTTACTCTAGCACATCAGCTAGCTTCTGCTGCCACCATTTTGTCAAAGACACAAGAGTCATAGCAAGGGAGGGGAAACTTCACTTATCTCTATGCAGTAAAGGTTACACAGGTGTGCCTCATTTGCTTGAATCTGTTCTTTCAAATTACAAAAATATTTCATTTCTGGGAACTTTTTCCCACGGTAAAAGGTACACCCTTTTATAGTTATGTTTGCTAGTTTAAATCATACAATGTAAAAAGTAGTTTATGGAGTGATATATTTGGTACACCAACCTGCAATGCAGATGAACCACCAGGTAGAGAATATTACTTAACGGTTTTAAGATTTTCATTCTGAGGCTTTAATTTAGAAATGGTCTTCTAATCCCTATCATCTTAAAAAAATGAAAATACTCATTTGCTTTTTACTATGAGATGAAAATGTGTATAATTAAAAGAGAAAAAGAACCTGAATAATATAATTATTTGGCACCTATACTACCAAGAAGCCTGTACTTGCGGCCCATGGCCCTGAGGCACCACATTAGTTTTACTCTAGCACACCATTTGGCTTCCATTACCACTATACTGTCAAAGTCAACGAGTGACGACAAGGCAAGGAAAACATCAATGACTTTTAAAGTATCAAAGGTCAAAAGAGTGTGCAATACATAGATCTAAAGAATATGTTGCTTTTTTATCAGGAATATTTTACTTTAAAAAACAAGTTTTATGGCTACATATTAAAAATCATATGTTTGATTAAATCATGTTTATTTAACTTGAATCAGTTCTTGCGCTTTGCAAATATATTTCACTTTCTGGAACTTTTTCCCACTGTAAAAGGCATACCGTTTTATAGTTATGTTTGCTAGTTTAAATTACACAATATAAAAACTAGTTAGTGGAGTATTATATCCACCATATCAACCTGCATAGTAGATCAACCACTGAACAAAGGATGATGCTAAACATTTTCAAAATCTTCATTTTATGGCTTTATTTAACAAATAATCATCATATCTCCATCATTATGAAAAAATAAAAATACATTTTTTTAATTTTTACTCTTGCATCAAAATTTGTATATCGAAGTGAAAGGGAAACTACAATATTGTTTGGCGCCTATACTACCAAGAAGCCTGTGCTTGCGGCCCATGGCCCTGAGGCACCATATTAGTTTTACTCTAGCACACCATTTGGCTTCCATTACCACTATACTGTCAAAGTCAACGAGTGACGACAAGGCAAGGAAAACATCAATGACCTTAGGTATCAAAGGTCAAAAGAGTGTGCAATACATAGATCTAAAGAATATGTTGCTTTTTTATCAGGAATATTTTACTTTAAAAAACAAGTTTTATGGCTACATATTAAAAATCATATGTTTGATTAAATCATGTTTATTTAACTTGAATCAGTTCTTGCGCTTTGCAAATATATTTCACTTTCTGGAACTTTTTCCCACTGTAAAAGGCATACCGTTTTATAGTTATGTTTGCTAGTTTAAATTACACAATATAAAAACTAGTTAGTGGAGTATTATATCCACCATATCAACCTGCATAGTAGATCAACCACTGAACAAAGGATGATGCTAAACATTTTCAAAATCTTCATTTTATGGCTTTATTTAACAAATAATCATCATATCTCCATCATTATGAAAAAATAAAAATACATTTTTTTAATTTTTACTCTTGCATCAAAATTTGTATATCGAAGTGAAAGGGAAACTACAATATTGTTTGGCGCCTATACTACCAAGAAGCCTGTGCTTGCGGCCCATGGCCCTGAGGCACCATATTAGTTTTACTCTAGCACACCATTTGGCTTCCATTACCACTATACTGTCAAAGTCAACGAGTGACGACAAGGCAAGGAAAACATCAATGACCTTAGGTATCAAAGGTCAAAAGAGTGTGCAATACATAGATCTAAAGAAAATGCTGGTTTTTTATCAAGGAATATTTTGCTTTTAAAAACAAGTTTTATGGCTACATATTAAAAATCATATATTTGATTAAATCATGTTTATTGAACTTGAATCAGTTCTTGTGCTTTGCAAAGATATTTCATTTTTGGGAACTTTTTCCCATGGTCAAAGATACACCCTTTTATAGTTATGTTTGCTAGTTTAAATTACACAATATAAAAACTAGTTAGTGAAGCATTATATCCACCATACCAACCTGCATAGCAGATCAACCACTGAACAAAGGATGATGCTAAACATTTTCAAAATCTTCATTTTATGGCTTTATTTATCAAATGATCATCATCATTTTGAAAAGATAAAAATACATTTTTTAAATTTCTACCCTTGCATCAAAATATGAATATGTAAGTGAAAGGGAAACTACAATATTGTTTGGCACCTATACTACCAAGAAGCCTGTGCTTGCGGCCCATGGCCCTGAGGCACCACATTAGTTTTACTCTAGCACATTGTTGGCTTCCACTGCCACTATACTGTCAAAGACACAGAGTGACGACAAGGCAAGGAAAACATCAATGACCTGAAGTGATAAAGGTCAAAACAGTGTGCACAGTTATAAGGAATATGCTAATTTTTTTATCAAGGGATATTTTGCTTTTGCTATGACTACATATTCAAAATTATATATGTTTGTTTAAATTTGGTTTATGTCAGCGAAAGAGAAATTGGGTAATAATTGGCACCTAGCAACCTGTGCCTGTGCTTATGACTCATACGACCATTTTAGCCCAGTCCCTGAGGTGGTCATAATAATGAAAGTCTACTGTACTTGTTTTTACCATTTTACCATCACAATACATTGTATATTTAAGTGAGAAATAAATTGAATAATATCATTATTTATTTGACACTTACACTTCCAAGAAGCCTGTGCTTGCGGCCCTTGGCCCTAAGACATCACATCAGTTTTACTCTAGCACAATGCTTGACTATGATTTTGAAAAGATGAAGATCCTTTTTACTCCTTATTTTACTGTCACATTAAAGTGTGCATATTTAAATAAACATAAAATTATGCATTGTCTTGCACCAACAATACCAAAAGGCCTGCGCTTGCGGCCCTTGGCTCCGAGGCACAACACCAGTTTTACTTTAGCACACTAACCAGCTTCAACTGCCACAGTATTGTCAAAGACACAGTCATGACAAGACAGGGAAACTTCATTGACCGCGATATGAAATACAGGCCAAATAGAGTGCATAACAGAAAACAAACTACTTTTGCTGTAGTTTATTCTGCAAGAGGTTAACAAGGGAGAAGAATGTTTCAGTTAAGACCATTATCCCTGTAAGATTCTGGAACATGGATGTACCTTTATCTGAGATAAAATTACAGTCTTAAGTCTCAGTCCAGGCCCCTGTACAAAATCGCGCAGTGTGGCACCCCTTCAGTAATTTGCCTAGGTCTAGTCCTAACCCCCCAGTGAAGATGTTCTTCTATCTCAGACAAAGAACAGATCTATGTTCCGAAATCGGAAATATTTAATGATGATCGAATCTATGAGATGAATTTAGGTAGAAATCTCACCCTAGCACATTTACTGAGGTAAGAGTTCTTTTAGTTCTCACACCACATAGACATGTTATGAGAAGGACTGGCCTTTGATATAGCAGGCAATCTACCACTGCTGGAGGTGAAAGAGAAAAATGGCTGCAGTGGGACCAAAACTCACTCCTCACTCCCCAGGATCAAAATTTCAGTTTATGTATGTTTTATTTCTGCATACATGCAGGTCAAATAAGTTCTATTCACTGTCTACACCAGTGTCTAAAATGGGCGTATTTACATGAAAACATTAGTAAACACAGCCAATAAAATTTTGTTGTTGTTTTTGTGTAGTGCGATACAGTCATAACTTCACAAATAAAATAAACACGGTCTGTACGAGCGTCTACGCCATTGCGTAAATATTATCAAAACTATGTCACATCATTTTATTATAAAAAATATCAAATTTGTGTGCTGTGCTGGTTGCTCAAACCCGATCTAATGCCATATGGTCTCAGTCAAGGTATCGAGGAAATATCTTACTGGTGTGAGTGTCTTAACCCTTTACAGGCGGGGGTCTGTGCCCGACCCATGTTGGTGGGGACGGGTACCAGAGACAGGTATGATGTTAGGGGGCGACCCTATTATCGTCCAAGCTCAGATTCGATTTTCTGATCACGTAATATGACACTTCAACCTTAATCACTTCATTTGGTTTACTTGTTAATGTTAAATATTATATGATTAATATATTCTCTGCAAGTTCCATGTTTACTGATCCATTTTTTTCTTAAGAAACAATGATATCACAAATATTGTAAAAGATGCCTCAAGTCATCATTTACCCTGTGCTGGTGAATGCCTCAAGACATCACTCGCACTGAAAGGGTTAAAGACAAATGCGGATAGGTATCGCTGCACCCCCTGTTGCTACTCAATTTACACTGGTGCTGCCCCCTGATTTCATGAAAATGTAGCATGGTGACATAGTATTTTTTTAGCATTTCTCATTTGTACATATTCCCAACTATCATTATCCAGAATTATTTGAAAATAGCAATAGAACATCAGTGTCATTTAGCAACTAAGTCAAAATATTGCATTTTCCCATAGACACCAATAGTTAAGCACTTACATTTTCAGATGGCCTTCCCATAGAAGTCAGCATGGTGACATGCCATTTTTTTTGCATTTTCTATTTACTGATATATGGAACTTATATCATCCTGTTTGCAAAACTCATTAGAATTTAGAAATCACGCAAACTAGCAGCATTTGTCTTTAAGGTTATCTTACAGAAAGGCAGACGGTGCACAACTCTCACCTTCCTGAGCTGACTTGTTGAGGGCTTCTGCGAGCTGGCGATCCTCATCAGCTGTATCCATCTCGGCCGGTGCCCGGTTTAGTCGCGCATGCTCCGGTACATCTCCCTCACCGAGGAACGGTGTCTTCGTCCCTGTCGTCCCAATCTCCAACACACCGTTCTTCAAGTCTAGGATGCACTGAGAGTTAAAGGCAGATCATCATTCTAGGGCTGTTTGATCAATGAGTGTTTATCTTATTAGAGCGTTATTGCACGCCCTATATACGTTGTCTATTAAAGTTTAGAGTGGTCACATACAATTTCAGCGTGCTGAGAAAAATCTATCCCTTCACTATCTGCGTGCTATTCACTGTGATAGTGGGAAAGGGTCCGGGTGCCAGTGTATCAGGGTCTCAAAGGCGTGCCCAGCTGACCATGATCAATCACTAGAAACCAAAATACCTCATTGACCCACTCGTGCTTGATTTGTTTGGCTCCTAGACTCAGGCGGTTGCTGAAATGGGTTGAATGGGTGCAGGTGGGTTATAGAAAACTATCCATGGACCCTGCCCATAGACTGAATGTAACTGAAACCTTTGTTATTCATTCATAATTGCACGCTCATTCATCAATGATGAACATTCTATTTGCTCCTAGTTATCAATTACAGGGATGCAGGTTAGGTTTCAGAAAAAATAGATTAAAAAAAACCCACAAAAATAACTCTATTCCTGGGGAATACCAGTGAAATCAATACGGCGGCCGTTTCTGTCCGCAGATGAATCCTGATACCGCTCCGGGTTCGGTCCGTGAAACGAGTTGTTTTTGGTACTGCCCAGTATCCCGGTCGACCAACCGGCCACAAGCCCGCTAACCTGTCAGCCAGCCCATCCTTTCTTTCACATGACCTATTTTTTATTTTCTAATTCAGAATTTTGAGACAGATACCCTACCCCTACACCTAATACTAACCCTAACCTCTCCCTAACCCTATACCTGATGGACGGACGGCCGGTCTGACTGCCACAGAGGTGGCCAGGCCCAGGACCACAGAGGTATCAAATTCACCTGAACCTCTGCCTTCGGCATTGGTTCATCTGATCGTTAATTTTACCGCATATCTATCACAGACAGATACAGTAACCCTGTTTTTGTTTAATATTTAACAATAATCTCAGCGATAATCTCCATGACAACAATCTGAAAGGTATATAAGCTGGTGTTTCTGTCTCACTCCCTCCTTATCAATCCAGCCCCTGAAGAAGGCTAAGCTAAGCCGAAACTTGTAGGACAACACTGTGATGATCATACTCTAATATAACTGATGAATTGAACAGTCTGTACAACACACCATATGTACGATAAAAAGTCAGACCAAAACTCAGAAGTTGTGAGTATTGTTTGGTTAGTGGTTGGCTTAACTTCACAAAAAAGGGTTAAGAAAGATTCGGGTACCACATGTAACGCGGGACCTGTGGTTATATAGAACCACCTGACTATGCTGTACAAGTTACAAAACGAGATGATGATTTACGGTTCGTAAATGCCGAGTTCCGAGTTTTGTAGCTTGTACTTATATTTACTATATACCCGAAATTAATGAAAATAACTTATTCAATTTGGCCCAACACCTAATACTTTAGTTGAAGCGTATGGAGAAGTGTTCCGTATTTTGCCGTACGGAACACTGTTCCGTTCGGTATTTATATGGCGAAACGGTGCGTATTTACAGTATATACGGCATGGGTATATAATAAGTTAGAGAACGAGAAGAAAAGGGGCAACATCTTACACTAGAAGTACGGCACCAAGAAAATATATACGCAGTGTATATATACCAGATTTTCAAGATCTGCTTACCTGGTGTCGTTTCAACATATCAAGACCTAACAACATGTCCATTGGTTGATCTTCTAGAATTGAAAACGAGGATTGTAGGAAGTCTGGCCCGATTTGAATTTGACCTGAAATAAATGAATGATTATTTCATAAGAAATAACGTCGATATTAGCAAAAGGGTCAAAGGAATTTGTAAACTCATTCTAGAATTCCTCTAAGTGAATAATCGAGTCCATGTTATCATCTGCAAATTAGTATTCAGAAAAAGGTAAATTCCAAAATAATTTTTGTCGTATTATATTTTGTCGTATTTCAGTTTCAAACGGCAATATTAATTGTATAGTGCCTACACTTTCAGCATTACACTAAGATATCGGTGTTCTAGTACGTCAATACCGTATCTGTCTCGGCAATTAATGGAAATAAACATTACACTTATAATAAGATTTACGTAAAATTATACAAATGTTTACACTCGTATAAAGTTCAAAAACAACTAGTGCAAGCTTAAAAACAAAGGATGTCATATAGATGGGAGGGGGGATATTATGGAAAAAGAGAAGTGCTGTTACATAACTGTGGCCATATGTCCTATGTACACTGCATGCTCCTGCCCATGTCATATTTATGGCCGTACAACATGTACCTGGTGTACGGGGTTTGTACGGCGGCAAAGACACAGGAGTCACGACAAGGAAGGGAAAACTTCACTATTTCTATATAGTAAAGGTTACAAGGGTGTGCCACATTTGTTTGAATCTGTTCTTTCAAACTGCAAAAATATTTCATTTTTGGGAACTTTTTTTCACGGTAAAAGGTACACCCTTTTATAGTTTTGTCTGCTAGTTTAAATCACACAATGTAAAAAGTAGTTAATGGAGTGATATATTTGGTACACCAACCTGCATTGCAGATCAACCAGCAGGTAGAGAATATTACTTAATGGTTTCAAGATATTCATTCTGAGGCTTTACTTTGCAAATTGTCTTCTAATCCCTATCATCTTAAAAAGATGAAAATACTCATTTGCTCTTTAGTATGAGATGAAATGTGTTTAGTTAAAAGAGAAAAAGAAACTGAATATTATTGTTTGGCACCTATACTACCAAAAAGCCTGTGCTTGCGGCCCATGGCCCTGAGGCACCACATTAGTTTTACTCTAGCACACTGTTTGGCTTCCACTGCCACTATACTGTCAAAGACACAGAGTGACGACAAGGCAAGGAAAATGTCAATGACCTGAAGTGATAGAGGTCAAAAGAGTGTGCATAGTTCTAAGGAACATGTTGATTTTTCTATCAAGAAATAATTAGCTTTTGACAAAATGGTTTATGGCTAAATATTAAAAATAATATATGTTTGTTTAAATTGTCTTTATTTCATTTGAATCAGTCGTTATGCTTTGCAAAAATATTAAAATTTTAGGAACTTTTCCCCCCAAGGTAAAAGATAAACCCGCTAACATTTATGTTTGCTAGTTTAAATTACACAATATAAAAACTAGTTAGTGGAGTATTATATCCAACATACCAACCTGCATAGCAGATCAACCACTGAACAAAAGAAGATGCTTAATATTTTAAAATCTTCAATATATGGCTTCACTAACAAATGATCATCATATCCCCATCATTTTGAAAAGATCAAAAGAAACTGTACAATATTGTTTGGCACCTATACTACCAAGAAGCCTGTGCTTGCGGCCCATGGCCCTGAGGCACCACATCAGTTTTACTCTAGCACAGCATTTGGCTTCCACTGCCACTATACTGTCAAAGACACAGAGTGATGACAAGGCAAGGAAAATGTCAATGACCTGAAGTGATAGAGGTCAAAAGAGTGTGCATAGTTCTAAGGAACATGTTGATTTTTCTATCAAAAAGTAATTAGCTTTTGACAAAATGGTTTATGGCTAAATATTAAAAATAATATATGTTTGTTTAAATTGTCTTTATTTCATTTGAATCAGTCGTTATGCTTTGCAAAAATATTAAAATTTTAGGAACTTTTCCGCCCAAGGTAAAAGATAAACCCTCTAGCATTTATGCTTACTATTTTAAATCACACAATATAAAAACTAGTTAGTGGAGTATTATATCCACCATACCAACCTGCATAGCAGATCAACCACTGAACAAAGGAAGATGCATAAAAAAATTTAAAATCTTCAATATATGGCTTCACTAACAAATGATCATCATATCCCCATCATTTTGAAAAGATCAAAAGAAACTGTACAATATTGTTTGGCACCTATACTACCAAGAAGCTTGTGCTTGCGGCCCATGGCCCTGAGGCACCATATCAGTTTTATTCCAGCACACCATTTGGCTTCCACTGCCACTATACTGTCAAAAACACAGAGTGACGACAAGGCAAGGAAAATGTTGATGACCTTAAGTGACTAAGGTCAAAAGAGTGTGCATAGTTCTAAGGAACATGTTAACTTTTCTATCAAGGAATAATTAGCTTTTGACAACAAGTTTTATGGCTACATATTGAAAATCATACAAGTTTGTTTAAACTGTTCATCTAAGCAATGTAGAAATTGGAGAATTGGCAGCGATGTTACCTAGTAGCCTGTGCTTGCGATTCATTACTGACTGGCATCAAATCAATTTTACTCTAGCACATCAGCTTGCTTTGACTGCCACCATTTTGTCAAAGACACAAGAGTCATGACAAGGGAGGGAAAACTTCACTATCTCTATATAGTAAAGGTTACAAAGGTGTGCCACATTTGTTTGAATCTGTTCTTTCAAACTGCAAAAATATTTCATTTTTGGGAACTTTCTTTCACGGTAAAAGGTACACCCTTTTATAGTTTTGTCTGCTAGTTTAAATCACACAAGGCAAAAACAAACAAATTGTCCAAAAGCGAAGGTAAAAAATGGCTATTTCAAGGTATATAATAATACAGAAACAGGTATCCTGTGTCTGTATGTGATAAATACGCAGTAAAATTGATGATAAAATGAACCGATGCGAAAGGCAGCGGTTCATCTTATCACCAATGTTATCGCGTGTTCATCACATACAGCCACAGTAACCCTGTTTCCATACATTACACCTCCATATGGGAACAAACACTTCACCCATTCCACTTCTTGCCCAGGGAAAGAATTTTGTTTTATATCTGATATGTCATATACACACAAATAAAACTGAAAATATCGAGAGAACTGTCATCCATCTTAAGTAAAACAGAACATGGGATACATAGAAAATAAACAATGGTTTTGTGGATAGGCGGCCGGAAACCATGAGAGGTTGACGCATAGTAATATGTGGGCGCTATCAAGTGTATTACGACGTCAACCTCAAATTCCTCCTCGAATTTGAATTTCAAATGAATTTAACCCAAGAATTGCCATACCAAAAAATATAACAAAAGGGACTATTTCTTTGCTCAATATAGCACAAAGAGACTATTTACCCGTATACCACAGCTGTGAGGCTGTATGCCATAGATTTTAATCCGTCCACCACAGTTATGGTATTGGACAAGTTTTATATAATGGGTCGTGGTTTACTGAGTCCCCATACATCGTTAATGGGGTCTTTGTATAACATAGATAATAAAAACACTGCTGCCAGTGATGTACTCACATAAATGTGCCCTGCCGATGATCTTCTGCGTGCCGACGCCCTTGGCGATGCCTGCCCAGCGCGTGTCCACGAGGCGCATTATGTTACACCGCTCAGCGCACGCCTGGCTCATGATCGTCATCTGTGCACCTGAGACAATAACAGAATTGAGGGTTTTTATCATTAGAAATGATGGGTGTTGAGACCACAAACCATAAGTGAGTCTGGGTTGGTTTGGTGATTTTTAATAAAAATCCATCGTTGTACATACAGTTCATTGGTTGTTGGTTGTTTCTTGTTGAGTAGCAACTTGTATCTGCTAGTTTGAGCCTATGGCCTTCCTGGCTAACTGAGTCTGGGGCTCCCCCTTATATACCATTCTCCGATATTATTATTATGGGATAGAAAAATAAATAATATCAGGTTGCATCTTGGGAAATGCGACAGGTGGAGACAATATTCGCCCTAGCGCCCTAGTGCCTAATTACCATGAACATAGGATATATTAGAAGCCCTAATTATCATTGATGTATAGTTTTCAAACATCAATCACTTCTTCATTTCTATTATCAGAAATGATGGTTCAAAACAAAATTATCAGAAATGTTGGGATTAAGACCACAAACCAATTGTCAGCCTGAATATGTTTAAATGATGGTCCTTCAATTTCAATCGTGTCAGTTGGGGTCAGGGAAAAAAGTGGGCATATTTTTCATGTGGATTTCCCGGTCACAGAGAGACCAGGTAAAATCCCTGTCGACTATGACGTGGGGCTGAGGGTTTGTGGGGAGGTTCAAACCACTGTTCTATTGGCGTAAATTAGGCTAAATCAATATTATCTTTGTTTGACACATGTAAGGGTAATTACATACTGAATATGAAAAATGTGGATTTTCACGGAAAAATGGAAATCTGACACCTTCAAATTTCTATTGAACCCTTTGTACATCAGTAACCATTTACAATTTGTTAGGAGTCTTTAGTTTCGGCTAAGTGGCCTTCGTAAGGGCATGGACAGTATCATCAGAAAGTTTTCATATATTGGGCCTTTGTCTCCAGGCTACATGAAATGAATCACTGATGAACTATGAACACACATGACATAAGACTTGATCCATATAAGCGGCCCCAAGTTTACCACATTGAGCATATTTAACTCCTTTAATAAACTGGAGATCTAGTGGATCATCATTATTAACTATGTACCCCTAACAATCATTCAGGGTTTGTTTGCTGTACTAAAACCACACATTTAATGTTATAAAGGGATTTTACTTCCGACATTTTAAATCATTTGTGCATCTGGAACAATGATTCAGCACGAACGCAAGCTGTGTCCACATGTGTTACCACTGTGACATAACGTATTCATAAATAGTTGACTGAGTATGTAAATACAGCTAAAGATCAATGAGCATACTGTTTACAATGTAAGGTTAACTGTAAACACATCCTAGTGGGAATTTTAACACATGAGATTTCCCTTAGACTTGGTTAATATGTAGTATTGGATGTCAGTTGGGGTCAGGAGAAAAAATGGAAATTTTGTTCTTGTGGAATATGCTGTCCCAGAGAAACCGAGAAAACATGGAAAACATGTATAGGGCTGAGGGGCTGTGGGGAGGTTCAAACCACTATCTTATTGGTGTGAAGGGGTTCAATCAATATCTTTGTCTATTCATTCCCTTTCTTTTTAACGGCGCAGCCGACTTCGCCCGAAATTGGCATTCACACGGTAGCGTCAGCGGTTTAACAGTTAGGCTTAGCCTCAAATTGCCATGCAATATGTTTGTTTTACACAAGGAAAAAACATATCATATACTGAAAATGAGAAGAAAAGAAATTCCATGGAGAAATGGAAAAATGCCATTTGCGAGTGGCTGAAGCCTCACCTGAGTCGACGAAGGCTTTCACCGGGTTACCGTTTACTTTACAGTCTATGTACAACATGACAACCTGACCGAAACTCTCCGGTGCGTACTCCATTGCAGTCTCCATATTGGATTCTACATTCTTTAACCTGCAAAATGAAAAAAAACCTTGGTTATATCATCGATTTAACCATTAAAAATGAAGTCAATTATGGTAAATTCAAAACGTCCATGCACGCACACACCCATGAAAACACTTTCTTTTATTTCATTTTTTTATGAATACATATTAAAGTGAGATCATCTGAAATATAAATTCTATGTGAAGTACCATCATCCCTTTCGATGGATAGGAAATTCAAGAATATTCTACTGAGTATCAGTACTTTTTCCAACCTAACAATCAAGTTATATACAGTAATTTTTTTTATTAGAAGGAAACTCACTCTATGAAAATCACTCGGTTCATACTCCATCAAGTTTGACTGCAGAGTATTTCACGAAGCAACGCTCAGTGAATTAAGTCGCAGTCAGATGAGGTGGATTGCGGACCACATTATTTTCATAGATAGAGTTTCTGATATTATCTTACGTGTATACATTATCAGGACATCATTATTCAATGAAATAACTCATCCAATTAGCCATTGAGTATTGGGTATACTACCTTCATGGCTGTGGACTATGAGTTCCTAACGCTAAGCGTATAGAGAAAAACACTGGGGTAACTTTATTAACAGTACCTGATTTCCTCTGCGATTTTCTGTTGGACTTCGGGGTCGAAGGGGTCTGCGTTCATCATCCGTAAACGATCTCGTTCCCGCTCTCCGCGCTCTTCTTGTTGTTTCCGTAGGACTTCAGTAAAGCGCTCTGACACAGATAAAAACAGGAGATATCAGTTATAAACTCAGCGGATTGACACTGACAAGAATCACTGTATTGGACTCGTTCACGTCAGCAGTCCACTAATATCGGAACAAGTTGTGGATAAAGCAAGATGTTTTCACATTGGCAGCTGCATCAGAACCGGTCGATTGTGACGACAATAGTGACAACAACATAATCGTAGCGATTTGCTTAGTGTAGGTTGTTGACACTTTGTGAACCAAATTGGGTATGTCATGTGTTGCCATGGTGTGGGTATAACAACAACAGCGGTCTCATCACCGGAAATCCTCAGGCTGCACTGACAAATGTAGATTACGAAGAAAAAAAAGAACAGGGATAATAAACAATAAAGTGATGGTTCCACCAACACACAAGGCATAGCAAGATTAACCATGATTTGGTTGTCTTGCTAAATCTTGCTAGGTTTTGAATAATCACGTGCACATTTGCCATGATGCATCTTGAGGTGTCGCGGTGGTGGAGCACCAAAGTATACACACGCCATTGTGAAAAGTACAGCATCGCGACAAAGGAGGTACGACATATCGCGACACTGTAAGATATAACAAGATATACCAACACAAATCCATCGTGTTGGTGGAACCAGCTATTTACAGCAAGGACAATATCCTTAAACAGTAAACTCACCTAAACTGCCACTTAAGAGGGCGTCGGCGAGGGGTGGGTTGCGCTCCTTGAGCAGGGCCAGGTCGTGTGGACTGGACAGCAGCATCTGTCTGATGGTGGCTGGGTCGTCAGAGCCGCCGCCAGGGGCGCCAGGGGCAGCAGCGGCAGGGGGGCCACTGCTGGTTCCCGGCACCTGTATCGTCCCAAAGTCAAGTCCGCCTGTAACAGTAAGAAGAAGGTATGTCAACGGGTGGGGTAATTGTGCCTAGTTTTGTGTTTCAACCCATAGTTACTCAAGCTGAGTTAGCAATCATTTTGAAGAGGATTTATTTGATACACATTTCTTTTATAGTTCATGTTAGGTGAGAGTACTACAAACCCTAAGTGAGTCTCAAAATGTTTAATTTTATAGCCTTTCTTATACATTCAGTTACCGTTGTCTGTTGAGTAGCTGCTATGTACCTATTAGCTTCGGCTTGTGACCTTCATCAGGGTTACTAGACGATTCATGTGAGATCATGTTCAGGCAAGAATTTACCTCACGACAATCTGACATCAGTTGATAATAATTTTGAAGCAGATTTATGTGAGATACATATTGTTGATAGTCCATGTACGGTAATTAGATATACATACTGGCTTACTTATTCTTCATGCTATGCAGATAGATTTTTTCTTAATTTTTTGCAATCTTTGGTTTATAAAGAATTTAGAAAAAGTCATGATATATTTGAGGTTTATCTATAATTAAATGGTTTTATCACATTTTCAACCAAACCAAATCGGTTCACGCACTTAACTAAATATTCAGTGCCTACACAATGTTTACTGTAACACAAGGTTAGAGAATAGATGAGTTTTTAAAAATACACATGGATAATTCATTGATGACTGGTCGTTGATCTGATGCACATTCCCATATATCTGAATGTCTTTAACAAATTGCCAGAGATTAAAACAATTGAAGTTGTCATATCATTTGTAACAAGGCTACCATCAACTTCATAAAAATTATTCCGTTTTAATTTTTGAAAGTAACGGCTTATATTTTCAGAAAGAAAAGAGGTGCTATTGCGTAACTTGCAGATTCTAAGTAGGCCTCTTTATTGAAATAGAGTTGCATCATTGTCTCTATTCATTACATGCATTTCCTGATATAATGCAATCATGGATTTGACCATCCCACATGGACTTAATTGATCCCAGTAACCCAATATGACCTCTCTATATATCGTATTGTTCGCTGACACTAACCTTACATAGAACCTATAGAGATACGCTTCCGTTTTCAGTATTTCTGGGCACATGACTCACCCCTATTGACACTTTCTCATCCTATGACTAACAATAGGAAGAACTGCGTAAATACAAAACGTGGGCTTGTTCGGATGAACTTATATACTTCTTCTGCGTTCCTAGGATAGGCGGTTGTCTGGAATGACTGAATTATACTCTACATACTATTAACAATACGATTCTTACAACAGATTGCATTATCATGTCCACAATGGAGTAACAGAAGCTTGCTGTGGGGACTCTCTGGTGCGGATTCGGGCATAGGTCCATGGAAAGACTTACTGGGAAGTAAGATAATTTCAGCCACCTTCACCCCATGACACGGTAAGTTTGATTTTTTTCTTCTCTTATATTTGAGGTATTTTCACATTCACCTTTATTCAAACTGAACACGAATTCTCCCCTCTGGAGGCTCGAGACCCCCAAATGATTCCATATTTCCGCATGTATCAAACCTTGTTTGAAAACATAGGGTTCCGAGAATATTCTAGATCTTAGTAATAGTATACAACACAATTGTATTATGTCTTAGTTACTTTGAATTTGATTGGTTTTTTTGGGGTTTTTTTTTGTGAAATATAATTGTGTGTTTCACTGTCTAGTATTACAATTTAATGCCACTTCACTAGTATCAGTTTACAATACTATTGTTTTCTAATTATTATTTAAACTTATCAACTATGGTTATACCTTAATTACTATAACTGAAGCACAAACTTGACAAAGGACACCACTCCAGTCCAGTACCACCAAGTTTCTGACACAGTTGTTAGGCCCAGGCCCTTGTTGTATAGTCGCATTCCACAGGACCCAGGTTAAGTGTCTTGAACTATACCACCTGCCTTCTATATTCTCAGAGGGCAAAAGCTATTCAACCCAGGTTACTTACCAAACCCTCCTGGCATGTTTCCTCTGCTTGTAGGCTGCTGTATTCTTTGTAGCAAGACCATTTCGCCATCGGCAAGTCCATACTCTTTCAACTTCATTTTGTCGTCGTGGAGTGGCCGTCCGTTCCACAACAGTGCTATCTCAGTCGCCGGGACGCCACATTCAAATTCACACATTGCCTTGAAATTTTCCAATTCCATATCATCACTTACTTCCAGTGTGAAAATCTCATCACTGAGTGTAGTTACGGTTAGCTTCATTTTCATTCAGCTCCAGTGAGTCACTTTTCTTAACAACACAAGCTCCTGTGTTGATACCGCTATCTTGCGTACCTGAGGTACTTCCGTTAATCACGCGCATGCCTGGAAAACCGGAAATTGTAATGTTTATATCCACCAGAGAGCGCCACAAGATTATGCACCCGCTAAAAGTAGGACAGATTTAAAACGTTACGTTTGTAAAAGCTGATATACATAAAGAGTACAACACTGAGAAATACACGCTGACTTAAGAACGAGACTGTCATTTGGAATATCAGATTGAGGACCTTTAAAGGGGGTGGTTAGTATATTCCTTGCGTCCTTGTCCGTCGTGAAGATGAATGTTACGTTCTCACTGCAGTGGCGCCATCTATCTGAAGATAACGGAAGGATAACGGAAGTAGGAAAGCTCTAAGTTTGTTGTTACTGGAGAAGTGTCCGCATGGCCACGGTCCAGGAAGCACAGCTGACCCGTTCAGGTCCACTGCTTCCCCAAACAGTCCCGGTTTTCGCACCTATGATGTTATCGTGACAGCTCAATCGTAGTGTGAACTTTCATTACCAGATCTAGGTCAATGGATCACCCAGGGTCTCGGGGTGGAGGGGGCCCTCCCCCGGTCCACCTTACCGTTGCCCCTGACCCCGGTGTTAGTAATAGTAGCAGTAGTGTCGGCAGTGCAAACAGGCAAGGGACCAAGGCTAAGGCTAAGCCCTCAGCTAGCACTTCTTCTCGACTGGAAAAGGTGACAGAAGGTAAAAGATCATCACCATCTCCGTCTCCATCGCCTCCAAAAGTTGTCCAGCGGGAACGATCATCTAGCAGCATGTCTGAAGTCGAAGGAGAATTGGCCGACTTGGATCTTGAAAACAAGAGGAAGAACAGGGCGACGTTGTCTCGACAACGGTAGGTCATATCATCTAGAAATTAAAGTGTAGTAAAGAATAACCATCCCCAACGCGGAAGAAAGATATTTTGGATATCTATAAAGTACTGGATTTACGTTATCCATCGAGCTATACATTCGTGCCCTTTTCTATCTTTATACCGGGGTACGCTATTATTAGATATTGCACTAGATCTAGCGATTTGGATTTACTTTGGCTGAGTGAACCCAAAACTTGTCATTAGGAGAAGCCACGCCCATAATATGGGCCATAATTATGTCATTAACTAGGGTCACTCCCAAGAAGGGTTCACATGAAGTTGCAGAACCAGTCGAAATATCTTAAAATTGGATGAAAGCATTACGACTTGTTGAATGGAATTTTGGACTTGTCCCTGTAATTAATTATACTCAGTAGGTAGGAAATTCCACAGAAAACCAGACAAGCTGATTAAAAAAAATTAAAGCTGCTTTATTTGGGGATAATTATACATCAAGATAAAGGCGGTATTGTGGGAGTGTTTGTAACGTTTCCTCTGATTTTATCAGACTTCTTGAGGTAAGGCTGAAAGGCAGACAGCTTGGCAGTCTGCCAAATTAAACAGCTGCAGACACATTCTTTAAAAACAAAGAGTCAACATGTAATCTGATTGCATTATGTATGGTAGCTTAATCCGCTTGCACTATACTGTGTCAAACTAAGATTATTTAAATCTGTCTGTAAACATCAAAGGCCACAGTAGGGGAATTTCTCCGTTGTTTTTTGTTGTTGTTTTTTTGTTAGACTAGCTGCATTATATTCTGGTTTAGAAGGTTTACCCTAGGCCTTAGGCTACTTGGAGAGGACAAAGGAAGCACAACCGAATTGTTCTTGGATTGACTCTTTTGGTGTCATACAAGTGATTTTCAATGAGAGAACAAATAACTAACGCAAAAAGTTGTGGATGAAAATACCATAATTTTGACGCGTATATTTTTCATCGAGTAGGGACATTGGAATTAAACCAAAATTACAATATGATTACGGTACCTTCCCATATGATTACCGGTACATCATTCGTGTATCACACTGAATATAGCGTACGCTTGTAGTGTAAACCACAAGGTTCTACCGTGGTTCGTTTACATTCCCTCCATTCCATTGATAGCCCAACACAAATTATGCAAGCACTTATTTTCAGACTCTACACATTCAGAGTAAACCTTTATTCGGGACAATGATGCAGTGAAATAGTCTATATATATGTGGTGGATCCTGCATTGTTAATTGTTGGATAAATCATTATATTGTGGTTAACAACTTGCAGCGAAACCTAACGATATCACGTCGAGGAAACCATGCATTATCAAATACGAATATTATATTCATAGCATAAAAGTGAAACTGGTTGACCACTTGGCCTTTGGCCATGAAGACCAGAAGAGTAAATCTGACTAATTAAGATTTGGGTTTAAAGGTAGGCCTACTTAATTCTATTTGTGAAAGAATTTGTAAACCTCAGAGTATGACATTAAACTAATCACAATAATGAAGCATATAATGATATGCCGGTACATAATACGCTATTTTGAAAAATTATAAAACGATATTTCCCCCGGGGCTCTATATTGTTAATCCATGAATTCAAATATATCACCAATTCAATCTGCTTATCAATTTGCGCTTGTGGACCATCTGGATTCGCAACGCAAAGGCACTGAAACGGGGATGTCCAAATACTCGCTGAATTTATGGCATGCACGTACGCACACATAAAGATAAATACTGTAGTTATATAAGGGACCATTATAGGCTGGACCTGTGACTTGGCACGCTTTGCACGTGGTCACAACCACCATTGTAATTGGTTATTGTGCTGAGAGATGAAACACAGATACATGGAGGTCTATTCTCTTTACAGACAGATATTTATTTTCATCGAGAGACTGTCTAGAAGGATGAAAGAGTATTTTCCGACGTGATACAACACTTTTCCTTCTTTTTTTTTATTTGTCGAACAAAATTCGCCAGGTTTGGCGGTTTTACATTTCGCTCCAGTGCGTTCCTTACATTTGACATCCAATGATGCGTGGTCGATCATAACATAATTAGATATGCTATAAAATTTACAATAAATGGATGAGATGCGGCTGAAATAAAGATGTGGATAATAAGGTGAAATTGCAAAAAATAAATAGCCTACGTTGAGAACTTACGTACTCTCACCTATCATAAGCTCACAGCAACTCATACCGTATTCATGTTCCTATAGTCATGTTCCTACTGCTATTTAGTCCCGTGGAAGCTTCAACAAACTTAGCTAGATTTAATCAATAAAGAATATACGAGAGAAAGACTACATCAAACAATACAGAGGATCTCAAGGGACCATCACAGTTAACCACTGGGACAGAACGCTGCCCAGACTTGCTGGGTGGGGTTGCATTATGTTGTGGTAGGAGATCGTGGGAAAAACAGGGCTGCAGGTATTGGCAGGGAAAGGGGTCATTTGCGTGCAACGGTATACACATGATGCAACCAAGGAACTTAATCTGCTACGTTTCAGAACGATTCATTGCCGCCTTGTAATACAATTCTAATATGCAGTATTCTAATGTGTATGATAATCATTCATATTTTTTAGAATATAATGTTAAAAAAATATGGTGTCATATGAGTTGATATCATATATTTAAATATATAAATGATAGATCAAAAGTCCCATATATGCACGTATTTTCAGGAGGCTGAGTGAAAAGGTAAAGATGGGGATTTATCCATCCCAGAACTTCAGATGGCATATGTTCATTTGGCATTTAGACCACAATTTTGACGTTTGGATGATACGTAGATAAAATGCTTAACATTATCAACTCAATTATGATTGATTACAAAATCCCGAGGAGTGTGGAAAGTGAGCCTTGACTGATGTACATAGATGGGTAGCTCTATGTATCTTTTGATTTTTGATTTTTAATTTTTGATTTCTCAAAAATCAGGGTTCTAATGTTCAATTAAATCTTCTATTGATATATATATATATATCAAGAATTAGAAAATCAAGTATAAATTGAAAATTGGAACTAGTCAATGTGCATCGTATGATTTCTTTTGGGTTTCCATTGACATCACCACACTGTTTTCCCCGAGATAACCTTTCACTGGTGTACATGTATATAACCAGGCGAGCACCCCTCTTGAACTGGGTAGATATTGCACTGTATTCTGCGTTCTCTATGGCCTGGTTTAGGTGCACCAGACCTGTGCAGCACCATCACCCTACACATAAACAAAACACGCCTGTGAACGTCAGGGATGGCGCGGTGGTGACCAGTATACTCAACTTGCACCCGACCACACCTCTGCGCCCTGTTAGCGGCGACCCCATTCTGAATAGAAACCACCTATCACGATACACACCCGCTGTCAAATGCAGGTGTCATTGTACAATGATCCGTGCAAGGGGGGAGGTGTTTGTTTTTTTAAGGGGGGGGGGGAGCTTTTCGAGGGGTATTCCGGCGGGGGGGGGGGGGTATTTCCATGGGGGTCAATTTTTCATATATATTTTTTTATAAGAGCAGAGTTTATGTTTTTCTGATCTTCTGTTACAAAAGTACAGTTCGTACACGGTATACATTCTGTCGCCTTCCGTTGAGGCACCCTTGAATATTGTGGTCATTAATGAGCTCCCTTTGTTTTTAAATTGTCAACATTTTCAGCTAAACAATAAGGAAGACTCCCGTTTGTCTAGGGTAGGGTATGTCAGTTTATCTTACCCCTGGTATTTTTGTCCCATAGGTTTAACCTTAGGAGCTCGTTCTCCATGCTCCTACCCATATTGAAGTCCATTCTCAATGGTCTATTTCCCGCGCATCGTCCATTCCTTCAGTGTGTACAGGGGTGAGATAAATACAGAAAGCAACTCGTTATGGTCAAAATCATTGTTCTCCAACTCGTTTGAATGCTACATGATATTTACTCGGCTGTCGCCTCGTTCATATCACACTGCATCAAATTCATGGAGAACGACGACTTTGACCAAAATTTGTTGGTTTATCTTTAGTGGTTTATGAAATCATAGAGCTTGGCATGGATTGATTCATTTAGTGCTGTTTTTAACAGCCTTCTATCAGAGCGATATGAAACAGACACAATGAATGTGACACACCTTCTGTTATATGGCAGATAGCTATTGTGTTATCGTATCGGCCATCTTACCCCTTAGCCAAAAAAAAAAACCCACCATTTAGCAGCTGCAGTCATCAATGGATAACAAGCGGTTGTCCCCTGACTACAGTAGCGCCATTTTTTACAGGTCCCAATTGAACATGTAAAATTTCCTGGTGGATGACTGGTTATTAGAAATCACTCTGTGCCCTATCGCAGGTGACATTGATATGTCACAATGTGGCGTTTGTCAAGCGGATGGTATAGCAGTGTGGTTTATGGAATTGCAGCGTCCCTAATGGCCTGATCCATTTAGTGTTGTTTTTACACCATAGCGCCGCATCGATATAAGAAATATGAGATGCATGTAACATGGCATTACGACTGAGCATCGACCACGGTTTCTGCGCATTTAAGTATCTGCGATTCAGCAGGGATGCAAGCAATCTGATGCATTATAGATATCCCTAATTTCTAGATTTTCATTTATCACCCATTGATTACGAAGTCTCCATGGGAAAACACATTGGGTGTGTTTACTTTGGGAAGGCCCATAATCTACTTGTGAATGTAAGAGTTTACTAAAAAAAAAAAAAAAAAAGTCACCAAAACGTCCCTGAGTGGATAGACCGGAAATCACAAGTATTTTACAAAAAAATCTTTATTGATACTCTATTGACAATAACTAAAATGTAAATTCGTACATAGTGGAAATGGTATCAACAAAGTGACCGTTAGCGTCAGCTTTGTTAGAAAGCTGATTTTCATCACTAGGCCTTCCCAACTACAAGGAATGACAAACTTTCTGTCTGATACATATCTTTCAGGGTCTTAACCCATGATAGACCTGGTTGATTTATACAAATATCATTTTCCAGAATTTACTTCATAAGTGTTAATGCACTGTAATGTTAATAGAAATTTATGAAATATGAAAATTATATTACAGGTAATTATAGTAAATAAAACAAAGTATATGAAGTCACACAAACATGAAAGACGGCAAATCTAGATATTTCTCGTAAGGCTACACCGAATTCCCCTCATGTTTGTCAAAGCTGCCAGCTTTACATCAACAAAAGGAGGGGCATCAATCGAGTTTCAAATCTTTAGAAATGTTAGACTATGGTAATTATTAGCGACGTACGTTGGTTGATAAATACTATATAAACTGGTTTCAGAAAAAAAACCAGTCGTAATCTCCTCGGACCAGATTCTACGTAATATCGTCGCATGCGCTCGGATGCGCTCGGATATTACTACGCGTCTGGCCCTCGGAGATTCCGGCCTCTTGCATTTGAAACCAGTCAATATTGTGTATTTATACTGATAACAATTCCACAAGATCTACAAGTCGGCCTCACCCGGCCATACCCTGACCGGACCCCGGCGGCGCGAGGCTATCGAAAGGCCGCCGACATGTGCCGACTTTTTTATTTTCGGAAAGCGAGTGAGTCTCCTGAAGTGAGGTGACAAGAAGGGAATTTAACACAGCGTTGCAAGTCTCACGGGTTCGTAGCTGTGTTTCTATCAGGATTCTCACATGAGAAAATGACACCTAGTTGGTAAACTGTGTAGTGGTGTGCTTGCAATCAATATGCCACCAGGATCATTTCTTCCTCACAGGCTCTAAACCAAAGTTAGTAAGAAATGTCAGTGTTTATTAACGGGGAAGAAACTTAAAGACAAATGGCCGAGAGTCATATAAAATTTACGAGACGGCTGTATCCACAACAGTTTGTGCGTATTTAAGTCACACATTTCTATTCCAGGAGCGCAGCTCTTTTAAGCTTTCTGCTATACATACACAATATGAATTTACTGGTTTCAGATACAAGCGGCCGTATGCTCCGAGTAGTTGACCTGTAGTAATATCCGAGCGCATGCGATAAATTGGCGAATCTTATCCAATAAAAAAAATCTATACTTGGGTTGTATCTAATATAAAAGTTGTTACAGACCCTGTTACAGCTCAAAAATGCACTACCGTTGGGACAACTGGCAAACAGCCAAGAAATGGATCTGCTCAATAGAAAAACAACAACAAAAACATCCGGGTTCCCCCACGCCCTCCTCTGAGTGCACACATGGTAATAGCACGGCGTATGGTTTTATGGACGTACCCCAGATCAATCCATACACAATTGCGTAAATCCCTGATTATAGTGCCTTGGTAATCGTTAGAAATTGCTTGACATACACTATAGAGGAACTTATCGGCGTACTCTGTGTACACAGAACCTAATGAGTGGCGGGTGTGGGGCAGGTATGCACACACTGACCACTGCCCCCCCCCCCCCCCCCCACACACACACACAGTCTGGGCTCTGTCGCCGGGTATGTTAAGGCGACTAAAAGAAGACTTGTTTCTCATCACCCGCACGCATTAGCATAAACTGCTTTTCAATTTTTTTAAATACATTTTAAAGTTGAACCTTAATAGAAATTATAAAAGGTATGTGTATTTGGTATCAAATTAAAGCTCCTGATATTAGGAATGCAATCAACGTGGTATGATGTGTATCTAGGTATTTTCAAAACCGTGGTACTCATATCTCTCTTCACACTGCCCGAACAACGAATAGTTCTGTGCTACTACCCATTGTCAAGCCAATTTCATGACACTTCGAAAGCCATCTTTTTTCCAGAAAAAAAAAGAGTGGAAAAAAGGGGGAAAATGCGCCCTTGTCATATTTTTCATGGCCTGGTGATGAGAAACGATTTCTTTTTTGAGTGGCCTTAGCGCCATAACCTCTGCCATGTAACATTTCTCACCTGAACTTGTTATCTCAGCCTCATTCTGAATGCGGCCCTACAGAGTCAATACTACGCATGCGCCAAGTCCAGGCACCAAAAGCTGTGACGTCATTACCATAGCTGTAACGTCATTACCAATAGCCGTGAGGTTTTTACCTAGACTTGCTCAAGTCTTTGATTATGAGCAACAATCATTCAACAATATTTAATAACCATTATAAAGGGCGTCCTAGGCCCGAAACGTTGGTTCATAAATAAAAATGCCTACAAAGAATATTTGGTTGCCTCATGGTTCTACAGTCTACAACTCAACCAAAATTTGATAAGATAAACTTACCCCTGAGTGTATAGCAGAGAGGAGGGGTGGGGTCGGTCGAGGGGTACACGGACTGAAGCCAGTCTAGTCATAACCAAAAACAGTGACGCCATTGGCAATGTCAGTTATGTAGTTGTTATTTGGTGATATTATTTTACATGATGGATCTGCTCCATAGATTCACAGGGCCTTCATTGAATTATCAAAATAAATCAGGATGATATGCATTACAATATATAAGCTTCTCCTAGCAGGTCCAAGAATCTAGTGACTGAGGTGGAGTGTTGGGGAAGGGGAAGGGAAGTGGTAGCGACAGAGGCGGAGGGTTTGGGAACATAGGAACTTAGGTCAGTATAGGACATCCCCATCAGTTAGATCTTTTCGATAGGAGATTTATCCAGCTCATTCGGTGTACCACCCACCATTAGAATGAGGAGTAGGGGGCTAGGGCCTGATTGGAAGAACGGCTATATCGCCGAATTCGGTGATTACACACACAATTATCCCTTAATAAAAATTGTTAAAAAACACCCAAACACATTTTCTTAAATGTGTTGGCCCTGACCTGCTTGGTAATTCCGCTTCATACTTACTGGTAAGTATTCGTGTAAATATATATCTAATTTTGAGCGTTATTTAGTGTGACACACTTAAACTTATTTGTCTATATATATGTGGGTGCACATCTATCTATATAACATATACATGTATATAGTATATATATAAACGTCGTATATGTTATATTCATATTATACATATATAATTTTATGTGTCCGGACAGGAAGAAATGCCCCTTTCAATGCGAGTATATTCACCTTTCCTCGGCTTAATCAACAACGTAAATAGCTGTGAGGTAGTTTAATACATAATCAGCTCCATTTAGGAAGTTCTATACTGTAACCTCTCGTGTTTACTAGAAGTAGAGTGAGGTTAAGCCCTCTCCTTGAGAGGATCAAGTTTAACCTGTTGACGTTTTTTAAGCTATAACTAGCATACTGAGTTAGGACCAGACTGAATCTAAGCCTGTTGACGGTAGGTCTGTGTTAGACGACGCTAAACGAAATGGAGAGGTAGGACTTTTCATTATTACTATTATATACCTGTGGCTGTATGACCTACACATACTGCCCGCTCCTACCCATGGCGTATTTAAACCCATACGTCACACATGTAATAATACGAAAGCAGGTTCAGTGTCCAAGTATGAATGGGACAAAGACACTGCACTGCATAGTAGCCATGCTGGAGACACTACATTATGAAAATTGGACAGTATACTACAGTTTGCTGTGATCTTGTGGTGACATACTGGGACATTACTATAGTTGTTTTTATCAGAAACATGTTAAAAAGATAGATGGGATCTACATGGAAGGTTGACATCAGTTAATTTATGAATATTCGCAGTCACTTTCACCCACTGGAAAAAAGTAATCTGAGTGTCCACCGTTTACTCCACAAGAAACATAGCGACCTGTCATTATATCATAGTGTCCAGATAGTGACCTATCAATGTAGTGTAGTGTCCAGATAGTGACCTATCAATGTAATGTAGTGTCCAGATAGTGACCTATCAGTGTAATGTAGTGTCCAGATAGTGACCTATCAATGCAATGTAGTGTCCAGATAGTGACCTATCAATGTAATGTAGTGTCCAGATAGCGACCTAACAATGTAGCGTAGTGTCCAGATAGTGACCTATCAGTGTAATGTAGTGTCCAGATAGTGACCTATCAGTGTAATGTAGTGTCCAGATAGTGACCTATCAATGCAATGTAGTGTCCAGATAGTGACCTATCAATGTAATGTAGTGTCCAGATAGCGACCTAACAATGTAGCGTAGTGTCCAGATAGCGACCTTGAAATGTAGTGTAGTGTCCAAATAGCACTCTGGCAATGTAGTGTAGTGTCCAGGTATTGACCTAGCAATGTAGTGTAGTGTCCAGATAGTGACCTGGCAATGTAGCGTAGTGTCCAGATAGTAACCTAGCAGTGTAGCCTAGTGTCCAGATTGCGATCTGGCAATGTAGCGTAGCGTCCAGATAGCGACCTATCAATGTAGCGTAGTTTCTATATAGCGACCTGTCAATATAGCTTAGTGTCCAGATAGCGACCTGTCAATGTAAGGTAGTGTCCAGATACCAACCTGGCAATGTAGCATAGTGTCTAGATTTTTTTGATTTTTTTTTTAAATAAAAAAGTAACCTGGTTAAAAAGTAACAGGAAGTTGTCATTATCAAGGTAGCATCGGCTTGCAGCAGAGGTGTTTCAGCCACGTTCAAATAATCTAGTGTCCAGATTGTGACCTGCCAATGTAGTGTGGTGTCGAGAGAGTGACCCGGCGATTTAATGTTCAGATAACTATGAGACGTGGCTAGGTGTTCATCCAACGGTAGCTGTTGTTTCAGGTTATTACAGTCATACAATCAAGTCGTCAAGGGTGAAGGAAAAAAACTTATTGTGGGAGAAGTCAGAAATGTGGTTGCTGTGGGTCTTTTTTCTCTATTGGTCTGCTGGGGTGGGCAGCAATTACCAATCTGTTGACCCTCTTGGTCGCCTCACCTCCTCGTGGTGCAGACCAGATATGCTTACACTCAGACATAACTCAAGCGACCGGGTGGGGAGTTAGCTCAGTGGTAAAGAGCACTGGACTTGTAATCCCACGGTTGTTGGACTTTGTTGATTTGAGTCCCACAGCAGCCACTTTTCTTCCTCACCCCCAGCACTGCTATATCAAAGGCTAATCCCTCTCATACCATGTCTATGTGGTGTGGGAAGTAAAAGAACTCTCACCTCGTAAATGTGTATGGGTGGGATTTCTACCTACATTCATCTCATAGATTCGGTCAAATCCATAGTAAGTCTAATCGAACAAATTGGACGTTAAACTACCCAAACAAACAAACTGCAGTATCGCTGGATGCGTCCATTGGAGATTTCTGGCAATATCGTGTGACTCAGTAGAGGTTTGATTACCACATATTTTGATAGATTATTCAGCACCTCAATTATTGTCATAAATCCTGTATCTAGCCAAACACGTCAGAACTGTCATAGTTTGATATAGTCATATCATAAATGTGATCACTGATGATCAAAGATGCACTGACAAAGGTTTGCCCGTGTATTGTCCGTTACCCATCCTAACAGTCATTCCAATATTATCAAATAAGAACCATTACTAAATAGGTTTGCATACAAAAGTAGAGAGCTAAAGGAATAACAACGGAAAATACGCGTTACTGCTATGCATAAAAAGACAGTACAGAATATACATTTGATTCACACGGTAGCGTTTGTGGTAGACAGTCAGGCTTTGCCTCATACCCTCAAGAATATACATTTAAACAGTGTTTTGAATATGGGGGAAAAAACGAGTTTCTCTTTGAATCGGACACATATATAACCAGAAATAGTATACGATGAATTTTGTTCTATTCAAATTCTATAATAAACACTGCTATACAACAAAGTAAATATTTTGAATTTCAGAAAAAGCAAGTTATGGCGAAGTCTCCCAGTCTCCTCGTTTCATACAAATATTGTCGTACAAAAAATTCATCCAGCCTTTTATGACATGGCTGTATAACGCCAAGAAACAGCCAACATCGAGATTTAAAGTTGATCTAGAGGACAGAACTGGCACACTGTCAAGTAAAAAGACACGTAAATTAAATAATACACTTACTATTTTCTAATGGACTGACAGTAGTGTAAGGTGGCCATTTATCTAGAATGTATTTCTCAGAATCCATGGGATTCAGTACATCTGCACACTTTTTCCTAACTAGGTGGCGCCAGCGGCGTATCGCGGTGACTTGTGGGATTGTCAGGTTGGGACATTAGCCTGTTGCCGGCGGTGAAACACTAAAAGCTTTTTTTTATTTCTGTAAACGTTGAACCAGCTTGTATTTCAGAGGTGTGGTAAAATGCCCCAGTAGGCAAAAAGATGAGGGTGTAATATTCGCGCTTAACCAGCTGAAAGATGTAATCCAAAGCCTACTATTTCCGTACGGTACATACACTGAGAACGATCGATTAGCCAACCGTGCATCGGTAGCTTAATTAAATCAAACATTATTCCTCTTTCCATTCTCCCCATGCCATCTTTTTGTATGAGCTGGTTTATTTATGAATAATTACCCAATATTGACTGGTTTTAGGTATAAGTGTCCGAATGCTCGGAGGAGTTGACGCGCAGTAATATCCGAGCGTATGCGAGGATATCGCGTATAGTCAATTCCGAAGTCACTGTCCGTAGTAGGTATACTTAAAAGCCACGTCATTTCTGTCGACAATAGAAATGATATTAGGATAGTCCTACAAGAGGTATCATTCAATAACTTGTCTTGCCCTACAGCCAATATCTTTTATAAGAAAAAGCGATAAAAATAGATCTTTTCATGGTCTTTGTTGCTTTCTCGTGATCAGTCTTTATGGAAAACAGTCTTACAAGACGATCATGTATAGATTATCATATACATTCCTCATACAGTATTTTTCAATATAAGTTAACAAGAAGTATCTGGTAATATACCACTTTATGGAACTTTTACCAATTTGGGATTGTGCTGCACAAGGAATCATCGTCCACTACAATCAGAAGACTTCAACGGCAATATCACTCTTAAATAACGCAACTATACGGAGATCCTTGCCAGTACTGCCAATATAAAAATCTCAATCGTAGACATTTATTCAATATCGATCTTTATTTTAAAAACACACCCCTTTGTACCAAACTTTGTACCAATATCGTCCAGCTAATTATCGTTCGTTCATAATGAAACGACCCCCAGGGAGTTGTGATTTGCTCAATACACGGCCTGAAATACTGATCCAGGATAATTATCCACTGTACCCGTTTGTTTCATAGTTAATCCCCAATTTACACCCCACACTGCGGGGGTGGAGTTTTCTGACATTACGTCACAGTATGACGTCACAGTATGACGTCACTGGACTATGAATCTGATGAACTGGTCTTCACGCAGTTGACAAAATGGGTGGCATTCCTAATCTGATGTTCAGAACCGTGGACAGCTAGTCAGACCACTACTGACACTGACCTAGTGGCAGATCAACCTTATGACACTCAAGTATTAGCAGCCTGAATATTCCCTGTGATGAAACCGCTAAAAGTTTTTTGTTTTTTTAAAAAGCTTTGTTGACGGTAAGATTCATATACGGTAGATAACACGATTTTCAACCTAGTCCGTCCAACATAGGTATATACAATATAACTGCAGTTCAGATAGATTTTTTAAGCACAAAGATGAGAGTAATATATATTGTCCAGGATGTGTAATTTGGTGGGAACAGTTTCGGTAACCTTGCGGCCATGTCTGTGTTGTGTATGTATCTCATTATGTCTAGTTTTACTCATTAGTGGTTTCCGTATGTACATACAAAGAATAATACAGTACACGGAACAAATAGTATGTTCATCATTGATGAATGAGCGTGCAATTATAAATGAATAGCAATTAAAAGGTGTGGGTTACATTCAGTTTATGGATCGTCAAGCACCAGTAGGTCAACCAAGTATTTCAGTCTTGAGTGATTGGTCATGTTTAGTTGGGCACACCTCTACGACATTGAGACACTGGCCCTCTGCTCCTTTCATAATATCACAATGAGTAGCAGATATTGAAGGGATACTGTTTTTGCAGTGTGCTGGAAGTATATGTGACCACCCTAACCTTTAGGCAAAGTTTATAGCACGTACAAGCACGCTCTAACAAGATACAATCTCAAAATACACCAAGTAAACTATCCAATGCAGACAGAGACACTTACTGAAATAAGCAAGAAAAGTTGTTGATAGCATAATGCTATGACAAAAAACACCCCCCCCCCCCCTCCCCCTTGCTGTGATATCACATCCAGGGCGCATAATAAATGGTCAGCATAGAGATGCCTCTGGAAATGGATTGATCACCACGGGAACTGTTTGATTGTCAGCAATCGATGGCATTACTGTGGTGTCACCTGTCAACGCTTTCAAGCCTGGAGGTGAGCAGTTAGCTCAGTGGTTAAGGCACTGAACCTGTAATCCCAAGGTTGTGGAACTTTGTGGGTTCAAGTACCAATGTAGCCACTCTTCTCCTTCACCCCCAGCAGTGGTAGATTTACTGTTATATCAAAGGCCAATCTTTCTCATAGCATGTCTATGTGGTGTGAGAAGTATACACACTCTCTCAGTAAATGTGTAGAGGTGAGATTTCTACCAAAATTCATCTCATAGATTCGATCAAACTCAAACAAAGTAAGACTAATAGAAGGTATTGGACGTTAAATTAGCCAGACAACCAAACAACCAAAATCCAAGCGGTAGCTGTGCTTTGAACACTACATGCCTCTTCTTCTCCAAGTTTTGGATCCCTGTTTATTATCCATCGTATACAAAGACCCAATTGAAAATGTATGGGGACTCAGTAAACCACCAGCAATTATCTAAAAACTGTCAGATACCATAACTGTGGTATACGGATTCAAATCTGTGGTATACTGAGGAAAATCCAAACGAGAGTTAGTCGAGTTGTTTATTGCACGACGGCCAGGTCACGTATTACTGAGGAGCAGACCTGGCCGAAGTGCGATAAACAAGACTCGACTGATTCGAGTTTGGTTTAGAATTTATCCTACCCTGTCTATATTACTTCAGAATATTAAGAAATAACATAAAACTCACCGATATCCAGTGAAAATTGTGTGACACTCCATAATGTGTGCTTGTTGATATCGCTCTTGTTTTTCTCGCTCATTGGTCATTTTTCACATGACGTCATTTCGCAAATGTATCCCACTAGTGCGATAAATTTCATTTTTCTGCACCGTAGACCAAATACAGTCCGCTAATCTTAAGCCTATGGAGATTTTTATTAGGGGTAGGATAAATGATTACAACCCAATAGAATCATTGGGGTTTAGGGAGCGTAACGGAAATTGAATCGTGCAATTACAGACATACATGTATACATATATGATGCATTTACATTATGAAGATATGGTAGAATTATTATTCATAAAAGAACAAAGATGAGACATAATATGATTGCAATTACAGATAATACATTTTGATAATGGAAATATGGTTTATTGTATTGAGTAAACCTATGAAAGTTTACGGTCAAAGCTTGTATCCCATCAAGTTTGAATACGGAAGTCATTCATACGACAAAGCAGTGTGAATTATGTAGCGATTCAAACGAGATGGGATCGAGATCCGACCGTAAACTTGAAAAGGTTTCTGATTTTATCTCACCCCTCACATTGACTAATTGGCTAACCTTTGTGACATAATCCCCCATTGAGTATATTTTTCTAAATACTCCTTGGGCATTGAGGATGAGTTCCCAATGTTAAGTCTATGGGGGAGAATATACCGGTGGTGAGATAATAGACCAGCAATGTGAGCAGGTATCAGGATGTGGGGTGTCCAGATACGAGGACTCGGCGCCGCCCGCGCTGTCCTACGTTAAAGGCAGAGCCGACCATTTACCTTCAACATTAAAACCATGTTAGTCTCCTGGAAATTCAATTTGATGATCGCTAAGTATTGAAGAACACACTACTGATTTTTAAAAAATGGGGGTCACTATGCTAGTTTTTTATTTAGATATGAATATCATGCTAATATATAAAACAGATATATCAAAAAGTTGGTTTTCACTTAGTAAAACCCATGTCATTTTCTTCAAACTTCCACAGACTATAGTAAATGTGTACTACTATACATTTAAGTTTTTAAAACTAAAGGTCACCGTCCTTGTTTTTTAATGAATTGAAGAAAACGCTATAGTCCAGTAAATTTCCTGTATACATCAGTCAAATGTTTCTTTGTTTGCTAGGGTAGTTTAACGTCCAATATGTTGTATTGGACTCACTTTTGGTTTGACCGAATGTATGAGATGAATTCAGGTAGAAATGTAAATTGGCCTAATTTATCTAATGTAATAAGGTCAAGGACTGAGCCCTAATGAAGGTTATTTGTAAGCGAAACGTCGACGACAGGTCCAGAAACTTGATCCTTTTATTGTAATCAATCTTTATCTAATAATTATTAAAAAAAAAAAAAAACTTCTGTGATACAAGACCAACTGGGAGTTATGGCGTTTTTTTACACTTAATTGGAATAAGGTCAAATTAGACAAAATGTGATATCATACTCATTTGTCATTAAGATAAATCATATCAAAGCATTTTAGACTGATAATCACCAATATTTAAAGAACTACCAGGTGGCGGCACTGTGAACTGTAGGATATGCCTTTAAAGGCGTATCGGACAATTCACGCAGGCGCCACCTGGTGGTTTTTCTTATTTTAGATATTGTCAATAATCTGTCAAAACTAGTTCCTTGGGATCCATTCTAATTCCAAATGAGTAAATTAGACTTTTTTTGTGTCCAGTTTATCCAATTTTGATAGTCATTATAGGCTATTATACATATGTTTGATTTATATAGGAAATGTACGTTCTATTCTTTCAAAAAACAAGAATGGTGACCTATGTTCTTTTTAACTTAAATCTGTAATACTATACATCTACTGTATTCTGTGAAAGTTTGAGGGAACTACCATAGGTTTTACTCTGTGAAAAGCAACTTCTTGGAATTTCTGTATATTGTATTATATATTCTATTATAAAATTGTCATAATACTGAGCTCTAAATCAAAAACTAGCATGGTGACCCCAATTTTTAAGTTAGATATGTGTTCTACAACACTTGGAGATCATCATATTCAATGTTCAGGAAAATGCCATGGGTTATAATTTTGGAGCTAAATTGTGCGATATGCCTTTAACATGGTGCACGCGGTACGGTATCGATCCGTGAGTGAGTCAGAGATCCGCCACACTGCGTATCAGACATGTAACGGCCGGTACTGAATCATGGAGCCCGTAAAAAAGGTCCATCTGAGGTGTACAGGTGTGTGGCACCTGTGAAGTCATGGCTTATTTCAGTCGTAGGTGTTGGTATGTTGGTCTCTTGGTAATCGTTATCATGATTAGCATACATTTTCCCCCCATGGAATCCTTGTTTTCCTTTCCAGTTTGGGGCCATCCATAAAGTACGTACGCATAAATTTTGCATTCTCTATGGACAACCCCGTTATAATACCTTTTTTGTGTGTAAAACAAAGAGAATATAAATTGAGACTCATTGGCACCAATTAAACATTAATTTTCCATGTTTTCTCGGTCTTCCATGGGCAGTAAATTCCGCATTAAAGATGTTTCCGCTCTTTTCCCACTGCCCCACCACGCAATATACTCGCATTCGCTCAGATATTTCTACGCGTTTAATGCGCCTTTAATGCGACCATACAGATCAAAGTCTTGGTAATATTGTGTATACAATTTCTTTGCGGTCTGACAATCGTGTAAGGAAAATCTCAAGGACTTGATCCCTGAACTAGTATCAAACCAACTGATATCATTTCAAAAGTTACAGATAAGATATCCGAAAAGGAAATCACAGAACTTACAAGAAGCTCTTGATAGATATACACAGAGTTGTGATACAGTTCGTTGTGTTTGATTCGCAATTGTTACAATCTTTCTCTCTGGAATCTTCTACTACCTCTAACCCTTGTTATACACCCGTGAACATATACATACGTTCAATAGTTATCTATCACATTTCCCTATACCATATACAGTAGAACCCTGCCTAACAGACACCCCGCGTAGCAGAGATGCCGCGTCAACGGACAGTTTAGCTGGAAACGGAAATTTGTTCCTCTATTAGATGTTTATTCAAACCCCGTGTAAGCAGCCACCCCGAGTAAGCGATAACCCCGCGCAAACAGTCAGTTATTTCAGTACAAAAAGCCATTTAACCCGTGTTAACAGACACACCTTATCAAATATGCTGGGCGGTGTGGGGGAATCACTCCAGATAATCTTGATTCTTAGTTTGTGTTGTGTATGTGAGGCCGTTAGTCTAAGACACCAGGCAACGGCCTGCGTAAGCTCCTGTAGTCGTCAGGTAGGCTTCTGTGGGATGTCTGTGTGTTTATAACAGTTTATCTCACCCCGGTATTTTTCTCCATAGGCTTAACATTAGGAACTCGTACTCCACGGCCGTGAGGTTCGTGAACCCAATACTCAATGGCTAATTGGGTGATTCATTTCATCAATAATTAATGTTATACGGGGTGAGATAAAATCAGAAACCCACTCGATGAAAATAACTTGGTCTGTACTCAACCTCATTGGACCACAGAGTAATTCACTCAGCTTCGCTTCGTGAATTACTCTGCAGTCAAACTCTGTTGAGTTTGCATATATATCTTATTTATCGCATAGCCTCACCATCTTGTTTCAATAGCTATGTAATTCACGCGGTTTCGCCTTGTAAATTACTACAGCTATTCAAACTAGATGTGATACAAGCTCTGACCATAAACTTTCATAGTTTATTCTATAGTACCCCACTCTATTGGCCCACAATGTGCTAGTGTAATTTCACCTGCTTTAAATAGAGATGGATAAGAATCCCAGTGCTAAATGATAGAGCCGCTGAGAAGTAATGCTTCGTTTACACCATCACCCCAACAACCCCGGCAGCCAATTCTGCTCAAACCATAACTGAATGTGAACTTTTATGATATTATTACGGCTTTCCACCACTCTGCCCAAAATAGGCCGTCGACTAAAAGCGGGCGTCCACCAACCACGAGAAGGCTACGACAATGGGTTCCCGACAAGGTCCACGACAGCCCTACGATTGTAAGGCCTGTCCTAGCCTTGTCGTGGTTGGTGGACCCTAGTTCCCGACAAGAGGCTACAACAATGCCACTACAGGCTGTGACATGAAGCCTGTCGGGGGCCTGTCAGGGGCTTTCCGACAAGGTTACGACAAAATCGAACATGTTCGATTTTTCCCACAACTGGACCCTTGTCGTGGAGTGTGGTGGTTTCCTCGATATCACTGTCGTAGTGTGTCAGGACCATGGACGTCTTTTTTATGGGACCCAGCGACGTCTACGACACGCCCCGACAACCTGTCGCAGAGCACCCCTTCTTATGATAAGGCTGCGACAAGGCGCCAATTGGAACTTTCTTGTCGGCACTTGTCGTAGCCTTGTCGTGGTTGGTGGACGCCCGCCTTTAACCCTTTCCTTACTAATGATGCCACCATGGCATTCCCCAGCCACGGGCGAATGATGCCATATGGCATTCCCCAGCCACGGGCGAATGATGCCAAATGGCATCATTTGACATTTTACAATTTTGGCCCATAATTCATGAAATAATCAATATTATAACATCATTTTTACACAAAATATGTATTTAGATATGACCGACATAATTATTGAAAAAAAAAATGAAATGGTTGCCATAGTGACAAAAATCACGTCACGTGACACCATTTTTGAAATTTGGTGCTCGCCCTTACCAACCATACACATGAGCTGGCATCGCCGCCTACACGATGCATCACAAAATTCGTTCGTAAGGATTGGGTTAAGGCACACCGCATTGAGTTGAGGTTGCCGCAGATCAACGTGGTCTCGCCATAGCCTTGCCTGCATGCCACTGTGCCTCCGCCATGCGGCGACTTACGTTGTGAGCCTGACCCTCATCGAGCCGATGGTCGGGATGAATCGGGAACAAATTTCGATGTCTTATAGGCTTAACAGACGAGTTTATGTTGAGAGGTGTTGAAGTACAGTCACATACATCGGTCCAATCAGTGTCACAATTGCGGACCTGTTGACTTCCGGTGGACAGGTTGAGTTAAGGCGATCTAAGGCTAATAAGAGCGTGCTCTTACGGTCTATATACGTTGCCTAAAAAGATTGAAGTGGTCACATTAATTTCCAGCGTGCTGAGAAAAATCTATTCCTTCACTAACTGTGTGCTATTCGCTGTGCTATTGGATAAGGAGCAGGGTGCCAGTGTCTGAGGGTCTTAGAAGCTTGCCCACCTGACCATGATGACCAATCACTGAAGACCGAAATCCTCATTGACCCACTGGTGCTTGATATGTTTTGATCTTAGACTCAGGCAGTTGGTTATTTCCCTGTTACCCTAGGGCACTCAGAAGTCTCCCTAGGCTCGCAAGAACCTTGATTCCCCTTCATACTTTTACAATTGGCAGTTAGAGAAATGGCAAGTTGACTGGGTGCAAGTAGGTTACGGAAAACGATCCAGAGACTGAATATAGCCCAAACCTTGTTATTATTTTTGTATTTTTTTATATAGCAGTGTTTATTGTAATTCCCAACGACATATACATCAAGTAATATCAAGATCATCTTTTACTCTTAGCAGTGTACATAACTAGCATTTAGAAGTCCTTATAAGTCATCTTCTTACATGTTAGACTCTCTGACCATAACACCACTTTTTTTTCTTTATATATATATATATATATATATATATATATATATATATAAATATATATATACGGATGATGTCTAAGATACAATAAAGACCTAGTTGGGTTCCACATTAATATGTTTGAAGGTTTCTAATATATTCAGCATCTTATTTCATAGCATCTAACAGGACAGAGTAGGGTACATAAACATGTGACGGGACATAATCCAAAAACATATACAGCACTCAACAGGGTTTTGAGCCCATAAGTAATTATAACATTACAAAGTTCAGGTTTATAAGACACACAAAAATTGCACACTCATTTATCAATGATGAAAATACCATTTGCTCCTAATTACGGTAGAATGTGGTACCCCCCCCCCCCCTTTTCATGCCCAACAGCTCCACGGCAATGTACTCCATGTAAAAAAGTGCGCTCCACAAAAAGCTTCCTCACTGTCTCCGAGGGCATTCACGAAGCAACACCGTCATACCTCAAAAACAGACACAATACCATCTTGTTACAGTGGTAGAGTGTGAAGGCACTGAATAATGGCTTGCATATGGTGTTTTTTTATCCCTAGCTGAGGTTAGAGAATGATCCTTGGTCATATTTGAGGTTAGTTGTGGTTTGCCACAAAGGGATTCTCAGTTTACACCACAGACGATACTAAGCTTTGTCTTATGATAATGTAGGGTAGTCTGCCATCTCAGCCAACTACAGCTATGTTAGGTTCTGAAGTGGACATTATCTTGATGTACACTCCACCTATGTCTCTCGTGAGCCGAGGTTAAAACCCTTTTCTGGCATACCAAAAAAGCATTATTTTGATAAGATCCATTGATATCTGGACCCGCCACCTGTTGTTTTGTTCAGCATCGGGGGTGGGGGGGGGGGGGTGGGGGGGGGGGGGGCAAGATGGTCGCCTCCATAATAGCTATGTGCCCTTATAGGGAAAATATCAATGCCTGAACATATTGCTCATAATGTGTATGATTTAGCGATGATGTTGCCAAACTTGGTGCTTATCATTACAAGTGACTGCCAGCAAACATTTTTTTGTTGTTGAGTGGTTTTATATGTAAATATATATCTAAAGTGGAACAATGAATGGATTAGTATTTTATTCATGTGAGTCGTGAATATAAACTTTGGGGAGGACGAACATGTATGATATCTTTGTATTTCAGGAGATATAATGAAAAGCAATATATATTATATTGATACATATTTACTGTTAAAACAATAGTGTACAAAATATTGAATGCAACAAAGATTTGTTTTATTATATTGATAAATGCGGCGATCCTCGTGTAACAAATTCGATGAAATCTGAAAAAATGATACTGATTTGCGAGACTTTCTTAATGGAGTAATTCAAAAGGATTGTTTTATATATTTGATTACATGAAAAAGTCCCGTAATCCCTTTTGGTACACCCTCAATGCTTGAGGCTTGAGTCCCCATTCGCCATCCCGTTAGGAGCGCTTAGGAATATTCTCTGAGCAAGTCTATGTGTGGAGGCGCCCCTATTGAATGAAAGGGGAACTTTTTTCCCTACCTTTTTGTATTGGCGCTTTTCCGTCAACGACAGATGTTTATCCTACCCCTAATAAAAAAACGCCATAGGATTAACATGGGATTTGTTTATTTCACGGGTGTGACATAAAGTGTTGTTTATGCCACTACTTTCTGATACTGAAAAAATATGGAAACGGGGTAGGATAAAATCTAGACGCCACTCGTTTGAGTTTGAGCTTATTTATGCCACTCATTTTGTTGGCTCCATAATTTCACAAGTCGAAGACGATTGACATTACGGAGCCAACAAAATGAGTGGCATAAATTAACTCAGACTCAAACTCGTGACGTCTCTTGATATTATCTGCTACTTGTTATGATATGTTATAGGCCGCTTTTAAAACTGACTGATGTAGCACATATCACAGGACAAACCCCTACCACCAAAATCTACCTTCTTATCACATGCTTCACAACATGATTTTATCACCTTTTAAACACTTCTGATATCAAATGGCAATATTGTTATATTATCCACACATATTTGCTCATGCTTCACAATTTTTCAATGTTCCATGATGCTTCAGGCTGAGATAATTTGTTCTGCACAGAAGGCTTTCGCCTCGTGTTTTTGAAATTTCCTAAATGAATTTCAAACAAGCCTCTGAACACTGTTGAGTCACTTGCAGCTGTTTCATTTACCGCTTTCACTAACTGGTTTTACCCCACGTTTTTGTTGCCGCTCTTCAGTGAAGAACTTGGATCCTCCGGGTATGTACACCATCGTGTTGAGTTCGTTATTACTTAGTTTAGATTGGCTTGGGTTGTTGTTCCATAGTTTGCCCATAAGTGCATTTTTGATAAGCATGTGGCTGTTTCAGAGATGTCAGCTTTCCACCTTTCCACGGAAATCCACTTTTTCTAATAAAAAAATTATTTTCTCCTCGTTTAAAACAACGATGATATTAATTGAGCTTCATTCACGCCAATTTAATAGTTGTTTGGAACCCTGAATGACACAGCCCCATGCCATGGCTGACAACGAGATGTTTTCCATCTTTTCTCGGCTTCTTTGAGGCAGCAAAAGACAAAATCAAAATTAAGTCCACCTTTTCCCTGACATCCCTGTGGTTTGAGTATATATTAGGTATGGACCCTGTGTTTAGATAATCGTAGCTCATCCTGTGTAGAATGTTGTCATGTGAGCATGCATCCACATACTATCGTAAAACTGGATGAGGTTTAATCTTGGCTACCGTATTCCACGACTGGAGTTTGGCAAAGTGACTTCATGAGGCGAAGCCGAGTGAAGTCCGGAGCCAAAACTTCAGGAGTGGAATGTGATGGCCAAGATTAAAACGAATCAGGTTTTGATTTTATCCTACCCTATCTCCTCGATTTTGGAATATTACGTGATAACAATGCTGTATGCCACTAGTGGCATATAAAAATCCGTTTGCCAGTCAGCGTGGCATACGGAAACCCAATGTTAAGCCTATGAGATTTTGTATTAGGGGTAGGATAAATATGTATATCATTTTATCTCACCCCTGGTATGTTTGTCCCATAGGCTTAACATTGGGAACTTGTTCTCCATGCCCCACGGTCCATGTCATGTGTGTCATCCATTCTTTTAGTGTGTACAGGGGTGAGATAGTTACAAAATACAACACGTTTTGGTAAAAGTTGTTCTCAGACTCATTTGAATGAACTTTGACCAAAACTTGTTGGTTTCTTCTTAAGCCCTGTATTACTGTTACCTACCACTATCTTGGTGTCCGTGTTTTGTTATTCCCTATAGAATCCGTACCTTCCGTCATATCCATGAAAATCCCCTGTTCTCAGTATATGCAGTTCATTTTCCTCATGTTAAAAAGGATAATAGTTATTGAACCAGTGGTTTGAACCTCCCTAGAACTGACATTCCTGAATCATTAAGCGATAATCAGTGTTTGGCTGCATATTTCTCTCTGTTTTTTGTGGGGTTCTTTTTCGTTTTTATGTGGTTTTTTTGGGGGGCGGTGCAAGCTGGAGGTTTCGGATGAATACACAATATTGACTGGTTTCAGATACAAGCGGCCGTATGCTCCAAGGAGTTGGCGCGTAGTAATATCCGAGCGTATGCGAGGATATTGCGCAGAGTCAACTCCGAGGAGCATACAATCGCTTTTATCTGAAACCAGTCTATATTGTATTTATTATCCACCTTTTCCAGGCAAGTGGCATGTCAATATCAGTTCCTTTTAATTATGCAGTATGTTTTCGTACGCACTATTTTTCCGTATGCGCCGCCCGGAGCATACAACATATCTGTATGCTCCGGGTATGTCCATACAAACTCCCTAAGTGTTTTCTATGGACACTTTGTATTAGGTGGATAATAAAAGCATATATGCTCCGAGGAGCTGATGTGTAGTAATATCAGAGCGCACGCGAGTATATTGCACAGAGGTAACTCCAACGAGTATAAAGCCGCATTTATCTGAAACCAGTCTATATTATCTTTATCATCTGCCTTTTCTTGACAAGTGACGTACCGATATTAGTTCATTATAAGTACACGCTATTTTTTCATACGCACTATTTTCCCGTATGCACCGGCTTTTGCAGCCCGAAGCATACAACATATCCTAATGCTCCAGGTATGTCCATACCTGCTGCCCATGTGTCTTTTTATGGACACTATGTATTAGATGGATAATTAATTATTTACCCTCCTTACCACCATGCATATTTCATTTATTACTGTTGTTTGCTTTGGTACTACCTGTACGCGTACATAACCTTTATGAGGTAATGTCCCAGTTGGGCTGCGTCAGGATTAATGATATAGAAAGTAGATCTAGAAATTCATATGCAAAGAGCTGCAATTGTTGTTTTATATACATCCCCAGAAAACAATGGTTCTCTTTGTAGATTGACAAAAGACTAATAGCAATATAACGTAATCAATTCAAGTATGTTTGTTTTATATCAAAAACATTATGAACCTTGACATGACATGCCCATAGTAAATTATTTTAGAATGAATAGAAAAGATATTAGAGTAAATATTTACAAAACTTGAATACAAACATGAGAAGTACCCATGGGGGCTGCCATATTGAATTTATCTTTTACAAATGTATGTTTGGATAAACCATTGGATGTATTTATTCATTGTATAGTCGTCTGGCCTACAGGTGTATATTCGATGGTTGCTTTTGAAAACCCAAATAAATATGCTTGTCTTTGACTTCCTGGATATCTATGAACAGCATTTTTATTGGCATCCTAAGTCACTGTGCAAATGATTGACTTACAGTCTTATATTTAAGCCCACAATTATGATTGGATGCCTGAATCAACATGGAAATGTTCGACTTAAGGTCACATATCTGAGGGCAGACATATTATTGGATTGCTAAGTCAGTTGTGTAGTTGTCTCCCCCATATAGTCAGGTATTCAAGGCTAAAGTAATCATATGATTCTAAAGTCATTTTGAAGTTTTTTTGGTTGATAGTCACATAACTAAGCCCAGACTTATCATTGGATGTCCAATGCAGTTGTGTAAGAGTCACATATTTAAGTCAGGATTTACCATTGGATATCTGAGTTATTACGCAGTTATCATAGTCACATATCTAAGTCACGAACTACTATTGGATGTTTGAGTCATTATGCAAATGTCATAGCCACATATCTAAGTCAGGACTTACCATTGGGTGTCTGAGTTATTATGCAGTTGTGCTAATCAAATATTTAAGTCAGGAGCTACCATTGGGTGTCTGAGTTATTATGCAGTTGTGCTAGTCAAATATTTAAGTCAGGAGCTACCATTGGTTGTCTGAGTCATTATGCACCTTACAGTCGTATATTTAAGGGCAGAGTCTTGATTTGACACATAAGTCATTGTGCAGTTGTTTGACTTACAGACGCATAATAAAACGGATGGAGTCTTTGGAGGAGTATGATCATGAACCACGACGGTCAGTATACGCAGACCTTTAGATGCAGTATAATCCCTCTTAGATGAAGCTACCTTAGATCATTATGCTTATGGGTACTGGTGGGTATTTTTTTTTTTTTTTTTTTTTTTATTTGTGTCTTTAGACTGCAAAGGCTTCAGCTTTCGCCGGTATGAGTGCCCTCACAGTATAGAGGGTATGGTGTGGATCAGTTTCTTCATTTATTTAAGGCCATCATAATACAAATTTGTTTCTCATCACCAAGCCATGAAGAATATGATGAGGGCTTTTTTTTCTTTTTTCTATTTTTTTGCTAGATCAAAGATGGTTTTTGAAGCGTCATAAAATGGGCTGCAGATATACTTATCTAGGTCCTATCTTGCACTCTCACTTTATACTCCTAATATCTCACTCATTTTACCGTGTGTAATATGAATAGGTTTTATAAGTGTTTTGACAAGTATCATATGCACATACCTTGCATAAGCTTTATCAACGTTCATCTAATAAAAGTAGAAAAAAAACTTCTAAAAACGTTTTTGCTGATGCGCGCGGTGATGAGAAAGAATTTGTTTTGAGTGGCCTAAGTTATATGTCCCGTGGAATATTTAGAATTACTTCTGGTGATTCTCGAAAGCGAACAAACAGCAGGAGAATTGTTTTCAGAAAGTTTAATCTTATTGTTTATTGTCTAAGAATCCTAAGTTGCGAAGACTTGCTGAATAAGTCCCTTTAGAAGTATACATTTTAGTTAGATAGTAGAAAGTTCGCTTATTCAGGTGAGACTTGTGCGGATGTCTTGTTTGTACGATGTAGTATTGCTTACAAATACAAGTGAAACGGGAGACACCAAATCTCCTTTTTTAATAGATTTCAAATTGTGACGTTGCTGAACATGTCTCTCAAACGAAACAAAAGTGTTGTCTCCCCAAAAATTCTTTATCTGTCATTTTTACAGCGATGATTGGAAATCATCGCTGTCATTGCAAGAGGAATAGTTCAAAATCGTCACGACATGTTATAAACAGGACTTTCTAGAGGAACTGTTGCCTTTCATGAATACTCCAAGGAGACCTCTTATTTAACCTTTGATAATGTTAACGTTTGATAATGTTCAAGCTCTTTCGCTAAGACAGTTGTAACCGACGGATGGTTGTCCAGAAGTGTTGAAAAAAAGTTGACCCACATCGTCAGTGGGTCTCATTGGCATAGAGGAAAGGGTCTTCATGTTCAAGCCTAGATTATTCAAGAGACACCAGGGGGCCGTTTAAGAATCTAGGCAAGTACAGAATAACCTTTGCTGTACCTCGTATAAGGGTTATCGTTTAGTAATATTTAAGTTCATTCGCAAAAACGAACATAGCCGTCCATAAGGTCGTCCATAAGAGTTGAGAATAAAGTTGACCCACATCGTCCCTGGGTCACTATGGTATACAGAACAGGGTCTCCTTTTACGAGCCTAGATTATTCAACAGGCCCCAGGGTCGCAGGGAACGGTTCTGGGGCCCGTTTAATTATCTAGCATCGTACATGAAGACCCTTTTCTGTACCACCAGCAAGGATTATCGTTGAATAATATTTAAGTCTATTCGTTAAGACAGTCTTAGCCAACAATAAGGTCGTCCAAAAGTGTTGAATAAAGTTGATCCACATCATCCCTGTGTCTCTCTGCACAGGGAAAAGAGCCTACATGTACCATCCTAGATTATAAAACGGGCCCCTGGATGGACTACTCTCGTGAATATCTGCAGACTGAGGCAGGACAGAGAAATAGGCCAACTTATTATCAATAAGAAGCACTGAAAGCCACAATACCATGTGCTCCTGGTGTTTTAACCCAACAATTATCTCTCCATACTGGAACTTACGTTTGAATCCCATGAAAACTAATGTAGTGAGCTACAAGCAGCTGATAGAGTGGAGGGAGATTGGCCGCCACCTCTGTCTCCACTCTACGCCGAACAAGAGGTTCGTGTGGTTCAGTCCAGGTGTTGTCCATGAATTCTCACTCTGGGACCAAGCAATTTTGTTCTACCTGGGCTCTAAGAGCCGAAATATTCATAGCTCACAAAATTGATAATAAGGTCTACCTTTATGCTAATTTTATTCAAAATATACACAAAAGGAAATAAGAACAAAGAAAAATGGCTCCCAAGAGTAGAAAATGGAACACTCATCAAACATAGGTCCAAGTCATACAAAAGATCTGCAGGAAGAGTGAAAGACACTTACAGGTAGTTTTTCAAGGTGTCCACGGATTTAACAATACCAGAGCTTACGTAACGTAGCTCTGTTGGCCAGTGTACAGTGTCGGTACCAAGCGCTAAGCATCATAGATTGGCAACCAACCCCTGTCTCCGACTTAAGGGTTGGTCTGGTCCGATCGCTTTCTGGTCAAAGAGCTCGAGCCAAATATCTCGAAGCAGGATAGACTTTTGAGACATAGTGGAATATAAACTAAGAATACTTACTACAAAGCATTATCAACTTAGCTAATTGATAAAATCTAATTTCATGATCTCTTTATATCAAAATACACCAAAATGAAAATGATAATATAGGCCAGGGGCTTCGAGAATACTACAATCTCCAACCACGACAATAACATGTTGGGAAAGAGACTACCACGACAAAAGATCTGCTGGCAGAATGATTCGCTCTTCCAGCAGAGGAAGATCAGCTAGGCGAGTGCAAGTCGAGGATGTTCAATTCCGATTCCACCAGAGCTCACGTCAGTCTGCTCTGGTGACCAGAGTATAAGCATCTAGTCTTCTAGTTGGGCAACCAATTCCTTCTACGATATAGGGGTTGGTCAGGTTAAATCGCACACGGGATCACTCGGGGTGCGCCTCAAACCAAATACATTTTGCTCTATGCAGACTCTAAAAGCAGAAATACTTTATAGGTAAAATTCACAGCTTAGCAAATTGATAATGAAATCTAGCTACATGGTGGTTCTATTCTAGAAATACACACACAAGGAAATGATAAAATGGTAAATTGGCTTCGAGGTTATGACTGAATACACTCTGCAAGCAATACAAAAAGTCTGCTACTGGGTCAAGGCAGCCGCTTATTTAACCCGACCTGAGCTAACTTTGTGTAGCTCTGGTTGCCAGTGTAGTAGTCTTCCTCTACATGCGTTTAGCTCCTCTGTCTGCCACCAGGGAACATAGGCAAGTTCTCTTTTGGCTTGTTAGTTCCCGCATCTGGCACTAGGTGACGGCTTTGTCGTCTACTACACATTACGTGGATTTCGGCAAGAGCTTTGCCATTTTCCCACAAGGGGGAACCCATCAACCTGCAGTCACTCTGAGTATTCCTCTTACATGTTCCCCATAGAAATATCTGAAAGGTTTTACAACTTTTGTGGCAAATAGTTTTCAAATCTTTTGTTTTCAAGAAATTGTGCAACGATCCGTTATTGACATCGGTGAAGGGGTCAGGAGGTCGTTGTATCCGAGTTAACAACCAAGTTAATTCAGTTTGATTTTATAGTCTGGTTAATCGATTGATACCAGTACAGATACTTTGTCTGAGTCGACTCCCTACTCAAGTCTCTTTTCCATTTGTTCATGTCGATATTATTACATGGATCCCAGAGTTCAGGGAAATCCCTCACATCAGGGAATTTTATAAAACACATAGAAATTGCCTTTAATTGAACCAGTGTATGTCAACCCCATATGATATTATGTCTAGAACCCCGCATATGAGACTTTCCTGTATATGTGTGCATTATTACACCCATGATCTTCAGAGTTTCCCAACCTGCCTATAGATGAAGCAGATGAGAATCCCAGAAATCCCTAAAACCTTTGGGTAGTTTGCATATGTAACACCAGGAACCAGCTTCATACTACACTCTCCTATACAGATATCTGGTATAACATCAACAGAGCATAACAGAAGGGGTTCTGGTTGGTGAGCACACTGTAGTCCCAGTCCTACTCACTAGTTTTTGAGTTTCCAGTCTATTCCTGATATAATACTATACCTGGTTATCAATCTTTAACATTAGTCTCATTGAACAAGCCTTAGATACCATATATAGTCTGTTTTGGTGGGCTTCTTTTCTTTTTCCTTTTCTTCTCTGTTCGTGCAAGTTTGTTTTTCATATTTCAAACCAAATTTGTTATTGGGTCCAATGGAGTTAATGGGGTAAACAGACTACTCTCACTGTCTTTACAGTTTACACAGCTTAACGGTTTCTAAAGCTATTTATGTCACTCATTGGAGCTGCTATTTGGTTGTTCAAACTATGACTAAAATAATGATCCAGGCTTATTGATGACTAACTATGAACACAATGATCATCATGCATGATCACAGTTAACCCCAGCTGCCCCATGCATACTATCCTTCTCCATACAGATTCTCGGCTAGCCTACACGTCCAAGGCTCTGTAGGGAGAGTGACAGGTCTCCTGCTGTAACGCCATCATGACCTCATAGCATTCCAATAGGATATGCAAATTAGAGTAAAGTGAACCAAAATAAGTCTAATTGTTCATATTGGACGCTAAACTAAACAAACAAACAAAACAAACAATCATGACCTCATGACCTGCATTTGTCTGAGGTAATCCCTAATGCTCGTTTCACACTAAGCAACATGGCCATATCACCTTGTTTCTTTTCATTGACCCTTCACATTTTTAATTTGCCATGAGTGGGGAGTTGGCTAAGGCACTAGACTTGTAACCCCGAGGGTGTAGGACTTTGGGTTGAGTCTCACTGCAGCCACTCATCTCCATCACCCTCAGGAGTGGTAGATTTACTGCTATATCAAAGGCCAATCATTCTCATACCATGTCTAAGTGGTGTGGGAACTACAAGAACTCTCACCTCGATAGATATGTAGGGGTGAGATTCGGTCAAACCCAATGTAAATCTAATAGAACATTTTGGACGTTAAACTACCCAAACAACAACAACGATTTCAGAAGTGTGTGGAAATATTTTGGGGGAGGATGTAGGGTATAGGTGTTAAGAGAGGAGGGTGTGGGGCAATTTTTAGGGGGAGGGAGTAGGGTATGGTTGTTAGGAGAGGGGTGTGTGGGGATATTATGGGGGGAGGGAGTAGGGTATAGGTGTTAGGAGAGGAGTGGGGGGGGGGGGGGGTATTGATGAAGGACAAGGGAGTAGGGTATAGGTGTTAGGGGAGGGGTGTGTGGGTTATTGTTAAGGGAGAGAGTAGGGTATAGTTGTTACTGGTGGAGTTTGGGCTAAAAATGGAATTAAGTGGAATGAGAACTACAAAGCTGAGGTCACAGCCTTGCTTGTGTAATCCACCCCTAGAACAATAACTCATTGGTGACTGACCTCTATTTGACCAGCTCAAGCGCTCATTGAGGTAGGAGGTGGCGACACTTGACGACACGTTACGGCACTACGTCAACACGGACGCGCTTGTTGCTGGTGGGAGGGGGTCGGGGTGGGAGGGGGGCGTGGTGTTGGTGTAACTGACAGCTGATGAGCTTCTCACGCCGTCGAAACCCCGCCCCCATCTCTATGTGACCCACTCACCATCCTCTGACCTGCTCAATGACGGGCTGTTCGGAAACTGCCAGCAGGGGCACGTTGAATAAACTAGGATCGTACATGAAAACCATTTTCCGTAAACTAAGGAGACAGTTTGAAGGGAAGGCAGGGTGAAGAAAACCAGCCATCCTTTGTAAGACTGACACCCACGCCCCTTTATTAACCTTATGAAGGACTTGGATTATTTTGTATGGGAGATGTTGATTCAATTTATGGCCAATAAAGACATTTTCTAGAAAAAAGTGGATAAACTTTATTCAGTAATTATGGACGACCATATGGACTGCTAAGACTGTCTTTGCAAACAAACCTAAATATTTTAAACGATAAACATTGTACAAGTTACAGAAAAGAGTCCTCATGTACGAGCCTAGATTATTCAACGGGCCCCTGCCCTCGCGTATTCAGAGATCACAGTTTTCCCATTTTCCATGGAGATCCTCGTACTCATTTCCAGTTTATTATTTGTCTTGTGTAAAACAAAAATTGTATGACTTGAGCCTCATTCACGCCTATAAAACAGTGGTTTGAACCTCAATCCGATTCCATAGCAAGGCTGATATGTATCTCTGTGGCAGTAAATACGACATCAGAAATGTTTCTACTTTATTTTCTCTTTTTCCCAACTGACAGTATAGGTTTTATATAGAGATGGCATCTTTCCACGTAAATCCACTTTCTTTAAAATTCCAGTTTTATGTAATGGACCTTTATTCAAGACAAGAAAACTGGTTTTAACCCTGCTACATACCCTCATTGCCATGCCGTGGCTGACACCTATGTATTTTCCACATTTCTCGCTGAGGCAGCAAATCCCACATGAAAAATCCTTTTCCACATTTCTATTCTGACCCAACTGACATCCCTGTATCTAAGATGATTATAGCTTCTTTCAGCAAATAGAAGGGCATATTGTATATTAAACATCATAATCTTATATAAAAAGATAATTTATTATATTAGAAAATATGTCAATAGTTCCCTCAAAGACATTGCGATGTGAAATCCATACATATTGTATATCACACCCTTTCAAAACAGGTTTGGAAAACAGAATTCTAAATTTTTAACAATTTGCATTTTATGAGATTTAAGATGCACACCGACGCCCTTTACGATGCGCTCTACGATGCACAATTGCATAGAATTGAATAGGCGTTGGGATGCACCGGTAGGTCTGAATGGCTTGGTCCCATCTAATTTTGTCATATTTCTCATGTTGTAGGTTACAGTTGATCGTAGCCTGCCCTCTAATCTTGTTTCTAATCCCACATTAGTGCATTGTAGAGCTATGATATGGGCAGCTTTTCCGTTTTCATATTTTGGATTTTACAAAATGTTTGTATAGCTCTTTTATGCTAAAGGTAAATCTCACATATAAATGTATAAAAATATTTAAAATAACGTCACTAGTGAACACGATACCTCTGTAACTCAACAAGTATTTGAGTCTTTGTGAAAGGTTGGCTGATGCTGTACCTTTGGTCAATTTACTCCATATACAAAAATATTGACATAAGTCCAGAGCAGGGTCTAGAATATTAGAAACTTTAAAGTGGAGATATACAGCAGACCTCAGTATTAAACCCTATCGCAGATACGAGAGGGCGCCACTGACTCTCATTTCCTAGATTTAGACGTGCCTCAATTTAGATGCCTGTCCTTTGTTTTCCCCTTGTTTTTATGGTGTAATAAAGTCTAATTGTGGCAGGTTGGCTTCAGATGATTTAAAATAATGTGGTTCAGAGGCCTAGATGTTCCCTTTAAGATGGCTGCAGTCCAAATCTGAAGAGATGTATATAGATGTCCCCTTTAAGACCTCCGCAGTCCAAGGTAGACCAGATGCATAGATTGTCCCTTTAAGATAGCTACAGTTCAAGTCTGAGAAGATGCATAGATGTTCCCTTTAAGATGGCTGCAGTCCAAGTCTGAACAGATGCATAGATGCCCCCTTTAAGACACTCACAGTCCAAGTCTTGGGCTGCAAGCCAAGATGGCTGTGATCTCAGACTGAACAAATACAGAAATCTGTGCTCCGAGTGAAGCAGAAGGAAAAATACCACCTGGAGGTGTAAGGTGGTGACAGTGATATTTGAACTGCACCCATTGCGCTTAGCCTCAGTCCCCAGACAGACATGTACATTGTGTTTTACTTATTGTCTCGTCAAACAGAGAGTAAAGAAGTGAGGGCCAAGCCTTTTTCTGGACGAGTCATAGGTCCACCCTTTTCTCTCTGCAGTGAGGAATGATAGGTAAATTTGATCTACGTTTAATATCAGAGTGCCATAGAGAAATGGCTATAGTTCTCCCAGATATAGGTCATACATGCCTGAAGCCTGTTCACAACTCAAAGAGTACTGCATTATGTAAGGTCTGTTAGTTCCATATTCCAGGTCATGGTGTGTTTGAGTGGGCATATCTTATTGTGGTGTATTTGGATGGCTCTGCATTATGGTATATTTTAGCCCTTTGGCTACGCTCATGCCAGGAGGCATGCCCGGGCATAATTGAGGTATGATTCCCTTGCAAAATTACATAATTGCTTTTCTTTGATGAAATAATGCGAATATTGTTTTTTTGCTTAAAAGGGAGATTTCATTTGAGCATATATGATGTTATTTCGTTTTTACACCAAGATTGTTCCGCAAAGCATTGTCTTTCCTTATTGATGTTTTCCCAAACCATCTAAAAGTATGTGCATGTAATTGTAACTATTATGAATATTATGTAAACTTACAAATTACGTTGAATTATCACGGAGTTGTTACCAGATCATCATGGCTACAAGATAAAATAATGCATTCTGTGAGCAACAAATCCAAGGTTTCGTCTTAATAGGACTCATCAGGTTTATATTGTTGGCTTCAAAGACTTCTTTTTTTTGGGTTAATTATTTATTTTACATTGGGACATTCATCATCGGTTAGCTGGTATGAGCGAACATTCCTAGTTTTGGACTAGTTTTAGAAGATGTGTGTAGCTTAAAGGGTGTATGGCGGAGTTTCATGTGCATAGCATAGTGTCTACTCTGATATATACCTATTAAAGATATGGATGTGTTTCAGTAGTTTGTTTGAGTGTTTAAGCAGGTGAATTATTGATACATGAAGCAGCTGTGCACTGCTGTGAATAATTTACGAGGGACAGGTCATTCAAGATAGATTATTATTGAAATCCTATGTGGTGACCCATATACAAACAAGTGTGTTACTTTGTTGATGTTATACGAGCACCTGGAGGAACTAGCGTAATTCTCCGAATGTGCCCGGTGAGTCCTTTCTGTGTGTCATGCGTGATATGACTGTGACCAGCAGGAGGGTTTATGGTGGGTGGGGGTGGGGGGGGGGGGGGGGTAGCGCTGAGTGTTTGTCTTGAGTTGGGTGAGTTTCTCTCTCTCTGTGGGTGATGGGTGGTGCGGGGGGCAGCCAGTCATGCACCTCTATGTCCAGGTATGTGTATGGATCTCCCTATAGATGGCTGTAGCAGAGTGCCGACAGAACCAGAGGACGTAGAGGCAGACAGGCAGGCGATACCTTTCCGGCCCCACAGATTACCCAGCACCAGGGACGAATAATGCGGGCAGTTAATACCCCATGTGTTAAGCCGGAGCTTAACTAAAACCACACTGAAGTGGGAGTGGGAGGGTGAGGGTGCTACCGCTCAGCGATTGGCTACCTACCCTGACTTGAAAACCAGCGGGGTGGAAACCGGAACCTGCTCCTACCCTGACTTTAAAACCAGCGGGGTGGAAACCGGAACTTGCTACTACCCTGACTTTAAAACAAGCAGGGTGGAAACCGGAACCTGCTCCACTCGCCCTACCCTGACTGTTAATCCAGCGGGGTGGAAACCGGAACCTGCTCCTACCCTGACTTTAAAACCAGCGGGGTGGAAACCGGAACCTGCTCCTACCCTGACTTTAAAACCAGCGGGGTGGAAACCGGAACCTGCTCCTACCCTGACTTTAAAACCAGCGGGGGTGGAAACTGGAACCTGCTCCTACCCTGACTTTGAATCAGCGGGACGGAAACCGGAACCTGCTCCACTCACCCTACCCTGACTTTAAACCAGCGGGGTGGAAACCGGAACCTGCTCCACTCACCCTACCCTGACTTTAAAACCAGCAGGGTGGAAACCGGAACCTGGTCCACTCGCCCTACCCTGACTTTAAAACCAGCGGAGTTGAAACCGGAACCTGCTCCACTCGCCCTACCCTGACTTTTAAACCAGCGGGGTGGAAACCGGAACCTGCTCTATTCACCCTACCTGGACACTGGTCCACTGCGCGCGGTGTGCGAGGTGGTGGTTGTAGTAGTGATCACCGCGCACCAGGCAGGTGTCATGGACGATAACTTCTACTACCTGTTTAACAGGAGGTGCGTGGTGAACGGCCGACAAGACCGAGCCACCTGCTGGGACCTCGCCGAACCCGACAGGTAGGAGCAATACTGGGGCGAGTTTAATAGCCGAGGATCGTACATGAAACCGCTATACCGCTAGATTGGCCGCCACCTCTGTCTCCACTCTGTTGTGAGTAAGAGGTATCTTTGGTGTGTGCCTCAAAACAATTAGTTCTATTCGATATAGGTTCTGAAAAAGAAATACTTAATAGGAAATATTCATAGCTTAAATTAATAATGAAACCTAGCTTTATGTTCATGAGACCGTGGGCCTAACCTAGTTCACCACTGAGCAGATATCCCAAATTGGAGCGGGAATACCATGGAATACGATACAGTCAATGCTATTACGTTCATACAATCAGTCATCCAATGCTAAAGAATACATTGCCAGGGGGTCGTTTGGCAGCAGGCATTGCGTACCCAATGAGGTTAGGTGCGACACCGGCCTGTGGGAAAAGGTCGATATGTAGGTTTGATGATACTCAAAACATCAGCCATCAACATCAATGAACTACGCAGAAAACCACAAGTTTATTTCCATTCCGTTCAGGGGGATTTTAAGCATGTAGAACTAAAAAGATTGTAGGGTCTCCGTTGTTAAAGCATAATCCCTGCAGTTACCCCAGGAGGATTAACAAACTAAAACTCTTAAACCTGCATGGTTATCTCAAACTGGGATTAAGGTTTATCTAAGTAGGTCACGAGACTCCGACATATACACTTTCCTTCCCAAATATCTGCTCGAGTTTGTCATACCTGGGGTTTAAATGCAAAGAGTATTGATGTGTCAGAGGAAAACAAAACAACCACAAAAAAACATAGCGGGACAATATTTCATGAGGTTCATGGAAATTTCTTGGAAATGTTTCAGTCTCTTTGTCTGCTCTGACAATCCTTGATAATTTGGGGAGATCTGGCGAATATACTACGCCAGGCCTCCTTAGTAATCTTACAATACTATACATGTACTTTATCACTATGAATGAATGCTTTAAACCCAAAAGAACCAAAACACAACCATATTTGATGAATTTGGCTTTATTGGTATTTCCAATGCCAACGTTTCGGCGTTTAGGCTTTCATCAAGGTTCATACTGAAGAAGTAGGGGTTTTTTTTTGCAGCAAGCTGAAAGTCTATGTGACCACTCTAACCTTTAAGGGGCTGTCCCACCAGCACACAAGACATAGCGAGATTTGCCACGATTTGGTTGACTTGCTAAGTATCGTTAGGTATCGATGAATCCCGTGCACTTTTGCCGCGGGGGTCACTCCGGTGGAAGAGCCCCCTATGTGCGATAATATGGGGCTCTATGCACAGGGGTAATAATTCAAGCAGATCGTGAAAGATTTAGTACGATGCATCAAGGTACTGCGAGATAGCCCGACCCTAGCATGCAAAAAAGCGTCCTGGTGGAATCCGTATTTACGGCAGAGGATATGAGTGTGTGGCCATGCAAAAAGAAAAACCTTTTAAGGGTACGCTGAGGCCACTTCCTATACCTGTACATGGAAATATATATAAACAATCAAGTTGAAGTAAAGTCCACAAAAAAAGAGACGAGTTGATTTTAAATTCGGTGGTTTTATTAGTACATGAAAATAGGAGGGAAGGGGAAAATGTGATTGGTTGGTTGCAACGTTTCGTCCTAATTCATAGGACTTCTTCAGGCAGTATCGTTTACAGGAAATTGCTCAACAATTTTTTTGATACACATTTGATGGGAGGAGGAGGACTCTGATTTACCTGCACCTGCTCTTATCCCTAATCAAGCTAAGCCGATATCTATGAAGCTCTAAGAGGTCTTTCCCTGTGTGGCAGGTAGCCCTGGAGGTAATCGACCCATTAGTATTGACCCTACCCCCTTACCCGTCCCCCTACCGACACCTCTCTGTTTGGGGTCTGCTCTGATGTGTGGCACTATGTCTGTCATAGATGTCACAAAATGCCCGTTACAAAGTATGAATTGCCTGTCTATACACTATCCAGTGTCTTGCTGGCAGGCTGTTTTAAACACCAAATCTTGGTAAATAATATATTGCCTATCTATACATTATTCGGCCACTAGTTGGCAGACATTCCAATGTGCAATTGAATTTTATTCAATCAATTTGAAGAATTGGTGTAATTCAGAAATTTAAGAAGATTGAATTTGTTCAAACTAGAAAAAAATGTTTAAAATAGCAGTAAATGTTTCATCTTCGCCTGGTCATTGATCTCATATATTCGATCACCATGAAAACCAACGTAAGTCTAATAGAACGTATTGGACGTTAGAGTACCCAAACAAACAAACAAACAAACAAACACAGAGGCTCACAAATACGCCCCTCCGCCTAAAGGCATCGGGGCGAGTATTTAAACGTGGCGGGAGTTCATACATATTACCATATACAGTGCCCAGTCTGTTTTCCTAATATATTCACTATTTCTGTATTACAGTGAACTGGTCATACGTTAGGATATATATGCACTATTACTATCTCACTCTCTTCATAGGTCAAAAATACATGTTAAAATGTCCACATAGTTGACGACGTTTTCTTTTTTCATACATTTATTTATGACACTATCTTTCATCCTCAATGGATGTTTTCAAAGTTATATTAGTTCAACTACATGTACAGACACAATACATTTATTTTGCTGATACATTATTGCATACGTAATATCCTTGCTAATTGCTCGGATATTACTCTGCGTCAACTACTTGGAGATTACGTCAACTACTTGGAGATTACGGCCACTGGTAAACAGAACCGGTCATTATTGTGTATGTAAACCCAGCTTTATGGTGAAACCTGACTCGTGGTGTTGTAGACTTGAGGCACCACCTCTCATTCATGCCCCACTGGGTTACCTGAATCTCCCAGAGAATCCAAACAATACACACACCTATACCTCCGTCCTGGGTCACGGCACACCAGATCAGGTGGCCTGGGAAGTGTGCCCAGAACGAAGAGCTGGCGATCAGATCATCTCAGGTTCTGTATGGAATGGAGGGCTATACCTGAGGATATTCTTACGTCTTCTCTAGGCCCCAGGTAGGTGAAGTATTCACCCCTCATCTCCATTGGGGTTGGGGAGTTAGCTCATTGGTTAAGGCACTAGACTTGTAATCCCAAGGTTGTAGGACTTTGTAGGTTGAGTCCCACTGCAGCCACTCTTCTCCTTCATTCCCAGCAGTGGTAGATTTGGTGCTATATCAAAGGCCAATTGTTCTCATAAAATGTCTGGTAAGATCCTGTAATGATTAACTGGATGTTAAATCAAACCAACCAACCAAATCATCTCTATTGAGGGGTGAACAGCTGTTCTATATCAATAGGAAATGTGCTGTGCAGATAGGGATCCATCGAGAAAGACTGATCGCTAAACTTGTGAAGCAGGGAAGCGCCACCGGAAAAGTACCTATAAATATACAATTATAAAGTAACACGCAGCTGTTTTAAATGTATGCAAAGACTTTATAGAGGAAACCCATGAAAGTTTAGGGTCTGAGCCCGTATCCCATCGAGTTTGAATCACATAGTAATTCACAAGGCGAAGCCGCGTGAATTACTATGTGATTCAAATGAGATGGGATCGAGCTCTGACCCTAAACTTGAATGGGTTTCTGAATTTATCTCACCCTTAATATTGACTAATGGGCTAACATTTGTGACATTATCCCCCATTGGATATTTTTCCTAAATATCTAATGGGCGTTGGATACGAGTTCCCGGTGTTAAGTCTATGGAGAAAAAATATCTGGGGTGAGATAAAGAAGGAAACTCACCAGATAAGAATAATTTGGTCCGTCCTTTGGGACTAACATGGTTGGGTATACTGGATAGGTTCCAGGTTGTGGTGGGTAGGCCAGCCATTTTCATTTGTTATATATCATCTCATATTTCATAGAATAATTCTTGAACAGTTTGGGGAAGTAAGGTAGAAAAGGCTGTAAGTATTTGTTTATAGAATTGGATTCTAAAGAAGAAACCAACAAGTTTTCGTCAAAGTCGTCGTTCTCCACGAGTTTGATGCAGAGTGATATGAACGAGGTGACAGCCGAGTGAATATCATATAGTGTTCAAATGAGTTGCAGAATGACTCCTTTGACCAAAACGAGTTGCATTCTGTATTTATCTCACCCCTGTACACACAGAGAAATGGACGACACACAGGATATAGACTTGAAGGGGCATGGAGAACGAGTTCCCAATGTTAAGCCTGTGGACATTTATTTCAGGGTGAGATAAGGAGGCATTCGTCTGGTGTCGGATAATAGTACATAACTAAGACGAACTGATATCGACATGCCACTTGTCCAGAAAAGGTGGACAATAAGGACAATATAGACAGGTTTTAGATACTCCTTGACTCATATGAATACGCTCGGATATTACTGCACGTCGACTCCTGGGAGCATACGGCAAATGATAGACAGCGATTCGCAGCGTCCACAGTTTTAGGCACGGCGTCCACCTACTACGATATGGCACCGATATGGTCTACGATGCACCTCCCGATAAAAAATGAAAATCGCGTCGGAAGGTCCCCTAATATCGGGACAGTTGACCACGTTTCTGCGATTAGACACCGATAAAAACCCCATACAATGTATGGTGGATTGGCATGTCTAGACATATGTCTACGATTTTGCACCTTCCCGATATGTCTCCGATATTTGGTTTTTGTATCGGTGCCATATCGGTAGGTCTAAATTTCTATCGTAGTAGGTGGACACCGGGCCTTAGCATACACTTTGTTAGCATGGTCACTTGACCGCCCAGATTTCAGGTATAATCATGTCGAGTTCAGTCAACATATGTCACGCCCATTTCTAAGCATATTTTATGTTTACTTCTGTGGAGTTCTTATTAACTTTCTACATATGAAAAAAACGATACTGGTATGTTGTGACTTTTTTCCAATGTGTATAATATATCCGCGTGCATCCACTTTCTGTAGGCACTGACCTACTGTCATACTATTATAGGGAGACATGGTTAGTGTGCCTGAATGGAATCTGTTCAGAGATGTTGGTCGGAAATGTTCAAAGAACGAGGTGTATATATATATCCGATCAAAATATCGAGGAACAGATGGAATTCAGGTACACCCTCTATGTCTCCCTATTATCATATGAATAGAAATCATTAAAAACGCCGTTTTACAATTTTACAACCTAGTTTTTCGAGAATGGAAGTGATCACATGGCACGGGGGGGATGTATGAATATTTTTTCCTCACACAGTGATGAATGGAATCTGTACTCCTGGTCAGTAAAAATGAGACATTCTGCCGGAGGTATATAATAATATTATATTTCACATATTGTTAACAGTCTAAAGACGAGCAGAGGATCAATTCAGTTATACATTTCATAGGAAGCCCAGGGACCATCTGTGAATTATGTACACAGTGAGTGTGGGGGTGTCGAAAATCCCTAAAATTTCAGATAGAGGGGAGGTGGGAGTGAGGTCAAATTTCGCAGAAGTTTTACATACATGCTACGAAACGGCCCCTGGGTGATACCCTGTGCCATTATGTATTTGATAATTTATTTTCTCAGAAAACCACACCCTGCTAAATGCCTTAATTAACATCCTTTCTCCCCTAATCTTATAATTGGGAAGTCCTCTCTTTATCGCTCAATTTGTACTTCAATAATCAGGTGACTTTAGGCTGTTGTTTATATGTGAACTTAGCAAGCTCTGCCCAGTCAGGCCAATGTATGTATTTTAACTTATGCTTACTAAGCTCTGCCCAGTCAGACCATTGAATATATGTGAACTTACCAAGTTGTGCCCAGTCAGGCCAATGTTGTTTTTTTTTAAATCATTTCTTTATTGACAGAAGGGTAGTACAGAATAGTTATTATACATGCATATGGTTCAAGTTTGAGCCAGTGTCAATAAAGGGGCCGTTGGCATCAGCTGGTATTTGGGTCAGCTGGTTTTAATTGCCAGGCCTGTCTTGGTTTTGTAAAACATAACAAGTGTCACTAATATTAACTACACATCAGTTTAACTATAAGCGGACAATAAAAGGATACAGATATTACCAATTCCATTCCATCAAGAATACCAGTACCATGGAATATGCATGGTCTCATACTTAAAGACTTAACTAGGTTTCTTCTCAGTAATCCACCAAAGGAGCATGAGGAAAAGTGTATTACCCCTAGAGAGCTGTTCAGATCCAAGTTTTAAAGACAGCAAAACTGTAGTGTTAACTACTACCCTTTATACATGTGGTATTTTTTCTTTCATGTTTTGGTAAGCTTTTTAAAGTATTTATACGTTGGGGTATTACGTGTAAGAGCATTTAGCCCATTCCATTTTACCGTGCCATAATACGCTACTGATCTTTTGTATGCCATATAATTTGGTCTTTTCAACACAATCACTGGGGCCTCATATTTGCGAGTCGGTAAAGCTCTCTGGTCCAAATATTTAGGGTCCTGCGCCCTGTGGTACATAAAGTTTAGAAGGTGATAATCTCTTCTATGCTTGAGGAGAGGAAGATTTGCTCTTGAGTGGAGTACATTGATTGGGGTACGTCTATGAGCTTTAATACACTTTCTGGTACATTTGTTCTGAAAAATTTGTAGTTTGTCCAGTTGACCCCCATCGATATTCATAAACAAAACATCTCCATAGTCAAGATAAGGTACAATACATGTTTTGTACACTCTCAGCGAAGCTTCAACAGTGAGGTAAGGTCTCATCTTAGTGAGTTTGTAGAGTTTGTGTGATACATTTTTATAAAGTTTGTTCAAGTGACATTTATAGTCCAAGTTACAATCAAGTGTAATGCCGAGATAACTATAGTTGCTAACAAATTGTAGATCTATACCATCAATCGAATACAGAATAAGTGGTTCTGCTTTATAGACCCTTGTATTACAAAATTTCATGGTCTTCGTCTTTGACTTGTTTATAGTGAGCTTATTTTGCTTGCACCAGAGACCAACCTTATCTAGCTCTGTCTGTAGGGTAGCATGAACATGTCTAGAAGATTTCCCAGATAGATAAAGAACCGTGTCATCTGCATATAAACCCGTCTTTGCTTTTGTAATCACTTTTGTCATATCATTTATATAGAGTAGAAACAATAGAGGGCCCAAAATCGAACCTTGGGGAACACCACAGACAACCTTCTTTGGCTGGGAGAGAAATGTGTTAGCCCACATAGTTTGGTACCTATTACTCAAATAACTTTTAAACCATTCAAAGTGTCTCGTTCGGACACCAAAATGAGACAGTTTCTGTAAAAGAATGTCATGATTTACCGTATCGAAAGCCTTTTTCAAGTCCAGGAAAATGACCTCAGTGATTTTCCCAACATTTCTCTCTGTCAATATGTCATCAGTTAATAAGGCTATTGCTTGGGTACTAGACTTTCCCCTTCTAAAACCATATTGAGTATCTGTCAGTATTTCATTTTCATCAAGGAACTGGGAGATTTTATTATGTACAATTCTTTCTATCGATTTAGCAAGGAAGGGGAGTAGTGAGATAGGTCTATAGTTAGAAGTTTGATACGAGTCACCCCCCTTAAAAATAGGTATAATCGTTGATCTCTTCCATATTTCGGGCATGTCATTATTTATAAATGCACAATTGAACAACTCAACAAATCTGCCCGGTATCGACAGCATAGCATCTCTATACACTCTCGATGAAATACCATCAATCTGTGAACTCTTATTTATATTTATATCTTTTGCTATGCGCACAACCTCATCAATTGAAGTGGTAAAATCAGGCATTGATTCATATTTTCTCTCATCATAATTTTTCCAAGGATCGTATAATTTTTCAGATAATTTAGGACCTACATCTGTGAAATAATCATTAATTTGCTCTGAAACTTGATCCTTGTCGACTATATTCCCAGCCTCATTTTTTAGGATTATATCGGGTGATAGCAACGGTGCAGTTACTCCTGGGAGTATGTCATTTATAGTTCTCCAGAATTTTTTATGGTCATTTGTATGCCTGTCCAGGTGTTGGATAATATATGATTGCCTTGCTTTTTTAAGTAATTTATTCACTTCATTTCTAGCAACTCTAGCTGCTGCCCAGTCATGAGTTAGACCAGTTCGTTTTGCCTTCTGAAGGAGCTTGTTTTTATCCCTTATTATTTCTAGTTCATGTAGGTTAACCCATGGTTGTTTTTTATGCTTTACCGTAAATTTCCTTTTTTTGCAGTATACATCCAGGTACGAGTTAATGTATGCTTGAATATGATTCCATTTTGAGGTAACATTATTTTCATTTTCAAAAGTGCTCCAGTCACACTTCACAAGAAGATTTGCTAGTGAGGTTTGGGAGTAACGTATATAAGATCTACCTATTATCACTTCTTTTTCACACTTCTGTTTTACCTTTTTTTTTATAACAAAGACACACTGATGATCGCTGTATGCCTGATCCAATACACCAGACATTTTCACATCAAATTCTGTGGTAAAGATTAAATCCAAAGTAGTGCTGTTCTTTGAGAACCTAGTCAGAGATGATATTAGTTGTTGAAAGCCTAGTTGTTTCATTTCCAGTTTGAGTTCAATTCCTTCCTTGTTATTATCTAGCACATTGATATTGAAGTCACCAAGTATTAGCATCTCTAGATTTTTGTGTCTATAAATTTCTTCAATAATAGCATGCAACTTATCATGAAACTGGTTTATGTCACCACTTGTGGGTCTATAGACATTTATTAACACAAAGTCCTTTTCTTGAAATCTTTTGATTAACACAACTTGGATATCTAGATCTTTTTTACTACAGTTTAGATGACTAAAGCACAGGGTATCGTGTTCTACAGTTTCTCTAATATATATTCCTGTACCTCCCCCTATTTTTGGCCTAGGATCAGAGGGCCTCACTTTCCACAAGCGATCATTTCTATAGAGTCGGTAGCCCTCTAACTGGTACTCATTTTTACAGTCTCTATCTGTTAGCCAAGTTTCAGAGATAGTGAGAATATCCCATACACAATTACCATTTCTCACTTGCAGCTGCTCGTATTTAGCTCTAAGGCTGCATAAATTACTGTGGGCAATTTTTAGTCCTTTGGCTTGGATCACTACGCCAATTTCAACCAAATCATCCATGGGACCCTATTTGTACTCGGAAACATAGTATATACATGAGTGGTTGAACGTATGCATGGTTCATATTTTCATACCATGGCGCATTATACATGTCTGGAATTCGACATCTACTCCCATGTAGAGTCCTAACATGGTGATTACATAACATTGACACAGTTGATTTTATAAGTGAATAACAGTGAACAGTAACACAACTGAAATAAAGTAACATACTGACCTCAGCTTTTCGCCGTAAAAATGTATGTATATGAACTTAAGCTGTGCCCAGCCAGGCCAATGTATTTGTCCTACCCCTAATAAAAAAACTCCATAGGCTTAACATTGGGTCACTGTATTCGGTCTGGAGTTTAGAAAAGTGAAAAATATTGCTCTAGTGGGATACACTTGACAAATGACGTCATTTATTAATGTAGAAGTAATTTAGACGGGCGGGGTACGATAAATTCTAAACCAATCTAGAGTTAGTAGTGTTATCGTTCATCGCACTCCGGCAAGATCGCGTATTACTGCTCTTGTCTTCGCCTTGTGCAGTGATTCGCAATCTTGCCATCGTGCGATAAACAAACAACAACACGACTAACTTTTGTTTGGTTTCTCCATAGTATGTGAACTTAAGTTCTGTCCAGCCAGGCCAATGTACATGTATGTGAACTTAAGCTCTGTCCAGTCAGGCAATTGAATATGAAAAAATCTTTTCTGTCGCGTGGTCATCGGTCTGGTGGGACCTATCTGCCCCTTTCAGTGGATTTTCTTTTGAGTCATTGAATGTATCTGAACTTAACAAGCTCTACCCAGTCAGGCTGTTGTTATAGTATCGACATAACAAGCTGTGGCCATTCAAAAAATTGCTGTTTCGTTTAAGACACAATCCTTTCTCTCTAGACTCAAGAACTTTGTATAATACCTTCTCAGAACTAGGCCTATATTACCATCTGAATACTAGTAGCTCTGCAGTCAAATCTGTATCCTGTATGTACACAACCCCCTTATCCAGTCACTGCATGACCCTGGGCACCTTCCCTGCCTCAAAATGGGGACGCTTATAAAAGTACCTATTCCAAGATTAACGTTGAGAGGTGCATGTTTTCACAGCGCCATGGGGTTCTAAGTGTTGTGAAATCCTGCCGTTTAGTTGGGCCACGCGGACCCGTTGTAAATAAACTGATCGCTTTCTGAATGGTAGAGTGCGTATCACTAGCCGCAATATAAACACTATGTACAGTCACACCTTGAGGGAGGCAGAGGCCACTCATCAACACCAACATGCTAACTCCTGTGGTTCTGAAGACTAAGTGCACTCCTACTTCAGGAGCGTCAAGGGTAAATGAGGAATTTAACGCGGAGGTGAATATTGGGTACTTTATCTTAGCCTGGTATAAACATTCATAGGCTTAACATTAGGAACTCGTTCTCAACGCGCTTGCGAGTACGGTAACTCATACTCGATGGGTGATAAACAGATAAATATTTCCAGGCTAAGATAGAATCAGAAACATATTCGGAGGTGAATATTGGGTATTTTATCTTAGCCTGGTATAAACATCCATAGGCTTAACATTAGGAACTTGTTCTCAACGGGATTGCGAGCATGGTAACTCATACTCAATGGGTGATAAACAGATAAATATTTCTAGGCTAAGATAAAATCAGAAACATATATTCGTGTTTGGTCCCTATTCGCCATCACGTTTGGAGTCCTTCAAAATATTTACTCAATATTTCCAGGCTAAGATAGAAATAAGAAACATATTCATATTTGGTCCCCGTTCGCCATCGCGCTTTAGGATGTTCACTCGGTTATCCCCTCGTTCATATCACTGCGTGCTCCAAACTCGATGGTAAACAAGTACACAGACCAAACACTTATCAATTTCTTTCTTAATCTCACCCCGGTATTTTTCTCCATAGGCTTAACGTTAGGAAGTTATACTCTATGGCCATGATGGCAGAATACCCAATACTCAATGGCTAACCGAGTGATTTATTCTATTGGTTGATAATGTTATAGGGGGTAAAATAAAATATAAAAAAACCCGCTCGATGAAAATAACTTGGCCCTCACTCCACCTCATTTGACCACTACGTAATTCACTCAGCTTCGCTCATGAATTACTCTTCCGTCAAACTCTGTGGAGTATGGACCAAGTTATTTTCATCTTGTGAGTTTCCTTTTAAGTAACATCCACTTAATATATAGTGCAACTGTTATAAACAGTTGTAAATGGTAATGACATAAAATGAAGCATAACCTCGAGAAAAGCTTTAGAGTAGATGTAGGGTGGGTGGGTGGAAAAGTATTTTTGATGACAGGACCGGCAGGTTGTGACGTCACGGGAACGAAGACATGGCGTGGTTGTCTGCTAAGCGAGGTGGGTCTGTGAAGCGATAGAAGGCGCCACCGTCATCTTCTACTATTCTGTTGTAGACAGGTTTCCTGCCCCAATTAACAATGGGACAGGTAATGCCCTGTGAGAGCAATGTGTGAGCCATGTGTTGTAAGAATTCTCACTTTACCTTTATGTGGTTCTCATTCTTTTCTAAAGACATGGTGGAGTACACAGTTCAAGCTACCGCATCGAAGTGATCGTCTGCCCCTAGTATTTATAGTCAGACCACCTTGGTGACCTTAACTGCGGTGCCATTTGTATAGTAACGGGTCGTTTGGTGACAGTGTGACGTCACATATGATAGAGTTGTTTTCCCGTTTTAGTGAAACATACAAATAGTGGAATTTCGGAATTACTCCGATCGTCCTGTGCGGTTCCACATGGTGGAAGGGGGGGGGGGGGGGGGGGGGTTCTGCTGGTGCTGTCAAGTTGACAGTACCACCAAGTTCTTCCACAGCGGTTCCTCAGCAAGGGAGTGAAGTTGAATAAACTGGAGTCAGTTGGTCAGAGGGTGAACTGGGTGATTTGAGTTTATCTCGGTGACAGTTTGAAGTGAGGGAACTGTCAGATACTGTAATTTAGTAGTGAATAACAGATTTTGATGGTAGCTGTAACCAAGTGCTAGGTTAGAAGATGACTGGTTAGGGAATTAATGCTTTTAGCGCCGGGTGTCTGTGGCAAGGCAATGCCCGTTAGTCCGGATAGTGGCATCAGTTTATATCGCCAGGGGACGGGTCTTACAGGCCGATTGTAACATAATTATTATTTGATCACGTGTTATAATAACACGTGATTGTTAATATCCTTTCATGATTATTTCAAAATATCAAATGTTATGTTATACCTACATTGTGTGTAAGTTTCAACTTTATTGATCCCTTATCTCATTGATTATTTCATATAAACTATGAATTTGTAAGTCTCGGAAAATGGCCATCACCCGGCCACACTCGTCAATGGGCTAACCGAGTAGATATATACCAACTATAAAGTGTGATTAACCCTAGTGTTACACATGTCAATATAGTTTAATGTCGCAGACTATTTTATGTTACGGACTCGACTCGGTTGCCCGGAAGAATTTCTTGTAGGAGAAAGGATAATAAACTAAATTAAAAAAATAGTGGAGACCTACTACATTGACCAAATAGAATTGAAAAATATTTTTGACATGGCTAAGTTTGGGTCAGTGTAGGTGTAGGCAAAATTTGAATGAATGCCTTCGTGGGTCCATGACATTCAGATCCATGACTCACTCCTTCATGTACATAAATAGCATCAATTAATAGGTTCTTGTAAGTGTCCTATCGCCTATCTTCTTTTATGTTATTTGTCTTTTTAAGTCTAGCAAGCCAGTAGTTCGTTTACTATCTCATCCTTTCTGTGTGTTTAAAGTTTGAATTTTACAGTTTCTAATAAGAATAATTCAACATTGGAACTGTTATGAAATGAAATGTGGATGGGTGTGCTGTGGTTGCTGTCTTTTTAAGTCTGGCAAGCCAGTAGTTCTTTTACTATCTCATCCTTTCTGTGTGTTTAAAGTTTGAACTTTATAGTTTCTAATAAGAATAATTGAACATTGGAACTGTTATGAAATGAAATGTGGATGGGTGTGCTGTGGTTGCTGTCTTTTTAAGTCTGGCAAGCCAGTAGTTCGTTTACTATCTCATCCTTTCTGCGTGTTAAAAGTTTGAACTCTATAGTTTCTAATAAGAATAATTCAACATTGGAACTGTTATGAAATGAAATGTGAATAGGTGTGGTGTGGTTGCTGTGTGGTCACCAGCCATGTGTGTGTGTGAAACCGAGAGTTTGCTCTTCACTGGTAGAAGATTAACCCTGTGTGTTACAACTCGTTGTGTTTTCAGGAAGCCTAAAGAACCGGAGAATGAGATACGGGAAAAGCCCAAGTTGCTGTGAGTTGCATGCTGTAGTTGAGGTGTCCCCAGTTCTGGGATGCAATCTGTATGATTTAGGCAACGCTAGGCTTACTGTGATTTTGCTAACAAGGTGTGACAGATTTACTTGTCATGTGGGAAGACTAGTACTGTCCTTGGTTCGCTTGACATTCACGTAGGTTCTTAACAGAAAAAGAAACTGATTACGACCATATTCTAATCCACATTTTCATGTTGATGGTGGTAAATTCAGTTGTTACGCATATGTCCATATGAATATATATATATATATATATATATATATATATATATATATATATATATATATATATATATATATATATATATATATATATATATATATTATCCTTTGATTACCAGTGTGACCAATAAATTCTACAAGCTTTTAGAGCCTCATTACCGTCCTACTAAATATAGGAAAGGAATTGAGATCAGATCAATTTTTTGTCGACCAATGATAAGGCTGCTAGAGATTTAAAATTTCCAGAATTTGGAAGCATTTCAAATACCATTTATGAGCATACAAGGTATGGTTTTGTGGTTGACTTTCCTTGATATATATTTTATGGTCTGTTTCCACATCCTCCTTCCTTTGCCTAGCTTTGATTTTCGGAGCCATGACCCATTTCTTCAACGACCTAGTCCACCTAATCGGTGACGTTTTTTTGTAGGTCGGTGGCAACCCAAAATTTCACATTTTTGTTTCTAAATCTAATTGAACAAATTGGACGTTAAACCACCCAAACATACATGCCTGCCATGTTTTCATTGACTGGTTGGAAGTCAGCCAATGGAAAGCAGGCTTCTATTCAAGCAAGGATCAGTGTGAATATACGTGAATATACGTGCAGATACATGTATACATGTGTACATATATAATCTAAGCGAACCGAGGCCATTCAGTCTTAGTTGATAACACAGTGATGTATATTTTGTTGATTAATAACCTAATCCCAAAGTGCATGTTTTACTCTTTGACCACATAATCTATAACTCATGAAAATACTTTTTTGTCCTTATTTTGATTCATAAAAAAATTCAAATGGCAGGTAATTGTCATATCCAAGGTAGCATCAGTTTGTCAATAGGTGTTCTAGCCAAAAAAATTAGAATAAGATCAGATTTTTAACAATAAACCCCCTTCTCAAACTTTAGGAGAATAATTTTGAAGATTTAACTATCTAAAACAATTGACATAGTTTTGGTAAGTTTTTTGATAGTTAATAAATGTCTTTGTTTCTGCTTTAAAAAATCCGAATAAAGATTATCGGAAACGACGTTATTTGTTAATCAGGCAAACATTTCTCTTTCTCTATTTATTTTCACTAGGCCTTTGGCCACAATATAACCGAACACTTTTGAGTAACACTAGTTTGAATATGTAAATGCATAGGAAGAACAATTATGGGCTGTATATTTCGAGTAAAAGGAAAACTCCGATAACCACTTGAAATTGATGGGAAGGTTGCCTTTTTCATAGTCATTAGTTTTCTGAACATGATTGCATTTAAGGTATTTACCATTCATAAATTGAGTGATTTGATTCTTAAATTGTTTCATTTATTTTTTTACTAGGCTCTGTTGGTGATAGGAACAAATTGTGGTGACTTAGTTCAGGAGTATAACTCTATAGAGTAACTGTGTTTCTTCTTTCTAACATAACCCATTCCTGATCAATGAGGTATATAGTGATGTATTTATCCATTTATTTCCTTATTTTTAATCTATCCGTTTACATTTTATTTTCGTTTATTTATGAGCTGATTAAGTTATTCATGCCTCGTTTTATGTGTTAACCCACTCGTTATCCAACGTTAATTTTATGTTATTTACCTGAGCTATCCTTGAGTTGCACCTTTCCCAACACCTTTCAGGTATGCACATTTTCAGGTTATTTCCTTTTTGGGCAATAATTATTTTATGGTAAATCAAAATATCATCATGAGGAGGAGAGTTGAATAGCGTCCAAAAATGTTAAATAAGATCAATATTTTCTCCCTCTCCAATACCATACAATATTATTCAAAAAGAGTTGCAAATTATAGCTACCAAGATGTTTCATTTTTAATTAACATAGGGCCAAAATTAATAGAAATAATAGATTAGCTCTACAAAAATAGATATGGCAGCTAAGAAAACATGAAATATCACCACAAAAGTTTACGTCGCCCGATTGCATTGAATGGAATAGGCGTCGGGGTCGATCGAGAGGTCTAAATTCTGCGTCAACGATGCTGGGTTCTATCAAAATATATATATCGCAAAAATAGAATCGTAGATACAGGGTTCGTACATAGTCTGAAATACCTGGAAAAGCCTGGAATTGTGCTTTTGGGATTTCCGGGCCTGGAAAAGCCTGGAATTCTCACAGAGAGCCTGGAAAAACCTGGAAGAGCCTGGAAAATTTAGTTTAGCATAAAAAAAAAATTTTATCCATGAGATTCTGGTCATTATTAACTTTCCTTAACTGTGTTACCTGGCTGCCTATGAAATTTAAGTGATTTGGATTAAATAGTTCCAAAAATCCTTTATTTGACCATGTAGCAAATTGCTAATAATATAGCATGGTTTTAGTCATTTGTGTTCATATTTAAAAGGGGCAACAATAAGAATTGTTAAGATATCTATCCCAAACCATTGAAATTTCAGAGGTAGTAAGGAGGATGAAGACAGTTTTAACTAAATTTGGTGATGAAACAGACAAGGTTTTAAAAACAGTGACCAGATATGCTATGCACAGTTCAGAAAACAAACAATGACTGTTATCATTCACTACCAAGATGGTATTGATTCACATTGCTATATGCCTGGAAATAGATATCAGAGCCTGGGAAAGCCTGAAAAAAAAACTTGGAATCCTATTGGGCTGTCTATGTACGAACCCTGTAGATATATTTTAATTTGTGTATGCACCCACTATCAGGTGACATATGCCCTCACAAAGACTCTGTTTAATAATCTAAGAACGATAATTAAGCTGGACGATAAGATAGCCTAAGAACGAGGTGTCTTAGCTTTTATTAAACGAGACCTAGCCATATTCTGGCTCTCGTATCCTAAATGTATCTGTGGTTTACAATATGAATCTTTATTAAACGAGACCTGTCCTAACATCATCATAAAAACCTTCTTATTATCGTTCGTAGAATATCAAACATCCCCTGAATAGGGGTTTGATATTATGTTTTGGTAAAACTTGATATGGTTATCGGGATTTAAGGGATGTAATGATAGTGAAGCATGTTGCCCATGTTAGGAATCCATGTCATACCGATGGCATACCTTTTGTTTGCGAATGTTTACTCAGCTCGTCCTGTGGACTCGTTCAGAAAAGGTTTGTAAACAAAACAAGGTATGACGTAGACTCCCAACAAGGTGGATACGTTTCACTACAATGTCATTAAAAGGATGCAGTGCTCAAGCTGAGAATTGGGAACGACTCTCCAGTAGAACCAGTGCAAGCAAGAAAACTTTTTTTAAATCCTTCACGCAGGTTTTCCTTTCCTTTTTTTTTTTTTTTTTTTTTAATACAAACAAGAACACTAGCTGTGAAGTTTTAATCCCTACATTCGCTGGTAGGATCACGGGCGCTTTTACTCCAGATTTGTATGACAACAGAGATCTGTATGAGAACAGTTGATCCCACCAGGCTAGGGCGGTGCACGACCCCAGAGCCTGATGCTGATAGTGATACCTGTCACTGTATAGCATGCTGTACATAACAAAGTACCAAATTAGCATCCCAGGCATACTCTCTGTCGTCTGCTTTCTGAGATAAGATATACAAAGGCACATCTTGCTATTGGTTTCAGACATAAACCACGGCTGGGTTACTGAAGGCCTCTGCGTGGCTATGCTCTTGCATCTTGGGAATATGTGTGATTTGCATATATATACAGTATGACCGCACTGAGTATAGTATGCTCCGTTCGTTGTGTTCCAATTAACAGGATGCAATAAAGAGGAAAAAGGGGTTTCATATAGCTCTTTATCCTACCCCTCGTATAAATCTCCGTAGACTTAACATGGTGTAACGGTTATGCCATAAAATATTTATTTGCCACGAGGGACATATGAAGTTAAAGACACATGACGTGGTATGATACAGATATCACTAAGCTGTACTTCATGATATCATCTATATAAACAATCATATGACATTTCGTGATGTTTCTTGATAATAGCATATCCTCCTGAAATGTCAAAAAGTTATCAGTGAATACTTGAAAAATGGCAAAAACCTGAAAATATTGTTTGAGGCTATTTTAAAGAAAGATATAGTCAGCTTCTTGATAGAGACATGTCTCATTAATAGTTTATAACAATTTATACAAAGTAAAATAGTACAACCACTTGATTAAATTGTTATAAATATTGAAAAGAATTAACTGAAATGAGTCTATAAAGGTGAAAAGATTAAATCTTTGATGGTCCCGATTTACCCTAGGGGTCCCTGTGATTTTAAACCACAAACGATCAAAATTTTATTTTGAGCAGCAGGACGGAGTTTACCACACCAAACCCGACTCCTTCAAATATAGTTGAGAACTTGTATTGAAGGTAATCGGATGAAGTACAATCAAAGCAATGAGATGATGATTGGATGATTCATTTTTATTACTGAATAGAAAACACGACAACTTATTGATCTGCCACCTTACTCGGGAGCCAACATTATTTGATGACTGCCGGGAATTTATTATACATAATGAATAAACAATGCACATGAGAGAGAAAAAAACATTTTGGTTTGTCACTCGAACAAGGCGGTAGGAATGGCTGACCAACAGGACCACGTGAGGTGCGCTCCTAGAGTTGCCCACAAGTGTCCCCACTGGGTAGGGTGAAAGCATACTGGTGACCCCTGTCGGCATTTCTGTGTTATATAAAAACCGTAATAGAGTATTAAGTTACTCAAAAACTCAACGTTTCTATATATTTATATATCTCGGTCAGGAGTAGTGGAGCAGTTAATTTTGAGCAGATTGGTCGGAGTTGTGGCGTGGTACGTTAAATGGGGATCCTACTACCAGGGTTCCCCTGTATATAGCATGCATACGGCTTGTTGAATGGATTACGTGTACATATCTGAATATATCCAAGTAAATAGTCTCTGATTACCATTCCCGACATACCACATCAGGTACACTTGCTGTTTGATATCCTTATCTCATTTATTATCCACCTAATACATAATGTCCATAGAAAACACATGGGCAGCGTGTATCTACATAACAAGAGCAAACGGATATGTTGTATGCTCTGGGCTGCAAAAGCCGGCGCATATGGAAAAATAGTGCGCATGAAAAAATAGTGCGTACCTAAATGAACTAATCTCAGTATGCCACTTGTCAGCAAAAGGTGGATAATAAATACAATATAGACTGGTCTCAGATAAACACGGTTGTGCCTGTAGACTAATAGGTACGCACTATTTGTCAGTACCCACTATTTTCTGTATGCGCGCTTCATCGGAACCCGGAGCATACAACATATCTGTATGCTCTAGGTATGGTAATACACATTCCCTATGTGTTTTCTATGGACACTATTTATTAGGTGGATATATCTGTATGCTCCGGGTATGGTGATACACACTCCCTACGTGTTTTCCATGGAGACTATGTATTAGGTGGATAATGAATGATAGTAAGCCGATATAGCAGGTGTTGGATGATACATGTATTGAACCTGCCGTCGTGCCATCACCAACCAACCAAGACACCACCCGCAAAGTATACGATGAACTGATTTGTGACTTATTATGCCTCGTGGAAAACCGTGCACCCGAGAAATTGGACATTGCGAAGCTTTGCCTCCAGATCGCCTTTTTCAAGATCGATTAACTACTGACTAGACATTGTGTAGACTGTCACAGGTCGCCAACTACAAACTCATGTTTTGTAACTATGTTACCGGAGTTTTAAAAAATTATTGACATTAATGTCACTTGGGACTTATGAACTCACCACGTCACGTTACATTTTCCTGTTCTGGTGCCTATCTAGATCACCCTATTGTGTTCACCTGTATTTACTGTATTTATTGATTACCGAAATGCGATATCAAATGTTTTCGACCCTCGGGTTTTGGTCACCAGAATGAGATGACCGTATGTTTACTATAAATATAAGGATTGTTCGCCATCTTCTATCATTTCCTGTCCTGAAGAAGACCCTCGCAGGTCGAAACGTCGACCAGATTTAGGAATAAAGTGTTACAGTTTCAACACACAGAGTGGACATCCATTTATTCAAAGGGGGAGATCGGGTTCGATAGGATTCACTACATCGTTTTGATGTATTGAGTTTGTAATGTCAGTGAGGAGGGTGATGACGGAGGTGCACCTTAAAGGGCCAGCTCCTTCTAGAGGCCACTAGGTGCAATAAGGTCACCGATCAGTGCACCAGGTGTGACCAGTGATCTTTCACCTGGTGTCGGTAACTATAAATCAGCCTGGAGAAATCTTCACGGCCATCAGTACCCAATACTCAATGGCGAATTGGATGAGTTATTTTGTTAATTCATAATGTTCTTGATCATGTATAAGGGGTGAGATACCCACTCGATGAAATAACTTGGTTTCCCGGTTCAAATAACCACCCATCATCCATTCATAAAGCTATCCACCCATCCATGAACCCACCTGTCCTCTCAACCCTCCTTCCATTTCTCCACCCAGCATCCATTTCTCCACCCATCCATCCATGTCTCCATCCATCCATTTCTCCATCCATCCATTTCTCCACCCAGCATCCATGTCTCCATCCATCCATGTCTCCATCCATCCATCCATGTCTCCATCCATCCATGTCTCCATCCATCCATCCATGTCTCCATCCATCCATTTCTCCACCCAGCATCCATGTCTCCATCCATCCATGTCTCCATCCATCCATCCATGTCTCCATCCAGCATCCATGTCTCCATCCATCCATCCATGTCTCCATCCATCCATCCATGTCTCCATCCAGCATCCATGTCTCCATCCTTGTCTCCATCCATCCATGTCTCCATCCATCCATCCATCCATGTCTCCATCCATCCATGTCTCCATCCATCCATCCATGTCTCCATCCATCCATCCATCCATCCATGTCTCCATCCATCCATCCATGTCTCCATCCATCCATGTCTCCATCCATCCATGTCTCCATCCATCCATCCATTTCTCCACCCAGCATCCATGTCTCCATCCATCCATGTCTCCATCCATCCATCCATCCATGTCTCCATCCTTCCATTTCTCCATCCATCCATCCATTTGTCCACCCATTCAGCCATCCCCCGTCCATCCACCCAAACAATGGAAAACATGACAGGAACCACTTTAACCGTTCGTAAATGTTTCACGCTTTCCGATGAAAAACTAGGTTTGATGCCTACTTGATGTACTTTCTCTATATCTTTATGCTCGATGACACCATTGTTATCACTGGTATCACTGCAACTGTAACTCTACAAAGTGAATGAGGGAGGATCTTGTCCCTTAGAATATACACATTTACCACTTGACCTTATGTGTACATGTTGGAGAGACCTTGGAACTTTTTGATCACGTCAATGGTTCTTGGTTTCTTCCCATTAATTTTGCAACTGAAGGGCGCCCAGAATGCGAGGAAACTGTGACTAATTTGTTGCTTTGATGGCTCTTTTCAGACGCACACGGTCCCTCTATGGCGCCAGTCCCAGCTGTAAGTTTGGTCCTAAGGCCAGCATCATGCAAAACCAGGCCAATGTCTTGTAAGTACACCAACTTTCTTCTCCAGACTTATTATATGATACCTACTATGATTTTGCTAAGATTAACTCGTCGGCGAGCTCTGTGAGAGACAAATCAAAATTGTGGCACAATCGTAGAGCTCAGCGTCAAATAGTTAGGTTTTGTCGCTGAGCTCTGCAATGCGCGTCGTAGCACTATCGCAGAGCTCGGTGCAATTCATCAAGTTTCTACGATTTGTCGCCGACTTGCTACGAATTCAGCGATGACGGCAACGAGCATCACCGATATGTTAGCGCATTGGGAGGTTATCGTAGCACGTCACTGTCCTTCGTAGTAGGTGGGAGGCATGTCTTAGGGTATACAATTTGAACTTTGTTTTTATGTGTTTGATGCATTGATGGAACCTACACACCTCCCTGAGTGTTTCAGGAGTCTGCAGCCCTGGGGGCAGTTTCATAACCCAGGATCGGACATGTAGACCCTTTTCTGTACGCCATAAAGACCTAGGGACAATGCGGGTCAACTTCATTCAACACTTATGGACGACCTTATGGACGGCCAATACTGTCTTACCCAACAGACTTAAATATTGTTAGACGATAACCCTTGTACGAGGTACAGAAAAGGGTCTTCATGTACGATCCTAGATTATGAAACTGCCCCCTGGCCTTTTGCTGGAATCAATCAGTAAAACTGTTATATGCTGCCACAATAGCCTGAAAATGCCCTGGCCTGTAAACCTAGCCTATGTACTCACATATTAGGCCAGGTTGATACTAGCATTTTTATGGTCCATTGTGGGATGGCACTGAGCTTGTTTACTGGCTAATACAATAGGTTTCTATGGCGTTTTCACTCCAGAAAAGGTGGATGTCATTTCTTTCTCATTCAATCTGCTTGATTGTGTGGTATTAAACAATAGAGCAGAAATCATATTTTATATATCAATGGCGTCACATCTGTGCAAGGGTTAGAAAAATGACTGAAAATGAGACTACCTGGAGGACCTCTGGTGAAAAGTTATGGTACTACACTCTTGTCCTGCCAGTTTTTAATGAATCCTTTTATAAAGATTCTAATATTGTGAAAGGTTTATATTTGATATTGTCACTAATTTGAACCAATGTAGATAGGTTATTGGGGAATCTCATGAGAAAAGAGGCTTAATTTGTATAGATCAAGGTCACTCAAAATATCCCTCTACCTGTCGTATTATTCATTTGGATAGGGAACCAGTCTAGAAAATGCCGTAGCTCTCCAATTGGTAACGGTCTGTTTGATAGCTCTAATGATATTCCAAGGTTTATTTGTGTGTTGTGTATTTTTTTAAACACGGCTTTTCATTCAGATTCTGTTTAAACACATACCTTCCAGTGAATAGTAGTCTTAGTAGTGTGCATTAGACATATTTTCTTTCTCACATGATCTAAGCCATATATATTAAGAAATCCTACGGCTTAGAAAGGGATGAGAATCCTTATCGCACACCATTAAGACTTCATTTGCCTCTGTGAGTTCTACAGACGCACGAGCTCCCTCCGTATCGACTGTCAGTGCACCCAAGCAGAACCACGTATACAACATCAGCAGATGTCATGATAACTCGAGTGTGGAGAGCTATGACCCCGTGCACTGGTTGTAATCCTGGAGTACACTCAGGGGTCAAGGTCGCAGAGCACCAGTAGCATGGGAGTGTACATGACTAGAATGTGTCTGTACATGATTAGGATATGTCTTATAATTCTCACCCCTGGTATTTTCCCTTCATAGACTTAACATTGGGAACTCGTATCCAACGCCCGTTGAATATTTTGAAAAAATGCTCAGTGGGGGATTTTGTCACACAAGTTGGTCCATTAGTCAATGGAAACGATGAGATAAATTCAGAAACCTATTGAAGTTTACGGTCAGAGCTCAATCCCATCTTGTTTGAATCGCTACATATTTCATGTAGCTTCGCCTTGTGAATTACTACGCAATTCAAAGTCGATGGGTTACAGGCTCTGACCCTAAACTGTTATGAGTATAGTTCTTCCTGTTGATGGATCTGTAACCTTAGAAAAATAGTGAGCTGTCATATGAATAGTCTACCTCTATAATATATGATTAGGATGTGTCTGTGCATGAATAAGCTGTGTCTGTACATGACTACTGTACAGTGTACATATATCAAAGCTATCAAAAAGATATTCATTCGTAGCACAATCATAAGCAAACCTTAGCCCCACCCCCACCCCCACCCACCACACACACACATACACGTATAAAAACTACAGAAGAAATTAATGACAGTGGTTATTATCCTACCCCTAATATAAAAACCCATAGGCTTAACATTGAGTTTCCGTATGCCACGCTGCCTGACATACAGAGTTTTATATGCCACTAGTGGCATACAGAATTTTCATCACATAAAATTCGAAAATCGAGGAGACGGGGTAGGATAAAATCAAAACCTGATTCGTTTTAATAATGGCCACCGCATTCCACTCATGGAGTTTTGGCTCCGGACTTGACTCGGCTTCGCCTCATGAAGTCACTTTGCCAAACTCCAGTCGTGGCATACGGTGGCCAAGATTAAAACTCATCCAGTTTTACGATAGTATGCCATGGGTTGATCACATAGTAATTAAAACGAACCATTAAAACACGTATAAAACTACAGAAAAAATTAATGACAGTATCTGAAACCAGTCTATATTGTATTTATCATCCACCTTTTTGTGACAAATGGCAAACCGCTATTAGTTAATTCAAGTAAGCACTATGTTTTTTGTAAGCACTATTATACAGTATGCACTTTATCGGAACACGGAACATAAAACATATCTGGCATACAAACATATCTATATGTTCCGGGTATGTAGATACACAGTCCCGATGGACAGTTTTCTATGGACACTTTGTATTAGGTGGATGATAAATAGAAATATTCCTACATATACTCTATTCACAATACACACACGAATACATGCACGTACACACACAGTGAGTACACTAACCCCCTCTCCTCCCGGGTGATTTAAATCGGTCGTCACTTAGTAACGGGATGCTCTAGTTCCTTTACCTTCCCCTGCCAACACCAAATAATCACCCGGGGGGTAGCGGATACATACACAATATTGACTGTTTTCAGATACAAGCAGCCGTATGCTTTAAGAAGTTGACGCGTAGTAGTATTCGTGTGCATGTGAGGATATCGCGCAGAGGAAACTCCAAGGAGCATGCAGCTGCTTTCGTCTGAAACCAGTCTATATTGTATTTATTATCCCCGTTTTTCATAGAAGCACTATTTCTTCATACGCACCATTTTTCTGTATGCTCCGCATTTTGCAGCCTAGAGCAAACAACACATCTATATGCTCCGGGTATGGTCATACACACTCCCTATGTGTTTTTTATAGACACACTGTGTTAGGGGGATAATAAATAAGACACACGGGTATTTTTTACGGCGACACCACCTCAGCATGATCCGTGGCGCCAGTTGTGCCCCTAGCGGAACGCGGCCAGGTGAGAAGCCATAAATACAGGAGGGGCCGGGGTGAGGGTGGGAAGGGTGGTAGTTGACACGTGTAGGGGGAGAGAGATATAAGAGAGAGTGTTGAGTGATTATAGACGGGGCCAGAGATAAACACACACAGATGGTAGTACCCGGGGAACCCTCTTGTTACCGATATCTGTGTCTAATTGCCTAACGGGAGATGAAAGCTCTAACAAATGACACAGGAACCTTTTTATCCACTAAAATCGTGACACACACTGTTTACAAACAGAAAAAAGGGATTGGACTCGACACACACAGCCACCAAGAAATGATCTTGGATCCAGGCACAGGGTTACTTGGTGCTGCATGTGTATGGCAAGTGAAAAGCATATCTATTGCATGGCGGTGCCATGGGGGGATACAAAGGTATATCCCAGTACCTCTAAGGATATCAGCATGTGAAGTGACTACCCTGGAGGCACTAACAGGGAGAAAGACACACATTAACCAGGAAGGTAAATGCCCACTGGAGGACGGTCACTATGAAGGCAGCTGTGACTGTGAGTTGGGCAGGAAAGTACAAATGCCTGGAAAATGGACATTATAAGCATTAGGCACCACTGAACGGTCCATAGGAGCTAATGGTATTGCTACATGTTCATCTGAGTGGTGATATCTCCAAGCTTTGTTTCATGAGATGTTGGGGTCAATAATGGTGTCGTGTTTATGTAGATTTACCTTAAATCACTGAGTCACCATGCTTAGCAAATGTCATCGAATTGACAGTGACAATTTTCATATTGTTGGATTGGATCAGTACGTTACCCTTGAGGATACAAATGTCTTCGGACAGACATTGTGGGAAATTATCTCTGCAGTGTTGTTATGAGATAAGTTGACAATAATGAATGACTTCATAGAGTTTGCTAGATAAACAATATTTTTTTCTAGGATTTTACCTTCCTGGTAAACTTTTCTTTCCTTGACAGTCACTCATGCATGACGTCGTGTCAACTTCAATGTGGTGAATTGAGGAAAACAAATACCAACGAAATTCTAAGGATGCTAGTCAAACATCTATGATCATCTTACTGCTTGGCTCTTCCAACGAAGCAGGCCCACAGGCCCAGTCAGTGATATTACTGACTGATGTGTTAATCACATATTCAGAATGAAGGCAAACTATGGAAGAGTCCATTATTAGAATCACATATGTGAATAGTACAGATTGTGTTCGCACTGCTTGATATTCATAGCGACTGTCGTTGTGTGAACTGTCGTGACAACATGTGGTTTTCCCAAGTGCAGGCAACTGGTGCACAATCTTCTCAGGATCAGACCGCTAGGACATAGTCTTCCACGCCACAGACCAAAGATATATGGTCTTCCAAGCCACAGACCAAAGATATATGGTCCTCCAAGCCACAGACCAAAGATATATGGTCCTCCAAGCCACAGACCAAGGATATTTGGTCCTCCAAGCCACAGACCAAGGATATATGGTCCTCCAAGCCACAGACCAAAGATATATGGTCCTCCAAGATGCAGACTGACAATAAATGGTCCTCCAAGACGCAGACCGATGATATATGGTCCTCTAAGATGCAGACCAAAGACACATGGTCTTCCAAACTGCAGACAAATGATGCATGGCCTTCAGAGCCACAGACCTATGACATGCGGTCTTCTGAGCCACAGACCTATGACATGCGGTCTTCTGAGCCACAGACCTATGACATGCGGTCTTCTGAGCCACAGACCAATGACATGTGGTCTTCTGAGCCACAGACCTATGACATGCGGTCTTCTGAGCCACAGACCTATGACATGTGGTCTTCTGGGCCACAGACCTATGACATGCGGTCTTCTGAGCCACAGACTGATGGCATGTTGTCTTCAAACCTGCAGACCACTAACAGCTTGTCTTCCCAATCACAGACCATGAATGCCGACCCCATCACCAGGGGCCTGGCTGATATCCAGTCACACCCACAACAGAAGAACCTATCATGGGAAAATGAAGATAGCCTTTCACCACAAAACATCTTCCGAAATGAGAAAAATAACAGATTCTTGAGACAAAGGCACAGCGATGTTGGAATGGAAGCAAGAGAGCTGAGGTACTGGCGCGAGCAGATGCATAAGAAAGAGTTTGGGCCCTTGGACTTGGAATCGCTGAAATGGAATTTGAGGGATGTGCTACGGTACAGTCATGCACGCGGATTACTACCCAATGGAGATCTGGGTTCGGCCATATACGGAGAGACGGAGGTGAAAGTGAGTAATGGGAAAAGAGCTCAGACATTCCGCCGGCCTGTCATGAACCGCATCAATACCAACAGTTTAATGTACACAACCAACTTCCAGAGGTGAGATACTGTAGGGTTACTTTCATTTTGTATGCATCTAGAGGTGAGATACTGTAGGGTTACTTTCATTTTGTATGCATCTAGAGCTGAGATACTGTAGGGTTCCTTTCATCATGTGTGCATGCAGAGGTGAGATACTGTAGAGGAAACCTATGAAAGTTTAGGGTCAGAGCTTGTATCCCATTGAGTTCAAATTGCAGAGTAATTCACAAGGCGAAGCCGCATGAGTTACGTAGTGATTCAAACAAGATGGGATCAAGCTCTGTCTGTAAACCTGAATAGGTTCCTAAATTTATCTCACCCTTCACATTGACTAATGGTCTAACCTTTGTGATATAATCCCCCATTGAGTATTTTGCATAGATACTCAACGGGTGTTGGATACGAGTTCCCAATGTTAAGTTAGGGGCCCCTGCCACCTACTACGATTAAGTCTACGATTAACTCTTTTTCCGTGTCGGCGACAAACTGAAAAAATCGTGGAGGTGTCGCCGACGAACTCGTCAATTAGTCAGGTTTTGTCGCCGACGAACTCGCTGCGCACCGACGCGCTACGACGCACTACAACAAAAAACGTTAATCGTAGAGGCTCTACGATATTCAAACATGTTTGAATTTCGTAGTGCGTCAGAAGGTTAATCGCAGAGCGCAGCGGTTTGTCGCCGCAAGGGGGCCCTCCCACCTACTACGACGCACTACGATTAAGTCTGCGATGGCATCGGCGACGCCGTCGGCGACACGCGCTGCCGTTGCAGATTTAATCGTAGTGCGTCGTAGTAGGTGGGAGGGCCCCCTAAATGTGGTAAAAACACCAGGGGTGAGATATTGTAGTGTTACTTTCATTATGTATGCATCCAGAGGTGAGATATTGTAGCGTTACTTTCATCATATACCTTAGCCTGGTATAAACGTCCATATTGTTAACATTAAAAGCTCGTACTCAACAGGCTTGCGAGTACAGAAACTCATACTCAATGGGTGCTAAACAGATAAATATTTGCAGGCTAAGATAAAATCAGAGACATTCGTGTTTGGTCTGAGTCCCCGTTCACAATCTCGTTTCAAGCGCTTCGAAATATACACCCATCTATCGCCCCGCTCATATTACTGTGCGCTATAAACTCGATGGCGAATGTGGACACAGACCAAGGAGTCATCAATTTCATTCTTTCTATGCATCCAGAGGTGATATGCTGATTTTAGAGCATGCTCCCATACGCTATATATGGTGCACAGTCGTGCTTCACGACGTATACCTGTGTTTACCTTCTGTTTTACTGTTTTATAATGGATGGCGCAGAGTGCCAGCGTCACTGTTTTAGATGATTTTACCGGTGACGTCATCAGTTCAGGACTGAATAGTTCTGTGTATTCATCATAGGTGACGCCACCGCTCTAGTTTCACCCACGAGCTCTTTCCATTGAAAATGGACATTTCACTTGCTTCTAGTTTTACATCAGGTATGCACCAGAGATGAGATGCAGGGTTATTTGACATAAGGTATGCATCCACAGTTGATATACCGTTTACATATGTATGCACCAGAGGTGGGATACTGAGGTTTATTTACATCAGGTATACACCAGATGTGTGGGATACCGAGTTGTTTTACATTAGGTATATACCAGAGGTGAGATACTGAGTAGTTTTACATTAGGTATATACCAGAGGTGAGATACTGAGTAGTTTTACATTAGGTATGTACCAGAGGTGGAATACTGAGTAGTTTTACATTAGGTATGTATCAGAGGTAGATTACTGAGTAGTTTTACATTAGGTATGTATCAGAGGTAGATTACTGAGTAGTTTTACATTAGGTATGTATCAGAGGTGGAATACTGAGTAGTTTTACATATGGTATGTTCCAGAGGTGGAATACTGAGTAGTTTTACATATGGTATGTCCCAGAGGTGGAATACTGAGTAGGTTTACATTAGGTATGTACCAGAGGTGGAATACTGAGTAGTTTTACATTAGGTATGTACCAGATGTAGAATACTGAGTAGTTTTACATTAGGTATGTACCAGAGGTGGAATACTGAGTAGTTTTACATTAGGTATGTATCAGATGTAGAATACTGAGTAGTTTTACATTAGGTATGTACCAGAGGTGGAATACTGAGTAGTTTTACATTAGGTATGTATCATAGGTGGGATACGTCTCGATTGTCAATTGACTTAGGAGAATAGTCACTAGATTTTACGAGGAAATATCTGACCGATCCACACATATTTGAACTCATGATATTCTTTATTTCTTCAAGCGAAAACATCAGGTAGAAATTCCATTCACTACTTTAGATTTAAATAAAATCATTTAAAAAAGTTTTAAGCAAACATATACCCTCTTTTCCTAGGGTCTTTACCTCCACTCTCCGAGTCAAAACAACTTTTACTGGGAATAGGATTTGAAGAACAAGATATTTCTGATGGTAATGGATAAGGATGCATTACAATAAGTTGGATTTAGGAAAACCCTCCCCCAGTAGTATCTTGCACTTTGATACTCCTATGAAACAATAAATCCAACTAAGTTATTAACTTATCATATTTGTAAGACTGTTTGTGACCCAGTTTATCATAGTGGAACTTATGTCGCAAATCACAGATTTTAGTTAGATATCCCATGGTATAGAGTAGTTCAATATCTTTCCATAGAGCTCTTGTATAAATCACTATCCCTCCTGTAAGTTATTTATTTATTTTTTCAAAGTTAAAAAGGCTCAGAGTATAAACTTCTTCCATGACCTTTGTTCTGCACAAAACAGCCATGAAGGACTTCTTAGGATGCTTAGAATGCAACATTGACACATTTACTATATACCCATGCCGTATATACTGTAAATATGCACCGTTTCGGGATATGACGTAAAAATACTGTACGGACCAGTGGTCCATACACCAAAATACGAACTACCTACCCATACACATTTATTAAAATTTTGGTTGTTAAGCAAAATTAAATTGATTTTTAAAAATTTTGGGTATATAGTAAATATATAACGCCCAACCATGCTTGTACCAGTCACAGAACTCGATGATAGTTTACCGTTTGTACGGAACTCGGCGTAAACGCCTCGGTCCGTACAAACTGTAAATTAGCATCTCGTTCTGTGACTTGTACAGCATGGTCAGGACGTTCTATATAATTACTTTATTAGTAACTCAAATTTGCAAAATACAAATGGAGTGGAGTTTTACTTTAGTTTATATGTCTGTGGACCTCAAAGAACGAAACGATCAGGGGTGGGAAGTTAGGTCAGTGATTAAGGCACTAGACTTGTAACCCAAAGGTTGTAGGACTTGTGGGTTTGAGTCCCACTGCAGCCACTCTTCTCCTTCACCCCCAGCTGTGGTATATTTATTGCTATATCAAAGACCAATTGTTCGCAAACCATGTCGATGTGGAACTAAAATAACTGTTACCTCGTAAATGTGTAGGGGTGATATTTCTACCTAATATTCATCTGTAGATTCGATCATCATCAAATCCAAAGTAAGTTTAATAGAACACATTGCACGTTAAACTATCCAAGCAAACAAACAAACGAATTGATAAACTATATCAGAATCGTAAATTACAATGTGATTTGACTGAAGACTCAATGGCAGTTTCATTGATCTATGAACTGTGCGAGAAAATTTTATCCGTGAGGTGTCATTGAAAATATGAATTATCTTTCTCTGAACTGAAAAGCAGTCTCTCTGTGACCGGTTAATGATGACATGAATCATCAAACTGAATTCCAATGTGATGTATCTGTGAACGGCAAACGAGATGCATTCTACTTCCTTGAACTGAATAGTAATGTGATATATCTTTTTTGGTTTTTTTTGTTTTGGTTTTTAGAATGATTTATAATATGATTTATCTCTTGTGGTCAGGACAATCCAGGACCCGGGCAGTCAGCGTCTCATATGGTACAAGGCACCGCTCAGCGTGCTCATCATTAAAAAGATCTTTGACGATCTTGTCATCACGCCATTCATCGAGCTTGTCACATGGCTTGTCCAGGTAGGTTTACAATATTTATTATCCACTTAATACAAAGTGTCCTTGAAAAACACATAGGGAGTGTGTATCAACATACCTGGTCCATAAAGATATGTTGAAGGCTTTGGGCGGCAAAAACTGCATACCATTGATTTGACTGTGAGTGGGAAGAGAAACTGTGTGGATTAAAACGTAGTGAACAGGTGAAGTTGAACCAGATGTAAATAGGTCACTCCAGACTTCTTTTTAAAAATTGTCTTATTCAGTAAAGACCATTTCTGGCTTGGGTGCCAGTTCTTCAAATGGAATACACACGAATACCTCCTGAAAGGGGAAAATCCCCCCATTATGCCAAGCATGCAATGTACCCATAACTGTTCGGCATATCCTGCTGAAATGTCAAAGGATACAATAAAATAGAAGAAAGACTTGAAAAACATTAACAACATGAAAATCTTGTTTGAAACTATTCCAGAAACTATTCCAGGTTTTTTAAAGAGACAAATCTCTTTGATTGTTTATGATATATCTGAAAATATTGAAACGAACTGACTAAAATAAGTCTACGAAAGTGAAAAGCTTAAACCATTGATGGTCCCTATATACCCTCAGGGTTCCCCTGGGAGGTTAAACCACAAACAAACAAACTGCAAAAGCCACCGCAAACAGAAAATTAGTGCATATTAAAAATTAGTACATACCTATATGAACTAATATCGGTCTGCCACTTCTTAGGAAAAGGTGGATAAACAATACAATATCGACTTGATTTGACTCTGCGAAAAATATTCTCATATGCGCTCGGATATTACTATGTGGCAACTCCTCGTAGCATATGACCGCTTGTATCTGAAACCAGTCAATATTGTGTATGTACTTTTCAGCAAATCCACTCTTCGCATTAAACCTTTCCAGCCAAATTATTAGCTAGAATGTGAAAATGTGGTATCCTGTTTCAGACAAGCACTATTTCCTTGGTCATTCGCTAAAGGCCTTGGTGGCTTTCAACCTTTTTGCCCTACCCACTTGTAAACACTGATTCCATAGGTCCCTTCAATTGAATTGACTTGTGTTTACCTACACTACTTTATGGAATAACCTCATATGAATGAATCTAACATCTCCTCCAATACTACAAAGCCCGCTGCCACCTTTGCTTGCTGTTAATTATGCTATTCACCTTTTCTTCACTCTTTGTTCTGTGTTGCCCAGAAACGAAACATGTTGGTGTTCATAGAAGCGAAGACCTTTGCAGAGTCACAGCTGGAGAAGAATTCTGCCTTTCTTCAGGTGAAGAACAAACTCCACAGCTTCAAAGAAGGTGGGTAGCATCCTATGTTCATTTTGACAGAACCCAGTTCCTATATAGAGCAATAAAGAACCAATAGATTCCTATATACACCTTTATAGGTCCCATAGATTCCAATATACACCTTCACAGAACCCACTTCCCTATAAAGAGCTATACAGATCCAATAGATTCCTATATACACCTTAATAAGACCCATAATTTCCTATATACAGCTTGACAGGTCTCAAAGATTCCTATGCACAGCTTGACAAATCTCATAGTGTCAATGTTGACTCCCAGTTCCATCCATTTCCAAATTGTTTGAGAATATCAATATTGTTTGATTAATAGCTGAAGACTAGGAGAAGCTGGAATATAAATTCCAAGTCTATTGTAGACAATTTCAAGGTGGCGTTGACCTTCAATTGATGATTCTTTGTGATTTTAGGGGAGGACGACTTAACAGACAAGATCGACTTCATCATCTGTCTGGGCGGAGATGGCACGCTTCTCTACGCCTCTTCATTATTCCAGGTAAAAATCGTCGGAGTATTTATATGGTTTACTCAGTCTCCTTTTCTTCAGTGATGCCAGTTTTCAATGTTTCCATTGAAATTCATGTTTCATTTTCAGAATAAAAAAAGAAATTCCAACTGCTAAATTAGCCAATTCAACCACAGTCCATGATCCCCCACTGAACCTCCCCACTGACCCATGTAAAGGCTTTCCATTGATTCCCCACTGTAATGTGTATGTAATGCGTAAACCCTGTATTGCAATAGAAATATGTCAATGTCTTTTGTAAATGTGCTTGTAGTCGTGTCTCGCATCGCGTATGTAAGTTTTAATTTCACAATTGATTGAAAATTAAGAGTTACATAAACATACTCTTGATAGAAATAATCTTTTAATACATGAAATGCCACTCAGAAAAGCACATGGTTTTGGAGTTATTGGCATTAATGATAATGATTACAATATGGACTATCCAAAGTACTTACCTTGTTTAAAACACTGACTATGTATAAATGTATCCTGTTTTCTCATTCTACAGGAAAGTGTGCCACCAGTCATGGCATTCCACCTCGGGTCTCTTGGCTTTTTGGGACCTTTTGATTTTGCAAACTTCCGTGAAAAAGTCACCCAAGTGCTTGAAGGTATGTCTACACGATCGTCTTAGGTTCTTATTTTATTATCCACCGTATACAAAGTGTCCATAGAAAACACATGGGGAGTGTGTATCTATATACCTGGAGCATACAGATACATCCATCTTATAGTGACAAAGTGACCATAGAAAACACACAATAAAGTGCGCATACAGAAAAATAGTGGGTACTGAAAAATAGTGCGTACCTAAATGGACTAATATCAACCCCCTGCGATCTGTATAAAGAAGAACCCTCCCTTGTCAATTAATCAGTTAAGTTCTTGTCTCTTAGTACTACCTAGTACATCTGTGAGTTCCCACTCCCTTCTTCTTAATGTCTACCCTTGCCCAAGTAGGGTTCTAGACTTTGCATTTTGTTACAGGTCACGTGGCTTTAACGTTACAGGCACGGTTAAAGTGTGTCGTCAAATGTATATCTGTGGTTTTCTCTTGTCACAGATAGCACTGCTTTAACGTTACAGGCAAGGTTAAAGTGTCTCGTCAAGTGTATATCTGTGGTTTTCTCTTGTTACAGGAAACGCTGTGTTGTCAAGTGTTTGTCTATGATTACTCTTGTCACAGGTTATGTTACAGACTAAGTTAAAGTGTGTCATCAAGTCTATATCTATGGTTTATTCTTGTCACAGGTAACGCTGCGTTAACATTACGGACGAGGTTAAAGTGTGTCGTCAAGTCTATATTTGTGGTTTACTCTTGTCACAGGTAACGCTGCGTTAACGTTACGGACGAGGTTAAAGTGTGTCGTCAAGTCTATATTTGTGGTTTACTCTTGTCACAGGTAACGCTGCGTTAACGTTACAGACGAGGTTAAAGTGTGTCGTCAAGTCTATATTTGTGGTTTACTCTTGTCACAGGTAACGCTGCGTTAACGTTACGGACGAGGTTAAAGTGTGTCGTCAAGTCTATATTTGTGGTTTACTCTTGTCACAGGTAACGCTGCGTTAACGTTACAGACGAGGTTAAAGTGTGTCGTCAAGTCTATATTTGTGGTTTACTCTTGTCACAGGTAACGCTGCGTTAACGTTACGGACGAGGTTAAAGTGTGTCGTCAACAAGAGCGGTACATTGTGTTCGCAGCTCGACGGCTCCGACGCCTGCTCAATTAAAAACGTCGAGAGCAAACAACACATTCTGGTGAGTCAGGCTGACGACAGTCTCAATGTATCTCTCAGGGGCCATCCATAAAATACATACGCAGAATGTTCGACATTGTTTAGCCCCCGAGCTCTGCCCCCCATTTTGTACGTAATAGAACAAAGAAGGAGCATACGCAAAATTTCTGAAATCTTTTACCAAACCCCACCCCCTTGGATGTGCCTGGGCAGGGTTGCCACAGGTCTGGGAAATATCAGGGAAATTTTCTTTTCAGTGTCATGAAATTGCCATGCAATTCTAGATTTACACACAAAGACCTGGTCAGCTCTTATACCCTCAACATTTGTGTTTGTTAGAAAAATATAATGTCTCAGATATTTCAAACGTAAGTGGGAAGCATCCTAGTTTGGATAGAGAAGTTGACAAAACAGGTTTCTAACAATTTAAGGTATTTGGTTTTTAAAAGTTTTTTGGTCAGGGAAAATGAAATTTTCCAGGGAATAGAAAATGTCAGGGAATTTTGACATCCTGTTTTATCATATCTGATGTTCTCCATGGGAATTCATCCAGCCATCAGTCTAAATGACAGGATGAGTTTATATACAAATGATTATGTGATGTAAATTTCTTGTCTCTGAATATCCGTTCACTGCTGATGCTACCATGTGAATGCCGTTTTGGAGTGAAGTCATCAAATTTTCAATTGGTGACATGATGTCATAGTCTCAACAAAGCTATGGTAGCGGCATTATAAAATGAGTTGCTATGATATTGAGGCGCATGGCAACAAAGGGAAGCTACTTAGGGTATATCTGTATAGTTTAGACAGAAAACATGGTTTCAACAAGTGTCTCTTCAGGCATCAAGTAAAAGGTGCCATGGCACATGGTCGTGTCCAAGCTTGACAGGCCACTTCCAAAATACTACTTTATTTTTTCAGCGGATTTTACATTTTTACAGGTTGTGGAATAGAGAAAAAGCAAACATTAACTAACAGTGGGTTTGCTTGTAAGGGGGTAAGTGGCTAGGGCCAGTGAGGGAGTGGGGAGACTAACAGCTTACATATTGATTAAAAAAACGTTAAAAAGAAATGATAGAATAATAATAGATTTCTTGTCTCTGTTTGTATTCTACAGGTGCTAAACGAAGTTGTGGTTGACCGCGGACCATCCCCCTACATCTGTAACATAGACCTGTACATAGAACACAAGTATATCACCTCAGTGCAAGGCGATGGTAAGTCTTTCCAGTCCCATTGTTCTGGTCTGTACATCCCTATCGTGGCCGAGTAATATTGGTTTCTATGAGAAAAAGGTAATCATCTGAATTTACCCCTATTTATTGATTTCGGGAGATTATAAAAAAATCTCTTAATTTAAATTGTTGTATCTGAAAAGCTTGTAAAAACAAGAGATACAATAAAGAAACTAAACCCCCCCAAAAAATAATAATCAGACCTATACAGACTATCAATACTGAATATGGAGGAGTAACAACTCCAGCCTTTTGAACTTTAAGTCTCCAATATATCAACAACTTGTATATTTTTCGAGGGTTGCATGACAAAATGCAAACCTGTGGCACTTCCGTGCACAGGCTCAGCTCTGTTACTCACAGCCAGGGGTGGACACGACACATCCCCTACCGAGAAAGAAACCAACCACCACTTGATCCCCACATATGTGTAATAATATCATAATCAAGCTAACGCCGTGCTGCCAATAAAATGTATTTATTACAAACATAAAAGTTTAAAACATTTACAGATGTTTATAGAATACATAAATTAAATACATTTTAAGGGGAGATGATAAGAAAATGTAGTTATAAAAATTACAGGTGTGGGTGGGTTGGGTAACAAAAATCCCGTGCACCAACAGTGAGTGCTAGAAACGGAATGAGATCTAGAGGTGGTCACGTGGTGAATGGATTAATTACCTGATTAAACACCTGAGTTGCGTTCGACTAAGAGACTGAGGTAAAACAGCACGGCAGTAAATTATAGGTAATTTACAATTACTGCATAATTTCATTCGCAGGGCTCATCATATCTACGCCGACTGGGAGCACGGCCTACGCAGCAGCCGCCGGCGCCTCCATGATTCACCCCAACGTGCCCGCCATCCTCATCGCACCAGTGTGCCCACACTCACTCTCCTTCCGACCAATCGTTGTGCCTGCAGGCGTTGAAATCAAGGTACAGTATTGTCTTCAGTGATGACAGTTTTCCACTTTTCCATGAAAATCCACTTTTTTTTATTTCCAGTTTAAGAATTCATTTTCCTTGTATTAATCGAGGAAAGTGTAAATTTAGCCTCATTCATGCCAATACAACAGTTTTTAAACTTCTTCACAGACCCTCAGCCCATTCCTTGGCAATAGTGATGTATTTTCCATGTTTTTTCAGTCTCGCTGAGGCAGTAAATTCCACATGAAAAATATTTCCACTTTTATTTCTGACGCCAACTGACATCCCTGTGTCTTACACATGCAGTTACCCGTGCATGTAATTGCCTCCTGGGGTGGACAGCAATGATCAATCTGTTCACCTTCTTGGTCGTCTTGCCTCCTCGTGGTGCAGACCGGATATGCTTGCCAGCAAGCATGACTAAAGCGATCGGGATGGGGAGTTACCTCAATGGTTAAGAGCACTAGACTAGTAATCCCAAGGTTGTCAGACTTTTGGGTTCCCAGTCCCACTGCAGCTGCTTTTCTCCTTCATCCCAGAAGTGATAGATTTACTGCTATATCAAAGGCCAATGTTTCTCATATCATGTCTATGTGGTGTGGGAAGTAAAAGAACTCTTACCTCGGTAAATGTGTAGGGGTGAGATTTCTAGCTAAATTCATCTCATAGATTCAGTCAAACCCATAGTAAGTCTAATAGACTATATTGGACGTTAAATTACTCAAACAAACATATAGAAAACCACCCGTGTATGTTCCCTACCATAGGTGATATCCTAACTCCAACAACAAATAGGTATTAGTCATTCCTTTCCATATATATATGGTAGTTTTCCTCTTTTCCAGGGAGATCCTTGTTTTCATTTTCAGTTTTTAGAATTCTTATTTCTTATATGAAACAAAGAAAGGATAAATTTGTGTCTTATTCACACCAATAGGCCATCCATAAAGTATTTCTGAAATTTCTGACTCCACTCCAGACCTTGTGCGCAATAGAACAAAGAAGGAGCATACGCAAAATTTCCGGAAATTTTGACAACCCCACCCCTACCCTCAGTACGTGTGTACTTTATGGATAGCCCCCAGTAAATAGTGGTCCAAGCCTCCCCACACACACCCAGCCCGATTCCATGTAGTCCGTCATGAACCGTTCCCAGCTTTCCGATACGTTTGAGAGCCTTATAGCCTTGGCGACAACCTCTACATTCCATGGTCATTAACGAAGTATTTTCCATGTTTTCTCAGTCTCTCTGAGGCAGTGAAATTGACATGAAAAATATTTCCAATTTTTTCATGATACTAACTGACATCACTGCCTTCATAAATCTGATTATAATTGATAAAATGTGAGACTAATGAGTGTGATGTAATATCAGGGATGGCATTTTTTCCCATGGAAATACTTGTTTTTTATTTCCAGTTTATAAAATTATCATTCTTGTATGAAACAAATATTGTATAAATTGAGCCTCATTCACACCATTAACACGGTGGTTTGAACTGCCGCATAGACCCTCAGCCCTATTCCATGGTCAACATTGATGTGTTTTCCTGGTTATCTCAGTCTCTCTGAGGCAGTAAATTTCGCGTGAAAAAGATTTTCCCTGTCTTTTCCCTGACCTCAGATTGACATCCCTGCTTTGTGTGTTTCAGATTATGATTTCGCCTGAAGCTCGTAGCGGGGCCTGGGTGTCCTTCGACGGACGTCAGCGTCAAGAGTTGTTCAAAGGCGATGTGTAAGTACCTCTACCATTCAGCTGGGTTAGTATCAAGGTGGTGGAGTAGCTCAGTCACTAGCTCATCCCCTGCAGTGGTAGACTTACTGTTATATCAAAGGCCAGTCCTTCCCAAGCCATGTCTATGTGGTGTAGGAAGTAAAGGAACTCTCACCTCGTAAATGTGTATGGGTGGGATTTCTACCTACATTCATCTCAGAGATTGGGTCAAATCCAAAGTAAGTCTAATTGAACAAATTGGACGTTAAACTACCCAAACAAACAAACTGCGGTATCGCAGGATGCGTCCATGGAGGGATTTCTGGCCATATCATGTGACTCAGTAGAGGTTTGCTTCCGCCTCGAGCATGGAAGGTCATGAGTTTAAACCCTGGTCAGGCCATACCAAAGACTTACACAAAAATAGTACCCACTGCTCATTTGGCTTAACACCTGCTATAAGAATGAGGAGTAGGGGGCTAGGGCAAGAGTGGAAGAATGGCTGTATCGCCGACTTCGGTGATTGTACACACAATATTCCCATAATAAAAAATTGCTTTAAAAAAATACGAAGAAACATAAGTTTGTTTCAGATATACCCTGACGCTGTTTCTATGTTGGTCTCTGCAGATTACGTATCAGTACTTCCATCTACCCGGTGCCGTCGATCTGCAGTCAGGACCAGATCAGTGACTGGTTCGAGTCGCTCGCCGGCTGCCTCCACTGGAACGTGCGCAAACAGCAGCGGGCCTTCATGTACAACGGAACCTCGGCTGAGTCACTCGACTCCTCCTCAGACCAGAACTCCAACGGCAAGGAGTGAACCAAGCCTGGAACTCCATCGCCATGGAGTGAACTATGCCTGGAACTCCATTGCCAAGGAGCAAACCATGCCTGGAACTCCATCGCCATGGAGTGAACCAAGCCTGGAACTTCATCGCCAAGGAGTGAACCAGGCCTGGAACTCCATCATCATGGAGCGAACCAAGCCTGGAACTCCATCGCCATGGAGTGAACCAAGCCTGGAACTCCAATGGCAAGGAATGAACCAAGCCTGGAACTCCATCGACAAGGAATGAACCAAGCCTGGAACTCCATCGACAAGGAGTGAACCAAGCCCAGAACTCCAATGGCATGGAGTGAACCAAGCACAGAACTCCAATGTCTAGGAGTGAACCAAGCTCATTGTTTTTATCTTTCCATCACTCGCATCATCATCGTCATCATTATCTACATCCACATCATCATCATTAATGACTATCTACATCCATGGTTTGTAAAGCTAGCTTGATCAGTAGCTTAAGGATCCTACATAAGAGTCTGTATTGAGGCAGATTTAGTTTGTGATCTATTTTTTATTTAAGCCTGAGCTGTTGCTTACAAGGTTAGAAGACATGACTAGCGCGAAAGGTTTTAGTAATGTAGCTATCCATGCTAACAATTGATAGGGATTGTACATTCTTTTAGTGTGTACAAGGGTGAGATGAATACAGAAAGCGACTCGTTTTGGTCAAAGTCATTATTCTCCGACTCGTTTGAATGTTATTTACTCGGCTGTGACTCGCCTTGTTCATATCACTCCGCATCAAACTTGTGAAGACTGCCGAGTTTGACCAAAACCTGCTGGTTTCTTCTTTAGTACCAGGTCTTAGATTGATGATGTATAAAAAGTCCACCCTATTCCGGTTGTCTCAGCTGTGTAGAGTAAGCTGCTGGTCAAGCTATCTTTATGAAAATCGGACTTGATCACCCACCGAACTGTCAGTGATAGTCTCAGGTTTGGGAGAAACTATTTGGATTCATGATGTAAGGATAATATATGCGTGTGCTTTACAATGAGGCGCTTCTCATGTGTTAAGATAGGAATTTCTGCAGGGATACATGTTTTAGAGATAGTAGAGATTCACAAGAAGGGTACAGTGCTGTGATGTATGTATCGTAGACGTTAGATAATTATCACAGGGAGAGTGGACTTTATTATCCACCTAATACAAAGTGTCCATAGAAAACATATAGGGAGAGTGTGTATCTACATACCTGGGGCATACAGATATATCCACCTAGTACAAAGTGTCCATAGAAAACACATAGGGAGTGTATATCTACATACCCGGAGCATACAGATATGTTGTAAGGTGCATATGGAAACATAGTGCGTACTAAAAAGTAGTGTGTACCTAAATGAACTAATATCGGTATGCCACTTGTCAGGAAATGCTGGATAATTATAGAATGGTTTCAGCTAAAAGCGGTTGTGTGCTCCTCGGAGTTGGCCCTATGCAATATCCATGTATCTGCTCGGATATTGCTACGCGTTAACTGCTCGGAGCATACGACCGCGTGTATCTGAAACCAGTCAATATAGTGTATGTATGCGCATCAGTGTCGCCTCGAGTCCTACAGCGCATAGTAGTATGTGGTGATTCGGGCTAGTATCTGATATAAAGAACAGGCGTTATTTGTAACTGGATTTCTCATTGATTGAAGGAACAGAAAGAATGCCTTGTATTTGTATAGAACAACCTTCCCATGATTAAACATGGGAAGAGTTGACGTGTAGTAAAACTCCGAGTATTGCGAAGTGTCAACTACGAGGAGAATGCGCCCACACAGATCAAAATCATGGTAATGTGTATTTGTTACTCACCTTTTAATTGATTATTGGGGGGGGGGGGGGATCTTGAAATTATTAGAAACTCGACGTAAGCGCCGTGCATTGTTATATAGAATAGTTCCTAAATTTCCCGGCTGTATTCTACTCAGTAGCAATCTGTAGGCTCCATAGGTTGAGTATGGAGACTCCGTATTAGGTGGGTATATAGAAATGTCAACCTCGATCCAATAAGAAAGCCAACCTATATAAATGTATGACCATGGCATCTTGTTCTATATTTATCATATACCTGTAATCATTTCTGTAATGCACAATATATTGCCGTAAATTGGCATAAAAAACATTTTATTTACCACCATTCAAGTTCATTGGGATTTCCATTGGCCGAAACAAAAACCTCAACGATTTCTGTTCCCTTCTTTATAAGAAGTTGGTCTGTGGTGCGGTGCAGAAATTGTTGTCAGGGGCAAAGCACCCCTGTTTCTTTTATGCATCTATTATATACCCATCCAGTATATTTGATAATACTTCTGCAGTACAAATTGTGTACTGAACCCTGTGCAGTACACTGTTAAACTGAACACGTTGAAAGATGGGCAGTGTGTGGGCTTTTGCATTGACATGTCTTCTATGCCAATATATGGTAAGATTTTATTAATTCTGGGTATATGATAAATATATAACGACCCTGTATGCTTCTACATGCTACAAGACTCGATGGGAATTGATGTTATTTACGGAAGTCGGCCTTGAGCTTTGTTCTGTAAAAATCAACGATTCCCCATCTCGTTTTGTAGCATGTACAGCATAGTCAGGTTGTGCTACATAAATACCGATCGATTTTTGGAACTGTGACACATATCTTCAAATCAACCCAGTTTGACCGTCAAAAGCATATTTTCTCAGTCATTATTGCCAAATTTTCCTCGTACCAGTATTGAAATCAGTCTACATTAATTTCCAATGACTGATAGTGTGTTGAAAGTGTCACAAAATTGGACGAAGGGTACCGACAAATTTATTGGTGTTGCAAGTCAGCCAATGGAATCCCCACGTATGACTAACCATATTGAACGGGGGGAGTAAGACCATTGTAGATCGCCACTTTAATTGTACAGGAGCGTAGGAATACAAATTCCGATTTCTCACAGGATATGGTCTCGCTCACCAAAAAAATGGATATTTCCAAAATGGTTCAATATTATTCGTTTAAACATAAGTTAATGTTTCTTCAAATAAGGGAACTACTTTCTCTGTATTGAATATTATCATATCCATGCGAGTGTGGTCTAAAAAAAAGTAGTGCCCCACCTGTGGGGTTCATACATGGTTCATAGATGTCATTCTACTGCCTGTAGTGAGGATACCTCAGAGATTATATATACAGCACAGCCTTGTATACCCCCTCCAGACGTTGCTAATCTCTTTATTAGGGGCCATCCATAAAGTACGGCCGCACTGAGGTGGGTAGGGGGGTCAAAAATTTTGAAGATTTTGCGTATGCTCCCACTTTGTTCTATTGCGTACAAGGTCGGGAGGGTGTTGGGGGGTTCAAAATTTCAGAAATTCTGCATACGTACTTTATGGATGGCCCTTTATCGACCCACGTACTATCAAGTTCAGTGCTGCTTCCCCAACACACAAAATATAGCGAGATTGGTCGCGATTTGGTTTATATTGCTAAATCGGGCTAGGTTTGAATAATCGCGTGCCTATTTGTCGCGATGTGTCTTGAGGTGTCGCGGTGGTGGAGCACCAAAACATACAAATGACATCGCGCGGCTACGTTTTGCGACAACAGACGTACGACATATCGCGATACTGTAAGATATTACAAGATATACCAAGATATATCACGACAGATCCACCGTGTTGTTGGAATCAGCCCTGTAGCGGTGTATCTGGGGATCGGCGATACCTGTAAGCAACGAGTACATTTTACAAAACGATACACTGGTTCCCTGATCTTGACAGGTAGTGATTTCTCAAGGTATACGCCCTCCAGAGGTTACTAAACTCCCTATTATCGCCCAGGGTAAATGCAAGTTCCGCTCGCGGCTGGCTTGGCAGACCACAACCACATGAACTATCGTTTTCCCATTTATATTAGGAGAACCTGAATATTATTTCAGATCTGTATGTAGAAATAGCTGAAATTTCCATTTCCGATATAAATATTTATAAAAACCGTTATACTGCGATAATTGTGGTTACGGTTCAAGGGTCTATCATCATACAATGTCGGCAACCAGCGAGCACCGGGACCTGTAAACAGACTGAATTCTGGGATACCTCAATAGGGTCTATACGGACTTCACCATAGTGTGATGGCACTGGAACCTAACAAATGTACAGGAGCATGGGTTACCATAATTGGGTCTAATCAAGAATTCTCAATGTTCGCTAAGTGTTTAATCTGAGAATCCCATTTTTACTCAATCATTTCAATGATATACCAAATGCCTTTATCTAAAATGTTTTATCCGTATCTCGACTAAATCAGAAGAAGATGGGGTAAAGGGTTTTCAGGTGATGATATTTATCCTTGAATCGCATGAACATTACTTTAAAACTTATTTGTGGCCTCACATTCGCAATAAGATGCGATTCTCCAGTTATCAATTCATAATGTTTGATAAGGTGATGAAATTTAAGAAAAAATAATCATCCTTCTAATTTTTTGCTGTGTTGTTTTTCTCCAGTTTCAAAATTGATGTCCAGCAACTTCGTCGATGTATTTCTTTTTTCCTGAAATATATTTTTTTATAAGTGGAATACTTCGTTTGCGATATATCACACCTGGAAAATGTATTTAATGAAACTTCCTACTGCATCAAATAGGCCTTTCAGTCTTTGCACAGTGATAGAATAAGACAGAGTAATAGGTGACGTTTGAGACTGAGCTCATAGAAGAAAATTACTTTTTTTCTAACTCTGTTATACAAAGATGTCATCAACAAGGTTTCAATCTCTCATCCAATGAATATAATTTAAGTACTCAAGTAGTTATTCTGAATTGTATTTCCTACGTATAACATACAATGCTAATGCTTGCTTAATTTCAAAAAGATCTGATTGTACTAATTTTTTTTTTTTTGTAATAGCAAAAATATTTTATTCTATTGAGAGATGTGAACAAATAATGTTTGGGAAAATAGGAACTATAGTTTTTTTTCTCCAGATTTCACTGGCATCCCTGGTTCGTGAATAATTCTGATAATTGCACGTAGAAAGAAGGCTGCATTTTTATTGAACTGAGGTTGGCATTTCACTCAAAAAATAGTCCTAGTTATTTTGCACCTATACAGAATGGCTTTGTGAAATATGGATTCCATACCGTCACTTGGGGGTGACTTGTGTGTTTCCACATTCCTAAACATCGGTGTTTTGTGGTGTCGTTTTTCTCGCCTATTGCCAAAATAACACTGCAGAAACATGCACCGTGTTGTATTTGTGCAATTGTAAATAGAATCTATTATAAACATTGTAAGAAAAACAGGAATGATTAACACTAGAATTGGTAACTAAGAGGACATTAAACAATTCATTAATGTGATCCTGTATGGGATGTTTTCATCTATGTACGTTATGTGTTTTATAATACTGCGGTCATGCTTAAGTACTGCCTCTCCGTTTACAATGTACTTCCTGAGACTTATGCTACTTATTTCTGTGAGACTTAATGAATAAGAGATATAGCGAGATAACTTATTATCTTACCCCTGGTATTTTCCCGTTAGACTTAATATTGGGAACTCGTACGTAATGCCCATGGAGTATTTAAAAAGAATACTCAATGGGGCATTATGTTACAAATTTTAGCTAATTAGTCAATATGAGGGGTGAGATAAATTCAGAAACCTATTCAAGTTTAGGGTCAGAGCTCGATCCCATCTTCTTTGAATCTCTACGTAATTCATGCGGCTTGGCCTTGTGAATAACTATGCTATTCAAACTCGATGGGATACGAGCTCTGACCGTAAACTTTTATAGATTTCCTCGATAGTGTTAAACGTGCCTTCGGTGTTATAACAAAATAAAATGGCATGTCTGTATTGAACACGTGTATAGTGTCGGTAAAGAGGGTGTAGGTTGTAGTTAACTAGGAAAGATTTTTTGAAACTTATTATAATTTAGCAAATAATAACGCATGAATTTGGGCTTTTTAAGGTTATTTCCAAATGGCATTGCTGTTGACCAGTCAAGTGGATACTGCACATAGCCTACCCTGTTCACATAGAGTTCTCTATGTACACAGTGCGACACCCTGTGAGATGGCGCCACCAGTCGAAGGCCAACCTCTGTTATTGTCATACACCTATAATTGAACGTCTATGAAATACTACCAAAGACTTAAACAAAAATAGGACCCACTGCCCATTCGGCTTAATACCCGTCAGTAGAATGGGGAATAGGGGGCTAGGACCAGAGTGGAAGAACGGCTATATAGCCGAATTCAGTGATTGTGTACACAGAATATTCCCTCGATAAAAATTGCTAAAAACAAAAAAACAAAAACTACCCGCCTGAATGTTCAGGCGTACTGTACCCGTGGTGTACTTCGCAAGTACATAAAATTACAATTTTTAATGTTTTTAGGTGTATGATGATTAGAAAATGTAATGAGTGAGCCCATAGCGATTCCATTCTCTGCTTTTTGTACCATAAGATATCTCCCTCTGCCTCTGGCGTTGAGACGTATGTTATGGGAAAACAGACCTTGAATGGCAATCGCAACGGGCTCACTAACTACGTTTTCTCTTATTACTATACACCTGTGAGCGAACATATATGAAATACTACTAATTATGCGTCTGGACGTATTTTTGCTACAAATGAACCATCCATACGGCCTCAGTAACCACGTTTTCTCATATTACAGTTAATTCGGAGCCAAAACACAGGGCCGGTATATGTTCAAGGAGGGGAGTGCAATGGCGGCGTCCATGAAGGGTATGCTATGTGCCGTGTAGCCGACAGTGTTGTGTATTGTTTAGCATTCATCTTGTATGTGTAAATAACCTCTCTGACCTTAGGCATGTGTGAAAGCGACATAACATGGTAATGAGTTATCAGTAGTGAGTGGAACACGAGAGAGATTGTAATAGCAGCTATCTGCACCACTCCAGGATAATGTATACGCTGTTCTTTGCCTCTGATATCTCGGATGTGAAGAATATGTTAACTTAAGGCGAATTGGTTTTATCTTGGGCCAGTCGTTGGTTATCTTATATCAATTTGTTATGAACTAAAATAACTGTGATTCCATTGTTCATGTGAGTTACGATTCAGTGATGAATTGGAGTAGATAATGTATATAAAATGTGCATGGTGAATGTAATTCTACTGATTTAAAACACTCTTCCTTGTGGCTGTTACGCTATGTATAATGGCACATTAGATGTACTTTATTTATCGGTTTCCTGACGTAGCAAGTCAGTAGAATCACTAATAAAAATTGAGACATTATTGTAAAGCTTATCGAATTGGATATGTAATAAAAGTGATATGTTATGTTTACATTTTAACAGAAAGAGCAACATCAGTCTTTTTTTATCTTTTATCAGAGTTTATTCTTTCTAGTAATTACTCGGTAAGTTTAAGTAAAAACCGCAGCCGATTTTGCAGTATGACAGTAATATCGTGATTTTGGAGAATGAAAGATGTGGAGAAAAAAAAACTTGCATGGTTCTGTAAAGATACGTATTGTGTATACAGTCCTTATTCTTACCTACTCGATCTTTAAGAAACTTATTCAGAGAAAAAGCAAAATGCAATCTCCGGCAATTGGCGTTTTACTCTGTCAAATGCTAATATATTATTGGTAAACCATTAATACGTTGACCTTAGATTGTAATGTCTCAAGATAAATCATTGATAGAACATTTTCGGAATAGACTACTGAGTAAGACGCCATTTTAACAAACTTGGGTATTAGGTGGTAGTAGGTCACTGGTGAATTGGTTGATCAAACAACTGGAGCATAATCAGCCTTGACTGCTATGTTCCAAGTCTTCTGTAAATGCTGGGTCTCGAGATGGCACCTTTCCACTTTTCCAAGGAAATCCATATATTTGATATTTTTTCTTCGTGTAAAATGAAGATGATATTATTTGTGCCTCAATCACGCCACTAAAATAGTGGTTTTAACTTCCCCCAAAGCCCTACGCTGTGGTAAACATTGGCTAACATTTTCCACGTTTGCACAGTCTCCGAGGCAATACAGCCACATGAGAAATATGTCTACCTGTTTTTTAACTCCACCTAACATTCCTGTGTGTCTGTTTTCTAAATTTTAATAACATATATGACTATTTTGATGTGTCTATATCTGCACTTGTCTAGTACACTAGTATCACCGGCATTCACAACATTCAGCACCACACTTCTCAAATATTTAAACATTGACAAAGGTCCCAGGGGTGTTTAGGCATGAGAAACATGTCCAACCCACATATCTGACTTGGGTTCTCCTGCATATACAGTATACCTTTAGGGATAGGGATTGGGGAGTATGTAGGCTCATAGATAAGCGATATAATGGTCTCTCCCTGATAGATCAACGATATAATGATCTCTCCCTGATAGATCAACGATGTAATGGTCTCTCCCTGATAGATCAACGATATAATGATATCTCCCTGATAGATCAACGATATAATTATCTCTCCCTGATAGATCAACGATATAATTATCTCCCCCTGATAGATCAACGATATAATGGTCTCTCCCTGATAGATCAACGTTATAATGATATCTTCCTGATATATCAACGACATAATTATTTCTCCCTGATTTATCAACGATATAATTATTTCTCCCTAATTTATCAACGTTATAATGATCTCTCCCTGATAGATCAACGATATAATGATATCTCCCTGATAGATCAACGATATAATGGTCTCTCCCTGATATATCAACGACATAATTATCTCTCCCCGATATATCAACGATATAATTATCTCTCGCTAATAGATCAATGATATAATGGTCTCTCCCTGATAGATTAGTGATATAATGATCTCCCCCTGATAGATCAGCAACATAATGATTGCTCCCTGATAGATCGGCAATATAATGGTCTCTCCCTGATAGATTAGTGATATAATGATCTCCCCCTGATAGATCAGCGATATAATTATCTCTCCCTGATAGATTAGTGATATAATCATCTCACCCCTGGTATTTTTCCCCATGGGATTAATGTTGGGAACTCGTATGCAACGCCCATATATTTCTCCACACAAACGAATATTCTTAATGGGGTATCATGTCACAAATGTTAGCCCATTAGTCAGTGTGAAGGGTGAGATAAATTCAGAAACCTATCAAGTTTACAGTCAGAGCTCGATCCCATCTCTTTTAAATCGCTACGTAATTCATGCGACTGAATTACTACATGATTAAAACTTGATGGGATACGAGCTCTGACCCTAAACTTTCCGAGGTTTCCTCTATAATCTCCCTGATAGATCACCAAACAGTGATTTAATAAGGCTAATAGATTAGTGCTTTACTACATACCCATGCCGTATATATACTATATACGCACCGTTTTCCATATGATATGAAAATACTGTATGGGACACTATTCCATATGTGTCAACTAAAATACTGATTGTTGGGCCAAATTAAGTTAGTTATTTCATAGATTTCGGGTATACAGTAAATATAGAACAACCCACCATGCTTGTGCAAGCTACAAACTCGATTATAATTTACGGTACGCAGCGTTTATGCCGAGTTCCGTATGAACTGTAAATGATCATCTAATTTTGTAGCTTTTACAACATAGTCAGGTGGTTCTTTATTTTTCCTATATACCTATGGGCGAACACTATGATCACATCACGCTGCTGGGGTGGAATAACTTCCGTATACTGCCCTAGGTTGACGTTTACTGCCCTAGGTTGACACGTGACCAAAAGTTACGATTGGTGGATTTAAAGATATGCGGATCTTCCGATCAGAACTGTGTTGTCGGCCTCTCGGCCAATCAGAATGCGTTATATTTTAAAGCTCGCAATATGACGGTCAAAGCATGCAATATGTATCTTGGTACAAAGATACACGGTGTATCATGCAATATATAATGAGTTATTATACCCCAAGCATGTATTTACACTGATTTAGTGCATAGGTAATTTAGAGTACGGACCAGTGGTCCGTACAGTATTTTTACGTCATATGCCGAAACGGTGAGTATTTACAGTATATACGGCATGGGTATATAGTAAATAATGATATGAATGACAGTAATCCATGATGAAAATATTGAAAAACGGTAGAATGAGGCTCACAGGTAATTGATATGATAGCCTCTCCTTCGCGAATCCATCCAGACATTTCCCTACGCTAAGAGATGTGTATGTAACCCAGGCCAATGACTGTGTTGGAAAAATTCTACTCAGCTTATTTCACACCATCATCAACATGATTATAAAACTGATAAAGACATATTCACATCTAGGCCATGTATGAATTGTAAAACACCCACATGAAAACATTGACTCTCCTAATGATGTAGAGTTAGTAAGTGTGCCTCAGGATTTGGGTGTCTGGAGCGTTATTTGTCTTTTGCGTTGTATGTTCTCACACCAGGGATTGAAGTCACACATATGTAGACAATAAACGATGGTTATGTGGACAGGCGACCCTGTTCATAATTCGAGGTTGACGGCGTAATACACTTGCGATAGTTTTTTTTGCATTTATCATCCATCTTTTCCAATAAATTAAACCCAGTAATTGCCATATTAGAGGGTATAACCTTGAGGGTAAGAACCTTGAGAAAGTCTGGTAAGAACCTGCAATGGTTAACTGGACATTGAATCAGCCAAACCAAATAATCTTAGTCAATACACATCATTTAAAGATAGGGGATACTTTAACGGCAAGGGTAAAAGAGAATTTAATAGATATAGTTTTAGAGCCCGTCTAATATCCCTGAAGATCACACGATCACCAAACTTGAAATTCATAAAAATAAAAACATTGATTTGACCTAAGAGTGAACGGTCTTTTTATATCTATCCTGTATTATATGTATGTGTTTGTGGATTTTTGTCATGTATCACTTGAATACGTAGACCGCCTATGGGCAATTTATATTGTAGTAAATTTGGTTTTATTGAATAAAAAATAAGTGATTGGTTGCGTCAGTCAACGTCAATAAATCTACAACCTTGGGATTATGAGTCCAGTGTGGTCTCCAGTGCTCTTTACCACTGATCTAGCTCCCCAACCTGATCGCTTTAGTTATGCTTGCATGCAAGTATATCCGGCCTGCACCCCTGGGAGGCAAGGCGACCAAGAGTGTGAACAAATTGATCATTGCTGTCCACCCAAGCAGGCCTTTTATCATTGAATCTATGAGTGCTTTTAAGAATATGAAGGTCACATGAGTTCTATAACAATTTTGTTTCTTACGTAACTCTCTAAGAATGTAAAGTCACAACATGGACATCTAACGATGTATCATGTCAAAGGAGTCTAAATCCTGGTTATTGAAATTGGTATTTTCCGTGTTTTGATAAAAAAAATAACACCTTTTTTTTATTTAATTACATACTGTGCAGGGAATGTGATTTTTTTCCCCAATGGGAAAACCGTTGACAAAACACATACACCCCCGCCTCCCCCCCCCCCCCCACCCTCCAAAAAAGAGAAGAAAATTCGCATTGAAAAGGGAATAAATTGTTCCAGTCATTTATTTGTTGAATGTAGTGATTCCATACACTGCGGCTGTATTCTCTTGCGCTGTCAAAATTGTACGGCAAGATAATTAGTTTTTTATAGGATGGTAAGTCTGAATAAAGACGGGACAGTGAATCTGTGTGAGAGCAACTGGTAGACGGTGCACCGGTCTGCAGCCTGGCGCGGTGAGGCTCGGGTTTCTGAAAACAGGATCAGCATCCTCTGTTCCCACAACATGGCCGGACAGTCTGCACTCTACAGCGTCATACGTGTGAGGTAGGTGCTGACATTTATCTCACCCCGATATCTTTTCTCCATAGACTTAACATTGGGAACTCGTATTCAACGCCCATTAGATATTTAGGAAAAATATCCAATGGGGGATTATGTCACACATTATAGCCCATTAATCCATGTTAAGGGTGAGATAAATTCAGAAACCCATTCGAGTTTCGTGTCAGAGCTCGATCCCATCTCGTTTGAATCATGTAGTAATTCACGCGGCTTCGCCTTGTGAATTACTACATGATTCAAACGAGATGGGATACGAGCTCAGACCCTAAACTCTCATAGGTTTCCTTTATATTATCCTACCCCTAATGTAAAATCCCATAGGTTTAACACTGAGTTTCCGTATGCCACGCTGACTGGCATACAGAGTTTTATATGTCACTAGCAGCATACAGAAATGTTATCGCGTAATATTCCAATATTGAGGAGACTGAGTAGGATAAAATCAAAACCTGATTCGTTTTAATCTTGGCCACCGCATACCTCTCCTGGAGTTTTGGCCCCAGACTTCACTCGGCTTCGCCTCATGAAGTTACTATGCCAAACTCCAGTCGTGACATACAGTGGACAAGATTAAACCTCATCCAGTTTTACGTTATTATCTCGATCCGGTATCTATCTCCATAAACTTAACATTGGGAACTCGTATTCAACGCCCATGAGATATCTAGGAAAAAATTTCCAATGGGAGATTATGTCACAAATGTTATCTCGTTAGTCAATGTGAAGGGTGAGATAAATTCAGAAACACATTAATGTTTAGGGTCAGAGCTCGATCCCATCTTGTTTGAGTCGCTACGTAATTCACACAGCTTTGTGAATTACCATGCGATGCATACTCGATGGGATACAAGCTCTGACCCTAAACTTTCATAGGTTTCATCTATATTATCTCACCACGATATATTTCTCTCCATAGGCTTAACATTAGGAATTCATATTCCACGGCCGTGAAGATAATATACCCAATACCCAATGGCTAATTGGGTGAGTTATTTTATTGAATGATAATGTTTCTGATCATTTATCTCACCCGTGTTATTTTTGTCCAATAGCCCTAAGATTGGGAACTCGTTCTCCATGTCCCTACAAGTATTGAGGTCTATTCTTCATGGTCTAAATCCTGTGTGTTGTCCATTCTTTCAGTGTTTACAGGGGTGAGATGAATACAGAAAGCAACTCGTTTCGATCTAAGTCATGGTTCTCCAACTCCTTTGGATACTACGTGATTTTCACTCGGCTGTCGCCTCACTTATATCACTCCACATCAAACTCGTGAGGAACGAAGACTTTGACCAAACCTTGTTGGCTTCTTTTTTAGTATTGCACTGCACATATCAATACCCGTCTATGCTTTGTGGTGTATGGCTATCATCTCTGATTTGGGATGTATAGAGACACCACCTTGTCATATCTACACGTATACCCTTCTAGTATTTGTTTGTCACTTGTGTACATGGTTTGGAGGATTCCCCTTTTACAACGCAAACATCTGAGGCAATGAACATAATTTTTCAATAGCAAGAAAGAAAAAAGTAAGCGATCTTGTCAGAATTGGTATGGTGATAATATAACAGAATAAGAAATAGATCCATGCCTATAAGTAATCATGAATGAGATTGCCGGCAGACTCTTAGGAGATTTTGCATTATTTCAGGACCTGATATATCCAGGTTTTAAGGGTATAGCGGTGCTTGGGGACTCTGACTCGATCTGTGTTTAATCAGATTGTTTAACTAGCATCTCGTTGTGGATAGACGTAACTCACCAACAAAGCACCCTTTTACTACAGAATCGGTGGTGAATACAAAGTGTAATCCAGTTTTTAATGCATTGAGGATACTACAGATGAAACCAATGAAAGTTAACTGTCAGAGTTCATATCCCCTCGAGCTTGAATAGCGTAATAATTCACAAGGCAAAGCCGCGTGAATTACGTTGTGATTAAAACGAAATGGGATCAAGCTCTGACCCTAAACTTCCATAGGCTTCTGAATTTATCTCACCCTTCACATTGACTAATTTGATAACATTTGTGACAAAATACCCTTTCGAATATTTCTTCTAAATCCCACTGATTATGGGCCTCAATCTCATTGATTACGGGAAGATAAGGATTGTTTAATACCTTTGAGGTGGAGAGCAAAAAACATAGTCCCTACTAGAGGTCGATGTCGAATAAATTTCAACCTCTCGTGGTAGCCTATATAGCCGTCTTTCAACAAAACCCTCAATTATTGTCTATGTGTTGCATAAAACTCTATTGATTTTCTTAAGATTATTGAAAACATAGTTCTGAAATCCCATGTTACTTTACCAGGTGTAATGGACGCCGTTCCCGCTATCACCCTACTCCTGGTACTCGGTAAGATATCCCCTTCTTATCTCACCCCGGTATTTAACTTCATAGGCTTAACATTAGGACCTCGTACCCAATGCTCAATAGCTAATTGGGTGATTATTTTTGATAAGTAATAATGTTCCTGGTAATGTATACGGCGTGAGATAAAATCAGAAACCCACTTGATGATAATGATTCGGTAAGCACTCTACCTCGTTTTACCGTGGAGTTATTCACTAAGTGAAGCTGAGATAACCATATTGAATACTTTGGACTTCATAATTTGCACGTAATTTTACTCAATGGAATACTGGTTGTCATCAGATACCTGGTATCCTCAACTACCTAGATGCTTTTTCTGTATGTATGTTTTGTGGTATGATTGTGTGTCTTGTCTTTGCTTTTTATGCCATCGCTGGGAAGAGCGTCCATGGACGATGTCCAGTGTATGTTGTTGTTTATAATAAAAATATATATATATAAATTAATTTTTTTTTTTAGCCTACTTCGGGGTCATACGAGGTGGAGTATGGACCAAGTTAATTCCTCTCGGGAATTTCCTTCTAAAAAACAGTTACTATATCTGTTACTATATGAGAAACCAATGAGACTGGTTAGCGTTGACTAATATGGTTGACTGATGAATACCTATCTCTAATGTATAGGACTTTGGAATCGTCCAAGGATTACTAGCGCTACTATACAGTGATTGCCATTGCCCTAGTGTCTTGCCCGTCCTCCAGGTGGCAGCTGTGTATTGGTGGGCACTTCCGGGTCATGCCGCCAGGAGGCGCTCCTCGAGTGTGTCCAGATCATCGCTTCTTCCAGTGGCCACCAGGTGGCTCTCCGGATGTATAGCCCGGAGGAGCTGCAACAACTCTGTCTGTGAGTACATTTATTTGATTCTTACTCTTTTAGCAGCTTTTATTACAGGAGCTTGTACTCTAGAGGAAATCTATGAAAGTTAAAGGTCAGAGCTTGTATCCCATCGAGTTTGAATCGAGTATTATTATAAACCGGTGCACGAATGTCTCAGGTTTATGCCCCAGTAGTAATGATTTCATTCGCCCACACTGTGGCGTAATATATAATACTACCCGCTGTACCACGTGACCACTCATTCTCCTATTTAGTGAGTTGCAGAATGGTATTCTTAATGATTTCTAGGTATATAATAATAAAAAGACATAGTGAGTGTGTCTGAATTCCATTTGTTCCTCGATATTTTGGTCAGAAATATCTCTGAACAGATTCCATTCAGACACACTAACCATGTCTTTCTATAGTAATTCCCAAGGCGAAGCCGCATGACTAACGTAGCGATTCAAACGAGATAGGATCGAGCTGTGGCTGTAAATTTGAATAGATTTCTGAATTTATCTCACCCTTCACATTGACTATTGAGCTAACCTTGGGTACATAATCCCCATTGAGCATTTTTCTCTAATTATCTCACCCTGGTATTTTTTTCCATAGCTTTAACATTAGGAACTCATACTCCACGGCAGAGAAGTTCGTGTACCCAATACTCAATGGCTAATTGGGTGTTTTATTCTATCAATAAATAATGTTATACGGGATGAGATAAAATCAGAAACCTACTCAATGAAAATAACTTGGTTTGTACTCAACCTCGTTTGACTGCAGAGTGATTCACTCAGCTTCGCTTCGTGAATTACTCTGCAGTCAAACTCTGTGGAGTACGGACCAAACTATTTTCATCTCGTGGGTTCCTTCTAAATACTCCATGGCGTTGGATACGAGTTCACAATGTTAAGTCTATACGGAAAAAATATACCAGGGGTGAGATAAATCAACATGATGTTCTATATCCCTACCATACCTGAAAGTACATGGTAGAGTATAAAATCTCTCATAATTCACATGATAATATTTCCTTCATAATTGGTTGCCCATGGCCTATGGTCAGGGGTGGTCATTGCCCCCCCCTGGTGAAACACCTCTATACTAAGCGCACCCCTGCGCCACCTCTGTACTGTCGGCCGCACTAAACATCAAAGTGCGCGAGGTCGACACTGTACTCTCCCTCACTTCCTCTTCAGGTCTCATACACTACACACATACTTTTTCTTCCCACCCACCCTCACCTTTTTTCATCTCTACTCCCTATCACTCGTAGGGGCTATTTTTATTATCTTATTATTACATGTTACCCATAACTATGTAATATTACATAATAACTTCATTATGTTCTCATATACTGTACATAATTGACAACAATATACATCTGTCAATTATACACTTTTTCATTATTATTGATATTCATTGTATAACCTTATTAATATCAATAAGAAATATAAAATTTAATAAAATTTTATAAGCCCACTCCGGCTTTCCTCTTGTTTCATTTGGGATCTGGGGTAATGAGGTTATCAGATACAGGGCTACTCTTTGTTTTCTCTGGGGACTTAGAGGTCCTTTTGGGAGAATGTGCATGGGTATGGAATAAATAATGATAAAGAAAACTGTCTCTATATCTGCGTACATCGATCTGTATCCATGGTGACACACAGGAATGACTTTCCTGCGCTGATACAGTGCCTTGACCCCATCAAGGCCGACTGTGACGTCACCGTAGCTGTCGTCTTCGAGGCCTTTGCTGATATTTTTCAGTTCATGTGCTCAGACCAAGGAAGGCAAGGTGGGTGAACACTGGTTACCCTACACCTCATATAAACCTCTATAGACTTTGCGTGGTGTGACTCTATGCCACGGTTATAGGGAGCCAAAGTGAACCCACTGAAACCACAGATACCCGTTTACAAAATCCCATTTCCGGTGGCCAGTAAGAACAAGGCTTAGTGCTAAACCGATGGGGGTTTGAGGCTAGACTTTTGTTTTTGGTCTCTTTTGTTACTTTTGGAGTGTAGTTTATTACTATCATCTCTGAATAGCTCTGTCTCGAAGCTACGATGACAGTTGTTCAGTTTAACAAAAATATGGATCTAAAAGATTGGAGAATGTGACATATATTCTCGAACCTACATAGTCAAAGTACTGAGCGCCTATATCCGGAAATGGTATTTTGTGACCGGCTATCTGTAGTTGTAGCGGGTTCACTTTGGCTCCCTATACTCGGCAAGAGAGTGACATTCTGCTTCATACAGTATCCACCAGATAGCGCTGCAGGCACGAATTGCAACTTTTTAAAGCATATTTGTTTAATCAGTTTCAATAGATATATATTTACAATTCCATTGGGATGAAATCCCCTTAGTTCGTTGGGAAATATTTTCCTTCTGCAGTATAGCAATAATCTATTTGATAGTGTTTTAATTTGCATGAATAACTGAGGTTTAAGTTCTAACACAATACAAAATTTGAGTTACCTCCTTCAATATAAAATTAATTCCAATCATGCAATCAGTGGTAAGGCATTAACTATCTATCATCATTGATTATTTTTATGTTATCTAACGTCCACAAAGATGTCATTCTGATACTCTTAATATAAAAATCTTTTTCATTGATCTAAAAAGAAAGAAGTCATATTGTTTCAATAATTAATTTCATTAAATAAAATGTGGTTATGAGCAATAACAGGCACTGGATCTGAATAGGAACATATTAATCTATTTTTTAAAGTCATAGAAAATTTCGCCATGTTGTATTATCTGTGCTTAACACTAGTCCAAACAGAAGTCATAGTAAAAATCAGTTATTTTCGATGCTGAGACAATTAATCAAGAAACCTATAACAAAATTTGTATCATCATGTCCGGCTTCGAATTCCCTATCCAACGGTAGATAAATCGTTCAAAAATTCCCATCCTTTATCGAGATATTAACGAAAATGTGATTCTCAAAAGGGGAGACGTTTTGGCAAAACGTCTTTCGCTGGTTCGGTTCCGATTTTGTCAGTGCGTACTCGGGTACCAGATCACGCATTTCGCTTACTTTCAGCTCACTTTTGTCTGGTTACCTTCCACACTGACCAGACGCTTGAAACCTCACGCCGGAGTCTGACACCAGGGGTCTATACTAGTCTCTTGCCCTGACACTTGGGGATGCACGAGGCAGTCTGCCTGGATTGGCCACCATCTCTGGATTACTGGACCGATGGCACCACGGACCGATGGCACCTGGACTGATGGCACCTCTTCGGACCGATGGCAATATTTTTCCTAGACCGATGGCACCACTACCTAGATTGATGGCACCGCTCACTTAGACTAATGGTTATTGCCAGGTTATACTGACTACACCACTTTTCAACGACCGGATATATTATATTCACATATAGGAGAATTTATATGGTATATATATCGCTTAATTAGAGTCCCTCTGAGCCCCGGCCGCGGCCAACTCGGTGCTGGCCGCGGTAGCAGCGGTGGTCTCCTGAAATCAATGAGGTGTTTTTTTTCTCAGAAATCAGACAAAATACCTGAAAATTAAACTGGAAACGCTGTTATTACATGACTATTGCATAATACTGTATATATCAAGTAGTTCCCAAGTCCAGGTAAAAAATGAGGTGGTGCCATCAGTCTAGGCAAGTGGTGCCATCAGTCCAGGCACGGGTGCCATCAGTCCAGGTGAAACTGAAAAGAGGTGCCATCAGTCCAGGTGCCATCGGTCCGTGGTGCCATCGGTCCAGTTACCCATCTCTGTCTCTGACTTAGAGGTTGGTCAGGTCCGATCGCTTTTAGACCAAAGAGCCCGATACAAATATCCCGAAGCAGAGTACAATTTTGGATATTGAGAAATATAAACTAAGAATACATACTGCGGGACATTCATTCTATGAATGGCTATTCCCACATCATAGGTGTACAACCTGAGTCCAAGTTCAAATCACAATTTCTCGGTAAATACTTTTAAATCTTTCAAGAAAATGGAATCTACAGATTCACAAGCTACAAGTTATTGCTATTAGCACAGAAAATCATGTCCGGAACGGAAAAAATGGTGCTAGCATTAAAGAAATCTGGCCTACTCACCCAGGTTTAAAGTGTCCTCGAAGTGCTGGGACAGTCGGTTGGACGTGCATACATGTGCAGTTTACAAGGATAACATCTGGTTCTTGTGATCCACTTTCCCACCTTTGATTAAACTACCGGACGTGATAAATATCTCGGATGTGATTCCTCTGAAATAACTTTCCCTGTTCTCGTATAGTGCGGCCACTTAGGAAGCATTTTATTACTCTTACACTACTGTCCCTGTGGCCATATTATTCAGTATGTTTTGTATCAAGATATTACCAATATGGAAAAGTGGTGAGTGCTAAATGCATTTCATCAAGTCCGCTAGATCAATTGTGTAAACTTTCCTTTTTATTTTTGAGTTTTCAGTCTGTAAATGGAAAGTGTACCATTGAAATATATTCTCATCAGGCTTGCCAAATTTCACCTATTGCATTTGCTGAAAAACAAACTTTTTGTTGAAATACACCTAAAAATTTCACAGAGCCTGAGAAATAAGGGAAATACTACTAAACAAGAGCCAATGTTCATAAGTTCAGGAATTAAATAATATAGATAATATATCCTGATAGTTTCCACCAAAGATTTAGTCCTAAAATATAAATATATGCACCTTTCTAAACTGATTTTTGTCTTTGAAATCCTACAGATTTATAAAAACTGCAGATAAAAGTATTGATTTTTTCAAAGGGCAGGCTGTTTTCTGTCCACATAACCAAAAAATACCCCCAAAAATTCATTTGTATTGAAATGATAGACCATCAACCTCCAAAATGTATGATTTTCACCAAAAGTACATTTTCTGGTGGAATGACCCGTAAGCTCAGATAATTGAGTGAAACTTTCTGGCCCCATTATCTAAATACTCTATAATGAAAATAATATCATGAATAAGGGGATTCGAGAGTATTGCCATTTCTAACCACAACAGCCTGTACTGCGAGACTAAAGCCACGACAAAAGATATGCTAGAAGAATGATTCACTCTTCCAGCAGCAATTCCGATTTTGGTGGTGGGAAGATCAGCTCTGAGAGTGCCAGTCAGGGTGGCGCAGATCTGACTCCACGTCAGTATACTATGGTGGCCAAAGTATCTACCAAGACTGCCCTGCGGGCCTCCAAGTGGACCTGAAAGAGACTTGAGTTTATTAGTATTTCACTGAAGACCTAGGAGAAGACTGACAGAACACATTTCTTGCTTATAAATCAGGGGTCACTGTGTTAGTTTTCGATTTAGATATCGATATTTCAATAATATTCCAATGAAATATCTAGAAATTGTTAGTACAGTTTGATAAATCTACGCCATTGTACAGATAGTAATGCCACCTGGTGGTTGTACAGGGTACCAGCAGCACGGCGTCTGTCTCAGAGGAAGGAGCGTTCAGGACGCGCTCCAACAATGTCTGACGTCACACAACGCGAGATCCCGCTCCCTGACGAGATTTGAGGAGGACTATGCCGAGATCATGTGCAGGTATAGTTATTACCTACCACATATAAAACGTTAGAATTCTGTCGGATCTGCTTGGAGTTTCTCCCCCACATAGAGACAGAGTGAACTAGACCTAGGCCTGGAGACTGAAGGGCCACGAGAGTGAGAATCTCGTGGACAGACAAACTCTAAACTGCTGCTGTTTTACCTAGCATACTTAAGGATCATGAAAAGCCTTTTATCATACCCCTAATATAAAATCCCATAGGCTTAACATTGACTTTCTGTATGCCACGCTGACTGGCATACAGAGTTTTATATGCCACTAGTAGCATACAGAAATATTATCACTTTATATTCCAGATTGAAGGAGACGGGGTAGGATAAAATCAAAACCTGATTCGTTTTAATTTTGGCTACTGCATGCCACTCCTGGAGTTTTGGCTCAGGACTTCACCCAGCTTCGCCTCATGCAGTCACTATGCCAAACTCCAGTCGTGGCATACAGTGGCCAAGATTAAAACTCATCCAGTTTTACGATAGTACTTTACATGTCATTCTTTATTTCTAGCCATGCTGAAAACATGATTTAGAACTGCAGTTTTCTGATCTCCTTACCATGAGCGAAAGCAATGAGATCTGAAAGATTTCGCTGGTGTCATTGCAAATAAGTGTGGATACCAGTAACAAGCTAATACCTGTGTAATGTCAAATAATAGCCCTTTCAGAAATCCGCTGAGGCTAAGGCCTGCAATGCGGTCAATACCCACCAGGTAGCGCGTCCATAAGATCTACCGACGAAGTCGCTAGTACGTAGTACAACGCTGTGTTCGCTATCACTCCCCACAGATGTTGTATTTAGAGACAAATGCAAACCCTGAAAACTTCGCACAATAACGTTTGTAAAGAAAGTGAAATAAATTTAAAAAAACCAACTGAATTCAAAAACTTACATCACAATCTTCAGTTTCACAACATATGAGCAGTGGATGTTACCCTTTTCTTTATCAAATCTTTCTTTAAATCCCTGAATGGAGCAGCTCCTCAATCAAGCATCCACCATTTTGAATCCTCGAATTTCAAATTAAGCTGGTTATCAGCTCAGTCTCAAAGTTTGCCTATGAACTCAAGGCCGACTCTAGTGAGGAACGAACGGAGTCGCACTACTTCTGACTAGTGCAGATAGGATCGATAGTCCAGTCAAAATAAGGTTTGACTGGCTAAAAAAAGCAATAGATTCATTCATCTCAGAAAACCATACATAATACCTGAATGAAAATCGAAATTAATCCAAGTGATGGAAGTAGTATAAGCATATTTCCCTGTTAGTAACAAATTATCGATATTTTTAATATTTCTATTCACAAGCCTCAGTGTGGAATACGACGCTTGTCTCCGGCGTGCGATAGAACCACAGTGTGGGATAGAGGCAGCACGCTGGGTACAAGCCATGTCGGTGGCATATCACGATGCGGTGACCGCCATGTTGAATTGTGATACAGGTAAATAACTCAATCATGCTACTGTATGCCCATTGGTTACTCATGGCCTATGGTCAGGGTTGGTCATTGCCCCCCCCCCCCCCCCCCCCCCGTATCTCCCCTCTACACTGCGCACCACATGTGCGCCTCCCCTGGTGTCTTAACCAGGAACCACTTTCCTCAGCTCTGTTTCCGTTTCTCCTCAACTTCCACCCTTCACTTTTTTCACCCAATCGACCCACCCACCCACCCACTCACCCACACACCCACCCACTCACCCACACACCCACCCACTTACAAGATGAAAATACAGTAAGACCCTGCGGACACCCTACATTCCGAGCAAAGTGCCCCCTTAAGCGGGGTGTTCCCTTAAGTGGGGTTAAAATAAACTAAATAAAAATTTCTGTTTTGAGCAAATTCTCCCCTTAAGCGGGGTGTCCCCATAAGCGAAGTAAGTCATGAAGTGAAGCTGAGTAAATTACGTAGCAGTCGAACGAGGTGGAGTGTGGACCAAGTTATTTTCATAGAGTGGGTTTCAGATTTTATCTCATTCTGTATACATGACCAGGAACATTCACTGCACGAAAACCACCATTTTACATATATATACGCCATTGCGATAACGCATGTATCGGCTGTATCGTGGCTTGTTTATATTTGTATACACCTCTTATACGCGTCTACGTTTCGGGCGTCTACGGGACAGTTTCCATATGTAGACGCGCGCGACTTGGCTGTCTTTCACGCCTGGCGTATTTAAGATAAAACATACTCTGCGCAATATATACGCCAGGCGTATATATGATACAAAAAAAAAAATTGTGACCCGCGGCCCACCACCTCCAAACGGTAAAAAAAAACATAATGCAGGGTTTATTATGTGTAATTAATCAATTTATACTCAATCACGTTTTTATAAAAGTTTTATAAAATAAATTCGGAATATAAGATTGCAATTTTCATATAATACAGACTTGGAAGGTTAATGGCAAATGATATATGCTACCATTGATGTCCCCAAGTGGCAGAGGTCGGAATTATTGGATAATGGCGTAAATTAACAGAATCGGGCGTATGTATGACGTCTATAAGATGGCACCATGGACACGTATATATACGCCACTAGATAAGGCGTCTACGAGACGTCTAATAGGTCGAACTTCTAGAACCAAAATCCTACTGTTAGACGCGTTTCGCATACATATGTAAAGTGGTAAGTTTCGTGCAGTGATTATTTATCAATAGAATCACATACCCAATTGGTCATTGAGTATTGGGTATACTACTTTCACAGCCATTGAGTTCCTAATGTTAAATCTATGGAGAGAAATATTGGGGAGAGACTTGTACCCATTGACACCAATGGTCTATGATACAGCTCCCGATAGGCTACGGTTGGAAATGGAAAAATTGTAGCCTGTGGGGAGGTATTTGGAAGAGGCCTTGAATCATAGGGCTCTGTCGTGATCCAATCAGTGAATGATATGCTCTATGGCTACGATTATCTACCGATTGCCTATGATAGGCTATGAAAGCCTATCAGTATCAAATTGTGGGCTATCATAGAGACAATCGTAGAAATATGGTCCACTTCCACAATTTTCTCTGACCTCCCGATGAAATTTTATTCCAGTTCCAGTTGGAAAGTCAATCGCAAGGCCTATCGGGGCCAGGATCGACATTGGTGGGTGCAAAGCTGCTCAAGTTATGGATACGTCTGCTAATGTTTCTAGCCGTTTCCATATCATGTAGATAAACATTGCGACAGCATTAATACAACATTGAAGAAACTAAGAGATTAATACTAACTGTTACTCTTTTACTGTACTTTCTCTGGGTCTCCCCAAAATGTTCGCAATGAACGCAGATGAACAACTACCTCTGTGATATTTGTATGTTCACCTATTTGATGAAAGCGAATTAAGCATGTTTTAGTCTAGCCTTGCAACAGGCTTTTCCATGTAGATACAAAGTGATCACAATCACAATCACACTGCTTGCACAATACGTTAATAAGAAATGAACTGTATTTTTTTAAAAGATCTTTATTTAATTTAATGTTATCACTGCTATCACGTGCTAGACACGATCTGGTCTACTTTGAAAACCAAATGTCATGTTTAAAACTATGACCAATAAACAAATAATAATAATAAAAGGACCATTGACCCATTCTCAAAAATTCTTAAAACCCACACAATTCTTCATAATCTACCAGGAGAAAATACCGAAGCGATGTCCCAGGGAACGACCAAGAGGCCACCAACGACCACCCCTAAACCCAGCTGGACAGAATCACCACTGAAGACAATGAAAGGAAGCGGCGAGAAGGTGGACGAAGAATCAGGGGGGAGAGTGGCGTCACCTGGCCACCAGGGGTCAGCAGGGGAGTGCGAGTGGGGGCAGATAGCTGTGTGTAGGAAACATCTTGATCAGTTCACACCAGACCTCGTTCAGCTCCAACAACTCACCAACAAGAGGCTCCATAGGATTTGCCAGTAAGTTGAGGCTTCTTTTAAAGGCCTTCAAAATGAAAACCAATGTCATCTTTCTGGAAATTGAATATGATGACCTCCAAGTGTTATTGAAGACATTGCTAATTTTAAAAAAAAAGAAAAAAGGGGGTCACCACACTAGTTTTTGATTTACAGATAAATGTTATGATAATTCTATGACAGAACAGATAGAAATATTTTTCATTTTCTTCATACTTTCACAGAACATAGTAAATTTATAGTATTACACATCACCATCCTTGTTTTTGAAAGAACTGGAGAAAACAATATTTCTCAGTTCATTTCCTATGCAAATCAGTCAAATGTAAATTGTCTTAATCTACCTACTGGGTTATGTCAAATTCAATAATCTTTATATTTTACTCATTTTGTATTAGAATAAGTCGTAGGAACTAGTTGAATTGTTTATTGCCAGCATTTGAAAATCATCAGGAGACACCACTGTGTATGGTAGGATATGCCTTTAAAGGCACATCAGACAATTAGTGGTGAAAATTAAAACGCATGGCACTTTCCTGAAACTTTTATATGATGACGCCAATGTGTTGTAGAACACGTCTACCTTCAAAAATGGATTTCACCGAGCTAGTTTTCGATTGAGAGTTTAAATGAGGATAATATAATACTAGTATATAAAGAAGTTTTAAAAGTTGTTTTTCATATAGTAAAGCGCATGCCATTTTCTTCAAACCTGCACAGAATATATCAAATATATGGTACTACACATGTAAGTTTTTAAAATCATAGGTCACCGTCCTTGTTTTTGAAAGAACTGAAGAAATCTATATTTTTCCAGTACATTTCCTATATAAATTAATCAAATATAAATTGCCTTAATTTAATATCCACTAATTTGGTGTTAAAATGAGTTAAAGAAACCAGATTGAACTGAAGCCAATTGGAAATTTGCAGTAACTAAGGGAGGCCACGTATTAGACCTCTGAAAATCTGATGCAATCTTAAAAAATAGCTATACCCAAACTGGAACTGCAACGATATATTCCAAAGGTTTTGAACAACCACACCGACTTATATAGTTGACAAAATGATTCTATGATAGAAATATAACATATTATTCTATATCTTCATTATACTAGACACTCATATATTTGATGAAATAGTTTTATTCCAGAGCGCCTCAGAGTCTTAACTGATAATTGTCAGTATTTGTAATTCACCAGGTGGCGCCCCTGTGTATTGTCCGATATGCCTTTAACTATGTGGACATGGCGGTTTGCAGGGTGAGACTCCCCCGCTACGTGAAGTGCATGAAGGCCGTCATGTCACGATGTCCAGCTCACCAGTCAGAAGACCTGTCTCTGTACGAGAGAACCTTCACCGCCACCTGTCAGCACTACGGCAAAGGTAAGAGGGGACCCCCACCTTCCACGATAGGCCACGACATGCTTCCCGATTACTACGATTTGAAATGGGGAAATCGTGACCTATCGGGAGGTCCCCGATAGGTCCAACAGTTTGAAATCGTCCTTGGGAGGACCAATAACATAAACTATGGTCACGATAGCTCCACGACTACCCTACGACAGGCTATGAAATTTCCAACATGTTGGAAATTATCGGGACCTCTACGATTGGCGTTTTCATCGCAGCCTATCGTGAGCTGTCGTAGACGAAATCGCAGAAACCTGTTCCACCTACCATAATTTTGCCAGACCTCACGCTACGATCGGAATGGTGTCGGGAAGGCTGTCGTAAGGCCAATCGGGACCAGAATCGTGGTAGGTGGGGGCAGGCTTTTAAAGCCAGCCTCCACCTACCACGATGGTCTACGACATACTTCCCAATAGCTACGATTTGAAGTGGCCAAATCATGACCTATCGGGAGGTCCCTGATAGTTTAGAATCGTGGACATGGTTTGAAATCGTAGAGCGTAGAAATGCCTTTGGAGGACCAAAAACATAAACCATGGTCACGATTGCCTCACGATTCAATCGGTGTACCAATTTAGATCTCAGGCAGAGTTTTAATATTGAAATATATTATAATTTTAGAAATATTTAATGAATCTGAATATTCTTTTAGAGGTATTTACAACATATTATGATATTATTTTCCAGACACTAAAACAGTCAAATTGAAGAATATAACTGTGATAGAATCATAATTCTGTTAAGAACTATTTTTTTCAGACACTTAGACTTCCTCAAATAATATCATATTTACAACGATTATACATCTATATGCGCCCTACCTAATTACAGAATTTCATAATTTTCCATTAAGTATTCCACCCGAAAGAGATATTTTCCCGATAAATCACACACAATACCCTACGGCAGGCTACGAAGATTCCAACATGTTGGATTTAATCGGGACCTCTACGATTGACGTTTTCTATCGCAGCCTATCGTGAGGTATCGCAGACGGCATCGCAGAAACCTGTTCCACCTACCACGATTTTTGCTTACCTCACAATAGAATCGGTATGGTGTCGGGGAGGCAGTTGTAAGGCCTATCGGGACCAGAATCGTGGTAGGTGGGGGTCCCCTCTTAAAGCCTGCCCCCACCTACCACGATTCTGGTCCCGATTGGCCTTACGACGGCCTTCCCGACACCATTCCGATTGAAGCGTGAGGTCTGGCAAAATCGTGATAGGTGGAACAGGTTTCTGCGATTCCGTCTACGACATCTCACGATAGGCTGCGATTGTAAAAGCCAATCGTAGAGGTCCCGATAACTTCCAACATGTTGGAAATTTCGTAGCCTGTCGTAGGGTATTGTAGTGTATTTGAATGGGAAAATATCTCTTGTGGGTGAAATACTAGATGGAAAATTATGAAATTCTAGAATTAGGTAGGCCGTATACAGATATATATTCTGTGAAAATATGATATCATTTGATTAAGGATAAAGGTATGAAAATAATAGTTTCAGATCGGAATCACGATTCTATCACAGTTATCTTTTTCAATTTGATTGTATTGGAGTCTGAAAAATAACTTCAAATTATGTTGTGAATACCTCTAAAAAACTATTCAGATTCATTTAATGTTTCCAAAATTATAATATATTTCAATATTAAAACTTATATACATTGATACACAGATTGAATCGTGACCATGGTTTATGTTTTTGGTCCTCCAAAGGCGTTTCTACGCTCTACGATTTCAAATCATGTCCACGATTTGAAACTATCGGGGACCTACCGATAGGCCACGATTTGGGCATTTCAAATCGTAGCGATCGGGAAGCATGTCGTGGCCTATCGTGGTAGGTGGGGGTCCCCTCTTACTCTAGATTGGCAACGAACCCCTTCTACGATATAGGGGTTGGTCGGGTTAAATCCTACACGGTATTCCTCTATGTTCGCCTCAAACCAAATAATTGTTCTGTGTATACTCTTAAAGCAGACATACTTAATATAAAATATTCATAGCTAACAAATTGATAAAGGCACCAAGATTTGTGTTCGTTATATTTTGAAATAATACACAGGAAAGAAATAAGAAAACGGAAGATTGGCTTCAAGGTTATGACATAATACACTCTCCAAGCAGTACGAAAGATCTGGTAGGAGAGTAACAAACTGGTCCCGCTACTGGGTCAAGGTGGCCGCATATCTAACCCGACCAGAGCTAATTTTTTGTAAGGTAACTCTATCCTGGAAACCAGGCCTATGGAGCACATAGCTATTGTGCTATTGAGGTGGCCATCTTGCCCCCTGACGCCATACAAAACACCAGGAGGTGGGACCAGTTTTCAATGGATTGTTTCAAAATGTTTATTTTGGTCTTACCATGGAGAACTTTTTGCCTCGTCTCAATGTTATCTATATATTATAACAAACTGATAACAGTGGTTGCCAACCCCGACTACAGTGCCGGTATCTTATAATTTCATTCCCAAATAGGTGGATGCCATCTCTTTCTCTTTTTCTTTCAAATAACACAGCAGACATACTATCATGTGTCAATGGCGTCAAATGTGTGCGAGGGTTAGAAAAAAGCATAAATGACTGAAAATGACTGTCTGATTACAGACTACTTGGAGGAACTCTGGTGAAAAGTATTGGTACTATAGTATCACCCTGTCAGTTTTAATGAACCATTTTAAGAATTTATCTATCATTGTGAAAGGTATATACTTTGTATTGTCATTAATTTTAACTAATGTAGATGAGTCTTTTTTGGGTATCGTGTATGAGGAGGGACTTAATTTGCATAGTTTGTGGTCACTTAGAATTATTCATTTGGACAGGGAACCAGTCTATGTAACTTATGGCAGTCCTACATTACTACAGGGCATAGTCTCTCTCACAGAGACTTAGAGTCATATGAGGCGGCCTGACTATGACATATTCCCACTCAGAAATGTAGGGGGCTTTAAATGATGTTGTTTCTAGAGACAGGACTCACGTAGATAGATATTCTCTTTAACTAATGTTGTTTTCACTGATGGGATTCACATAGATATTCTCTGTAACTGATATTGTTTCTAGAGACATGATTCACGTAGATATTCTCTTAAACTGATGTTGTTTCTATTAACAAGAATCACATAGATATTCTCTGTAGCTGATATTGTTTTTTCACTGATGGGATTCACATATTCAGATATTCTCTTTAACCCTTTAAGGTCAGGGACTTGTGGCAATAGTATGTGGGTAAGGGCGGGTAATATTGCTCATTTATACCACCAGGGGGGCGGGAAATCTGAGGCCAATTGCAATAATTCTATCACTTTCGGATGTGTTAAAATATATTATCGTTAATCTTACCATGTATTTCACCTGAAATCTTTACCTGAGTGTTCTATATTCTGTGAAAATTCCATGATTATATATCCGATATTTCCTATTCTATTCCATAAAAACGAAATTTTGCAAATTTAAGAAAATTATGCCTTTTGGCATCACCCGCCCCAGGAAGGTTGATGCCATATGGATGGGTTAACTGACATTGTTTGTTGTGACAGGTATCACATACATATTCTCATTAATGATTGTTGTTTCTAGAGACAGGAATCACATAGATATTCTCTCCATGGGATCTTGTTATCACTGAAAAGAGCCATGTAGATTTTTTCTTTAAGTGATGTTGTTTTTAGTGACAGGAATCACGTAAATATTCTCTTCACCGACATAGTTCCTAATGATGGGTATCATATGCTTAATCTCTTTAACTGATGTTGTTTCCAGTGACAAGAACCACATGAATATTCTCTTTAAAGGATTTTTTTCTGATAACAGGAATCACATAGATATTCTCTTTAACTGATGTTGTTTCCCCTGACAGGAATGACACAGATATTCTCTCTAATGCATGTTGTTTCTAATGACAGGAATCATGTAGATATTCTCTTTGATGCATGTTGGCAGGTGGTTCCGTACATCGCTCGTGCTGGGGGCAGCCTGCAGTCCAACTCTCTGTGGGCAGATGTGAGCGGCGCCACCTCTCTGCCTACCTGCGAACTACAGGGAGTGGTGATGAAGGGAGTGGCGAGCTTCGCGGAGAAGAGTGGTGCAGGTGAGTGTCTGTCGGCGTTTACACTGGACGATTGTAATGGAAGACGATTTGTGAATATAATACCACTACGATTATGCGTCGTTGACGACTACAAATCGTCCAATCTAAATGCGGCTAAATGCGTCAATTCCAGATTGTTTGAATTGAGGTCAGGAGTTCAATTTGTAAGAGCAATTAGTGTAGCGTTGAAGATATACCTCACAATCATCCACCCAATACTCGAACACTGCAGTTTGTAATCAGACTGAATTAGAGAGGTTACAGAAGATACAAAACTGTGTACTGCAAATATTATACATGTAGTACAAAGTATCCTATAAGCAACGAGTTGCTGAACTACACAGGCTATACAAAGTAGATTATCCCTATACCAGAAGGTGTATTGAGTCGCTAGAACAAATGTATAAAATGTGCAAAAAACAAGAACTTACTCGGAATTGGGGTAAGACGAACTAGGAGCTCAAGCAAGTCAGTGCAAAAACGGGTCTGTACCAGAAGTCAATAATCGATAGACAATAATCGATAGTTTTGAGGACAGGCGGCCGTAAACCACGAGAGGTTGACGCGTAGTAATACACGAGTGCTAGCGAGTGTATTGCGACGTCAACCTCGAGTGGTTTACAGAGCCGCCTGCCCACAAATCCATCGTTCAGTGCATTTATCATCCATCTTTTCGAATAAATTAAACCTAGTAATTGCCATATTAAAAGGTATAACAATAGGGACTATTTCTTTGCTCTACAGCAAAAGGGACTATTTTTCCGGTATACCATGGTTTTGAGGCCGTATACCACAGGTTTGAATCCGTATACCACAGTTGTGGTATCTGACAGGTTTTATACAATGGATCGTGGTTTACTGAGTCCTCATACATTTTCAATGGGGGCTTTATATACGATGGATAATATAACTCTGGAAGGAGAAGTTCTAAATGTTAACGACTTCAAAGTTGCTGTAAAGCGAATTTATTCTGAATTTGACTGGAGGTAAACTGAAGAAGCTGACTTGTAATGAATGAAATGAGCTACAATATATCACATATCATTTGATTTCGTTGGTGGGTGCAGAAGTCAGTCGGTTGTGTCAAATTGGATAAGATGGGAGAAAAAACTCGTTGACCATTTCTCTTTCCACCTGATGATTATTGCACTACATGTGGCGCATAATCGGTCGGCGGTGCGAACTCCATGATCGGTGGTCATAATCGGCAGGTAGAAACGCCTCATTAGATGTTGAATGTATAAAATATGCCATATTAGTGACCCATCTTATTGGTACATACAATGACGATTGAGTGTTGCAGTGTACCTATCTGCTGCAGCCTAGATCTGACTGAAATCTGATTGTTTCAGGCTCACTGAGGCCTATTACATCCTAGATCTGACTGAAATCTGATTGTTTCAGGCTCACTGAGGCCTATTACATCCTAGATCTGACTGAAATCTGATTGTTTCAGGCTCACTCAGGCCTACCTTGATTGCGTTGTTGACGTCACTCACGCTAACTGTGGACAAGATACTGGTCTATGGATGTGGAAGACACTGGACTGGGTCCTGAGACCAACATCGAATCGGCTCCATTGCCAATTCTGTGAGTTTCCAGTCTCTTGTTTTAGCCATAGCCAATTCGAATGAATTCTGATTTTTGAATAAAGTTCCTTTTATTATTCATTTTCCATTACATGCTGAAGATCATTCATACCTTGTTTTAAACTTGGCTTGGCATAATTAATGTTCCACCAAATTGATATCTCTATAGCTATTTTGAGTGTATTATTGCGAATCACGTTATGTGCATTCTAAATCCAAATCAATAAAGCCATGTTAACATTGTGTAGGTAGTCAGAGGATTTTATCGAAACATCATGGCAGCTTTGCACTCACTTCAACAGTTCTCCTGACATGGTCATCTGTCATTGAAAATCATCTTTTTGCTAGGTTGCTCTGTAAGAGATGTCCTCGAAGATAACTTGAGTGTATGAAAGGTGCTGTCCCTCTGTCTTCACTGCCATATAAACAATATAGTAGTCCCAGAAGCCAATGACTGCATTCACAGCAAACCGCGACCTTCACTCTGACCTCTTTACACAGTATTCATAGTGCCCTGGGGTGGATCTACAGTCTCTATTTGAACTGAATCTAGTAGGCCAAAACCATTCTCCTTAGATTTCATTTTACTATCACTCCTAATGTGTCGCACAAACTTGTCAGGGTTCCCTCATCTTTACTCAGTTTGGACATTATTGTCAGCAGTTGCAAGTTTTGTCTACTGCCAGAAAAGTTCATCAACAGATCGACCAGTAAAGGTCATTCACTTGTAAGGTCGATCTCTAGTAAAGGTCATCTCCTAGGTAAGGTCATCAACAAGTAAAGGTCATCTACCAGGTAAGGTCATCAAGGACAAAGGTCATCTACCAGGTATGGTCGTCAACCAGTAAAGATCATCTACCAGGTAAGGTCATTAACGAGGAAAGGTTATCTCCTAGGTTAGGTCATCAAGGAGTAAAGGTCATCTCCAAGGTAAGGTCATCAACGAGTAAAGGTCATCAAGTAGGTAAGGTCATCAACGAGTAAAGGTCATCTACCAGTCAAGGTCATCAGTGAGTAAAGGCAAGTTTATCTCCTGGCGTTCTACATAGAAGACCCACTTCAAGTAAAAGTGTATTTGAAGGGCTTACTGTGCGACTTATATATTCATTTCTTATTTTCAGATCATAATCCTCCTGTGACATTAGCCGTAGATAAAGTAGCTCTAAGTGAACAGTCACCAGAAACAAATGAACCTCGAGTTGTCACCAGTAAATATGCAAGTCCTACCATGACGTCATTAGTAAGTCTTGCAGATGTGAGCGTGAGGTCATCAACATATGTGACCGCAACGGACGTGACGTCATCTAAAGCTGGTGCTCCATCGAGTCTGACGTCATTGGATGGCTCGGGTATGACGTCATCACCTGATGCTGTCATTTCAAGGTTACCATCACCAGTGACCCAGTCTGCTACAAGTGTCACATCTTCACCCACAAAACCACCATCAAGTTCAACATCATCCAAAGCAGGAACAGATTCAAGTGTGCCACCAACAGTCCCTGGACCGACTATAAATGTGACACCACCAGAGACTTGGACCGTTAAAACAGCGACTACACTAGTGGAGATGGGAGAATCTTTAGAGAAGACATCTTCTGGTGACATCACGCGTAATACCCTACTGACAGTCTTGTGTCTGGGGCTGGTAGTCAGTCTCCTATACGTTGGATACCTCTATCGGTCCCACAGGAGGCGCCACCAGTCCAGTGACAGCGCCACCTTGAGATTGTCTCGTGAAGGTGACTGGTCCAGCGATGACGGAGTGGGTGATAGAGGTCAGGGCAATCAGGGCCAGGTGGAGGAAGATGTGCTTGTCGTTCAGACCATTCCTCGCTTTTTTTAAAGTCCCGTTAAATGGTACATCTTGGAGGTGGGCCCCTCTCATAAGATCTCACACTCTCTAAGTCGTAATCTGTACAAGGTTCTCACTGCGCTCTATGGGATGAGAATTCTTAACGAACTAGGCTTAGAGCCTTAAGAATCCACTGGCACACAGTATTCCCACTAGGTGGCATCATTGAGATTGTAGGAATCTTTGGTTGCATTGATGTACCTCTTAAGCACGGGAGGCAGGCCAGTGGATTCTCAAGGCTCTAAGCCTAGTTCGTTAAGAATTCTTCTCCTTAGAGTGTAGTGCTTCTTGGCTATCTTTTTGTATTATTATTATAATATAATGAGGGTAAACTCACAAAAAACCAGACACAGTAATTCTTGTTGACAGATCTTATTATTGGCCAAGATGACAATTGGTGTACATGGTGGTATCAAAGTTAGTCACGACGTTTCGCACATGTTCAATGTGCTTCCTCAGGTGATGATACATTCAAAATCAGCGTAGGTTAGGTGCCTTTTAGGAATGAGAAACTTATTTCCTGTGGTCATAGGTCATAGGTCAAAGGTTGTGTTACTAAAAATAGATTGTAGTTTTAAATATAGATGATAGTCTATGTAGGGGTTTTAAGGCTGGTTTCCTACTTTATTTGGTAACAGTTATAAATAATCTGGATATTATTACATGCTTTCGAGGCTTGAAGCCTGTTGTATGAGTGGTTCACACATAAATTGTCATTAATTCATTCAACATTGGTATCAATATATATATGTGTATATAGTATATACACCCAAACTCTATTTCTGAACTTGAGTGATTGGAACAACATCAATTTACTGTATATACAGTTTTGAACAGTCCGTGGGCAGTATCGTTGGTAAAAAAATTTTTAATATGCAAGCATGAGTTTTTTGCTTAGTTCCTTTGGTGGAGATTGTTGCGTCTCATACTGTCTAACAAGTCACGTCCGACGTTTTGGTCCATTTTCCGGATTATATGGTATAGGTCCATCATGATCTCTGCTGTCGGTACGGTGCGTCTTGGGTGATGTATTGGGGTGGGGACGTATCTGGCAGTGGGCGTGGTTGGCTTCGTGGTTGTGGGAATGTATGGTTCAGTTATTTCAGTGTCTCTCTTGCGCTTGTCTCCCGGTTTTGGTGTCGTGTGTGTGTCATCTAGTTTTCCATCTGATTGGATTTTTGGGGTTGATGTCGTTTTTTCCTCGTCACTGATGTCTTCTAGATTTAGGTCTACGTTCAATATTTCGCTCAGGGATGCAATTGCTTTTGGTGGTGTTATTTTCATGTTGGGTGTTGTCACGTTGTCGTTGTTGTCATGGGACCTGGTACTGTTGCTGCTAGTGCTGCTTGAGCTATCAGTGTCGGAGCTGTCAGTGTCACTACTGCTGCAGCTAAAGTTTTTTATGATTCTGCTGCTGTTTGCAGTCTGTTCTGCATGTTTTTTGTTGTTCATGGTTGATGGTAATGATTTTTCAGGTGTACGATTCACTCTGTTGATGTTGGTTATAATATTTGGCTTGGTACGTTTTCGGATCGTCGGGTCTTCTAGTAGTTGGGTTGTTGGGGCATTCTCCCTAGTGATCTTAATTTTCTCGCGGATTCTTCTAAGTGCTTCCGCAGCAGTGGTACCATTGGATTTCTTGATGTTGTTGATATCACTCTGCCTAGTGGTTTTGTACGGTTCACCTATGGTTGGTGGCGGTGTCTCGGTAGTGACCGGTCTTCGGCCTACAAAAGGAGAACCTTTATAAATAAGGCGAAACCATACTTTATCGGGTGATGCATGATTATCTAATCTTTTCTTAGGTTGTTTTTTAGTTGGTAGGTATGCTGGTGTTATCACATAATTTGTGGTTAAGTGTTTGTTTCGTTGGTGTCTGCGGAGGTTGCTAATGGTGGAACATAATGTTTGACAGTTGCTAAGTACACAAAGGTACTTACCCGATGGCGATGCTGCTTTGTTAGAGTTGCCGTCTTCATGGTAGGTTCTCAAGTGGCGCCTGATTGCCGAGTCTGTTTGTTTGACATAATTTGTGCAGTACAGACATCTTTCATATTTATCCATTTCGTAGTTTCGCTTTACAGTGTGCTTGTGTCGGCCACTCCGTTTTCGTTGTTGTTTTGATTCGACTGAGCGGCGGTTGTTGCGTCACGTTGCTAAGTGATAACGTGAATTTGAGATGTTGCGTGACGACCGCCGCTAGGCGACGGCCGGAAGTGTTGGTTTGTGCGATCCCTGAGTGAAAGTGGGTCAGAGTTTTAGGTTCATTCCGTGTGGTGACATCGTGCGTAGAATTCTAATGTAGGCTTCTTCAAGTCTCAGACGGACGTTTTTGTTGGTTGGACTGCTGTCCAGGATGGATACCTTCATTTGTTCTGGGAGAACGTCGTGGTCTGTGAAGTGGCGTGCCACTGGTGAGTTTTTATTGCGTCTTCTGATGTCATATTTGTGTTCTGTTAGGCGTTCTGCTACAGTACGGCCTGTTTCGCCTATGTACTGTATTCCACAGGCTGGGCAAGTGATGATGTATATAGTGCTTCTAGTTTGGCAGCTGTTGTTGCCGATTATTTTGTGTTTCTTCTTGGTGGTGTGGGATGTGACTGTTCTTGTGTGGGGAATATTGTGGCAATGTTTACAGCTGAGTATATTACAGGGTTTGCTCTGGTGGTTGGTTGGTTGCCGGGGGAAGGCTGAGTGAGTTAGTAGGTCCCTTAGGTTGGCCGCACGTTTGTACGCAATTAGAATTTTATTTAAGTTGAATTTTGCAAGGTCTTCACTTGGTTTCAATAGGCTGCGGGCATGTTCAACTAGGGTATTTCCTTTCAGGTTCGATGGATTGAATTGTATGATGAATGGGATTACTCGTTTTGTTTGTGTTTTTGTTGTTTTCAGAAGGTCGGTCCGATTTACCGATGCGGCTTTGGCGATGGAAATTTTCACTTGGTTGTGTGGATGTCCCCGTAGGGTGAGTGCTTTTAGCAGTTGTTTACAGATTGATTCAAACTGTTCATTTTCTGAGCATATGAGGCGGTATCTGAGGGCCTGGCTGTATGTGATTGAATCTCTTTGGTATTTAGGGTGGTATGACTGGTAGTGTAGATATAAGTTGGCGTCAGTAGGTTTTTTGTAAACCTTAGTTTGTAGTTTTTGGTTTGCATCCACGTAGACGGTAGTGTCCAGGTAGTCTATCGATTTCTGGCTGTGTGTATGCGTAAACTTGATTGTTGGGTGGGCTTGGTTTAGGCGGTTCATTTCTTCTTCAAGTTCTGTGGTGGTGCATTCGTAAATGGCGAAGATGTCATCAATGTAACGTTTCCAAATTTTTGGTTTGTGTTTAGATCCTGTTATCAGTTTGGTCTCTAGGCTGTGCATAAAGATGTTGGCGTAGGTTGGTGCTACCTTTGTTCCCATCGCTGTTCCCTGTACCTGGTGATAATATTTATCATTGAACATGAATGTGTTATTTTGTAGGACCAGTTTGAGGAGGCGTACTGCTGTCTTGGCGCTGATTTGGGGATTTGGAAAAAGCTCTAGGGCAGTTTTAACTGCTTCAAGGCCTTCTTCATGAGGAATTGAGGTGTATAATGCGCTGACATCGATGGTGACCAAGTGTTCATTGGCTTGTAAGTATTCAATTTCTTGTATGATTTTCAGAAAATTCTTTGTGTCCTTGATTATTGTGGGTATATGGTGTAGGATGGGTTTTTTTTTTTTTAATACTTTTATTTATACTGATAATACTCAGTGGTATGTCCACTGGTTTCCATGTATTACCAGTTTTACTGGTTACAGATGTTTTACATTCATCCCATTTTGCTATGTAGATACAAACAACACACGTATGTACAGAAGATACAATATAAACTACATAATAAATCAACATGAGTGGCTCTATGTCAACATCAAGAAAAAAAGATCAGTCCATGGCCATCGCCTATCGATAAGAAGAAGACTTCGTATACATAGCTGTCCATTTGTAGTAATCAGTTCGTAGTTGATAATGGTTGGGTTTTTACAAGTAAAAGTAGAGATAGTCATGTCTATCCGGCTAATTAGTTATTATGGGATTTTTGTCAATAGGTTCAGTTTCAACTGACTCTTAAAGGCTCTATAGGTATTTAAGTTTCGGTCCGTGTGCAGCAAATTGTTCCATACATGAGGCCCATAGTAATTTAAGGAGTTTCTGTAATAAGTGCACGTCGGTATATTTTGCGATAATAAGATGGCGTTACTCGACCTGGTGGTGCGTTGTTTATGTAAGTGACATTCAGGGTTTCGACTCTTTTTGTACATATAACAGCTTACATGGTAATCACGCCGGTCTGTGAGGTAGGGCAACTGAGTGGTCCTGTGAATCATATCTCTTGGTGTATCATACAAGGTTCTCAGTACTATCCTAAGTGCCCTGTTTTGTAATGTTTGTAACTGATTTAGATGTGTTAAGGAGTAGTTAGCAAAGAGTATATCTCCGTAGTCCAGCAGGGGTAAGATCATGCTTTTGTAGATTGTTAAGGCTGCATCTCTGTTTATGTAATCCCTAATCTTTTTCAGCAAGTAAATTTTGTGTGAAACTGTTTTTACAAGATTACGGATGTGTTGCTTAAAGTTGATGTTTCTGTCTAAGATTATACCTAAGTACTTATAAGAGGGTACCTGTTGAATTGTGCTGTTGCCTATTTGCAGTTTACAATTTCTCGCAGTATCCTCAGTTGCCCTCCTTGTCGAGCCATACAAGACCACCTTAGTTTTTTTCACGTTCAGAGTTAAATAGTTCTTTTTACACCACAATACAAGTCTATTCAGGTCATCCTGTAATAGTTCTTTGGCCGGTTCCGTTTGCTTATCACTAACATACAGTACCGTGTCATCGGCATAGTGTAAACATTTTGCATGGGTTATAACAGAATGCAGGTCGTTAATATATAATATAAATAACAACGGGCCCAGGATCGATCCCTGGGGGACCCCATAGGTGATCGATCCCAGGTCCGACTTCACTCCATTTGCTAGCGTTCGTTGGCTTCGATCAGACAGATAACTATCGAACCAGTCCAATAGACCTCCGCAAAGCCCCATCGTGCCCAATTTTTCCACAAGTATTTTGTGGTTAATGGTATCAAAGGCTTTGCGGAAGTCTATATAAGCACACAGTGTTATCTTCTTTTCATTTATTGCCTCTGTCATATCTCCAACCAGTTTTGCCACCGCATCTGTAGTTGAGTAGCCAGCTCTAAAACCCATCTGTTTTTCACTGATAACTTGATGTGTCTCCATAAACTCTGTTACTCGCTTGTGAACCACTTTTTCAAGAATCTTCCCCGGGAGGGGAAGGAGGGACACCGGGCGCAGATTGTTGACGTCAAAGCTATTCCCTTCCTTTTTGAGTGGCACTACTAGTGCCTCCTTCCAGCCCCCGGGGAAAACCCCAGTATCCAGGGAAACATTTAATAAATAGGTAAACTGGTCTACTAGTGCCCTAAGTGCATCTTTTAAGTAGCGGGAAGAAATACCCTCAATGGCTGATGATTTTGAAATACATATTTTTCTTAAAAATTTGTCAACTTCGTCAGCGTTTGTCTCAATGTTACCCAAAGTTGCAGCGTTTTTTGGCAAGGTGTTTGTCCAGTTATTATCGTTTCCTTCGGCTAGTTTGGCGCCTATGTTTATGAAAAATGAGTTAATGTAATCCGCTGTTTTTTCTAGTTTTACCTCTGTGTCTTCATTTTTTAATATAATATTGTTATGTTTCTTTTTATCTTCCTTAGTGTATAGCGATAAAGTGTTCCAAAATTTTTTATTGTTACTTTTGTTTGTTTCCAGAGAGTCTTTTATGAAGTTACTTTTCGCATTTTTTATTAGACTGTTTGTTCTGTTTCTGGCATGTCTTGCTTCGCGCCAATTCTCTGCAGTGTTCGCTTTTCTTGCCCTTTTCATCAGCCTATCCTTATCTTTTATCATTTCCAAAAGTTCGTTTGTTAACCACATTTCTTTCTTTTCTTTGACAGTGTAAAGTTTTATGGGGCAATGTTTGTTAAGTTCACAAGTTATTTGTTCTAGGAGATAGTTCCACAGCCAGTTTGGGTCTCTGTTTTCATAGTATGTGTTCCAGTTGTGATTCATGAGGTTTGCTTCAAAAATGAGCTTGTCATAGTTTTTGGAAGATCTGCCACAAAACGTGACTTTCTGGTAAATCTGTTTTGGTTTTTTTCTGATTATATAGGTGCCTAAATGATCACTCACATGTTCAGCAGCAATCCCCGATTTAATGAAGTTGTTGTTATTTACGTATATCAGATCCAAACAGCTGTCTTTGTCCTTGCCGTATCTAGTAATTTTCGTTATTAACTGTTTAAGGCCCAGCGCTGTTTCTAGATGTTTAAGTTTTCTATACTCAGGGGTATTTTTTGTTAGGTAATCCACATTAAAATCACCAAGCAAAATAATTTCCTGGTTACTGTTCTGAGTTATCTCAGTTATGTCATCAATAAGTTGGTTCACAAAATTATCAATGTCGCCGCCGATAGGTCTATAAATACCGCCAATATTAATATCACGAGTTTCAGGTAGATGTAATTTAATCCAAATACTTTCTATGTCGTGAGTGCTTCTATTGTACCCCCTAGTTATTTCTGTGTCTACCTTTAGATTTTCCCTTATATACATACAGACACCTCCACCTAACTTAATTTCACCGGTTTTATCGTCAAGCCAATTTCTATCCCCCCTCATCAACCTATAGCCTGGCAGGTCAACCAAGAATGTCGGCATGTTAATGGTTAGCCAGGATTCTGACAAACAACAGATGTCAATATCCGAGTCAACAAGTATTTGATGCATTTGGTCGATTTTTGACCATAGGCTTCTAGTGTTAAAATGACATATTTTTAACCCATTAGTTTTTTTCATTCTGTTTTCCATTTGGTCATCCATTTACTAGAGAAGCTTGGTTACAATCCCACCAGGTTGTAGCGCTGTATCTAGGGCCGCTGATATTTTGTCAGTTGGTGAGTTGATGCCGGATACTATAGGACGGCCAGGGTTGCCGTTCTTGTGGATCTTTGGTAAGGTGTAGAATACTGATGTGCGTACTTTCTTCGGAATGAGAAGTTTGTGTGCTCCTTCTGGTAGTTCATTCATAGTTTCTAGTTTCTTGATTTCATTTGTGAGGCGTTTGGTAATAATGTGTGTGCGGTCGTATGGTAGTTCGCGATAGTATGAAGTGTCTTCTAGTTGGCGGTTGCATTCCTCAACGTAGTCTTTAGTGTTCATAATGACTATGGCTCCGTCCTTGTCAGCGGGTTTTATTATGATATCTGGATCGTTTCGTAGATTTTTTATTTCGTCAGATTCTAGTTTTGTTAGGTTTGATTTGGTGTTAGATCTTGAGGTCTCGGGTAGCATGTTATGTAGTACATGGTTATTGAATGCGATGATATCCTCGTGGTATGGTGGTGGTGGTGTCCAGCCGCTCGGTTCCTTTTGGAATAGTTGTTTGGTTGGTGAGTCATAGTTAAAGTTTCTGAAGTGATATTTGAGGTTGATTCTGCGATTAAACAATAGGGTGTCCCTGATGGTATGGACATGATTGGGTTTGCCTGGGGTGGGTACGAATGAGAGACCTTTTTTGAGAAGTAAAATTTGGTGTGGAGTTAGTTGCTTGTCGGAGAGGTTGCAGATTGTGTTGTCGGGTTCGGTCTCCTCCCGGTATTTCTTGTATCTGCGGTTTTTTGTTCTCTTCGTGTTTGTAGGTTGGTGTTGACTTCTGTTTCTATTTTGGCGATTAGGGTCAGGATGGTGTTGTATGCTGTTTCGTTGCATTGTGCTTTTATTACTAGGAGTAGTCTCTGATACTTGTCAGTTAAAGAGATAGTGCGGTCACTGTAATATTGTTTGAGGAGATCTCGCAGTTGTTTGCTACTTTCTAGTTGGATTTGTTCCCATTTCAATTGGAACTCCCAGTCTATGTCGGGTGTTTGAGCCGTGATTTTGCTCTGTAGTCCGCGGGGGACTATGTTGTTAAGGATACATTCATTTAGATATGTTTCATGGTGTTTCGATTTCTGGATGCTGAGTGCTAGTTTCCGGGCTAGTTTGTAATGTGGCACTACATCTGCTGGGATGCGAGTGTTGGGGGGTTGATCGGGGGTTGGTACTTGGTTTGTCCTTTCTTGGTTAGGATTGGGGTTGTTCGTAGCCATTTGTAATAGTTATGGGAGTTGCGCAGGGTGTTCAATTAATGAACTTCTGGTCTAGGATCCCACAGAGGATACTGTAGGGGTCGTGTCTCTGGGACTGGTGGGTGTGTGGGGGCCTACAACCAGACGGATTGTGCTACTGTAGTCTGGCGATCCCAGGGAGGATGCGGAAGTGGGAAGCAGTAAATGTAATGAGGGTAAACTCACAAAAAACCAGACACAGTAATTCTTGTTGACAGATCTTATTATTGGCCAAGATGACAATTGGTGTACATGGTGGTATCAAAGTTAGTCACGACGTTTCGCACATGTTCAATGTGCTTCCTCAGGTGATGATACATTCAAAATCAGCGTAGGTTAGGTGCCTTTTAGGAATGAGAAACTTATTTCCTGTGGTCATAGGTCATAGGTCAAAGGTTGTGTTACTAAAAATAGATTGTAGTTTTAAATATAGATGATAGTCTATGTAGGGGTTTTAAGGCTGGTTTCCTACTTTATTTGGTAACAGTTATAAATAATCTGGATATTATTACATGCTTTCGAGGCTTGAAGCCTGTTGTATGAGTGGTTCACACATAAATTGTCATTAATTCATTCAACATTGGTATCAATATATATATGTGTATATAGTATATACACCCAAACTCTATTTCTGAACTTGAGTGATTGGAACAACATCAATTTACTGTATATACAGTTTTGAACAGTCCGTGGGCAGTATCGTTGGTAAATTTTTTTTTATTATAATACCTCATATATAATGTATTATTATTATACCTCATATAATAAGTTAAAAAATATCACTTATTATATCAAATGTATATCATAATTGAACACAACATACAGTATGTCAATTATTCATAACAACTTATTGATTATTCATTGTATTCACTGTATTCACTTATTCATATCAATAAGAACTTATAAAATTCAAATAAAAGCGTAGTGAGAGTACAGAATACGACTTAGAGAGTGTGAGATTTTATGAGAGGGGTGCGGACAACCGCACTAGTCACACATACGTCACCTTGATTCTTCTAAAGCCCATGTTATTTGGTACTTTAGGAAAACTAGTTAACCTTATTTGGACGGCTTATCACACCATGTTACTTTCGATAAAATCATACGTGCGATAATTCTATCGAAAGTAACAAGGTACGATAAACCATCCAAATTAGCTAATCACTGGACCTGATAATTGGTGAAAGATTATGGACTGATTTTTTAAAGCAAATGACAGTAATCACATGATAAGACATGCCATCACCAACATCATAATTCATTTCACCGTGACGTTAGTCCTGCATCATTTACAAATTTCAAGAAAATCATTTCAATATTACCTATTTTACCGCAAAGAACAAGGATTCTTTAAATCTCGAACAATTATGCCTTTCTGGGAACCAAAGCGTTCCGACAAAAAAATCAAATTTTCAGTCGGAATGAACGGGTTTATCGTAGTAGTGGGAGGTAGGGTGTCTACGCCCCCCTCGCCTATTATTAATGCTTTTTAGCTCAGTGGATGCCGGGCCTAAGGAAAGGAAAGAACCCTTTTGTTCTACTCTCATCATAACTAGTACCTGACTAAAATACATTGAATGGAAAATGGTATGTATCTAATAACAGAAATAAGAATTGATAAAGTTTTTGCTAAAAAAAATATTTAAAAAACTCTCCCAATTGAACGTTAGTAAAATATACTAAACATGTAGATCCTAGTGGAAATAACAGGAGACAACCCATGGAGAGGATACTAAGCAGGAATAACTCCTTTTTGTTCTTTATTATAAATTCTTTATTTCAACTGGAATTGCACTCGAGGTTACACCAGTTTGATCTTCCATCCAGCATGTATGAACATTACTCAAGACCGTTATACCCCATTTTATCAAAAAGATGGAAAACAAATCTTGTAGTGCGGTCTTGTGGTTGTTTTTTCTTTACTGTTAGATGTGCTAACAATGTTATTCTTTGGGTAGTGAACGATTGTGTATCCGTGTTAGTAAAATACCTTATCTTAAAAACTGGTATTTAGCCACTGACGTATTAATTTACATGTAAACAGAGGTGCGCAATGCTGTGTATCTTGTAAACTGTTTCTCTTGAATTTTATTATAGACTGTTTTATCATATAATCAAAGTTCGCGGAAACGATATGGCTTTATCACCTTGGGACTCTTTTTTACACCCTTGGGCAGGGTGATGAAAACGGTTGCATTACGTTAGGGCCCACCACCTTAAAGTCGGGACGTTAGGGCCCACCCTACACTGGGGATGTGAAAGCCACAGTCGCACCTCGGCCGCACTGCGATGCCGCAGTCACATGTGTGGTGTCGCGAGGGAGATGTGGCATAAATAGACGTTAGGGCCCACCTAATTTTGCATAATTGGTTAATGTTTGAATACTGGAGAACTCGACCCGTAAAAAGCTCGACCCGTAATGAACTCGACCCATTTTAAATCTTCCCTACTTAAGCATCTCAACTTTGAATAAATACTATATTTAGTAGTAAGTATAAGTAAGTAACCCTATCCCTAACCGTTATCCTAAGCCTAACCCTATCCCTAGCCCTATCCCTAACCCTAACCCTTACCCTAACCCTTATCCTAACCCTATCCCTAACCCTATCCCTAACCCTATCCCTTACCCTAACCCTAGGTTGGCTTTAGGCGGGCCCTAACGTCCCGATGAGTGGGCCCTAAGGTCTCGACTTTCGGGTGGTGGGCCCTAACGTCTACATACCATGAAAACCAGCTATGTATATACGGCTGCCACCCACACCCCTTTATCAGCCATGTGGAAGAATTGCTAAATAATGATTGAAGCATTTGTATAAAAGATCGGTTAATAAAGAAAATACCTAACGAAACACAAAAAAAACCGCATAGGGTATTGCATCATAAGACGCTTATATGTGAAGCTTTGTCGTCGATTTATAGTAAACTAAATCTCCCTACTGAGTTATATAACCAGCAGGAGTATGTATAATATTATAAACACCTAAAATAACAGAGCAAATGGACTCGGCAAGGCAATATGAATGGTAAATAGCTACAATTTTATTGTGATCTGTTTTCTGTTTGTCTTTGTATAAATCCTGTAACTGTATTTGTTTTGTTCCTCTCAATGTACTGTTATCCATGTATTTAACACAGCTCTCCCGCTATTTTTTCTTCTATTTAATTTTCTCACGTAAAAAGATCGGCCACCAAGTAAAGGGGAGAATATCTTAGATGTATATGGTATTCAAAGTCACATGATCTGTAACTAACAATGCTCATGACAAAATAAGTGAAACAAAAAAGCATCAGTTGCAATAACTGAGTGCCCTATTGAACTTTGAGTATTTGTCGCCAGACTTGGAATGTACAAGTAATTATCCTACCCCTAATATAAAATCCCATTGTGTTTTCGTATGCCACGGCGAATGGCATACAGAGTTTTATATGCCACTAGTGGCATACAGCATTGTTATCACGTGATATTCCAAAATCAAGGAGATAGGGTATAGGATAAAATCAAAACCTGATTCGCTTTAATCTTGGCCACCGCATTCCACTCCTGAAGTTTTGGCTCCGGACTTCACTCGGCTTCGCCTCATGAAGTCACTTTGCCAAACTCCAGTCGTTGAATACGGTGGCCAACACTAAATCTCATCCAGTTTTACGATAGATCGCTAATTACCGGCGATTGTATGTATCCCACATTTTTTCCGGATTAACCCCCTCCCCACAAACACACACAACCCTTCGGTTACATGACGCGGCTTAAAGCTTATTCACTTAGCATTGCGGGCCCCTCACCTTAAAGGTCAAGAAGTGTATCAGAAAAGCCGTTCTATTGTTAATCCTCATCCGAGATTTGACCTAATTAATACATCACAGTTTGCATCGATACAGAACTGTTTTGGACAGGGGCAGACATGCCATCTGGTTCACAACTGTCAACAACGCTGCCGTCGTACGGACTATGGCTTGTTGGGTCAGTATCTTTAAGGCGTCAGTCAAAGGGAAAACATACCAGAAACGATGTGAATCAGTATGACAGGCTGGAGTGAGGATTCGATCAACGTGGAGTTCTTGTTACACGGTTATCTATGCAGGTGAGCACCCGCAAACTACGCGACTTTCACGACTCGACGTTTACCCCAGATGATTCTGGCCGGCGATTCTGGCATTTTGCACCGCCTGCCAACTTTCAGCAGTAAAAAGCTACAAATCGCCTAATGTAAACGCCAAGCGCGTGGCGACTGCAATTCGTCTGGTTACATCCGATTATACTATTAGGCACCACCTGACGACTTTTGGACGCGCTCTGACGCCGGCGACTATTTCAAGCCGCCTTCGATTATATTTGTAGTCGTTCACACGGGCGGCGATTCTGTGAGGAAATTCTTGGGTCGACGACATCTGCGGTGGACATTGCGAGATCGAGCACCACCTGACGACTATTGACCTGAGGACCTACAGTGTTTTAGTCGTCTCGTGTAATCGCCGGGTTAGTGTGAAAACCCGTCAGCTGATACCTAGGAGAATACATCGCTTCCTGGGGGATCCCCAGAACACGTCACTATAAGCATGGACAACATACTCTCTTGTATACAGCACGTAGCCATTGTGCTATGGAGGCGACCATCTTGACCCCCGACGCCATAAAAAAAACCTCAAATTTTGTGGAGGCTTGTATTGGAGGAATCTGAGCCTTGTCTCAATAATTCATTATCAATAGATCATAACAAGTGCCTGACAGTGGCTAACCCCCGACTACAGTGGCGCTATCGAACAGTTTCCTGGTGGATGAAGGCAGAACTAGCAATCACTCTGTGCCCTATATAGCCCATGCCTCAAAACACAGAGACTGGATTGCTCCATCCTTCAAAGCTTTTTCCGGGACAGTGTATCCTCTAGAGTATGTACAGCCTATAAGTATATTCAGTGGCCATATTTTCAATTCGCAGATTATTCGACAATCGGGAACAACCAACCAAACAATCAAGCGATTAATCGCGCCATTTCGGTGAATGGAAACAAAAGATGCAGCTCTAGAAATGTTCACCGATTTATTATGTATGTAATATAGCCACAAGCGAATGATTTTCACAAGGACCGAGATAATCAAAACAAATTGATCCTCAAGGTTTTGATGTGAAAATTAAATTGGTATGCACCCGGAAATACAATGGAAACAGTGACTAAAACGCACCCTCATCTACTATCATACAGACGTGCAGTCTGTAACCCTCACCTACAGACTTTTAGAGGAACTCAATCAATGGAAAAGGGCCTTAATGCAGATATGTGTATTAGCTCTCTATGCAGTGGACTTACCCGGCTTTTACACTAGACGATTATAGGCGGCGATTTTTTTTAAATTTCGCACCACCTGACGCCTTTCAGCTGTCAAGTGCTAGACACTGACCAGTGCATATAGAATTGTGAACGCTTGAGGGAATTCTTTGGGTGATGACTGTTGTGGCCGATATTGCGTAATCGAGCTCCAACTGACGACAGTTGGCTAGAACACCTACAGTCGTCACGTTTTAGTCGTCGAGTGTAAACGCCAGGTCCTGAGAGTTAATTCGGTATGACTGTTGGCTAGACCACCTACAGTCGTCACGTTTTAGTCGTCGAGTGTAAACGCCAGGTCTAGAGAGCTAATTCGGTATGACTGTTGGCTAGACCACCTACAGTCGTCACGTTTTAGTCGTCGAGTGTAAACGCCAGGTCCTGAGAGTTAATTCGGTATGACTGTTGGCTAGACCACCTACATTCGTCACGTTTTAGTCGTCGAGTGTAAACGCCAGGTCCTGAGAGTTAATTCGGTATGACTGTTGGCTAGACCACCTACAGTCGTCACGTTTTAGTCGTCGAGTGTAAACGCCAGGTCCTGAGAGTTAATTCGGTATGCCTCTCAACGATGGAAACACCAGCTACGGGGGAGTGGATTGTGGACAGTTCCCCTGTGGTGTGCACAAGTTCATCGACGTGAGTTTTACTTGTGTTTGTGTTGTCATTGGACTTTTCGCCATTGTTTGTAACTTTTTGGTTGTATTCACCATATGCAGAACAAAATCTCTTCACACTGTATCTTACTACTTTATTGTCAACCTCTCAGTAGGTGAAATGATGTTCGGTTTGGAACTAATAACGAAAGGTGCGTTTCATCATCTGTTGCAGAGGAATGATCTTGGTTTGTGTACTGCGCATGGTTTTATAGTTCAGATTCTGTTGGCCCATTCAGCCATGTCCTTTGCTGTCATCCTATGGGACAGACATTGCCTCATTTGCCACCCTATGTTATACTCTCAGTCCTTATCATCACGATATTATCTTTTTGTCATCGGTTGGACGTGGATATACCCGTCACTCGTCTACTCTTTCCCGCTCTTTGGTTGGAGTCACTACACTTTCTATCCGGTGCTACATTCGTGTTGGGTCAAATCGAGTTACATGTATATGACCTGGGAATGCATGCATACTGCCCTCTTGGTCATTACGATTGTATTTCCCTGCATTTATATGAAATTCTTTTCCTGTATCAATATCTACAAAGTAGGAAGGAAGCATGCGAGAAGTATAGCTTTGCGCTTTTTATTCAAACCAAGGCCATATTACAAAGGTATAAGAGCTATTAGCATGATGATAATTGCGACCATGTTAATATATTCCTCGACTTTGTCTGTTTGTTTGTTGGAATGCAAGCTTCTGCCCATGTCTGTATTCCTTAATCTCTATATGCATGTTGCCAGGGTCTTACGATGCCTTGTTTCTCTCCTGTACCCGTTGTTAGTAGCATTCGGCTATGAGAACTTCCGTAAACACATGGGGCGTGCTTTTAAAAAATAAGCAACTTTGGTAGAATTGTCAAGAGTCAGGCCCGGGCATATCTTTTGTGTTAAAAAGGGTACTCTAAAACGAGAATGGAAGTTAACATATGTATGAAAGTTGATTATCTGTCTGATCTGATTGAATAAGTCGTAATAAACAAGTCACAAATGTTACTGTTTATGTGTACCCTGCCGTTTGTCGTGTCATTGTATTGTTCGTTGATTTAATTGTACGCCCTCAATTTGTTTGAATAAAAATAATCATATCTCCGCTCTACCAGCTTCAGAAAGGAACCTATAGGCCTTTTTCCATAGGCCGTTGTCGCACCTTATCTGCCTGGTTACGCCACGGCTGAAGCCAAACATTCACCTGGTAACGTATTCTTTAGCATTGGATCACTCAGTGTATGAGCATAATAGGTTCATGGTACCCATCTACATTATTTCCAGATAATTAATAATGATTGCATCGTATTCTATGGTATTCCAGCTCAAATCTCATGTGTCATACATGCATATTGCCTCAATAATACTTTAGATATAGCATAAATTACATAGGATCACCGAACTTGAATACACATCAATACATTGTGAGGCCTAGCTACCATATGCTTATCTTTCTCCAAGTTAAAACCAAAACAATTAACAACTATAAAGTTTTGATAGTCCAGACTCGTTGATACAATGCCTTTAATTGTTCTAGCAGTCCAATCTGTCCAAAACCAACACTACTGCAATCACACCCACCATTCACACTTTAGGTGTGATTGCTATATATCTCTATAGGAATACCGCCGGACTCGCAGTGTTTGTCCTAGCGACCGACTTACGAGACAGTGTGCTGAACGGCGCTGAACGGCAACACCTGTATTGAGGATAGCTTTGAGGTTGGAGGTCAGGACAAAGACAGCTTTATTAACCCTTTCCTGTCAGCAAGATCTCTCCAGGGTTGATGTTCACTCACTGATATTCACCACTTGCACATGAGCGTGGCGCGTCGGTCTCCGTGATAACGGGTTGAACTTGTTCTATATATGGAGTAGTGGCCTACCGAGCACCAGCGAAAGCTACACAAAATCAAAGCGAGGCGAGCACTGCTGAAGTGAAGCCAGTATAATGGCGTGGGTAGTATTATCGTCCAACTGGCTAAAGCAGTCGTTTTAAATTGCAGGCAAACACACCAAAATCTGATATCATCTAATATATTATTTCTTAAACATGAAGACCTAATATAAGCAATACAAGAAATATATTTAGATAATAGTTTTTAACTACTTGTATTCGTTTTAGGGAGCTCTTCCTGTCGGCGTTGGTCGGGTGGATCAAATTGAGGGTCAACCGTTTGTGTCGTAATTGTGCAAAATGTATTGCTACACGTCTGAGCAATTACTTGGTCGATTTTAATAATTTAAAAACCAAAGCAAAGCTTGAAGTCTGTAGATTATAGATATATCTGTATTTTAAAATTAGCATTCAATCCCGAAACGAATACGGGCATGAATTCAAAGCTTGTCCACTGGACTCCACTTTGACTGGTAAACCACTCTGTGGAAGGGTTACCAGTCAAAGTACCATCCTTAGTCGTGTACCACCCAACTAACTAGTCGCTTTCAGACCTCACGGCAGTGGTGCGGCCAGTGGCTTTAACACCTTGTAACGTTTTCTGCTAAGTGAATGTGTACCTGATGTAACTGAAATGCCTAACATTTTTCTCAGTGGTATTTATTTATATGCTCGATTAAAGGCTTATGGACAATTTACCTTCACAGTTTTTATAAAATGAAAATATGTTTCAACATTCTTTTAAAAGTCAGCAAGGCTGGAAAGAACAGCACACATCAGTGCAACCCACAGTGTGGTACTTTGACTTCAATTTAGGTGGTACTGTGACTGGTCCCCCTCTGACTATAGCCACATTGAATTTTACTTCTTCATGCACTTAAACTGAAGGGGCATCAAGATATATCTATCACAGCCTGGAAATATAGGTATCATATTAATCGTCTTGGGAAAAGTAAGAACATAGGGTGTTTATTTCTATAGGTCATCGCAATATATTTTTCATTATATCGCTGTGAAAACAGGAAAGTAACATGTTTTAATGTTTTTACCTACATAATTCCTATGTTCATTCTATGACAGGAAATCTTATCCATAACCCAGGTATATCATGTATATCCCAACAGATAGGCCCAAGTCTCAGCTTTCCAACAATGCATTGTTTATAAAAATCGGACGATTAGTTATGATGTGAGAGCGATTTCCATCTTTCAAGATAGAAAAACACTGTTTTTTTGTCATAACTCAGGACTGAGTGAAGGTTGCTCATCTCCTTTTCGATTGACCTACTTAGGCGGCCATTACAAGATGCCGCTAGTGTGCTAGTCTTGAATAGACCTTTTTCTACAGGCCGCTGTCGCACCTTATCTACTTGGTCACGCAATGCCTGCAGCCAAACAAACACCAGTCAAATCCAGGGTGTGCCTCACTGATGCGATGGCTCCAATTGTGAAAAAAGGATTCTGCCAACAGCATACAATGACTTTTTTTTGTATATATACAAACTTATTTTTTCAAGTGCAAAACAAAGATAATATTATTTGAGCCTCTCTCCAGCATGAACAATATTTCCAGTTATTTTTTCTGATCCCGATTGACATCCGTGCATTCACAGCTTCAGCCTGCCGTTTTCACAGCTTATTTTGATATCACACCTCCTGAGACCTTTCAACTGAGTCGAGGCTGGCATATGTGCCTATTATTTATTCACTGCAGTATGCAGTATGTACCAGTGTTAGGTGTTACCTGGATTTAGTAAAGGAGAGGCGGACTATATACGAATAAAATATGATGGGCTCTCTTCCTGTGCGACGAATCCGTTGCGCATCATGAACATTTCTAGATGTGAGATGCAGCCGATCCGTGGCATCGCACACACGCGGCCGGCCCCACAGCTACAATTGTGTGCGATGCGACGGGTGGCGCCGTTTTTATTATTCACCTGATACAAAATACCCATAGAAAAGACATAGGGAGTGCATGTGGACATACCCGGAGTATACAGATATATTATATGCTCCGGGGTGCAAAAGCCGGTGCATACGGAAAAATAGTGCATATGAACAAATAGTGCGCACCTAAATTAACAATACGCTATTTGTCAGGAAAAGGTGGATAATAAATAAAATATAGACTGGTTTCAGATAAAGGCGGTCATATGCTCCCCGGAGTTGCCTCTGCGCAATATCCTCGCATACGCTCGGATATTACTGCGCGTCAACTCCTCGGAGCATAAGGCCGCTTGTATCTGAAACCAGTCAACATTGTGTATTTATGACCCGGCGTTTATGGCTTTTCAGTGGGGCCGGCCCTAACAGCATTGAAGAACATTCCAAGGCACTGTAAGGACCATGATCCGTGTTTATCAAATGCGGACCGACCTATGACAGTCTGCTACGGCGCGCACCTAAGTACCTCCAGTCGCACAGCGTGAACGGGGTACAGTAAAACCCCTCTTCCGGGACACCCCGCTTAAGGGGGCAATTTGCTCGGAACGGAAATTTTTCCCACTATTAAGAGTTTATTTTAACCCCGCTTAAAGGGACACCCCGCTTAAGGGGACACCCCGCTTTAGGGGACAGTTTTTCGGTACAGAAATGCTTAAAAACCCCGCTTAAGGGGACAGTTTGGAAGGACATCATATCCAAAACACTGAAAATCCAAGTTTATGGTGCCCGTTTGTACGGAACAGACATACGGGACAGATGATAACTGGCTATGCCAGTCTGTGATAAATCATCATTGTAAATATCATCCCTAGATTTAATATAACTTTGTAAACTGCTATACCCCTTAAGACTTGCTATCATTAATAATTGACTTACCTGTAAATATGTTAGGTACAAAATGACTGAGCATTCCCGAGCGGGCCCGGGCGGCCAGAGAGTGTTTTTTCATGGTAATAATCACATCTCTAGCGGTTCTGGGCGGGCCACTGTTAGTGGATATTAGTACCAGTGATTTTCGCGCCTGCTGAAGGTGCCAGGTAAGAGGCCCGCTTACAGGTTAGCTGTGGCATCACAGGGAGGGCTGGGGGCTTTGAAGGTGCGGTATTCAGTGAGCCGTCGCGGCTCTGGGCGGCTCACGATGAGTCCTTTTAGGGCTGCTGATTTCTCTCAGAAGTTACTGGGGTGGGGGGGGGGGGGGGGGCATTGACCGGGGGTATAAATAGGAGCGAATTTCACAAGGAAGGTATATCCTCCTTCAACCTCTATTATCTATTTTTATTTTTTTTGTATGTTTATATTCATTTATATTATATAATTTATATTTATTTACTTAATTATGTGTTATTGATAAACATTTTAACCTAATAACCATCGTTTCCTTCATTTATGTAGACCTGTATTCTCTATTGTATAACCATTGACAGACTGAAAACCCCGCTTAAGGGGTCACCCCGCTTAAGGGGTCACTTGGCCCGGAACGGAGGGTGTCCCCATAAGAGGGGTTTTACTGTATTAGCACTAAGGATCGTTCTGAGTGGCCTCCGGAATGGTCGTCGAATTTATAGAAATTATAGAATTTAGTTACGTACTTGTTTCTAGATGATACACAGATATGCATATATTCCTATCAATAAAGGAGCATGACAACGATCATAATTCAGGGTTGCCATTATATTTAATAACTTAGATTATATGTATTGTGAATTTTGACAGTTTTTTTGTTTTTTTTGGTGTTTTTCTTGGGGGGGGGGGGGGGGGGATTCAAGTTTCTTTATTGAATCGATAAGTTTACAATCTTTGTTTGTAGCTCCTTGGTATTTGGTACATTATCAATAAAGGCGCGTAGACCTCAGTTTTGTATACAAACTGGTTTTAATGGTCCAGTCGTTCAGCATTAGCGAAACGTTAGAGCTTAAATTTATCAAATCGTATAGTTGATTATTATAATACTTTTTATTACAATTAATATACCGTGTGCTTTTCATAGTGGTTGGATAGAGAAATAATGCTGAGCGCATGGAGATATGTATAATCTTAAAGGCATATCGGACAATTTGACTTGAAAATTAAAACACATGTCCATTTCCTGAAAATTTGATATGATAATCTCTAAGTGTTGTGAAACACATATCTAACTCGGGGGTCACCGACCCTATTTTTGATTTAGAGCTCAATATCATGATTACATTACAAAAGAATATGTAAAAATTCTAAAAAGTTATTTTTCACATAGTAAAACCCATGTCATTTTCTCCAAATTTTCACAGAATATAGTAGATGATGCATAGTACTACCATTTGAATTTTAGAATACATAGGTCACCGTCCTTATTTTTTAAAGAATTGAAGAAAATCATATTTTTCAGTACATTTCTTCTGTAGATAAAACAAATGTAAATAGCGCTATTTTACCTATTAAGATAGGATGAACTGGACAAAACGTTAAATTGACAGATTTCGCATTAAGATAAAATACGAGGAACCAGTATTGACTGATATTTGACAATATTCAAAAATCACCAGGTGGCGCCACCGTTAATTGTCCGATATGCCTTTAACCAAATATAGGACAGCCAAGAGAGACCCGCTCCTGGTTACCATAGAGACCGGGGAGAGATTGGAGTAAAGAGAACCACACCCTAGGTGAAGGGGGCGTGGCCACACTCGAGGAATCTGTGGAATTATGTTAATTAAGGCAGTCTGCTCTAAACCTAGCAGGACGTGTTTGTGGTACTCTCTCGCTAGTTTACATGGTGTTTTAGCGGGTTCCCTACGGTTAAATTCCCAGACCTTCCCAACATCCTGGAAGGCAACAAAAGTGATACCAATCCCGAAGAACGGTGACCACACCTCCATTGAAAACTGGAGACCTATCTCCTTATTTGTGCTTCCAAGTAAGATTATGGAAAAGGTTATTCACACGATAATCTACAATATTTTGGATAATGCCAATGTTCTTCATGACCTGCAATTCGGTTTTCGCCCAAATCGCAGTACCGCTGACGCTATATTTTATTTCTTGAAGGATCTATACTCAGCACGCAGTAAAGGGCTTGTTACTGCGTGCTGTTTCATTGACTTCAAGAAAGCCTTTGATTCTATTCATCACAAACTGCTTCTGTTAAAATTAAAGAAAATCCTAAAGATGCCTGACAATATCGTTGGATGGATTCAAAATTATCTCACTAATCGGTCACAGTCAGTCTTTATTAACAACCTTAATTCTCATCCAGTTGTCATAGATTTCGGTGTCCCCCAGGGTTCCGTTTTGGGCCCGCTGTTGTTTGTGTTGTTTATCAACGATATCGGTGATTGTCTTAGAAAAACGTGTTATTTGCAATATGCAGATGATCTTGTCTTATACTCATGTAATAAAAACCCAAATACCGCTATACTGGAACTTCAATCAGATTTGACAATGTTAGGTGAATGGTGTTGTTCCAACGGATTAACCATAAATGTTTCGAAAACTAAGGTCATGTGGTTCGGTACGATTCCAGCCGTTAAGAAATGTCCACCTCTTGCTGTATCATTACTGGACTCACCAATATCCGTTTGCTCTAGCTATAAGTACTTAGGGATTACTGTTGATAGCAACTTGACATGGGTCTGCCATGTACACGCTTTGACCCATAACATCAGTGGCCTACTATTCAAATTCGGTAAACTATGAAAGTGTTTGACTTTTCAAGCTGCTCGACAGGTTTATATATCAAATATAATGTCACTCTTTGAGTATTGTGCGTTTATCTTTGGAAGTTACAGAAAAATGGACCAAGTTGTTCTCGAAAGGTTACACAATCGTGGTTTAAGAATCGTCCTCAATGAACCGGGCCGAAACATTTCCATAGCCAACCTTCATGAGGCTTGTGATATAACCCCGCTGTGGAAACGTTGAAAAAAACAGATGTTGACATTAATGTTTAAGAACCGGTTCAATAATGATTGGCTTGACCACTCAGAGCGCCGCACTCGTTCCATGGACAAAATCAACTTTAAACTGGAAAACACTCGAACAAATACTATCTTAAATTCCCCATATTATCAGGGTGTGAAAGAATGGAGCTTATTGCCTGTTTCAATCCAGTCTCTAAATGATATGAAGCTTTTTAAAAGTGCCTTGTTGGACGTTATCTGAAGTACAGTGAATGTATTTTGCTCCATAACTCCATTATTTTCTCATACTCAACTCCAACTTCTGTGCCACATATGGCGAGGTAAATTATTTTGATCTTGATGTAAAGCGGGCAACCGAATATGTGTTTACTGTTGATGCTCGACAAGTACCTGAAAAACTCAGATTACTGAGAGTTACTTTTGCTAAATAAAAAAAAAAAAAAAAAAAAATTGGACGACTAAAAACGTGACGACTGTAGATCGTCAAGGCAATAGTCGTCAGGTGGTGGCAATATCCCTGCAAAAGTTGTCGACCTCAGAATGTACCCAAGGGAAGTTTTGACAACTATAAGTTTTCACAGAATCGCTGCCACTATAGACGACTAATTCAAGGCCGCTTGAAATAGTCGCCGGCGTCAGAACGTGACCAATAGTGGAAAAGTGGTGCCTAATTGCGTTATCAGACGTAATCAGACGACCTACAGTCGCCACGAGCTTGGCGTTTATATTAGACGATTTGTAGAGTTTTCACGGCTGAAAGTGGTCAGGTTCAAGAATCGCCGCCTATAAACGTCTAGAGTAAACGCCGGGTGAGACATGACACTGGGTGGACGGTGGCGTCACCTACTGGCTTACTAAGCACACTGCTCTATCGGGAGCCAAAGTGAACCCGCTGAAACCACAGATACCCACCTACAAAACAACGTTTCCGGTGGCTTAGTGCTAAAGCTATGGGGGTTTGAGGCTAGAATTATGTTTTTGGTCTTGTTTGTTACTTTCGAAGTGTTGTTTACTACTATCGTCTCTGAATAACTCTGTCTCAAAGCTACGATGACAGTTGTTAAGTTTATGAAAAATATGGATCTATAAGATTGGAGAAGGAGACATATAATCTCGAACCTACATAGTCTAAGTACTGTGCGCCTATATCCGGAAATAGTATTTTGTGACCGTCTATCTGTGGTTGGAGCGGGTTCACTTTGGCTCCCTATCACTCTCAGCACCAACTGACGACTATTGGTCACGCTCTGACTTGAATTAGTCGTCTACACGGGCGGCGATTCTGTGAAAACTTGGTGGTGGAAATTAGTGGGAATTAATTCTAAGAAGATTCTATCCACACTGGACGACTGACTCACAGTTTTCTTGGGGCCTACAGGGGGAGTTTAACAATGGGGTCCTAGGAGAGTTATGTCTGTAAGAGAGGTCCTAGGATGGCTTGTGTTTATCTATAATGCAAATCTTAGAGAGGGACAGTCTTAGCCAAGGATCTTAGCCAGTGGGCTGTTGAATAATGAAGGAACGATATTTCAAATGATTGTAGGATGGTTGTACGAGCCGTTTTGTTGAACAAACTTGAGCATCGTTCGTTCAGCTTTTGTGTACGAGAGGATAGAAGGAAAAGATCGTACAAGTGTTCTAAAAAAACCCAGGAGAGATCCTCGGCTAAGACAGTCCCTCGCTAAGATTCTCTTTATAGTTAAACGCAAACTGTCCTAGGACCTCTCTTACAGGCATAACTCTCCTAGGACCACGTTGTTAAACTCCCCCCAGGTGTGGGATTCACAGTCGAGCAAGCTGCGCAACAACCAGTCACTCTGCGGGTTTTGTGTATTTAGTATGCAAATTAACTGTTCTTAGCATTAAGTACGCAATCCAGTCACACTGGAAAAATTTCTGATGTTTTTACTGCATATTTGAGACCGTGAGCATTAAATAAATAGACAATAATCGATGGTTTTGTGGCTAGGCGGCCGTAAACCACGAGAGGTTGACGCGTGGTAATACACGAGCGCTAGCGAGTGTATTAAGACGTCAACCTCGAGCGGTTTACAGAGCCGCCTATCCACATAATCATCGTTTGTTGTATTTATTATCCATTATTTCGAATGAATTAAACTAAGTAATTGCCATATTAAAGGGTATATCAATAGGGACTATTACTTTGCTCTATAGCACAAAGGGAATGTTTTCCCCGTATACCACGGTTTTGAGGCCGAATACCACAGGTTTGTTTAAAAAAAAATATTTTTTTTATTGTACATAATAAAGTCTTGTACATTCATGGCCTCTGCAGGACAGTTCTTATGGCCAATCCAACGACTGGCTACATACAATCTCTTACTAGAACATCCCTCTTGCAGATACAAAAGTATGTATATATATATAGGTTTGAATCCGTATACCACAGTTATGGTATCTGGTAGGTTTTATACAATGGGTGGTGTCCCCATGCATTTTCAATGGGGACTTTGTATATGATGGATAATAAAGGCTGCGGATTGCTGGCTCCCAGATACTGCAGTGCAGTAATCCGTCGTCATTGATCACTGCCCATATTATGTCACCAGTCACAGGTTGGAATCCCTCTCCTGCTGGTGGCGTCACCTTCTGTTTTGGCCCTGAAATCATCCCACTGTCCTTGCAGAGATCCTGTGCTCTACTTCTTGCGGCCGCTTGTATCTTTGCCCCAAACTGCCTGTTTAGGCCCAAATGTGGGCCCATACGCCAGTTTTTGAAACTGTGTTCTACTTGTAAATAGAGATGAAATATATTTATATGGTAAATTATTTATATGGTAAATAAAATACTCTCATTTCTGTTATTATTTATGTCAAACCAGACACAGTCTCTGGGATTACAATGTGAAAGATCTGGGAGGAGAGTGAAATCATCCAACAGCAACCATTCCCTCTACTCTGGTTGTCTTTCCTCTGAAACATTGAAAAATGCTAGTAGATATTTGGTGACGAGTATTCTACATTTCCATGTCTTTAATGATATATACTAAAGTATTACTTATAATCAGGTGGACCTGAGCAAGACCTATCTGAGCTGTGTAATTAAAATAAATACGAACCATTTAGTATGTTAAAATCCATGAATGGGGTATGGTGCACAGGAAAAATATGAATTTAACACCAGTAGAAAACTGGTTTTCATGTTTTTCATTTGTCACACAAGTTGTGTGTCCCAGTGTGTCCCAGTCAGCAGAGCAAAAGTTCTCGCAAAATAATTAGATAAGGGTGAACACATTGCTATGCTTCAAAACTAGGCGAAATAAGCTACCTACCCTAATGGTGGTTTGTTTAGGCCTATGCTTTGAATTACTACTTAGGATCTGGATATATGCTGCTCAAGATTCAATTCTATTCAATTATTCTAATACCCATCTAATACAGAGTTGACGTTATGCAATACTCCTCGCCATCGCTTGGGGTTTCACTACGCGTCAACTACGCGTCAACTACAGCTGAAACCAGTCAATATTGTTTAAATATATATATATATATATATATATATATATATATATATATATATATATATATATATATATATATATACCTATAGGCGAATGTCTTACTATTACTGACCAGTAGGACATACAGCAACCATTCCCTCTAATAATACTGTCATTCTGCTACTTATTGAGTTGTAGAATAGCAATGTTAAGCCTATAAGACAAATACCAGGGGTGAGATAAAAGTTATAGTACTCACAAGCATGTTGAGTATGAGTTCCTAATGTTAAGCCTGTGGACGTTTAGTACCAGGCTGAAGCGGGATTCACAAGATGGGATTCATGTACCTCACATGTCTAAGACAAACCCTGCTGAATTTCTGTGCTCAGACACAATCTCTTCGTCTTAATTATAGGGTTCCATTTCCCTGAGACATGTTTTCTATTTTGCAATTGTTGGCAACATTTACCCCTAACAAGGAACAAAATGAGATTTTGAACCGTGTGAGGTACATGAATCCCACCATGTGAATTTCACTAAAGATGATAAGCGATACCTCTGATCTAAATCTATCTTTCAATATACTACTCACACCCACGAAGCCCCAGGGCACACAGGCGAACGTTGTCTAAAGTGGGATTCACACAATGGGATTCGTGTACCTCACAGGATGTTTTTCTTAGACAAATCCTGCTGAGGTTCTGTGAAGTGCAATTCACACGGCGGGATTCATGTACCTCACAGGGTTCAAGATCTCATGAGATGCTGTTCCTTTTTAGGGGTAAATGTCACCAACAATTACAGGAGAAAATAATGTCTTCTCCAGGAAATAGCCCTATAACCTAGACAAAGAGATTGTCATCGAGCACAGAAGCCCAGCAGGATTAGTCTCAGACAAACACCATGTGAAGAACATGAATCTCATCGTGTGAATCCCACTTAATGCCCCAGTCACACTGGCGTAAAATTCGGCGTTTCTTCTACGTATTTGAATTGTTGGAGACCACGTATTAACTACGGATTTGGAACGTATTTGTTTGCTTTTCTTTAACGTTTTAGTACGCTTCTCAACGTTCATCAACGTTCATCAACGCTTATCTACGCTTCTGTACGCATTGTGGCGTTTTTCGGCGCATTCCGACTTTCCTTTACGCATCACCGCGTATTGCGGCGTTTTGCGGTGTATTTTGAGATTCCAAAATGCGTAGAAGAACGTAGACGTGCGTACACGGAAAAACGCCGTTTTTTACGCCAGTGTGACTGGGGCATTAGCAAACACAATATCTTCATCTGAATTGTAGAGTTCCATTTCCCTGAGTCATGTTTCCCCCACCCCCTGCAATTGTTGGCGACATTTAGCCCCCAAAAGGAACAGAATCTGATGAGATTATGAACCCTGATAGGTACATGAATCCCACCTTGTGAATTCCACTTAATGTGGAATTACCTCATGGGTGCTTTTCTGAGACAAATCCTGCTAATATTCTGAACTGGAACACAATAGCTTCGTCTGAATTGTAGGGTTCCATTTCTCTGAGAAAGTTTTTCCCCCTGCAATTGTCAAGTACCCTTACAAGGTAAAAAATGCTATGATATTTTGATTTTCAACATGTTAGAAATTAAAAGGGGCATTTGGGTGAATCAAAAGGACTTACTGTTGAGTCGCTGAGTAAATGCTCAACCTAGCCAATAGTAGGCCAGCAAGCATGACCATATGTTTGTCACATCCCTCACCTCAAGGTTACTTGAGTCCCATGATGAGTTTCTCTTGAGTCTGATAAAAGCACCTTGCCCTGAGAATGTTGCACCAAAGGAAAATTGTCTGAGTCTAGGGGAAAGGTGTGAAGTACACCTGACTCAGGTCTTTACGTGTGAATCCTATTTAATGTGGGCTTTCCACCAGACGACTATGACAACCGATTATGGAATTAAGCCGACTATTTGCCAGCTCGAGTGGGGGATATACACAATATTACCATGATTTCGATCTGAGTGGCCGTATGCTCCGCGTAGTTGACGAGTATTGCGTAGCTTCAACTACAAGGAGAATACGGCCACACAGATCGAAATTATGTTACGTTGTATTTTATACTCACTTATTTTTAGATTTAAGCAATAAATATGATTGTTAGAAAACTTTTCAACGTAATTAAGAAGTTATGTTTGGGACTAAAATTCATCTAAAAAATCTGTATCCTCCTAGGAGGGTACGGAGCTCCGTATCCTCCTCCGTAGCGATCTTTATCCTACCCCTAATATAAAATCCCATAGGCTTAACATTAGGTTTCTGTATGCCACGCTGACTGGCATATGGAGTTTTATATGCCACTAGTGGCATACAGCATTGTTATCACGTAATATTCCAAAATTGAGGAGATAGGGTAGGATAAAATCAAAACCTGATTCGTTTTAATCTTGTCCATCGCATTCCACTCCTGAAGTTATGGCTCCGGACTTCACTCGGCTTCGCCTCATGAAGTCACTTTGCCAAACTCCAGTCGTGGAATACGGTGGACAAGATTAAACCTCATCCAGTTTTACGATAGTAATCTCCATAGGCTTAGTATGGAGACTCCGTATCAGGTGGGTAATTAAGTTGCACAGTGGCCTAGTTGCGGTACCTGTAGTGTGTAAGTATGGTATTTTCATGGCGGTTTGGTTTGTTTGTTTGGTTTATTTGGGTAGTTTAACGTCCAGTTTGTTCAATTAGACTTACTTTGGGTCTGACCGAATCTATGAGATGAATAAGGAAATCTCACCCCTACACATTTACCAAGGTGAGAGTTCTTTTACTTCCCACACCACATAGACATGATCTGAGAAGGATTGGCCTTTGATATAACAGTAAATCTACCACTGCTGGGAGGGAAGAAGAAAAGTAGTTGCAGTGGGACTCAAATCAACAAAGTCAGACAACCTTGGGATTACGAGTCCAGTGCTCTTAACCACTGAGCTTACTCCCCACCTCTGTTGCTTTTGTTATGCTTCATGGCAGCAGTTGCAGTGGTGACAATGATCATGGCGTAGTTGGCATACTTCTATTGATATAAGTACAATATAGTTGCAGTGGTGGTAATAATGATGGTGTAGTAGTATGGTATTTGTAGTGGGGAAGATATGATAGTGGTAATGATAATGGTTTAGTAGCATGGCACTTGTAGTGGTCTAAGTACAATATATTCATGGTGGCAGTTGCAGTGGTGGTAATGATAATGGCATAGTTGTGGTACTTGTAGTGGTGTAAGTATGCTAGAGTCATGGCGGTATTTGCAGTGGGGATAAAGATAATGATTTAGTAGCATGGTACTTGTGGTAGGGAAGGTTTGATAGCAGTAATGATTATGGTTTAGTAGCAAGGTACTTACGGTGGGGAAGGTATCATATTGGTAATAACAATGGTTTAGTGGTATGGTACTTGTGGTGGTGTAAGTATGATATTTTCATGGTGGCAGTGATGATGATGGCAGTGATGATGATGGTGGTAATGATAATGCTCTAGTATCATGTTATTTGTTGTGGTGGATGGTAAAGGTTTGGTAGATTCATGGCGACAGTTGCAGTGATGGTAACAATAATGCTCTAGTATCATGGTACTTGTAGTCGTGTAAGTATGTTATTTTCATGGCGGCAGTTACGGTGGTGGTAATGATAATGCTCTAGTATCATGTTATTTGTAGTGGTGGATGGTGAAGGTTTGATAGAGTCTTGGCGACAGTTGCAGTGGTGGTAATGATAATGCTCTAGTATCATGGAACTTGTAGTGGGTAAGGTAAGATAGTGATTATGATAATGGTGTAGTAGCATGCTACTTGTAGCGGTGCAAGTAAGATAAATTCATGGCGACAGTTGCAGTGGTAGTCTTGTTAATGGTGTAATAGCGTGGTCCCTGTGGTTGGTAAAATATGATAGTGGTAATAATCATGATTTAGTAGCATCATAGTTGTAGTAGGGAAGGCATGGTATAGTGGTGTAGTGTTATGATTCTTGTAGTGGGGAACAGTGAAGGTATGATAGATTCATGTCAGCACTTACAGTGGTGGTGGCAGCAGCACAGGTGACTAAAGTAAAACTATGAATCACCACCGACGTCAACGTCAGGCGCTCTTTGTTCTGTTTACATGACACAGGCGGCTTGCTTGTCGTCCATGAGCTGTCGCCGGGAACGGAAGAATGGCAGGTACCCGGAGAAAAAACTGAGGAGAAGCGGAGAAGAAAACTCCAGACCTTTCTGCAGCTTGCCATGCGACATGACCCAACAGCCTGGGCGTTTTAAGTCGGTCTCATTTGGGTCGTGTCGCAGTGTGTAAACACGGTAAGATCTGAAGGAACGTGAATCGGGAAGAGTCGTACCATGTTGTGTTTATTTACGTCAGGGTTTTTCTTTTTTGGGGGTAAAGTTTTCTTTTATTGTGATTATTGAGTTTCAAATACAATACATTTCTTTGCAATGCAGATTTGGGTAACAGAAATAGCTTTGATACTAATATGTTTGCATATTATTAAAAGACAATGTTTATACCAGTATCAATAAAAGAGGCTTCAACCCTGTGTCGCACTAGTCTTCTTGGCAGAAATGATGTAACACATTTATGTGTATTCACACACCTAGCACAAAGAATAATCATTATGAAAATATTGGAAAAGAATACACATATATTACTCAATGGAAAGTTACTCGTCGGTTTTGGCATCACTAAGATGGATATCTTCAAGTAGACTTAGACATACATATTTTAGCAAAACCGGGATTACCCTTTTTGTAATAGGCCTACTCTTAATCTTATTGTATTTCGATGTTGGGACATATTTTATGGGACAAAAGAGCACGAACGGCAATTGCTACAGGCTTACTATCTACGTTGTCCCTTACTATTCTATATGTTAGCGACAACAACCAGTTGATCAATGAAGAAGAGGACTCAACTGTAGTTATTCATCATGAAATAGTCTGAAATTACAAACCTCTTTTTCTATAAAAAAAACTGCGAAAATCAAGTTTGAAAAAAACAACTAACTAGTATACCTTCATTCGTAAAACTCAGTATACAATCTCTCCGCACAATCTCAGAACAACCACTTCTCTATCCCACGCTTCCTGACAGTATCTCTGTGTGGATTCCGGGGTAAAAATGAGAAAAAAAATCATCATTTCCCCATTTTCTGCAGGCTATTTATTGGTGTGGCAGGTGGCCATGGTTAACTGATAGTCTATTCTACCACTGACATTAGCTCCTCACCCTCCCCTGACACACCATCTCAACCCTCGGCACCATGTTCACCTTAAAACACGTCTACACACCTTCCGACTGAACGCTGCCACACCGAGGCATGCGCGCGCACCGACGACATCCCACTTCCGGTACGATGACTAGACCGGAAGTGGAAAAGCGGCAGCGTTGTCTTGGTAACGTGGGATGGTAGTGTCCTTGCTCCCCGCCCTGTGGCAGCACTGCAGGCAGGTGTTGTCTGAGGAAGCAGGGTTTGGGGGGAGGGGGGTGGCACCATTTTCTTCTGGTTCTTATCAAGCAGCGGCTTGTTTAGTGTTGATATCTAAATCAGTAACTAGGACGGTGACCCCGAATTTTAAGATAGAAATGTATTCTACAACACTTCGAGATCATCATATTAAATTTTCAGGAAAGTGACAAGGGTCTTAATGTCCAAGGCAAATCGTCCGATATGACTTTGGACAATGTGTTACAAAGTGTTTACATGTTGCGTTGCGTGTTTGCGGCATGTAATCCATTCTAATTGGTCACTTGTACATTTAAATCTATGGAGTTTCTGGTAAAGCAACGAAAACCTGCACAGGCAGCTTGTATTGGCCTCACTCAACAGGAAAAACAATGTTTGTAAACGAATGTAGTTTAAAATATAATTAAAAATACTAATGATAATAATAAAAATAAAACAGGAAAGAGATTTACCTTGCCCGTCGTGTTCAGTTACATTTAAGGGCGTGTTCAATCTAGCCAACAATAATTTTGTGATCGTCGGCTGGGTCCTGGCAGGATCGGCAACAATCTTTTGTTGATTATTGGTGCCCATCAGGCTTAAGGACGTCATGCTGGCAGTATCTGGTATCGTCTGTTTCGAATTTGGCCCAAATAATACCCGAAAATGTTAGAAATCCCTGACTTCATCCGATCGCAAATCCCGCTTGTTGTGGTTCCACAGTTCTGGCCCTGTAGACTGTAATATAACTTGATTACAGTTAGAATCCTATTCCTTTTCAAGATAATCATGAAACACAGCCTTTATTCACACTTCTTATTTGTTACAATCGGACCCCAGAGGACACCACCAGTAAAAAAATCTAGCGGAAAACGGGTGTAATCGGATCGGCGTGGTTGTGGTATATGGAATCACGTTCCTGACAATGCCAAACTGCCCGATGCCCCCCGATTAGTATGTTGGGTGTTAATCCATTACACCGATGATACGTGAATATACACATTAATGACTGGTTTTGTGTACGAGTGGCCGTAATCTCCGAGTAGTTGACGCGTAGTAATATCCAAGCGATCAGCGAGGATATTACGTCGTCAACTACGAGGAGATCACGGTCATTCGCATACAAAACCAGTTGTTATTGTATTTATTACCCACCTACAAGATTGATAATAAATCTATTGCAATTAAAAAGTTTCTGTAAGCGATTTAGTTCAAGACATCACAGCACTGTCAAGTCTGGCAGTAATTCGGTGTACATACACCAATAATATTGTTCGCCATTAATCTGCACTTTTAGCATGTAAAGTATGTTATGACAGTGATCTCTGATGGTAAATGAGATAATTATGATTGATTCTAAATAATTAGCATTGAAGGAACATTCAAGAAACATATTTTGAAATACACAATAATTCAACCTCTTTGTGGACAGGACTATTTTTCCGGAATCTCCTGCAGGAGATTCTGACATGCCAGAAGCTCCGGGTAGCTAATTCCAGGTGCCCTATACATTTCCTATGGAGACTCCGTAATCGGTGGGTAATAAAGTAAGTCAGACACTGTCAGGATCATATTTCGACTGAGAATTCGGCCAAATGGAACAACCCCTTTAACGAGACGTCGCCATATGTTTGGCCAAGCCGACGCAGTAACTAAGAAAGCTGAAAGGAAAACACTCAATTGCTATATTGTGCATAGCCTTAAATCCATTACTTACATTTGATAATTTTGACAGAATAGAAAATATCAGCAGGGCCAATTGATATTTCTGTCAACTAACAGAAATACCTACTATCGAAAAAATAATAAATGGCGGATATGTCGTAAATTCTGGTTCAGTCATCACTTTTGGCCTCTTCACTATGTTATTCCGTTATCAGAGATCAGTATTGCGTGGTTTTTCTCATGCCATAGTGTTTCTGTATAGATAACAATACCTCTCAAGATGAAGTAAAAGGATCATGAAAAGCCTTTTATCCTACTCATAATATAAAATCCCATAGGCTTAACATTGGTTTTTCGTATGCCACGCTGACTGGCATACAGAGTTTTTTTATGCCACTAATGACATACAGAATTGTTATTACGTTATATTCCAGAATCAAGGAAACGGGGTAGGATAAAATCAAAACTTGATTCGTTTCAATCTTGGCCACCGCATGCCACTCCTGGAGTTTAGGCTCCGGACTTCACTCGGCTTCGCCTCATGAAGTCATTATGCCAACCTCCAGTCGTGGCATACGGTGGCCAAGATTAAAACTCATCCAGTTTTACGATATTAATGACTAAATGATATTTTTGTTGTTGTATATACGTTGCTACTTTGCCTCAAATGAAAAGAATGAAAAGAAAATGCATTTTGCAATCTGCTGGGAGAGCATCGAAAACAATCTTCGGATTGAGCTTGACCCAGGATAAATAAATGTGTTTTTTTTAAATCATGTTTACTGTCAGTGTCCGTTATCAACGGCATGTCAATGGCCGTGCTGCCTATGGCGGAGTGTCCTCACTTACGGATCGCTCATCATTGATTAAACGTTCACGAGTATCGTTCTTAGGTTTAAAAACACCTTCCAGGGGGCCGTTTAATAACTGAAGGAACTGTCGTTATGCTCTCTTATTACCGTCTTTGTTTACGAAGGACAAAAAAAGGACAGGTATTTCTAATTTTCTTTTCTCCTTTTTCTGACCTCGATCGTAAAATCTATCCTTTCAGAAGGACACTTCAATAGTTGGCCTTTCTGAAGCTGGTAACGTAACTGACACCTAAATAATCAATGCACATGCTGGTGTAGTTTCGTCTAAAAGATTTTACCTTTTCTAGAAATAAAGATATGTAAATGGTCGTGATAGCGGTAGGGAGAAGTAAACCTCTACGTCTCTCCTTCATAAAGATATGTAAATGACTCATCTTTTCTCCATAGAATATTCAGAAAAGACAGCTATTTTCTAAAGAGAAACCAGAATTTTCTTTGAAATTCAATTCATAAACATTAACGACAAAATAGATTCGCCTGCAAGGAGTTTTTCCATGTAAGAGTCACAATTAAATACTAGTATATCACAAAACATACATTGACACATACAAGACACATATATATACAAAAGAATACTGTGTGATTCACATTACTGATACTTAGGCCCGGCGTCCACCGGTGTCATAGTAGGTGCACCCCTCTCATAAGATCTCACACTCTCTAAGTCGTATTCTTGAGTCGTGTCTTAGATCCTTGAGAATCTACTGGCACACAGAATTCCCACTGGGTGGTGTCATTGAGATTATAAGAATCTTTGGTTGCATTGATGTACGTCTTTAGCACGGGAGGCAGGCCAGTGGATTCTCAAAGCTCTAAGCCTAGTTCGTTAAGAATTCTTCTCCTATAGAGCGTAGTGAGAGTACAGAATACGACTTAGAGAGTATGAGATCTTATGAGAGGGGTGCACCTACTATGACAGAAATTTAGACATGACGATATGGTTCGGATGCAAAAAGGTCAAAATCGTAGACTAAGGCCTGGCGTCCACCTACTACGATAGAAATTTAGACCTACCGATATGGCACCGATACAAAAAGCAAATATCGGAGACATATCGGGAAGATACAAAATCGTAGACATTTGACTAGAAATGCCAATCCACCACGCATTGTATGGGATTTTCATCGGTGTCTAATCGCAGAAATGTGGTCAACTGGGACCTTCCGACGCGATTTTGGGAGGTGTATCGTAGACCATATCGGAGCCATATCGTAGTTGGTGGACGCCGGGCCTAATCGAGAAGGTCCATATCGTAGAAAAACGTCTAGACAAGCCACTTTCCCACTTTCTTCGCAGACAGGTGTTCAACTACCCCGATGAGAGGTGACCTTCCGATGCGATTTTGATTTTTTATCAGGAGATGCATCGTAGGGCAAATCGGAGCGTATCGGGAGCCCAGTGGACGCCGGCTCTAACTCTATGACCCTATACTATATATAGATGATACTGATTATACACATACATACCATCTATAGATATAACCATTTACAAATTTGATAGAAAGGGTATCAATCTTATGATCAATCTACTCAATTTGATAGAAACAAATCTTTAGATTAACCTAGATGAGGAAAAGTTGTTGATCTTATGATTATTCTATCTATTTCAGTAATAGTCCTAAACAAGCCTAGTTTTTCACTTATACTTCTTAGGCGTCCTTCTAGATAACTTAGAGACAGCCAGCATGATAATTTCATTACATAACAATTATGAAAATTCATGGAAACGGTTCCTAGTGAGCATCAGACTTCATCGGTTGATCGTAGAAAATGAAAGGACAATAAACAATTTTCCATGGACTGAAACACTTAAAGAGTCTATGTATAAATGGATTAAATGGAAAAGGTCACGGATTATGTACCACCGACTTTTTAATAGAAGAACCATCGACCGACTTTTGTACAGGGTGAAAATCATAGGTGGGGTTTTCGTCGGCAGGTGGAAACGTTACATAAAATGGCAGGCGATGGTTCTCACATCTTAAAGCCATTTTCCACTAGCCGACGAAAACGGCACCGATTTATTGAGTTCTCATAAACGTCGGTCAGTTGTGGTCAACGACTACATGTCTGTGTTTAAAAATCAGTGAGGGTGCCTTGTTTTTGCCGCATTTAACAGGTCCGACAGTACTGTCTTCTAAACACAATTCCCATAGCGGTGGTGGGCTTATTGCATAATCTAAACACAATTAATTGGTGAACACTTCTCTGCATGTCTGTTTCCATTCACCGATCTCACGGTATTGGTTCCCGACTGCAGATCGTTGGCGAAGTTGGCCAGTGGATAATGGCTTTATTCTTTTCGTTTCTTCCTACAACATGTACAGATTACACAGAATTCCGGATGTCAAATAGGCATATTTCTCTTCGACACTCATGCCATCTAGTGGAAAATGCCTGCTGGAACGGTGTATACCATCCAGGACCGACTGTGTGTTTCCTGAGGTTAGCCATCGTGAACTGTAGTCAGAGGGTGGTTGGCTAAGCGGTTTTCTGGTCCCGGTAAGCCATGTTGTTTCTGCGAGTGTGTGTGTCACCCGCCCACCCACCCACCCCATACACACCCACCCACCCACCCACACCGTCCTACCTGCCTGCTGAGCCCCCACCGCCACCAGCACCTCCGGCACCACCGCCACCACTTAGCACCACCCGCCACCTCCGGGGTGTACAGCAAACCGCACCCTGAGAGACGGCAGGGTCGCCGGAGCAGGCCGGGCAATAGACCGTCATCGACCCGCTCCCAACCCCCGTCCCCCGCTCCCCCGCTCCTCCGCCCGCCCGCTCGTCGCAGCCGCCGTCATGGCTGTCGGTAGCACCGTCGCTCCTTCTCCTGGCAGATTTCTGTGAGGCAGTCCATCATATCGAGCCAGCTCCTGCCTGCCACCCCTCTCCCTCCCTCCCTCTCTCTCTCTCTCTCTCTCTCTCTCTCTCTCTCTCTCTCTCTCTCTCTCTCTCTCTCTCTCCCATTCTCTTTCACACGTACATGAGCGTCACCTGGTACTAAGATCGCACATCGATGGTGCTGACCCTCAACCCACCCCCGCGTGGAGTGTGTGTGTAATCAGTGATTACTGATAGCGAATACACAGGTGGAGTTACGAGTGGTGAGATGATAGGCTGATGTGTGAATTATGGGTGGTGAGATGATAGGTTGAGGTGTGAATTATGGGTGGTGAAGTGATAGGCTGAGGTGTGAATTATGGGTGGTGAGATGATATACTGCAGTGTAAATTATGGGTGGTGAGATGATAGGCTGATGTGTGAATTATGGGTGGTGATAGGCTGATGTGTGAATCATGGGTGGTGATGTGATAGGCTGAGGTGTGAATAATGGGTGGTGATGTGATAGGTTTGTAAGATAGCTTTAAGCCTGGATGTATACGACATCGTTCCTATTGTATTATATTCAAACTGTACACTGTTGAGGCCTTACACCTCCCTTTCATACTTGTTTACATATACATATACACATATATCTTGTGGTGGAAGCAAAATAGGCAATAATGATAGAGATAACAATATCCACATAAGGTGTTACGGAAAACCGCGGAGATGTATTGACGAATGATACCTGAATAATAATAATGATAACAACAATAATAATAATAATAATAATAATAATGATAATAATAATAATGATAATAATAATAAAAAAAGGGTTGAGGTGTGAATTATGGGTGGTGAGGTGATAGGCTGACGTGTGAATTATGGGTTGTGAGGTGATAGGCTGACGTGTGAATTATGGGTGGTCAGATAATATACTGCAGTGTAAATTATGGGTGGTGAGACGATAGGTTAAGGTATGAATTATGGGTGGAGAAGTGATAGGTTGAGGTATGAATTATGGGTGGAGAAGTGATAGGCTGAGGTGTGAATTATGGGCGGTGAGATGATATACTGCAGTGTGAATTATAGGTGGTGAGGTGACAGATAGGCTGGCTTTAAGATGTCAGGCATACGTATATATTACTAGCAATGAATTGCAAACCATTCTCTCCTTTATCCATCAGAATGTATGTTCCCATCTATTATGCACATTCTACCTTTTTTACCATCACAGGAAAAAAAAATCAAATCTGAGTGTGGAAACATCTCAAGGTGAATCACAGAACCCCGGTGCTTGTCTTCACCTGTCGCTGCACCTGGAAGGATTGTTCTAATTTTCCCCGTGAATGGCTGATTTCACTCCCCGGAGCCTGGGCCGACCCTGACGGCAGCAGACTCGGCAGGGAGCCGGCTGCGGGCCGCGTGTCGGGATGATCGGTCTATTTAGTGTAACAGCTCTAGGCAGGCGCATGGCGGCGTGTGTGTGCCCGGGTGTTATTTATTGATTGAGTTATGTTTGTAGAAGCAGTGATAGGCCTTGACCTGGTATGGGCACAGCTTACAGCTCAACAGTCTTAGGACTGCTACCATTAATAGTGCTACCATCAGCAACACTAACATGATCACTAACTGTAGCAGGACTATTTTACCATCACGACCATCGCCATTATCATCCTACCCCTCATATAAATCTCCATAGACCTCAAATGACGTGACTGTATCCCATGGTTATTCCATATGATATATATATATATATATGCCACGGGTGACATATGCAATCAAAAATATGTAACAATGTAGGATATAATTCATATTATTGTTTACATGGCATTTGTTGTTTTCTGCTCAAGATATTACTCAGCTCCACTTTGTGATAGCATTCCACGAAGACACCTCACACCATATAAACAATTAAATGAAATTTCGAGATGTTTCTTGATACTACTACTAAGCCCATCAGCTCCTCCAACAACAACACTAATACACCATTTATGCTGTCTACACTTATTTAACCACCTCCATCAATACGAACAACATCAATGTTGCTAACACTAGAACTAGGAGCATATGGTATGTTCAGCATCGATGATGGAGCATGCAATATACACATTGTATATATGAACAACAATTAAAAGGTTTGGGTTACATTCAGTCTGGATCGTTTTCTGTAACCCACTTGCACCCAGCCAACGTGCCATTACAACTGCCAAGCGATCCAAACAAGCACCAATGAGTCAATGAGGTATTTCGGTCTTGAGTGATTGTTCATGGTCAGCTGGGCATGCCTCTAAGGTCCTGAGACACTGGCACCCTGCTCATTTCCCAATATCACAGTGAATAGCACACAGATAGTGAAGGGATTGTTTTTTTTCGCAGGATGCTGGAAATCTATATGTGACCACTCTTACCTTTAGGTATTGTATATAGGGCGTGCAAGCACACTCTAATAACCATCAGCATTACCACTAATAATAACATCATTGACAATATTAGCGATATCTTTTATCTCAGCCTGGTATAAACGTCCATAGGCTTAACGTTTGGCTTGCAAGTACAGGAACTCATACTTAATGGGCGATACTAGATCAACTTGTACAGGCTAAGATAAAATCAGAAACATATTTGTGTTTGGTCTGAGTCTTCTTTAGCCATCCCATTTTGAATGCTTTGGAATATTCACTCAGCTATCACCTCGTTTATATTCCTGCATGTTCCAAACTCAATGGCAAACAGGGACACCGACCAAACACTCATCAATTTCCTTCTTAGACAACCACCATCATCGCTACCATCACACTTACACCATAGATAGGAGACCTTTCAATACTACAACCACTAAGCCATACCTCCCACCTATTACGACAGACTACGACGTACTACGATAGACCTCCAGATGTACTACGATGTTAGTGGCACGTGTAAGCATCATCGGTGACATAGCCGCCATCTGTGTTGCCGAACTCTGCGATAGGCCACCCATAGGGCTATGAGACGCTATGACATGCTTCAATGTGCTACGAAATTCAAATATATTTGAATTTTGCAGCGCGTTGTAGCACGTTGGTATGTATTGTAGAGCTTGGCGACAAAAGCTGATTAATTGACACCAAGTTCTACGATTGCACCACAATTTTGATTTGTGTTACAGAGCTTGCCAACGTGGTAATCATAGCGTGTCAGATGCAAAATCATAGTAGGTGGAAACCCCCTCTAACGCTATTATCATGATTTAGAGCAGCGGGATAGCTCAGTTTTGTTATAGTCTGGGGTTCCAGGCCCAGCTATGCCGCTGTACTTCCTGCTTGCTTGTCATTCTCATCTAATAAATTCGATCTCGCAGGCTAACTGAGCTATCTCGCCACCCTTCAACTGCTTAGCTAATTCAATATCTTCAGTAACACCTTTAACCTCTTGACCCCCCCCCCCCCTCCCTGCAATACCCCTCCCTCCTGTCGCCCCATCACATTGCTGTTAACCAGTGTTAGCCTTTTACACCTAAATTAACCCACCAGAACTGGTAATATTGGCGTCCTCAGCCTTCCCCAGATCCTCTGCCTGCTCCAGCAGATCATGCCCTACATAAACAGCCCATAACATCGGCATTCAACGCGCCCTTCTCCTGCCATAACTGAACGATGCCATCGGTAATGAGCATATTTATGGGATTCATTGACTGGTTGACTCCGGCTCAACTGCCACCCAGCCAATTCACGGATAGGGGGCCTTGCTTAACGTTTTGCGGATCGCAGATCTCAGATCGCAGTTACATATTTGTAGCAGTAAAGGCCCGTTTCCATTTGCCGACGAAATCGGCAGAGATGTTTTGAGTTACTCAGAAAGTCTGTCGGTGATGCCATCGACTGTGGTCGCTATAGAAAGATCGGTGAGGGTAGTAGACTTTTACTCAGTGACCAAGCTTTCACTCAGTGGTGGTTGGTGCCACATTGCATAATCTAAGCAGAAAAAGTCGTGGGTAATTTCATGAGCTAGGTCGTTTCCATTGACCGAATTTGGGTCAGAATGCCAAAAGTCTGTAGGTGGTTCCTGATTCTAGATCGGTTACAGGAAATCAGCCATTGGAAACAGGTCTTTAGATACTCATTTGCCTCTGCACCATTGAGTGCATTAACAGCGATAAGTATATTTACTTAGGGTAATAATAGATACACATGTATAACGTACGGACATGTCTCAGATTATCCTTATATCTGGAACTAATCGGAATGGTCAGGTTTTCTTACTCTTTGGTTTTACAGAGTTATACCCACGTCAGGGGGCGTTGCTCCATGTTTTGCGGATAGCAGAAATAGCGGTCCGAGGTCGAAATCGTTGATCCAGATCCTCCGCCCATCATAACTATGCCACTATGATCGATGTCACAGAAAATGTGGTATTGTAAAAAATAGCGATACAACGTCAAAATAACAATACCACATGACACGATCCAATATTACTGGAGCAACGCCTTTCCCACATTTCTAGGAGCAACGGACCCCTGATAGAATCTGTGAAAGCAAATAACAAGGTTGCGCTGACAATTCCATGCTTTATGTGCAACAACAACCAACCCCCACCTCACCCAACCCCCACCCCATCCTCCTTTAGGAATAACCAACGAGTATAGAGAAACTCTATACTCGTAGGAATAACTGTATTTATAGGGGCGGGATAGCTCAGGCGGTAGTGTGCAGGTCTTCGGATCACATGGTGTGATGTTCAAAGCTCTAATATGTCACTGTGTTTGCTGCCTGTTTGTCATCACGGGTTCAATCCCGCCGTGATATGACTCCTGCAGTTGCTACGGCGCAAAACGCCATCCACCGAACTCATTGTGTTTAAGATCGCGGGTAGACCGCCGACGTTCCGTTGAGCAGGTTACAGTTAACGCTGAGTAACTCCGCATCACTACAGAGTCTCCTGGTGGCCAGCGGAGGAACTACGGCAGCAATGTCGTCTGCTGCTGCTGCTTGCTGGTAGCCGGCGGAAACCTTTGTTTGCGTGGTGAGGAGCAGGGAAACCCGCCGGGTACAGGTCAGCGCCGACACGAGGCGACCCGATCAAGTCCGCCATGATCAATAAAAACATGGCCGCCGCGCGTTTAACCCGCCGCCCAGCGGTCGCCAGCAGAACTACACTCACGAGCAGTGCCGTACGGCTACGACTTGAGATGCACATTCATGGGGAGAGGTAATGCGCGGGGATTTATGTATGGGGAATTTATGGGACGTGGGAGTAGGTGATGTGTGGGAGATTATGGACGTATGGAATCGTGAACATAACGGTTTGTTGGCTGAACGGGAATTGGTTTGGAGATTGTTTTGAATATGATGGGATGTGAAGGGTAAATGTGAGGTCTATGAGAAAGCGTAGTGTCAGAAGAAGCAGAAGAAGCAGAAAGATGGCCTGACTCTTTCCTGTGAATAAGGAAGGTGTCAGTATTTTCTTTTGTCCTGATTTGTTATATATATAGATATGCCTTTCTTTCTTAATTTCGCGGCATCAGTCCGTGTGACTTGTCCGTACTTGAATACTATCAAGAAACACCACCAAATATAGTATGATTGTTTAAATGGCGTGAGTTGTCTTTGTGGAATGATTTCACGAAGCAGACCTAAGTACGAAGCAGAGCAGAGTGACATCTGTAGCAGAAGATAACAAACACCAAGTAAACAATCATATGAAATTGAGTGACATTTAGATTTTATCCTACCCCATCATGTGTTTTAACTTCATTTGTCACTTGTGGCATCCTCATCGAGTCTTATAAATGTACAACCATGGTATTAATTAAATATCCGAAATTGATAGAATTTAACATAAATTAGTGTAGAAACCATGTGATAGTGATGGTCCACGTTCTAGCGATGTTTCACTGTGTTCCGTATAACAGTGTACGGCACACGACTCCGTACGCAATATAGACCACATCGGGAGTATCAGTAAGAACATGGCATATTCTCATTACTGGCACTGATCTACAATCAAGAACAACACCTGATTATCTAGCACTACTAACGCAGGATTGGAGAATCAGTGAATAAAGTGAAATAAAGAATGATTGTTTCAGCGAAAATTCAGCTGAAGATTGGTGCCGAATAAAAAAAAGGCCCGTTTCCATTGGCCGATGAAAACGGTGTAGCATTTTTGTGTTCTCCTAATAGCCTATTTCGATTGGCCATCCCCAATATACTGTTGGAAACCACCGACGGACTTTTAGCAATGCCAACAGAAAATGTAAATAGGCCATTAGAAGAGCACAGAAAATATACACTGTTTTTGTCGGCCAATGGATAAGGGCCTATACTCAGCCAATGGAAATGGGCTAAGAGTATCTACTTCTATCCCAACAGATAAAACGGTACAGACTTGCAGCCGGTGGCCATCTCCAACAGACGTTTCACAAAACTTAAATAATCGGTGGCGTTTTCTTTGGGCAGTGGAAACACGCCTGTATTCAGAAGGGAACTCATGGGATGAAAATAATGTACTCCACCGAATTTGACCGCAGGGTAATTCAAAAAGCGAAGCTGAGTGAATTACGTAGTGGTCAAATGTTATCTCACCCCGTATAACATTGTTTATTAATGAAACGAATCACCAAATTAGCCATTGAGTATTGAGTACACGATCTTCACGGCCGTGGAGTACGAGTTCCTAATGTTAAGACTATGGAGAAAAATACCGGGGTGAGATAAAGAAGGGAACTCATGAGATGAAAATAATGTACTCCACCGACCGCAGGGTAATTCAAAAGGCGAAGCTGAGTGAATTACGTAGTGGTCAAATGAGGTGGAGTGCGGACCAAGTTATTTTCATCAGTGAGTTTATGATTTTATCTAACCCCATATAACGTTATCAATTGATAAGATAAATCACCAAATTATTAGCCATTAAGTATGGGGTACAATATACATTCACGGCCGTGGGGTACGAGTTCCTAACGTACTGGGGTGAGACAAGCATATTTACACAAATATACATTACAACCACATGGCATATTTGATTTTGTTCGCTGTGTGCTGTTTCGCTTCCTGTCTATGGTGTATTTAATCGACCATATGCCTGTCTTTCAGCCTCGCTATAAATTTGTCTGTTTGTCTACCTTTCTGTTTGCTTGCCAGTGCCTATTTCTATATATATGTTCGCACGCTTATCTGTATGGCAGATGGTCTGATTACATCTCGTCTTTTCACCTTTCAGCTTACCTACCATTGCTCATTAATCTGCCTATGTACATTACTTAAAGTCTACTGCCTACCTTTCTGTATACCTGTCTATCCAGGTATATATAAACTCCTCATAGTGTCCTCATTTCTGCCCATCTCTGTAGGCCCTGTTAAGAATCCAATGTGCATGCCTGTCTATACAGGTATAAGAATCCAATGTGCATGCCTTTCTATCTCTCAATCTACTTGTTTTTTTCAGCTATCTGCCAGCCTATCTACCTATCCATCTGCATCTCCGTCTGCCTATCTTTTTGCCTGTCTAACTGTTGTCTATGTGGCAGCCTGTATATCCGTCTGCATACCTGCCCACTTCTTTGTCTGTCAGTCTGTCTGCATCCCTGCCTGCATGTCCAGCAGTTTGTCTATCTGTCTGCCTGCCTGAATACCTCCTTGTCAGGCTGGACTATTTGTCTGTCTCCATGCCCACCTGTCTGTCTGACTACCTACCACTCTGTCTGCGTTAATTTATGCTGTCTGTCTGTCCACCTATCTGTCTGTCGCATTGCGTACTGTCTGCCTGTCCACCTCTCTCTCTCTCTCTCTCTCTCTCTCTCTGTCTCATTGCGTAGTGTCTGTCTGCCTGTCCACCTCTCTCTCTCTCTGTCTCATTGCGTACTGTCTGTCTGCCTGCCCACCTCTCTGTCCTTCTCATTGCCTACTGTCTGCCTGTCCACCTCTCTGTCCTTCTCATTGCCTACTGTCTGCCTGTCCACCTCTATGTCTGTCTCATTGCATACAAGTTGTCTGTCTGCCTTACCACCTATCTGTCCTTCTCATTGCCTACTGTCTGCCTGTCCACCTCTCTGTCCTTCTCATTGCCTACTGTCTGCCTGTCCACCTCTCTGTCCTTCTCATTGCCTACTGTCTGCCTGTCCACCTCTATGTCTGTCTCATTGCATACAAGTTGTCTGTCTGCCTTACCACCTATCTGTCCTTCTCATTGCCTACTGTCTGCCTGTCCACCTATCTGTCCTTCTCATTGCCTACTGTCTGCCTGCCCACCTCTCTGTCCTTCTCATGGTGTACTGTCTGTCACCCTCATCGTTTAAGTGAAATTCGCACGATGGGATTATTGTACCTTACAGGGTTCAGAATCTCATAAGATTTTGTTCCTCTCTAGGGGTATATGCCGTCAACAATTGCAGGGGAAAATATATCTCAAGGATATGGAATCCTACAATTTAGACAAGAGATTGTATTCGAATACAGAATCTCAGCAGGGCTTGTCTCAGATAAGGCCCCTTTCCATTGACCGACAAAGAGAGTGTACATTTTTTTGTGTTGTGGCCTATTTCCATTGGTGATCACCGATATACAGTCAGGAACCACCGACGGACCTTAGCACTGCTGACGCAAAATGGAAACTTGGCTATTAGGAGAACACACAAATATTTACGCCGTGTTTGTCAGCCAATGGAAACTTGCCTATAAACACCCTGTGAGGTCCATGAATCCCATCGTGTGAATCCCGCTTTATTGCTGGCCGCCCGTCGCTGTACACCTTGCTGCGTGTCTATCCGTGTGACAACCGAGTCTTTCTTTACTCGCCCACCATTATCCTGACAATCCTACGTTGTGTGAGTGAGTCCTGTGATTTGTCACCGTGCAGGGAAAGGTTATTTACCATATTCCGACGTCGGAAACCTGGTATATTTGTCCCAGAGACTTAACATTGGGAACTCGTTCTCCATGCCCCTATGAGTAATGCAGTCCGTTCTCCATGGCCATATCCTGTGTGTTGTCCTTTCTTTTAGTGTGTACAGGGGTGATATAAATACAGAAAGCAACTCGTTTTGGTCAAAGTTGTCATTCTTCACGAGTTTGATGCGGAGTGATATGAACAAGGCAAAGCCGAGTGAATATCTTATAGCATTCTTGTTGGCTTCTTCTCCTACCTTGTAGATAACTGAATTCCCAACGGTCAATATCTGATAGGCAGCCATTGACCCCATATTCATCACTGGAACTCTTCATTCTCGTATGGCAGAAAACCTCAAATTATATTTACGATTTCCCTGATTTTGTCCGAACAAATGCAATACGAGATGCCATCTAGAAAAGGTAAACACATTTCATTAAATTCCTTTTTCAAATTAGACAGATATGGCTCCTTCTAGAGAGAGGTATATCCGACTTATGGAACTCTTTAGAGCATGCTTGCACGCTCTGTATATATTGCCTAAGTGTTAGAGGGGTCACATATGGTCTTCCAGCGTACTGCAACAAAGCTATCTGCGTACTCTTCACTGTGATATCGGGAAAGAAGCCAGTGTCTCAGTGTCTTAGAGGCTTGCCCAGCTGACCATGACCAATCACTCCAGACCAAAATACTTCATTGGCCCACTGGTGCTTGATATCTTTGGATCCTAGGCTCAGCAGTTGCAGAAATGGCAGGTCGACTGGGTGCAAGTAGGTTACAGAAAGCTATCCATAGACTGAATGTAACTCAAACCTTTCAATTGTTATTGTGGTGAGACATGGCTGCTACCGCGATCACCGAGCAAATGACCGGCTGAACACTCTTCAAGCACACCCTGGGGGTTAAATGAATATTAATGACTTGTGAATCAAAAAAGAATTTCTTGGAAAAGGATTACATTTCTTTAAGGTAGACCAACAAAACCGATTGTACATATCAGGAAGAAAATACAATCAATAATTAATTGTATAGTTGCACACTCATTCATCACTGATGAACATATTATTTGCTCCTAGTCTTTCCTAGGTGCCGGTATATTCATATTACTTTCTCTCTACCCTCCCTACATAATACCTGTCAATCACTCCTGGCCGGCATTCACCTTAACTATTGCCAGGTGTGGAGAGAAGCAGAAGCAACGGAGGCAGTGAAAGAGTAAATGGATGAGCAGGTCTAGATCTGCTTGTGGTTTACTGTGAGCAACTCTGGGGCCATTCATAAAGTATGAAGAATTTCAGACATGTTTTACCCACACACATCCCCTCCCAATCTTGTGCGCAATAGAACAAAGAAAGAGCATACGCAACATTCCCAAAATTTTTGCCGTCCCTCCATCAGTGAGTACGTACTTCATGGATGGTCCCTTGCTGATGTGATTTTACGCTGGAGATGTTTATATCTCTATTTTTAGGCGAGCGTTTAGGGAATTTGTTCAATATGTTTACTTTTAAAAACTGTTGGAAGCACACATAGAAGATACACACAGGTGAATATCTCTGGCTAGAATATAAATATCTACTGCCTGAACAAAATCATTGTATATATTCCTACCCCTAATAAAAACGGCCCATAGGCATAACATAGGCAAATTTTATGCGGCATGCCATGACATAAAGTGCGATTTATGCCTCTAGGGCATAACAAAAATTGACCAATCAGCGACCAGATTGTCAGCTGCTCCAAAAAAAAGTTCCGGTTGGCCTCAAAAGTTCCGGTTGGACTTCAGTTGGTCATTCAATCGATATTTGTCTTTTAGTAATCCAAAAGCATAGAGACGGGGTAGGATAAATACGAAACCAAACTCGAGTTAGACTTGTCAGTGTCTATGCCACTCTGGTCAGGTCTGTTCCTCACTACGCTCAGCTAACGCTTCGCGTAGTAATACACGACCTTCCCGTCGTGGCATAAACACTGACAAGTCTAACTCGAGTTCAGTTTCTACTAATTATCAGCCATAGATCTCAGGTCGCAAATGAAACACAGTTTAGATTTACGGAAGCCGAGAACTGAATTTTATTTAATTTTTTAAATCAGCAGGATACAAGGGGCAGAAACTGTGGAATTCGAGGGAATACGAGGAGACTACAGCTACTCGTTCACGAAACCAGTCATTATTGTATTTACCATCCACCGATATGATTGATAGCAAGTCTATTGCAAGACATATGTACTTCCAGATCACGTCATAATGCCACAGCACTGTCAAGCATGGTGGTAATTCGGTGTGTACTTACGCCAGTATATAGTTCGCTATATTTCCATGTTTTTAGGAGGCAAAACCTTTGATGCCAGTAAGGTCAGATGGTAAATGAGATAATTATGACTAATTCTGAATAATTGATACTGAATGTACATCAAAAGAAACTTATTTTAAAGTACATAACGATTAGACTTACATATGGATGAGACTATTTCTCCGGGTAATTGCTTCATGGTGCTCTATGCAGTTCCTAAGGAGTCTCCGTAATAGGTGGTTGATAAATGATCCTCTTAATCTTTTAGAATAATGTCTGCTATTCATATAGAACAGCTTTACCTTAGTCGTACATACTACACGACGAGATGAAGTTGACGGTTATTTACCGAGCGAGGCCGTGAATTATGGAGGACGAGAATAAGACTGTGTACGGAACATGAATTTTGTGTGAGGTAGTTAAATATGACTCTGTGATCACAGAATGAAAATTTCAGATTCTGTATGGTTAATTTCCGCATAAATATATATATATATATATATATATATATATATATATATATATATATATATATATATACACCTTTTCTGTACCTCCTACAAGGGTTATCGTTAGATAATAGTTAAGTTCGTTTGGTAAGACAGTCTTAGCCATCCATAAGGTCGTCCATAAGTGTTGAATAAAGTTGACCCACATCGTCCCTGTGTCTCCTTAGCGTACAGGCCCCAGGTTCCTAAACAAAAACTAGCAGTAATAAAACTCACAACAGCCAAATCTTCATTTTACGGAACGACATCGATGTGTATCCAGTCACATCAGTAGTTACCAGATTTCAATAATAACATTCACAGCAAATTAATCTGGCAGATTCATGGAATGAGTTAAGTAATCATTCCTCTGATTTGGTCGATCATAGAACAGAATACCGCAGTGATCCAGAATGATATTACTCAATAAAGGACGTTCTACCTGTATACAAGCTATCATTTAACACCAAAGAAAAGGCGAATCAATGACTAGCACCAACGAGCTTTAATTTAATCTCTATGCTAAGACCAACATATTACATTGGCTATTGTTTCCCCGAGAGTGACACTCCATATTCACTATGAAGATTGCTCAGCAATGCAGTTTTCACTCTAGTTCATAGAGCCTACGGCTTAATCATATATTAGTCTACTTATTATACAACAACCCCATGGTGTGATGAATACCATTGGCTGCGATGAGGTACGAGTAAAAGATCCACTACTACTACCAAGCACCGGGAGGATAAAGGTGGGGCGTAATAGAAACACAGATGTCCAACCAATCTTTACCTATTAAACGCCGCTACCACCGCCGCCCCCATCACCCTCTCCTCCCCACGCACCTCCAGTGTTTCCCTTACAGACCCGGCACATTAACCACCACCAGCGCCAGCACCACCACCAGACACCACCCTGTGTGTCGTCCTCGCTTCTCCAGGGTGTGCCTGCCTGTCTTATGGTAAAGCACAATCCGCGCTCTCTTCCTCCACCCCGCCCGATGATCCCTCTTACTCCAGGGCCTCTCCAGGAGCAGGCTCCGTTGCCGCCACCACCCACCACCCACCACCACCAGCACCACCAGCACCACCCAGCGGCAGCACTAGCGCCTCCCTGTGGCCATACTTCCCACTGCTTTGCCAATTCATCTCATGTCAGTCGCGGGCAGTCTGTATCATCATATTAGCAACCTTCTCCGCTGACTGACTGAGTGAACCGGGAACCCCCGCCGCCCCGCCCCGCCCCGCCCGCCCCGCCCCCGCCTCAGCCGCCGCCACCACGGCCCGGCAAGCAAGCAAGACACAGTGGGAAATAACAGCACCAGTCAGAGTACTACTAGTCCCTGCTCCGCTGCTGGAATAGCCATCAGTACCAACTACTATTACTACTACTACTACTGCTGCTGATTCTACTAGTGACCTTACTCACTGAGGAGAAACGATAGGAGGGACTCTACAGGAAATAGGAGTCTTGTTGTATATACGCCCAGTGTGTTAGAGGGAGCGTAGATCTATAGAGAAAGAGGGAGAGAGACAGAGAGAGCATACATTGAAGCTGGTACAATCCCTGAGCGGTTCCGTAGAGCGCTGGCATTATCTATAATAGAAGGCAGGCCTGTCAGCACTCCGCAAGCCTGGCATCCATGACATAGCCCTTGGATAAAGCGTTGGACTGATCACCTATAAATTTAACAACATTACCGCCGCCTGCCGCCCGTCGCCCGCCTGCCGCCGCCGCCGCCGCTGCACCACACGGTAGGTCAACAAGCTAACCATCCCATTGATTAGTAGCTAATTACTCTTTGTTAATGGGCTATGATCAGCCCCCAGTGTCCCCCCTGAAAGCCGCCATGCTGCACACGATCAGTGCATGCGGCGCGGCCACCAATGGACGGTGGTATCCGGGAATCAGGGATCCAATTGCTCGGGGAATCCGCCGATGGTGCCAGGAGAGGAGGAGGATGAGGAGGGAGGGTGGGCGGGTGGATAGGTGGCGGGTGGATAGAGACGGGTAGGTGGATAGGGTATATGTATATAAGGGACATCGGGAGGGGGTAGAGACTGCAGGTTTGCTCATCGGGAAGAGGGAACTGCTCCATCGGGCCAACCATCAGTCCCCATTCGCTCGCTGGCACGGCCGCCCGTTCGTTGCCTCGCTCGCTCGCCCGACAATCTGTTGTATCCTGTTTGCGTTTTTTCCACTCGGCGTTAACTGAGTTCACTCAGAAAGCCCTGCGCCCGCTCACTCACAACACGCGGGCTGCCTCCAGTCGTAACCGCCGCCAATCAGCCGGCCTGATCCGGCCTGGCCGCCGCCGTCAGCGGGCGAGCGGGCGCTCTGTGAGCAGCTCACCGAGCAGCTCGCCGAGCACCCGCCACCGGATCTGTACAATAACACAACAGCCGTCAATGCGAGCATGATATATATACTCTATGGATAGAGGCTGCTTTGTCTTTAGCCGCCCGCCACTAGAGCACTGTGCCACTATTGGTTAATGCTTTGAGGGTGGTAGATGTACACTGCCACCCATAGGTTAATGCTTTTAGGGTGGTAGTTTTAACCTGCCACCCATTGGTTAATGCTTTTAGGGTGGTAGATGTGAACTGCCACCCATTGATAAATGCTTTGAGTGTGGTAGGTTATAGGTGTAACTTGCCACCCTATTAGTATATGCTTTTAGGGAGGTGAATGTTACCTGATATCCATTGGTTAATGCTTTTAGGGTGGTATATGTAACCTGCCACCCATTGCTTAATGTTTTTAGAGTGGTAGGTAACCTGCGACCAACAGCTAACCACCCACTGTCTGCTACCCACTGTGCACCAATATTCATTGCCTGTATAAAATATACTGCCCTCAATCTACTTCCTACTGCCCACCACCCATCTGTTTGCCACTACTGTCCTCTTTCCACCACCCATTGCCAAACACAAACTGCCTTTCGCCCAATATTTGCTGTGTGCTGCCATGTGTTTCCACCTGATTGTCTTGCTCGTCCAACCCTCTACTGCCACCGGCTGCTCACTGCCATACACCATCCACCATCCACTGCCTACCATCTGCTGCCCACTGGTTCCCATCTGCCAAATGCTGCCTCCAGTCCACTGTGTAGCACCAACCATCCACTGTCTGCCACCTGCCATCTTCTACTCACTGCTCACTGCCTGCCACCTACTGTCTATTGGTGGTCACCTACTGCCTACCATCCACTGCTAACCACCTGCCAACCACCTGACACAATTGCCACCACCTGCTGCCTGTTGCCTTCTGCCTGCCATCTGCTTCCCACTACCCACTACCCGCGACCTTTGCCTGTCACGCACTGCCCACTACCTACCACCCTTTGCTTGCACTCAATTGCTACCTGTTGCCCCACTGTCCACTCTCCACCACCCTCTGCCTGCCACCCACTAGCTGCCACCCTCTACCTGCCACCCACCTCCCACTGCTTGCCAGCCTCTGCCTGTTACTGGCTGCCCACTACCCACTGTCCATTACCCGCCAGCCGTAGTTCTCCACTGACCGCCACCCGCCGCCCGCCACCCGCCACCCGCCGCCCGCCGCCCGCCGCCCGCCGCCCGCCACCCGTAGTTCTCCACTGACCGCCACCCGCCACCCGCCACCCGCCGCCCGCCGCCCGCCGCCCGCCGCCCGCCGCCCGCCACCCGTAGTTCTCCACTGACCGCCACCCGCCGCCCGCCACCTGCCCGCCGCCACCCGCCGCCCGCCACCCGCCACCCGCCGCCCGCCAACCGCCGCCCGCCACCCGACGCCCGCAGCCCGCCGCCCGCCGTTCTCCGTCCGCCGCCCGCCACCCGCCGCCCGCCGCCCGCCACCCGCCGCCCGCCGCCCGCCGTTCTCCGTCCGCCGCCTTCAGCGCGAATCAGTTAAGAGGCTCTGACTACTGGAGGAGAAGCGACTGCGGCGGCCACCACGACGGCCCAATCAAGGTCATATTGTTCACAGCCGTCACCATGAGCGGGTGCCACCGCCCCATACCGCCCGCCGCCCGCCGCCCGCCGCCCACCGCCCGCCGCCCGCCGCCCGCCGCCCGCCGCCCGCCGCCCACCGCCCGCCGCCCGCCGCCCGCCGCCCGCCGCCCACCACTCTCATTCCATGCCTCATCTTTCAAGCCCTGTATCTTTATAGTTCTACAATTTCCTTTCTCAGACAATACCGTAAATCCTTTTATCCATGTCCTTGAGTCTATTTATTCCACCGTCATTCAACGTATTCTTGTCTGTGGCTTTGATTATACAGCCCGCACTCCATGGTTAGTCCTATATATCCTCCACTGTCCTACCATAACTCATGTCTTCTGTTTTGTGTCCTTGTTCACTCAACAGCTTTAGTTCTACCACTTCCACTAGAAATCCACAATTCTAGTTTTTATATTTTGGGTACACTCTCTTTATTGGGCCATTTTCTAAAGCCCATAAGATATCAACGATAATAATCGGGAACGATAATGTCGCTGTCCTCATTCGTTCTTCCCGATCACACGTCCTCCCTTTATAACCTCGTAAAACGACCCGATTGAGTTTAAAGAGAGCAGCCAGGAGTCGGGCCCGGCTGAGCCTCGGGCCAGGTGATAAGCCTTGATAGACAATAATGCAAAGTTTAATAACTTCTGTTCTGTCTCAGATATCGGAAAACTGATTTCAGTCATATAACCACCTGGGTCTCACTTACAAATCGGTGTATAATACTTGGATGTAGGCTGTGGGGATACATATATAATCGGTATTTACACGGCCTACTCAGAATCGGGATCAGTCGGTGAAGTGCGTACTGTAACAATCATAAGGTCGGGCAACGTCGATCATTACCCCCATGCTAGTAATGTCCGACCCGATTATAATCGGGTCTGTTAAGTGCGTACAGCGACATAAAGTGCACCCATTCTGACCGACCCGACGGATCCATTGGGGAGAGGTGTGATCGTGAAGAATCGGCGTGTCGGTGTCTTATAGGCTTAGATAATACATAAATGTTGTATATCCGTTCTTCGCAGTAGTACATTGGCCCCAATGAAGGAGCAGAGGCTTCGAGTAACTGGCAATTGGTTTTCATGGCTATGCCTTGGAACACGATTGAGGATCACCTAAAATCATATGGAAATCTACGAGTCACCTCTTATCAAGTACTATTCCATGTAGTGGTATAAAGCAATAATAGTATAGCAGAATTTAACCATACACTATAATAATACAGATTCATCAATTGGGGATGGATCCCAAATATTAATTAGTTTCAGATACAAGCATTGGTATGCTCCGAGGGGTTGATGCCTAGTAATACCCGAGTGCATGCGAGGAGATTTCACAGAGTTAACTCCAAGGAGTATACCACCGCCTTTATCTGGAACCAGCCTATATTGTATTTATTATCCACCTTTCCCTAACATGTAGTGTACTGATATTAGTTCATTCATGTACGCACTATATATTCTTTACGCACTATTTTTCTGTATGCAGCGGCTTTTGCTACCCGGTGCATACAACATATCTGTAAGCTCCGTGTATGTAGATACACGCTGCCCATGTGTTTTCTATGGACACTTTGTATTAGATGGATAATAAAGGCTGATAACCCCCCCCCCCCCTTCATTCCATATCAACGATTTTGATCTACATCAAAATCTAATATGCAATTTGAATCTTTTTCCCCTTCAAACCAATTTGAAAAACATTCTCGGGATCCACTTTTGAAAGAGACCTTTGCTTTTAGTCACGATCATAGATCTTCTTCAATTGTGTGTCCTAACACTTCATATTCTATACTGCGTCTCTGCTGTGTTGTCGTTCATGTCGTTTGCTGCTAATTCCCTGTTCTATGTGTTCAATTTATGATTCTTTGACTCCCCATTTTCTGATAAGGATTCCCCTTCTAAAATATCTACACTGTCACACTTGATAGAACCCTAGGGGAAGGCGTGACCCTGCATAGTCTGGACACCCTGGTTTTAGGCCCCGCACCCACCAGCGCAAGTGCACCACGATTGACCTCCCGATACACTACGATTAGGGATAGCAAAATCATGTTCTATCAGGAAGTTCCCGAAAATTCTAATCGTAGCCTATCGGTTTGTATCATAGTCAGTCGGAAAGGCTTGGTGGGATGTACTGTAATTTTGGAAATATTATCCTCACTTATGTTGCTCCTTTAGCTTGCCCACCATATACACCACTCATTTTACACCACTCATTTTCCCAAACTGTAACCTGCCACTTTCTTAAACTGCTCATATACCCCACCTGTCACCTTCCCATCATTTACACTGCTTCTATACCCCACCCGTCACCTGCACCTCAGTGACCCTGCTCCTGTACACTACCTGTCACCAACCTGTCTCTTACATTGCTTATGTAACCTACCTGTCACCTGATCATCTCTTACACTGCTCCTGTACCCCTCCTGTTACCCACCCCTCTCTAACACTGTTCCTCCTACCCCTACTGTCCCCCACCCCTCTCTAACACTGTTCCCATACCCCTCCTCACACCCACCCCTCTCTAACACTGTTCCTATACCACTCCTGTCACCCACCCCTCTCTTACACTGTTCATATACCCCACCTGTCACCCACCCCTCACTAACAATTCTCCTGTACCCCTCCTGTCACCCAATCCTCTGTAACACTGTTCCTATACCCATCCTGTCACCCAACCCTCTCTAACACTGTTCCTATAGCGCTCCTGTCATCCACCCCTCTCTAACACTGTTCCTATACCCCTCCTGTCATCCACCCCTCTCTAACACTGTTCCTATACCCCACCTGTCACCCACCCCTCTCTAACACTGTTCCTCCTGCCCCACCTGTCACCCACCCCTCTCTAACACTGTTCCTATACCCCACCTGTCACCCACTCCTCTCTTACACTGCTCATGTAGCCTCCCATCATTTACACTGTTCCTATCCCCCACCTGTCACCCACCCCTCTCTAACACTGTTCCTATACCCCACCTGTCACCCACCCCTCTCTAACACTGTTCCTATACCCCACCTGTCACCCACCCCTCTCTAACACTGTTCCTATACCACTCCTGTCACCCACTCCTCTCTTACACTGCTCATGTAGCCTCCCATCATTTACACTGTTCCTATACCCCTCCTCTCACCCACCCCTCTCTAACACTGTTCCTATACCACTCCTGTCACCCACTCCTCTCTTACACTGCTCATGTAGCCTCCCATCATTTACACTGTTCCTATACCCCGCCTGTCACCCAACACTCTCTAACACCGTTCCTTTACCACTTCTGTCACCCACCCCTCTCTAACACTATTCCTATACCCCACCTGTCACCCAACCCTCTCTAACACTGTTCCTATACCACTCCTGTCATCCACCCCGCTCTAACACTGTTCCTATACCACTCCTGTCACCCACCCCTCTCAAACACTGTTCCTATACCCCACCTCTCACCAACCCCTCTCTAACACTGTTCCTATATCCCTACTGTCCCCCACCCCTCTCTAACACTGTTCCTATACCCCTCCTCTCACCCACCCCTCTCTAACACTGTTCCTATATCCGACCTGTCCCCCACCCCTCTCTAACACTGTTCCTATACCACTCCTGTCACCCACCCCTCTCTAACACTATTCCTATACTCCACCTGTCACCCACCCTCTCTAACACTGTTTCTATACTCCACCTGTCACCCACCCTCTCTAACACTGTTCCTATACCCCTCCTGTCATCCACCCCGCTCTAACACTGTTCCTATACCACTCCTGTCACCCACCCCTCTCTAACACTGTTCCTGTACCATTCTTGTCACCCACCCCTCTTTAACACTGTTCCTATACCCCTCCTGTCACCTGCTCCTCTCTAACACTGTTCCTATACCACTCCTGTCACCCACCCCTCTCTAACACTGTTCCTATACCCCTCCTCTCACCCACCCCTCTCTAACACTGTTCCTATACCACTCCTGTCACCCACTCCTCTCTTACACTGCTCATGTAGCCTCCCATCATTTACACTGTTCCTATACCCCGCCTGTCACCCAACCCTCTCTAACACTGTTCCTATACCCCACCTGTCACCCACCCTTTCTAACACTGTTCCTATACCACTCCTGTCACCTCTCTTGCACGGCTTATGTAGCCTCCCATCATTTACACTGCTCCAGTACCCCATCCATCACCTGCCCCACTCTTACACCTCTCCCATACCCCGCCTGTCACCCGGCCCCGTCAGGTACGGCATGCCCTGCCTTCCTCACGTGCACAGCGTTCCACGCGCGTCCTCCGGGGTGACGTCAGGAGGAACACCGCGTGTTTAAATGGCTGCCTCACTAGGTAGGGCTGTTCTCAAGGCCACAGGCATTGTCGCCCGGAAAGGTGGAGAAAGGAGTTTCAGCGGTAAGGGGTGAGGGGCAGTGTGGTGAGGGGTAGGGAGGTGAGGGACAGGCCAATCAGGGGCAGGGCAATGCGGGGGAGGGCAGTGAGGGGTAGGGCAGTGAGGGTCAGGGCAGTGAGAGGGAGGGCAGTGAAGGGTAGGGCAGTGAGGGGGAGGGCAGTGAGGGGGAGGGAGGTGAGGGACAGGACAATCAGAGGTAGGGCAGTGAGGGTCAGGGCAGTGAGGGGGAGGGCAGTGAGGGGGGGCAGTGGGGGGAGGGCAGTGAGGGTTAGGGAAGTGAGGGGGAGGGAGGTGAGGGGGAGGGCAGTGAAGGGTAGGGCAGTGAGGGGGAGGGCAGTGAGGGTCAGGGCAGTGAGGGGGAGGGCAGTGAGGGCCAGGACAATCAGGGGTAGGGTAGTGAGGGGTAGGGCAGTGAGGGGTAGGGCAGTGAGGGGTAGGGCAGTGAGGGGTAGGGCAGTGAGGGGCAGTGCAGTTAGGGACAGGGCAGTGAGGGGAGGGCAGTGAGGGGGAGGGCAGTGAGGGGGAGGGCAGTGAGGGTCAGGGCAGTGAGGGTCAGGGCAGTGAGGGTCAGGGCAGTGAGGGTTAGGGCAGTGAGGGGGAGAGCAGTGAGGGGGAGGGCAGTGAAGGGTAGGGCAGTGAGGGGTAGGGCAGTGAGGGGTAGTGCAGTTAGGGACAGGGCAGTGAGGGGTAGGGCAGTTAGGGACAGGGCAGTTAGGTACAGGGCAGTGAGGGGCTTCGTAAATCATTAGTAAGAAATTCTGAACGACAGCAGCACAATGACTGAAAATAACTGTACAATTTATATATACCTCGCTCTCCTGACATTCCTTATAACATGACAATTCCAGGATTTAACTTAATAGAGAAGATGTAGAGTAAATACCACAAACAATGGGTTTGTAGACAGGTGATCTATAAATCACTTGAGGTCGAGGTCGTGATACACTCGCCTTTCTCATTTTGATTATTTCCTTTCTCAATTACCATGTGATTATGCTCTTTTGAGCACTAGGTCGACATATAACACGTAACTCAACTGCCACTACTCTGTTTACCTGTAAACCTCTCTGTATGTGGCCTTTATTCAAGTCTCTGACCTTAACCAATAGGGCCAAAAGATGCATTTGTGTACAACAGTCGCCCAGTTCCGATCCTAGAAACCCGCTGGCTTGTGTTGCATTCTGGGAATTCCTTGAGTAAGCGGCGTCTACTTACCCCCTCCCCTTCCCTCCACACTCAACCCAACACCCCCTCCTCCCTCTACACTCTCCTGCCACCCCCACTGTCAGCCATTGTTGCCTGTGCTGGGAGCTCAGTGAGTCTGACAGGCCTCACTCGGGTTAATGTTACCCTGATAACTCCGGGGGAGGGTGGGTGAAGGGGGAGGGTGTTTTAGACAGAGAATCCTCTCCACTTCGCAAAGCTGTTCTCAGACAACCCGCTGTCAAACGGAATCCCACCCTCTCCATTTCCCTGCTCTATTTGAGAAGGGACTCAGAGTGAAGACCAACAGTTATAAATACGCCGTTATATTCGGGGAACAATGCAATGGTATTTATAGAGTATTATATAGATAACATAGTTACAAACGTGTAGGTGCGATTACGAATGAATGGATTAGAGACAATATGTAGGTAGATTACGTAACGTTATACTATTATATACCTATGGACGTATAACCTACACATACTGCCCGTTGCTACCCTTATCTATGGCCGTACGCCACACTGAGAAGTACGGCATATGACATCACGTGACATGGTTAGATATCGCTATTTTTAGATATATAATGATAAGAAAACAGGCTGACTTTCTTTGTGCATCAAAATTCTATGTGAAATTATATCCCTCTACCTTCAGCATCGGGATATATCTTATATTGCGTATTATTGGCGTACGACGACAGTAAACCAATTTCTGTATAACATGCATCCTTCATTTAAAAAGCTAAATATGTTTGGTGCAGAACTGAAAGATACCTAAAATGTTTCGTCACATGTAAATGACAATTCGTTGATGGAATTTTATTACCCATGGTATACAAAACATCCATTGTATGGGTCTCACTAAACTACGACGTACTATATAGGAACTGTCAGAAACCATTACCATGGTACACGGATTCAAAACCGTGGTATATGGGGAAAAGGTCCCTTTAAATAGAACGAACGACCGATTTTTGTACAGGTTGCATATAATCGGTGGCCTTTTCGAACGCAGATTAAAACGGCAAACTGTGTTCCTTAGCTTGCATGCAATGGGTGAAACCAGACACAGACTATTTTTCTACATACATAAGTAACAGGCGGATAAAAAGTCATAGGTAAATGTAAGAGGCCAAGACAAACTCATATTTCCGTGCTGAGCTGCACAGCACGGAATTATCGATTTTAGACTCAAAACTCCAGACTTTAAAAGACCGTGAATACAGCCGTGAGACACGTCACCCTAACTCCAGACACCTCACGAATGAGAAGCACAGGTAGATGTCAGCGAAAACCTCGTTCCTATTGGCCGATTATTCTGAACCGATCTGCAGTGGGGAACCCCCGATAGATTGTGTGGGGTACACTGACGTCAGATCGGTGAATGGAAACGAGAACTACAGAGAATGCTCACATGGTATGGATTATGTAACAAGGACACCACCGATGGATTTTCTAACAGGAAATCTGTGTGTACCTGGAAAATACTAAGATAAAATGTGTATACCTTACTGGTACGTCCTCGCATACCGCGTTTCTTTGGCTAGAAATATTCCACGAGCTCGCTATTATTAGCCAGAGAAACAAGGTATGCGAGGATGTACCAGTAAGGTAATACATTTTATTAAAAAAAAAAATTAAAGAATTTCTGTCAGAATGATACCGCCCTCTCAGACTCGCGTAGAGCCGACGGCGGAGGCCCATCTCACAGGATGAGTTTACACAAACATTTTATTATATACCTTCAAATATATGTATTTGATTAATTGCATAAGGAAATATGACAACGTCCGAGCTGGATTCAAAGTGTGCTGGTATATCAGTTGACATCTTAGTGAAAGTCAAGCAGAGAAAGTGCATTTTTTACTCTTTTTTCCCTTCAACTCCTGTGATCCTTTGCACGCATAAATTAGTGGAGTGCTGCAAGTCACTGCCAGCACTTCATAAGTAGATCAGTGCAATTTTTTTCAGCCAATCTGAATTCGTATTCAAAGTAGGGTGGTACATCATTTTATACCACCATACTGTGCCGGTATATATTTAATACCAATACCCTAGCAGAGGTTGGTATTTGTGTAACATACTGGCACAGGTATTTAATAAAGTAGAAACAGTGCTTACACTACACCCTCACCGATTCTTTGATACCAACATACAGTCAGTGCCATCAGACTTTTAGGGTAACTCAAAACATCTCCGCCGTTTTTGTCGGCAAATCGCAACGAGGTGTATGGGTATTATTCTACCCCTCTTGTAACTTTCCATAGACCTTACATGGTGTGACCGTGGGCCACGGTTATGCCATAAAATATCTAAATGTCACGCATGACATATGAAGTTAAAAAGATGTGATAGTGTAGGATACAATGTAAACGTCACTTAATTTCATATGCTGGTCTACACGGCATTCGTTGTCTTCTGCTACAGATATCACTCAGCTCTACTTCGTGACATCATTCCATGAATACAACTCATGCCATACGAACAACCATATCAGGTTTCGTGACATTTCTTGATAAAACCAACCATCGCCCCATTATAACATTATGAATCTGCTGTTTATCATGGAAGCTCATAACTCATTATAGGATGGGGTGCTTGCTCGTCTAAAAAGGCATGGGCCCCTTACATCAATACAAATATGCATCAATTGAACGTGTAAGATCATCACACCTCATAAGATGGAACATTTGGTGATCCAACCATGCACAGGCCCCTTATAACAATATAAATCTGTATTCAACATGTAAGGTAATCACTCATTATGGGCTCGTCTAAAAAGGCAATAGCCGCTTACAACAATGTAAATCTACATTTAACATATAGGGCACCGAGTGATTGCTAGTTCTGCTATTATCCTCCAGCTAATTGTAAGATAGCGCCACTGTAGTCAGGGGACAACCACTGTTATCAGTTGTTATGATCTATAGATAATATTGATGCGAGGCTAAAATTCCTCCATGGCAGGACTAAAAAAATTTATTTCCGATAAAATCCATCGAAAATTGGCCTCACCACCTGGTGTTTTAGATGGCATCGGGGAGCAATACGGCAGACTCCATAGCACAATGGCTATGTGCCCTATAAGGTCATCACTCATCATGAGAAGGGATGCCTGTTGGTTTAACAACAAGACGAGGTTAGGAGTAAGAATTGTGAGTTCCATACAAATCGCAGCACCTCCTTGTTGCTTATCACACATATCCGGTTTCATTTTCTCATTAACGCTATTTTTTTTATGTATATGTATCACATTCATGTAGCTCTGTCAGCTTTTTTTTTCAATTCAAAAACCATCTCGTTCGCCGTGAGATTAATTTGAATCAAGTCAAATTCAATTAGCAGCATTGGGTTTCACTCTCCTGCTTCCACAACGCCTTCAGTTACTGAATATGAGATGGTGTACGCACATCTCAAAATCTTCTTTGTAAGACTTGTGTATAGAATACTGTAAAGTAATCTTTGCGAGACAAAAACTCTGAATTGATATTTTCTTTAAATATCTAGTGTGCAATACACGTATTGACAGCCTAAACGCCATTTTCCACTGGCCGACTATTCGCCACCGATCTGCAGTCGGGAGCCACCAACGCCAGATCGGTGAATAGAAACAGACATGCAGAAAAGTGTTCACCAATTAATTGTGCATATTTTATGCAATAAGGGCACCAGCGACTGACTTGCTCAACAGCCAACAGAACCAAAGGGGATTGAAATCGTCTGTCATGGTTATTGAGAGGACTTCTCTGTTGGTATGAACCTGCCAAATGCGGCAGAAACAAGCCATACCCTGCCATTCCCCGATGTTTAGATCCCGACGTGCAGTTGTTGGCCCCCGCTGACTTACTCCTAGGATAATTCAATTAATCGGTGCCGTTTTCGTCGGCCAGTGGAAAATGGCTTTAAGGGACTGAACAGGAATGTAATGTGTGTTTCCCTTCATAGTGTGTACACTATGATACCTCACTCCTAATACATACCACTGCCAAGGTGCTTGTTTCCGTATTACTTAGTTCATGTGTAGTAATACACGAGCACATGCGAGGATATCGCATAGAGTCCACTCGGGGGACCATACAACCTCTTTTATCTGAAACCAGTCTTCTTTGTATCTATTATTCCCTATTCCACATAGGTGGCGTTCTGATATTAGTTCATTATACTATTTTTCACTACACACTGTTTTCCAGTATGCGCCCTGTATCGCAACCAGGAGCATACAGCATATCCCTATGCTCGGGGTATGTAGATACGCTCTCCCTAGGTGTTTTCTAAGAACACTTTATATTCGGTGGATAATAAAAAAAATTCGCATTTGGCGGCCATAATCGGTTTGTTTATGTGTGAGAAATATGACATAATTGTGATAGCTAAAGGTGTATATGATAATAGGGAAACCGATTGCTGGTATCAGAATTACAGAATTTTCAATGAGAGTGGCGGAAATTGCTTACCTCGGCCAAGGCCTCGGTATATAATTTATGGAACCCATAACTCGTAACTCCAGAATTCGACCACCCTTCTCACTTTTTACTTAACACTTCTTTACCCTTCTTTCTTATGGGAAACAGATACATTCACCAATAGTTTCGGAAGGCCTAACCATCAAGAATCGTCGCCTAACATCGTCTAGGGTAAACGTCAGCAGGGATGGACGGCAGACAGTAATCGGTTCCTCATTTAGGAGATGATGCATTGTCTAGTGTTAACGCTTGAGGAATTTCTTAGCTCGACGACTATGACGGCCGGTATTGCGTCATCGAGCACACATGACGACTGCTGACTATACGATCTGCAGTCGTCACGTTTTAAGTAGTCGAGTGTGAAGCGCCAAATCCACTAAGGCGACCAAGCAAATGCGTCTACGACCCGTGCGACTGTGCGAATCACATGCCATAATATTCAATATATTAGATATTGTCGCAAGGCATTCGCATGTCCATGCGAACGTCTGCGAACGTCTGCGAACGTCTGCGATCCCAAATTCGCATGGAAAATCGCCTTAGTGGATCTGGTGCTTTAGGCCCGGCGTGCACTTACATTGATAGAAATTTAGAACTACTGATCGGACTACGATACAAAAGGTCAAAATCGTGGACTAATCGGGAGGGTCCATATCGTAGACAAATGTCCACTTCGCCACGCATTGTAATTGGTTCTCTTGTAAAAAGAAGTGATCACCGTCTGGTGGACCTCACGATGCAATCAGTGCTCCAATACAAATCTTGAAGCAGTATTTTTATTTTTTAAATACATAACATACTATAGTTCAGGAAACCATGCATAGTCATGATTGATTCCTAGTAGTACCTAGTACGCCTGTGTTTCTTACCCTTAAGGTCTACACCTTGCTAGTCTCGGCCTCTAAGCTTTACAACTAGTTATAATACGTATTGACATAATAACAGGATGCTAAGGCCTACTATCCTAAGACATACCTCCCACTCTCTTATCAGATGGCATTCTACGTTCATCATCATATCAACAACAGCAATAAAACAAATGCCTTACTTTTACAGACCAGGAGAAAGATTCCGTTCGTCTCCTGTTCGTGACGAAATAATATAAATATGTCCCTCCTTATCACGTGACTACTGTCATTCTGTCATTCTGCTATTTAGTGAGTTGTAAAAGGGTTGTTTTAATTGTTTACAGGTATATAGTAATAATAAGGACACATAATGAGTATGACTGAATCACATCTTTTCCTTACTATTTTTGTCAGAAATATTCCCCTCGTTCTTCGAACTTGGAGAATATTTCTGACCAAAACAACTCGGAACATATTCGATTCAGTTACACTAACCCTGTCTCCTATATATTCTCTGTATTCTAGCTAATGTATGATTGCTGTACGTCCATTTGGTGGCTGCTTGGAGTAAACGGTCACTGTGGCTATACAACTACATAAAATCTCTCAGACATAGAGCAATCACAGATAAGAGAATACGGCAAAACGTGGGACCACGTAACAGCAGCAGTGCCATGGTCATAATTGATTTTCTCTGAGGTCTGGGAAATGGTCGACACTATATCACTGTAAAGTAGGGCGGGGGTACTCTGATATGACAGGCTTATCTAGAGATTGATACACCCATGGGCCGAGGGTCTATCTCCCCGTAGTGCTTCCAGTCTCAGTATTTATGTTGGTGTTCTGTGAATAAGACTTTTTGAAATATTGTAATGGCGGTACGGTAATATAGCGTTAAAAACGATGATAACTTCAGACCTAATCATTTGAGGAGGCTTGGTTTTGAGTTTTAAATCATTCCTGTCAGTGTTTTTCTTAAATTCACAGCAGCGTTTATTGCGACAAATAACACATCGATGTATCCTTTGGGCATGCGATTGCTTCGAAATTTTTGATAAACGATTGATATAGCTTTGTTTCTAATCATATGTACATAGGATAGCAGGCTTTTTTATTTTAAGGGGATTGGAAAGAGTCATAAGTATGTATTGACTGAAGGTTAAACGTTAACCCACTCAGGGCGAGTGATGCCTTGAGGAATCCCCCAGTGTATGGCGAATGATGATTTGAGGCATTCCCTAACATAGCGCGAATGATGCCTCGAGACACTATATATACAGTAATTACAATATTATTGTTTTATCAAGAAATAATGGATCAATAAACATGAAACTTGCAGAGATTATACTTATGATATATTATTATATACCTGTGGTAGTATATCCTACACATACTGCCCGCTCCTACCCATGTCGTATTTATACCCGTACGACACCTAGGTGACCTACGGGGTATGTATGTGGCGTACGGGGCATGTACGGCGGCAAAATCCAAATATTCCCCCAGTAGCAAAGTTAAAAATTCGATATTTTAAGGTATATAATAATAGAGAAACAGGCTGACTGTCTCCATACGGATAAAATACTTGGTAAAATCGGCGATCAGATGAACCTCTGCCTTCGGCATCGGTTGATCTGATCGCCGATTTTACCGCGTATTTTATCCGTACGGAGACAGTAAGCCTGTTTCTCTATAATATTTTTCATTTTTAGGTGAAACAAATAATCTTTTTAAGTTGAAGTGTCATATTACGTGATCAAAGACTAAAATCTGGGTTTAGATGATAATAGGCTCGCCCCTAACATTATACCTTTCTCTGGTACCCGTCCCAACCAACATGGGTCTGCCACAATGGATTTCATCAAAATTATTTTTGGGGGTTTGCCATGGAGGAATCTTTGCATTGTCTCAATATCATCTATAAATTCTAACAACTGATAACCATGGTTGCCCCCAACTAAAGTGCCCCTATTCTACAATAACCTGGCGGATGATGGCAGAACTAGAAATCACTCTGTGCCCCATGTAAGGACACTTGCACACCTCGAGGTTTCAGCCACTTTAAGACTGTGTTTCATTCATCATCAGGGACTACTTTCATGCTTCTCGGCAGGCAGTGACGTACATGATTGATGTGCTCGGTCTGTCCTTGTACTACACTCTAACACCCATACAGAACCCATACAGAAAGCCAGAGGCTCGTATACGCTAAATCCCCCGGAGCTGGCACCGCAAGGTGACGCCATGATCGATAGGCCATAGCAGAGCCCTTGTGTGATGTGTATCGTGGGCCCAATTCTGGACACTACAAAAACACTCACATCACTGGAGTAAGTGTATTCATGTGCATGGTAAGTACCAAGATCATGGAGATCTAGAGTAAGGCCACTAAAAAAACTTGTTTCTCATCACCGCGCGCATCAGAAAAAACGATTTTAGAAGATTTTTTTTTAAAATAGATGAACCTTGATAGAAATTATGAAAGGTATGTGTATTTAGTATCAAATTAAAGCTCCTGATGTCAGGAATGCATTAAATATAGAGCCAGTAAAAATCTGGAAACCCCGCGTAATTAGACACCCCACGTAAGCAGCCACTTTGGCCCGGATCGGAGGGTGTCCGCTTATGCAGGGTTTTACTGTATGTCTGCCCTATTTGATGTAGCAAAAAAAAGAAACGAGTGTTTTTTTGGAGTGGCCTAAAGAGTACTTTTTGTTATTTATTTTGTCACTTGTGCCACATTTCCACATACCGGGAAAGCAACCAATATTGCTGAATATATTTCTGGGGACTATATGTTTACAGAGAAGATGCAATTTATTTTTGGATAAATGTCTTTATTGAATCAGTAAAACATTTCGAAGTTTTACACAAAAATCGGTTGAGCACTATCAATAGAAGTGGCAAAAGGCCTCAATCAACATCGACTGTTTCTCATGGCCAAGCCACCCCAAATAAAGTCATCACATATCACATCCAATCATCAAATACACAGATGTAAATACATTTTGAGTTACTCAATACAATAGTGGAATAACCACAACGTCCCTATCGGATATAGTTGGTCCTCAGTCTGTCTGTTATAAGGCATAGCTTTATTACCATGAGGTAAGAGGATGTATCACATCCAACCCTTATTTATAAGTAAATCAAACATGAACATTGTAGGTTTACAATTGATTCTAGCGTTATTACATTGAGTACAAGTTTTGAAGTTTTGCAGTCTCTGTGCTCCAAACAGCCCCTGTTTTTCTGTTGAGCACGCGACTGGAGACGTAGAGGATAGGAGCTCTTGCATCAAACTGTAATGTCCAGTATGAATAAAAAGCCTAAAAAGAAATCCACCATAGTAACGTGTTCAGCATATATAGGCATTGCAATTTGGTTTGAGAACCATAGGCAGAAGTGTTGCTGTAGCGACTTAGGGGAATTATATTGAAAAGGATTGAGAATCATATGAATAGACAATTCTCCACGAGTTTGGATGTGCCGTATTCAGCACTCGGTTTCGCTCGCCTTTGCCAGACGAGTGGAGTATCGTCTATTTTACGATTCGAGTACTGTTCTGGATTTAACTCACCCCTTTCAATGACTTTAGAATACCATTACAATATCAGAATAATTCAAATTTACTTCACAGATCCTGTTAGGAACGTATAAATCTCCATGTTGATGTCTTGTCTACTGTCTCACATCCTGGCCGCTGATTGGCCAATGTATTGTGACGTCAATTCCCATCACTCCGCCACGACCATGGCGTAGTGTTGTTCCTTTACGTGGGTTACCGTTGCGGTTATTCTTTTAATGTTATTCCTATAGATAGACTTGTACCAGAGATTTGATAAGTATAGGAACTATTGCAGATACTTTTATAATCCACTTTACTGCAAACATCAATGAGGCCATAGTTATTATCAAAAGTAGAGACACAGGTAAGAGTGATGCACACTTCATTTGACAGGAAATGATGTTGTGCTAGTGAAAGGAGAAAATGAAATTAGAGTTTTCGTGTTGCCTTCTGCAATAGCCATATATAGACCAGATCAAATCATTGAGTTAAATGCACAATAATTGATGGGTTTGGGATCATTTTGTTAGCTACGTAATTTCTCTCAGCTTTGCTTGGTGAGCTTACTCCACAATCAAAACTAAGAGCATACGTTCAGTGGCTATAGATCTCGATACAGTTCCTTCTTGTTACTATATACCTGAAGGCGAATGTCTCACTTTTCCTGACCAGGGACCTGTTTCACTGGTCTTGTGACATGTCTGTGACACCATACAGATATTAGGGTTGTCTAGTTTCGTGACAACACAAGTAGCAACCCTTTCGAAAAGACAGACCCCAAACATAAGAATTAGACAAATCTACACACGATAGGACCTGTTTCACTAGTTTTGTGACAAAAATGTTTGACAGATATGAAAAGCGGCACCAACAGTGCAAGCAAGTAGGGACAAAATAAAGTCTAATGTCTAGTTCTTTAGATGATCTAGACATGTCACGAAACTAGTGAAACTGGGTCCCAGGAGGTCAAATTCCGCTCTTCACTGAGTAACGAAAGAATATCCATACGTCCTTCTGTACCACGTGACCACTCATTCTATTATTTAGTGAGTTGTAGAATGGCATTCTTAATGATTTTTAGGTATATAATAATAAAGAGACACAGTGAGTGTGACTGAATTTCATCGGTTCCTCGATATTTTGGTCAGAAATACTCACCTCGTTCTTTGAACTTGGTGAGTATTTCTGATCAAAATATCTCTGAACAGATTTCATTCAGTCACACTAACTATGTTTCTATATAGTAACCAATTAATTTTAAATCAGTTATCGATGGCTATGGGTTCTGACAGCTTAATGGGCAGTGACTTATTGTAGCCCAATATATTGTCAGTGGGGACCTCGTAATAGGTGAATAATAGATAAGCAGAAAAGATTGAGACAAAAGAGAGTGAACAAAGTTCCTATATTAATAAATACACACCACTGACTAGTTTCAGATACAAGTGGTTGTATGCTTCGAGGAGTTGACTCGTAGAAATGTCCGAGCGCATGAGAGGATATAAGCGAAGGGTAGGACAAAACATTATACTCTGAGAACACTCTCCAAACATATCGATTGTTGCGAAACACGGGATAAGCGAAGAAGAGATTTTAATTTCTGCCTCCGAGATGTAGCAGAGGAATAAATAACTCTATATTAGGTCAAAGAAACAAAGGAAAGTCTAGTTGTTTATCACTTGGTTAAAAGCGTGACACTTGGGGGCTATTTAGGATGGCCGCTGGCAGCTTGTGTTTTGTAAAGTAGTCATCGATTGAGGCATGAAGTTATCACTAAATTTAGAATGGAAGCAGGCCGCTAATACTGGCCTACTCTGTAATGGGCGAGTCATACAAAGACCTCGTCAACACCACAAGAACTCCTTCTCTCCATTTTACCTGCTTTAATGGAGAAAAAGAAATGAGAATAAAAGACGGACAAGTAAAAATAGGGGCCTATTGTTTGTTAGCCTTGCCAGAGATGTGTGACTATATTGTTCACGGGGTACTGTGTGGTCAGTATTCAACACCTGTCATCCAAATAAGGATAATTACATGAAATATTGTGTGTGTGACTGTAGCTGTGAATGAATTGAGCCAAGATGATTCATCCAAGCTAATGCAAAAGAAATGGGAATCTTAAAAAACAACCTGGTGATATTTTTCAAACTACATAAACTTTTAATGAGATTCGCTCATCGTGAATTCAACTGGAGTGAGTTTTCCTTTTGTTAAATCAGTACGCGTTAGCTGGGAAGTATTTCTAGATACATTTGGCCACCAATAAATGCTACGTTAAACATCTCACTTCCTTTAACCTTTGTTATCATTTGACAACTTTTACAGAATGTCATTTATTCATGCTATTAATATTAGCAGTTATTTGCTACAAATGGATTATCTGGAAATGCGTTTCAATTGTTTATGGGATTGAATAGCGAATGAAGGTGAGTTTTTATGTTAATTGCGGTGCCATTTCCGTGCCCCATAGCTCCAGGGCACAGAGCCTGACTTGTTTCCCCAAGCATCCACAATACGGCAGGTTCATGTTTTTTATCCTACCCCTAATAAAAAACGCCATAGGCTTAACATGGGATTTGCTTATGTAGTGACATAAAGTGTTGTTTATGCCACTACTTTCTGATACTGAAAAAATATGGAAACAGGGTAGAATAAAATCTAGACGCCACTCGTTTGAGTTTGAGCTTATTTATGCCACTCATTTTGTTGGCTCCGTAATGTCACTCGTCTTCGACTCGTAAAATTATGGAGCCAACAAAATGCGTGGCATAAATAAACTCAGACTCAAACTCGTGACGTCTCTTGATATTATGCCCCGTTTCTTTATTTTTTCCCATGAGCTCCCTATAACAATACTTTATAACCTAGAGTTTGATATGTGCTCTTTCCTGATGTGTGTGTGTGTGTGTCTGTTTGTATGTGTGTCTCTGTGTGTACCGGTTGCTAGGCTAATCTATTTTACCCAGCCAAAATGATCGAGAGAGTGAACGGACATCAGTAGATGTTACCCTGTAACTTTAGCCAAACCACAGGTTGGTTCAAGGTTGGAAGAGCTGGATAGCTAGGGTTCCTACTCACACCAAACCTAAAACACGCAACAGTTTATTCACTTCTTACGAACTGATAACAAGCGTTTACTGCTTCGGAAGAGCCAAAGCTCGATCCTGGCAGTGTACACTAGCAGAAGCTACGGGGACAATTAAGCCTTTCACGACGCTGCTTAGCATCAAATACACACCCTAAAATCCGCCGCAGCAGTACCATTCACTGCACAAAAACCACCATTTTATTCATCTATACGCCATCGCGGAAGTGCATGTATTGGCTGAATATTGACTTGTTTTCATATATATACGCCCAGGCCTTATATACGACGGACGCGTCTGGGCTTTATTTCACACCAAGCGTATATGAAAGGAAATACCCTCTACCCCCGCCGCCTCCCACCCCTTTGTGTTGGTATAAGTACAGGTGTCCTCAGTAGGAAACCCTCCCCCAGGCCCCCCCCCCCCCGCCACCCCCCGCAACCCCCCGCCCGCTCTCAGTGAAGTCCTGTTCACTGGATGCTTATATATACGCCTACAGATGAGGTGTATACACACGGGGGATAGGACGACCTTGTATACGCAAAATACTTACTTATATACGCCGGGCGCATTCATATGTAAAATGATGGTGTTCGTGCAGTGATTTCACCCCTGTAGAATACTGGCACTTTTCACAATATCCCAAGTAATGTCATCATATCACACCTCCATCAAAATCCCAAATAATAAGGATGTTATATAATATTAAAGATTTTCCTATGATCAAGTTTTATATAGGTTGGAAAAATATCAAAATATTCGCATTATTTCACTAAAAAATAGCAACTACTTGAATTTCGAAAATGATGCCCCGATGCATCATACAAACCTCGCCCAGGAATGTCTCAAGGCATCACAGTATACTATGCACGAGAATGCCTCCAGGCATTATGGCATACTATGCCCGGGAATGTCGTAGCTAAGGGGTTAAGTAGACTTTATCGGCAATGTGCTGCATCTTGTCAATTTTCGTGTCACAAATTCAAGGTCTGTCTACAGTGGCCTTTGTATGGCAATCTCTTGTAATATGATTCTTTCCGGCTGGTCTAACATGCCCTTGTGTCCTCTGTGTTCATATTATGGCGAGATTGGATCTGTAGATAACGCCAGCTGAAGGCAAACCTCGAGGAGCATAATGAATCAAGTTGGAATCGAAAGTTAATCACTCACTTTGGAGTCTCCCGCCCGCCGATGTTAGCCTTAAGTCCCTGATCCACCAGGCGATTAGATTGCCAGCAACAGCTTACTGGATAGGTCTAGAAATCGCGGCATAAATCGGTGACGGGGAGATGGGCCAGTGATGGTGTATTTTCATCGAATTCTGTTGTATTGAATTTATTTTTGTTTGTTAGAAACACTCGATATTTGCTTTGATATCTTTCATTTGGGATAACATTATAGAGGTCGTGCTATCCTTCCCTTATTTCCCTATCATAACGACTAGTCTCAGGTCCAGTAAAGGGTCGTTAGTTAAGATGGGGAGATTGAAGCCAGTATCCCAGCGAGGAGGGTAGCCATAGGATGCAGGGACTAGAGCCAGTATCCCAGCGAGGAGGGTAGCCATAGGATGCAGGGACTGGAGCCATTATCCCAGCGAGGAGGGTAGCCATAGGATGCAGGGAGTGGAGCCATTATCCCAGCGAGGAGGGTAGCCATAGGATGCAGGGACTGGAGCCATTACCCCAGCGAGGAGGGTAGCCATAGGATGCAGGGACTGGAGCCAGTATCCCAACGAGGAGGGTAGCCATAGGATGCAGGGACTGGAGCCTGTATCACAGCGAGGAGGGTAGCCATAGGATGCAGGGACTGGAGCCAGTATCCCAGTGAGGAGGGGAGCCATAGGATGCAGGGACTGGAGCCTGTATCACAGCGAGGAGGGTAGCCATAGGATACAGGGTCGTTCTAGTGACAATTGTTATATAACGACAGATTATCGGTAGTACGGATATCTTAAAGATGGGATATTGCCATGTACTTTAGTTCATGAATCCTAAAGACTAGGCCCGCCCCACTCATACATAGAAAAGGGAAAGGGTACATAGCCTATGTATACCCGCCGCCATAAGCCCCTGTGGCACCAACATGTGTGTTTTTGGTTCCGTAGTTATCAGTAAGCGAAATATCACGGATATCACAGGATCACAGGAATCGCCATGACCCCTCTAACGGATAGCTGATGACTTAGTGTAGGCTAGTGTGGCCACCAACCCCTGGTACGATATCGGGGTTGGTCGGGTTAAATCCCATACGGGATCACTCGGGGTGCGCCTCAAACCAAAAACCTTTCTTCTATGTATACTCTCTAAGCAGACATACCTAATATGAAATATTCATAGCTAAAAATCGATAAAGAAACCAAGATTCATGTTCATTATATTTTGAAATAATACACCGGAAAGTAAAAAAGAAAATGCAAAATTGGCTTCGAAGTTATGAATAAACAGACTCTCCAAGCAGTAGGAAAAATCTGGTTGGAGAGTAAGAAATAGGTCCCACTACTGGGTCAAGGTGGCCGCTTATAGATTTAACCCAACCAGAGCTGACTTTATGTAGCTCTGGTTCCCAGTGTAAGTGTAGGCTATGTCTCGTATAAGAGCCAGAGCCATTGTTAGTTCATGAAGCAGTCACCAGGTGGCCGACAGTATGGCACCCCCAGTCAGGGGACAGAACTTGTATTCTGGCTGTTTGATCCTACGAAATTAAACTGGTTTTGAAAGTTTCACCATAGTTCCCTTGTCTCTGTTCATCCATTCCAGGGTAGGATGACTTAAAAGACTTGATTTTTCACACAGGCTCGATACACATATGTGAGCAAGGCTAGAATTGTAACAGCTCCCTATTATCATTCCCTCACTGTTGCACGTCCAGTAGTGAAGAACACCTACTTTTCCACCTCCAGAACACCTACTCGTGGGGCAATATGGCGGCGCCCACATTGACTATCTGTCCTATAGACCAGCTAGAGTACACACAAACCATTGACTGAGGGTAGGCTTTGCATTTTTTAATGAAGTCTAATTCCAGGAGAGGGGTGAATTCCATTATGACCTGTGGAGATGGTGCCACAGTAGTGAGGGGCAAACAGCTATTATTATAATCCTGGACAGGTTCCCTATACATACAAATGAATAATGGGACAGATATCGCCTCCAAGCAGCCTGGATGACCTCTAGTTCTATGGTTCAAGTGAGATTCAGTTCAATCTTTTATGGGATATTTTTTCTAACTATTCCACACATTTGCTGCATTCGACGCAAGAAAGTATGGCAACTGAACATTAAAAACCCATAGTATTGGGCAGGTACCAAGTCAGTGCAACCCCACAATTCACCAGGAAAATTGGGGCAGCTACTTGGCCTAATATGTGATTACATAGGCCAGGCTTCCAGGCTCTTATAATCCAGTCATAACCTCTCCCGCCATCTGATGTTTTGTCTGGCGTGGAGGTCAAATTGCAGCCCCCTAGCTGACTAGCTATATGTCTAATAGCACAAATTAATCGTTGAAATAGCGTAAAATATGATATTGTATAAACACCAATATCGGAAACTAATATAATTATACGAAACAAGGTCAGTATCCATGCAGCCAAATCTTCCAGGGCCATTGTTTCTGCATGCTAGAGAATTCAGAACGACAGGCACCAATTGTGCAAGGTCCACCTTATGAAAAGGCCACCGATTATTCTGTGTACGATTGGAGATGATGTATGTTATTATAACTTGATTGTTGATGTTCTTGTGAAAGATAACAAAATATCTTCATCATTTTCATATCATCCACCTACTATTCGTTATATAACTTGACTATCATTTGATGATTAATATATGTTCCCGAGATGTTATGAGGAAACCTGTATATAGTCACGGTGAAAGATCTCACACTAGTGAGAACCGTTGTCAATTAAAAAAAAAATTAGTAGAAACCAAACGAGAGTTAGCCTTGCCAATGTTTATGCCACGATGGGCAGGTCGTGTATTACTACACGAGGCGTTAGCCGAGTTTAGTGAGTAGCAGACCTGACCAGAGTGGCATAAACATTGTCAAGGCTAACTCGAGTTCGGTTTTGTATTTATCCTACCCCATCTCACCGATATATACAGAAAAAGTTAGTAATTATTCATGTTAGTAGCGTGTTGACACTCATCGGAGGATGGCTGCGTTTATCAATGCTGCCGGATCTACTTTCGTTACCTTGTCTCTGATTGGTCCGTTTTTTTTATTCACCTCGGTGTATAAATGAAACTTTATTCAATGCTCCGTCAAATACACTGAGTCAATGTTAAGCCTATGGCATTTTATATTAGGGGTAGGATAAATAAATGCAACCTGTGCAAAAGTCGGTCGATTGTTCTACTTGAGAAATGACTGGTGCGCATAATCAGTGGTGGTCAGCAAAAATGCTATTTTCTGATGGAAACTGGTGAGACATTTCGCCGGTGGTACACAAATGTCAGCAGGCTAGCTTATATATGATGTTGCAGAGGAAAATCGTTGAGACTTTTTGTTTCCACCTGACGATTATCGCATCCAAAGTGTGCTATGATTGGTCGGCAGTGCTAAATGCCGTAATCGGTAGTCATAATCGGTGGAAGCGCCACATAAGGCCCGGCGTGCCACTGAGCTCCCGATACACTACGGGAGGCCTTATGATGCATCTCCACGCACAAAATCGATATCTTGTTGAAAAGTCGACTTTAATTCATGGCCGATACACCCGAGGATGCATCCAGATGCATGCATCGTAAGTAGGCGTGTAAGGCTGAGTTAAAGGCATATCGGGCAATTTAACATGAAAAGTAAAACTCATGTTGATTTCATGAAAATTTGATATATAATGATCTCCAAGTGTTATAGAACACAATACCAATTTAACATAATGGGGGATCACCGTCTTTGATTTATAGATAAATATTATACTATTTTGATAGAATTAGTAGAAATTCCAAAAAAGCTGTTTTTCATATAGTAAGACCTATGTCATTTTTTTCAGATTTCCAGAGATTATAGTCAATGTATAGTACTAAACAATTACGTTCTAAAAATTATAGGTCACCATCCTTGTCTTTGAAATAATTTAGGAAAACAGTATATTCCCGTATATTTCTATATATATATATATATATATATATTTAGCAAATATAGATAGACCTATTTCACCCATTGGGCTATGACAAACAGGATAAAACTTGATATTTCAACCATTTGTCAGCAGAATGTGTCACAAGGAACCAATTTGAACATATAGATATCAATATTTAGAGATCAGCAGGCGGCGCCACTGTGAATGGTAGGACGTGCCTTTAACTGGGGTGTTTTAAGGAGTGGGGCGTGGTGGACTGTGTGCCGCTCCTAACACAGCCCGCCGACGGCCGACCGAGGCCAGCTCCAATTATACCCCACTCCTAGCGAGCGTGCAACATGCCCCCTTATTATCGCCCACTCCAGGGAACGGCTAAGCTGGCTAATGTCGGCGGTTACCGCTAGGGGTGGTACGATGTTTCTGAGACGATGTGTCAGACACGCTAGACACTGTGTATGTGCGGGTGTATGTTGTATGCATGGACTTACTACATACTATCGAGAAACGTCACAAAATTTCGTATGGTTATTTATATGACATGAGTTGCCTTCGTGGAATGATATCACTCAACGGAACACCAATATCGGCGATTGAAATAATTATACGAAACAAGGTCAGTATCCTTGCAGCCAAATCTTCCAGGGCCATTGTTCCTGCATGCTGGAGAACCCAGGACAACAGGATCAACGCTGGCACCAATTGCGCAAGGAGCGGAGCTGAGTGATATCTGCAGAGGAAGACAATGGATGACATGTCAACATTTATATGAATTTGAATGACATTTAGATTTTATCCTACCCCGTCATATGCTTTTAATTTCATATGTCACCCATGGCATATAAGTATTCTATGGAATAACTGTAGCATACAGTTACACCATGTTAAGTCTATGGAGATTTATATGAGGGGTGGGATAAGAGTGAATACAAGCAGATTCAGATGGTATTGCATCTATTACTGGTTGCATACTATGGTAAAAAAGAGAGGATCTAAGTCCTATCTAGATATCTAATAGATTCGTCTATGATATGTCAAAGCAACATGTCACAGAAATTTGTGATAACTATTAATCACATGGGATCTCACACACCAATAGGTCACAGCGGTTTCACACAGCGATAGGTCACAGGCATTTCATACAGCATTAGGTCATAGTAGTTTCAGACAATGATACATTGACAGTGACATGTGACAGAGTTATGTGATAGCCATGTGTGAAAGCGATACTTTTTTAATAGTGATATTTGAGAGTGAAATCATGACAGTGATTATAGCGATATGTGTCAGTGATATGTAATAAAAATATTGATTTGTGACAATGATACATGACATGAATATCTCAGGGGATAAGACCGTACAAAAAAAACAAAAATGACCGAGAACAATAAAGTTTTGCCTACAGTCAGGATGTTTCCTTATTATTATATACCTTAAGAAAATTAAAAACTCCATTTTAATGACTTATAAAGTTACAGTCACAGCAGGCACGAACATTATTATTACTGCACCCCTAGCAGCGGGCAGTATTTAATAGACATTCGGACACAGGTATATAATAATATGGTTATACAACTAGTCAAGGTGGAGAGTACACATATTTATCGGTTATATCATATTTGCTTAAGGAAACAATGAAACTTCATGTAATTTGTAATTATATGGTCAATAAAAAAGAGCATTGCTCGTTTCCCCCCCTCCCCCCAAAAATCTCACAATAACATCTCACATTAACATATATAACTGTGACATTTCACAGTGCAATAAACGTACATTTACATCAAAGACATACAACTCAGATAATGAAGCTGGGAATCAGAATCTATTAGAGGATGATGGAGAAGAGGCACCGTTTGTTGAAGGAGGTCAAGTATTGACTGACGAGTTGATTGATCAGCACTCTCAACTGAGAGAGGCTAATCGCCCATCCATGACACCCCGGTGTGTACGCGATAACACCTCCGGTGTGGAGTAGGGCAAGGAGATGGCCGTATGCCGGGGGCATATAGCGCCCAGTATGACCCCTCCTAACACACACATACATACATATATACATATATAGGCATGGAGGGTGGAGTAGGGCAAGGAGATGGCCGTATGCCGCGGGCATATAGCGCCCGATATAACCCCTCCTAACACACACACACACACACACACACACCTACACACACACACACACACACACACACACCTACACACACAATATGCTTTTAAAATTTAAAATTTAAAATTCCTCCATATAAATTTCCAAATGACTCATTCCCATTTGTTTTTATTTTTACCTACTTATTCAAATTATGTTTTTATTTCCCCTTTTTTGATTCTATTTATTATTATTATTTCTTAATTTTTATATATATATATTTTTTAACCAATTTTATTATAAAAAAAGTTTGGTTTTTAATTCTACTTAGTTAAAATTTCAATATATATAATACATTTTTATCTATTTATTATTATCATTTTACTTATTTGATTTTTATCATCATTTATTCTCTATTTTTCTTTTTTACACATCATATTCGATGTAATTCTAATTAAGTATTACCTTATAAATTTATTCAACTAATTTATTCATTGCATTCATTGAACAAACTTTCTTTATTCTTAAATTATTCATTTCACATGTATTTTACATGTATATTCAGTATCAATTTCTCTTGATTTATATCTTAATATTTCAAATTTCTACTCAACATTCTTGAAATAAGAAATAAACTGTTGCCAGTACACCAAGGTAGTACACCATTGTATACCTAAATACAAATCACACACACCTACACACACACACACACACACACACACACACACCTACACACACACACACATACACACATACATACATATAGGCATTGAGGGTGGAGTAGGGCAAGGAGATGGCCGTATGCCGCGGGCATATAGCGCCCGATATAACCCCTCCTAACACACACACACACACAAACACACACACACACACACACACACACACACACACACACACACACACACACACACACACACACACACACACACACATACACACATACATACATACATATAGGCATTGAGGGTGGAGTAGGGCAAGGAGATGGCCGTATGCCTAGGGCATATAGCACCCGATATTGGTCTGAGTCCCAATTCGCCATCTCGTTTGGAGTACTTCAGAATATTCACTCGGCTATCGCCTCGTTCATATTACTGCGCACTCCAAACTCGATGGCGAACGAGGACACAGACCAAACACTCATCAGTTTCTTTCTCAATATAACCCCCTCCACACACACAGACATACAGGCATTGAGGGCAGAGTAGGGCATGGAGTTGGCCGTTTGCCCCAGGTATATAGCGCCTAATATAGTGTGATGGTGGAAGAGTCCCATAAGGAACCAGTTAGATAAGTCGGAAATAGAAACACAAATCAAATATGTGCGTCCAGAGGAACATACAAAAATAATCATGTATATACAGCACAATAAAAGTCCCAATTCTTTTTAGAAGTAGATTTTTTTTATTGAATATCGACTCCGTGCATTATTTTTGACATTCACTCTTTGCCTATAATTTCTATTGATATTTTGCAATTATGTGTACTTTCAGCTACCATTATCAAATATAACCTCGATATCAACCTCCGCAAATGTATTATGAATCAGTGATATTATTTTTTATAATTCGGGAAGTTTCTACCTCACACCTTGCGGGGTGCTATAGGTATTTATATTTCAAAATTTCTAGGTGACTGGTCATGGATTAAAATCTATTTCCAGTTTATCTAAAAATGTATTTCGTATAGGAAAGTAATTTGTATTATGAAGGAATGTGATTGTGTTTTGTTATCAATTATGCCCTTAATTAATAAGGAGTGGAATGTAGGCAGTGGTAGGCGTGGTGGTTAATCCAATACAGCTTAGCCCTGCTAACGATCAGCCTAGTAGAAGTAGCCATGTCATTACCAGCCACTGGATGTGTTTGTTATAATCATGACGCCACCTGGCGACGTCATGGTGCCCACACTCCGGCACATACCGCGGCCCTAATTGCTATGATTTGCTGCCTTGTTAATACGTCCCACTGCCACTACTCAAGCGCACCCATGCAGCAGTGTCAGGCAGCACCCCACAACCATACAAAAGAGATATCTCCTCTCCTCGGCCTTTAGCCACGAGCTCCGGGGAAAAAAAGATAGAGATAAAATATGATAATAAATATAGCAGCAGCCGCCGGGGTCGTAAAATGTCTGGGCAGTAAGCAATGCCTGGGCAAAGTCTGCATGTGCTGCTACAGGCCAGAGCAGCTACGTGGAGATGCAGGCGGGATGATCGGGGTATAGGGCACAGAGTGATTCCTAGATCCGCCATCATCCGCCAGGAAATTGTAATAAATCTCCACTGTAGCCGGAGGACAGCCACTACGATCTGCTGACATAATCTATGGATGATCGTGAAATAAGGCTAAAATCCTTCTGTGGCAAGTTAAAAATTAAAAAAATAAAGTCATTGATAACTGTACCCACCACCTGGTGTTTTGTTTGGCGTTGGGGGGAGGGGGGCAAGATGGCTGCTACAACACAATAGCTATGGGTCCTATAGGCTTCCTTCCACTTGCCGATAAAATGATCGGCGATTTCTAGGAACCATTCCTTCAAATATCCAATCAGTGGGAGGGTAACATGGGCAGTGAAAACCCATACAAAAGATCGGCAATTTTGGATATTGGTGGAGTTCTCTTTAGATCCTTGAGCTACTTTACCCACGACAAAATCAACCTGTGTTGAATTCGTCGACGATGAATTTGTCGGAAACTGGTGGCAAAAAAAGTGCCCAAAATCGGAACACATATATCAGTCGCTGACTATTTCATTTCATGTCACCACATACAGATTTATGAGAGAAATATCTAATATGATTTGATAGTAGTTGTATCACCCAATCATTATCATAAGACAAGAATAACATGTTTTTGGTGCCGGGAGTTAGATGGCTGCTTCCACAACACAATAGCTCTTTGTACTACGGATAGAACAGATTCTGCATGGGATCTGCTCAGACACTCTACTCAGTTCAAGGAGAGGTTATAGATCGAGATATGATATCGGTGTAGTATGCTGGGTGGAGTGAGGGTCAGCTAATCTTGATGTATCGATTCAGTTTCCAGGCACAACAGATTTGATCAAAGTTCCACTGTACCAAGGTTAGGCCAACTGACAATCAACATAGGCTGCATAATGGAAACTGACAACTGCCGCTCCATCGTCTGTTCTGTAGGTGTCAGATTTAAGAATTCTGACTGCGAAATAAGCGGACGGAGTGACATCAAACTTTCCGAGAAATTGTAAAATTCACACATGGTGGTGAATTCTTTTGGCTGAAAGACCAGTTCTAATTCTACCTGATAATGTCTATACTAATGTAAATGAATGAATAACTATACTTTATATATGAGAAAAACTGCTTGGCATTATGTATTCTAAATGACATTTTCCTGTGTGCTTTGATATGTCTAGGTACAGTTACATTTGAATACGAGGAGGCTCAGTCAATTGTGATACAGGAGGTATATTATTCCTTATTGCAGATAGATATCAAATTCATGCAAATATCAACCGTTATTGTGATAATGATGCATTGGTGTTACTTTACAAAATTGTATCAGATGAACCTGTGCAGTCATTGATGCATACAGGCCTGCATGGTCCGCCCATACTTCAATAAAAATAACTCATGTCCTGGGGTTAATCATCAAGTCATCCCACTCTAGAATGGCTGTAGAGAGCCAAGGCAGCAATGGTAAAACTTTGAAAGCCAACTGCATATCATAAGAACAAAGGGCCATAATACAGGTTCTATGCCCCGAATAGAGGGAGTGATTCACGAAGCGAAGCTGACTGAATTACTACGTTGTCAAACAGGGTGGAAAGCGAACTGAGTTATTTTCATCAAGTGGATTTCTGATTATATCTCACCCTGAATACATGATCAGGAACATTATTAATCAATAAAATAAATCATCCAATTAGCCATTGAATATTGCGTACACTACCTTCACGGCCGTGGAGTATGAGTTCTTTTACAGTGATATCTCATACCGATTATTACGCGTCTCAATAGCAATAAACTGGTGAAATATGAAATAATAGCTCACACACACGCCATTTTGTGTTGGCGATTCCGGAAATCGCTGTGTTTCTCGCTTGGTGTGTCCCCAGCTTAAGCCCAATACACATCTACCGATTTTGGAACATTTATGTACCTTTGACGACAAACAGATGGTAATTTGTCTTAGGTGAGGCATTCTAACAAAGTCAGCCATAGTCGGTAGATGTAGCACAGCTAGGCAAGGCTCAGGCTACGATTAGTGAACCACCTACTTCAGATGTTATTTTGCCGCCAGCAAGTTGTGGTTTCTATGTTCCTTAATCGGTGGCCAGAGTTTATCAACATATTGATAAATCTTGTCGCCGACAACAGAAAATTGGTAAATGGCGCTTGATTGGGTGGCCGACACAGGCCGAAGTATTCCATAATTCGCCTCGGACAAGTTCACCGACTCCTATACGATTTGAGAACTAATCATTCAATCCTGAATCGGTATATGTGTATTGGGCTTTAAGTCCGAGAACAAGCTTCGATTCCCATACTGCTATGCTTCACTACAGACATATTATCCATATACCTTAGCTTCTATTTCACTATAACATGATTTTTTTCTCAAAAGAAAAATGCACAAAATGATAAAAAAAACCGCCGACTACATCCAGAAGTCCCACCTGCATTACCCTAGCTACACCTGACACGCTTACTGAAACCATACATCCTCACCTCGCCCACAACGCCACTGACAACCACCAGAGACCTACGGAGGACACCTGAATCTATGGCCCTTTAGTAGAACCTAATTTATTGAACTTTCCCTATCCGTCCAATTTCCGCTCGCGCCAATATACAACGTCTGATGAAGTGTGCCACATGACGGATAGCAGGGTTCTCTGCTTTGTGCTGTCTTGTGCTGCTTCTTACGCCCACTCCTCATGCAGTGCCACCTACGAACGATGAGAACGCTGACTATGTAACATCCCAGTGAAAGGTCTGCTACATACAGAACTCGGGCGCGTTGCTCTGCGTTTTGTGGGTCGCTGAATAATGACCCGAGATCGAAACCGTTGCCCCAGATTCTTTCCGGATCGTACCATTACTATGTCGCCATCTATATTCAATTAAAAAACTAATGAACCTTTCACCTATGTCACTGAAAATGTGGTGTTGTAAGATGTAGCGATAAGACATGAAAATAACGATATCATACGGCAAGATCCGATATTACTGGAGCAATACTTTTCCCATATTTCTTGGAGCAATGAACCCTTGTTGATAGATACAAAAGTATAAAAAGTATTGAAAAAAATACTGGAAAATTCACCCAAAATGATCGGTGATTTTCCTTATGAAATGTTGGCTCTGTAAACCACTATCGCTCGTGTATTACTACACGTCAACCCCTCGTGGTTTAGGGCCGCCCGCCCAGAAAACCATCTATTAGTTTCCATTTCTAACCTGCCCCACGTCTCTCCCTTTATGCTTACCCTCGTTTTTCCATTTTTCTCCAACACAGTCTTCCCTACACACCTTCATTCATCTCTTTCTACATCTGTAACCTCCTTGTCCTACCTCATAGCGCAGGATGATTTTCCTTTAAACAGCTGTGACCATAATATTCAGAACATAGTCAGTATTTATGGATTGATGCAGACAATAGAGAACGGTGGAATATTGTACCAAACTAGCAGTATTTTCAGTTTTTCTTTCTTTCTTTTTTGTTTTTGAACAGAATTCACCAATGATGCTGGTTTTCCATTGTGTCCTTTCTACGTAGAGTCTTAGGTTGTTAATCATCTAGCGATACAATCTCTCTTTTATTATGCTGGTGGTACTAAATGTACTGAAGCAATCAAGTATAAAGTATAACTATAAAGTACCAGCATATTGCCAGGACTATTGAACACTAGACAATGTAATCATGGGGTGGTATCAGAATCCATTGAACAGTAACATTAGCTACAAGCTGGCTCATCTGACTTCAGCTACAATGTCTATTATTCATACCAAATAGATCCAAACTTTGTCAAAGTATACAAAGAAGATTAATGTATATTTGATACTATTTAGTCCCAACAGCGATACACATTCTTTCTTTACATGCATCAGTGTCAGTCGCTTTTAGGATGTAATGCCATAAACTGCATTTGTATTGCTGTTTTACTGGTAATAATCCATGGAGACATTTTAGTGTGACTGAATGGAAATACAAAGAAGGGATGTAATTCAGTCACACTCACTATGTTTCCTTATTATAATATACCTGTATAATATTAAAAACACCATTTTACAACTCACTAGGTAGCAGAATAGCAGAATGACAGAATGACAGTGGTCACGTGGTACGGAGGAACGTATGAATATTTACTTCGTTACTCGGAGATGAACGGAATTTGTCCTCCTGGTCAATAGAATTAAGATATTCGCCTATAGATATATAATGATATATCTATTTCATATATAGGATTATGCATATAAAGATGCATGCGTTCAAGGTACATAGTCCTATTCATTTTATATCTTTATTTATCGGTGCTCACCACTGGTAAACGCCCGGTATTTAACTTTTCAGATTCTCGAACTAAAGTCATTTTCCAGTGGAAACATCATCAAACAGGAAAGAGAGATCAAGTGAATTTCCCCGAATGAGCCGACAATAACTTTAACGAAAGAATTGATTGGAATTGCAATTTCCTAAGCGGGAGCGAACTCCGGCACCAAAGTGGTATTGTTCACATCAAACTGATAAAATTCGCTTGTTTATTTGTAATGAAAAGGGAAATAGGGACACAAAACATGCCCCGGGGCCTCTTTGGTTGGGCCAAGCAGGGAGGGAAAAAATGTGGGAAAAACTAGTAAATAAATAGGTGAAAAAATCGGGGAGAGTAGGAAATAAAAAGCGTAAAGTGCGTCGTTGTGTCGGGCTTTGTTTTGGACCGGGGTCAATTAAGGCGAATGCAGATCTGTTGTCATGGGCGATAATAAGGGAAATGGCCTTGTGCTTGGGAATCACACAACTCCCTGAAGATGAGTGGCGATGTCATAAAAAGATGCGGTAAAAACGGCCGGTTTTTGTTAGGGGAAGTGTTTTGCCGGCTGTGGGAGTCCATCACTTGGCGGTAAGGACACGGCTTGCGCATGCGTCAATGTAACCAGGTGACGATTGGCGTCAGTGATTGGCCGCCATCTTGGTTGGGACGCCACCCCAGCGCCATTTTAATTATGAGAAAATAAGATAACTCTCCAAGATCGCCAAAGCCGCAAAACGTTAAAGATCAAGAGTCTGCTTGGTGGACAGTTTTGTGACACCAAAGTCACCTTTTTTTCTAACATGTATTTTTAATCAGCTGGGATTTTTTCACTGACTGGACTAAGAGTACCTTCCTATGCAGGCTCTGTTGAGGAATTCACAAAACAATCCAATTATATTGATGAGAATAACAATTGACTACATATATAAATCTGAAAAATCTACATATATTTACAAATCTGAAAAATGCAAAAGAAGACATTCAGTGTTATTTCCCAAAACTGAAAAATGCAGTTATAAAAACAAAGCATTTTGTGTTATTTACAAAAAAAACTATACATATATAGATATTACGTATAAGCCCGGCGTCCACCTACTACGATAGAATCGTAGACCTCCCGATATGGCACCGATACAAAATGTCAAAATCGGTGCCATATCGGTAAGGTGCAAAATCGTAGACATATGTCTAGACAAGCCAATCCACCACGCATTGTATGGGGTTTTTATCGGTGTCTAATCGCAGAAACGTGGTCAACTGCCCCGATATTAGGTGACCTTCCGACGCGATTTTGATTTTTGTTCGGGAGGTGCATCGTAGACTATATCGGAGCCATATCGTAGTAGGTGGACGCCGGACCTTAGGGTGGGTTGTCTTTCCTTTCTGAAAGTGGCACATGCTTAGATACGTTGCACAAAGTACATAGACGTTTAGCTTGCTGTACCAGTAACCCTTCACTTCAGGTAAACTCTGTACGCATGGTAAGGCCCGGCGTCCACCTACTACGATATGGCACCGATATGGCCTACAATGCACCTCCCGATAAAAAAATCAAAATCGCGTCGGAAGGTTACCTAATGTCGGAGCAGTTGACCGCGTTTCTGCGATTAGACACCGATAAAACACCCCATACAATGCATGGTGGATTGGCATGTCTAGACATATGTCTACGATTTTGCATCTTCCCGATATGGCACCGATTTTGACATTTTGTATCGGTGCCATATCGGGAGGTCTACGATTCTATCGTAGTAGGTGGACGCTGGGCCTAAGGCACAAAAGAGCAGTATTTATTATCCACCTGATAAAAAGTGTCCATAGAAAACACTGGAAGGACTCTGTATGTACATACCCAGAGCATACAGATATGTTGTATGCTCTAGGAGAGCATACGGAAAAATAGCGCTTACCTCAAACGGACTGATATCGACATGCCACTTTGTCCAGAAAAAGTGGCTAATGAATAAAATATGGACTGGTTTCAGGTGCTAGTGGTATTATGCTCCGAGGAGTTGACGCGCAGTAATTTCCGAGCGTAGAGTCAACTCCGTGGAGCGTACAACCGCTTGTATTTGAAACCAGTCTTATATACGCATTTATCCTACCCCTCATATGAATCTCCATAGAATTAACATGGTGTGACTGTATGCCACGGTTATGGCATAAAATATTTATATGCCACTGGAAACATATGAAGTTAAAAACATGTAACAGGGTAGGATAAAATCTAAACATCACGAAATTTCACATAATTGTTTATGTGCCATTCATTGTCTTTTGCTACAGATATCACTCAGCTCTGCTTCGTGGTATCACGCTGCAAAGACAACTCATGCCATATAAACAATCGTATGAAATTTTGTGATGATTCATGACAGTCTTCTAGTGTCATGGAGGAGTGGAGAGCTGACTGTGACCAATCACCAGACACACAGGTACTTGAGATGGACCCTACAAAAGCAGGTGTAGAACTGGCTGAGGGGCTGGGTGTCAAGTGGGCTACAGCAATGACCCACTGACTGGCATGGACAACACCTAAACCATTCAAAAGACTTATTAACCATAATCTATTTGATACATTTATTATTACAAATGAATTCATGTTGTAGTAAAAGCTACGTCACAGTAGCTGGATATCTTAAGATGAAATATAAAAATGATTACAAGAATATCACAGTAGACACCAGATATTAAGAGGGCAATTGATAAGATTGTTGATAGATGTTAACACGATATCAAGACAATGACAAAAATATTGTGTAGATATGGCAGTATAGTATATGTAGGAGTTTATTGATAAAAGGGGTATGCGGTGGGTGGGTAAAAATATATGTCCGGCACCTTCGAGTGAGGGAAACGAAGTGAAGGGTGGGAATGAAATGTCACATGACCAGAATAAACCTTTATTCCATATGCCAGTTTCGCATCTTATCTGCCCTGGTTACCCAATCCGGCAGTAAAATTAAAACCAATTTCCAATTGAGTACCAATTGTTCACCTTTGGAATTTCACTCTCATTCATCAAAAATGAACATACCATTTACAGATAGACTCTATAAGTGTTTCAGTCGACGGAAGATTCTGTATTGAAGTCCTTCCATTTTCTACGATCAACCGATGAAGTCCGATCTAATAGATGCATTTAAAATCACGCTAGGAGTCTATCTGGCTTGTCTATAAGGCTTGGCGTCCACCTCCTACGATAGAAATTTAGACCTACCGATATGGCACCAATAAAAAAGCATATCAGGAAGGTGCAAAATCGTAGACATGTGTCTAGACATGCCAATCCACCACGCATTGTATGGGATTTTTATCGGTGTCTAATCGCAGAGATGTGGTCAACTGCCCCGATATTAGGTGACCTTCAGACTTTGATTTTGTATCGGAAGGTGCATCGGAGACTTTATCGGTGCCATATCGTAGTAGGTGGATGCCGGGCCTTAATGTGACGTTTCCACCTGCCAATGAAAACCCCGCCGATAAATTTCACGCTGTACAAAAGTGGACCTCCCACATGTGTTTCTATTTGCCATTTAAAAAAAGACAGATAAATAATTTGTTGTAAACTGCAGACTGCCACCGATTAATTCAACCCGGTTTTATTTCGTCGGTAGTCTCAAAAATAAGTCGGTGGTGCCATATTGCAAAAGGAGGTAGAGAAAACTCGTTGATCAATTCTCTTTCCACCTGACGATTATTGTGCGGAATGTGTCATAAAATCGGTCGGTGGTGCGAAATGCAATTATCGTTGGTCATAATCAACAGGTAGAAACGCCACATTAGACCATTAAACCTCGACTGGTTAATGAGAAGGCAGAGAACTGGGAGAAGGACTGCGAGGAGCGTGCACCTGTATTCTCACCTCAGTTTAACTCACTCGAGAATGACTAATGTCCATGATTAATTTTAATACCTGTATTCACAGAAACATGTCTTACCTATTGTGTAAGCCACTTGCTCCTCGGTTCTCGATGATTATGCAACAATCAATTCTCTTGATATTACTATTATCATCTTGATATTCTTGGTATTATACACTCATTTATGTTATATGTTTATATACTTCCAAGTAAGTGTAAAAAAACGCCACAACTCACAGTTAGATTGTTTTGCCAACAGTTTTTATTATCATAATAAAATTGATCACAGTTTTGGCATTCAATATTCTGGACCTGTAGTTAACGTTTCGGTTGTACTATAACCTTCATCAGTACTATAACCTTCATCAGGATTGAATGTATATATATTTGATAATTCTGTACAGGCTCCGTTGTAGAAGGTTAAATGACTGAGTCATAATATGCATCGTATCCGTCTGTATTTATATCTCGTTCTTTATTACTTCATAATTATTATGCACCACATAGTTCTGTGATATACAGAGGTAATGCATCTTTAAGTCTATCTTTTCTGAGATTAGGGTTCCTTGCAAATCTGTTTTTCATCTACACGTTTAGCAGATTTAATTAGGAAAGAGCTACATTTAGCCCCTGCATATTATGTACATTCTCTTCTGAGATACATTTACTTAAATGAAATGCATTGAAACCTCCCTCGCTTCTATGGTCATTTCCTCGTCTTTTCCAATTGAATATATTTAGGCACAGCGTCCACCTACTACGATAGCAATTTAAGACCTTCCGATGCACTACCATTCATGATATTAAAAATCATAGACAATCGGGAAGATACTTATCAAGCACAAACGTCTAGGCTATGGACATCGGCGTGCATCGTAATGTCTTTTTAAAGTACATTACAAGGCCCGTTTCCATTGGCCGACTATTTGACACCGATCTGCAGTGGGGAACCACCGATAGGTTTTTTGGGCTACACTGGCGCTGGATTGGTGAATAGAAATGAGATCTGCAGAGAATGCTCAATGATTGATTTTGCATAGATCGCTAGATATCCAAGGATTTGTTTCAGATTTCCCTGTACTTATCGGAAATTGACATGCTCAGAAATGCCAGCCATCCATGCTAAATGTATACATAGACAGACTAACTTGTTATCAAGCATTATCTCAACCCGGTATTTTTCTCCATAGGCTTAACGTAAGTGACTCATACTCCACGGCCGTGAAGGAATTGTACCAAATACTCAATGGCGGCTGATTGGGTGATTTACTTTATTAGTTAATAATGTTATACGGGGTGAGATCATATCATGAAACATCACGAAATTTCATATAATTGTTTATATGGCGTGAGTTGTCTTTGCGGAATGATATCACGAGGCAGAACTGAGTGATATCTGTAGCAGAAAACAACGAGCGGCATGTAAACAATTATATGAAATTGAGTGACGTTTTGATTTTTTCCTACCCCATCATGTATTTTTAACTTCCTATGTCACCTGTGGCATATAAATATGTTATTGCATAACCGTGCCATACAGTCACAGCATGTTAAGTCTATGGAGATTTATATGAGGGGTAGGATAAAATCAGAAACCGACTGGATGAAAATAACATGGTCTGCACTCCACCTTGTTTGACCGCAGAGTAACTCACTCAACTTCGCTTTGGAAATTACTCCGCAGTTAAACTCGTGCCGTACAGACCAAGTTATTTTCATCTGATGAGTTTCCTTCTAAAACACTCATCCAATGTGTCGTCATAGGAAAAGGGCGGAAATTAGGATGGTAGATCTAGAACCAAACCAATTTATTTTGAATTTTGTTTGACGGAAATCTCATATATATGGCCTTGAGAATAAATCAACTATTCTTTGTCGGTAGATTCTTTACTCTTATTCCGTCTAAAATGATCCTGTAGTAGTCTAAAAGAACGTAATGTAGAATAACTGATTGGGAAATATATCTAGAAATAGGTGAATACAGGTCTTTTCCAGAATGCATGTAACTAAAGCATATAGATATCAGTGAAATAATATCAGGAAAGTACAGGATTTTTATCGGTGTGAATCGGTGTGTCTTGGTAGCGTTATCGTAGAAACCTGAGCAACTGCCCCGATATGCTCTATGATATCGCTGCGATTTTGATTTTGTATCAGCAGATCAATATCGGCGTGTATCTTTATGTTTCGGGAGGTCAATATCGGTGTGTATCGGGATCCCAGCGGACACCCCCCTCCACCCACCCCCCACACACCCTAAATGCAGACATTACTGACTGTAGCGATAAACTGCAGATATCTCAGCCATGAGAATCTAACAAGAGGAAGACGGGTTATCCTGACGCAGCTCGCGCTGGGGACTCTCCTCCCAGATCTTTAGCGGAGCTAGCATGAAGTAAAGCGCAGGATTTTTGCTAGGAGAGTGCGAGCTGGGAAGCTGGAGGCGGGAAGTGACGTCACTCCGGAGCAGACGACACTGTCCAGCGCCAGCATCGCCGCTGGGTCCCGCGATGCGCTGGTTGAAGGCGGGCTCGGCAGCCGACATTTCGCTGTGACGGTTAATTATGCAGAGCCGGCGCCGCTGAATTGAAACATTAGCTGTCAATCAAGCGGACATCTCCGCTGGGGCTGTTCTTTGAGCCGACTGAGCGACTGCCGGTTACCGGCTAAGAGTGTTTGTTTAAACTCCCCGTGAGTGTGTCATCCCATCTCCCTCATCCCTTAACCCTTTGCCATGTTGCCTTCAGGCACCCACAGGGAAAGATGCAAGCATGGCTTCAGGCACTTCCAGGGAAAGACATCCTAATGCCTGCAGGTGCTACCACAGAAGGAGAACATGATACCTTTTGGCACTTCAATTCGGGATACGCCAAATAAATATCCAGGCGGCATTCCTAAAAGACGCCATTTTGTCTAAAGATATTTGAATTTTTAAGCCACATGAATTAGAGAGAAAACAGGCATTTCATGGCTAGAATTTGGTTATGATTACCTCGTGGATATTTAGATTGGTTGGATGTGATATCACAAAGTTAAAACGGCAATGAAATAATCTCCTATCTTAATCATTTTGATTGAGTGTCTCACTCACACTAATCGAAAGAGTGTCACGGTTAAATACGGGTCAATCTGGATGCAGGTCACGTGTGATTCACATGTCACGTGACATGAATGTGGCCGTGACAGATATGACATGACGTCATAATGTCTGTAAGACGGAGAGAAGGAATACAAAATGAAAGAGAGGAAGGGAGAGAGAGACAATGAGAGATGGGTAGGAGAGAGAGGGAGAGGGACAATGAGAGAGAATGAGAGAAAGAGATAAAATGGGAGAGAGATGAAGAGAGACAGACAATGAGAGAGAGGCAATGATCTCGAGAGAGGGAGAGAGACGGAGCGAAAGACACTGAGAGAAAGATAGAAAGAGGGGGAGAGAGGGAGAGGGAGGAGAAAATGGGGAGAGTTCGAGAGAGAATGACAGAGAGGGAGAGAGAGGGAGGGAGAGACAATGAGAGGGAGAGACAAAGAGAGAGAGAAAATGAGAGAGAATGAGAGAGGGAGAGAGAGGGAGAGAGACAATAAGAGAGAAGGAGAGAGAGAAGGAGAGAGGGAGAGAGAGGGGGGAGAGACAAAGAAAGAGAGGGAGAGAGAGATAATAAGAGAGAAGGAGAGAGAGAAGGAGAGAGAGAGAGAGAGAGAGAGAGAGAGAGAGAGAGAGAGAGAGAGAGAGAGAGAGAGAGAGGGGGGGGAGACAATAGGAGAGAAGAAAGAGGCTGTGACGATACTCTGAAGATATACGATGAGATGGCGAATATGATTCTGTTTTGAAGATGAGTTAAGAAGTAATGAGGGTAATTAACACAAAGCACCCAGACCAAATATAACAAAGGGGATCAACTGCTCGATGAAATGAAAAAAAAGCGTGAGTAATAGAGGGGGAGGGAATGACACTGTTGTATGTGTACAAGGAGGGATTTGGAGGATCGGGGAAATATGTATGAAAGTGTTGGGTTTAAGTAGTTATGGTTGATGATAGGCTGTGATAATATGGGGGGGGGGGGCACATTACTTTTGCTTAATCCTGAACTCTAAGGAATCATTGTGGATTAGCTTAATCCTGGATTATGGGGAGTGATGTGGATAAACGCACTGTGCTTCAAGCATTGTGTATTCCACTGTATATGCATGTTTATACATAGATTATGTCCCCCATTACAATGATTGTCAATAAGTCAGCAGCAGGTAGGACATGACAATATCAAGTAGATGAGATGCTGCTTTACGAAGGAGGAATATAAGAAAACAGCCTGCTCTATGGCGAGGTTAGTGAGTCACGATGAATGCGAATAGAGGAGAGAGGATGAGTGTAACAGAAGGCTAGGCTCGATGAGTTCTTGCTGCTGTCACTTAGGGATGGAAACATCGTTTCACGAGAAGATAAACGAGAGTCACGGAGGAAGAGAGAGAAAGCGAGAGACAAGAGACAAGGAAATGAATCATTGAGACAGAGAGAAAGATACAGAGAGATACAGGACAGAGAGGGGGGGGGGGGGTTATAGGAGATATATAAAGACAGGCACACAGGTAAGAGAGACAGGAGGAAGATAGAGAGATCCAGGAGAGAGATACAGGGCAGAAAGGAATAGATATAGGATAGAAAGAGAGATAGAGAGCTGTAGAATTGAGATAAAGAGAAATATACAGGACAGAAAGAAAGAGAGAGAGATATATAGTAGAGAGAGGGAAAGAGAGAGAGAGATAGAGAGAGATACAGGAGAAAGATACAGGGCAGAAAGAGATATGCAAGAGAGAGATACAGGACAGAAAAAGATATACAAGAGAGATACAGGACGGAAAGATAGAACTATAAGAGAGAGATACAGGACAGAAAGAGAGAACTAAAAGAGAGAGAAATAAATAGAGAGATAAAGAGAAATACACAGGAGAGAGATACAAGAGAGAAAGAGAGATACAAGAGAGAAAGAGAGATACAGGAGAGTTAGAGAGAGACATGAACTGAGAGGGTGTGAGCCCCTCCCAGCCAGAGGGAGGTGAAGGAAGCGGATCCAGATTTAACTAGGTCTATCAGAAGACTTCAGTTAGTGACACACACACGCCTCCCCCGTCTCCCTGCCCCCGCGGAACGATCACCCTCAGCAACAGTCGGCCTCGCCTCGCCCCGCCATGCCCTCAACGCTCGGCATTGATTTTTGTGTCGCGCCCGGCGTCTTAGCTGCGTAGCCGTCTGCCCCCCGGCCCCGCCCGCCGCCGCCCCGCCGCCACCCCGCCACCGCCCCGCCGCCCTGCCAGCCCGCCGCCGCCCCGCCGCCACCCCGCCGCCGCCCTGCCCGCCCGCCCCGCCGCCCCGCCGCCGCCCCGCCGCCACCCCGCGTCTCCGTAGCGTCCTTCCAGACGCCACCCCAGCGTCTCCTTTGTTCCGGGGCCGTGTGTGATCCGCCGCTCGCTGCTTGCCGCCTCCTCCCCGGCCCCCCGCCCGCCCAACCACCGTCTCCAAGTGCGGCCTAAGACGAGCTCACCCCGCACCTCGCGATCAATGGGAATACAGTGAAGCGGTCGGTGAAAGTGTCATAGCCTGGTCACACCCGCTACTGTGCCACCATGCACCGCCACCACTGCCAGAGCAACCACCCCGCGGCACCAGCAAGGCGCAGGCGTCTTTCACCGTAGTCTCCAGGTCCTTACCCCTCCCACCCCCTCCCCGTCAACCCCATACCCCCGCCATCACCTTGTACAAGACCTCCAGTACTCCCCTCCCCCCACCCAGCCATCCCCACAAGACACGCACCAATCCGCCTAATGCTGCCCCTCCCTCCATCCCCGGTCATGTTAAATATAGGCGGTAGGTAACACCGGGAGTAGTTCCGCCGCCCTCCGCTAGACGGCAGCACGTCGGAGGGGACGCTGGAGGAACGCGCGCGCGAGACGCTGACCGGGCACGCCGCCATTGTTGGACGCTTTGTCTCCTGCCGACGGAGATCGCGACGCGGCTGTGTGTGTGTGGGTGTGTGGGGTGTGTGGCTGTGGTGGGGCGTGTGGGGGATGCTACAGGACACCTTGCCGCAGCCTCACAGTGCCTCACATAATCTATCTACACACCCAGAACCAACCACGTCAAGCGAATAGGGAGACAGCCAGATGAGGACACGGAGGAAGCCAAGCAGAGGCTTAGAAGCCCTGCAGAGCGGAGGAAGGGCGGAGATGAAGCATGGGGGCTCGAAATGGGAGAGGGAGAAATATAGAAGAGAGAGAAAGACAGAGAGAGAGAGGAGACTAAAGAGAGAGACTAAAGAGAGAGATAGAGACAGAGAGACAGAACAGAGAGAGGTAGAGACAAAGAGACAGAAAAAAGATGGGAGAGACAGAGAGACGAAAATAAGAGCTGTAGAGACAGAGAGATAGAAAAAGAGAGATGTAGAGACAGAGAGATAGAAAAGAGAGATATAGAGACAGAGAGATTGAAAAGAGAGAGGTAGGGATAGAGAGACAGATGAGAGAAGGGGATAGAGGGAGGAGAGAGAGAAAGGGAGAAGGACTGGAGAGAGAGAAAGGGAGAGGGAGGAGAGAGAAATGGAGAGAGGAGAGAGGAAGGGAGGGAACAGAAAGACATGGAGAGAAAATAAAAGAGAGAAAAGGAGAGCGAGAGGAGATATAGAAGAGAGACAATTTATCTATTAGGGTTAAGGACGAGGGACTGACGGAAAATTGTATCGAAGAAGAAGAGTAACGGAGTGTGTAAGGGAAGTAGGAAGAGAATAATGGGGAACAAAACACTGTGGGTCAGTTATTATGAGTAGAGTGGTGAAGGGGGTGTAGGATTAACATGGAGAATTAGGTGGATAATAAATGCAGGTGTCGGGGGAACGAGCAGTGTGAGAGAGATGAAGAAAGGAGGTCAGGGTGAGCTGTGGCATGGCACGTGTCAGGCGCTGCTCATACACGCGATGCTATGAGTGGAATTAATCGCTGACGTTCACCGAGCAGCGGCATTTCTCTGAGCAGACAGCATTTCTCTGAGCAGACAACATTTTTCCTAGCAAACGGCATTTCTCTGAGCAGACAGAATTTCTCTGAGCAGATAACATTTTTCTGAGCAGAAGATATTTGTTACAGAAGGAATTTCTTTGAGCAGATGGCATTTCTCTTAGTAGACAGCATTTCTCTGAGCAGGGGCATTTGTTTCACCAGATAGCATTTTTCTGAGGAGACAGCATTTGTTTGAGCAGAAGACATTTTTCTTAGCAGAAAGCATTTCTTTAATGAGCAGCATTTCTCTGAGCAGACTTTTGTCTGAGCAGCAGCATTTCTTTGGGCATTTAGAGATACCTGCTGCAAACCAGCAAACACCGAGATCACATCATAGGTTATGTGATAATGAAAATTATATATTTCTATCAAATGAAAGAGAAATCAGTTTGGTTTGGGGGAAAGAATGTAATTATAGATCATAGGTGAACATAGGTGCCAATTATCTTTCTATTTGGTCAGACGAGACCTACATTCTAAGCTACCGCAGTAAATTGTTTTCAAACTAGACAATGTCTAGTTCGCCTAAAAGGCTATTAGATTTCTGTCTTCATCCTCAATAGAAGTATGTGACACGTTACTGTAGAACACATATAGAGTGATAGGCATGGCATCTGATCTTACACAATATGATTTGAGGCTTAATGCCACCATCGCCATGTATCAATCTGCCCATTTTATATTCATCCCTTACCTGTAATCTTCTTACAGGCTGCTCATTCAATTTTATTTCTTAACTGACATCATCGCACAATCTGCCCATCTAACATTCATCCCATACCTACGATTATCTTTTAATCTGCTCATCTAACATTCATCCCTTACCTGTCACTATCTTACGATCTGCCTATCCAATACTCATTACAGACTATTTTCCTAAAGTCTGCCCTTTCATTATAACATCTGCCACCATCATACAATCTGTCCATCTAATTCTCATCCATTATTATCATCTTACAATCTGCCCAATTGATACTCATCCCTTACCACCATTTAAAACTATCTTTCAATCTGCCCATTTAATACTCATCCTTAACTATCATCATAAAATCTTCCCAATCAATATATCATCTGCCACTAACGGTATCCCCATCTAATACCCACCCTTCACCTTTGACGACAGAGATCTTTGCCAAATCAATATTCACTCCTTACCAGCCCTCATCTTACACTCTGCCCACTAAAGATTCCCCCTTACCTGTCACCCTCTTACACACTGCCCACTAAAGATTCACCTTTAGGCCCGGTGTCCACCTACTACGATATGGCACCGATATGGTCTACGATGCACCTCCCGATAAAAAATCAAAATCGCGTCGGAAAGTGACCTGATATCGGGGCAGTTGACCACGTTTCTGCGATGAGACACCGATAAAACCCCCATACATAGCATGGTGGATTGGCTTGTCTAGACATATGTCTACGATTTTGCACCTTCCCAATATGGCACCGATTTCGACATTTTGTATCGGTGCCAAATCGGGAGGTCTACGATTCTATCGTAGTAGGTGGACGCCGGGCCTCAAGGCCATGCTCCATTGCACCGATCCACTGGAGATTGATGGTCGCCGAGCAATCTTAACCCTATCTCCTCCCGTTCTCCATTAGTTCTTTCCCCTTGGTTCTTCCCTTGCTGCTCCACTTTGGCGACCGGCTGAAGACTGGGTTTTTCCTAGTCCCCAGTGCCAGTCCTCAGTGGATCGGCTCTCAATCTCAGGTATGGAGCACTGCTAGGAGTTTGAACACCGACCATCGGGGGGAATTGGGACTCTAGCTCCACTACAGCTCCACTATCGGCCGATCGGCCGGCGACCAAATCAACCTCCAGTGGATCGGCGCAATGGAGCACGGCCTTTCCCTGTCACCCTCCTACACTCTGTCCACTAAAAATCTACCATTACCTGTCACCCTCCTACACACTACCCACTAAAAATCTACCATTACCTGTCACCCTCATACACACTACCCACTCAAAATCTACCATTACCTGTCAACCTTATACACACTGCCCATTAAATATCTACCATTTTCTGTCACCCTCATACACACTGCCCACTAAAGATCTACCATTACCTGTCACCCTCATACACACTGCTTAATAAAGATCAACCATTATCTGCTACCTTCATACACACTACCCACTAAATATTCACCCCTAACCTGTCATTATCCTACACATTAAATATTCACCCTTACCTGACACCTTCTTACACACTACCCTCTAAAGATTCACCCTTACCAGAAATCTTACATTCTACCCACTAAATATTCACCCTTACCTGTCACTTATTGCTCATCCTTTACTAACCCACGCCCCACCTCCCCGACCCCATCACACACACACACTCCCCATGCCCACTGAGTTGGCGTTCGTCGGTGTAGTAGAGTGGAGTGTCGTGCGGCTTAGTCACCGCGGCAGTGAGTAGTATAACACAAAGGCAGTTTGATGCGGGCTCTCAGTCTGTGTGTCTGTGTGTCAGTGTGCGTGTGTGTGTGAAGGCAAACAGAATCACGTGACCTCAGTCTGTACACAGGTGTGAAGATATCTCACAGAAGGGTGGGCGCCTCAACGTTGTAGTCAGGGGCGATAGGGCAGCCTTAGATGTGGATGAGTATACATTTACAACACTTTGTAGATAGATGTGTAGATGCCCTATAGATAGGTGTGAGAGCATTTTTTTGTTGTATTGTTGTATATCTAAATTCATGATTTTTTCAGATACATTTTGATGAAAGTGCAATTACATCTAGAAGATAAAATATTTACATGGCAATTAGATGTTTTAAATATTAAATACGTTAAACATCAGGTTATTAATCATTTATTGAATGCTGTAATGTGAGTAGGTGAATTAATCGATATCTTCTTAGAACTAGGCTAAGATTATAGCAGAAATCGTATTTTTGAAATCGTCCTTATTACCTATGTGTTGGACTATTGCTTGGCTCAGTGTGTACCTAAATGGACTAATATTGGTACGACAATTGTCAAAAAAAAGGTGGATGATAAATACAATGTAGATTAGTTTCAGATAAAAGCAGTTGTATGGTCCTCGGAGTTGACGCATGCGGTCGGATATAACTGCGCGTCAACTCCTCGGAGCATACGACCGCTTGTATCTGAAACCAGTCAGTAGTAGGGAAAAAACTGATGAGTGTTTGGTCTGTGTCCCCATTCTCATTGAGTTTGGAGCGTGCAGTAATATGAACCAGGGGATAGCCGAGTGAATATCATAAAGCGTGATGGCGATTGGGGGCTAAAATTTGAATGTGCTTCTTATTGTATCTTAGCCTGGGAATATTAATTTCTTATCGCCCATCGAATATGAGTTACCATACTCGAAAGTCTGCTGAGTACGAGTTCCTAATGCTCAGCCTATGGGCGTTTATACCAGGCTAATATAATGTGTATTTATACACCTATAATTCAGAACCAAGCTACTATACAGGTATGTGTCAACTTGAAATTTATCTTGTTCCCAGAACGGAAAATGACTGCCTGATGCCTTGTCCGAGTAACTTTTCAATCCTTACTGAGTAACATTGACATATTTTCTCCGGAACATGGTTTCCCTATTCATATATACCATCAAATATCGATAAAAACAGATATTTCTTTACCTGCGAAAGTCAAAGAAGGAATGGCCACCCTTATTGAGTAACTCCGACCACTATGTTTTCATCCAGCCGATTTCCCGCCGGTTTCATGGCAACTGTGAGTGTAGCTCTGCATATTGCTACGCGACAACGTCACGGATATATCATAGCCGCATCGAAGTAGTAAGAAAACGTTAGCCTGGGACGAAAACGTCAGCCTTGGTACATAATTCATAATTACTGCACCCCTAGCTGCAGCGTGTAACTATGCATTGCTCATCAATGGGTATGGCCAATGGGTATGGGTATTAATGAGCAATACTCGTACCGAGGTATAATATTACTCTTGTACACTAGTATTGAAGCCTCTTTTGTAAGACAGTGTCTGAGCTTTGCAAATTAAAAAAGTCGACTAAATCTGGCCGTTTTTACATGTAGAAGCCAAGTTAGGCAGCTCTTCATGGTAACTCCGAGATATTTATAATATACACTGCACCACAAGCTCGTCTGTCATTGGATATTGACGGTCAGACTTGGTGAGGTAAACCATCTTTACACAGGTGTGAATACGCCCTCTAGGTGTAAACACATATAGAAAGATGTCAAGACGGCTATATATAGACAGGTTTAAATTATACAAATAGACAGATGTAAAGGCACTTATAGATAGATATAAATTAAGCCCAGCGTCCACCTACTACGATAGAAATTTAGACCTACCAATTTGGCTCCGATACAAATGGTCTACGATGCACCTCCCTATAAAAAGACTAAAATCACGTCGGAAGGTCAACTAATATCGGGGCAGTTGCCCACGTTTCTGCGATTAGTCACCGAAAAAACCCTTATGATGCGTTGTGGATTGGCATGTCTATACATATATGTCTACGATTTCGCACCTTCCCGATATGTCTCCGATATTTGATTTTTGTATCGGTGCCATATCGTTGGGTCTAAATTTCTATCGTAGTAGGTGGATGCCATGCCTTACATTGATTTTGGTAGGTTTACATTGGGAGAATACCTGATGTTTATACAATGAGAATGATTTACATAGATTTATGAACATAATTTATGTGTATGAAAAACGCAAAAACACGTATCTCAAACGTCCAACATTCATTGGTTTTGGTAGGTTTACATTAAATTTACATAAAACTACTACTACGTTCTACTGACGAAAGTAAACCTTACTATTTCTACATTTGTCATTGTAAAGATTTACGTAATTTCTACCAAATGATTATGTAAATTTACTTAGCTAGATCGTATTTGTGTCTCCTGGGAAGATGCCTTTAGGCCCGGCGTCCACCTACTACGATATGGCACCGATATGCCCTACGATGCACCTCCCGATGCTAAATCAATATCGCGTCGGAAGGTCACCTAATATCGGGGCAGTTGACCACATTTCTGCGATTAGACACCGATAAGAACCCTATACAATGCATGGTGGATTGACATGTCTAGACGTATGTCTACGATTTTCCACCTTCCCGATATGGCTCCGATATTCGCATTTTGTATCGGTGCCATATCGGTAGGTCTAAATTTCCATCGTAGTAGGTGGACGCCGGGCCATAGACAGGTATAAAGATACAGGTTAGAAGGTGTAAAGACACATATATAGACAGACATACAGACACAAAGACAGATGTGAAGACACATATAGGCCTGGCGTCCACCTACTACCATGTAGTCAACTGCCCCAATATTAGGGGATCTTCCGACGCGAGGTGCATCGTAGACCATATCGGCGCCATATCGTAGACGCCGGGCCATAGACAGGTATAAAGATGCCTAAAACAGATATAGAGAAACCTATAGACAGGTTAGAAGGTGTAAAGACACATATAGACAGACATACAGACACAAAGACAGATGTGAAGACACATATAGACAAGTGTGAAGGCTGTGGTTGGTGCCTCTTGATGGCAGCGCTAGATGCAGGAGGTGGCTAAACAGTGGGGGCCACTCGCTCCTCGCCTTGTGTTAGCGCCCACATATACTATTCATGAAGCTCAAACGTATTTACCTAATCAGTTCATGTGAGACCGGCCTAATCAAACCAGATCCCAGGTGAGCCGCTGGGCGGGGTATTTATCCACCGCCAGACGCCAGCTCATACACGCCTTGATTTAAATTACGCCATCCGCGGAAATACGGACTCCCTCCTTCCTCGGTGGCTACATAAACAATGAAGCACCCTCTGACACAGCCCTACACATTTGATAAGGGGTCTGTAATAAAGGCACAATGTTGACTGGTTTCATATACAAGCGGTCGTATGTTCCGAAGAGTTGACGCGTAGTAATATCCAAGCGCATGCGAGGATATTGCGCAGAGGAAAATCGGAGGAGCATACAACTGCTTTTATCTGAAACCAGCCTATACTGTATTTATCATCCACCGTTTTTTGTTAAATGGGGTACCCATATTCGTGCATTTTAGCTACGCACCTTAATTTTTCCAGACGCAATTCTTTTTCCGTATGCGCCGGGTTTTGTAGCTCGGAGCATACAACATATATACATGCTCCGGGTATGTAGATACACAATGCCCAGTCGTTTATCACTTAAATAGTTTAAAGTTGTATCATTTTTACAATCATTCCCATACAGAATGTATAATGATATTATGATGAACCATTGGATAAGATGTTGAAATCATAATTGGAAGTCCGATGAAATAAATGAGCCCAACGATATCCCAACCTTCACATACCATTCCTTGTTTACCCTGTAATCTACCAATATCACACAGTGGTGTGTCCCTATCATCTCTTACCGTCCTGTTTTTGTTTGATCATGCTTTATCTCACCCCTGGTATTCTTGTCCCATAGGCTTAACATCGGGAACTGATTCTCATGCCCCTGCAAGTTTTGCAGTCTCTCTCCATGGTCTATATCCAGTGTGTCGTCCTTTCTCTTAGTGTGTACAGGGTGGAAATAAATACAGAAAGCATCTCGTTTTGGTCAAAGTCATCGTTCTCCAGCTCATTAGAACCCCACACAACATTCACTCAGCTCTGCTTCATTTACATCGCTTTGCATCAAGTTTGTAGAGAATGAGGACTTTTACGAAAAAATTATTGGTTTCTTCTTTATTATCAACAATGTCACAGAGAAACCATAAACTGTCAATTCATCACGTGTACATTTTGGCTGACCTTGCTCAATAGGATTATATTGAAGTGGAAGGATGACAGAAAAAATAATCTAAACGATGGAGACTAGCTTTTAATAAATGGAAACATAGAAATGAGACTGCTGATTAGAATAAGTGAATGATATTCTGTAAAACTAGACGGTGAAAAATAGAACTACATGTGATATTTTCCAAACCATAGAAATTGCAATATAAAACCTATCATGACTGTGCACCACTTATTGAAAACAAATGAATGCATTGTGCTCTTCAGAAAAGGAATACGATGTATACAGTAGCCAAATGCAAGGCATTATTACAAGCAAAGAGAAAATGAAAGACTTTAATATCTTTATATAAAGCTTTATACAAAGTAAGGCGCAGAATAAGATAATAGCACAATTAATATCTTTATCGGTGCATATCAGTTCTTCTTTACATTTTTTCCACTATCTCTGACTCTCTCTGTCTGTATGTATGATTTGCTTATAAATGATGCAATGTAAACTGAATAGTGTTTTTGTATTACTGGGATAATCGTGATGAAAGACGCCAGAGGAAACCTATGAAAGTTTACAGTTAGAGCTCATATCCCATTGAGTTTGAATAACATGGTGATTCACAAAGCGAAGTCGGATGAATTACGTAGCGATTCAAATGAGATGGGATGAGCTCTGACCGTAAACTTAAATATGTTTCTGAATTATCTTTTATGGATTATCAACAGGAGGGAGATTTTATGCCGTTAGATCAATCATTTTATTTGATGTATCATTGTTATAATTAATAGGAACTTAACGAGGGATAGCAGTGTCATAGATAGCCTTTAACTGACACTTATTTAATGTGGGTGTCTGACCCAGCAAGTGTTGAGTCACCTACAGAAGGTCCGGGTCTTTATTATCCTCCTGATACAAAGTGTCCATAGAACACACAAAGGGAGTGTGTATCACCACACCCGGAGCATACATATTTGTTGTTTGTTCCGGGCTTCAAAGGCCGGTGCATAATGAAATAGTGCATATGAAAAAAATAGTGCCTAAATGAACTAAGATCGGTACGCCACTTGTCAGGGAAAGGTGGATAATTAATACAATATACACTGGTTTCAGAAAAAAAGCTGTCGTATGCTCCTCAGAGTTGATTCTCGGCACTATCCTCGCATGCGTTCGGATATTACTACGCCTTAACCCCTCGAAACATATACATCGCTTGTATCTGAAACCAGTCAATATTGTGTATGTATTCAGTGCCTTTTATGACAAACACTCACTGGACTTTCAGGACTCAAATCACAGAGATATAATGAGCGAGTAATATTGACGTGATAGCACATAGATGATCTACTGATTTCCCTTCTTGATATGTGAGTCAGAGTATTGTTTACTGAGATTTGTTTTTCTTACACTCCTAAGAGGCTTTTAGAGACATTTGGATAGCGCAGCATAGGATGGTATGAACTGAATTAGAAGTGCCAGTAAGAGTCAACCAGCGATAAGAATAGCTGTGTATTCGTATTCTTTGTATGCGATAGATAAGTGTATAATGGGAAATTTGATTGGGCATTTAATCTGATGATTTTTACGAACTCCCGGATCGGCAAATACTTGCCCCGACGCCGTTAGGCGGGAGGGACGTATTTACGAATCCGGGAATGAGTAATAATTCTTTGATGAAATTTTGTTGGAACTATCTGATTAAGTGTTTAGTTGGTTTTCCCTCTATCATGCACTTTGAATAGCCATTTGAAGTACAGGTTGGGCACGCAGAGCTGGGCAATACAACAGTGTACAGCACACTGTGCCGTACGTCCTTTTTATGATACAGGGAAAAGAGGTCAGTAAGAATAAGTACCGTGTGCACAGGTGTATCATAAAGTGAGTTACTAGTACATATTTAAATCAGTATGTTTGGATGGCGCATTTGTCGTATCTTTAAGTATATCAGCAAATTAGGTTAATCCCTTTATATTTTCTGGCGCATTGATTCAAACCAAGTTATAACTAATGCCTAGAAAGCCTAGGTAAAGAAATTAAAATAATGGCCAAATATAGAGGCGCTTGTAGGGTTCTATCGATGCATAGCTACATACCAAGAGAAAATACTGTACTAACACATTACAACATATCTATATCTGTATTACTCGTTAAATTGTGGCTATTTTCGAAAGTGATTCGAGTGCAAATATAGTAGAACCCCAAGTAAGCGGGCACCTTCCACTCCAGGCCAAAGTTCCCGCTTAAGAGAGGTGTCCGCTTATAAGGGGTTGAAATAAACATCTAATTGAGGAAACCGTTCCGAGCAAAAGCGTCCGTTAACGCGGGGTGTCCGCTTATGCGGGGTGTCCGTTAGTGCGGGTTCTTCGCCATTCGGCCGATAAATGCCGCACTAAATTAACAAGTGCCAAACTGCAGTTTGTAATATTTCTCCACTGAGTATATTGTTTAGAGGCGATGGTAGCAAAATGCACTTAGGAAGTGTGAAATAGCCATATTTTATTACGCAATCCCACATAGTTTAAACACCGAAAACTACTTATAAGTTGTCACCAGAAATCCTGTTTTGAACACGGATATCTACCATTTCGGCGGTCTACTCTGGCTTCATACAATGTCCATATCAGAGCTGGCCTTCAGAATTTGTCATACGTGTAAGTAGTACATAGAAAGATGGGTTTTCAACAGGACACCAATTTGAGCTATCCCAGGGACTCGTTACTCCGGTTTTTGTTGTACCATTGGCAATAATCGGATTGCAAATTTAGCTTCCCGATTACTTTGTCGATCCGACCGGACAAACATTGCTCCCGTAATATCGGATCGTATCCCTATATTCAGGCGGTATCGCTAATGTTTACGTTGTGATAGCGATACTGACTGCTTAGAAGATTCATTAGTTCTTTAATTAAATACAGATGGCAACCTGGTTAAAACCGGTCTAACATCTGGTGGTGTGTATCGCTATTTGCTGATAATAGAAGAACAAGGGGTTCGGGGTCGTGATGCCACCACACATCATTAGAGAGAGTATCAGAATAGGTTGTTTTTAACTAAAAGTGATGTGATCCTCAGACGATCAACTCCGGTGTGAAGGTTTGCGTAAAAAGTATCGCTAAAAGCAGTATTTTATACTGGCATGCGGCTATACGATTGCAATGCGATCCGCTAAATTTCGGGAGAAACGGTAAGGCCTTCGGTTTGCTATTCTGCTATCCATAAAGGTATCATAAACGTGGAGCAATGGCCCCCAAATACACTGTAGGGTACATAATATTGTTATTAACTTTATACTCTGTTAGAGGGCTTACTGGTAGTTTTAGTCTCCAAGCAGATCGTTGGACCTTTTTGGGGGGCCAGGTGCCACCAAAGTACTGCCAGGAGAGTGGGTGAGTTCCAGCATGACCTGTGAAGATGGCAGCATGAGTTCGGGGGCAGAGTCTGTGATCAGGGCCTATTAAGATCATTGTAAACTGCACACACCACATGGCATCGAGGTAAAATGGTAGCACCCAGATATCAATGCCTCCCTGCCCAATACAGCAGTCTTTTGGGTTATCCACCAGCACTTCTATATCACAAACAAAATATTTTCGAGATATATGGAAACTGGCCACCCTTAAGCTGGCTCCCGCTGAGCTTCCGACATGCTACGATAGCGCCTAACAAAGTTCCGACACAATTTTCTTTTCGTCCAAATGAAGGGGTTTCTCATAGCAGTGGTTTCTGACGCACAATGATTTTTAACAACTATTGTTAATGGCTTTCCCTGACGCACCTGTTATATCGTGACGTGTTTTGGTACCGTGGTCACCTTTTCATTGCTGCAGAACCCTTTCCGACACACTGCAACACAGCCCTTCCGATATGCCTACGATTGGAAAATTTATAAAGTAGCCTTATCGTAACCCTGCCACAGTATTTCGGAAGCAGTGGGAGCCCGGCTTTAAACTATAAAAGCGAAGCAGTGTGATGATTAACTGACCACTGAAGAGGGACACACCTACACTGCAAAGCTCACACCATCTTGTCACTGATAAAGCACCCTCTGACACAGCCCTACACATTTAATAAGGTGTCTATAATTAAGGCAGATAATATAATGAAACATCACGAAATTCCATATGATTGTTTATATGGCATGAGCTGTCTTTGCGGAATGATATCACGAAGCGGAGCTGAGTGATATCTGTAGTGGGTCAACTTTATTCAACACTTATGGACGTTGTGGGTCAACTCTATTCAACACTTATGGACGACCTTATGGATGGCTAAGACTGTCTTAGCGAACGAACATGATGGTTTGCAAACGATAGCCCTTTTGCGAGGTACAGAAGAATGTCTTCATGTACGATCCATGATTATCCAACGGGCCCCTGGCTTGTACTGTCTTTCACACTGGTTCGCACTGGGCTGTTTATCACGCGGAATGGAAGATGTCTCACACACACCACGCCATCTGCTGTATTACACTGACACTACAAGTCCTTGGATTCCGTCGTATTCGTTAACCTAGACATTGTCAGACATTCTAATATCTTTAGTAGAGACTAGGCGAAAACCATCAGTTTATTCATATATACGCCGTGGCGTAAGTGCATGTATCGGCTGTTTATTGACTTGTTTTCATATATATACGTCCAGATTTCATGCCAGCGTATGCGGCGTATACATACACAATATTGACTGGTTTCAGATACAAGCGGCCGTATGCTCCGAGAAGTTGACGCGTAGTAATATCCGAGCATATGCGAGGATTTTGCGCAGAGTCAACTCTGAGGAGCATACAATCGCTTTATCTGAAACCAGTCTATATTGTATTTATTATCCACCTTTTCTGGGCAAGTGGCATGTCAATATCAGTTCATTTTAGTTATGTACTATTTTTCCGTACGCACTATTTTCCCGTATGCGCCACCTGGAGCATACAACATATCTGTATGCGCCGGGTATGTCCATACAAACTCCCTATGTGTTTTCTATGGACACTTTGTATTAGGTGGATAATAAAACACTGTTTCTTCTTGTATACGGGCGCGTAATGGCTGTATGTGTATTTTGCATAATGTGTTAAGGAATCTGACTGCCACATAGAGAGGTCAGGGGGTCCTCCATGTCTTTGGAGAAAAACCCATAGATATCACAGTAATATGTGCATCATGTGTAAATGAATAGTATTTAAGAATGAGAATTCATAATCGTACTGTAGCCTGCGCACAGGCGATTTTATGCAAAGAGAAAAGCTCTTTTTCTAATTTCTCTACAGCGAACGTTTTTTTTCTTATAGAGTTAACTTTGCACTGCGTGATCAATGTCGATGTTTTTCCGCTTTCACAAACAGTTTACAAATGAATCTGAGCAATTTTATTACATTTTAATAGTTTGATTGGGTTTATAATGGTAACCTTTTTATCTGCCCGTTTTCCGAAGCCTGTGGGGAAAAAGGCGAGTTTCGCGCAGAGATAAACCAATCACAGTGAAATTGCCCAAAATGTCAGATGCACTTTTTGTTCATTCTACGTAACAAGACATTCCTTCCGAACGGTGCAGAATTACTGCATTAAAAAGTAAGACACTTCAAATACTCGGCGAAAATTATTGTTATTGGTGGACAACTTAAATAAACATTTAATTTTTTTTTCATGTACTGACCACAGCTCAGCTTCTGATGAGGCTGGTTTTAATGAAACAGATTACATTTTCCCCAATGAAACATGAAGTGTTTTGTACTTAACATCATAATATCAATAAACATTGAAACAGCTCTAACATAAATCCGAAAGTTAACATGATTCTATGTGTGTAAATAGATATGGGATAGATTAGATCCGAGTACACAAAAACTGCTAGTTATAAAGAATTCAAAAAGGTAATAAGAATGACTTACTCAGTCCATTACTGGAGACAATTTGAGTAAATACTCAGAGTTACTCATAGTCGTAATTTTACAAAATATTACTGTAAGCTTGTATCTTAATGTATTTTATATCCTTTGCTCTTCAAACATAGAAAGTTAATCTTTAAAGGATTATTATTATAACTTCCTTCCCCGCCAGACTCTCGTACGAGCAGCTAAAAATATTTTAAAATGAATTTATGTTTAATAAACTCCAAGGTTCACATGGTTCTATGTTTAAGAATAAATGACTGGGGAATGACCTGGCAGGCTTGTTTTGTACACAGCCGTTGTATGTTTTATCATTCATGTAGCATGTTCTTTTACATAAGACACAGTTTTATACATTAAAGGTGATAGGGATACGTTTAGCAGTCCTTTGTGTACCTCCTTACATCACAAATTGATGATGCCATTTTCCACTGGCCAACCTAAACGGCACCGATTAATTGAGCTCTCCTGTAAGTCGACCCTATACTTAATAGACAATGATCGATAGTTTTGTGGCCATTCGGCCTTAAACCACGAAGGGGCTGACGCGTAGTAATACACGAGCGTCAGTGTTAGATAAAAAAATTTGTATATAGCATCGTGTAGTATTTACGTTAGTTACGGCAGTAGTTATATAGCAATAAAGCTATCCCCATGAGTGCCTCCCACCTACCAAAACATTTGTATTGAAGTAGGCAGAAGGCGACTCAATCGCCGCATCCACTGCTACTAAAACACCCTCCGCCTTCTTTAAACAGGCAGTCTGGACGGCGGGTCCTGCCCGGTGTCTGCCGGGCGAGGGGGCAGGGATCGCCGGCAGGGAGCACGGCCCGCCGCGCCCACCCGCTGCCTCGTATTGATTGGAGTGAGACAGTGGTAATGGCTTCCTAAACACCAGTCGGCAGCCGCGAGCTGAGCGTGTGTCGACACGGCCTGTTGTCGTCTTGTGGAGGCCATTTGCCAGAGCCCAGCTCCTAACCCTGCACGTACCCCTAACCCTTCACCGTGCCCCGAATCCCACACCCCAGCCCTAACCCCGCACCCCACACCCCGCCCCTAACCCTGCACCGTGCCCCGAATCCCGCACCCCAGCCCTAACCCCGCACCCCACACCCCGCCCCTAACCCTGCACCGTGCCCCGAATCCCGCACCCCGCCCCTAACCCTGCACCCTGCACCCTGCACCTCACACCCCTCCCCTAACCCTGTACCCCGCCCCTAACCCTGCACCCCGCCACTAACCCTGCACCCTACCCCTAACCCTGCACCCTGTCCCCCACCCCTAACCCTGCACCCCGCCCCTAACCCTGCCCCCCACCCCTAACCCTGCGACCCGCCACTAACCCTGCACCCCACCCCTAACCCTGCACCCTGCCCCCCACCCCTAACCCTGCACCCTGCTCCTAACCCTGCACCCCGCCCCTAACCCTGCACCCTGCCCCTAACTCCTCACCCCTCTTCTAACCCTGCAGGCCCCTAACCCTGTACCCTGCACCCCACCCCTAACCCCTCACCCCGCTCCTAATCCCACACCTCACCCCTAACCCTGCAAGCCCCTAACCCTGCACCCTGCAGGCCCCTAACCCTGCACCCTGCACCCCACACCGAACCCTGCACCCCGCCCCTAACCCTGCACCCTGCCTCTAACCCCACACCCCACCCCTAACCCCGTACCCGACCCCTCACCCTGAATCTCGCCCCTAACCCTGCACCCAGCCCCTAACCCTGCACCCCACCCCTAACCCTGCACCCCGCCACTAACCCTGCACCCCACCCCTAACCCTGCACCCTGCCCCCCACCCCTAACCCTGCACCCCGCTCCTAACCCTGCACCCCGCCCCTAACCCTGCACCCTGCCCCTAACTCCTCACCCCTCTTCTAACCCTGCAGGCCCCTAACCCTGTACCCTGCACCCCACCCCTAACCCCTCACCCCGCTCCTAATCCCACACCTCACCCCTAACCCTGCAAGCCCCTAACCCTGCACCCTGCAGGCCCCTAACCCTGCACCCTGCACCCCACACCTAACCCTGCAGCACGCCCCTAATCTTGCAGACCGCCCCTAACCCCTAACCCTGCACCCTGCAGGCCCCTAACCCTGCACCCTGCACCCCACACCGAACCCTGCACCCCGCCCCTAACCCTGCACCCTGCCTCTAACCCCACACCCCACCCCTAACCCCGTACCCGACCCCTCACCCTGAATCTCGCCCCTAACCCTGCACCCAGCCCCTAACCCTGCACCCCACCCTGACCCTGCACCCCGTCCCTAGCCCCGCACCCCACTCCTAACCCTGCAGCCCGTCCATAGCCCTGCACCTCACTCCTAACCCTCAACATGAATAATTTAGACACGCGAGAACGTATTACCGGAAGTAAACATCATATAAGATTTAACAAAGAAAGAATTAACAGTAGTACTTATTATAGATCACCAATGTATCGGGGAAATGTATTATGGGATAAATTACCGAGTACCACACAAACGTTAATAACTACTAAAGAGTTCAAAAAGGAAATTAAAACCATGTTCTCGGTATTTGATTGGAAGTGAATAGTCAAGGATATTGAATGTATCCTTAGGATGTCACACTTATGGAACTGTATTTTCTACCTTCATACCTTTATCATAACCTTACCCTCACGCGGGGTAAAGATAAACATCTGATAGAGAGAAAGATTTCCGTTCCGAGTAAAAGTACCGTTAACGTAGGGTGTCCACTTAAGCGGAGTGTCCGTAAGTTGGGGTTGTACTGTAGTCACCCCCGAATGCTCGCTCTGTCCTTAGTCAGTGCTCTGATTGTAGGCTGAAGGCCGCTCGATTCATGAAGGCTACCACCTCCTGTCTGCTACCTGCTACCCACTACATGATGCTTGTTACCCTGGGCCTACCACCCAGTATGTGCGACCTACTACCCATTACATGATGCTTATCATCCTGGGCCTACCACCCAATACCTGCCACCCAATATCCACTAAATGATGCCTGCCACACTGGGTCTACCACCCAATAGACCTTTCTCTATGGGCTGGCTTCACCCCTTATCTGCCTGGGTATGCAATGCTTGCAGCTAAACAAACCACTAGTAACGTACATGTATTCTTTAGCATTGAATCACTGAGTTTATGAAAGTAATACGTTTATGATATCAGTGTACATTATTTGTACAGTAGCAGAAGACAACGAATGCTACAATCATATGAAATTGAATGACGTTTAGATTTGATCATACCCTGTCACATGAACGACCATTAGATTACTACTTTATGTACTTTCTAAAAACGCGGGACCAAACGGAAGAACGGCCCAGCCGAGTTTGGAAAATATGTACAACATAAGACCCATTAAAATTAATAAGAAATTCCAATTCTAGGTTTCTTAAAACATGCTTGATACTTGATTCTTGATCAAATACTAATGATTCCAATACATATTTTCTCATGATATTCTCTTACTTTCATTTGATGATGTAATTTAGGTGTACCACGCTCTTCCATCATCAGTGGAAATAACATTAGATCCTAGTCTCTGAGAGATAAAATATTTATCAAGAAATATTCATAGCTAAAAAATTGACAACATATGCACCTTTTTCTGTTAGGCATTGATATTGGTACATTTAGGTACATAGGTAGCATTCAACCTATCTGTATGCTCCGAGTATGGATATACACGCTGCCTTTGTGTTTTCTATGGACACTTTATATTAGGTGGATAATAATATAGTTTACATCACCAGATGATTGTTAAAAAGAGGATAATGAACCAGCGCTTCGTGTCATTGCAGCCCTGTGCTCATAGGGAGTTATTAAACGCGTTAATTGGGTATAAATTTACACCTAAGACACAGATTACTCACTGGTTGACGTCAGTAAACCTCACCTGATCACTTACCTGTCTCCTGTTGCTGTCTTTTTACAGGTGAGTTGACGATTCTCACCTGTGCTGAGGATAAACTCAGGTAACGTACAGATATTTATCAACCGTCGTATACAAAGACCCCATTGAAAATGTATGGGGACTCAGTAAAACACGACCCATTGTATACAACTTGTCATATATCATAACTGTGGTAAATGGATTCAAATGTGTGGTATACGGTCTTAAAGTCGTGGTATACAAGAAAATAGTTCTTTTGTGCTATAGAGCAAAGGCGGTTCTGTTAACCACTTAAGGTTGACGTCTTAAGACACTCGCTAGCGCTCGTGTGTTACTACGCGTCAACTTCTCGTGGTTTAACTCCGCCTGTCCACAAAACCATTGATTATTTCCTACACACACACACACACACACACACACACACACACACACACACACACACACACACACACACACACACACACACACACACACACACACACACACACACACACACACACACAGATTTTATTAGCCCTGAATTTCGATATAGAGCATCATTGAAATATATTCATATAGAACTGGATCGTGAATCGTATAAATAAACAATACTCTACGACTTTGAATGCACTGTAGTCGTCATTGAGATAGAGCATAGTGATGATTACAGCGCATTCAAATGAGTGGATCATTGTTTATCTTATGATTTGAGTACGGTTCTGGATCTACCTCACCCTTTTCACAGACATTAGAATAGTATCACATTATCAGAATCACTCAAATTAGTTTTGTAAATCCAGTTAGGAATGTTTGAATCTCGGTATTGATGTCTTGTTTACTTTCTCAAATCCTGGCCACTGATTGTTCATTCGCTTATGACGTAATCTCACAGCACTCTGCAACTAAGTTAAGCCTATACCATTTGAAATTTATATAGAACGACCTGACCGTGCTGTACAAGCTACAATACGAGATGATAATTTACGGTTTGTACGGAAAGAGGCATTTACGCCGAGTTCCTTATGAACCATAAATTACTATCAAGTTTTCTGATTTGTACAAGCATGGTAGGTGGTTTTGAGTATAATGTATATTTCCAAAATTGACAAGACCGGACAATTCCATTGATTAGTTTGGATTGTCAATTAATTTAAACAGTATTTAGATGCTCGACTTTGCAGTTAAACAAATAAAGATTCCAAAGTAGCCATACAAGAGCACCTGGTACGTTTCTGTGGCACGAGAGGGCACCACAGTGTCCGTCACCTACTGACTGGTACCTCGCCTTGCCCGATCTCTCCTCTATGTGAACATTGGAATAGGCGAGGTACCAGTTACACTGGCCGCCATAGCCTGGAAGCCTGGCCACTCACATATAGGCCAGGTAACGTCAGCCATTGTTTTTGGTGCATTATGCGTAACGCCTCCATTTTCTACACTATCCCAGCAGAGATACTGCCGTCTACTTCTGCAAAAGATCTGGTGGGAGAGAGCCACCTTGACAGACCCTAGCCTGGAAGCCTGGCCTAGTCACATGATAGGCAAGGTAATAGACTGGTTCCATGCCCAAATGAAATAAGGAACTGGTAACTACTTCTTAGGTAATAGTAGAAAAAGACCTTGAACTAACAGTCACACCAGCTCTCTTGGCTCTACAGAGACTTGCTCAAGTCTTTGATTATGAACATTCATTAAATGATTAAACAAAAACAGAATAAGGTTCATTATACAACCTACCTCTATTAAAAGTGTGAGCCCTCAAACCCCCATCGTCACTAACACTTAATCTCAAATATTACAATTTTTGAACAGAATATAAACTTGTTTAAAGGTGCTATTTTTGAGGTAAGATTAAACCACTGAATATATAGTATAATAAATAACTTGCAAGGCTGAACGAAACAGTCATACACTTATAGATACATAAGACTTGTTCTCAATAACTGAGAAGATCTCTCTATCTGTTAAAGACCACAATAAATAATCACTCTGTTACATTATATCCCATATATAAATCCGGGCAGTAAGCCATAATAGATTGTATTATTTCCTAATACTCACACTTAACTACCTTCAGTACTTTATTTTGAGGAAATAATGTTGCCTATTTTACTATATACCCATGCTGTATATACTGTAAATACGCACCGTTTTGGCCTATGACGTAAAAATACTGTACGGACCACTGGTCCGTACACTGAAATACGGACCACCTAGAAATACACATTTATTAAAATCTTGGTTATTAAGAAAAATGAAGTTGATTTTTTTGTTAATTTCGGGCATATAGTAAATATAAAACGTCCAACCATGCTTGTACAAGTCACAGAACTCGATGCTAATTTACCGTTTGTACGGAACTCGGCGTAAACGCCTCGGTCCGTACAAACGGTAAATTAGCATCTCGTTCTGTGACTTGTACAGCATGGTCAGGACGTTCTTTATAATTACTCACTCTAAGGAAGACAGACCTGTGAGCTCAATACAAGCACAGATAAAATAAATGAAATTTAAAAAAAGGATACAGGGACTGAGGCCAGTCTATGCTCTACAGTCTGGGTCTGCCAAGGTGGCACTCTCCCAGCAGATCTTTTTCGGAAGTAGAGTACAGGATCTCTGTTAGGAGAGTGTAAAAAATGGATGCGTTACCCATAGTGCACCAAAAAAATGGAACCCGTTACCTGGCGTATAATGTGACTTGGCCAGGCTTCCAGGCTTCTGGACTTGTATTAGGCACGCAGGCCTATCCTCCTCACAGCCAGTACAACAGGATTGCTTATTGTAACACTTTTAAATTGACACATTTTTGTTGTTTTCTGGCCCGGATTGAAAACCAAATGTAATGTTTGGATCTATGACCTAATGACAATAGAGAAGAAAAAAAGACTTGAGGAAGTCTATGTAGAGCCAACAGAGGTGGCGTGAATGTCAGTTAAAGGTCTTTCTCTAGTATTACATAAGAAGTAGTTACCAGTCCCTTAATTCATTTGGGCAGGGAACTAGTCTAGGCAGACCCTGGTAGAGCCTAGACTAGCCTCAGTCCCTGTATCCTATCCCTCCCCACGAACCACGATGGGGAGGGGTAGGGGGGTTACAGGGAGTCTAATTAATCTGCAATGGTTGTCTTAATAATCCACCTTAACTACCATTTAGACTGAGAATATCCATAAGCTCATTTTATATCACTTGTCTTATCTCGTATCAACCATTACTCATTAATCTCAATGGTACTGTTACTAAATGTAGTTCATAACTCTCTCAACCTGAATTTGATTGTAACACTTTTAAATTGACATTTTTTTTCTGATCTGGCCTGGATTGAAAACCATGTGTAATGTTTGGATCTATGGCCTAATGAAAAATAGAGGTGAAAAAAGACTTGAGCAAGTCTATGTAGAGCCGAGAGAGGTGGCGTGACTGTCAGTTCAAGGTCTTTCTCTAGTATTACGTAAGAAGTAGTTACCAGTCCCTTATTTCATTTGGGTCGATTTGTATATGTTACTAGTTGCCACAAGCAAGCTCATATATACCTGTGTCATGCCAAATGATAGCCCCTTCATCTGTAGACTGGTCCCTCGGATATCTGCTCAGGGGATCAGTGGAATTTCTTTTTTAAATGTTGTGGGGGGAGGGGGAGGGGTATTAACATTTTAAAATCTATTTTCTCTGGACTGTGCTATATGAGTCCTCGCACTGAAGGTGCTAGTATTATATTATATTTAAATTGTATATTGGTTGGGGTTCCATACCTCCACACTCCTACATATAAATATATGCATTTTGACGCAAGCAAATTATGTAAGAACGAAATAGATATCAACAACCACGCAAGGTGTTATGGAAGATCGCGGACATGTACTGACGAATGATACCTGAATAAAAACAACAGCAAAACCAACAACAACAGAAAAGGTACGGGGCGCCCCTCTTCGTGAATGGTCAGGTGGGTGGCTACTCTGGCCACCAGAGCACACTGAAGTCAGCTCTGGTGGCACTCTTCCAGCAGAGATCTTGGGCTCTACTTCCTGCGGTCACTTGCATCTCTGCCCCAACCTACTTGTTTGGGCTCAAATCTGGCCCATACGCCGGTTTTTAAAATATCCTAAATTCTTAGAGCTTTGGGGAGTATTTTGTGGTATACATGTAAATATACTTATGTATACATGTATACATACTTATATGGTAAATGATATACATTGATTTCTGTTATTCATAATATCAAATCAGGCATAGTCTTAGGGATTACTTTCTTCATTGGAAGGCACCTCATGTGTTGCAAGGTTTTGTTTGTCAACATAACACATGTGCTCACTTGAAGGGGCAGTCTAATCAACTGTAGATTCACATCAAAAACTGGTTTAGAGATGAAAAAGAAACAGCTGCCCAGCTGGATTGTCTGTTAAACCCATTTAACAAATTCCTATATTTCCTAACTCATGATATGAGAGTTGTTTGAATTGTATAACTTTTGACAGTTGCCTTTTTTTTAATCTGAAATGTTCACTGGTCTCCCCTGTATTTAGTGTATACCCAAGGAACTGGCTTTTGGTTGGGGCAGAGACTAAGCCAGTGCTAGCGCCACGAAAGATCTGGAGCGAGAGTGCTCTGGTGGAGTCCAATCTGCACCACCTTGACATGTACTCTCCTAGCTGATCTTCTAACTACCAGAATCAAAATCCCTGACCTAGAGGAATGAATCACTCTTCTAGCAGATCTTTTGTTGTGGTTGTAGTCTCGCACTACAGGCTATTGTTGTTGGAGATGGCAGTACTCTCGAAGCCCCTTATTCATATTATCATTTTCTATTTTCAGTATTTTAATGAAGAGTCCAAGAAGTTAGACTTTGCTATCAATTATCTAAGCTAATAATGTCTTGTAATGAGTATTCTTAGTTTATATTTCACTAAGAATATGTCCAAAATTGTACTCTGCTTTGAGATATTTGTATCAAGCTCCTGGTCTAGAAAGCGATCGGACCTGACCAACCTTTAAGTCAGAGACAGAGGTGGTGGCCAATCTAGTGGGTGGCCTACATCGACCACCACCTCTGTCTCCACTCTGTTCTGATTAAGAGGTTGGTCAGGTTATATCCCACATAGTATCAGCAGTGTGCGCCTCAGACCAGGTAATTTTGTACTAGGTAGGATCTAAATGCAGACAAGAAATATTCATAGCATCCAAATTGATAATGACCTAGCTTTATGTTCCTTGTATCTTTAAAGATACACACAAAAGGAACTAAGAAAATGGTAAATAAGCTTCGAGGTTATGAAATTACACACTCTCCAAGCAGTATGAAAGATCCGGTAGGAGAGTAACAATCAGTTCCTGCTACTGGGTCAAGGTGGCCACGGATTTAACCCGACCAGAGCAGGTGTAGTGAAGCTCTGACGGCCCGTGTAGTGGGTGCCCTAGATTGGATGGCACCTCTCTCCACTTAGCCTGGAAACCTGGCCAATGCACTATCATATTAAGCCAAGTTGAGACTACAAACTTAATGGTGTGTTGTGGGATGGCACTGAGCTGGTTCCCTGACTAATAATAGATATCTCTAAGGTGTTTTCATTCCCAAGTAGGTGGATGCCATCTTTTGTGGTATCAAACAACATAGCAGATATCATATTCCATATGTCAATGGTGTCACATGTGTAGGAGGGTTACGAGAAAGCATAGATGACTGAAAATTACTGTCTGCTTAAAACTATTTTGAAGACCTCGGGTGAAAAGTAATTGTACTATAGTATAGCCCTGCCAGTTTTTAATGAAAATTCTAAGAAAGTTACCTATCATATTGTTAAAGGTTTATACTTCGTATTGTCATTAATTTTCAATCAATGCAGATAAGTTATTTAGGCATCTCGTGAGAGGAGAAGCTTAATTTGGGTAGTTGAAGGTCGCTCAGAATATGCTTCTACATTTGTCCTAATATTTATTTGGACAGGGGACCAGTCTAGGTTCAGTCACACTGTGACATATGTGATATTGTGTATTTCACTTGTCCTGAAAGAAAACACATGACGGCTGGAAGTAGAGTGTTCTGAGAATTGTATGGAAACAGTGATACTGTGGACAAACCTTAAACATGCTTGGATATTTCCACAATTAACGATAGTTTACTCGATTTTGGGCTCACTAACTCCCATAATCTGGAAAGTAATTTCATATTCCATGGCCAGAAACGATCTATAACAATGCCTAGTTATAATCGAAACCTTGCAAAAAAAACCCCAATAAACAAACTCTTTAAATGCATTTTATTTTGTCAATATATCGAGAACAACAGAACGCAATGCAATCAAAAAAGAAAATAAACCCAAAATCTGTGAAAGATCTGTTGCATGGGACTGAACCCATATGTGTCCCTTATGTGGGGTCACCCCTTACACGAGGTTGGATTTAACCCCTTGCACAAGACTCGATTAAATATCTAATAGAAAAACGCATACATTCATATACACTTTCGTCATGATTGTATACTTTATTCTCCTTGCTTATACTCGACGGTTGGTCCGGAAACTAGTGCACATTTGTGTCTTTAGAGGGCAGCACTAGCACTGGAAGTTGTACTAGTTCTTAAAAGGCCCGTGTGGTGCCAGCACTGGAACACGTATAAGGTCAGAGACTGACAGATGTGCGTTTCGAGGGATGGGAACAGTTGTTACTTAAGCTGAGATGGCTCTAGACTGTTGGTGTTTAGATGATTTTCACTTATAAATTGCCTTGTTCTCTAAATATAATGCAAACCGTAAATATACCATTGAACTTTGCACGTTATGATTTAGGATTTCTTTCATCGGCTGTGTTTTAATGATATCCTTCACTCCACTGCAAATAACCCTTACTTGACGTATCAGCTCGTTTTCTATTTCAAATTTCACAATTGTTTACACTACGGTTGCTCTTAATTTTCCAAAGATTCCTTATTTTTACAATTACATATATAGTATAAGGCACAATTCCGAACACTTAACTCAGCTATTAAGTGAGTGAATAATTGTAATATAACACTGTTTCATTTTTCAAATAGCAATATGCAAAACTAAAAACATCGAATTGGTCATTGTAAACATAGCTATATTAACTTAATATTCAATCTCTGGTTGGAGAAGTATATGGTATTTTATCGTACATATTTCCATACTTTCACAGGATGGTGTACTACATTATCATATTTATACGGGCCTAGTCATTATACAAAACTCTAACTTAATTGCCCTAAATTATGGGGCCATTTGAGCTATATGTATATATCGGGATGCGTATATAAAACCTTGCTCTAAGGTATAAATAGGTTTTTTTTAAAGTAAATGTAGATAGATACATATATACATATGTATGTATTTGAAGTAAATATAGAGATTTCCCCTCAGTTTCAATATAGGAAAAAGGATGGCCAACATTTTTTACTGAAGAATCAATCTGCATTGTGCGATATTGATATATCTTTTAAAGGGAATAAGTCACAAGTAAGGATCTCATTTAGTTTTGGTATAATGCTGGTTTCATGATATCAATCCTAGAAAGTGACGCGTAGATATAATTAGTTCCCGGGAACGTGAAAGCAGGAACCTAGCACTTCCTTCCTCTACACCAGATAGCAGTAAATAACCATAGTGCCAAATTCCTAGTTATATATTGAGTCCAGGTTCACTAGCACTTGCAGGTTCACTCTCCATCCAGGATCTCCATTTTGCTATGTTCTTGTGAAAAGTAGACCACAATTAAGCCTCTGTGGGGAGAATCTTGAAGGCTATTGCGACCACGACTCCGACAGATCATGTTGCACGTTTCGAATAGACAAAATGTCAACGATTCATTAAATGTACACCACCTTCCCTGGAATCAGAAATAAAATAGACGTGAAGGAAAACACACATACTTATAAACAAACGCAAATGATAAAAACGTGTCGAATTCTGTTTTCCCCCTATTAGATGGTAAAAGAGAGACAACAAGCCATGGCGTCCGTCGCATTCCATTGATTCCGTCTCCATTTTGAAATAAGCAGACGACAATCCGTGCACAGGCGACGCAGCGTTCTGTGGGTATCGGGTTTTTTCCCGCCAAAACCGCCTGTCGCCCCAGAAGCCGGCCAATAAGACGACGAACCGGCTCCAGCGTCTCCTATTCTTTCCCAGAATGCCTTTCGGCCGGGGACGCAGCGCGCGTTGTGGCGAGCCCTGGTGGCGAGTTCATTAGTTACCGGCGTCCGCTGCGTACTTCCGTTTCTAAAAAGGCGGTAACCAAATAAATGCTGGCGAGCCCCGGAAGTAGGAGGGGAGTCGCCCGGCAGGGGGCAGGTTGTCGCTCGTCAGAACGAGGCTGGGTTGGTAATCAATGGGCCACCGGGGGAGGGCGCCACCGTGCATCTATAACGGGAGGCGCGTATGCTGGAGACGGCGGGCGGTGGGTGGGTGTCTGTGCACGGAGGGCAAGCCATGGAAGACGCAGTGATGAGGGTGGGCTGAGTGAACTGTGAGAGCAGAGTGAGCAAGCAAAGAGAGAGAAAGACAGACAGAGAGAGACAGACAGAGGGAGAGAAAGAGAGAGAGAGAGAGAAAAGGACAGAGAGACAGAGGGAGACAGAGGGAGACAGAGAGAGAGAGAGAGAGAGAGAGAGAGACAGAGAGTGAGGCAGGGGGAGAAAGAGAGAGAGGCAGGGAAATAGAATGGGAGAGACAGAGGGAGAGAAAGACAGACAGAGAGAAAGGGAAAAAGGGACAAAGGGAGAGAAAGACAGAGGGAGGGACAGAGGGAGACAGACAGAAATAGAAAGAAAGAGAAAGAGGCAGAAACAGATGAAGAGGGGGAGATAAAGAGAGAAAGACAGATAGATGAAGAGAGAGACAGAGGTAGAGAGAGACAGACAGAGAGAGAAAAAGAGAGGCAGATGGAGAGAAAGACAGACAGAATGAGAGCGAGAGAAAGAGAGAGAGGAGCGAAGCACAGAGAGACAGACTGAGAGAAAGACAAAGATAGAGGGACAGATGGGTAGACATAGGTATAGAGATAGAGAGGCACAACGATGCACAGAGACGGGGAGACAGACAGAGACAGAGAAAAAGACAGAGTGAGGCACGGGAATAGGGAAACATACAGAGACACATACAGACAGGGAGACTTTCCCATTTACCTTATCACAATTTGCTGTAATGGACGACCGCCCCCGCAGGCGAATTGTTGTCAGTAAAAGAAACCAGAAAAAGGTTGAGACAATGACAGACAGGGACACAGTGAGACACATCGAGAGGGACAGGGACAGAACAACAGACGCGGAGACAGGGATGGCCGAGATAAGTAGCGACATAGATGGGAGACCGTTCACAGCAGCATACAGTTCCAGCACAAACCATTTTTTCTCAAGTAAATCTTATTTAGTTTTTTTATCCGGCTTCAATTTTTCACTGCCGATCAAACGTCAGTAGTTCTGTCACCGTATTCGCCGTCCTCTCCCTGCCAGGGTCCGTCCCCTCTAGCAACCTTTGACAAGTTCCCAAGTTTGACAATCATGTACAGAATCAGGAATCTATTGTTAAATACAGTTGAATATAGGTTACTACAAACACAAGGACAAATATAAAAAAAATCAGAAAAAAAAATCATCGCAAACAATAAAGAAAAATGAAAACCCGACAGCTAAACATAGAAATAATTATTTCAAAATATTTTTAGTTTTAGTGGGAAATTTCAAGCACAACCGAACCTTTACCCTGAGATTGCCAGCCTGATGCATATATGTCTGTGAGCGTGAGTATGTAAATATATAGGACGACCTGACAATGCTGTACAAGCTACATAACGAGATGATAATTTACGGTTCGTATGGAACGATGCGTTCCCTCTACCTACTCAACTGTTCGGTACGGTATTTTCACGTTAAATTGCAAAACGGTACCTATTTACAGTATATACGGCATGGGTATATAGTTTGTTGAGGTGTGTGTGTGGGTTGGTCGAGATGAGGGTGGGGTTGGGAATACTGCAGCGGGCAGGTACCTGGAGGAATAGACCTGCCGCATCACGCACCTACTGGAGGTAGCTGCGAGGTTGTGAACAGGCGAGGCGGGAACGGTGAGGTGAAAGCGGTCACAGCGATGTGGGGGGAGAGGAGGGGGAGAGGAGGGGGAGAGGAGGAGACTGGGAGGGACTTTGATGTGCATACAGGTGCAGGCAGGCTGGATCAAACTACGACACGTGCGCGCACTCACGCTGCTAGTATGTCACGTGCCTGTGCCGCGTCCCTCCTCCATAACACAGTCACTCCTCCATCAGCTTCTACTCACTCCTCCAACACCCTCTCCCTCCTCCAACACCCAGTCACTCCTCTAACACTCTCTCCCTCCTCCTCCAACCTCTCCCTCCTCCATCACACAGTCACTCCTCCATCAGGTTCTACTCACTCCTTCAACACCCTCTCCCTCCTCCATCACACAGTCCTCCATTGATCATCCTATACTCCCTCCTCCACAACCCTCTCCCAGCACCAACACCCCCTCCCTCCTCCTACGCCCTCTTTCTCCACCTACTTCTCCCTCCTATACTGCCCTCTCCCTCCTCCAACACCCTCTCCCTCCTTCAACACCCTCTCCATCCTCCAACACTCTCCCTCCTTAAAAACTGAATCACTCCTCCAACACCCTCTCCTACCTCCACCCTCTCCCTCCTACACTGCCCTCTCTCTCCTCTAACAGTCTCTCCCTCCTCCACCTCCCTCTCCCACCACCCTCTCCCCACTCCAACACCCTCTTCCTCCACCTACTTCTGCCTTCTATATTGCCCTCTCTCTCTAACATTCTCCCCCTCCTCCAACACTCTCTCCTCCTTCAATTCTCAGTCACTCCTCCACACCCTCTCACTCCTCCAACACCCTCTTCCTCCACCCTCTCCCTCCTACACTGCCCTCTCCCTCCTCTAACAGTCTCTTCCTCCTCTAGCACATTCTCCCTCCTCAAACACATTCTCCTCTTCAAGTAACAAACTCTGCCTCCAGTGATGTTAGCCTCAGTGTTCGCCCATCGATCACACTCCCCCCGCCCTCTCCTCTTTACGTGCCCCTCTCCCTTCCCCACACCGCACACACAGACACGTCTCGTCCTTCCTCCTCACCTTTCCCCCAACAGATTCTTTTGACTACTACAAGTGTACCTATTTTTTTAGGTGTGCTGTGATTCCACAGTCGCCGCGAGGAGCGATGTTATAGAAGGCGGCAGTGAAGACTGCAGGGAGACAGACAAAAAGCTGGAGCTGGCGGAGCGCAAATCCTGACAAATACTTTGTGATGGGTGGTTTAGTGGGTGGCAGTTGGCAAATAATGGTTAGTGGGTGGCAGGTGGCTGGTAGCAGGTACAGTAGAACCCCGCATAAGTGGACACCCTCCATTCCGTGCCAAAGTGTCCACTTATGTTGGGTGTCTTCTTACACCACGTTAAAAAAACATCTCATAGAGGGAGTCGTTCCTTACAAAGTTTTCTATTTACACAGGGTGCCCACCTACGCAGGGTTGCCACATGCTGGGATTCTAATGTATATATTAAGAATGGTCACTACTGCATAACATGATTTGGGTAGCAGATACATATATATATATTTATATATATATATATATATATATATATATATATATATATATATATGTTGGCTAATCAATGGAAACTGGTGTGTGGCAAAAAGTGGGTGGCGGCTAATAGTTGAAATGTGTTGGGTGACTCACAACAGGTATGAAGTGTTATTTGGTACTGGTTGAGATATGTTGGGTGGCTTTTTATATTGTGTAGTAGAAGTGTAAGTGGAGAGTTGAACAAAGAGCTGCAGGATCATGTGGCTTTGGCTGACTGTCTAGTAGTGAGTGGCAGGTTGTGGGTAGTGAGTGGCAGGTTGTGGGCAGTGGGTAACAGGTTGTGGGTAGTTGGTGGAATGTTGTGGGTAGTGGGCAGCAGGCGGTGTGTAGTGAGCAGCAGGCTGTGTGTAGTGGACGGCACATTGTAGGTAGTAGGTGGCAGGTTGAGGGTAGTTGGTGACAGGTTGTGGGCAGTGGGTGAGAGGTTATGGGTAGTGGGTGACAGGTTTTGGGTAGTGGGTGGCAGGTTGTGGAGAGTGGGTGGCAGGCGGAACGATTCTCATGCCACTCACAGGACAAATGGCATTTTAGCATGTTGTCATAGTTACTTAAGCGAGTGCCACCGGATAACACCGCAGCAGGGGTCATGTGACTTTTTATACCTGTACAATCTGTGTCACGTGACAGCCTCTCCGCAGTGTCCCCACCTAGCGGAGGATATTTCCGTACATGTGAATGGGGTTTCTGGATTCTCTCAGACGGGAGAAAGATGTCTATGTGACTGGGATTATGAGATACCGCGAGATTCTCGTCAGGGCGAGAGATCACGAGACATCAGCGTCTCTGTGGACGTCATTTCCGGTCCCCACCTGTGCGTCAGTCCGTCGTTAGGCTGACGTTCGCTGTCGCCGCGCGCTCTTTTTGTTGCCGTCCCTCCCCTCCCTGCCCCCTCCCACCCTTCATCTAGCCGCCCCACTCCCCCTCCTCCGCGCCCCCACACACGCCCTGAGTCCCCACGCGCCATGAAATATACACGCGCCAAGATCGATGGCCGGTTCCGGCGGATATGGCGGCTGTTGGCGCGAAACAATCGTGCGATCGATAATTGCCGATCGCGTCGCTCGGCGACCGTAACGCGACATTGATTTGGCGGGTCCCCGCGCGGACGGCACGGCCATACAAGAGGGCGGCGGGCGGCGGCGGGCCACGGGTGGCGGCCTTACAAAAGGGCGGCGGGCTATGGCGGGCAGCGGCGGGCTATGACGGGCCAAGTCGAGCGGTGGGCGGTGGGCGGTGGGCGGTGGGCGGTGGGCAGTGGAAGATGAGCTGTGGTTGGAGGCGGTGAGCGTTAGGTGGTGGACGTTGGGCAGTGGTGGTGGCAGGCTATTGCGAACGGAGGGTATTAGGCGTTGGGCATTGGGTAGTGAGCGTTAGACGTTGGGCATTGGGTGGTGGGCATTGGGCAGTGAGCGTTGGGCGGTGGACAGTGGATGGTGAGCATTGGGCGGTGGACGGTGGGCGTTGGGCGGTGGGTGGTGGGCGTTGGGCGTTGGGCGGTGGGCAGTGGGCAGTGGGCGGTGGGCGGTGGGCGGTGGGCAGTGGACGGTGGGCGGTGGGCGGTAAATGGAGGGCGGTGGGCGGTGGCAGTGGGAGGTGAGCGGTGGACACAGGTGTAATTTGTGTGGGCGAGCGGGGGCGGGGGAGAGTCTATTTAGTGTCGTGACCACGCGTTAACGTTTCCCTGATCACACGTGGGTGAGGTTGGCTGGGCAGGTGGGGACGAGGGCACATCGCAAACTCACGGATTAAGATGGGAAGTGGGAGCAGCGAGTATAGAGAAAGCTATAATCGTTGGTGGGAGTGGGTGATGTAAAAGATTAAATACACATTATTGACTGCTTCCTGATACAAACTGCCGTATGCTCGGAGGAGTTGCCGCGTAGAGTCAATTCCGAGGAGCTTACAACCATGCATTTTCATCTTAAACCATTCCATATTGTAATCATCCACCTTTATCCAACTGGTGGCTCACCAATTTTTTAATTACCACTATATTTTCCTATATGCGCTGATTTTTGCAACCCGGAGCAAATAATATATCCGTATGCGCATATATATCCATAGCTCCTATAGCTTTACCATGGACACTTTGTATTGGGTGAGAAGGGGTAGGTGGGTGTATGGGGAACCACGTAGAGCGATAGAGTAATGTCAGGGAAGAGGGAGCTGAGGGCATGGGCGGTGACTGAGAGTTGGGTAGCAGAGGAGTGGGTGGCAGGGGATCGGGCGGGCAGAGGGGTCAAACAGTGAACAGGGGGTGATGCCAGGCGCAGTAGGGAGAAGAATGGGGGCTGACAGAGGGCCGGGAGGGGGTGGTCAGAAGGGTCGCCTATCGGCCAGGAACAAATGCGCCCTGGGGACAGAGCCCGCACATCGTTATCGAGATAGGAATTCGCGTCCTTTCTCAATTTAGTTAACAACCGCCGCCCGCGTCCCTCCTGCGTCTCCCCTGGCGTTCCCCCGGCGTTCGTCGGGCGTCCCCCTCGCGGCCGTCGCCGTAACTCCCCATTCATTGTGCGCAGGCGTGTCCGGGGAGGGGGGGGGGCGCCGGGGGGGGGGGGGGCGGGGAGAGGAGGAGCGGGACGAGACGGGAGGGGGGGGGGAGCTTGGAGGACGGGCGGGTTATATTAATGGTGAGGCGGGCATGTTTTTACGGCGCCTGCCGCGGAGGTCTTGGCAAATTATAGTCGCCAACTCAGGGAAGTTTGTAACAAGGCGGGGTAAGGATCCATCAAGCCGGGGCATGGCTGTAGTCAGGCGGCAGGCGGTGTGCGGCAGGCTGTGGGCGGTGTGCAGCAGGCAGTGGGCGGCAGGCGGCAGGCGGCAGGTGGTGGGCGGTGTGTGGCAGGCTGTGGGTGGTGTGCGGCAGGCGGTGGGCGGTGTGCGGCAGGCGGTGGGCGGTGGGCGGCAGGCTGTACACGGTGTGCAGCAGGCTGTGGGCAGTGGACGGCAAGCTGTGGGCAGTGGGCGGCAGGCTGTGGGCGGCGGGCGACAGGCCTGGGCGGCGGGCAGTAGGCCGTGAGTGGCGTGTGGCAGGCCATGGGCGGCGGGCAGCAGGCCGTGAGGGAGCGGGCAGCATGCCTGGGCAGTGGGCGATAGGCCTGGGTGGGGACAGTGGGAGGCAGGCAGTAGACTGGTTTGCAGGTAATCCGTGGACAGGGGTTGGCTGGTGGGCAGCAAGCAGTGAGCATTAGGCGTGATCTATAGGCATCAACCTATGGGCATTGGATAGGTATTTGACATCAGGCAGCAGGCAATGGGCATGATCTAAAGGCATTGGGTTGTTTGTGTTGGGGTGATGGCGGTAAGCTCTGGGCATCTGCTTATATGCATCGGGCTATAGGGATTGAGCTAAAGGCAACAGGCTGTCGGTATCGGGCTTTAGATGTTGGGCTATAAGGATGTCGGGTTGTTGTCATCAAGCTATAGAATCTGGCTATAGGCATCTGGCTTTAGGCGTTGGGCTACAGGCATCGGGCTATAGCTCTTGGGCTATAGGCATCGGACTGAAAGCATCAGGCTATAGAATCTGGCTTTAGGCATCTGGCTGTAAGTATCTGGCTTTAAGCATACGGCTATAGATGCCGGGCTATAGGCGTCGGACTATAGGTATCGGGTTATAGGCGTCGGGTTATAGGCGTCGGGTTATAGGCGTCGGGCCATAGGCGTCGGGCTACAGGCGTCGGGCTATAGGCGTCGGGCTATAAAATCTGGCTATAGGCGAGGGAGAGCGGGTGCTAGGCGGCAGACAGATATGCCCGGCTAAGGAGGACAACCTGAGGCGTGGTGAAGTTGCTGCGCCGACTAACGAGGCCCTTAAGTGTTAAGTCAGGCAAGGGTTAAGCTTCAGCGGCAGGCGACAAATAGAGCAGGAGGAGCTGCGGGCGGGGGCGGGCGGGGGACGGGAGGCAGGCGGACGGAAATGAGCGGATAGCGGGGCGAGAGGCCAGCTGTGAGTAGTTGACAGGTGGCTGGCGGTAAAAGGGAGGCTGGTATGAGGATGGGTGTTAGATGGTCAACGTATGGTGAACGATGTGTAGGGGAAACTGGGTGGTGGGTGGCAGGTGATAGTCAGGTGTGAAACCATGGATAGGTGGTAGGTGTTTTCACAGCTGGTATGGGATGGGTGTTGGATGGTCAATGTATGATGACCGATGTGTGGGGGTAGCTCAGAGGTGGGTGGCAGGTGTCAGACCATGGATGGGTGGTAGGTGTTTTCACGGCTGGTACGGGATGTGTGTTGGGCTCAACATATGGTGAACGATGTGTGGAGGAAGCTGAGTGGTGGGTGGCAGGTGATAGTCAGGTGTGAGACCACAGATAGGTGGTAGGTTTTTTCACAGCTGGTATGGGATGTGTGTTGGTTGGTCAACATATGGTGAACGATGTGTGGAGGTGGCCAAGAGGTGGGTGGCGGGTGTCAGACCATGGATGGGTGGTAGGTGTTTTCAAAGATTAATGGCTGAAAGTAGATGGGTGGCAGGTGCTGAACAGGTGGTAATCAGTGGATAGGTAACAGGTGGTGGTCAGGTGAAAGACAATGGTTAGGTGGTAGGTGGTAGATCAGTGGCTGAAAGTAAATGGATGGCAAATACGACTAATTGGCTAATGTTCGTGAAGTCATCGCCCATTGAGTATTATTGTACAATACTCCCAATGGCCCTGCTAGCGGATGGTCAATGGAGCAGGGTGTGCTATGTGTCTTACAGTAGACTGCTCGTTTGTTAAAGGATAACCCACGAGTTTTAAGCTTAAGCTCAAGTTGAAGTGATTCATAGTAGGTTTGGCTCACGGGCAGTGGCGCCATCTAGAGTTAATCATTGACGGATACCACGCAAAGGCAGCTCAAGGCCATTTTCCACTGGCCGACTATTCACCACCGATCTGCAGTCGGGAACCCCAGACGCCAGATTGGTGAATGGAAACAGGTATGCAGGGACGTGTTCACTGATTATTGTGCATAGCTTATGTAATAAGGCCACCACCGACCGAAAGAATCAAAGAGATTCAAAATTGTCGGTGATGGCCATTGTGTTTGGAGAACAGTTCAGTTGGTATGGACCAGTTAAATGTGGCAGAAACAAGGAATACACAGCACCCTCACTGATTTCTAGATCCCTACGTGCAGTTGTTGGCCACCACCGACCAACCTTTAGGAGAACTCAATCAATCGGTATCGTTTTCCTCGGCCAGTGGAAAATGGATTTATATGCCCGTTTCTATTGCCTGACGAAAACGACAGATATTATTTTAGTTGTTCTAAAAGTTGATGGAGCCACCGAATGTGAATCGGTGTTCAATAATGGGTGAGGATAGTAATTTTCATGAGCCTCGCATACCGACGGATTTTTCCTTCTAGGATCCCGACAAAATCAAAGGGCTTTGATTTTTTCAGCCAGGAAATAAATTTGTCGGTGGTGCCACATTGCATAATCTTAGGAGCAAAAGTCGTGGGTCATTTCACATGCTGGGTCGTTTCCATTGACCAATTTTGGGTCAGCAGTGCCAAAAGTCCGTCGGTGGTTCCTGGCTGTAAATCGGTGTCAGGAAATCGGCCAGTGGAAAATGGATCTACAGGCCCTTTTCCATTGGCTGATTTCCTGTCACCGATCTACAGTCAGAAACCACCAACAAAGTTTAGGCACTGCTGACCAAAAATCGGTCAATGGAAACCACCAAGCTCGTGAAATGACCGAAGACTTTTTCTGCTTAGATTATGCAATGTGGCACCACCCACCACTGAGTGAAAACTTGGTCACTGAGTGAAATCAACTACCCTTCTATATCAATGCAAGGTCAGTAGCACCACCGACAGACCTTCTGAGCAACACTGAAAATCTACACAAAGTTTGTCGGCTAATGGAAACAGGCCTTATGCCATACTGGAGGATGTTTATAGGCGACGGTTTCCTCCGCGACAAGGCCGCCACACCTCTGTGCACCTCGCTGGTATGGCTGACCTACTGACCCCCATGCAAATGTTCGGCCCATATGCATACACCAGGCAGAGCCCTAACACCCTGGAGGGAAGGCCGACTCGGTGGTGTTCGAAACGTTCTGCTGGAGCTCTGAAATTTATCATAACCAGTCCGGGTTAAGTCTCTTAAAGGCATATCCTATAATTCACAATGGCGCCTCCTCTTTTGTCCAGTTTTTCCGAACCCAATATGTAAAATAAGATTGTTCTTGACTTTTTAAAGCATGGATGTGTAGTACTATAGACATTCACTGCTTTTGGTAAAAGTTTGAAGAAAATAACATGGGGTTTACTATGTGAAAACAACCTTTTGGGAATTTGTCTATATTCTTTTAAAATATCATCATTATATTAATCTCTAGATCAAAAACTAGCGTGGTGACCCCCAATTTTTAAGTTAGGTATGTGTTCTCCAGCACTTACTATTATAGTGGAACTTATGTTACACAACACAGATTTCCAGTTAGTTACTCCATGTTATAGGGCCACTCAATACCTTTCCATAGAGGCCTTATAATGAATTGCTCTTCCTTCTGTAAATAATCTATTCATCTTTCAAAGTTAAAAAGGTCAAGATTATAAACATCCTCCGTGGTCTTTGTCCTGCACAAAACAGCCATGTAGAACTTCTTAAAATGCTTTAAAATGCTTAAAATGCTACATTAACACGTTTATTTCATTATAAATAAAACAGCTCGTTCTGAACGAATTTATCGGAGACAATTAAAAAAACTAGCCTGTTCTGTCACCATAACTATGGTTTCACATATTGATACCCTCTTGCAAAGATGAACATACCTCTTTTTGATGTATATAAGGCGTAACACCCAATAGATTGAACTAGTTGAAACTCCGATGAATGGAACACAAAATAAAAGGCAGATGAAGATGAAAAGACGGAGAACCAATTTCTACGAAAAGAAACCCCTATATATGTATATATATATATATATATATATATATATACATGTATTAGGGCAACATAATGGAACAGCCTACAAGCTGAAGTCCAGAACTGTACTTCACTATTATATCTCTTTATAAGAGGTATATATCTATATATATATATATATATATATATATATATATATACATATATATACGTAAACAGTGCAAAGTTTGGTGTCCAGATTGAATACTAGCTATCACCCTCCCCATCCCATTCTTTGGTGTGAAGTATGGCGTCGAGATAGACACACGTGTTACACGGTCCGCACACTTTATGAAGGTTCACACTGGATAACTGTAACAAATCCTCGTCAACTTTTCCCTGGAACAACATATGATGTCGGAGAATACAAGCAAGGAGCAAACTGACCCTATGCCCATACGTGAAACAAGAATTTCAACAAAGAAACTTCGTCATAACCGTGAAAGTGAGACTGACACGCGGGAGACTCTGGCCAAGGCACCTACACCGGTAAAGACCACTACGAAGTCTAAACATCTACCGACACTAAAGACAAGTGCAAACTTACTCCAAATCATCGAGAAGGTAAATGAGCTCGAAACGAGAATACGGGAACAAGAATCTTTGTCGTCTAAGACGGCACAAACCCTGGATAGGATACTAAACCGACTGGAAAGGACTGAAAAAAACACCAAGTCGACAGCGGACCTGCTTGACAACATCGCGAGTAGACTTGCGCAAAGTGAAAAGGAAATAGTAAGTCTAACAAACTCTTCTACAAGCACAAGTAATCTTATCGCTGATCTCAATGAAGTGGTTGCCACGACACACCGTAAAGTTGTGAATAACCAGGAGAAAATGTTGAGCTATGAAAATGACAAGCGAAAAAAACTCTTGATCATTAGTGGGAAAAATGAACTCCCAACCGAAAATCCCCGTGATATTTTTCTACAATTGCTCTCTGATATTGGCCTTGATCGAAATGAAATACCGGTAGAAAACGTATACCGAAGAGGGAAAATTAACAATCAACATAGATCTAGAGATATTGTCATAATCTTGGGATCCGCATATGTTAAACCTCGAGTGTATAAGAACCTGTACCGGCTAAAAGGCCAAGCGGCATGGAACAAAGTATCTATACACGATGAAATGACCAGAGAGGATCAGGAAAGACAAAAAGACCTAAGAGATATAGGAGCAATGGGTAGGAAGAACGGCCTTACAGTTAAGATAAAGGGCACACAAATCTCGGTGGAAGGTAAGATGTACAAGTACTCTCAGCTTGATTCTCTCAACGAAGACCATCCAGGTGTAAATATCACAGAGGCTAAGACACAACGAACCCCTGACGGTATAGCTTTCCAGAGCAGACATGCCCCGCTGTCGAATCTATATAAAGCCCCACTCAAATACCAAGGCATCATATTCGATTCGCTTGAGCGCGCCTACCAGTACACTATGGCTGAGTGTTGTGGTGAGCAGAAAGACCTGGATCGGATTATGTCAACAGACACTCCCCAAGAGGTGATGTGGATCGCAAAGTCTATAAGAAAAAACAAAACCTGGCATGATAGAAAGGAAAAAGTTATGCAACATCTGCTTTGGAAGAAATTCTCCCAAAATGAAGAACTCAGAGACGAACTACTATCAACGGGGGACGATTACCTGTACGAAGCAACCAAGGACCTGGTATGGGGTTGCGGCCGCACACTAAATGAAGCGCAGCATATCATCCAAGAAAATCTGATAGGTGAAAACAAGCTGGGAACCCTCCTGGCGATAGTACGTGATGATGTGACCGAAATGATGACGAGAGACAACGCTGATGAAAGGGAGGCCCCAGAGGAGGAAGAAGAATCCGAGGAGGAGGACAAAGATGAGGAAGGGGAGAACGAGGACCAAGTTAATGACAACTAAAAACGGCATGCCATAAATGAACAATCCCCTAGAACCCGAGACTTCAAAATAACCTGTTAACAACGTTGACCCAGTGCCGGTTCCCTTGACCAGACCCACCATGAGGAAGGAAAAAAGCCCACTAAAAGTCTATTATTATTATATATCATTATATATTATTATATATCATTATTTTGAACCTCAAAACACTGTACTACCTTTAGACATAATTGAGAAAACCATATCTATTAACTTACCACTATCAATCTACGGCACTTTTTTTCTCTTCTACTCGCGAGGGGTCGCTGAAACCTTGCAAATGGATTGAAAACTGATAAGACCGTTTACATTACTTTTTACATCGTTTAGAGTAGTTTATTTTACTATTTTTATCAACCCTTTGATGATTGTATAACTTAAAATGCCAAGAAGTTGAAGCTATTATCTGAGAATATCGGATACAGGTAACTGAGACAACCATATCTATAAATTGTAACGAATACGATAACCTAAAATATCCAGAAGCTATAGTTATTATCTTTATAAGATCAAGTGCGGATACGACTATACGTGCTGTCTACCTTGAGCTATAAAAACACAACTTTATATTTATGTACCCAGAAGGCAACGGCCATGAGTGCCGAAGTTGGCTTTTGGATTGGAAAAACCCAAATTGTAAGGGAAAACACTATAGTGTTAATGCAACATGGCACATTGCTTGTTTCTGTTCTTCTATTTCTTATTATTGTTTGACTATAACACTAAAGTTAACCAAGGTCGCAAACAACATGTTCACTCATACTACGAAGTTATCAATCGTCAAGAAAGATACAGTTGTTATATTTAATAGAGGGATATACGGCATCCTTGTGTTAAATGGATAAACCTACTGACATCGAAGGCCTATCGAAAACAAATGGTATTAAGTTTATGCATTTGAATGCCTGGAGTGTTAAGGCCAAATACGAACGGTTACGATATGAGTTAAATGGAAAATTTATTGACATTATCTGCTTTTCAGAAACATGGATGACTAAACAAGATGAAAGTAAAAGTTATCAATTTCCAAACTATGTATCAATAAGATGGGATAGATCCTGGAAAGAAAGGGAATCTGACCTTGAGCCCAAAAAAGGAGGTGGTCTTATTACTCTTGTAAGCACAAAGTATGCATATAATGATTGTATATATAAAGACTATAATAGAAGCCAAAAGGACATTGAAATGCAAATTATCCTCTTAAAAAAGTCATTTGTAAAACCGATTATACTTATAAACGTTTATAGACCCCCAAGAGGGAATGTAAATAACTTTCTTGAAATACTACGTGAGACTATTAACGACATTAACCAACCTGACATGGAAATTATCTTAATGGGCGACCTTAACATTGATATAATTGACAAGAAAGAAAATAATGCTTCTTCACTTATACATGCTATGACACAAATAGGCCTTAAACAATATATTGAAGACATTACACGCTATAGTGATAACCCCTCCATATTAGACCTGATTTTCTCTAATTCAAACTGCATTAAATCTGCAGGTGTACTTACCAATGAGATCAGTGACCATCAAATTGTATTTATAATTAGAAAAAAAGAAAAAATCAAACTTAATAGGAAAACATTCCAAGGACGGTCATATAAAGCCTATAAATATGAGAAACTTGAAACTTTCATCAAGAAAACGGACTGGAAAAAGTATAATGTACTTAAAACAACTGCAGAACAATGGGATTACCTTATTGCGCTCCTAAATAAATATCTTGACAAAAACTGTCCGATAAAAGACTTTTCAGTTAAAACTAGTAGCGATCCGTGGATCTCAGGCGAAATAGCAGTCCTATTAAAAGAAAAAAATGAGCAAATTAGAAGAAATAGAAAAATAAATACAGCAGAAAGCAAAGAGAGATTAAGAGAATTAAGGAACTCCGCAAATAAAATAACAAAAGAGGCCAGACAAAACTATATGAAGGAACAAACCACCAGATATAAAGATGATCATAAGAAATTTTGGAGACACATCCAACAAATAATACCTGGAACCCAAAACAAAACTACCCCTAAAATTAACCTTGAAGATAAAGAAAATTCCAAAGATATTGAAGAGTCTGAAGTACCAAACTTTATAAACACATATTTTACTAACATCGGCCCTAAATTAGCCCAAGGAAAATACACCCCCTGGAGAATGTATGACCTCGAAACTTTAGATGAAATGCAACAAATTTACACTGACTCTGACGAAATCACAAAACTTATAGACAAAATTAAAAATAAAAAACCCTCAGGTTTCGAACACATACGAACATCAATTTTTAAGGACTTCCTAAAAATAATAAAAGAAACTTTCTCTATACTTTTAAACAAAATTTTTATTGAAGCATCGATTCCAAACTCCTGGAAATGTGCGATTGTCACACCCATACCCAAGGGCGGTGACCCTACAGACTGTACCAATCTGCGTCCGATTTCTGTCCTACCGATACAATCTAAGATTTTAGAAAAAATCATAAATGATAGACTATTAATCCATATAAATAATAATAATATACTAACAGATATGCAAGGTGGATTTAGGAAAGGCTTTTCTACAATGCAGACTGTCTCAGATTTCACAGATACTATCTTAAGAACAATGAATGTTGGTATGGTTACAGGGGCGGTCTTTATTGATTTGAAGAAGGCCTTTGACACCGTGGACCACCCTATCCTCCTACAAAAATTATCTTTTTATGGAATTAGAAACAAAAATCTAGACTTATTTAAAAATTATCTATCTGGCAGAACCCAGCAAACGAAAGCGAATGAAATAATGTCTGGAGTGAGTGGGGTGGTCTGCGGTGTCCCACAAGGTTCTAATTTAGGTCCGACCTTATTTTTAATTTTTATAAACGACCTTATCTCATGTATTCCGAACACAAACATAAGACTTTATGCCGATGATACGGTTATTTTCGCAGAAGGCACAAATAATAATAATATACAAGCTAAATTACAATGTGCGGTGGACCTGTTTGATTTGTGGGCAGATCAAAACAAGTTAACTGTCAATACTACTAAAACAAAATATATGACGTTTGGATCTGCCCACAAATGCAAGCAGATTGGTCACGTATCTCTTCGTATGAGGGGAACTACTTTACAAAATGTTCAAAACTATAAGTATCTAGGCTATTTATTAGACTCGAGTCTAACCTATGAAGCACACATCAAAGAAATTCTTAGGAAGGTCGGACACCGCATATACCAGTTAGGGAAGTTAAGACCGTTCCTGGAAATAGACACAGCCTTAAAAATCTACAAATCGTTTCTGCTACCATATTTTGACTATGGAGATTTGTTATATTATAATGCACCAAAATACCTGTTAGATAAACTACAACGTGCACAAAACCAGAGTTTACGTATAATTTTATATGCTGATACCTATACAAGAATCTACGACCTGCATAAATGGACTGAGATCCCCCTACTATGTGAATGCAGAAAGGCCCATCTTGGAAACTTAATGTACTGCAGAGCTCAGAATGAGAAATATCTTGATGTAAGAAACCTTAACACAAGACTTTTTACTGCGCCAGTGCTTAAGCAATCACAACCGAACATACAAGCTTACATTAAGAGTGTTGAGTATACTGGTGCCAATTACTGGAACTCTTTACCTGTTCATGTTAGACAAACTGAAACCTATACCCAGTTCAAAAGACTCTCTAAAGCATTATTGCTTGAATCGATACCTTCATAGACTAAAACCATTTAGTAAATAATATAGTATCATATAACTCCATATATATGTATCTACTATGGTTTATCCTTTGTGACTGTGATGCATGGTGATATACCTTTCCCTATTGAAACTGACTGTAAATTACTTTAGCACGAACATGATACCATTGACTGTTGAGTGTGTATATATAGTTGAATAGAAATACTCATGTGCAGCGTTGTAAATGATCTACGGATGTCAACTGAAAACCAGTGTAGGCTGCCTGCCGTAACTGAGTTGACATTTTGGTATTTCCTTTATTGGTATGACCAAACTAAGTGTAAACACAAATCTGATTGTAATGAAAGCTGACCAATAAAAGATATTGAACAAAAATTTTTTTTTATTACATCACATCGCTACAGACCTGCCGGTGGATCGGACCAGTGTGAAGGCCGGTCAGACAATGGGCTGGCTGGTGGCCCCATTATTTGTTCCATCAGCAAGTAGATCACCGAAACTGGCAATTTTTTTCTACTGCTTGTTGTCAGATTCAAGTACTAGATACTCAACATGTTAGTTGGATGAAGTATCCACTTATTGCTTGAATCAGAAACTCTGCAAGGAAAACCTGCAATAGTAGATTGCTCCATGCACACTTTTTGTGTGAAACTTAAAAATAAATTATATATTTAATGTATCGACACAAGGTACTTACCAAGTGCTGCTGGGGAATTCTTCTTGTTGCAGGCATAGGGGCCATCCATAAAGTACGTATGCACTGGGGGTGGGGGTGGGGGTTCCAAAATTTTGAAAATTTTGCGTATGCTCCCTCTTTATTCTATTACGTACAAGATTGGGGGGGGGGGGGGGTTTTCCAAAATTTCAGAAATTTTGCGTACGTACTTTATGGATGGCCCCAAAGGCACTAATGTTATGTAGTGAGAATCTCTAAATTTGCAAAGGTGTAGAAACCTCGAGGTCGCCGCCTAAAGCCGAGTAAGGGTAGCGGCTGGAACTTGGAGGGCTGGGAAGGTTACACCAACGAGGTTAGACGTAATTCACCTGATGAAGATACCACGAAGGAGAGGAGGGAGGAGAGGGGCTGGGGTTAGTTTTACACAATTTGGCGGCGTGAGAATCTAACATAATTACAGGGTTGATGATGGAAGGCGGGTTGGGGACAGGGTGTGGCTGAAGCAGCTCGGAGCGGCTCAGTACACCTTATCTACCCGATGCAACGCGCACGCCACACCCGTGTTTCGCCTGCAGCGTCCCTAGACGTCAATTTGTCAGCAGTTGACTCATGGGAGAGCGGCTGGTTGTCATGGTCAGGGCGAGTACCATGCAGAACCGCCATGCACGTGACCGGTGCACAGAATGTGGGGGGAGAGCAGGGAGAGTGAGGTTTAAGGCATATCGGAAATTTTGGCTTGAAAATGGAAACCCATTAGTTTTTCCTAAAAATTGAATATGATGGTCTCTAAGCGTTGTAGAACACATATCTAACTTAAAATTTGGGGCCAACGTGCTGGTTTTTATTATTTAGGGATAACTTTATAATATAATATGTAGAAATTTTAGGAAGTTGATTTTCACATAGAAAACCCCATGTCATTTTCTTCAAACTCTGAGAGAATATAGTGAATGTATAGAACATATCTTACTACATATTTAAGTTTTAAAATACAGGCGCCACATGTATGGACGGCGGGGGCTGATGGTGCTGTCCATGCTAGAATTGCTCTGTGCCGTATACTTACTCATATAGAACTAGATTGAGAATCGTATAAATAGGCAATTCTCAACAAGTTTGCATGCGGTTATATCGTCATCGAGGGGAAGCCGAATGATAATTATAGGGCGCATCCAAACGAGTGGAGTAATGTAATGACATCGCCCCCTTCAATGACATAAGTATAGCATCACAATATCACAATTACTTCACTAATTAATTCAAATTACTTCGCAAATGCAGTTAGGAGCTTAAGAACTCCATGTTGATATCTAATCTATTTTCTCACATCCTGGTCGCTGATTGGCTAGTTTCTTGTGATGTCATCTCCCATCACTCCGCCATGACCATGGCGTAGTATTGGCACTTTACGTGGGTGATTGTTGCGTATATTTCTTTTGATATTATGGGCAGTACCTTGTATCAAGGGTGAGATAAATCACCATGTGTCAGTCAATCTGTATCCTATAACAACCACCTATTTACTATGCGGCAGATATCACCTGCAAACTGCTCCATACCTGCAGTCCCCTTACACCTGCCACCCACTTCTGTCGTGTGTGAGGTGCCATTCGCCTCTCACTGGATTTGTACCTGAGCTAAAAGGTGAACCTGGGTCCTGAGAGGTTCTACCTGTGGAAACTATGTGGTCTGTCATAGGTGAGAGTTGGTTAGAGATCGACCTAACTATAGGCCAGGGATCGTTGCCCCTAGAAAGGGGAAAAAGCGTTACTCCAGTATTATCGGATCGTGGCGTGTAGTATCGTTATTTTCATGTTGCATCACTACCTTTTACAACACCGAATGTTCAGTGTCATAGGTGACAGGTTCCTTAGATTTTTATTTGGATCTAGATGGCGACATAGTGAGGATGCGATTCGCAAAAAAATATCTGGAGCTTGGATCGCAATTCTGCGATCACAGAAACGTGGAGCAACAACTATCTGGGGCGATACAAGGCCTGGGAGGTGAAACTAGGCCTTACATGTGATACTAGGCCTGGGAGGTGATACTAGGCCTGGGAGGTGATACTAGGCATTGGAGGTGATACTAGGCCTGGGAGGTGATACTAGGCCTTGGAGGTGATAATAGGCCTTGGAGGTGATAATAGGCCTGGGAGGTGATACTAGGCCTGGGAGGTGATACTAGGCCTGGGATTGATACTAGGCCTGGGAGGTGATACTAGGCCTGACAGGTGATACTAGGCCTGGGAGGTGATACTAGGCCTGGGATTGACACTAGGCCTGGGAAGTGTTACTAGGCTTGGGGTTAAGCAGATATTGACCAGAAGAGATCGTGGTCCTTACATGTGTGCTCGTATCTTTGTGGTTTTAATTTCATGAGTAGAGCTGAACTGTTATATTCAATTATTTTTGTTAAGATAAGAGTCATTCCTTCGCTGACGAATCTGAGTTAAGTCTTCATTGTCAGTAAATTGAGAAAAATGTAGTTATCTTGCTTAACTGTGAATATACCTAATTTCATTGCAATATTTGCGCCAGCAGTAAGGTGCACTCCATACTGATTAATGTAAGTACCTTTTTAAGTCAATTTTGAGAAACAAATTTTTCCTATCCATATATTTTTAAATGAGAAGGAGGAGGGGGCGGGGGTTGCTTTTACCTGAAAAATTCCAGTGATATTCAGAGACATAACGAAATATTACCATTTGTTTCTCGCTAAACACACGTTGATAAATATGTACTTCGTGATATACGAGTTGGTCCGGAGGAAAAAATACAAGACAATTTCATAAATGTATGCTACACTGCGAGGTTAAGGTGCTGGTCCCATGTCGGCCTTTATTCTCAGCCATAAGTACGCCCGGACCCATCGTATACTGAAGGCGGCTGGTGACCGGCGTACATAAAGCCGGGGCGTTGGCTCGGCTGGCGATCAGCGGGCGGCAGGACACCTCCCTTATTGAGGGCAGTTGTCCGCGCTGACCCCGCCGTGCCGTCTACCGCCGCCACCCCCTCCCCGCCCGCCACTGTCCGCCAGCAGGCTCTTCCCGGGCGCGGAGCCACCCCCTCCCCTGGGTCGGTGAGTGGCTGAAGGTGGCAGTCTCCAAGCAGATCCTTTGTGATGCGTGGCTTACTTGTCTCTGTGGCAAGGCATGACGTCACATACCGGAACAGGAAAGAGAACTACATTCGGGTAGCAAAATTGCCTGGAAGTCTGGCCTATGTGCTCACTCACATACTAGGCAAGGTAACGCCACCCATTTTTTCTGCAGCATCATGGGTAACAGCGTTCAGCTGGTATTACACTGGTTACCCGGTCATCCGCTAGGGGCTTTGGCGGAATCTGTCAGTTTTAGTGAAACATTGTAATAAATTATCTTTTATCTTTTGAAAGATTTCCATTACTTAAGTTTGTATCATCCTTTATCATAAACAAGTAGAAATAAGGTACTTGGGGAATCTCGTGAGGTGAGGGAGAGAGGTTGTGCTGATTAACATTGTTACTGCAAATCAGCAGGGAACCAGCAAAAGTTCAAGGTCGATCACCGTTTCTCTCGCTGGGCGTAACCTGCCTCTTTGTTAATTGGGGCAGGGAGCCAGTCCAATATCTAAATTATGTAAGTAACATATTTAAGGCCAAAATACTAATATGTCATAAGCTGTGAAAAAAACTGTCAGTGCTAGTTAAGCTTCAAACATTTTAGCTAATTCTCTCATCTGTTAGCCATCAGAATGGACAACTGACATTGATGCCAACAACGTGTGAATCTATTCTCGTTGATGCCATTGCTGCTTAGAATGAACACATGTTTTTGGTAACAAAAACCAAACCCTTCAACATTTGAGATACTATGCAGTGGGTGGTGGGCTGTGGGTGGTAGGCGGTGGGCTGTGGCCGGTGGGCGGTGGGTGGTGGGTGGTGACTCAGGTGGGAAGCTTTGGGTGGTGGGCAGCAAATTGTGGGTGGCAGTGGGAATTGTGCAGTGGGTGGCGGGAGATAGCTGTATGCAGTTTGCGTTGTGTGGTGGGTGGCAGGCAGATAGCTGCAGGCAGTGGGTGTTAGTGGTGGGTGGCAGGCAAATAGCTGCGGGTAATATGCGTTGTGTGGTGGGTGGCAGGCAAATAGCTGTATGCAGTTGGCGTTGTGTGGTGGGTGGCAGGCAGATATATGTAGGCAGTGGGCGTTGTGTGGTGGGTGGCAGGGTGTCGCTGTAGGCAGTAGATGTTGTGCAGTGGGTGGCAGGGAGATAGATGTAGACAGTGGGTGTTGTGTAGTGGGTGGCAGGCAGATAGCTGTAGGCAGTGGGTGTTAGTGGTGGGTGGCGGGCAAATAGCTGCAGGCAATGGGCGGTGTCTGGTGGGTGGCAGGCAGCGGGCGGTGAAGGTTGCGATGGCGGACAACAACGAGGTCGGGCGGGACTAGAGCGAGAAGCCAACCACGCAGGCGGAGGAGGGGGGGAGGGGGAGGAGAGGGAGGGGGAGGGGGAGGGGGAGGGGGGAGGAGGTGGAGGAGGGGGCGTGGCCTCGCGTGTCGTAATCACATCCCGTCTGACCGCCGCCCGCCGCTAACCCGCCAAACCGCGTCCTAAGCCGCTCGCCCAGCCGCCGCTTATCCGGTTTTGATCGATCTCGCCCCGGCGAGAGGCGGCGAGACGCGCCACGCCGGAAGTGCCCCCGAGTGCGCGCGCAGGCTGGCTCTGTGGCGCCGCCTGGCGTTCGGATCGATAAACACAGGTGGCGGGTAACGCTGGGCGACGCGGGGCACGGTAAAAAACACGTCCGTGCGGCTCGGCATGACACACCTGACATGGTGACGTCATAGGCTGACGTCACTATGCAAATAGCATTGACGAACAGTCAGCAGTAGATTATAACATGGGAAGTCTCCCTAAGAAAATTGTATGTCTATCTTTTTAGTTTGTAAATATTTTTAGGGACTTGTCATGTGCCTGTGGTTATATATATATGTATGTAGTGGAAAATGCGGGCGGTAGAGGTTTAAAACGTAGTTTGTTTACATCGTGATGGGAATGCTTGTATTTATTTAGCACCGGATCTCAACCCTTTCCCGTTTACTTTCACTTCAGATCGCACCCCCAGCCGCGCAGTGGATGACAAGGTTTTAAGGTAGGTAACGAACTTACGCGGCCGTAATCGGATTAAATCATTAGACTAACGTCATTAGAGCTGTGAGGTGGCCTCAAATCCCAACCCCCTCTCTCCGCTACCACTGGCACCACCTCTCGGCAAGCTGTCGGCCGACGGGGAGGGGGCAGGGCTGGGGTTGATGAAGAGGAGGGAGACCCGCGGGACGTAGAGGGGTGAGGGTGGGACCGCGGAGGAGGGGAAACGGTGAGAGGGGAGAGGGGAGAGGATGGCTTGATGGTGGAGAAACTAGTGGAGAAACTAGTGGAGAAACTAGTGGAGAAACTAGTGGAGAAACTAGTGGAGAAACTAGTGGAGAAACTAGTGGAGAAACTAGTGGAGAAACTAGTGGAGAAATTAGGATGTAAAAACCGATGTTGGAAATGGAAGAAAGCACTTGCAAAGATATAGGATGGTGGATTAGAAGATTAAAAAAAATATCATTTTATTCATTCAACACATTTTATTCATACAATAGACATATCATATTCACCATATATGGCGTTCTTCCATATAATAGTCGTAACACTACAGATACACCACAGATAAGAGGGATAAGCAGGAGGATTTGATTTTGAGCGCAGGTTTGCTGCACTCAGGAATGTGAATTTGAGGATTTTAAAGTGGGGAAGTAGGTGTAGAGTGTAATAGAAGCGTTTAGGGAACTGTATGTAAAGTACAGGGTCGGGCGGTGAGGGGCTTTGATGTGATAACAGGAACACGACAGTGGTTAGGATGGGAAGGTACCGTTAGATGCATTGGAGGTTATCGGTGACGCAGTAATTTTACCTCAGATCCACATGTCAATGATTCTACTACAGCAACTACAACTTATGAGCCCCGACACTATCTGCCTATTGTTTTGATATACAGAGGAACATGAAATGGGTAGGATATAGTTAACGAGATGGGAACAGTTTAGTTTATCATATCCCAGTGTAATGCTATGAACATTGGTAATGTATTTCAGGACAGTGGGATGGAGAAAATATTGGTGGAATAAGGTAAGGGTGTGACTAGTAAGGTGTGAGATGACCACTTCACGGGTCACGTGTGAGATGACCACTTCACGGGTCACGTGTGAGGTGTCCACTTCACGATGGAAAATGAGGTGTCCACTCCACGGGTCAGGTGTGGGGTGTCCACTTCACGAGTCAGGTGTGGGGTGTCCACTTCACGGGTCATGTGTGAGGTGTCCACTACATGGGTCACGTGTGAGGTGTCCACTTCACCGGTCACTTGGGAGGTGTCCACTTCATGGGTCACCTGTGGGGTGTCCACTTCATGGGTCACGTGTGAGGTGTCCACTTCACGGGTCACGTGTGGGGTGTCCACTTCACGAGCCACGTGTGAGGTGTCCACTTCACCTGTCATGTGTGAGGTGCCCACTTCAGGGGTCACGTGTGAGGTGTCCACTTCATGGGTCACCTGTGGGGTGTCCACTTCACGAGTCAGGTGTGAGGTGTCCACTTCACGGGTCATGTTTGTTGTGTCCACATCACGGAATGGGTCAGGCTTCAGTCCCTGTACCCCTCCACCTACTCCATCCCTCCTCGCTGTGATACATGCTTCAGTCACTGTATCCCTCCTCCTAACCCACCCCTCCTTGCTGTGAGACTGGCTTCAGTCCCTGTACCCTCCACCTACTCCACCCCTCCTTGCCTTGATAGTGGCTTCAGTCCCTGTACCTCTCCACCTACTCCACCCCTCCTTGCCCTGATAGTGGCTTCTGTCCCTTACTCTCCACCAACTTCAATCCTCCTCGCCGTGATACTGGCTTCAGTCCCTGTACCACTCCACCTACTCCACCCTCCTCACCGCGGTACAGGCTTCAGTCCCAGTATCTCGCTACCTACTCCACCCTCCTCACCGCGATACTGGCTTCAGTCCCTGTACCACTCCACCTACTCCACCCTCCTCACCGCGGTACAGGCTTCAGTCCCAGTATCTCGCTACCTACTCCACCCTCCTCACCGCGGTACAGGCTTCAGTCCCAGTATCTCGCTACCTACTCCACCCTCCTCACCGCGATACTGGCTTCAGTCCCAGTATCTCTCTACCTACTCCACCCTCCTCACCGCGATACTGGCTTCAGTCCCTGTACCACTCCACCTACTCCACCCTCCTCACCGCGATACTGGCTTCAGTCCCTGTATCTCTCTACCTACTCCACCCTCCTCACCGCGATACTTGCTTCAGTCCCTGTACCCTCCACCTACTCCACCCTCCTTACCGCGATACTTGCTTCAGTCCCAGTATCTCGCTACCTACTCCACCCTCCTCACCGCGATACTTGCTTCAGTCCCAGTATCTCGCTACCTACTCCACCCCTCCTCACCGCGATACTTGCTTCAGTCCCAGTATCTCGCTACCTACTCCACCCTCCTCACCGCGATACTTGCTTCAGTCCCAGTATCTCGCTACCTACTCCACCCTCCTCACCGCGATACTTGCTTCAGTCCCAGTATCTCGCTACCTACTCCACCCCTCCTCGCCCTGATACCTGATTCCTGGGCCGTTCAGAGGAATGTTGAACCAATAAGTATGGATCTATACTCGTTGATTTACCCTGGTTTTGTTAATTCATTTAATTAATGTCAATAATCAAAGACCAATTCGAACTTAAACCTTATAACCTCCAGTCGTGACCCTTGACTCGGAGTATTCTAACCACCTGTACGACCTTTTGACGTTTTGATTTTTTTTTTCAAACAAGCGCAGTTCTTCAGCGGGTGTTCTTTATTGAAACTTCATTTTGCACAAGACTATCTCGCAAGTCCTTGTGATAATAAAGTGACTCGATACTTCCTGTTACACAATATCAGTTTTACATGTTTCTAGGCTTATGCAGAATTTATATTGGTTGTGTGTTCTATCCCTAAAGAAAATAAATATGGTCCGTCATTGATTCAACACGCAGATTTCTTTTTTATTATTTTTGTCATTGGGTGATGGTTCCACATCATCTTCAACCAAGGTGCCTACCAATATTATTTTCCCGAAATACAATAATAGTGTTGATGAACATATACATGTGTATATATACACACATATGTCTATATATATAACCATGTATACACATGTATATGTATGAGACCTATGTATCTGGAAAAGTCACTCGTGAGAGATACAAGTTGGTAAATGAATTATTAAAAAAAGATAGGAACCTTTGAACACTGTGAAAACCAGGAAATCCCCTATGTAGTCTCCACTATATTTTTTGCAAAGATAGACTAGACATATATTATAAACAAGTGTACCCTGCAGGAGAGTACCAGAATGCTATACAGAATAACGTCCACTGCGCAGATCCTCCGCGCACGAACGCCGCCTGTACCACGTGATCAACACACAGACGCCTGAATAGTTCTCTCACCAGCCACCAGGTGTCTCTGCGTACTGTCACTCGAGCCTGCCACCCGGAAGTGGTCGTACCACGTGTTTCCGGTGCTGAATGTTATATAGGTCAGCCGGACGCAGCGAGACTTTCCGAGGTTTCGAGATCACCGGACACTTCGTAGAGAAGATATTGTGTACGTGAGTGTGTGCGTAGGTGTGTGAGCTATAATTAGATTTGAACGTGAAAACAGCGGATGATTAGTTGACAGTACATATATTCAATGAACCCACATAACAAATAATAGTGCACATACCACGTATGCTGGTTTCTGAATAATATTTACAATGTGCATACTTACACATATATGTAATATTGTCTTTTATTAAATGCAATTACTAACGGAAGTATGTTTACTATTATAACATTCACATATTGTTACATACCATACACAAACATTTCTACACATGTAACTCACGTTTACATGTACAGTGCTATAGCATGCAGAAAACACAAAAAATAAACGTGAAATACATTTGATATCATATAGGCTACATGTATATACATATGTATATGTAAACGTTTGGCATTATGTATACAAACTAGCGTCAGAGCATATGAACGCGCTATTGGCCCGTTTCCGCTGGCCGACGAAAATGCTGATTCGCTGGTCATCCACGAGGCGACACTGTAGTCTAAGCTTCTGGGCACGCTGGAACCTGCGCATCTACCACTCAAATGTGATTGGGTGGGAGATGTTTAGACTGGTGAACCAACGTACTTTAGACTGGTTCCCTGCCCCCAATAAATAATGGGACAGGTAACGCACGATCTGAAACGACCTTGAACTTACACTTTATTTCACGGTCATATGGAGAGGAGGGGAACCAGCGAAATTTCACTGGACCCTATCCCACCGGGGAACCAGGGGCCCGTTAATAATCTAGGGTCGTACATGAGAGCCCATTTCTTTACCTCATACAACAGTTATCGTTTCATAATAATGAAGACAGTCTTAGCCATAACTTAGTCCACGAGTGTTAAATAAAGTTGACCCATATCGCCCCTGGCATATAGAAAAGGGTCTACTTGTACGATTCTAGGTTATTAAATGAGTCCCAGCATCGGAGCCAGCGTAATAGACACCTTTGTAATTTGACGGGGAACCAGTAGAGTCCTACATCCCACAATGGACTAGCAGAATGGTGGTGGTTACCTGGCCTAATTGTAAGGAGGACGTTGGCCACGCTTTTAGGCTACAGCGTAGCTCTGAATGGGATATCATTTGACGATACACAGCAACACAGAGCGGTGCAGTGTATGGCCGCTGCTGGTTCCCGAGCGCTGGTCGAATATATCATCCGTGACGTGTAGTGAACAGCCCAAGGTCTGCCATGTTAGAAGTCTCATAGGCTGTCCTCGAGGTAAAGGGATAAAAAACCTGCTGTTAAGAATTTAGTTTTTGGTATGGCTAGGCGTGAAGCATGAGAAACAAAGTTCAAAAGAGTATAAACATTCAGAAAATGATAGCAGGTTTGAGTTGTTCCATACTCGAGAATCTCACTCTCATGGCACTTCAATCTCCATTCCTAGATATGGTTTACTCTGTCTCTATGTGCGGATGTGTAAAATATATATATATATATATATATATGGTAGGTAAATATATGTGTACACCTTTAAGGAAAGTCCCACAAACTCTCCCATACACACCTCACAGCGTGGAACAGACCAGGTACCAGCAGACGACATCCGGGGCCCGCGCGCGGACGCTGCCTCGTTTCGGCGCGCATTGTCCGGCGCCATGAACGCGCTAAGCTGATCATTTCTGGCGCGGTGGATTTCAAATCCAATACGCCGTAATTACAAGTTATACGCCGCCTCCTGTTCCCCGAGCCGCTAGGGGGCGTCACGGGTTCCCCATGACTGGGCGGAAGTAGCCTGCCCAACGTCCGCCAGGTGGCAGCATGGGAAGAAGAAAGTTACACCCGCGGTACCCGTCATATCTCCACGGCGCCCTTCAGCTCGTGCTCGCTAGATGGCAGCACGGCGGCTCCCCGGAGTCTCCACCTGGTGGGGAATGTGTGCGGAGACTGCGATGAGCCCCGGTGTGATTCTCTTAAAGGGGCAGTATCAGCACTGGCGCCCTGCCCGCCGCCTGTGCGCTGCCTGCCAGCCGGCCGGCCGCCGTCGACGTGCCGGCGGCGGGGGAGACTGGGGAGAGGCGGGGGTGGTGTGGAGGGGGCGGCGGGGGATGACAGCCGCCCGCCGCCTGTTGTCGGGTCGGCGGCCGACGCCGTGGGGACTCGCTCCTCCGGAGGGGGGGAGGGGTGGGGGGAGGTTGTCGGTGTCGGGGGAACGGGAGGGGGGGTTAGCGGAGGGCGGCGTCGGGGGCGACGCCGTCGCTCACACCCGACACCGCCGCAGCGTAGACGGGCCAAGGGCCACCTCGTCAAACCTTTTATTGTTTGCCGATACTTTTTTTTATCCACGAAAAGTCTCTACGAAAAATATAGACATTGCTACAGATCAACGTCTCCCCTTCATTTATTGATTTTTTGTGTCTTTTTTTGGTTGCACACATTGGGGAGAGTCAATTGATAAAGGTTTAGAACAATTTGATCTGTAAAAGAAAGGCTCCTGTTGGGAATGTATTTCTGAAGATCAAGTTGTTGTAGCATATTTTAGAGTATTTAGAAATGTTACCAGAGAAGTCTAGGAAAGCATATAAAAACTGATATGTATATATATATATATATATATAATGTCCCGGGAATGTATGTATATATATTTATGTATATATATATATATATATATACTTATATAGTGGATGCAATAAATGATAGGAGAAATGCATAAAATATGGTAAGGGAGATGGATAGATGATATGTTATGAGATATATGTAACGTGTCGGTGAGTTTCATATAGAACTGGGATCGTGATTCGTATACATAGACAATACTCCACTAGATTGGATGCACTGTAATCGTCATCAAGACAAACCGAGTGATCATTATGGCACGTCCAAACAAGTGGAATATTGTCCATTCTATGATTCGAGTGCTGTTCCGAATTTATCTCACCCCTTTCATTGACATTAGAATAGAAACACAATAGCAAAATAATTCAAATTACTTTGCAAATCCAGTTAGGAACATGGAAATCTCCATCTTGATGTATTGTTTGCCCTCAGAAATCCTGACTGCTGATTGGCCAGTCAATTATGACATGATTTCACATTACTGTTCAACTGGCATATTATAATATATCTGTGTGCGAATGTCTATGAAATACTGCCCACTGCTAGGGATGCAGTAATAATAATGCTCATGCCCGCTGTGACTGTGACTTAATAAGTCATCAAAATGGTGTTTTTTCATCGGGTTGAGGTATATAATAATAAGCAAACGTCCTTATTATGGACGAAATGGTTCTCGTTCTAGGTCAGTTGTCGATTTTGTACTGCCTTCCGCCTATGGCATCACACAGTATGAACTCGACGACTGACCTCGAACATGAATCCGTTTCGTCCATGGTAAGAACGTTTCCTAATAGTATTACCACTTTACGTGGGTTATTATTGAGTATAATATTTCAATGTTTTTTCCTATGGTTAAACTTTTACCAAGGGTGAAATAAATACGGAATATACTACATTTACATTTTGGCACAATAACTGTGGGGAATAGGGGCAGCATGCACTAAATGGAAGACGAGAAGAGAGTTTGTGGCTGTCCAGGAGCTGTGCATGAGGCAGATTGTGTTTTTAGTTGACATGACTCTCATGTGACATTATCACAACTCTCAGGATCATATGACGGTGAGATCACCTGTACGAGATGAGAACGAAAGGCAACACTCGAACCTCCCCCCCCCCCCCACCACCACCACTCCGGTGGTGAAAGACTTGCAGTCCACAGGCTACACATCCCCAACATAGCTATCCAGTCATGGAGGCAGCCATGGCCCCAGACGCCAAACTAAACACCAGGTGGCGGGGCTGCACATCAATGGATTATAATAATGGAGTTCGGACCCCGACTACTGGCGACATCTTTCGGGGTAGCTGGAATTCCTATGACCCTCCCAGCGGACCAACTGGGAAACAGGGTAGGCTATGTCCCATGTACGCCATGCGACTGGGTAACTGTATAGGTGGGGGCGTGCGGGGGGGGGGGGGGGGGTGTAGTTGTTGGCAGGAGGAAGAGGAGGAATGCAAGGGACAGAGGAATGTATCGTCTCTCCAAGGAGACTGGTGTGGTGGTGGACGGGTAGAGGAGGGAGAAATGCAAGGGGAGAACAGGAGAGTTAAAATGAGGAGATGACAGGGTAGGGAAGAGGTGGAAGAGAAGGAAGGTAGACCATCTGGATGGCAGAGGGTATGGGGCTGATTGGCTGTCGAAGAAAGGAAGGTTTTGGGTGGAGCAAAGGTATAACTCTTAATATCACCCCTGGTATTTTTGTCCGATAGGCTTAACATTGGGAGCTCGTTCCCACACTCCATACGAGTATTACAGTCCGTTCTCCATGGTGTGTATCCTGTGTGTTGTTCATTTTTTTAGTGTGAACAGGGTTGAGATAAATATAGATAGTAACTCGTCTTGGTCAAAGTTATAATTCTCGTCTGAATGCTATGTAAAATAAGTCATTTGAATGCTATGTGAAATTCACTCGGCTGTCACCTAGTTCATCTCACACCGCATCAAACTCGTGGAGAACTATGACTTTGACCAAAACTTGATGGTTTCTTATTCAATACTCATTGGGTTGATAAAGACGTATATGAAGATAGCAGAGATATAGAGGGGGGCAAGAAGACAGAGAAGGGAATAGGAGGAAGAGAGGGAAGGTATCCCATGTGGGTGGCAGAGAGGCGATCAATGGAAGGCAGGTTGGGGGTGTTGAGGAGTAGGAGGCAGTCGAGGCTGAGTACAGACGATAGCGGTGGCGACGGTGGCGGCGAAGGCTGACGTTTTAATCACGAGGCATTCTGTAAATTATTTCCCATAATCCTTCACGCGTCGGCGCTACGTGCGGCGGACCCTCCCCTTCCCGTCGCCGGCCCATCCGCCCTATCACTCGGCCAGGCGGTGGTGGGGTGCTGCGTCAGCCGGGCCGGGCTCCCCCCACCACCACCACCACCCCACCACCATCAACACCCCCCGCCCACTCCCCACACACACACACACACACCGCCTCCGCCAGCGCCGCCTGCTGGTCTCGTCCCGACTTTAATAACGCGAGAATCTCGTCATTAAGAACGCCGCCGCGTTCTAATTATCGCCACCCGGCTCTCGCGACACTGCGTCGCCACCTCACTGCACCGCTCGGGCTGCAAGTCTCGCGGGCGGCGTCAGCGGGCGAGAGTTGGTTGGGGCTGGCATAGCAAGCGAGCGAGCGAGCTACTACTCAGCGAGCGACTACTGAGCGAGAGAAGCGAGCCTGCGAGCGAGTGAGCGAGCCCGCTGGTGAAAAATAGATTCGGTTAAAAAGAAGCGGAGGGAGTTGCGGTGGGGTGGGGTGGGGTAAGATGGTTCGCGGGAATCCCGATAGGCGGCGCCGCGTTGAGTCGAACTCTCCAGACAAGGAGGGCGGGAGGCGCCGTCCTTTTCCGCCTCGCCAACGGAGATCGTCAAAGAGCACGGCGTCGCCTTGGCAACGCGTCGATCAGACTACGCATGCGCCGACCGCCCTGCGCCCTGGTGGCCGACTTAGGAGGTGTGAGAGGTCGTGGCGCCCCCTGACGGGCTCTGCCCACGTCCCTCATCCGGGTCTCTCGTCTCTTACACTCTCACCCCCGATTTTCAACTTTTTTTTATGCCACTCTTTCATAATTCACTTGTCTGGGAGAATATTTCCTTGGTATCAGATTCAAGTTTTAGCAGGAGGCACGCAGAGTTGTTCAAATCTTTGATTATGAACATTCATTAAAAGATTGAACAAAATCAGAGTAAAGCTTTTTTACAGTATATATCCCTTCCTAACTGGCCCATTAATCAAAGACTTGTCCGATAGAAAGAATTTGTATAGAGAAAGGAACACAACCTCATGCAAGTGTTCCCCTAGGCTTGTTCAAGTCTTTGACTGTGAACGTTATTAAGAAATAAAACTAGAGATAAAACTACTTTGCACCATTTGGACTGTTGTAACACCGTTGCAGTAACAGGGTAAGAATGTAATAGGTCAGTTAGAATGTAACATAATTTGATCGGCAACATTTACTTAGGTAGCGTTAAGCAATTAGAAAATAACGGTAATTAAATGAAAAGAAAATGTGGTAATCCTTTGTAGACTAGGTTTTGATAGATATGGTCAGTTTCGGACATTTTGATCATTCTGGACATGACAAATGTCTGTATCTATCAAATCAAGTCATTTATACAGTTAATATATTTATAAAAGTAGTTTTGCATGTACATGTACTTATAAGGCACAGCCATGAAAAACAATTGCTTGGTCAATTGAGGCTGTTGCCCCTTTGTTGGGCTCGAATTTCTCTCTTTGTAAAGTTCCATGATAAATATGTTATTCTATGTATACGGAACCCAATAAAGAAATTGATTCTTAAAAAATAGTACCATATTAAGAAAGGCGGTTTTCATATGTAAGGTTATATGGAGAGGCAGAGTTGTGCCTACACAGGTCTACCAATTTGATGGTGATGTAATCATGTTTTAGTGTTTCTGGAAGTTGTGAAATCTCGATGGTGATGATGCAGGGGATGACTGCTTCGAGGTAAATAACATGGGGTATTCAGGTAATATAGTTTAAATAACTCAAATTTTCGGCCTCCGCTCGCAGGTTAGCGGCTCATGAGTATCACCCGGAGTCCCTGACCAGGTCCCTTGCGGCGAAGGTGTTGTTAATGTTGTTGGTTTCACAAATTCGAACATTTTAAAAAGTTTTGGCAGGATTTCAGCTCCACAGTGAGCTATACACATTCATAAATGCAATGCTCATCTAAATTTAACTTCATTGTTTGGTTAAGCGTAGTATTCTGCAAAAATATGATGGGACAGGTCCACTGCCTGGCTCAGTGGAAGTTGGGGGTTGCTGGGCGCCATGTGGTCTCGTTATTTCAGAGACATTTATAGTTTTCCTACTTCTTGCTTCATTTGCAGACAGACATGGATGTTGAAATGGGAGGATCAGATATACAGACAGAAAGAGAGACAGGAACAGTAATACTCACTAGCTGGGTAACCACGCAGCTTAACAATGAACACTGGAGTAGGTGGAAGATAGGATCGTAAACCGAACCTAACCTAAGCTCCAGTATAAATAAAACCTAAAAAAAAACAACACAAAAAACAGAGACGGACTGAATGAGAAAGTCAGACAGAGATACAGACAGAAAGACAGAAAGTCAGAATGAATAGAGCCTCCAGAGGTTACTAAACTCCCTATTATCGCCTCGGGTAAGGCAAAGTTCCGCTCCCGATTGACTAGCCACACTACAACAACATGAACAACAGTTTTCTGATTTATAATTGGAGAAACTGAATATAATTTCGGATTTCCATGTAGAAATAGCTGAAATCTCCATTTCTGCCATCAGAATTTCAATTTGAAGATTTCTGAAAACCGTTAAACTGCATTAATTCTGGGTTACGGGTAAAGGGTCTATCACCATACAACGTCGGTAACCAGCGAAAAGCGGAACTTGTGAATAGACTGAATTCTGGGATACCTCAATAGGGTCTATAAAGACAAACTGGGGCAGCTTTCATCTCTGTTTTAGAACAATTGAATACCTTTATTGAACACTTCTGGAGGACCTCATGGACGGCTGATACCGTCTTAGCAAACGAATGTAAATGTTATGAAATGATAACCCTGCTACAAGGTACAGAAAAGGTAAGATCAACGAGTATAGGGAACTCTATACCCGTTGGTAAGATCCTAGATTATTCAATGTGCCCCTGGTCCATCAGAAGAGCGAGTGCTGATTGGTTTAAAGCGACCTATATAGCTCAGATCAACCTAGAAAATCCTGGGCGTTAAACTCCCAGCAGATACCCTGTCAGATGCCAGGACCTCTGCCTGGAGAGCGCGGGCCATGCCTGGTGCGATATCACACCAGCCTCAGTGTCCTACTTACGGATTCTACCGGGCCTTGTGTTCACTGACTGAGGTGGAGTGCAGGGGGTAGACTTGCTCAAGCCTTTGAATATGGACAAAATTACGAAATAAATCTACTTTGCAACATTTGGACTTCCCCTAACACCTGACGTGAATCAAAGCCTGTATCTTGGCGATGAGGAGTAGGATAAGTGGAGGGGTAGGAAACAAGGACTGAAGCCAGACTAGGGGAGCGGTAAGGGAAGCCGTGGCAGCACAGGCAGAGAGGTGGTACACAGGGATTGAGGCCAGTCTAGTGTCCCTCCAGTATCTCGCTGAAACCAACCAGTTTTATGGCTGAAACCCTACACTTCCTCCTACCCCTCCCCTCCTCCAGTTCCCCGGTCGCCTACGTTGTCTGCTCCTGACTGTGGTCGACCTCTGGACTGTGTAGTAGTAATTAAGATCTCCCCTCACTCTCATACTTTCATACTGGACTTGGACATTGATCTAGGAAGTTCTACCTGCTGTGTTTTAGACATTGTGTAGAATGGAGACACCTACAAAAACCACACAGAGATTGTCTGTCATACAGGAAGGAGTCTGTGTGTTCTGCAAAAGGTATATACCTCATATAGGAAATAGGCGGGCATTATTTAAGAAAGGACAGCTTTCCACAACTGGAGAAACCCTCCAGGACTGCTTGAAAACACACCTTGATTCAAGTGTCTATAAACATTCCATCACCTGTAAAACCTGTCTTCATAGAGCTAACAGGGCCGTCTTCAATATGAAGGAGGCTCAGGCGACATTGCTGGACTTGAAAGACAATTTATGTGACAGACATTGTGGCGAAACAACTGGACGACTTGCCACCAATAGTTCCCCATCATCAACCTCAGGAAGTGACCAAAACGGGCAGAGAAGGCTCATTCTATTTGTGCACAAAGTCCAAGAGAATCAGCCTACCACTTCATACATGTACTCAACACAAACGGATACAGATTCAATACTACAGGATGAACATGACACAACACAGGTGAGATATTGTTCTCTGACTTCTCTAAATGATTTTAAAAAAAAATCTTGAATGATTACACACTACTAGTTTGCCCACCAGAAAAAAATAATACCCATATAAATATTAGCGTTCGCCATGGGGATAACCCCTCCCCCTTCCACAAGTCTCTGTTCCCATTACAGGTTAAGCCTTGAAAATTACATTTCAACACGAATCACGTATCACTATTATCTAGATCCCCTACTACCCAATAAAGACATATTTTTATATGGAATAATTAAAATTCCTTTCTTAGATGAAATCCCCTGCCCCCCTTCTCTGTTGTTATTAAAAGTAATTCCTGCAAACAAGTCTCTCAACATGTCTGCCATGAATTACCGACCTGCCCCCATCCCAATCAAGCCATTTTTTTTTTACCTGGGACCCTAGTTCCATACTCTTTGACCTAAACTTAAAGGAAAAGGAATCTACTCCCTACCAACGATTCCACCAACAGCATGGATTTGCCGGGGTATATCTTGGTATGTCTTGTAGTGTCTTACTGTATCGCGATGTATCGTACCTCACTAGTCTCAAAACGTAGGCGAGTGGTGTCGGGTGTATATTTTGGTGCTCCGCCACCGCAAGACACATCGCGACAAATAGGCACGCGATGATTCAATCCTAGCCCGATCTCGCAAGACAACCAAATTGGGCCGAATCTTGCTACATCGTGTGTGTTGGTGGAATCGGCCCTATTCCACCAACACACACGATGTGTATATATACCCGTTGTTCCTACCAACACCAATTACCAACAACATCCTGAGACGGATGTTGCTACCCCTGCTCCTACTTCACCTCTCCTCACTGGGATACAGCGACCCATATCCATACAACGAACCCTGTAGCAGTGAGCAGAACCAACATTCCGGGTCAACTTGTAAATAGGACACTGTGCTTAGTCCACAGGTCGGCCAGTGATTAATTACTCTGATAACAAGGGAGTCCCCCTGGAGTTAGGGGGATGGGGGTTGTGTAGGGTTACAGGAGGATATACTTACAGGAGGTCTTTGATTCCTGGGCCTGTCAGGCGTCAGGGGAAGTCCTATATCCCTGTTATGCCAGTACTTATGGCTACCCCTCCACCGACTGTACTCCGCTTCGCCCGGGGCCGACCAGGGAAAGGGGACATATTTAATGCATTTCATCCTGATTCAGTGTTATTATCTATTGAATGTTCATAATCAAAGACTTGAGCAAGTCTAGGTTTCATGTTGCAAAGTAGTTTTATATCTTTACTATCGACTTCGTCACGAGGTATAGTATACTCGGTATAGTATACTCGTTACTATAGCCTATGAACGCCCCCATCTGGTGGATTTTGGCCGAACTACAGGCTTCAGAGGAGATGGCAGATCATGAATATTCAAACAGGCGGTGGTGGCCCAAACTATGATAGACTTACACTGTTCGATTTCAGCGTAATTTAGGGACCAGCGGACCATGCGCCATTGTACAATGACGGAGGCAGTCACACGGATTGTCTCAGGGTAAAGAGATAAGAAAACTAACTATCTGATAACAGTGAATTATGATTGTGGGACGTTAAATCAACCGAACCAAAGCAAACCCAAATCAGAAAACTTCATCAAATTATGTTTTTAATGTGGCTAGAAATAAACCATAATAGAAAAGGTGTGTCTAGGTATATTGCTACAAAAAGGAACAACTGGTTCGAGTTTTTCTGCACAAGAATATCTCACCTTCGAAGCAGGTCTAGGTCTGTCTGTCTCTTTGTAGGGGAGCAACTCCAAGCAGATCCTGTCTAAATAGTGCCTTTTCATATATGGTTTGATAATGTCCATAACTATAAAACTTTAGCAAGTCTAGGATAAGGCAGCATAGCGGTGGCGCTGGCAGTAGACAGAGAGACGGACGTTTTTAAAAATGTTTGTACAATTACTTGCAGACAGCAAATAAAAAGAAGTTAATTTTCGAAACTGTTTGGAGCTAACATGCTTCGTGTTCTTGGATGTGATTCTATTTATTGGAATAGGGCAGTATTTTGTGACTATGAAAAGACCAGTCATTGGTGTGAATACTGGAGAACTCAACCGGTAACTAACTCGACCCGTTTTGACTCTTACCAAATCAAGTACCTTATCAATACAACTGTGGATGAATAATATGCTTAGTATCACTAGTAAGTATGCTACCGTGACTTGAAATTTGGTTTATTTGGGAAAGGAAACAACCAGAAACCCCTACCCGTAACCCTATTCCTAAACCTATCCCCTACCCTAACCTAACGCCCTAATCCTAACCCTATCCCTAAAGCTAAATGGACTTATTTTCCAAATTTGCTGGTTTATTTATCTAAAAGTTTTAACTAATCAGACTTTTTCTCTTATATGTCTTATCCATAATCATCTGGAACGGGTCGCGGGTCGAGTTCTCCAAAACGGGTCGAGTTCTCCTGACAACTACGGGTCGGGTTCGTTTCGGGTCGAGTTTTCCAGTAACCCATTGGTGCACACTTGGCAGGCCATACTCCTGATACTAACCCGTGTGGGGGCGGGGGGATATATGTTGGCGGGCATTGACAAACGGTGGACATTTTCTGCGGTAGTTATGGAATAGATTGGCCCAGCTTGTTTCCGGCAAGTTCTACTTTTGTAAATTGGAGTTGGCCGTAACCAGCGCAGGACCAAGGCGTGACGCCTCCTAGTGGCAAGGACGATAACTAGACACTCTGGGTGGGGTGTAGATTGGCGACCAACCCCTGTCTGCGCTCAGCTGCGACTTAGAGGTTGGTTGTATCTGGTCTTCCGCCCCTCCCTCGAAGCAAAGAGCGCATTTCGCAGTGTGGATGTATGAAGCACAACAGCTCACCATATAGTATTATAAGTGTGACAAATTGATTATATTTTCTATTTTCAAAGGAATATTGTTGTATCTGTCAACAGTAGAAAATAAAAACATGAACAGTGGGTTTGAGACCGTTTGTGTTCGCTTGAACATAAAAATGGCGTAAATGACGGTTTATGTTTACATTGCAATGATATTACTACATCGGGTCAAGGCAGCCTACATCGGATCCGACCATAGCTAACGTGCGTAGTAAACGTCTGCTCTGGTGGCCAGTGTAGGTGAGGGTTTGCACAGAGACCTCTGTGTGTGTGTGTGTGTGTGTGTGTGTGTGTGTGTGTGTGTGTGTGTGTGTGTGTGGTGGGAGGTTGGGGTGGACAATTTGGGAGGTTTGCGAAGTTAGAGCTTGTAGGGCGACGTGAGGGTGGTAATAGGGGGAGTTAGTGACATAGTCATTCTCATATGGGGTTCGCCATATAATCCCATGATGGCCAACTTGTAGGACCCCATTGTAGCATGACTCTAAATTATAAATGGCTGAGTTGATGGTTAGTGGTACCATCTCACGAGTTTCACAGGAACTAGCCACTCTACTGGTGGATGATCAGAGAACCAGAGTACGCTCTGTTTCCTATACGGCAATGTATGTGGGTGTAGTAGCTCTAGAGTGTGCTGTATGACATGTCTGTACTTATATAAAACAACCTGACCGTGCTGTACAAGCTGCAAAAAGAGGTGAAAATTTACGGTTTGTAAGGAACGAGGCGGTAACGCAGAGTTCCGTATGAACTGAGCTCATCATCGAGTTAAGTTCAAGCATGGTGGGTCATTCTATACTTACTATGTACCCGAAATTATTAAAATAATGAACAGAACATTTAACTTAATTTCGCCTAAAATTTAGTTTTAGTAGACTAGTTAGGAACAGTATTCTGTATTTCGCCGTAAAGAACAGTTTTCCGTACGGTAATTTTATATTACATGGAGAAACGGTGCAGATTTACAGTAAATACAGCATGGGTATATGGTAAAGACAAGTATAGACCCTATTAAGGTACCCCATAATCCAGTCTGTTTACAGGATCCAATGTTTGCTGGTTGTCGACATTGTATGGTGATAGACCCTTGACCCGTAACTCACAATTATTGCAGTTTAACGGTTTTCATAAATCTTCAAATTGTGAATCCAATGCCAGAAAAAAGAAATTACAGCTATTTCTACATATAAATCCGAAACTATATTCAGTTTCTCCAATTATAAATCGGAAAATTGTGGATTATGCAGTCGTGGTGTGGCCAACCAGTTGGGAGCGGAACCTTTACTTATCTGGGCCCCGTTGCTCCAGGTTTACGATAGCGTTGTGGATCGCAGAATAGCGGATCTCGTCGTAATCGCATAGGCGCATCGCCGCGTTAAATACAGCTTTTAGCGATATTTTTATGCGGACATTCACAGCACTGCGGATCGTAGGTGGGTTAAGTAAAGCATTATCTGATATTTCAAATAACGATCCATGGTGGCACAACCGACCCCTGCCCCTTGTTCTTCTACCTATAGGAAATAACGATCCACGACACAAGGTGTCAGGCCAGTTTTAACTGTAATGCCATCTGTATTTGATTAAAGAACTAATGAATCTACCCCTGTCTCATTCAATATGTGCCCCTGAATTGTTGTATCGCTATCACATCGCAGAAAATAGCGATACCGCGGGAATATAGGGATACGATCCGATATTACAGGAGCAACGCGTTTTTAATCGTATGGTTAAAGTAATCGTAAAAATAAAATTGCGATCCGATTATAGCTAGCGATACCACAAAAACAGGAGCAACGGGGCCCTGGGACAACAATAGGGAGTTTAGTAACATCTGGAGGGTCTATCCAAGTTTTCATATGTTATTCAACTGTGTGACACCATTGAAGGCTGTATGAAGTCTGTGTGTTGGTGTGTATGGTGCATGATGCTGTATGAGGTCCATGTGGTCTGGTGTACATGTTGCTGTGTGAAGTACGTCACGTTATCCTAAAAATAACTAAATGTGACGAAAGCAATATAAACTAGAAAGTTAATGGAGAAAACAGAATGTCACAAGGTTGATGGAAGATCGAAGTCTTTTGTACTGGCGAATCATACCTATTAAAAAAAAAAAAAAAAAAAAAGTCTGTATGGTGTGTGTGATCAACATGATGCTGTGTGAAGTCTGTGTGGTGTGTCTGATCAACATGATGCTGTATGAAGTCTGTATGTGGTGTGTGTGGTGCATGATGCTGTATGAAGTCTGTGTGGTGTGTGTGACGTACATGATGCTGTTTGAGTCTGTGTGGTGTGTGTGTGTGGTGTACATGATGCTGTATGGAGTCTGTGTGGTGTGGTGTGTGTCATGCATGATACTGTATGAGGTCTAGTGGTGTGGTGTGTGTCATGCATGATGCTGTATTGAGTCTGTATGGCGTGGTGTGTGTCATGCATGATACTGTATGAGGTCTAGTGGTGTGGTGTGTGTCATGCATGATGCTGTATTGAGTCTGTATGGCGTGGTGTGTGTCATGCATGATACTGTATGAGGTCTGTGTGGTGTGGTGTGTGTCATGCATGATGCTTTATTGAGTCTGTATGGCGTGGTGTGTGTCATGCATGATACTGTATGAGGTCTAGTGGTGTGGTGTGTGTCATGCATGATGCTGTGTAGAGTCTGTATGGCGTGGTGTGTGTCATGCATGATACAGTATGAGGTCTATGTGGTGTGGTGTGTGTCATGCATGATGCTGTATTGAGTCTGTATGGCGTGGTGTGTGTCATGCTGTATGGGCGTTGTGTGGAGCGTGTTTGTACGCCGACTGCGTCCTCTCACCACCCCCACCTCCCTCCCTCACCACCAGGCGGCGTGCGGCGTCCGTGGCTGGCAGCAGACGACAATGCGTCCCGCCTGTACAGCGTCCGCACTTAACCCTTTCTTCCCGCTCTCCCGCGTAAACAACCTCCCCGACCACCTCCCCACACCTCACTCCCTCCCTCCCGTCCAAAACCTCGCCGAATTTAGGATATAATTCACCCAGGACTCCGCCCAAAACAAAAGCAACGAGCGAAAAAATATATCGATCCGCAACGCTCAAAAGTAAGAGGCGGGAAAAAGGTAGAAAATGGCGGGAAAAAAGAGGCTCACAAAAGCCCGGGCCCGTAATCCGCGTTCCGTGACCACAATCGGCGTTCGGCGGAGGCCTCATTAATTATGCATACCGTCCAATTTTGGCGCGCTGTTCGTGACTGGCCGTCGGGTGGCGCTGATCCGGGCGCACTGCGCACGCGCCAGATAACCACGTGACCGGCGCGGGATAACGATGGCCTAATCTGATACGGGCAGCGGCGTCGAGGCGGGTACGGGCTGGGTGCGGGGGGGGGGGGGGGAGGTATTGTCTCATCCTCAGGACAGCGGCTGGAGTGATAAAGGTGTGTTGGAGACGAGCAGGTTGAACGGAGGGAGACAGAAGGAAGGAGAAAGAAGGAGGGGGGAAGAAGGAAGGGGAAAGAAGGAGGGAGAAAGAAGGAGGGAGAAAGAAGGAGGGGAAAGAAGGAGGGAGAAAGAAGGAGAGAGAAAGACGGAGGGAGAAAGAAGGAGCGAGAAAGGGGGGAGAAAGAAGGAGGGATAAAATCTGAGGGGGAAAGAAGGAGGGGGAAAGAAGGAGGGAGAAAGAAGAAGGGATAGAGAAGGAGGGAGAAAAAAGAAGGGAGTAGGAAGGAAGGAGAAAGAAGAAGAGTGAAGGATGTATACCTAGTCAGGTATATGTCTACCTAGTCAGGTATGCAGAGAAGCGCAATAAAGAGTAACTCAGAGTAAGAGAGGTGGGGAGAATGAGAGATAGAGAGAGAGAAAGAAGGGCAGAGTCAGAAAGGGAGTGACTGAAAGAGGGAAGGATGGAAAGAGTAAGGGACTGAGAGGTGGGATGGAGGGTGAAAGGATGGACTGAAAACAAGAGGGGAGAGAGAGAATGGTGAAGTTAGGGATGCATATTAAAGTACTCGTTGGTTAGAGTGGGGAGAGAAGGGCAGAGGGATAAAGGAGAGAGAGAAGGAAGGATAGGGAGAGGGAGGAACGCTGTGAGGGCAGCAAATAAGAGGGATAAAAGGATGCAAAAAACGGAGGGAGGGAGAGGGATTTTATTTTTTCTCTGTTACAAATTGTATCTCTGAAAGGAGATCCTTTGAGGTAAAGACCAACGAAAGAGTACGTAGACATGGTAGACTGACAGAACTACAAGTTGAAAGCTGAGTAAGATTCCCTCTAACCTTCACTCTCCTTCACTCTCCTTGCTAACCTGTATTCTAACAGGTGTGAGGTGGACGAGTGTTGCTATTAGTAACCCCCCCCCTCCCCCTCCTCTCCCGGCAGCCTTTCCGGCCAGACCGTGCGCCGCCGGCGGACGTGGTGGGCACGCCCGGCAGCCGATAGGTAAGTGGAGTGGCAGGCGTGCAGGCAGGCGGGCGGCGCCCACATATTGGACCGTGCGGGTGGCAGGTGGACGGGCAGGGCGGGGGTGGGCGTGGCGGCGGGTGAGCGTGTGTCGGCCGCCGACCGGACGTTATTAAAGCCGGGGACCGGGTTGTCGGCCGACGTCCGTGTCGTCAGGCGGGTGGGTGTGGGTGTGGGTGTGGGTGTGGGTGTGGGTGGGAGAGATGCGTCGAAGCCATTTCTGAGATAGTGGACCGGGCTGAGAATGCTCTCCATCTGCTCGCTCCTGAAGACCAGTCATAAACGAAGCCCAGGTAACGTCGTTGCGATGCGACACTGATGCGACGCTGATGCGATGCCATGCAGAAGAGAAGCGATGCAGATGAGACACGACACAGACACAATATGACACAGAAGAGATGCGACACGATTCAGATGAAACGCAACACAGACAAGAAGCAACGCAGATGAGAAACAACACAAATGCAACATAATATGGAAGTGACATGACACAATGCAGATGAGAAAGAATCAGAAGCATTACAAGACAGAAGAGATGTGACATAATGCAGATAAAACACAACACAGATGAGATGCGATAGAGAAATGATGCAATACAGACAAGATATGACACCAACAAGAAGCAACAATGCTGCAATAGCAGATTGTATACTGTGAAATTTAAAAACAACAACATGAAACATGACATGGATGAGTAACAACACAGATGAAATTTGATGCAGAAATGATGTGATGGTGGCAAGACATGGTACAGATCTGATGCAACACCAACAAGAAATGGCATAGATGAGATGAAACACAGATGAGATGTAATATGGTAAGATATGACACCTACAAGACACGATGTGTACATGATGTGACACAGGTAAGACACAATGTTGAAAGGGTGTGACCATGCATTGTGCAAAGGAGATGCAACACAGATGTGACACAACCCAGAAGAAGCGATGCTGATGAGACGCTGACGAGATACGACACACATGCGACACAGCACGACGCAGAAGAGATCTGACGCCAATGCGTCGCGACTTGAATAGTGATCCCACTCCACCGGCGAATTAGTGTCAAACACACTCAAGAAAAGTCAAACCCCTGTCTGAACTCAGCCTATGGTGATCGAACATCTTTAATATAAAGAGCATGGCATAGATTGAGTTACACAATATCATATAAAGTTTGACCTCATCAGGGTACCCCAGACTGATCCCCAGTCAATCAGCGGGTCTCATATTACACCCGTCCCTGCTTAACCTGGCTTCCCTCCATAGACCTGCCTCAGTCCCTATGTTATACCCCTCCCTTCACAGACTGGCCTCAGTCCCTGTGTCCTACCCCTCTCTCCATTGACTGGCTTCAGTTCCTGTGTCCTATACCTCCCTCCATAGACTGGCTCAGTCCCTGTGTCCTACCCCTCCCTCCATAGGCTGGCTTCAGTTCCTGTGTCCTATACCTCCCTCCATAGACTGGCCTCAGTCCCTGTGTCCTACCCCTCCCTCCATAGGCTGGCTTCAGTTCCTGTGTCCTATACCTCCCTCCATAGACTGGCTCAGTCCCTGTGTCCTACACCTCCCACCATAGACTGGCCTCAGGCCCTGTGTCCTATACCTCGCTCCATAGACCAGCCTCAGTCCCTGTGTCCTACTCCCAGTCTATGCTTCCACCGCTTCCCTAATACGCGATTCCCACAAGGCGATTTTTGGGCATGTGCGGGGCTTCAGTCGGCGACTACGACCAACAATTACTTGGAAGTTTAATTTCAAAAATATTTGAAATCGGTCCTTGCCCCTTCCCCTATACTCCACCTCAGTCACTGATTCCTGGGCCTGCCGGGCGTTGGGGGGAGTCCAAATAATGCAAAGTAGCATTATTTCTTAATAATGTCAATAATCAAAGACTTGAGCAAGTTTAACCCCTCCAGTGTACTCTCTAATCTTCCCTAACATACCTTCACTTATCTTCCAGTGATTCCTTTCTTTTCCCCATCACTTTATATGTTTACTTTAGGAATTATGATTACTTTATTTACAATCAGTAAAATAAAGACTAATTATGTCTCACTTGAGTAATATAACCAAGTTTGTAAACAACCAACCGAATTTAAACCACCCCAACAGCTTATCGGCTGGCAGGATGAATAAGTGAATTGAAATAAATTCTATATCTGGGACCTTTAAACTCTGACTTACGGATGCCACTAGTTTAATGTTTCAGAATGTTTTGTTGGTTGTTAAGGAGTGGTAGTGTGGGGACACTAAAGGTTATAAACCCAGCCACCATTCACATTGCGAAAATGAGAGTGCTTCATTTTTGCATGCGTGGGCATTCGTTCCGTATTAATTTTAAGCATATTGGGTGAAAATGAATTTCTTTTATGAAGATACACGTATATCAATTGGAACGGCTCGAGCCAAACAACCTGAAGAAAATCGTAAACACGTAGTACGAAACAAACCAGAGCGTGTTGACGATCACAACACCCACCACTGTTTTCCACCCCGCTCCGCCTACCACGACGGCCTGGCACGACCGGCGCGCCCCCACGCGGCGTGTGTCGGCACCAGGCAGCAGACGACATTTTCCCCACTCCTGGTTTTTTTTTTTGGCGGGAAGCTGAAATGTCAGCGTTCTCGGCTGGCGGGGATCACACGACGCCTGTCCGTGTCACCGTCCGCGGCGTCTGTTCACTGTGCGTGGATCACGGGGAGGGGGTAACGGGCGGGGGGGGGGGGGGGGTGCGTAGCAAGTTGATGGAGGAGATGAAGGAGGAGGGGGGGGGGGGGGGTCACGGTAGAGCCTGTCTGACATTCTGAAGCAGCGTTTTTCTTCCATTTTTTCCCGTTCCCGCTAGTCACTGGCATGCATAGAGTGCGGACAAGTTCAGGCCTGTGACACACCGCTAACCTTCGCATGGTCTATCGTTGTGTGTATATTTCCAATGCTTGGCTGTGTGTCCTGTTGTATATACTTATATAGAACTGCATCGAGAATCGATTCGAGATTTTACGATTCGAGTGCGGTTCTGGATTTATCTTACATTGAATATCATCACAACTTCAAAATAATCAGGATATATTAGGCAGATTCCCTACGCCACGGCCGTGGCGTAGTATTGTCACTTTACCAGGGTGATCGTCAAGTATATTTTTCCAATGTTATTCCTGTGGCTAAACATGTACCAGGGGTGAGATAAAGTAAACGCATACTGCATGTCACCATTGAGTGTAGCCAATTTAAGCTTCATGATATCATCTGACATACATGTCTGTGCAGCATCTATTGATACTGCCTAAAACACTGCTTAAAATACTGTGAACTCCATTAACAAGCAATTGGTCACCAAACCGCTTTTTTGTATCTGATAAGGTGCTACCCTTACACAAGGTCGAGAAGCATTCCGTAGTGAAATAACTGTCCAGTAACACGGGGTGTCCGTTAACGCAGGATGTGTCCTGACGCGGGGTGTTCTTTAAGCGTGTTTTTACCGCACAGCGAACTCATACTACGTATCGTGTAGCATAGATTTCCGTGTGGGATATTAATAATCCAGTCACTGTATAGGGCACAAAGCTATTGTGTTATGGAAGCGGCCATCTAGAAAAACACCATGCAGAGGGCCTAGTTATCTATGAATTTTAAAATATTTTTTGGGATTTCACTAAAAGGGTTTTAACCTCGTCTCACGATTATCTATAGATTATGACAGCAAAAAAATACTGGTTATCCCCCAACTACAGTGTCGCTATATTAGAATTTCATGGCGGATGATAGTGGAACTAGCAATCGCTCTGTGCCCTATATCTTCCTCCCTGTGTTAATCCTCCTAGTAACTTAGGGTCAATTCTTTTGTCCTCTCATATGATGGACTGACCTTTTTCTATTTCAATAGAAATCCAAGGAAGCGACTCACAACGGCACAACTCCCTGATTGTCAGTTTTATTGAATGATATTTTAGTTACATGGATCGTATTACATATGATTGTTAATATGGACTGAGCCAAGGTTTCGAATCTGTTTGATTCTTTATCAGGGCATGTGTCCATGTCAAAATAACATGGCCTTTTAAATTCATACAGGGGCCATCCATGAAGTAAGTTTGCAGCAGTGGTGAGCGAGAGGAGCGGGTGAGGGGAGATTGGTCAGAGTTTTCAGAAACTTTGAGGATGGCCCCATATAAATTAAAGTGAGGAAAGGGATACTTTAATACAGAACATACATGTACTTAGAGGGTGAGGTCTGGTCTCAAACTAATGCAGCCAGGCTGAGAATAAGCCTATCAATATTGTGTGTGTGTGTGTGTCTCTCTCTCTCTCTCTCTCTCTCTCTCTCTCTCTCTCTCTCTCTCTCTCTCTCTCTCTCTCTCTCTCTCTCTCTCTATATATATATATATATATATATATATACATATATATATACATATATATATATATATATATATATATATATATATATATATATATATATATATACACATATATATAGACACACAAAATTGACTATTATGTATACACATGCTTCCACAAATTTACACCATTTACATACATTGTATCTACTGACGTTAAACTTCACAAACAAACAAAATTACACCGTGCATACGCTGTTTACACTCAGGTGCTGGGACTGGTCCGTACTGAGGACAGCCATCAGACGTGCTCGTATCACAGAGCAGCTCCTCGCCACTCACTTCACAGACTATGTTTTACAGTTATACCTTGCCCTCATTGTAGCCTGCGCCTCTCACTCGGTCGTCCTCCGTCAGCTTCTCCACACAAGCAGAGCGAGAACTTGCAGCGCCGATACTCGATCTATGCGCGCCCCATAAGGCTCCCTCCCCACACGCACCTCACACACTGAGCAGCTCACAGAGCGTTACACCAACGAGTATAGAGAATACTCTCTATACTCGTTGGTTACACCAGAGAGTAACACCCACACTCACCGAGGTCACACACACTCACCACTCACCGACGTCACACACACACACCACTCAGTGACCAGCTCACACACAGAGTAGTTCACACACACACACCACTCACCCAGTAGCTCACATATATACACAATACACGCTTAGCAGCTCCTAGCAGCTCACCTACTAAGCAGCTCACACATGAAGCAGCTCAAACTAGCCGCTCACACATAGACCAGCTCACACACAGAGCAGCTCACACACAGACCAGCTCACACACAGAGCAGGTCACCTACAGACCACTCAGTAAGCAGTTCACACACAGACCAGCTCACACACAGAGCAGCTCATACACAGAGCAGCTCACACACAGAGCAGCTCACACACTGAACAGCTCACACACAAACCAGCTCACACACAGACCAGCTCACACACAGAACAGCTCATACACAGACCCCTCAGTGAGCAGCTCACACACAGAGCAACTCACACAGAGCAACTTACACATAGAGCAGCTCGCACACAGAGCAGTTCACACACAGACCAGCTCACACACGCACACACACGCACAGACACCACCACTGAGCAGCTCACAGCTCGCTGCAGCCGCCGCCGTCTTTAATCAGCCAGCCTACTTAACGACTCCACCACGTCTTCCGCCCGCCCGCACGCCGCCCACCTCGACACGCCAACACTAAACCACCAGCCGGCTCAACACGAGCCGCCAGCTCTCCCCTCGCCAGCTCCCCCCCTCCCCCCGCCAGCTCCTCGTGAGCCGCTCAGTGCGTGCAGCAGCCCTGGAGCAGGAATTAGTGTGTGGGGGTGGGAGGTGTGCGTAATGTGCATGTATGCATATGTGGTGAGTGCACCTGTTTCTATGTGGATGTGGATGTATGCGGGTGAGGCTATGAGTCGCTGTATGTGGGTGGGTCAGGTGGGAACTTGTGAGGTGTGTACACATTGTGGTGTGTATATTTTGTGAGTGGGGTATGTAAAGTTTTCAGTCAGTTAGTCGCTCCTTTCGTCAGCATATGAGCCCATCTGTCCTTCAGTCCTTCCAAGTGTCCCTTTGCGTGGGTCCATATGTCCGTCCATCCCTCAGTCAGGTTCCATTGCGTGAGTCCATGCATCTGACCATCCATCAGTCAATTTCCTTTGCGTTAGTCCATGCGTCAGTCAGTCCCTTTGTGCAATGAGTATATACTCGTTGCTTTGTGTGAGTTCATGCCATCCGTCCATGCATTAGTTTTCTTTGCGTAATTCCATGCTTCCATCCATGCTTCAGTCAGTTTCCTTCATGTGAGTCCATGCATCTGACCATCCATCAGTCAGGTTCCATTGCGTGAATTCATGCTTCTGCCCATGCGTCAGTCAGGCTCCATTGCGTGAAGCCATGCTTCTGTCAGTCTAGTTCCATTGCGGGAATCCCTGCATTTGACCATGTGTCAGTCAGTTTCCTTTGCGTTAGTCCATGGATCTGACCATCCATCAGTCAGTCCCTTTTCATGAGTCCATGCACCTGTCCATCCCTCAGTCAGGTTTCATTGTGTGAATCCAGGCATCTGTCTATCTGTCAGTCAGTCCCTTTGCCTAGGTCCAGGCATCTGTCCATGCGTCGGCCAGGTTCCATTGCGTGAGTATATGCATGTGTCCACCCGTCAGTCAGGTTCCATTGTGTGAGTCCATGTATTCGACTATCGGTCAGTCAAGTTTCCTTTGCATGGGTCCACGCATCAGTGCATTCCATTTGCGTGGGTCCACACGTCACTCTGTTCCCTTTGCGTGGTTCTACGCATCCACGCAGAACCACGCATCCACGCATCAGCCACGCATCTGTTCCCTTTGCGTGAGTCCACACGACCACGCAACCGCGACGTGAGATTGGCGAAATACAAACACGTAGACGACGTGCATTGCGCGTGTGTCGTTTGTGCACGTGTGCGCGCGATGGGAGGAGGTGGGGGGGGGGGGATGATGTGTACGTGGGGGGAGGAGGGGGGGGGGGTTGTGCAGGCATCGTCAGGTCATTACACTCAAGCCGCCCCGCCCCGCCTGCCGCACCCAGCGCCACCCAGCGGCGGCAAGCGGAGACGCCGTGCATTATTTATCAAGTCAATGTTTTTCAGCCCACTGCCGGCCCGCAAGTCCGTTCCGTCAGCTGCCAGGGAGGCAGGTCCGCGTTTTTACACCACAACCCCCCTCTCCTCACACATCTCCTCGACGCACCTCCGCCAGCCCTCAGTGCGTCGCCCGCCCGCCCCCGCCCGCCGCGTCAGCCGGGCTTCTCCGTCACAGGCCCGCCGCCGCCCGCCCTCCGTCTCCACACACGTGTCTCTGAGAGGAATCCCGCACGCAGTCAGCTGTAGTCAACTATCACTCGCTCCCCACCTGCGTTTAACCTCTTCCACCCTTCCTCTCGACCCTACTACCACACCCACCCCTCCCCTCCCTTCCACCTTTTATTCCTGTCCCTCCTCCTGTCCCCTCTTCTGTGAACCTGTTTCTTTAGGTAACTTCAACCACACCCCCGACTCTTCATAGAATTTCTCACGTATGAGCTACGGTATTCTGAGTCCCGCATAACTGTCTTAGCGTTTCCTCCTGCCGTCCCATGAATTCTCCTCTCTGCCGTCATCATGTCCCTTGCCCCCACATTGTCTTCCCCTGTCCTCTAGTCACCTTCCTAAGCATGCCTTCCTCTGCCAGCCTCACTATTATAACTTCCACTGCCCATCTAAAAACGAGTATGGCCAGTTCCCTCTGCCCACCACCCACTGGCTGCCAACTGCCCACCTCCATCCGACCACCTCCCTCTGCCCACGCCTTCTGCTCATCCCCTCTACAAACCTCCCTCTGCCCACCTCCCTCTACCCACCTCCCTCCACCCACCTCCCTCTGCCCACTTACCTTTACCTACATCTCTCCACCCATCTCCTCTGCCCACCTCCCTCCATGTACTCTTCTGCCCACCTCCCTCCACCAACCCCCTTCTGCCTACCTCTCCCCACCCACTTGCCTCTGCCCAGCCCCTCTGCATACCTAACCACCACCAAGCCCCTTCTGCCCACCTCCCTCCACCAACCTCTCTCTGCCTACATTCCGCTGCCCACCTCTCTCTGCCCACCTCCATCTGCCCATGTCCCTCTGCCCACCTCCCTCTGCTCACCCCCTTCTGCCTACCTCTGTTTACCCACCTTCTCTGCCCCCCTGCCTACATCCCCCTACCTTCATCCCTCTGTCCATTCTATTTCTCTCTCCTCTTCTGCCAACACTGCTCATTTCATAGCCGTACCTTCCCTGATGCTCAAATACTTCTCTGCATCCTTCCCAACTTTCATCATATCTGTACCTCTCCTACGCGCACCCTCCCTGTCCCGCCGACCCTCCCGACACCCAACACTCTTGTATTGTAATTTGTATCCGTCCTCGTCCCTCCGTCTGTGTTGTCCACCATTCCCTCCACCTACCACCACCTAAAAACGCCACCACCACCCATCACCACCTACTACCAAACGCCACCACCACCCATCACCACCTACTACCACTAATCACCACCCACCAACCACTGCCACCCACCCATCACCCACCACCAAACGCCACCACCACCCATCACCACCTACTACCAAACGCCACCACCACCCATCACCACCTACTACCACTAATCACCACCCACCAACCACTGCCACCCACCCATCACCCACCACCAAACGCCACCACCACCCATCACCATCACCCACCACAACCCACCACCCACCACCCACCACCCACCACCCACCACCCACCACCCACCACCCACCAACCACCAACCATCATCCATCACCCACCACCACCCACCACCCACCACCCACCACCCACCACCACCCACCACCCACCACCCACCACCCACCAACCACCACCAACCACTGCCACCAACCCACCACCCCCCCCCCCCTCCCACCACCAAACGCCACCACACCCAACCACCCACCGCCCACCGCCCACCATCCACCACTCACCACTGTCCGCCACCACCAACTGCGTCTCACATGCGTGCGCACCCCATTCAATATGCGGGGTTCGCAATCAGGCACGCACGGGTTGTGATGGCCGGCCTGGTTAATGCCTACCCAGGAGAAACTACCCCCCACCCCCAACACACACACACCCCACTCCACTACCTCCCCCCTCCCAGTCTTCCCCAGCCCACGGCCGTCAGCTCGCTGCCAAGGCACAGGCCACTTCGCCGAGGCCAGTCATTCTTTTTCCCGACTCCGGTAGTGTTTTTTCTCTCTCCTCTCTCTCTCCTCACGTCGCCGCTCGCCCCAACGAGAGCTCCACCCACATTTGGCCCGGTTCCCTCTCAAATTTTCCCAGTTTTCAACTTCACTGAGTCATGGTTTGTCTCAGATTTGCACAACTCGACTTCGTCCTACGCACCAAAGTTGTGCTGTGAGAGTGGGGGTTGGAAAAGGATGATTATGGACTGGAGGTGTAGTGGAGGGGGGTGGCGTAGGGTCGGTGTTGCTGTCAGTATACAAGGGTGTAACTTGTGTGTATACTGTTTGACAATATCTAGTTTGATTCATGTATACATGCATCTAGCTCACGCCTTCTGTGCTGATAATAATTGTCACTATCTACGTCGCTCTTAGACTCGTTAGAATATGTCGCCCCTGGACTTGTTAGAATATGTAGCCCCTGGACTCGTTAGAATATGTCGCTCCTGGACTAGTTAGGATATGTCGCCCATGGGCTTGTTAGAATATGTCGCCCATGGGCTTGTTAGAATATGTCGCCCCTGGACTCGTTAGAATATGTCGCCCCTGGACTCGTTAGAATATGTCGCTCCTGGACTCGTTAGAATATGTCGCTCCTGGACTAGTTAGGATATGTCGCCCATGGGCTTGTTAGAATATGTCGCCCATGGGCTTATTAGAATATGTCGCCCCTGGACTCGTTAGAATATGTCGCCCCTGGACTCGTTAGAATATGTCGCCCCTGGACTCGTTAGAATATGTCGCTCCTGGACTCGTTAGAATATGTCGCTCCTGGACTAGTTAGGATATGTCGCCCATGGGCTTGTTAGAATATGTCGCCCCTGGACTCGTTAGAATATGTCGCCTCTGGACTCGTTAGAATATGTCGCTCCTGGACTCGTTAGAATATGTAGCTCCTGGACTTGTTAGAATATGTGGCTCCTGGACTCGTTAGAATATGTAGCCCCTAGAATCGTTAGAATATATTGCCCCTGGACTGTAACTTCCGCTCAGTACTTTTACCGGAGTACCACATATATTGTACACATTATATAGATCGAATGATATTTGCACTTTAATTCAGTTATATTTTTACATAGGTTATGTATGAAGGTGTATACACGAAATCCTTTTCTGTAAAAAAATTCTAATGTCTATTTCTTTTAGGGCATATGAATGTTTTTTCATGGGAAAATTACAAATAACTACCACGAGAGGAAAACTTATTTAAGTTGCATTTGATCTATATTTCCTCATTTTTTTCCCCGATTCCTTCAGATGAAAATAAAAATGATAGAAGGGAAGAGGGTTTATTTCACAGCTCCATGTTTTCATCACTACGCTACTCCCCCACATTATTTTTAAATATATTTATTTATTTTTTTAATACCTAGGACATGGCAAGTCGAGTATACCCCCGCCTTCCCACCCCGCAAGTGCTCGCAGGCTGGCCGGGTGATCGGTTTGGACGGGCGGCGTTGGGCGAGCCCCCGGCCCACATACGCGGCCCTATCGTGGTGTTCTCCATGGTAACGCCCCCTCCTCTCCCCTCTCCTCCGTCACCCACAACCCAGTCAACAAACTGCATGTCATCGGGCCAGACCCGGGCCTGTAATCGCCGCCCGGCGTTCTTATCGCCCCCACACCGTCTACCACCACCCCTCTACCCCTCCACCCCCCACACACCCGTCTTGCCGCCGAGCCGAGTGTCGTCTGCGACGCTGTAAAACGCCGCAGACGACTTAACTCCTTCGCCATTGATTTTCCCGCCAAAACCTTCAGCTGCCTCGTTGTGGATCGGAGCGGAGACGATTTCACTGAAAAATGTCGTCTGCTACCCATAGACACCGCCTGTGGAGTTTTGAGGCGCGCGGGGGTTAGGGAACAAGGTTGTTGGGGGGTGGGGAGGGGGGTCATGTGTAAGAAAGGATCTGGAAGGGGTTGTGATGGTGGTGGTGGTGGTGGTGGTAGCCAGGAGCGGGCGGAGGAAGTAGGAGGCAGTGTGGGGAGCGAGGAGAAGGAAAGGAGGGGAAGGGTACGGCCAAGGGAACATTAAAGCTGGCAGGGGCTATGGTAATGACAGGTCCCTAGCGGCTGGGCGAGGGGCGACCGGGGCGGGCGGCGGGCGGCCCGTGGTGGTACGGGTAATGACCGCGGCCCCACCGCCCACCACCCGGTCCAAACCGGCCCCGACAAGTCGCCTGGAAAGCCTCGCCGACTGAAGTCTACGCCAGGCGTCGCCTGCGTCGGCGGACGCGGCGTTCGCACCACATCACACGCACAAGGCCCCCTCACGCACGCAGGGCTTGTGTTCCCACCCCTCACCCCTACCCCACTACCCTCCTCTCACTCACGCACCCTCTCCCTTTGACCTACGCTGTCACTATGTAGCGGTGGGTGACGACTAAATCTGCACGTGAGCCAAACCACCGCCCGAAAACACCCCATGCCCCAGCCCCCACCCCTTGACTCCACCCCCTATTATAGCAAGGAGCAGTCGCCTGCTAATAACCTTTAAAGATCAGCCTGACATGCTCCAACCACCTCCTCTTATCACGACCCAGTCCTCCTCCTCACACACACCACGATAATCTCCCATGTGTGCACAGCCTCCCAACACATGGTGGACACATGACTAACACTGAATACCACATGGCCAACACATGACCAACACAATACCACATGGCCAACCTGAGGCCAACACATGACCAACACACACTACCACATGGCCAACCCGAGGCCAACACATGACCAACACACACTACCACATGGCCAACCCGAGGCCAACACATGACCAACACACACTACCACATGGCCAACCCGAGGCCAACTCATGACCAACACACACTACCACATGACCAACATGAGACCAACTCATGACCAACACACACTATCACATGACCAACATGAGGCCAATGCATGACAAGCACTTGATCAACACATGACTGAAAGACAATCGCCACATAGCCAACACACAGGCAATACACAATTACAGCAGGGTGCATTGTAATTGGGATTAAGGTACATCTAAGGCCTATGTGGACAATTTGGAGCTCAGTGGGTGCTGGGTCTCTTCAATTTGAGGCTCAATATCTCAATGTGTTACCTGCTTTTATCCTACCCGGTATTTTTCTCCATAGGCTTAATGTTAGGAACTCATACTCCACGGCCGTGAGGGTATTGTACCCAATACTCAATGGCTATTTTGGTGAGTTTTTTCATGAATAAATGATGTTATATATGGGGTGAGATAAAATCAGAAACCCACTCGATGAAAATAACTCGGGTCTGCATTCGACCTCGTTTAACTGCTACATACTTCATTCAGCTTCGCTTCGTGAATTACTCCCCAATCAAACTCGGTGGAGTACGGACCAAGTTATTCTCATCTCGTGAGTTTCCTTCTAATTATGTCATTCTCGTCTCATATATTTGATCTCACGAGGATCAACTAACCAATATGGCAACTCCATTACTTTGATGTCTAATACTGGGTCCTTACATGGTCAATAGATAAAAACAGCAATATTATCTGCACTGCATGAAAATCTCAAGTCTACCACACTTCCAACACTGCTAATACATGACCAATATACAACTACCACTCAGTTCATATAGTCAGCACAGAGGTAACACATTGTCTCGGGTTGGTCAAGTTGTGGTGTGTTTGCTCTTTACTAGAGGATGTGGGGTGCCAATCTCTGCTATGTAGTGGTTCCGGAGAGCCTGTGCACGGAAGTTCCACAGGTCCACCTGGATTATGTAACTCGGCTTGTATATAAGGCTGGGTTCACAGCAGATGGCAGGTCACTTGATGTGTTCTCTCTGAGAGGAGTGAACCCCTGGAACCTCACAAAAGTAGCAGGTTTTTTCCAAATCCTTTCGGTGGTTGAGTGAGATTATTGGCTTTGGCTTATAATCTTGTTCCCTCGGCGTTTCCTGACATCACGGTGTCAGGGAACTGAAACTATATGGCTAACTTTAGGGTCGGCGTGGCTCCCCCAGGTGCTAAGAACTCAATAGAGAGCCTTTTATTGACGTTGTTTGTATCTGGTCCTGTGTGACTAGGGTTATAGTCAATCCAACTTGTATTCCGAAAACATATGGAACTGACCAATGAAATAGCATATAGGGTGACAATATAATCACTGGTTAGATATACGATCTAGCCGAAAGTTGGGTTACCAACCCGAAGGCAAGGGCTGGCAAATGCTACAACATGACCAACATAAAGTTGCCACAATGGTTACTAAGCTGACACAGTATGGCTGAAACACCCGAGTGAAAACACAGTGGCCGCTTCCTCTGGCAATTTCCTCACCCAGTCATCTGTGCTGAATCTCATCCTTCCACCACTTAAACTATCTGCTATATAGTTCCTTCACTTTTTCAACTTCCCCAGTATGTATCAACTTTCCTTCACTTATACTCGTTATTCTATATGAGGGCAACTCTCGTGTCTCCACTCCATCCTACATCTATACTTCGTGTCTATCCTCCACTCCCACGCTGCGTCCTCCTTTAAGATTAACTTTAATTTCAGCGTAGTATAAACGTCCACAGGCTTAATATAAAGAATTCATACTCAACAGGCTAGCGAGTATGGTAACTCATACTGAATGGGCGATAAACAGATAAATATTTCGAGGCTAAGATCAAATCAGGAACATATATTCGTGTTTAGTCTGAGTTCCTGTTCGCCATCTTGTTTGGAGCGCTTCGCAATATTCCCACGGCTATCGCCTCATTCATATTACTGCAAGATCCAAACTCTATGGCAAATAGGGACACAGTCCTAACACACATCAATTTCTTTCTTAGTATCTTCACCAAACACCTGTCCTTTAGATACTTGTCCTTTAAATACTGCACACGTCTTTAAAATACAAAGCTCATGGCTTCAAAACACACGGATTCATTCGTCTCTTTTTCCCTCAGATATCTTACAAACCCAAATTTGATATTTCCTTCCCCTACCCCTCCCTTTTATATAGACCTATACCTGCCTCCCCTCTCCCCAACCTCTGTCTAAAACACCATCAACTCCAACCTCCATTTTGATCACCAGCGAACTCCCGCCGACCGGTGGTCAGCGGCGGTTCGCTGGTGACCAGCGTGCGGGCATGGCGGAGGACAGAAACCGCCGGCACCCAGCGGCGTCCTCGCTCGCCCACATCCGGGCATCGGTGAATTCATCACGGCGGTGGGCGAGGCAGAATTTATTAACCGACCGGCGAATTATTCCCGTGAAAAATGAAGCGGGACGAGCGGCGTGCGGTATTAATGAGCGCGGTGGGGGGAGAGCGAGGCGGTGGGGGGAGAGTGAATCGGGCTGGGGGCGGCGGGGGGAGAGTGATGGAGCATCGTACCGGGAAACACGGACGCAGAGAGGAGGGGAGGGATCACGGGGGAATACGGGATGTTGGGGGATGAAGGAGGGAAGTAGGGACACGATACAGCATGTCCCATACGCAATACACCTCCCCGACAACTTGGTTTGCGGATATAGCACCAGGTGGTGTTAATATTGACCCGTGGGCATGTTTGTGCTCCCTGACGGTAATTCTCCATAGTAAATGGTGTAGCTAGTGCTCCCATTTGACAAGGTTGTAGTGCGCCCAGCGAATAAGGACGTGGTAACTGTAAACTTAAATATTACATTTACATGTACGTTTGCATAGATGTAGTTAACTGTATGAACCTGCATATAGCTTGCATATAGTGTACTATAGAGGAAACATATTCTAGACATGGTCAGAGCTCGTATACCATCGAGGTTGAATCGTGTAGTCATTCACAAGGCAAAGCCACATGAATGAACCTTGACCATAAATTTAAATAGGTTTCTGAATTTATCTCACCCTTCACATTGACTTTTTGACTAACATTTGTGACATAATCCCCCGTAAAGTATTATTTTTTAAATACTTCATGGGCGTGAGTACGAGTTCCCAATGTTAAGTCTATGGCGAAAATTTACCAGGGGTGAAATAAATAGTTGAAACCTGGTATTGGACCTCCCTGCAGCACTAATTTAGTCAGGAACCAAGCCTGGTCTGCCTACCAGATGTTCTAGTATATAAGTATGCGTAGTTTTATTTCACGATACAACACAAATAATCCACATTTTTGCTCTGGTACACTCATAGAAACGACTCAATGTAACCAGGGTCCAGTTACCTGGGAACGTATCACGTGAATGCACACTGTGCCACGTGACTAGAGATTAAACCACGTGACCAGAAACTAGAACACGTGACCAGGTCATGTGACCAGCCCCTAGGCCCCAAATAATAACAACACACTGTAGTATTTCGTGCTACTCTGGTTCGACTACTACTTTTTTTTCTCTCTTTTTCTTCTTTTGAATTTTTAGCTCCACGGTCCACTTTTTCTAATTCATTTTCCCGCCGCCGCCGTTGGCGAGCTTAATCCAGGCCTCCTGTCGGCTGGGCGGTCCGCGTGCGTTTTAACGACATGCGCCATTGGCTGCCGGCCGCACATCCTTCAGCGCCGTGTAACGCCAGCTCTGATTGGTTGCAAGCCTGCCTGCCAGCGCCGCGAGGTGGCGCCGCGGCGCTGGGCGTTTGTTGGCGTCGAGCAGACGACAAATGGCCGCGCTGACCGACCTTTCCAGGCCGCTTATCAATCTATTTACCCGCCGTCGCCGTGCCAATAAGGCCCCGGCAAGGGCTGCGCTGAAACTGTGGCGGCGGGGGTGCGGGTGGGCGGGCGGGCGAGCGGGCGAATGTTTAATTGTCGGTCCGCGACAAACACGGCCCGGGCCCGGCGGCGTCCGCTCACACTGAGCGCCGCGCGCGGCCAGAGGACGAACTAAACATAAATGTCGTCTGCTTCGAGTTGACGCAGTGCGGGACGCGTGCGGTACCAGCGGAAGCTACCCGCGCTGGTTTGTCATGGCTGTTCGCTGGTTACCTCGTGTATGCGTACCAGGTTTAGTCTCGCCCTACATTAATTTTTGACCCAACCCCACCATTCAAGTACATTCATGTACTACAATCCTTCATCACATACACCCATTGCAGCTCTAAACTTTGTGCGACTTGGGTTTTTTCCCTACAAATTTAGCTGTAGGATACATTCACTATATATTGACTGGTTTCATATACAAACGGCCGTATGCTCCGAGTTTGACGCGTGATAATATCCGAGGGCATGCGAGGATATTGCGCAGTCATCTACAAGGAGCATACAGGCTTTCATCTGGCACTGGTCTATATTGTGTTTCTGAGTACAGTATTCACCTTTTCCAGACAAATGACGTACCGATAACAATCCATTTAGGTACGCACTATTGCATTATATTTCTGTATGCGCCAGTTTTGTGGCCCGGAGCATACCAAATATTTGTATGCTCCTGGTATGATGATACACACTCCATGTGTGATTTCTATGGACATTTTACATTAGGGGTTAATAAATGTTTAAGTTCATCCATGAACTTTACATTTGACGTTGAACTTTTGAAGGTTTCCAATTTCTCCATGTATCTAAAGGTATTGTCATTGATACAGTGAAGTGTCTCGTTTGAGTTAGTAACGTTTAATAAAAAGTTATAGTGAATTGAGAATGAAACTTTGTAGTATGACGTCATACCCTTCCGAATAAGTCCCGGATTTAACCAAAGACGGTAAATTTACCCTCTTTCATTTAACGACAGATGACTTTCTCTCACAACAACTTACTTTAAGTTTAGTTTCTACTCTATAACTTTCACCGCTTTGAATGCATGTTAGGTACACTATTTTCATCAAATGTCGCGATATATGTGGTTCATGTTACTTCGACATAGAGCGGGAAGAAATAAATGATTGACAACCACAGAATTAACAAGTTATATGATGTTGGGACAAATTTGTTAGATACCTCATGGACTAGGAAGGTTTCCAACAGTATCTGCTCGGAGTTTCATCCCCACATAGAGACAGCTAACCATACCTAGGCTTGAGGACTGAAATACCATGAGAGTCAAACCTGCTATCATTTTTAGTATCTCTATACGCAGATGTATTTGCCATGCTGAGGAAAATATTCTGCTGTAGTTTTCTGATCTCCTTACCTAAAGACTCTCCTATACATTTTCAAATGCCCCACTTTGCGCTGGTTCCATGGAGACCACGAGAGTTCAGATGGCTATGGACCCTAGTTACCAGCTCAAAACTGTAGTACCAATCCTATCCACCAGGGTTCAAATTAGTCTCTATACTGGCCACCAGAGCAAGCGCTTGCTTTCACACACGTGACTACGCTGGTTCCCGGGTCATATGCGAGAGAATCTGGCAGAGTTCGCCAATCCCTTTCACAGATACAAAATAATGTCAACAAAGCCAAATTTGTTTGTTTGGGTAGTTTATTGTAAAACATGTTCTATCAGACATCTGAAGCCAAGTCGCAGGAAAGCAGAGACATGGGTGGGCGCCCGAAGCATTTCACATAGGGAGCCAAAGTGAACCTTTTGTAGCCAGATAGCCGGTCACAAAATACTATTTCCGTGTATAGGCGCTCAGTACTTTGACTATGTAGGTTCAAGATTATATGTCTCATTCACCAATCTTTTAGATCCAAATTTTTAATAAACTTAACAACTGTCATCGTAGTTTTGAAACAAAGTTATTCAGAGACGATAGTTATAAACTCCACCTCAAAAGTAACAAACGAGACCAAAAACTAGCCTCAAACCCCCATAGCTTTAGCACTAAGCCTCCTTCTGACTGGCCACCTGAAATGGTGTTTTGTAGGTGGGTATCTGTGGTTTCAGCGGGTTCACTTTGGCTCCCTATAAACTTGGAAGGGGGCACAGGACACACTGGAAGCCTGTGCCTCTCCCGTCCCCATACGATTAGTACAGAAACGGGAGAGATGCTGGCTAGATTCACCGCCACCTCTATCTCCACTCTGTTCCGACCAAGAGGTCTGGACATTGGATATGGTGATCTCTAAGGTGATAGGACACATACCTAACTTAATAATCCGGGGTCATCGTGCTAACGTTTGATTCAGAGATCAATATTTTGATCATTTTATAATAGAACATAAAGAAATGTTCAAAATTTGTTTTTCAAATTTATAGTAAAACCCCTATAGTTTTCTTCAAACCATAGCAGAATATGGCACACATGTAAGTTTTCGAGAGTACAAAATGACACACTCGCCAAGCAGTACAGACAATCTGGGTGGAGAGTAACGGACACCTACAGCTACTGGTTCAAGGTGGCCGCAGATTTAACTCAAACATAGCTAACGTAGTGTAGCTCTGGTGGCCAGTGTTGGTGTTGGCTTCTAACGCAGGGCGTCGCTAGAAAACAAACAAAACAGCGGGCTTCTTACGACACAAGCAGCAGTCTGAAATTAAGTGTATCAAATACTTCATAACTTCACAATAATACAGATTCGCACATAGAGATACATCGGAAGCAGGTAGAGAGTGAGTTATGTCCTAGATTGTGCTTGGAAAATCATATCCCTCGCCTTCAGCTCTGGTGGTCTTTCTCCAAGCACAACCTCGCTCAGAAGCCTCACTCTGTACCTACCTGTCAAAGGGTCAGATGAGCAAAAAGTAATGAAGATACTATGACACGCCCACCTAAATACTCCCAGACCCAGTTTTGCTCTAGTTATATAGCACGTGCCTATGTGAGGTACTTTACTATATCTCCTCTGGTGGGGCTGAGTAATAAGGACGTTACTGGTACACCAGGCAGTATGAGCATATATTCGACACCTCCGCTGTACACCGTACACTTTAGACGCCAGCTTTCAGCGGAAGGAGGCTGCCCCCGGAGCACGTGGCGCCCCCTTCTGTGTAAGCCTCTCACCAGGCCGTCGCCAGGGGGCGGTGGCGTCTGTGTCGGGTCCCGGGGCCGCTTCGTGACGGCCGTCGACGCCGGCCCCCGCGGCCCCCCGTGCCCGTCACTGATTAGGCGGCTACCGGCTACCACCCGCCGAAAGCCCGCCGTGCTCATTTCCTCACGGGGGAGGAGGAGGTGTGGGTGGCCGGGTGGAGCGCCTGACCTAAATCCATGTCGGTGAGGATGGAAAAGGTTGGCCTGCTTATAATCCATGGGTATCGTAGAGGAAACCTATGATAGTTTAGGGTAAGAGCTCGTGTCCCATCGAGTGTGGATCGCGTAGTAATTCACAAGGCGAAGCCGCGTTAAGTACGTAGCAATTCAAAGTTTTGAGCGAGTTTGACTTTTTTTTATCAAAAGAAACAAATTAGAAAAATAATGACATATTAACCAAAAATATGACGATGTCAAGTTACTATCCACAGTGTGCTGGTATGACAGAAGTCACTCTAAGTATCTATGTTTAATTCCATACAAAAAAATCAATATATTTGATGGGTTTATCTTTTACAATGTATGTTTTGATGATATTTTACTATAATTGTACATGTACTTTTACGGTGATATTTCATGTTCTTCTACATCATCAATCATTCCACACAGCTATAGTCGCTTGCATCAATTGCCTAATCACAGGGTTCAATCACAGTATGTGTGTATTTATTTCCATACCAGCATACTGTGCGGTATGACAATAATACCTGTAGCACAGCAGAGGTTGGTCATCTGTCTGAGTTGCCAGCATAGGTATATGATAAATAAAAGTCATTCGCGGTGATCTCTGGAATCGCCAACACAAAATGGCATGTATGTGAGATATCATTTCATAGTAATACATTGTATCTCCTAATGCTAATCTAGCGCCTCGGGAGCAATAACCAGGTGAAATATGAAATAATATCTCTCATATAGGCCATTTTGTGTTGGCGATTCCGGAAATCATTGCGTTTCTCGCCTGGTGTGTCTCCGGCTTTAGCAGGGAAAATTGCCGCCGACGATTTTCCCTTCTTCCCCTCAGTATCAGGGACTTAAGACCTGGGGATGTCACACGCATAGACTATGTACCAGCAACTTATCTCAGGAAAATTGTCCCAGATAAACTCTGCTGAAGGTACATGAGTCTGTCCGTGTGAATCCCACTTTAGATCCTCCTCTGCCCACCCTCCAGGAGAACTTAGACTGGCCTCAGTCCCTGTATCCTACCCCTCCACCCCTTCTGAGTGGCTTGGGGCCCTAAACAGGAGATTCTGTTCATAGTGGACAAGTCTTTGATTCATGGGCCAGTCAGAGAAGGACACATAACATAATGAATTGTATTCCGATTTTCATTAATTAATTAATGAATGTTCATAATCAAAGACTTGAGCAAGTCTAAGGAGAACTCTGCCTCATGGATCGCCGCCATTTTTGTTTACATGTTGCTAGTTCCCCGCGTGTATACATTACAGAGGCATATATACACAAACAGTACACCGGGAACTTGCCAATCGTTTCCGACGAGCGCAGAAAACAATAATACAGGAAAAAGATATGGAAAATAAACTAGGTATGATGGTGGAGGAGGTGAGGGATTCACCAGTTCTTATTCCGGTTGCAGGATTTATGTATTTACTGAACACGATAACCACCAAATCTTTGTCTATCCACAATGATAGCAAGCTTTAACAAAAACAGAACTTATGTCAATATAGATAAAATCTACATCTTAACAATCCACATGAAATCATTGAAAGAATATTGAATATATCATTTCTAGAAACTATAAATGGGTTTGCATCAAAATGATGTATATCAATGAAGAAAATATACGATAAACTTATGTCAGTGGATGGGAACAAGGAATGCTCAAAACCAACACAAATGGGCTGTCAATGAAATATATAAGCAAAATTTCTGAAAAATTTGCCTCCACCCCCTCTGCATCGTATATGCAGTTTATCTCACCCCTGGTATAGTAGACTTAACATTGGGTACATAATGACCATGTAGTATTTAGAAAAATACTTAATGGCGGATTATATCATAAATGTTAGCCAATTAGTTAATATTAGGGTCGAGATAAATTGAGAAACCTATTCACGTTTATGGCCATAACTCGATCTCGTTTGAATCGCTACATAATTCAAATTTGATGGACTACAAGCTCTGACTGTAAACTTTCATAGGTTTCCTCTATAAGACTAGTAAAGTAGGTAATACGCAAAATTCCCCTGAATTCTGGACCCACATCCCCCACCCCCTCCCCTAACTACTGGAGCCTGTGTAAGATAGGGACTGGTTCGGCCCTAACAGATAACTCCAGGATAAACAATAAACTAAAACAAAAAAACACTACCCACGTACTTATAGATAGTCCCATTCTGGATTGTTATCGCGAAGTTAGATGTAAGGATAAAGTTGAGTTCCCCTGAATACAGAGGAACTCTGCCTGCGACCCCCTCCCGACCCCCTCCCGACCCCTACCCCTCCGTCTCCGACGCCGGGCTGCTCTAGACTCATCTCGGAACCGGAAACTCGTCTTCCGGAACGGGGAGCGCGCCGGAAGTGGGCCGTCGCGAGATTGGCGTCAGTGGCGGCGACACGTCAGAGCGCGCCCGCGGGCAGCCATCTTAGAAGTTGACGCACACCAACCCACGCGCACCTCCCACAGTATCCGGTCTCTGCTTCTACCTGTACTGAGTCATGTATCAGCAGTACCCAGTCCATGTATTATCAGTACCCGGTCCATGTATCACCAGTACCCGGTCCATGTATCACCAGTACCCTGTCCGTGTATCACCAGTACCCGGTCCATGTATCACCAGTACCCGGTCCATGTATCACCAGTACCCCGTCCCTGTATCACCAGTACCCGGTCCATGTATCACCGGTACCCGGTCCGTGTATCACCATTACCCAGTCCATGTATCACCAGTACCCGGTCCATGTATCATCAGTACCCAGTCCGTGTATCACCAGTACCCGGTCCATGTATCACCAGTACCCGGTCCATGTATCAGCAGTACCCCGTCCCTGTATCACCAGTACCCGGTCCATGTATCACCGGTACCCGGTCTGTGTATCACCAGTACCCGGTCCATGTATCACCAGTACCCGGTCTGTGTATCACCATTACCCAGTCCATGTATCACCAGTACCCGGTCCATGTATCACCAGTACCCGGTCCATGTATCACCAGTACCCAGTCCGTGTATCACCAGTACCCGGTCCATGTATCACCAGTACCCGGTCCATGTATCACCAGTACCCGGTCCGTGTATCACCATTACCCAGTCCATGTATCACCAGTACCCGGTCCATGTATCACCAGTACCCAGTCCGTGTATCACCAGTACCCGGTCCATGTATCACCAGTACCCGGTCCATGTATCACCAGTACCCGGTCCGTGTATCACCATTACCCAGTCCATGTATCACCAGTACACAGTTCATGTATCACCAGTACCCAGTCCATGTATCACCAGTACCCATTCCATGTTTCACCAGTACCCAGTCTATGTATCACCAGTACCAAGTCCATGTATCACCAGTACCCAGTCCTTGTATCATCAGTACCCAGTCTGTGAGGGGGTGGGCTGTTAGCTCAGTTGTTTAGGCAAGTTTAAGACATGTAAACCCCAAGGTTGTAGTACTTGGCGGGATCGAGTCCCACTGCAGCCACTCATTTCCTTCACCCCAAGCAGTGGTAGATTTACTGCTATATCAATGGCCAATCGTTCTAATACCATGTCTATGTGGTGTTGGGAGCTAAAGAATCTCACTTCTGTAAATATGTAGGGTTGAAATTTTTACCTAAATTCATCTCATAGATTCGATCACCATCAAACCCAATGTAGGTCAAATGGAACATATTGGAGTTAACTACTCAACCAAAGAAACAAACCCAGTCTTCAGTATCCAGTCCGTGTATCATCAGTACCCAGTCCATGTATCATCCCAGTCCTCAGAGTTTGTAATTGTATCAACAAACATGACTTGCGACCCAAAGCTGTTTATCGTAGATCATGCATGCCACATCCTTCCAACTCTACCAGAAACTGTTAAGAAACTAGTCCATAAATCGTCTGACCTAGAAAGCTGTGAAAGGGCAGGCTGGTTGATTGACCTTCCCATTACACCTTGATGAATGGTGAGATGCGCTCACGAATACAATACAATATTGATGCGTTGTAATACACAAACATTAGCGAGGGCATTACAACGTCGATCACGAGTGGTTTCCAGAGCTGCCTTCCACAAACCCATCGTTTGTTGCATTTATAATCCATATTTTCGAATCAAATAAACCCAGTAATTGCCATATCAAAGGGTATATCAATAGGGACTGCTCTTTGCTCTATAGCATAACAGGACTATTTTCCCGTATATGATGGATTTGAGGCCGTATACCATGGATCTTAATCCGTATACGATGGTTATGGTATCTGCCAGTTTCTAAACAATTGATAGTGGTTTCCATTTATTTTCAGTGGGGACTTTGTATATGATGAATAATAAAATAGATGTCTGTCCCTGTATAGTTGGGTCATCTTCTAGGGTTGCACTGGAAACCTCCGTGATCCCTCTTGCAGATGTATATGGGAACAATGTAGGCGATGTGCCGCATATACTCGCGCCTACCCTGAGAATTTTGCATGCAGATACTTATAAAGGAACAAGCAGCATACCCACCCCTCAGTGACGAATGAATATAGTTTGTCCCTACGTACCATGTGACTTGTTGCTGAAAATGTAATACCATCAGAAATAAAATGGTGTATTTGATTATTTCTACCTACATAATAATAAGGAAACAGAATGAGTGTGCACGACAGAAATTCTGTATTCTGTATTTAGTATTAAATTTGCGTCCCTCGGTCTTCAAACTCGGGATATAAAATGACACCAGAGTACCTCGAACGCATTTCTTTCATACACACTAACAGTGTTTCCGTGTAGTACTCCGGGTCAGTTTGTCATTGAGAAACGAGCTGAAGCGGATAGAGACCGCTAGGGGTGAGGAGGGGAGGGACCACCGTGTATAATTTGAGGAGGGGGAGGCTGAGGGCCCGGCGGCTGGGCTGCGTCGGTAACCCTTTGTTCAGTGACTGTATCAGGACCGGAACCCGTCATTACGAACACCGATAGCATCTGCGGATGTGTCACATATGTAACAGGCAGCCATCTTTGTCATCAGGGGTCGGCTCGTGAAATCAGGCCTGGTTTGGTGGGGTCGGCGGGGGTGTTATTACATACCAAACTAGACTTGCTCAAGTCTTTGATTATGGACATAATCAAGAAATATAACTATTTCACAACATTAGGACTTTCCCTTCACGCCTGGCGGCCCAAGGGATCAACCTGTATTCCGGCTAGGAAGGGTGGAGTAGATGGAGGGGGAGTGGTAGGAGACAGGGAGTAAAACCAAAATACGGCCACACACATCAAAATCATGGTGAACTCATAGTTATATCATGGTAAACTCATGGTAAACTCATGGTAAACTCATGGTGAAATCATGGTGAACCCATGGTGAAATCATGGCGAACTCATGGTGAAATCATGGTGAACTCATGGTGAAATCATAGTGAAACCATGGTGAAATCATAGTGAAACCATGGTGAACTCGTCGCAAGCGCCGCGCATTGTTTACATAAATAGTTTCAAAAGTGCCCGTGAGGTGACAGAAAAGGTCGTATTCTTCTCTGTGATACTGTAGGCTATATAGGTTCATTTTAGACATTCCGTAATAGGTGGGTAATAAGATGGCAGATATATAGTGTATGTCAATTATGGGAAGAATGCCTTCCTATATTGACATTGAATAGATGCATGATGAAGTACCTTTCAGATTATGTTGAATTAACACAATACATACTTTATGTTGTGCGATATCAGCAACATCGCTGGTTCCCAGCTTACAGGGACGTCCCAAGACCACAGGTGATGCCGATCGCCGGGGATCAGCAGTAATAATCGTCTGAAGCTGATCCCTGGCGAGTTCAATAATCTCTCAATTATCTCCGCCGGTCACCCCTGCGACACGTCACTGGACGTGAATTAATTGAACACCCTGCCGCCAGATTTGTGGACGAAGCTTTCCACACTCTCATCCCTTCCCTAAAGAAGAATATACTCTACCAATGAGGTAACAGAGGAAGGAAGAAAATGATCCAAGATGAAACATAATGATGGTTTTTTTTGCATTTGATTTTTATTCTGGAAGATTCTAGGATGATTGTCGATAATCATATTATTAATAGGATCCAGGGTCAAAAGGTAATTTCGTTGAATATATGATGCTCAAAGCAGGTACAAATCATTACTATTAAGTCTTGTTCAAATATCAAGTGATCATAATCAATAAATCCCTCTTATGGTGTATACATGTACAATGAAAGATAATGGTACAATGACATTTTGTATTGTTGTTGGCCTAGGTATGAAAGACAGTAAGAAGCGGAATATCCTTCCCTTAGCTTTGATTGAACTGACATTCTGTTAGTTGTAATCGATCCTATGGGTGATATGTTTTGATTAACATACAAATATCACACAAGTACATTGCGGATGAATATCAATTAGAAAACCTTAGCAGAAACTCCAAAAAGTAGAACTGAGGATTTTCCGGCTGAAAATGTCGAAAACAAAATATTTTGATTTTATTCTGAAAAACTGATATTCCTATAGACAACTGTTTCCACTTTTTCGCGAAAATATTAGGGAACTTGCTAAACGTTCCAACCAATCATTCGGAAGGACACTTCGTCTCCATGGGACAACAAGACAGGAAGTGTTACTGCCCATGCGCCTCCCGCTGTAGGCCTAGTACACTGGCCGCCAGAGCTACACTATGTTAGCTCAGGTAGGGTTAAATCCGTAGCCACCTTGACCAACAGGCAGTAAGTTAGACTGGCCCCAGTCCCTGTGTCCTATCACCTCTCCCTGCCTGCCTAACGCCACTGTGTAGTGCTTACCCTAGACTGGCTCCAGTCCCTGCATTATATGGCTACCCTCCTCACTAGGATACAAGTCTTTGATTCATGGGCCAGTCAGAGAAGGACATATACTATAATGAACTTTATTCTGATTTTGATTGATCATTTAATGAATGTTCATAATTAAAGACTTGGGCAAGTTTATGCTTACCCCTCCCCTGACACTCCCCTCTGCCTGGTTGAACTTGCTAGGGGAATGTATTTCATCCCGGTTTATTTTAATCATTTAATGAATGTTCATGATCAAAGACTTCAACAAATCTAGCTGTCATTGTCTGCCACTATCCCTGCAGATCTTGTGTCAGTTCATGCTCTTGAAGCCATTTTTCCATGTTCTAATTTCATTTTTGCGTACTTTGAATGAAATGACCATAAATCCCCACTTTATTATCAACTTCTAATGCTAAGAATATTTCACAGTAAGCAGTTCTGCTTTCAGAATGAACACCGAACAAAAGTACCTGGTTTGAGACGCATCACCACAGATACCAACCAACCTCTCAATCTGAAGAGAGTGGAGACAGAGGTAGTTTGGCAACCAACCCTTCTACGATATAGGGGTTGGTCGGGTTAAATCACATACGGTATCCCTCTTGGTGATAAATATTCATAGCTAAACGAATTGATAATAAGATATTGCTTATTGTTCATTGTATTTAAGAAATATACACTAAAGGAAATAAGAAAATTGAAAATTGGCTTCGAGATTATCACATGACACACTCTCCAAGCAGTATGAAATATCTGGTAGGAGAGTAATAAACAGGTCCCGCTTCTGGTTCAAGGAGGCCGCTTATTTAACCCGACCAGAGCTAATTTTGTGTAGCTCTGGTTGCCAGTGTAAGACAGAGGTGGCGTCCAATCTAGTTTCATTGTTACTCGCATTCTTAGTTGGCGCCACGCTCGGTATCACGTGGTAACCTTTGCAGCCGACCAGCTGTTCATGACGCAATATCGTGTGCGATATAATCTCTAAAATTCTAGACAGCTCCTAGACGACTAAAGTTACTCACTGCTTGAGTCACTCACCGGTCAACCAGCGAGTACATATACTCGTTGGGTCAACCGAAGCCAGGTTCGCCGAAGCCACCCCATTGGCTTCACCACTTGGGACGGCTATAATACATTGGGTTTCATGAGTAAATTGAGAATTGTAATTAGTAATTGGTAATTAGCCCCTCGTGTGTACCACTAGTAATGGCCCTCATGAGGGATGAATCAGTTAACGTTAAGCTCTCTCTCTCTCTCCCCCCCCCCCCCCACGCCGTCACCTCGATGAGCTACACAGACCCTGTGCCTACAGTTTCCACTGGTCCTGGCGGTCAGAATGTTTTATTATCCACCTAATACAAAGTGTCCATAGAAAAGACAAAGGGAGTGTGTATGGACACACCCGGAGCACACAGATATTTTGTATGCCAGCGCATATGGAAAGATAGTGCATGTGAAAATATAGTGCACACCTAATGTAACTAATATCAGTACACCACTGGTCAGGAAAAGGTGCATAATAAAAACAATAAAGGTTGGTTTCTGATAAAAGCGGTCGTATGCTCCTCGGAATTCTCTTGCGCAATATCCTCGCATACGCTCGGATATTGCTGCGCGTCAACTCCTCAGAGCATACAGCCCCTTGTATCTGAAACCAGTCAATATTGTGTATGTAATCTCACTGTGCCTACTTCATTTACACTGTGCTTCATCCATTCTCACTGTGCCTCGTCCATTCTCACTGTGCCTCCTTCATTCTCACTCTGCATCATCCAACCTCATAACACTACTTTAATTCTCACTGTGCGTCATTCATTCTCACTGTGCATTGTTCATTCTCAAAATATCCCTGCCACACCTGTCCCTGCCATACCCGTCCCTGCCACACCCGTCCCTGCCACACGCATCCCTGCCACACCCGTCCCTGCCACACTCATCCCTGCCCTACCCGTGCCTGCCCTACCTGTCCCTGCCACACGCGTCCCTGCCACACCCGTCCCTGCCACATACGTCCCTGCCCTACCTGTCCCTGCCCCACCCGTCCCTGCCCTACCCGTCACTGCCACACCCGTCCCTGCCCTACCCGTCCCTGCCACACTCGTCCCTGCCACACCCGTCCTTGGTGCGCCCATGTCGCCGCGCGCCACCGTCCCTGTTCCGCCCTTGTCCGTCCTTCTGATGCCCTGCCCAGCGCTCATTGAGCTCATTCCGTGTCTCCCGCCCCGCCCCTGCCCCGCCCCCGCCCTTCGACAGGTCGGGATCAATGGCGGCTAAGCCGGTATTGACAGGGGCGGCGGACAGGGGGAAGCCCCTCCGCCCGCTACCCTCCGCCCGCCGCCCGCCGCCCACCGCCCGCCGCCCGCCGCCCGCCGCCCACCCTTACAAACTTCCACTGAACACATAAGTGACCATGAAAATTGGCAGAACCTTACTCGCAGACTTCCAATGTGAAACTAGGCAGATTTTCACTTCAAGATTGGACACTCGATAGTTAGCATATACATTCAATTTCATTTCTATTCTAGACTAAATGTGTGAGAGTATGCAGAGTTTTAGATCGGAAATGCAATAATTAGCATACTTTTGCTTACATACTGGACACCTGACAATGAGCATGCTTTCATTTCTGGACCTGTCATGTAAAATCAGCAAACTTTCCCTGATATACTGAACATGTAGTAAGTAGCATACATTCGCTCACACACTAGGCTTAGGAGGCCGACATAACGACAGGCCGTAGAGCAGCTCACACTCGTGAAACATTACCAGGCTGGAGCGACTCTGCACGTGACGCCCGCGTCGTGCGTGCGTGCGGGGGGCGTCGGGGGGGGGGGGGGGGGGGGGGCTTGCGGGTGACGGACAGGCGAGCGGCGATGGGGCATGCACGGGTATAGAATCGCGGGGTATGGGGTGGGGGTATGGGATAAAGTGAGCAACGACAATAGATACTGTACTCGACGGTATGAGCAACGAGCATAGAGAAAGTCTCTATGGAGAGGTAGAGACAGAGAGACAAGGCTAGAGAGATACAAAGAGACAGACATATACGGAGACAGACAGTGACAGATATACATGTATACATGTATGTAAAAAGACAGTGACAGAGAAAGATACAGAGACAGGTAGAGAGAAAGATACAGAGATAAACAGTGATAGAGGGAATCAGAGAAAGAGAGAGATCAAGATCTAGAGAGACAAACAGTGGCAGAGAGGTGGTGGGAGAACATGTTGAATCTTGATATAGGATTGACACCTCTAACAACCAGTGTCACATCGTGGCAAGATCAAATCGGAGATGGGAGAGGGAAGCATAAGACTTGGTCCCAACTCGAACCCGCGACATCAGACGTGACCAACACGTCTAGAACCTCGTTGATATGACGCAAGAGGAGGGAGTTGAGAATGAGGAGGTGGCAGGTGGCTCGAGGTTAGAAACACACAGAGATGGACATCTGTGGTGGACATAGATCTGATGTGATCAAGATGTTGTGTAAGGGAGGGTACCAGGTGGGAGTGTCATAATGTAGGTAGTGTTTAGAGGCAGGAACGGCAGCAGGGTGTGTGTGTTGGGGGGGGGGGGATGAGCGAGAGCGAGAAAGAGAGAGATGGAGCGAGGGAGAGAGAGGGAGGCAGAGGAACAGAGAAAGGGAGAGAGAAACAGAGATAATGAGGGAGAGAGAAACAGAGAGAGGAAGAGGGAGAGAGAGCAAGAGAGAGAGAGAGAGAGAGAGAGTGAGAGAGAAAGAAAGGGAGAGAGAAACAGAGAGGGGGAGAGAGATAGGGAGAGGGAGGAAGAGATAGAGAAATAAAGAGGGAGAAGGAGGAAGAAAGAGAGAAATAAATAGGACACATGGGGCAGACGCCGGGTGGATGACAGGGCGATAGGGATCCAAGGGGCAGAACATCAAGCAGGACTCGGCCTGACACTCGGAGGGTACAGTAGAGACCAGGGAAGGGGGTGCGGGTAGTGATCCGGTGTGTGGTGGGTGTTGTGGTGGACTTGATAGTGGAGGCGATAGAGGTTTAATGGGTGGTGGGTGCTGTGGTGGACTTGGTAGTGGAGGTGTTAGAGGTTTGATGGGTGGTGGGTGCTGTGGTGGACTTGGTAGTGGAGGTGATAGAGGTTTGATGGGTGGTGGGTGCTGTGGTGGACTTGGTAGTGGAGGTGTTAGAGGTTTGATGGGTGGTGGGTGCTGTGGTGGACTTGGTAGTGGAGGTGATAGAGGTTTGATGGGTGGTGGGTGTGGTGGTGGACTTGGTAGTGGAGGTGTTAGAGGTTTGATGGGTGGTGGGTGCTGTGGTGGACTTGGTAGTGGAGGTGATAGAGGTTTGATGGGTGGTGGGTGTGGTGGTGGACTTGGTAGTGGAGGTGTTAGAGGTTTGATGGGTGGTGGGTGCTGTGGTGGACTTGGTAGTGGAGGCGATAGAGGTTTAATGGGTGGTGGGTGCTGTGGTGGACTTGGTAGTGGAGGTGTTAGAGGTTTGATGGGTGGTGGGTGCTGTGGTGGACTTGGTAGTGGAGGTGATAGAGGTTTGATGGGTGGTGGGTGTGGTGGTGGACTTGGTAGTGGGGGTGATAGAGGTTTGATGGGTGGTGGGTGTTGTGGTGGACTTGGAGTGGAGGTACAACACCCACCACCCATCAGTATATTGGGGAATGGATGTGGCCTTATGTTGCATCGCAAATTGATGGGGCGTTATGAAGGTTGATGATACAAGCCTGACAGGCCGAGGTGAACGAGAACGACATGCGGGTAGTGGGGAAAAGGAACCGAGTGAGAGGGATGGGTACACCATATTTATCTCACCCCTAGTATTTTTGGCCCACAGGCTAACATTGGTAACTCGTTCCCCATGCCCCTCCGAGTATTGCAGTCCGTTCTCCATTGTCTATGGCGTCATATATCCAGTGTGTCGTCCGTTCTCTCAGTATATACAGGGGTAAGATGAATATAGAAAGCGATTCATTTTGGTCAAAGCTTCCCTTCATTCATATCGCTCAAAGTCAAATTCGTGGAGAACGACGACTTGGACAAAAACTTTTATGTTTCTTCTATAATTCTATACTCATTGGTGGGAAGAACAGTGTATTTTGAAGAACTACTGACATCAATATGTTCGGTAAAATACCGGGGAATAGGGTGTGGTAGCGAATACTGATGCAGTGGGACACAGATGTGGGATGCAAGAGAAATTAGTGTACAGGAAAGATGTGTGGTGGAACCTAACTTTGAAAAGCATATGGGTATGTTGGTGTGTGCAATGGGTGAGAATGGGTCTCACTCTAATGTGCATTCCTATTGTGAGGCGGGACACAAAAGCTCGTCGATGCGACAGGCAGAGAGTGACACAGGCACAGAAGGCCAGTGTAGAAGTTAGCAGAGATACACAGCTGTGTGAAGCAGGGATGGGTACGCCGTAGATTGGAAACCAACCCCTGTCTGGTATCTGCTGTGTGCGCCTCAAACCAAATTCTTCTTTTTTTTCATTTAAGTTCTGAAAGCAGATCTACCTACGCGGAAACTACCTTTAAAAACTAGCTTCATGTTCACTATATATATTTTTAAATATACACGAAAGGAAATAATAAAATGTTAAATTTAGTTCGAGAGTACAAAACGATTCATTCTCTAAGCAGTACGGATAATCTGGGTAGAGAGTAATAACATACACATACAGCTACTGGGTCAAGGTGGCCACGGTTAAAACCCGACCAGAGCTAACGTAGTGGAGCTCTGGCTGCCAGTGTAGGTACGTGTCGGTCGGTATGCCTAAATAGTGAGCGACTTTGAACTTTCGATAGTTCCGCGCTTATTTGCAGTGGCAAGGATAACCAGCACAACCTCTCTCCCTCACGAGTTTCCCCAAATACCTTATTTCTACTTGTTTATAATAAAAGATGATAAGAAATGAAGTAACTGCATCCTTACAAAAGACAAAAGATAATTTATTAGAATGTTCCTCTAAACAAGAATGTTCCTCTAAACACCAGCATAGTACTAGTGTAACGACTGGAATGACTGAACGTAACCACTACTTTTCCACAAGTATGTCTTTTCTTTATTGAAATCTGGTTAAATAGGGTACAATACAAAGCATCAATCCTGATTGGTTGAGATAAAGTATGATAATGATGATATTCATGGCCATATGCTTAGCCACGCCCCCGTGGTGGCCTGGTCAGGGCTGGCCGACCTTCCCGGCACGCAGCCTGTTATCAGTTAATATTTATACCTATTATACTTTTTAGTTTATAATCCACACGTACAAGGTGTCATAACACTTACTGACCACTGTTACCACTGTTACTGGAAAATGTCAAGGTCACCCATAATGCACCACTAAATTAAGGGCGTTACCTGGCCTATAATGTGAGCAGCGAGTATAGAGACTTACTCGTTGAGTATAGAGAAATACTCTTTATTCGTTGATGTTTGGGAGTACATCTATAGGCCAGACTTCCAGGCTACGACAGTGGCTGCTGGAGGCAGCAGGGTAAAGCAGGCGTCTACGAGGCTAGTGTGATACCTTAGTATGAGCACTCGGCCTCTTTAAGAGAAAACGCCCGCACAAAGGGCGGCGGAGGAGGTACTGCGCAGTGGCGCCGCCCGACGGCGCGGGCTGTCATCACGGCCCGGCGTCGGCTGTGTGTTTTACTGCGCCGGCTGGCGGGCGGGCGGGCGGCGGCGGTGAGGTGTAGGGGGTGTATGTGTGCGGAGGGTGGGGGCGGTGTGGGATCCATTGTTCAGGTGTGTGATAATGATCCCCCGCCCGCCGCTCACTCCACCTCCGTGCCCCCTGCCTCTGTCCCCCCCCCCCCCCCCACGTCCCCCACGCACCGACTGGCGCGCCACCAGAGGGCCACGGCAGGCGGGCAGGCGGGCAGGCAGGTGGGCAGAGAGGCAGGTGGGCAGACAGGCAGGTGGGCAGATAGGCAGGGAAGGTGAATAGGTGGGCAGATAGATGGGCAGGTGGGCAGGCAGACAGGCATGTGGGCAGAGAGGCAGAAAGGTAGGTGGGCAGAGGGACAGAGAAGGTGAATCGGTGGGCAAATAGATGGGCAGACAGGTGGGCAGGTGGGTAGGTGGGTAGGCTGGTGGACGGGCTGACAGGTGGGCAGACAGACAGGTGGGCAGAGAGGTAGGGAAGGTGAAAAGGTGGGCAAACTAATGGGTATGCGGGTGGACAGGTTCGTGGGTATACAGGCGAAAGGGATGTGCAAAGTTGGGCAGACTGATGGGTAGGTGGGTAGTTGGCTCGGCGGAAAGGCGGGTGAATGGGCAGGAAGATGGGCAGATGGGCAGTCAGGCAGGCAAATCTATGAGCAGGCAGGAGCAGTGTAAGGAGAGTTGGACAGATGAGAATATGAACATATAGGCTGAAAGGATTCTAAGAGAATGGACAGGTAATATAGCGTATGGAGGAGGAGATGGACAGAGAATTCCATATGGCGTAAATATCAGTTGGTTAGAGAACCAGGCAGGCAATGGAGGTTGAAGTGCAGGTAGACAGGCAATGTGGAGATATAGATAGATGGTCTGGATAGATAGATGAGCAGGCAGTAGACACAAGGACATTAAATGTAATACACTCATTAACACAATGTGTAGACAAACCAGAGTACACTGGAGTGTCATGCTGGCATATTTCACAACAGAATCTAGTTAGGTAGACGGGCAGTCAGTATACAAGATAATGATCTGACACAAATACAGAAGGGGATGGTAGACGGGCAGTAAGTGAACGAGACACTGATCTCACACAGGTATAGAGGGGAGGGTAGACGGGCAGTCAGAGGATGAAACAGCGATCTCACACAGGCACAGAGGGGATGGTAGATGGACAGTCAGTAGGTGAAAGAGTGATCTTATACAGGTAGAGAGGGGGTGGTAAATGGGTAGTCAATAGACAGGCAGTGATCTCACACTGGTACAGAGGGGATGGTAGATGGGCAGTCAATAGACGGGCAGTGATCTCACACAGGTACATAGGGGATGGTAAATGGGCAGTCAGTATCTAGGCAGTGACCTCACACAGGTACAGAGGGGATGGTAGACGGGCAGTCAATAGACAGGCAGTGATCTCACACAGGTACAGAGGGGATGGTAGACGGGCAGTCAATAGACAGGCAGTGATCTCACACAGGTACAGAGGGGATGGTAGACGGGCAGTCAATAGACAGGCAGTGATCTCACACAGGTACAGAGGGGATGGTAGACGGGCAGTCAATAGACGGGCAGTGATCTCACACGGGTACAGAGGGGATAGTAGACGGGCAGTCAGTGGACGAGACGAAGACCTCACACAGGTACAGAGGGGTGGTGGGCGGGCAGCCTCTATACAAGTCTGACAATGATCCCACACAGCTACAGTGACGTGTAAGGGGATGGTAGACGGGCAGGCGGTGAGTAGACCGGATGTGCTCTGAGGGCGGCGGTGGCGGCGGCGGCGGCCGTATGGACATGCCTAGTGACCCGGCGGCTCTTGGCTCAGGTAGACTCCACCTCCCTCCCTCCTTCCCTCCCTCCCCCTCCCTCCCGGCTTCCCGCACAGGTAGCACGGCGTGCTGCACTAATGACCGTCGAGACTCGATCTATAATACACGCCAAGCTCCCAGCCCCCTCCCCCCTCCCCCACTCCCTCCCTCCCTCCCCGCACGCCTCGCCGCCAGTCTTTGACGACCTCCGCCCGCCGCTTGTGTTCCCCGCCGTCGCCGCTAGGCTTCGCTGCCGCCGCCGCCGACGCCGCCGCAGGCTGCAAGGCTTCTTTTTGCGGTTAATGATAATGGCCAGGCCGGGGCGCCGGCGGAGTGAGGCCGGGCGAGGAGGAGGAGGAGGAGGCTGGGTGGAGGGGCAGACAAGTAGAGGGGGTGCGGAGATGGTGGGGTGTGAGGGGTGGACGGGGGTGGAGAGGCGTGTAGAGGGTGTTTCAGGAGACGGTGGGGGGTGAGCAGTGTACGGCAGGTATACAAAGGTAGCCGGGTGGGGTGGCGGGGAGCCTACCCGAGAGTGAACGGGAGGTGGGAAGAGGAGGGAGCGCCGATACAGAGGGGAGTACTCAGTGTACCGTTAGGAGGACGAGTTTTATGACCGAGAGAGTACAGGCAGTGAGGGACGTAAACATGGCAGACTAGACCCCGCCAGACACGATGCGATAAGACTGCCCATCTACGGCGATTTCCACAAGTTTTATACTGAGAGAGTACAGGCAGTGAGGGACGTAAACATGGCAGACTAGACCCAGCCAGACAGGATGCGATAAGACTGCCCATCTACGGCGATTTCCACAAGTTTTATACTGAGAGAGTACAGGCAGTGAGGGACGTAAACATGGCAGACTAGACCCCGCCAGACACGATGCGATAAGACTGCCCATCTACGGCGATTTCCAAGAGTTTAATACTGAGAGAGTACAGGCAGTGAGGGATGTAAACATGGCAGACTAGACCCTGCCAGACAAGATGCGATAAGACTGCCCATCTACGGCGATTTCCATGAGTTTAATACTGAGAGAGTACAGGCAGTGAGGGACGTAAACATGGCAGACTAGACCCCGCCAGACACGATGCGATAAGACTGCCCATCTACGGCGATTTCCAAGAGTTTAATACTGAGAGAGTACAGGCAGTGAGGGACGTAAACATGGCAGACTAGACCCAGCCAGACAAAATACGATAAGACTGCCCATCTACGGCGATTTCCAAGAGTTTTATACTGAGAGAGTACAGGCAGTGAGGGACGTAAACATGGCAGACTAGACCCAGCCAGAGAAGATGCGATAAGACTGCCCATCTACGGCGATTTCCAAGAGTTTTATATGGACAGAGTGCAGGCAGTGAGGGACGTAAACATGGCAGACTAGACCCTGCCAGACAAGATGCGATAAGACTGCCCATCTACGGCGATTTCCTATAGTTTTATACTGAGAAAGTACAGGCAGTGAGGGACGTAAACATGGCAGACTAGACCCCACCAGACAAGATGCGATAAGACTGCCCATCTACGGCGATTTCCACAAGTTTTATACTGAGAGAGTACAGGCAGTGAGGGACGTAAACATGGCAGACTAGACCCCGCCAGACAAGATGCGATAAGACTGCCCATCTATGGCGATTTCCATGAGTTTTATACTGAGAGAGTACAGGCAGTTGGGGGGGGGGGGGGGGGCTGTAAATATGGCAGACACAACCCCACCAGACAAGATGTGATAAGACTGCCTGTCCACTTAATCAAACTGATTATGGAAGAATATCTGTGCAAAAAAATACACCAAGACTGCTGCATCAAACGCCACACCACAGCCTGCAGCATCTCTACCTCATCAAATGGGATGCAAATGCTGAGCTTATGGATTTGGATATGCAAATCTGTACTGCTCTGCAGAAAACGTTATACAATGGCTACACATATCTATAAACAGATATACTTTTAAAGTTTGTTTACGCTCACTTTTCAAGTGCCAAACCACTTTTCATATGTCTCACATGATCCCTACGTATGTGCCGTCAACCACATTTGTTCCTCTGCCTTTAGAAGTGCGCCCCTGCATAAATTTGTATCTACATTTGATCAGGAATAAGTGTTCATGACCAAAATCAGCGAAACCAATGTGCAATAGCTACGGAGATAGGTCTTCTAGTGTCAAGGTCTTCAATTCCTATATATGTCCTAGACCATAGCGGTGAGAGACCTAGAGTGAAGTGAAAAGTACTCCAGTCAAGTAGAGTTCACAATGTGTCAGAGTCTGTAACAGAAACCCTTCACACCCCGGGTGACCGCAGCTGGCTGGTGTCTGAGGGTCGAGGTGTGGAGAGACCAGGAAGAAGGGTTAATCTAGCTTTGGTACGTATCTCGTTCGCTGCATGGCGGCAGAGTGGCTCTCTTACACCTCAGAGACCCGTGATGCGACCATGGATGATGTTACGTCGTAAAATTTAAAAAAAAAGAAAAAAGTTAGCAGCTCCATCAGTTTCCCTAATACTATATTCCCATATCAAATTCTCCTCATACAACCCTCCCAGTTGCTACGTTGTCTCGACCAAACACCCCGAAAATCAGTCACACTGGGCATCTGTGCCATCCAGATGGGCTGATAGGCTGGACGGAGCCAACACAGGCGACCATAATATAGCCTTTTGCCCGCGGGTGCTCCAGGTGCAGCTCACTGCGCAGGCGCGTGAGGTGGGGTAGGGGGTAGGGGGGTCAGTCATTAGGTGTCCGGCGACGTAGAAGTAATGGCTAATTGGCCTTTAAAAACGGGAAATTGGGTAATTTCACTAACTATGGCGGTTGAGGCGCCGACTGCGTGCAGCCGTGGCAGTATCTGGCTTTATCTCAGCCTGGTATAAACGGCCGTAGGCTCAACATTAGAAACTCGTTCTCAACAGGCTTGCGGATACGGTAACACATACCCAACGGGTGATAAACAGATACATATTAGACATAACATATCAGAAACTTATTCCGCTTCGCCATCTCGTTTGGACTGCTTCAGAATACTCACTCGGCTATCACCTCGTTCATATTACTGCACACTCCAAACTCGCTGGCGCCTGAGGACACAGACCAAACACTCATCAATTTCTTTCTTAATCTTACATGTGTGGGGTGGGTGAGGTAATTACAATTGTGTACGGTATGACATAGCCATGTATGTCCTCCCTTCTTAATACGATATCATTTGATTTCCTATGATTAGAGTTATTGACCATGCACAATTGTGTAGAGTAATATAGGTTCTGAGGTAATAGAGATCAGGGAAGCGTTTTACTGAGGAAGTGGCGGTTGTAACAGTGCTGTAAAAGTGATGGCTGTGATAGTTGTGACAGTACTGTAACAAAGAAAAGGTGCTTGCCACTTTGCTGTCATCTCAATGAAGTGGTGGTTGTCACAATGTTGTCATACTGAGGAAGTGGTGGTTGTGAAAGTATTGTCATACATAAGCAGTATTTATATAGAACTTCCTGACCATGCTGTACAAGTCACAGAACGAGATACTAATTTACCGTTTGTGCGGACCGAGGCGTTTATCCCGAGTTCCGTACAAACGGTAAATTAGCATCGAGTTCTGTGACTTGTACAAGCATGGTTGGACGTTATATATATACCATATACCCAAAATTAAAAAAAAAAATCAATTTCATTTTTCTTAACAACCAAAATTTTAATAAATGTGTATGGTTAGGTGGTCCGTTGTTTAGTGTACGGACCACTGTCCGTACAGTATTTTTACGTCATGTGCCAAAACAGTGCGTATTTACAGTATATACGGCATGGGTATATAGTAATGGCTGTGGCAGTCCTTTTCTACTGAAGAGGTAATGGTAACAAGTCTGTTGCACTAATGAAGTAATGGTTGTGACAGTAGTGCCACAGTTATCACTGTGACAGTGCTTTTGTACTGAAGAAGTGGTGGCTGTGATAGTGTTGTCACACTATGAAAGTGGTGTTTGTGACACTGTTGTCACACTGTGAAAATGGTGGTTATGACAGTGATGTGACACTATGAAAGTGGTGTTTGTCACACTGTTGTCACACTGTGAAAATGGTGGTTATGACAGTGATGTGACACTGTGAAAGTGGTGGCTGTGACTGTGTTGTGACACTGCGAAAATGGTGGTTGTCACAGTGCTGTCATACCAAAGATGTGGTAGTTCTCTCTTTGCTGTCACAACAGGAAAATGTTGGTTCTCACAGTGTTGCTGAAGCCAGAAAGTTGCGGTCGTGACAGTTTAACACTAATGAATGGTTGATTCTGACATTGTTGTTATACTAAATAAGTAGTGGTAGCTTTTTGTGTTGCAGAAATGGAAGTATTAATACTGACTGAGCGTGAATTTTTGTTAGATCTAACAATGGTGATCTATCCATGAATGAAGAGGTTGGTGAACTTTATCTACCATCACCAGGGTCTTTTTTGTCCACACGGAAGCAGTTGAGATCAATGATTGATGACCGACGTGAATCCACCTGGGGGTCGGTGATTAAACAAATGGTGGCTCTAAACCACTTCTGTCACATTGAGTAATTGGTGGCGATGATCATCTAACTACTTGAATCATGCTCTGTTTTTTTTGTAAAACGGAATTCTACCTGATACTGGGTGCACAATTCGTAATCTTTAGTTCGTAGAGCCAGACAGTGGGCTCGATGAGCCATGGGAGGTGGATCATATGCCGAGGGTGGTGGGCAGTGAGGAGGGTGTACTGTGAAGGATGCATGTCGTTCTGAGTATGGTGGTATATGGCTTATTGTGCATGTTGTGTTAGGCACAGTGTACTGTTTATCTCACCCCTGGTACAATATTAAGATAAAATGTATATACCTTACTGGTACATACTCACATACCGCGTTTCTTTCGATAAAAATATTCCACTCGCTCTGCGAGCTCGTGGAATATTTTTATCAAAAGAAACAAGGCATGTGAGTATGTACCAGTAAGGTAATACATTTTTATTTTATTATATACCTTCAAATATAAGTATTTGATGAATTACATAAGGAAATATGACAACGTCCGAGCTGGATCCAAAGTGTGCTGGTATATCTCTTGACATCTTAGTGAAAGTCAAGCACAGAATATGCTCCAAGCACATTTTTTACTCTTTTTTCCCCTTCAACTCCTGTGATCCTTGTGCAAGTCACTGCCCTCACTTCCTAAGTAGGTCAGTGCAATATTTTTCAGCCATCAGAATTTGTATTCAAAGTAGGGTGGTACATCATTTTATACCACCATACTGTGCCGGTATATATTTAATACCAATCCCCTAGCAGAGGTTGGTCTTTGTGTAACATACTGGCACAGGTATATAATAATGTCTAATTTACGATTCGAGTATTTTTTCCTAATGTTATTTATATGGCTAAAGCCTGATGCCCATTTACCGATTCAGGGTTGAGCGATTAGTTCCCAAATCGTATAGGAGTCGGTCAACTTGTCACAGGCAAATTACGTAACTCTTCGCTCGACCGGCGGACATTGAGAAGATGGGGTGGTGGATATTAGTTTAGCAAATTGGTCTACTAATCGGAGGCTCACCCTTGCCTAGCTGTCCTACATCTACTGACTACGGCCGACCCCGTTAGGATGCCTTTGGTGAGACAAATTACCGTCCGTTTGTCACCGACAAAGGTACATGAATGTACCGGAATCGGTAGATGGGCATTGGGCTTTAGCCATATAAATAACATTAGGAAAAAATACTCGAATCGTAAATTAGACAATATTCTACGAGTTTGGATGTGTCCGAATCGTTATCGAGGCAAAGCCGAGTGGCGATTATGGCACAGCCCAAACGAGTTAGTATTGTCTATTTATATGATTCTCGATGCGGTTCTATATAACTGTGTCGTACGTGGGTGTGGCATGTGGTGTGTGACGTGCTGTGTAAACTGTACTCTGTTTAGAGTATTATAGTGGAAACTTATGAAGGTTTAGGGTCAGAGTTCACATCCTTTCAAGTTTGAATCACCGAGTTTTCACAAGACGAAGTTGCGTGAATTATGTAGCGATTCAAATTAGATGGGATCGAGCTCTGACCCTAAACTTGAATGGGTTTCTGAGCTCGTCTCACCCTTAACATTGTCTAATGGGTTAACATTTGTGACATAATCCCAATTAGATGGCCATTGGATACGAGTTCCCAATGTTAAGTCTATTGAGAAAAAAATGCAGGGGTGAAATACTAAATGTGACGTATTGTGTAAACTGTACGGTGTGCAGTGTATGGTATGTGGCATACAATGTAAACTGCACTATGTGTGGTGTATGGCGAGTGAAGTACTGTCTACATTGTACTTTGTGTGGTGTATGCCATGTGGCATATTGTATGTTGCGTATGGCTGTGATATAATATACAGAAACAGGATTACAGTGGCTGCACCTGATAAATACGCGGTAAAATTGACGATAAAACAAACCTCTGCCTTCGGCATTGGTTAGTTTTATTATCAATTTTACCAAGTATTTATCACGTACAGACACAGTATACCAGTTTTCGTATTATCTTATACCTTAAAATATCCAATATTTAATTTTGCTTCTGTGCGAGGTTTTGGATTTCGCCGCCGTACATGCCCCGTACGCCACATACATACCCCGTACGTCACCTAGGTGTCTTACGATATAAATACGACATGGGTAGGAGCAGGCCGTATGTGTAGTATATACCAACACAGGTATATAATAATAATATGTAAACTGCACTGTGTATAGCGTATGGCGTGTGACGTACTGTTTATATACTGTACTATGTGTGGCGTATTACGTGCGGCGCACCACCGGGAGACAACGCGTCAGGATCACGAGAGGTGGGGGCAGTGTGGTGGGCGGACAGCGGTCAGGACATGGCTGGCGGAAGGGGAGGAGAGCCAGGAGAGTGGCGGAGAACCACGGGCGGGGAACGACCGGGGACAGATAATCCATATCAGCCGGGAGCCGGGGAGTCGGCGACGGCGGACTGGGAATTAGCGGCGGCCGCCTGCAGGCCCGGGGTCCGGGTCACCGGATGACCGGGTCACCGCCGAGCGGGGCGCCCGGCCCGACGCGCCGACGGGGGGAGGGGGGGGGGGGGGGCAGGGGGGGGGAGGGGGGGGGGGGGAGGGGGCATGAAGCTGACAGTGGTGGGTGGTACAAGGCGAGGGTAATATAGTATTGGGTAGTGTAAAGAGAAAGGTTAAATATAGCAAAATGTGAAGGTGGTGGTAGTGGGTAGCAGAGGGCGGGTGGTGGTACGGTATTGGGTAGCGTCCAGTGAATGGTAAAAAAGATACGAAGTTGACTGGATGGCAGGGGGTGGGTGGTAGTACAGTATTGGGTGGTGTTAAGAGAGAACGACAAAAAATGATACGAAGTTAACGGTAGTGGTAGGCAGAGGGCGAGTGTTGGTAGAGGGAAGGAGGGTGTTTATAGGGGTGTTGGTGGAGGGAGTGAGGGTTGATGGAGGGAAGGAGGGAGTGAGGGTTGGTGGAGGGAGGGAGTGAGAGTTGCTGGAGGAAGTGAGGGTTGATGGAGGGAGTGAGGGTTGGTGAAGGGAATGAGGGTTGGTGCAGGGAAGGAGGGAGTGAGGATTTGTAGAGGGAGTGAGGGTAGGTAGAGGGATGGAGGGAGGGAGGGTAGGTGGATGGAGTGAGTAATTATTGGTGGAGGGAGTGAGGGTTGGTGCAGGGAGTGAGGGCTGGTGGAGGGAGTCAGGGATGGGTGAGTAAGGGTTGGTGGAGTGAGTGAGGGCTGGTGGAGGGAGTGAGGGCTGGTGGAGGGAGTCAGGGCTGGTGGAGGGATGGGTGAGTAAGGGTTGGTGGAGTGAGTGAGGGCTGCTGGAGTGAGTGAGGGTTGGTGGAGGGAGTGAGGGTTGGTGGAGGGAGTGAGGGTTGGTGGAGGGAGTGAGGGTTGGTGGGGGGAGTGAGGGCTGGTGGAGGGAGTGAGGGCTGGTGGAGGGAGTGAGGGCTGGTGGAGGGATGGAGTGAGTAAGGGTTGGTGGAGTGAGTGAGGGTTGGTGGAGGGAGTGAGGGTTGGTGGAGGGAGTGAGGGTCGGTGGAGGGAGTGAGGGCTGGTGGAGGGAGTGAGGGCTGGTGGAAGGAGTGAGGGTTGGTGGAGGGAGTGAGGGCTGGTGGAGGGAGTGAGGGTTGGTGGAGGGAGTGAGGGTTGGTGGAGGGAGTGAGGGCTGGTGGAGGGAGTGAGGGTCGGTGGAGGGAGTGAGGGTTGGTGGAGGGAGTGAGGGCTGGTGGAGGGAGTGAGGGTTGGTGGAGGGAGTGAGGGCTGGTTTGAGGGAGTGAGGGTTGGTGGAGGGAGTGAGGGTTGGTGGAGGGAGTGAGGGTTGGTGGAGGGAGTGAGGGCTGGTGGAGGGAGTGAGGGCCGGTGGAGGGAGTGAGGGTTGGTGGAGGGAGTGAGGCCTGGTGGAGGAAGTGAGGGTTGGTGGAGGGAGTGAGGGTTGGTGGAGGGAGTGAGGCCTGGTGGAGGAAGTGAGGGTTGGTGGAGGGAGTGAGGGTTGGTGGAGGGAGTGAGGTCTGGTGGAGGGAGTGAGGGCCGGTGCTGTGGGAGTCGCGGTGGCTGGCGTCTGACCCCTCCAGGGCAGAGCACGGAGGTCACCCTGCACCCTCACTCCCCCCCGTCCCTCCAGTGAGCTGCAGGATGGAGACAGATCACCCGGTGTCCGGCGGGCGTCCCCGCTAGGGGGCGTCATTGGTGCGCATGCGTGAGCTGCAAGGGAGACGCAAGTGAGGCCCACGTGGTATTTAATCTTTCTCCGGCGCTTTGGTTAATTCTGATGGTCTCGTGTAAGGTCATCGGCACTGGAGTGGAGAGTTAAAAATTCGTCGTGACATAATTCAAAAAAGGTTTACGACAATAAATTATGAAGAAAATGGAAAGGAAGAGACACAATTAATATAATTTATAAACTTTTCCTCCCTGATGTACAATTAATGATGATAGGAACAGAAGAAAATCTCCTCACTACGATAAGACTTGTATCTGTTCTTGAAGATATTTTTAAGTACAAAATAATGTTGCCGTTAATGATAGTAATGCACAAAATAGTAAGTCATGACACTAAGGAAATACTGGATATCTAAAATTGATTGATCGTGTTTTAGACGTTAGATCCATTCGGAATGACTATACACTGGCATTGGAAAACACTCCGATGTAAAAGCAGAATCACCAATAAATTTCGCTTAGATAAAGAAATAATGATTATAACAAAAAATAAAAATAAATATAAAGTAGCGTCCCTCCAGTCATACTAGACGCTGGCCCGACACTTCTCAGTGACGTCACACGAGTTAAACTGAAGGCTTTTTACAGTGACTCTTATTTACTTAACTTGATCAGCTCTTCTGTGGGAGTTAAGGCTCATCTGAATACAAAGAGTCTGAATTGGTCGTGCCTGTTTTCCTTCAGTTTATTAGTGCTTGTGAGGGGTAAAATACAGGTGTCCTAGTAACATTATTGATATAGTTTACGAGACGCATGACCATGCACGTAGAAATCCTCATGAAAGGGGACCTGAGCACGTCTACCAGGGAAGCCATGTGTGGCATCTCCTACTGCTCCGGGCTCCTATGGCTTCCCGCTGGCTTCTACGGCCTTCACTGGTGTGGCTTCCGTCAGCCGCTTGTTGGGCGTACATCACACGAATACTGGAGAGCTCGACCCGAAACGAACTCGACCCGTACGTAGTTGTCAGGAAAACTCGACCCGTTTTGGAGAACTCGACCCGCGATGTCAACACTTTTCAGATAGATATAAGGATAAAACAGTTTCATGAAAAAGGAGAGGTCTTAGTTCATAAAGCAATAAATTTGGAAAAATAAATTACAATATGCATAGCAAGGTTAGGGATAGGGTTTTGATTAGGTATAGGGTTTTGATTAGGGGTAGGGGTAGGTTGTGGTTAGGTATAGGTTTAGGTTATGGTTAGGGGAAGGGTTTTCTCTTTATTTCTTCCCAAGAGTAGACATAATTTCAAGCCAAGATAACATACACGTGTACTACTAAGTACATTGTGATAGAATGTCTATCCTCAGTTGAATTAATAAGATACATGAGTTGTTGGGAAAATGTAAATTGGGTTGAGTTCGTTGCGGGTCGAGTTTTTTACGGGTTGAGTTCGTTTCACACCCGCGCCGCTATGCTGCGTCATTGGCCATCCAGCAAACGCTGTCTATTGAACCAACAGGTGGCGCCACTGAGAATTGTAGGATATGCCTATAACAAGAGACGGATTGGATTTCCGTCGCGGACAGGTTAACGCAGGCCTCGTACGTTGTAGTTACTTCCAACTTACCATGAATCAATATCATATGTGACACACAGATCTGGTATTACCACTTTAGAGGTTTCTCTACCTTCAAACACTTCCTGACAACTCTACTAAAACTCTCAGAACGACGCACCGAAGATTCCGCTTTATACACTCTTTATGCGTACTTAAACCTATTTCTTAAACACAGCGAATCTGCGCTTAAAAATAGCTGGACGCCGCCGACGCCAGGTTTCTGCTCGCCAGGGCTCCGGGACGCAGTACGGACACTGCAGGGACGCTGCAGGGACGCTGCAGGGACGCTCGGGGGACGCACGGCTAACCCGGGCCTCCTCGGGTTGCACGTGTCGCCGCCTGGCGGGCTGTGTTATGTAAGGCGTCGTCGCGGGGTCGGGTAACCCCGGGGGCCCGGTGTGTGCGTGTGTGTGGTGGTGGGACGTTGGGGAGGCCGGGAGAGCGTTGTGGGTGGTGCAGTTGTCGGGCCTGGGTTTGGGGGAAGGATTGAGGTCAGACCTGGGTATATGGAGACAAATAACCGCCCGCCATTTGTCCTCCCGCTCACATGTAAGCGGCTTTCCTGACAACAAAGGTGAAATTCAAATGATGGGCGAAGTTTTTCCGGTTTTGTACATTGATAATTCCTTGGACAAATGTAAAACTCAATTGTTCATAATCATTAGTTTATCAAATTACTCAAGGTGGCGTCCTGATCGCTGCATTCCGGGAATAGATGCAACGCCTCATTTCTCATAACGAGAGTCTGGCGAAATTACCCATGATAATTAACCTTCAACACGCTACGTTACTGTTAACATGTACAATGTACATGGGTATATCAGTATGGGATTAACATGTACCGTAATCACGTCCTATATAGGTTCACCCAAGTCCGTGCTGTAAAGTGGGATTCACACGATGGGATTCATGTACCTCACAGGGTGTTTTTTTAGACAAATCCTGCTGAGATTCTATACTCGAACACAATTTCTTCATTTAAATTATAGGATTCCATTTCGCTGATACGTGTTTTCCCCCCTGTAATTGTTAAAGACATTTCCCCCTAAAAAGGAACAGAATCGCATGAGATTTTGAACCCTGTGAGGTACATGAATCCTACCGTGTGAATCCCACTTTACACTGTAGAGTAGGTTTCACACGGAAAGACTAATGTACCTCACAAGGCGTTTGTCTGAGACAAATCCTGCTGAGATTCTGTACTCGAACACAATTTTTTTTCTAAATTGTATGGCTCCATTTCCCTGAGATATGTCTTTTCCCTTGTAATTGTTGGCAATATTTACCCATAAAAAGGAACAGAATCTCATGAGATTTTGAACACTGTGAGGCTTATAAATCCCACCGTGTGAATCCCACTTTACACTGTAAGGCGGGGTTCACATGGAGAGACTCATGTACCTCCAGCAGGGTTTGTCTGAGACAATTTTCCTGAGATTATTTACCAATACATAGTCTCCTCGTGTGACACCCCTAGGTTTCAATTCCCTGAGACTGGGGTGGATCAGGGAAAATCGCCTGCATCAATTTGCTGCCAAGGTATATAATCTCAGGTAATTTGGATTTCAAACCTATTCGGAAATTTTCGGTCATTTTGGTGAAACTAGCGTACCTCTCGCGAGTAATGAAGGTCCCTTAGTCTTAGTGGTAATGGTTTCTCAGACATAAAACAAGTTTGTATAACTCAAAAAGATTGATCGTTTTAGACATTACAATTGTAAATGAAACAGGAATGGTCGTTGAGTCAATTTAACGATTTGAAACGAGTCACAGTTTCACAAAACCAGTGGCCCGCTTTACAATCTAGGATTGTACAGGAAGACCCTTTTTTGTATCTCAAACAAGGGTAATCGTTCAATGATATTCAATGAAGTCTTTTCACTATGGCAGTATTAGCCATCCTTAAAGTTGTCCATAAGAGATGAATAAAGCTGACCCACATCGTCCCTCGATCTCTGCGACGTACAGACAAGGGTCACAATAACAAACAGGTCGCTGGTTACTCTTATTCTAACGACCATAAAATCGAGCCTAACAGCACCCCGTGGAAGCTCCTGTCACTAACAGGAAGCCATCTTATATAACCACGAGCGCCAGCTGTTCCGGTGTGGTAAAACTAGTACACCAGAACCAGTATAGTGGCTATAACCTTTAATATTGAAATACACTTTCTAATGGCAATAGAGCCTAAATAGACAGTATGAACTTCTTTCTCTTATTTTCCCTATAGACAATTTAATTGTTGAACATATGCCATCTTTGAAGATTAAGATATGATGTTTGACTGTTGCTGATAGATAACGCCACACATCGTTTTTCAATGAGAAATGAGTTGGCTTCATGCACCCTGGACCTATGATCTTTACTCATATATAGCAGTAATAATTATAAACATGTCCCGATTTCACTTACCAGGAGGCACTACTACCATTACAGAAGCCAGGAATATTATAGAGAAAACCTATGGTAGTTTAAGGTCAAAGCTCGTATCCCATCGAGTGTGAATCGTGTAGTAATTCACAAGATTCGAACGAGATGGGATCGAGCTCTGACCCTAAACAGCATGGAGTTGTCCCATTACCTTAAGTCCATATGAGGAAAGGAGTAGACCGAGTAGCCAATGACTGCATTCGCAGCAAACCCCGACCTTCACCCTGACCTCCTTACATGATATTTTCTAGCGCCTTGGTAGGGCTATACAGTCGAGAGTTCACCTCGAATCTTAGGGGCCACAACCACCCCACAACATCAATAGGTTTCTTAATTCATCTCACCCCTCTCATTGGCTAACCTTTGTGACATAATCCCCCATTGAGTAGTTTTTTTGTAAATACTCAACGGGCGTTGGATATGAGTTCCCAATGTTAAGTCTATGGGGAAAAATACCAGGGGTGAAACAGGGAAAGAGTATACTCTTTGATTGTAGCAACGAGTATAGAAACTCTCTATACTCGTTGATTGTAGTGAGGAAGGTGTGGAGGTTACAGAGTGAGGTCGACCGGAACACGTCCTCCCGATGTTCTGCTCGGTTTGAGACGCTCTCCTCACTCTCCCCCCACAACCTCCCTCTCTCACTCCCGGCGTCCTCACCAGGCGGCGCCCCGTCACATGTCTTTGTGGCTGGTTCCTGGCGCCCCGCAGCACGACCCTACGTGGCCGGGAGCCGCTGGTTTCACTTGACTCATTAGGGGCCGTGGGACGTCAGGCGTGACGTCACAGGCGTGACGTCAGGCGTGACGTCAGGTGTGACGTGGCCACGTAGAGTGCGTGGGAGTAGAGACAGGACGTCATTAAGTTGGGTTGTGTTGGTTGTCTGACCATCGAAATTAAATTGTCTACAGTCTGTCTGACTGAAGTGCTAATTCCAAAAGCACGATGTTTTTTTGTCTGACAAGGCCGGGCTGTGTCTTTTAGCACCTTGCTGCATCTTAATGAATGAGGATACATCTTGTAAGATCTGCCCATGCACTTATCCCTATGTGTGTAGCTCCGATTACCCCTCAAAGGGGGCTATTCCACTGCTGCGATTCAACCAGACATTTGCACATCCCGACCTAGCAAGTCATGAAATCGGGCATGATCGGGATACATCGCACGTGCCGATGGAATCACATCTTAAGTGGGATCCGTATTACAGAGTTCCTAGAACACGGATGATTAAAAAAAAGAGATTTTCAACTTTTTTTAAGCCGAGGTGTTTCCAAACACTATGATCTTAGAGTAAAAATTTACATTATCACGGCACATAGCCCTTCTACTATGGACGCCGCCATTATCCCCTGCCGCCAAACACAAGGCGCCCCATGTGTTTTGGCACTGGATTATAATTGAATAGAATATCACGGAGGTTGGCCCATAACTGGTGCCGCAATCTCATGGCTTGCTCAAGTCATGGAACATTGGCATTCATCAAGAAATCCAAATACTTTGTAAACTTCCCAAACGAGTGACTGACCCAGGATTACCGGCTAGGAGGGATGTGGTAGGTAGAGAGGTCGCCATGGGAGACAGTGACAGAAGCCAGTCTTCGGTCGCACTGCCATCTCTGCAACTGCCCGACTAGGATCCAAACATATCAAGCACCAGTATGTCAATGAGGTATTTCGGTCTTGAGCGATTGGTCAGCCTACTCGTCTCTAAGACCCTGAGGCACTGGCACCTTGCTCCTTTCACAATATCACAGTGAATTATAGGTCGCAGGCACTCTTTTTGCCGCAAGCTGGAAGTCTATGTGAGCAGTCTTACATTTAGACAACGTATATAGGGCGTAAGGGCACGCTCTAATAAAGAGCTAGAATGTTGCATAACTTTTGCATCCAAATGAGAGCGGCCGACGTGGAGTGTCGCTTAGTGGTGCAGTGAGTGGTCAAATCATGTGTAAACAGAGTTTCACTGGTTTAATGGAATTAATACCAATGTAAATATTGATAGTTCACTGGATGCTTGAACCACAGCAGGGAGGGCGTGTAAATAGGAGCCACACAAATAACTTGTAAATGTGGAGCTAATGGGGACCACAAGAACAGACGGACCGCTATCAATAGTATTTTTGTGTGGGTCTGTTGACGCACAGGTTTGCTTTAAGTTGCCATATCCGGTCTATACTGCGCTGGTTATAACAAGCGCGTTGCCGTCGTTTAGGAACCAGTAGCTGGCCAACGGCGAATTGATCAGAGATTAATTCAACCGCAGCTTTACCCTAATACCCTGAGTTGACCGATATACATGAAATAAATTCCCTCACAACCCCGACCTTGGAGTTGCGTTCGACTGCACAGAGCATGACCAAGCAGTAAAAGAGCCCATCCCTCTCACTACAACCCCCACCACTGCCACCCCCACAGCCACCACGACCACCACTTTGCCGGTGGCAAGCAGCGGCGAACTGCAAACAAAAACATTGGGAGTGAAAATAAAATAATAACGAAGAAAAGTGGTGCTGGCTGGGGCTGGGGCTGGGGCTTGGGGACGTTGAGTGTGTGGTGTATGGAGGCCGGGGAGGCGTCGTCGACGTCGGGGCAGGCTGTACCGGCGTGAACTCTGGTCGGCGAGCGGCGTGCGGGCCGGGGTTGGCGGCAGGCGCCCGACGACCACCCCACCAAACTTTGCCAACTAAACATCCTTAATGCGGGCGCCAAATGAGCCCCGGCGCGGCCCTGAAAGCCGGCGCCGCGGCCTTTGTGCCGGCACGGCGCCGCCCGCCCCGCCGTGGGATCGACGCCGCATTAATAACGACCGGGGATTTGAAAGCCCGCCCGCCACTCCGTCATCTGCCAGCCGCCCTACGCCGCCCGCCCTCCGCCGCCCTCCGCCGCCCGCCGCCGCCCGCCGCCCGCCACTCCGTCATCTGCCAGCCGCCCCCCGCCACCCGCCCTCCGCCGCCTGCCGCCCGCTACTCCGTCATCTGCCCGCCGCCCGCCGCCCGCCGTCCGCCTCCCGCCGCCCGCCGCCCGCCGTCCGCCGCCCGCCGTCCGCCGCCCGCCTGTCACCACCCACTCTTTATACAGCCGTCCTCAGCTGGCGAGTGTTCCGCGCGCCTTTCTGTCCTCCATCTACTGCTGCACGCCCCCCAACAGCTTCTGTACTCCACCGGCTAACAGCCTCCACCCAGCATCTATCCTCCGATATGTGCGTATACTCCAGCACTCTGCTTACAGACTCCACCCACCATCCATAGTACAGCATACATATTCAACCACCCTGCCCTCCACCCACCATCCATACTACAGCATACATAATCAACCACCCTACCCTCCACCCACCTTCCATGCTACAGCATACATAATCTATCACCTTGCCCTCCACCCACCATTCATACTATACAGTATACATAATCTACCACCCCACCCTCCACCCACCATCCATACAGCTTTTCTAATCCAGCAGTCAGCCTGCGACATAATAACCTCCACCCGCCCTCCACCTACCCTCCATATTCCTCCATCCATACTGCACCCTCTGTACTTCACCAGCATGTCAAGTGAGAGTCTTCACCCAGCTTCCATTCTCCAACTTCTGTACTCCACCAACCTGCAACCCAATGCCCTCCATCTCTCCTCCATATTCCTACTTTGCAGCCATTGCCCTCCACCAACCTGCCCTCCACCTGCTATCCCTCAATCAGCTTTTTAAATTCACCAAACTGACCTCCACCTACCACCCATCACCCACCTTCCACACTCCACCAGCCAGCCATACACCCACTATCCTCATCTAGCTTTTGAAATTCACCAACCTGGAAGCCTCACCTACGATCCATATTTCAGCTATGGCATTCCACCATCCTTGCCAGCTGACATCCTCCACCCATTATCCCTCAACCAGCTTCTGAAATTCACCGGCCAGCCAGCTAATGCCTTTGACCATGAACTCATCATCCAGTTCACCAATCCCCGTCTTCAAATTCTCATGCAGACTTCTCACTCTCCTCCAGTCACTGGCCTTTGTCTTTTGTGCACTTTTATTCTGCCACCCTCTCTTCTCCAGCCACCCAAAGAGATAGTTCTTCTCCCTTTGATCCACCGTATGTCACTTTCTGATAACTTTTGTCATTATCATGAGTAGGGATAGTAAACTAAATGGGTGACTCTACCTGGGTTCTTCACCCGTGTTACTATCGTGGTTATAGATGGTAAACTAAATGAGTGACTCCAAGAGTTCGTCCTGTTACAAGTTTTATTGCAGGTAATACTGCAATGACCACTAGCTGCTTCTGACCGGTGAAATTGAGATCAAGATTATATCCTGGCTCCCCGTTAACCACATGGGGGCGACTGTGTTGATCGTATCCAAGGGTCGCCTCCAGTGGCATGCTACATGGAGCCAGCATGATCAGTTAGGCCAAGGGAAAGTGCACATTAATTTCACCTACAGAGAAATTGGAATGTGACACTTTCAGTCTGCCACACTCTGTGCTCCAGCCACCTTAGAACTCCACCTCTAGGTTGTAAGCTATCGCTACCTATTGTCTTCTTGATAATATCTAGGAGCAATATACATATACACAAGGTACAACAATGCAGTGGGCAGCTTGGTGTGGGTAAAGTCCTAGACCTGTGATTGTGGTTCAAATCCCACTCTACCCTTCATTCCACATTGTGCTATCTCATCTACATTTTCAGTAGCTGTTGCTAGCGCCAACGATGTTTAACAGAAGTGTGCTTCTATTAGTTTTTATACAACTGTAAAAAAGAAAACCATCAACCAACTTGCCAACCAACATAATATCATGGCTCACTGAATCTTTTGCCCAGTCATGTTCTGTCCTGAGCCATTAAAACTTTGTTCACTCTCACTTGTTAGCTCAGTGATTAAGGCACTGGACTTGCAATCCCAGGGTTGTGGGTTCTAATCTCACTGCAACCACTCTTCTCCTTCATCTCCAGAAGTGTTAGATTTACTGCTATAACAAAGGCGCAGTCTTCTCATACCATGTCTAGGTGGTGTTGGAAGTAAAAAATATTCTCACCTGGTAAATGTGTTGATTCAATCCCCTGTCTTGTGGTGTAGAAGAACCTTGAGAAGGTCTGGTAAGAACCTGTACTGGTTCACTGGACGTTAAAACAAACAATCCAACCATCCAATCCAACTCTCACTGTCTCTCAGTCAACTAGATCCACCGCTTGATTCTTGTGTTCTCTAAATTATGGCTTCAAGCATAGCTTCCCTTCCCTGTAGAGATGTGCACACTTATCTTGCCTTTCCTCCTCCTCTACCCACTTTTCTGAATGCTACCAAGCTCAGTGGCTTAGTGGTAAGGATGTTTGCCTCATACATGGGAGGTCGGGGTTTAAATCCCGGTTGGATCATACCAAAGACTTCCACACAAATGATACCGGGTGTTCATTCGACATAAGAATGAGGACTTGAGGGGACTAGGGCCCGACTGGAAGAACGGTTGTATCGCCAAACTCGAACAGTTGTATCGTCAAACTCGGCGATTGTACACACAACCTTCCCTTAATTAAAAAAAAACAAAAACAATAATTGTCGCACCACCGGCAGATCCGCCTCTCTGCCTCATCACTTTCTGGGCAGCCTCTTCCTGTTCCCTCCCCACCCTCTGCTAATGACCAGTAGAGCTACAACAGTAGACACGAGGTCTACTGTCTGCCTAAAACACTCACCCTCCCTGCCCCCCACTAATAACTCGTAGATTTACCCAAAACACCGACCTTTTCCACCCCCTGACTACTGACCTACACCCAACCCTCCCCGAATCTACTGACCAGGTCCTGCTCTGACTCCCCCCACTATCTCTCCATCTTTAAACCTGGCTGTCCACTCACTCCACCCACTGACCTGCTCTTTCCCCCCATCCTTCCCCCGCCCCCCCCCCCCCCCGGCTCGGCGACCTGTCGCTGCACGCCCCTCCCCTGCCGCTCCCCGCCCCCCGCCCCCGCCGCCCGCCGGGCCCCGGCTCAAGTAGACCGGGCTACGTGACATCAGCCCGGAGACGCCCGGCTGAGCCGCCCGCCCGTCGACCGCCCGGAAAAACCGCCCGCAATGCGGGGCACCCCACCCAGGACCTGGTAGACGGGGAGGGAAATATACAATGACTGATACAGTTCTTAGTTGTTTTCCTCGGAAAGGGGGTATATTGTCCTTTTATTTGTAGTGGAGGGATAGCATAGTCTGTTAATGGAGATACATTATCTAAGTTGACCAAATCTAAATTAATTTCATCAAAAACTTTTTATGTTCAAATGAAATGTCATATACAATATTAAGGCCAGAAATATGAACATGAACTGTGTCATACTAAAATGAGAAATTTGATACACGTAGTACCTTTTTCATCGTATTGATATATTTGCATTTGCTTCATTTTCAGGTGAGCATTAATTTATTCAACTCCAGCCACAGTACCTTACAGGTTAGTGAACGTAGTCCATCTTTATTTTCACCTCTTTTGGATTTAACATATCCATGGTAAACCTACCTACATAGCACATGCCCCTCATACTCCCCAGTCTTCTGGCTCCCCGCCTGCCAGCTTACCTTGGGGAGTACCCCCTCCTGTGGGGCGGAGCGCGCCGCGTTGCCGGCCGAGGCGATGATTTAGCGGATGCCTTTTCATTGTGCCCGTCTCTTACGGAAACACGAACACGTGGCGATCGATTTCACGCCACAAGCGCTCCAAACTTGACGGGGGACGGGTGGGCGGGTGGGGGTGTGAGGATGGTGGGCTTCAATGTGCAAGATGGGGGGAGCTGTGAGGCTGATGGGGTTAGGTGTGAGGATGAGGTGTGAAGATGATAGTAGAGGTGTTGAGGTGTGAAGATTATAGTGAAGGTGTGCTAGTAGGAAGCTGGGTATAAATTTGAGGTGATAAGGTTCGTCGATAAAGTGTGAGGGTGTGAAAGTGGTATGTTGCGTGTGAGGGGCAGCTGTGAAAGATGGTGGGTGTGAGGGTGGTATGTTAGGTGTGAGGATGAGGTGTGAAGATGATAGTATGTGTGCTAGTAGGAAGCTGCGTTTGAATTTGAGATGATAAGGTTCGTCGAAAAAGTGCTAAGATGTAAAAGTAGTATGTTGAGTGTGAGGGTCATGTGTGAGTGGTGGTAGATGTGAGGGCGGTAGGTAAGGTGTAAGGTTTGGGTGTTAAGATGATAGTAGAGTTGTACTAGTAACAGGTTGGTATAAATTTGAGGTGATACGGTTTGTCGATAAAATGTGAGGGTGTAAAAATGGTATGTTGAGTGTTAGAGTTAGGTGTGAGAAATGGTAGGCTTGAGGGTGTTAGGTTGTTTTTTTTGATTAAGTCTTTTATTTCCCTTTCTCCTTGCGAAGTTCTTCCGGGTCATACATGATATTTGTTAGATTTGGTTCTGTACATACTGTACTGTATTGGGTGTATAGAGGTGCTCATTGTGCTATATGTATGAAGCCCGGGTAGGAAGAGGAGGCTGGTGTTTGTGAGGGGTTGGGGAGTTGTCGGCAGGCAGTGGGGACAGTGGTATAGGTGTATTGGGTATATGTGGGTGGGGACAGTGGTATAGGTGTATTGGGTACAGTGTACTGTACAGGTTAGGTGTAAGCTTGGGGTGTGAAACTGGTGGAGAGATGTGAGACTGATGTTTTAGGTGTGAGGATGGACTGTAAAATAGTTGTAGGTTTTTTTTAAAAGTAGATTTATTGAATCTCGACCATCCAGCAATTTTTCCAAGCTTCCAGTTAGTGGGGTGTTTAGGATTGTAAGTTGAGTGTCAAGTGTGGGTGTGAAAGTGGTACAGGAGGTGTTAGAGTGTAATGCCTGGTGTGAAGTTAGCAGGTGAGGTGTGGTGTAGCTGCGATTCATGGAGAGGGTTTAGGAAGAGAATGTAGATCAACGGTGTCAAACAAAATTATCTCAAAACAAAAAAGATCGAACAAGGAGAAACAAGTTGTCCATCTTTTATTGGCGTGAAATACTGGGACTTATTAAGTGAATTAATGCAGAAAACTGATAACATGGATAACTTCAAGTGCCGAGTTTAAACTAACTAGCTTGAAATCCTTGCTACGGAAGATATTGAAATTGTGGATAAGTTGAGATCTTATCCACGTTGGTCGTCATTAGATGTCCACAATAGTTGTCACTCGAAATTACCTGATATTATTTTGATGATGAACATATCAAAGTATATTTTCTATAATAGATTACTCTATCGATTGGTGTGTATTAGGTACTATGTGTGATGTGGGGACAGTGGTATAGGTGTGCTAGGTGTGTACTGATACTATATGTGTGTGTGATGTGGAGGACAGTTGTATAGGTGTGGTGAGTGTGTACAGGTACTGTTTGTGTGGTGTAGGGACTATAGAGGAAAACTAGGAAAGTTTAGGGTCAGGGCTTCTATTCCATCTAGTTTGAATCGCGTAGTAATTCACAAGGCGAAGCCACATGAATTAGCAATTCAAATGAGATATGATCGAGCTCTGATCCTAAACTTGAATATGTTTCTGAATTTATCTCACCCTCCACATTGACCAATGGGCTGACATTTGTGACATAATCCCCCATTGGATATTTTTCCTAAATATTGCATTGGATATGAGTTCCCAATGTTAAGTCTATGGGAAAAAAATACCAGGGGTGAGATAATGTGCTTAGAATTGCATTGATAATCGTATAAATAGACAATACTCCACGAGCTCCAAATAAGTAGAGAATTGTCTATTTTACGATTCGAGTGTGATTCTGGATCTATCTCACCTCTTTCTATGACATTAAATAGCATCACAATATCAGAATAATTAGAATATAGCAAATCCATATGACGTCATCTCACATTCATTATGCCACAATATTGTCACTTTAGGGGGTATTTAAAAAAAAAGTTATTCCTATGGTTAAACTTGTGGGGACAGTGGTATAGGTGTATTGGGTATGTACAGGTACTATATGTATGTGGAGACAGTGGTATAGGTGTGGTGGGTGTGTAGAGGTGTTCAGCGTGCTATACGTATGAAGCTCTGCTAGGAGGGGGAAGCTGGTGTGTATGTGAGGGTCGGGGAGTTGTCGGTAGGCAGTGGGGACAGTGGTATAGGTGTATTGGGTCTATACGTATGACGCTCTGGTAGGAGGAGGAGGGTGGTGTGTATGTGAGGGTCGGGGTGTTGTCTGCAGGCAGTGGGGACAGTGGTATAGGTGTATTGGGTATATGTGGGTAGGGACAGTGATATAGGTGTACTGCATATGTACAGGTGATATAAGTGTATGGTGTAGGGACTGAGGTGTAGGTGTATTGGGTGTATAGAGGTGCTCATTGTGCTATATGTATGAAGCCCGGGTAGGAAGAGGAGGCTGGTGTTTGTGAGGGGTTGGGGAGTTGTCGGCAGGCAGTGGGGACAGTGGTATAGGTGTATTGGGTATATGTGGGTGGGGACAGTGGTATAGGTGTATTGGGTATATGTGAGTGGGGACAGTGGTATAGGTGTATTGGGTATGTTCAGGTACTATATGTATGTGGAGACAGTGTAATAGATGTGGTGGGTGTATAGAGGTGCTCATTGTGCTATATGTATGACGCTCGGGGAGGAGGAGGAGGAGGCTGGTGTGTATGTGAGGGGTCGGGGAGTTGTCAGCAGGCAGTGGGGACGGTGGTATAGGTGTATTGGATATGTACAGGTACTATGTGTATGTGGAGACAGTGTAATAGATGTGGTGGGTGTATAGAGGTGTACAGTGTGCTATATGTATGACCTCCGGTGGGAGGAGGAGGCTGGTGTGTATGTGAGGGTCGGGGAGTTGTCGGCAGGCAGTGGGGATAGTGGTATAGGTGTATTGGGTATATGTGGGTGGGGACAGTGGTATAGGTGTATTGGGTATGTACAGATACTATATGTATGTGGAGACAGTGGTATAGATGTGGTGAGTGTATAGAGGTGTACAGCATGCTATACGTATGAAGCTCGGGTAGGAGGAGGAGGAGGCTGCATGTGTGTATGTGAGGGGTCGGGGAGTTGTCGGCAGGCAGTGGGGACAGTGTAATAGGTGTATTGGGTATATGTGGATGGGGACAGTGGTATAGGTGTATTGGGCATGCACAGGTACCATATGTATGTGGAGACAGTGGTATAGGTGTGGTGAGTGTATAGAGGTGCTCAGTGTGCTATACATATGAAGCCCGGGTATGAGGAGGAGGAGGAGGGTGGTGTGTATGTGAGGGGTCGGGGAGTTGTTGGCAGGCAGTGGGGACAGTGGTATAGGTGTATTGGGTATATGTGGGTGGGGACAGTGGTATAGGTGTATTGGGTATATGTGGATGGGGACAGTGGTATAGGTGTATTGGGTATGTACAGGTACTATATGTATGTGGAGACAGTGGTATATAATATATGTGGTGGGTGTGTAGAGGTGTTCAGCGTGCTATACATATGAAGCTCGGGTAGGAGGGGGAAGCTGGTGTGTATGTGGGGGTCGGGGAGTTGTCGGCAGGCAGTGGGGATAGTGGTATAGGTGTACAGCGTGATATACGTATGACGCTCGGGTAGGAGGAGGAGGAGGAGGAGGAGGGTGGTGTGTACGTGAGGGTCGGGGAGTTGTCGGCAGGCAGTGGGGACGGCCGTGGGGTTTGATTGTTGTGACGGCGGCGACTGATCGATGGGTGTGTGTCGACCAAACGTCCGCCATCATTGATCAGCTTCGCCGCCGCCCGATATCTCTGTTATCTGGCGTACAGCGCGCCTAGCGAGCAGGGAGTGTAAGCAGGGAGTGCAAGCACCCCCAGTCCCTCCCCGCACCTCCTCCACTCCCACAGTCACCTCTCGAGCTGCTGGGCTGGAAATACGCACTGAGGACCGTGTATACGCACCAGCACCCGCAAACATACCCAGACAGGCACATAGAGATACACATGAAATACACTGAGACGTTAAAACATGCACGCATGCATGCATGTAGACACACACACAATAATATGAACAAAATACAGAGGCACGGAGAGAATCATACACACCAACACTCGCGAAGACACCCACACATGCACACAGAGATACATAGAAAAACACACTCTGAGAAGTTGACACAAGCATGCATGCACATGCATATTCACACACACAATATATACAAAACCACAGAGGCACAGAGACACATACGCACCAACACTCGAGAACACACTCACGCAGGCACACAGAGATACATATAAAGACACACACCGAGAAGTTGACACAAGCTTGCATGCACATGCATGTCCACACGAAACCACAGAGGCACAGAGACACAGACACTCCACCATGTGTGTACATATCGACACAGACACATAGAAATACACATAAGACACACACTGAGACGTTAACACATGCATGCATGTTTACACACACAAATACCCAAAATATAAAGAAAACTACAGAGGCACAGAGAGACACATACTCACCAGCACGCATGTACATACCCACACAGGTACACAGAGATACACTTTAAGACACACACACAGATGTTAAAACATGCATGTATATATGTAGACACACCCACAAAATATAAACAAAACCACAGAGGCACATAGAGACACATGCATACCAGCAGACATGTATACACCCAGATACACACACAAGAGATGCACACACCCAGATGTAAACATACACACCCAGATGGAAACATACAAACACCCAGATATAAACACATGCATACAGAGACACATAATCCGATATACAAACATACATAAACCTACACAAAGACATACGTGCAGACATACCCATACACAGACACAGGGAGACAGATGTGTAAAAACCAAACCACATCTCATTCTCATTCTACCTTACTTACCACTTGAACAGAGATGCATGTGAGCTCAAAGTTAATTAAGAAGGTAACAGATCAATCAACAGGAAGAACTGTACTTTAACAGATGTTGTTTGGTAAATAATCTTTTTTTTAATCCACGCTAGGGCAGTGCATATATAAACACCTAAACACATATAGATACACATATACATGATTGCATATAATCACATCTCTCACACCACAAACTCACCCTACACATGGACAACCCACCCCTACACTCTGACACATACACACACTATTAAACACAGCCCACATATCCCATTCACAACATCACCCTAAAAAACACAAATATCCCACTGAGAGTAAAGACCAATCTTCTCATTTTTAAACCGAATGGAACCCACGATGATAATATTGAAAAATATCTATAATTAACGGGTGCAAACACCACGGGGTAGGCTGCTCCCTCATTGGGGCCCGGGCAGGGTCTAGGCTTGGCTAGGCAGGGGTCGCTTTGTTAGGCTAGCTGGCAGGCACGCTGACAAACTGGCGCAGAGCCAAGCTGGCTGCCGGCTGTCTCGTCAGGCCTCCACTCTCCAGGCATACACCATGAGCCCTGCTTGTATCTCTGCGCTAATATGTGCCTGTTTGATGGAGAATTTGCCTCTTACACCAAATTTTCATATTTCCTAAATTCTTAGGATTTTTTGTGTGTTCCACTCGTTAAAGAGTGATACACATATTATATGGAAACTAATACTATACACTCATACCTGCAATTTTTGTATGGCAAATCATGCCTAGTCTTAGCCTGGAAGCAAGTCTGCGGCTGTTGAATAAAGTTCGTTCGTTTCTGGTGCTGGCGATAGATGATATGATAACTCCAACGATAAACGATATCCTGCAGGTTTTTTATAATTCAGTGTTGTATGACAAAGCAGAGGATATTTTCAAAATGAACAAATTTATATACAACACCTTGTAAGAGGTTTAGGTTACTCTTATCATCAAAACATCTTATGCTAACAAAACATTATTTTATACAACACTGTGTCCCCAAAGACAATTTCAAGATACTTTTTTGTCGTTCGTAGTTTATCAAACGGCCCCCTGGCCTATGTCCTCCTCACATATTGGGTCAGGTGTGGGACGCCATTTTTCTAGTGCATCGTGGGATGTATCTGAGCTGGTTTCGCAGGGGCTAAGCAGCCCAGTGAAATTTTGCTGGTCGAGCTGTTATACAGCGAATGTAGTTTCAGCTGCTGTTGTGCGATATCACTTAACTGGGTTGGCGCAGAGATAAGTAAGTCAAAATGGTACAACGATCTGCAGGGTGAGTGGCTGGCGGCGGGTAGGGAGGTCTAGAGGGAGCCCAGGGAGCTGCAAAGCTGGGTGGAGTTGGTAGCCAGATACGACTGACAGGTATATATTAAAGTGTGAAGCGAGGATTTCTGACGAAAAGAAAGGCGAGGAGGCCAACTGTCCAGAAGTCATAGTTCACAGTCAAAGAAATATGGTGTTTAAACACCCGGAAACCAGTGTTCCCCTGGTGGCAAGGCAATAGAAGTGGGGCTGGTGTTGACCCACTTGACCCTTCCCATTTCTACCTAAAGACATGTACTTTTTGTTTTTATAGCAAATTTCATTTAGGGAATGTTGTGTATACACAACCACCAAATTTTGTTATAGGGCCGTTCATCCAATGGTGCTCTAGCCCCTACTCCTCATTCTAATGGCGGGTGTTAAGCTGAATGGGCAGTGGGCGCCAATTTTGTGTAAGTGTTTGGTATGACCCGACCGGGGTTTGAACCCCTGATCTCCCATACTTGAGGCGAATTCCCCAACCACTTGGCCACAGAGCTTGTGCTGTCTTTGGGTCTCCCCTGTTTGTCAATTTCATTGTAAGGTAGTTATCTGTTGGGGTCTTATAAGAGGCTAGTCGACTGGTACCAACTTATCACACATGTATCATCTTCATTTGTCTTTTTTTCATCTGTGGAGTATTAGAGCTTTTTTCCTAAGTTCCCATATGTGTTCCTGTTGTCCTAGGGCACCAACATAGTGTCCTAGGCTCGTAAGAACATCAATTTCCCTCCAGTACTAGGTAAGTACCTCGGGTAGTTAACTATATGCTTACCATTTCCAACCTTCAACGTAGGAGAGGGCTATTCAAAATGGCGGATACTTCCTCAATTTTAAGTAAAGAGTTGACGATGACAAGTGGGAAACCACAGATACACGGTTTCATTTTTAGGGACGGTAGACAAACTGAAAAAAGAAATATACACCAAGTCTGTGTTACATATAATGCCACACCACAGCCTGCAGCATCTGTAACTTAAAGAAGAGGATGCAAATACTGATCTCATGGACTTGGATATGAAAGACTGAACTACTCTGCCTAAATGTTAAGCAGTGGCTACACAGTTGGTTTGCCAATTTTGAAACAGATATATACTTTCAAAATTTGGTTTTTGCTTCCTTTTCAGGTGCCAAACCACTTTGCATATGATCATGCCTGCCAAAACTCTGTTTCCGTGTGTCATGAACATCCTCACTATTGAAGGCATTCAAGATACACACTCATATGTACATATAGATGTATTTTAACAAACCATTTTATTTTCCCATAGACACTAGTAGTAAAAGTCTCAGCTGGTGTGAACAAAGTATGTTCACAAAAAGCACAATGTTTGTCTTTCGATTGCCTATGGACTGATGGAAGTGGCATCTACGGGTCGACAGAGGAATTTGTGGCGAGAAAATCCTACATACCCATTTACATATACATATATATATATACCACCTCAACAATCTGGTCGAGAGGTTTAAGGGTCTTACTGAAACCGTGACGATAAGAAGGTAACAGGTGTATAAGGGACAGGGCCATTGTTAGTGTAACGGACTGAATATAGTAACGCAACTCACGTCTTAGGAACAATTCTCTTTAATTCAGCTATAGCAGGCTTCCTATATAGCCCAGTACAATAGGTCTCCAGTCGTGGACCGTTATCATTGGTTGAGATAAGGGACAGGTCCGTGGTCCCGACCTGTCAATCAATAAGTCCCGCCCTGTCTGGACATGCACAGGGCACGCACGTCCAGACAGTCCGACACAACCTAAGACAGATAATCATGAAGTAATAAGTACGACTTATAACATATTACACGATATGTTACACACCTTCCCCCACAGGTTGATCCAAGCATTTGGATTTAGGCTTACGAATTTAACGGAATTAGTGAATGTAATACAGTCTTAATCTAGTATTCTTAAGTTCTAGGACATTTATAGTAAGGCATACTCCTCATGGATTACAACTTAGAATAAGGAGAGATATTTCACACCTAGGTGTCACTGTACCATGCACAACGGCTATATGTTCAGTGTATCAGTTCAAGGAGCAGAAAGTCCAGGGTAAATGGTTTCATCACGAGTGGCTATAGGCACCATGGGGACGGAGACCTCCGTAGTTGGTTCTATGGGGGCGTTCATACCCGACCACTTTTCACGCCATGTTTTCACCACTGCTTCACGCTTCATATACACGATCAAAGAGATACCAAAACCCAGAATCAGGAGTAAGTCACTCAGTCCTAAAGACAAGCCAGTAATAGCTAGTTTCTTTGTAATCGGGTAGAGGTAGTCAGTATTCATCTTGAGATCTGGGATCTCCACAACAGGTAATGTTAGTTTACCCAACTTGGTTAGTTCTTGGTACACCGTATTGTCCATTTTATCTGGCCACTGGATGGATAGGGCCGGTAAGTCCATAGGAGTCGGGGGTGCAATGTTGATGCGACGAAATCCTACGTTCACTCCTCTTAGGACCCAGTCCTTGGTCTCCATACCACACCGTTCGTTCACCACTACGGATACGATGTGCTTGATTATTTCCTTACGTGCAGTCACACCAGTACACCGGTGTATTACGGTAGTTTCTTCAAAAGGTACTATCATTACCAAAAATGGGCGTTGCTTATCTCTGACTACTAGTGAGCCCATAGCGGGGCGGGGTGCCAATGTCATATTACATATTTCAGTCCCTTCTCCGGCGATTAGATGGGTTTCGCAAGATTGCCGCTTCAATTGTATGGCTGGGAAGCATAAGGCGGGCTGCCCCCCCACACAAATGTCCGGTGATGGTACAAAGGATGACACAGATTCTGATGATAAGGCTACCTTTGGGCTTCCCATCAGGGTACGGACTAGGTTGCCAGCTATCAACACTGGGAAATATTGTAGCCTATAGGTTATATAGATCTCACGGGTGACTGCCGGAACTAACACCTTGTAAGCCAATTTACCTTCCCGCACCCACAGTGGTTCGACTTCTAAGTGCTGGTAGTACCAACTAATCGGCATTACATCGTGGCCTTGTTGACTCAAGTCTTTAAGTACTTCCCGTAGTTCTTGTGGTTTCATTATGTCCCGTGAAAGGGCACCCCTCTCTAGTTGAATAAACTGTTGGTGGAAAACATCTACTGCTCTAGAAAATTGATTGACCATGAGTTCCATCAGGGTCAGGGCTTGGTCCATCATTCTAGCTATTTGAAGTGACTGTATCGCATATATGTGGTCGTTTACCTTTGTGTTGATTTTGTCCACGATTCGCTGTAGTTGTCCAGCATGGTCTCTTAGGGTGAGGATGCCTTCCCTATTAGCAGTACTATAACGTTTGGTGATATCCAACATAGAGAGTAATTGTTCATCATGATTTGTCAGTCTTTCCACTGACGATCCGAGTGTGTCTAACCGTCCAGATAGCATTCTCACATCAGCGTCCGTCGCTACTCCTAGGCATGCTTTCGCCAGTTCAGCCATTACCGCTCTAAAACCTCTTCGTTGACGGGTGGGTACGTTTAACTCTTCCTTGACCTGCTCGTTTCCCATTTTTACTGTGGATAACGCATTATTCAGCCTCAAGTCCCATATGGCCATTGTATTATTATCCATCCTTCCAAGTGACAGGTTTTTATACTTGTTTATCTGTTGTTCAAATTCCTCCAGGGCTGGAGTCTCCGGTGCATTTAGGATGACTACAACTGTCCATAGAGCTGACACTACTCTGGTGTTCCCTTCCATCGTGACAAAGACTCCGTCTTTTTGAAGCAGGGAACTATCGTGGCTTAGATCCACCACCGACTTGGCTTGAAGACACACTACCTGTAGACACACTCCCAACATAATGGGTAGTAATATTAGTTTCATGATGGCTTGTTGTGTCCTCGGCAGATCCCGATGAAGACGACCACTCTGTATAGTTGACTTGTGTATCAGGACGTAACCCTGCGGCTGCTCTGTGTTCAGCTCTGGATCGAGGTGGTCGAGTAGACCCGGTTGTGGATGTAGACTCGTTGGTTGGTTGTGCGGCCGTTGGTTCCGTGTCAATCCTTCTTATGGTGTTGCCTATTTCTGTTATCGGCGAGAGTTTGTCCGGCTCGAGTATCTCCCTGGGGCCCGTGTCATCGTTATCGGATTCGTTGCTATCAGAGAGTCGTTCCGCTTCAAGTATCTCCCTGGTGCCCGTGTCATCTCTATCGGAGGCGTTGCTATCAGACCCTTCTTCCAACCAGGTGTCTACCTCGGCTTGTGAGTGGTCGTAGGAGGGTGTGCCTTTGATAGAGCCGTTATCACTATATACCCCTAATTCTTCGTTAAGTCCTCCTTTTGTTACTATCGAAGAAGGGTCGTCATTGGTGATAATGGAGGAGTTATCTGGAGTGTTATCGGGGTCGGTGCTTGATTGAAGTGGAGCGCGCAGATTCAGCTCTTCAGTCCCCGCACGATTACTCCGGTTATCTTCCGTCATATCCAGGTGGTGCGACGACACCGTCCCTTCCTTAGATAGCGATATGGGTACAGCTGGTGGGAGTCGCCGTCTCAGGGCGTACGGGGGATTATGATTTCGGTTAAGTCCTTTGAAGCCGCGATGCTGCACTTCCATTTGGGGTAGCTTGGAGTAGGTGTTAGCGATATAACGACCGTTTATCACCACACCTCGGCTTTTGGTGTCTGACGCTGTGTTTTCCTGTACTTGTGTGCTAGTGCTGGACCGGGGTGCCTTAGGAGCTTCTCTTATCAGTGGCTTTGTTGTCAGCCTTTTGGTGTTCATCGGTAGATAGGATACTCCAAACGGTACAGGTTTCAATCGGTCCATATTGACCAACATTCTTTTTCCCATGAAGTGATGCAACCAGGCTGTGTTATCTCCCAGGTGTGTGATTACGAAGCCATGATGGTATGGTGCTTGAAATGTTGTTTTGCGCATGTTTTGTAATAAAATCTCTTGTCCTACTCGATATTCTGGGGGAACTGCTCTCTGATCCAATCTGATTTTGTTTTTGGCTTGTAGTATTCTAGTCAACTTGGAAGCTTCTTGTATGGCTTGGTTGCGCTCCTCGATGTTGTTTTGCAATACCTTCAATTCCTCCCCTACTGGTACACGCGGTTGGCTTTGATTATTCAGGGGGGGTTCTCTGCCGTGATGCAGAAAATACGGCGAGAAACCTGTGACCGTCGAAATCGATGACCGGTACGCCCAAAGTGCAGTATACAAATGGTTTTCCCAGCTGTGTGCCTTTCCATCGACCAATTTAGCAATAATGGCTTTGAGTGTACCATTGAACCTTTCCGTCTTGGAATTGGACGTGGGGTGGTAGGCGGTGGAGTATCTCCATTGTATACCAGTATTATCGCACATCTCTTGTACTGCTGCATTGCGAAATTCTGCTCCTCTGTCCGATATCACTATGGAGGGAACTCCGTGTCGCGGAATCCATTCCTCCTTGAAGAATTTCACAATTTGATCAGCTTTCTTGTCTTTGATGGGCATAACCTCTACCCACCCGGTGCAATGATCGATGCTCATAATGACATATTTGTATCCTTTCCTCCCTTCAGGAAGGGGTCCAATGAGATCGATACCCACTATTTCGTTTGGTGAGGTGGGTGTAGGCAACGGTTGCGTCGGCGGGTATGTTTTAACAGGTCTGTATAGGGCACAGAGCGAACATCGGGATAGTATTTGGTGGATTTGTTTTTTCATGTTGGGCCACTTATACTTGTTGGCTATCCTCTGGTAGGTCTTTTGCATCCTTTGATGTCCCAGCGTTTCATGGACACCCATGACCACCTGTTTCACCACCGCGGGTGGTAGAAAAACACGAGGATAACTTTTTCGATGTAACTCTTGTAGTGTGTAGAGAACACCATCAATTATTACATAATCATTTTCCTCTCTCAGGCCTTGCTGGTATTGTGGCAGAGAAATCTGTGCTTCTATCAACTCGTTCTTGGACACGTACGGGTCTTCCCATTGTTCTTCATTAAGAGTATCCGGCAATTTTCTATCCGGCTGGGTTGTTAACAAGGATGCTGCGTCCATCATGTTACTGGTGTTTTTTCCGCATTCTGCTACCTCTACATTTTCTTCGTGAGCGTTAGGTCGGGGAGGTAATCGTGATAGCATGTCAGCCCTGACATTGTTAACTCCTTTCCGATACTCGATGGGTGCTCCGTATTCCGCTAGCAATACAGCCCATCGTTGTAATCGCGTATTCCTCATTTCTTGTTGAAAGAAGTTCCTGAGAGGCTTGTGATCACTCAGTATGACAAAGGAGGCGCCTTGCAAATAAGGATTTAACTTTTGCAGGGCGTATATTATGGCGAACGCCTCCTTTTCGATGGTGGCCCATTTCTGTTGTGATTCACTAAGTTGTTTACTTATATATTGAATGGGCCTTTCCAGTCCAAGGGAATCTTGTTGTGTGAGGATCCCTCCCACGCACGACATGCTGGCATCTACGTAGAGCCTGTATGGTCGACCTGCATTTGGGAATGCCATCACTGTCTCGGAAGTGAGAGCCCCTTTTAGTTCTTGCCAAGCGTCATGTTGTCTTCTCTGCCAAACGAACTCGGTATCTTTTTTGGTGAGTTCCACTAGGGGTTCGGCTTGTTGGGCAAAGTTGGGTATACATTGACGATAATACCCCGCCAAACCTAAGAATCTCTGTACCTCTTTCACCGTGGTAGGCGGAGCCATCTCGTGTATTGCCTCTACCTTCATGGGGTCAGGACGTATTCCTTTTGAACTGACAATGTAGCCAAGCATCTTCACTTCACTTTGTCTCAACTTACATTTCTTTGGATTTACGGTCAGTTGGTGTTTACCGAGCAAGTCGAACACCTCCTGTAAGTGTAGGGTGTGCTCTTCGGGGCTAGTAGAATACACAATAATGTCGTCAAGGTACACTAATGCCGATTTCTCCAACAACGGAGCGAGTACCGAGTTAATGTATCTCTGCCAGGTAGCAGGGCTATTACAATACCCTTGGGGCATTCTAAGGAACTCGTACAAACCCCCGGGGGCGGTAAATGCAGTAATTTCTCGGCTGTCTTCAGTTATTTCAATCTGGTAATACGCATTCTTTAAGTCTATCACCGAGAATATCGTGGCTCCGGCTAGTGCGTCGAAAATATCCTGAATGTGCGGCAGCGGGTGAGCATCTTTTTTGCACAACGAATTCACTTTCCGGTAGTCAATGCAACAACGGATACCCCCGTCTGGCTTGGGAACAATGAGTAAGGGTGATGACCATGGACTGCAACTAGGTGCGATAACCCCGTCCTTCAATAGTTTGTCTATTTCCTCCTTGACTTGATTCTTCAGCGCTAGGGGTATACGATAGGGTCGTTGCCGTACTGGTACATTATTACCTACGTCAATATGCATTTGTATGTTGGGTGCCGCCTTCATAGGGGATGCATTTTCTTGGAACACATCCGGATACTGCTCCTTCCATTCGTCTAACTCTGAATGAATCCCGGCCAATTCCTGGACCGTTTGTTCACATTGACCATAAAGAAACATACTATCAGCCAAGGTTACACAACGTTTAGCACAGTCCAGGCGGCAATCCAGTATTTCCATAGCGTCTATCCCAAGTAACAACTCATGGTTCATTTCATCACATATATACACTTCAATATCACGGCCACATATGGGTACTACCGCTACCCCTCTGGTCACCAGCATGTGTCCCGATAGCGACTTCAAGGGAATCCCCGGTTGTAGTACCATTGGCCTTTCTTCTTTAACACAGATCTCTTGCCACTTTATCGTATTCATCAGGGATCTAGCGGCGCCAGAGTCGATCAAGGTGTGAAGTGTTGTACTGCCCTGTTGCAACTGTACACATACCCGACCGTCTGACGCGGCAATTAGTTTCCCTGGGGGTAGTTGGAGTAGTATCCTTGGTTGTTTTCTTCGTAGTGCGGTTGGTTCCAATCTTGACCCCCGGAGGGAAGGCCTGCATTCTGATCACGCGGTTTCGAAGAACAATCTCTTTTAATGTGGCCATATCCTTGGCAGTTGTGGCACTGGATTTGGGAGTTGTTACGGCCACCCCTTCCTCTACCCCTTCCTCGTCCTCTGGGGTTTGCCCCCCCGTGGCCCATGTAAAACACGTTGGGCGCATAAGGAGTAGGGGGAATAGGCGGATACATCGCTGGGTATGCTTGAACTGCTTGAGGGGGGTATGGAGCGGGATGCGGTTGCTGTGGGTAAGTATGAGATGGGTGCACTTGTGGTCCCTGTGGAAGGCCTCCTGCGTACGCCGCGTGGTGCCCTCCTGATGCCATTGGAGCAGCAGTGATATTTTGATGGACTGGGGAGGCGACTGCTATCTCCGGTTCTTTATCTTTAGGCTTTTTCATTTCCACCATGAAGGAATGAAACTGCCTTTCCAACGACTTGAGAACCCCTGTTAACTCCTTGACTGTTGGGGATTCTTCTAGTAGTGCCTGCGGCGGAGGTGGCAAGGCCGCCTGTTCCAACTCGGGGTACTCGTCCACACACATTATGGTAGAGGTATGGCATGCTAGATCAATGGCGTCACTCACTTTTTCAGGTCGGTGGGACCCGACTATTTCCTTAAGTCTATCACTGCGTAGTCCTTCAATGTAAAAGTCTCTTACTAGCGTTAGGACCATCTCCATAGATTGCTGTTCTCGCGTATAGGCCTTGTGTACACAGCTCATAAAACGATTACTATATTCACTTACTGTTTCACAAGGTTTCTGCTGTGCCTTTTCTACTTTTCGGCGTAGTTGCTTGATTTCCGAAGGTCCTAAGAATCTGTTGACTAAAGCTTCGCGTAGGTTTGCCCACGTTCGTGGCGTAGGAGGCACTCGGGCAGCATAGTCAGCCTTCAACTCGTCTAGATACACCGCGAGGTTGCCCGTAGTCTTCGCTGTGACAGCCTCCACTATTAGTTGATCGCCGGGGTTAATGGACTTCTCCGCTCTCGTGAATCCATCAATCCAATCTCTGAAGTCAGCCTTGTCATCTCCGTCGGCTAGTTTGAGGTGTCTGGTAAACTCGGCCAATCTCCTACGCGTTGCCTCAGCTATTGCTAGGTCTAACTTCTTCTGGTCTCGTTGCGGTTGTGCTTCCATTCTGTGGTGAGTGTTCAGTCCGTTTTTTCCTCTTGTTCACTATTGCCTATCCTGGCAAGATCGCCACTGTAACGGACTGAATATAGTAACGCAACTCACGTCTTAGGAACAATTCTCTTTAATTCAGCTATAGCAGGCTTCCTATATAGCCCAGTACAATAGGTCTCCAGTCGTGGACCGTTATCATTGGTTGAGATAAGGGACAGGTCCGTGGTCCCGACCTGTCAATCAATAAGTCCCGCCCTGTCTGGACATGCACAGGGCACGCACGTCCAGACAGTCCGACACAACCTAAGACAGATAATCATGAAGTAATAAGTACGACTTATAACATATTACACGATATGTTACATTAGTACATGAAGCAGTCACCAAGTGTCATCATTCAGGGGACAGGAGCTGTACTGCAGCTCTTTGTACTTATGGAATTTTACTGACTTTCAAAGTTTTACCATGGTTCCCTTGTCTCTTTGCACTTATCCCAGGGTTGGATGACTTTAAGATGAATCCCAGGACATGTTGGTTCTCGCATGAAAGGCTCTAAACACATGTCTGAGAGAGCCAAGAATTTTGTCAGTTCCCTTGTATCATTCACTAACTTTTGCACCTTCAGCAGTGAATAACACCTACTCAGGGGCAAAATGATGACGCCCAGGGAACATTACCTATCTGATCTATAGAAAGGTAGTGAGGATAGCCTCATGAGGAAACTCCAGTAAGAATAAAAGCTTTAAAGATATGAGGAAAAAGCTAGCCAAACAGAAGGTTTGTTTTGACTGTGTAATGAATCATTGTGTTAATTCATGTTGTATGTTCATGTTCAATCCTAGAGGTCTCATAGTGCAAAGACACTGATTGGTAGTTAAGGTTTTGAGTGATAACCTATCCCGGACCTGCTGCCCTGGCAGGACCACTGATAGTGGGTAGAGTAGCGGCTGATTGGAAGATACTACGGACCAATGTACGACGGGTAGTTCTTCTGGAGTAACAAATGTATCTTTAAAACCACGGGCACGGACCCGAAATAAACAGAATTCAAGTAGATCTTGACGTGTGTAGTTATTCCCTTCGATCCGTTACAGTTGGCGATCTTGCCAGGATTCTCTATACAGATCCTGTGGTGTAACGGAAAAAAGGACGAATAACATATAGACAGTATGGCGGACCAGAGAGAACAGAAGAAGCTTGATTTAGCCATAGCAGAGGCAACGCGGAGAAGACTGAACGAGTTCTCGAGGAGTGTGCATGTTATTGATGGAGTCGACCGTGCAGCGTTGAGAGAGTGGGTGGATCAACTTGAATATGCATTCACCAATGTCAAGCCCGGTGATCAACTAATTATGGAGGCGGCGGCCTCCAAGGCCACGGGGGGCCTGGCTCGCTACCTGACGCAGCTAAAGACGACCTGGGCGGCAATGGAACCACCCAAGAAGTTCACGTGGGTAGATGTTAAAGAACTACTGACGCAGAAGTTCTTAGGACCCGAGCAAGTTAAGCAACTCCGTCGCAAGGTAGAGAAGGCCAAACAAGGGACGTGTGAGACTGTGCTTGAGTATGGAGAGCGATTCATGACAGAGGTGAACCGCGCGTATACTGGGACCGAGCAACAAATGGAGGTAATTTCCTTGCAAATTCGTGACTTCTATATAGATGGTATCAGAAATGAACGTTTGAGGGAGGCCATTGCACTACAACATACAGTTGACGTAGACTCGGCCATAGAAAAGGCTAATCATCATGCGGCAGTAATGCGATTGGACGAGGCGTGTGAACTTGAACAGGCAGCCTTGTTGCCGCCACCCCCACCTGTACTGTTGGAAGAATCGGCCCCATTTAAGGAACTAGCGGGTGTGTGTAAGTCGTTAGAGCGACAAGTCCAGTCCTTACTATTATCGATGAAACCCAAGAAACAAGACAACCCTACGGAAGTTGCGGCAGTGCCTTCCCCCCAACAGCCCGCACCCCAGCCCCGATTCCAAGGATACGGAAATGCATACGGACAGTTCATAGGGGACGCTGTGCCATATAACGGTCAACCCTGTTACCCACCAGGCCCGGCGCAATACCCTATGCCCATGCATCAGGCGCCGCAGGCCGCAGGATACAGCGGACCCGCATATCCCTATACGCCCAACATATTCTATATGGGGATGCAACCGGGGGCAAATAGAGGAGGTGGAAGAGGAAGAGGACGAGGACGGGGTGGTCGCAATGTCGCTCGTGCAACAGAACAAACAGAGTGCTACGCGTGCCACGGATATGGGCATCTGTCATACGATTGTCCCACGAGGAATGGGCCCAATGCTATGCGAATGGATCGCGGGCAACCACAAGGTCACCAGCAGATGCAAGGAGGAGACTGGAATCAAGCAGTCGGCCCATACGATCAGGCGCCAAACTTCTACTCTGGAAATCCGGGAAACTGATCGCAGCGTCAGACGGTCGGGTATGTGTGTACTTGAAACAGGGCATCGAGAATATACATACATTGATTGACTCTGGCGCGTCAAGATCGTTGATGCGGGAGAAGACATGGAGATCATTATGTGAAAGTGAGTGTCGCCCCTTGGTAGTGGTGTCGGGGCCACCATTGCATTCATTGTCAGGGCATGAGTTACCAACCCTGGGAATCGCTACTATTTCCTTGTTAGGACGGGAAATAGCCGTGTATATATGCCCACACCTGCAACATGACTTATTAATGGGCATCGATGCAATGGAAATTTTGGATTGTAGACTCGATTGTGCCCGAAAAAAGGTGCAATTAGCAGAGAGACATTTCGAATATGGGCAATGCGAAACAGCAGCATCAGAAGTTGCCGGAGTACACACTCAGTTGGATCTCTGGGCAGAACGATTTCCACAAGTGTTTGCTACAGATAATTGCCCATTCCCATGTGCGCCCGAGGTTGAGCTTCATATTGATGTCACGGGACAAGCGCCTGTGCGCCAACGGCCGTACCGAATTCCGTTGAATCTAAAGGTGAAGGTAAAAGCGGAATTGGATAAGCTGCTAGAGGCAGGAGTCATAACACCGAGCACAAGTCCTTGGGCATCCCCCCTATTGATTGTGCCCAAAGGTAACGGGGATATAAGGTGCTGTGTTGACTACAGACGGGTAAACTTGTTGTGCAAGAAGGACGCACACCCCCTACCGCATATACAAGACATCTTTGATTCATTGTCTGGGGCCAGTGTGTTCTCTGTTATCGACTTGAAGAACGCCTATTTCCAAATCAAAGTCACACCCGAAAGCCGAGAGGTGACGGCCTTCTCAACACCTTATGGACTGTACGAGTTCTTGCGCATGCCGCAGGGATACTGCAACAGTCCAGCGACGTGGCAACGCTATATCAACATGGTGCTGGCCCCTCTGCTGGAAAAGACAGCGTTAGTCTATCTAGATGACATTATCGTGTACTCCGCCGACGCCACGCAGCATGACAGCCATCTGGAGGAAGTGTTTCGGCTGCTGGAAAAGCATCAGTTAACGGTCAACTCGCGAAAGTGCAAACTGCATCAGAAGGAAGTAAAGTTGCTCGGCTACATAGTAGGATTGCAAGGCATCAAGCCTGATCCCGCTAAGGTGGAGGCCATTCAACAGATGTCACCGCCTGCTGATGCTAAAGGAATCCAACGATTTCTGGGTATGGCCGGGTATTATCGACAATGCATACCCAACTTTGCTGAGTTGGCCGAACCGCTGGTAAGATTGACTCGAAAAAGGGTGCCATTTCTGTGGAGTGGTGAACAACAGATTGCGTGGGAGCGATTGAGAGACTTACTAACATCAGACCACATCATGGCATTTCCGGATGTCAACAAGCCGTACAGGCTATATGTCGATGCGAGCAATGGGTGCATAGGAGGAATCTTAACGCAAACAGACGAACAGGGTTTGGAGCGACCCGTCCAATACGTATCCAAACAGTTACGCGACACGCAGCGGCGATGGGCGACTATCGAAAAGGAAGCTTATGCCATTGTGTATTCCTTGCAGCGTTTAAGGCCGTATTTACAAGGGGCGGACTTTGTAATTATAACTGATCACAAACCGCTCAGGTCTCTTTTCCACCAAGAAGTTAAGAACTCGAAAATTCAGCGCTGGGCAGTGTTACTAGCGGAATATGGGGCGCCGATTGAATATCGCAAGGGCGCCTACAATGTAAGAGCAGACATGCTCTCTCGACTGACGACGGAAATGAGAAGCGATTCTAGCACAGTCACACTCGAGGTAGCGGCTTGCGGCGAGCCGAATCAATCAACAACGTTATCGGCAGCCCCCTCCTCAGATGCAGACGAACTATGGAACGACCACATTGTTAGCAAGAAACAATTAGTGCAAGAGCAAATCAAACTCCCTCAATACCAAGAAGGACTAAATGAGGAGGACGACTACCTAGTAAATAACGGAGTTCTATATACGCTGAAGGGAATCAAAGGGCGCTGTTACCCCCGGATCGTGCTTCCGCCGCAGTTGGTCGAGCAAGTAGTACAGACCGTACATCAGGAATTGGGACACCAAAGAATGGAGAAAACGCATGAAAAGGTTGCTACACGGTACAAATGGCCTAACATGCGCAGGCAAATTCACAAGATCCTCAGTAATTGCCCCGTGTGCCTGCTCTACAAACCAGTGAAAACATACCCCCCGTCACAGCCGTTGCCCGTACCAACTTCGCCCAATGAAATAGTGGGCATTGATTTAATTGGGCCGCTGCCCGAAAGTCACAAAGGAAGTAGGTACGCGGTGGTAGGAATAGACCACTGTACAGGTTGGGTAGAGGTCATGCCAATCCCTGACAAAAGAGCGCAGTGGACAATCAGCTATTTTGAAGAACTTTGGATCCCGAGGCACGGCTCCCCGGCAATGGTGATAAGCGATAGGGGAAAAGAATTCGTTAACCACGCAGTGAAAGCACTGTGCAAAAAACATCACATTGAGTGGCGAAACTCGACGGCCTACCATCCTACCACGAATGCCAAGACAGAGCGTGTTAACGGAACTATCAAAGCAATGTTGTCAAAACTGGTGGAAGGGGAAACGTCCCAATGGGAGAAGAAATTGCCGCAAGCCTTGTGGGCATATCGATCATCTGTTTCTACTGTTACCGGGTTCTCTCCATTCTTCCTGCACCATGGCAGGGACCCCCCAAGTAGCCATGGCCTACGAGACCGTGTACCAGTAGGGGAAGAATTCAAGGTACTAAAACACCGAATAGAGGATCATTCCAGTGCGCTCCGGCATGCCCAAGAACGCACCAAGAGCTTGCAGAACAAAAACAAAGACCGGCTGGATAAGAGACCAACGGCAGTTTTTGAAGTGGGACAAGAGGTATTGTTAGAAAATTTCCGACAAACTACGTTCGAACCAACGTATCTTCACGGCTATATTATCCAAGAGATAAGAAACAATGTCGCGGTACTGCTGCATTACTCTGGTCGACAAGTACGCATTAATCTGGACAGATTAAAAGGAGTGCCACCTGCGATATCCTACTGGCCTCTAGCGGTTAAAGTACCGGCGACAACAAACAAGGCATTATCAGCGCGCACATCAGCCACTCGACCGCACGGTCACCCCCCGTCAGCGGATCAAAGACACGACGCATCGTCGTACCCTCCAGGGCACAAGGACAATCAACGAAATTATCAGCGGGGATCAGTGATTAACAGCCGCTATCACCGAATCACTGATACCAGGGCAAGTCGAGACATACGTGATCCATCCACCATCGGTCACATGTGGAGTAGTAATACTGCTAATACGGCGTTATCTAACATGTCAAGGGGAACACGCCAGGAACCGCAGATAGAGTGGCAGGCAGACATCGCCGATCAAGGGGAAGGATTAGCCGATAACACGACGCAGTACAGCTACAACACCTCCAGTGCCTCAGGTACGGGACACAGTGACATGAGTGTAATCGAGAAGTCGGCCGAACCACACCGGATAGGAAATGACGATGATAAAGCGGCACCAATGCCGCAAAGGTGTCAACAGCAACAACACTCACGGCATTGTTATCAGACGCAGCGCCCACTTCAAGCGAGCCACAGTGAATCCATGTCTGATAGCGAGGACGACACACACCACGCGAGGTGTCACCCGTCGGTGTCAACACCACAACGCAGTAAACAGACGGGTCAACTCCATACAACTGACGGTTATGCAACAGATGATAGTGGCGACGACTCAATACACACGGGCGGCGTCTCGCACTGCAGCGCACGGAGTATGGATGATAGCGATTGTGTATCACAGAGTCTGACACCCCGACAAAACACACAAAGTGTCACCTGCCCCCGGCATGATAAGGAGGTGCCACATGCCTTCGCAGACGTTCAAATAGCCGAGGACAACCACTCAAGCCACACACTGCACACTGACCCGCGCACGAGAGCACAACACCGTAGCGCAGCAGGGTTAAAGCCGACCAGTGATATAAATTATAAGGATTGGTCTTCGTCATCTGAGGGATCTACACGATGATCGGACTCAGCGCTGTGCTCATACTAGGATCATGGTATGCTCTTGTCCACGCTGCCATGGTACAAGCATCGCCTATCTTGGAGAAGGATGGAGTGTTGATTACCACAGAAGGGGACACCCGCGTGATATCTGCAATCTGGACAGTGGTAGTAAGTCTAGAAGTACCAGCGGCACCTGATCTAAAACAGTTAGAACAACAATTTCGGACCTATCAAAATACATCCTCCGGAAAGATTGATGAGAGAACTGTTGCAATTTGGGATCTTCGGCTGCAAAACGTGCTGGGAACCATAAGGGCAGGCACGGAACAGGTATTGGAGGAAGTATATAGCACAGCCCGGAACAGACGAGGACTGCGATCAGTGTTAGCTGAGTTAGCCAAGGCATGTCTGGGAGTAGCCACGGAGACCGACATTCGCATGCTATCTGCCCAAATAAGCGCACTGGGGTCGTCAGTACAGCGATTACAACAGCATAATAATCAACTACTGTCCGTACTGAACATTACACGACAACTCACAGTGGACAACCGTGAAGGACTGCTGGCCCTACAAGCGCACACCGACAAACTACAATCGATAGTGAGTAGAATTAATGACCAGGTTCAAGACCATATCTTTGCAATACAGTCGTTGCAAATACGGAACATAATGGATCAGCTGCTCGGCGTGATGGAGTTATCAGTGACTCAGTTCATGAGAAGGGTGGATTTATTTCATCAACAGTTCATGCAGCTGGAAAGAGGACAATTATCACGTGATATACTACGAACGAAAGAACTGAAAGTGATCCTGACAGATCTGGAACAACAGGGACATGCGGTACTGTCACCCACGTGGTATTACCAACATCTAACAGTCGAGCCACTATGGGTTCGACAAAACAACTTGGTCTACAAAATCTTGGTGCCAGCAGTTACCCGCGACATATACATTACGCACGAACTACAATACTTCCCGGTACTATTCACACCTAACCTCACCAGAACAATAAAGGGCAACAGTAAAGTGGCCTTGTCCTCAACGTCAACAGCAGCCTTCACCCCTAGCGATGACGTGTGTATGGGCCATGCACCCGCGTTGTGTTTTCCAGCGGTGCAACACGCAAAACCCTCATGTGAGGCGCAACTTGTGTCGGGCACGAAGGCCACGCAGTGTGAAGTAGCCATCCTGCCGAAACCGAAAGTAAATTCACTGGTAGTGCGCAACAAACGACAGCCTTTTTTGGTAACTATCGTTCCATTTACCAACATCACGCTTACGCATCGGTGTCCAGGCACAGCGGCCAGACGGGAACAAGTGAGCCACATCACCCAACTCACACTCACAGAGAGGTGCGGCATCGAGACTTCAGATTGGACATTGAAAGGAGTGAGCGTGGGATTCCGAAGCTTGGAAATTAAAGCACCTAAGCCCGTCACCCTGCCAGCATTACCCATCAAATGGCCACGACAGGTATCGAATGAGATTCGGGAGGACTTAAACCGCCTGGGAAAACTGATTATTCCAATGAAAAATGTGCCAACACTAAATGTAGTACCAGAAGATGAATCAACGCTGATTACCCATCTGGCCATATCGGGGCTGACAGTGGCAATGACTGATCTAGTAATGATATTGTTAGTAACAGGGGCGATCCTCATGTATAGTAAACGGACCTTTGTGACTAAAGCGTTGAGAGCCACAATTGAGAGTACCTTGAAAGCAGCCCACCATGACTCAGCCGCAATACCTATGGTACCGCAGGCTACGGTGGACAACATATTGTACCCTGAACTGCCCTCTCCAAATGGTGAACCATGATTTTCAAAAAAATGTGACGGAAAAAGCTAGGAGGGGCGTCCAATGTGAAAAATGATGTTTATGTGTATGTTTAACTGTGTATCCTGTCTCTCTACTCTCCCAAAACCAATTCTGGTTTTACTAAGGAAGGGAGGAATGTAATGAATCATTGTGTTAATTCATGTTGTATGTTCATGTTCAATCCTAGAGGTCTCATAGTGCAAAGACACTGATTGGTAGTTAAGGTTTTGAGTGATAACCTATCCCGGACCTGCTGCCCTGGCAGGACCACTGATAGTGGGTAGAGTAGCGGCTGATTGGAAGATACTACGGACCAATGTACGACGGGTAGTTCTTCTGGAGTAACAAATGTATCTTTAAAACCACGGGCACGGACCCGAAATAAACAGAATTCAAGTAGATCTTGACGTGTGTAGTTATTCCCTTCGATCCGTTACAACTGCAATCAGTCAGCGATAAGCAGTGTTGAACAGTTTGTTGGGGTAGATTGGGTTATTAGTCCAGTCAAAATCAGCTTTGACCGGCCATATTGGATTTATGCTAATTTGACCTACTTCCACCACTTGGATTTATTTCGATTTTCATTCTGGCATTATGTAGGCTATTCTGAGGTAAATGGCACTGGAATTGAATTATTGTTTTTTTTTGTGGTCGGTTAGGCCCCTTATTGGCTTATTTTGACTGGACTATATCGAAGTCTCACACTCACACCCAAACATAGATATCTGGTGTTAAAACCGCGAAACAGAATACTATCATATAGACGGGTTCAGCTTCCACGCAGCTGTAACTGAAGGCACATGAAAATAGGAAATTGTCAGATACTAAACTATGCTCGAGTGTCTCACACTTACAGGCCAGCTGTACGGATTCCGTTCTGCACACTATGCCCACGTGACTTATTGTAAAGTGGCGTATTCAATTATTCCCAGGTTCAAAATAATAGGGAGACACAGTAGGTGTGTCTGAATTGTTTTTGTCTAGTTGTTTTTGTCGAAACCTCGTTCTTCACACTCGGTGTATATTATCGAGGAAAACAACTCGGAACAGATGTCATTCAGGCACACATACCATGTCTTCATATATTATAATTGACCACTGATAAAGAACTGCATCGATACCCAAAACTAATCACAATATGCCAAAAGATTGGGTTGCGGAGTTATCTCACGATGCAAACCCGAGTGAGATTATGTAGCATGTCAAAATGGATGGCATATTATCAGTGGCTATGGATCGAGAGCGGTTCATGTTTTATCTCAGCCCTATCACTGACTAATTGGCTAAAAGGTGTGACATTATCCCCATTAAATATTTTTCTACAATACTAAATGGGCGTTAAGTTCGAGTTCCCAATGTTAAGTTTATGCACCGAGGAAAAAACATACCAGGGGAATTTTGCTGATAGACACTTCAAACGCCAATTTGTAACACTGTCACCTGCCCGCCCATCCCCAACCAATAAAAAGGACTAAAGATATTGGGATGTATATACAATTAAACAATATGCACTCAATGTTAATTGAGACCACACCTAATTAGATGCCATCAAAAATATCCTTGGTGCCGATTCGAAACTATTTTCCACAAAAAAAATACAATGCAATCTATAACATTCTTCAAAATAGTTTATATAGATTTTTTAGGGGGGATGCATATCATAGGTTCAGTTATGATATCTGATATCTATGTATCTGTGTATAGACCCTAATGCCGCATTATGGGCTAAGGATCTTCACAACCATGGTTATTATGACCATATAACCATGACCATATTGTTGACCCATATTGTCTCACGAATACATCACATTCTACGTTGTATTATTTGATTACAAGATCGATTTAAAAAAAAGTAAATATGTGTGTATGGTAAATACATAAATAAGCACCCTCATTCACTTGTCTGTAGCCTATGTGAACACACAGAGAATGGACAACGTAAAGCATCAGAGTCGACCAGTGTTGAATCAAGGTTCTTAAAGAAGCCACCACAGTCCTCATACATAGAGTCGAATCACGCAATACTACAGTCAGTCAGTCTTAAGCGCTAACACTAGTCATAACACCGAGGGGTGATTTTGCCGTAAGTCCACCCGTAATAACACCGCGTCGCCCCCTATCAAGAAAAGCACGGCGGCGGTCCCAAATGGCACTTTGAAGGCTGTCTGTGCCAAGTCGTCGCTCACGCGGAGCGCGCCGCGGCAAAACGGTCGTAATTCGGACGGCGGCGGCAATGATAAGGGGCGGCCGCTGTACGACCGGCGGGCGGGGGCGGGGAGGCCGGGGGAGGGGGCGCGGGGCCGGCGTAGACCGGCTGACGGCCGCCCCTCCACCTCTCCCCGCCTGCCAGCCGCCACCCACCGAGTGCCGCCCGGCTCCCGCAACAACAATCCAGCCTTACCGTAAACCGCCTGCACTGTGTGCTACTCAATCGACGTCTAGCAATACGCACCGTTTTTACCCTCCCTCCGAAGGTTTACCCATGAGCAATACCATATAAAAATCCACGTATATTTACGGAAACCCCCACGTATGAATTACCCATTTTTTTTAACATAGTTTGCGTTTTATTATTCTTTAATTAAAATAGAAAATAGAGGGGAGAAGAAAGAAAATGAAGCGAGGACGTAGTACGGGGTTTGCCTGCCGGTCATTGATCGGTGGTGGCCCGGTTGTTAGCGGGTACCGTAAAAACAATGCGGCATGCGGGCGGCCCCGGGCCCGGGGGGCGGTGGGTGGGTGGGTGAGGGGGGGGGACGTGCCGGGTAGGAGGCGGGGCCGGCCGGCGGGGGGGGGGGGGGGGGGGGGGCGGACGGAGCGGGGGGAGGTCCGGGATGCGTCGGCCAGCCATGGTCGCTGACTTGATCACATTATTTCCGGATAACTGATTTTTTTCCTCCTTTTGTCGGGCAGGCCTCCCCAGGCCTGACGCCATCCCTACATCCTGCCCGGCGCACATTATTTACAAAGAGAACCGCCAGTTCTGGTGGGCGGTTTTTGGTGGTTGTTTTATTTTTCTCTACAGCGTAATAATGACTGAGGTAAAAACAATGAAGATGAAAAACTAACAAGAAAGATAAATTTATTTTTAGAGAAAAAAAAATAGAGAAATAAAAAAACACCTCACGGACGACCTATCTCATCACGTTGGAGAGGAGTGAAAAGAACGCCTACTTTATCTAAAAGAACGTCGGCGTTATCTCAAATCGTGATTTATAAGTCCAGATTTGTCCACTCATTACGGCGACTATTCAGCCCAGCGTACGTACACAGTAACACTCAGTCTGTATCACTCCGAGTCTCCTGGTTAACTCCCCACATATATTGCCATATGATATTTGGTACATTTTCAACTCACCACAAAATTGTTATGTATACAGTTGTCTGAAAAACTCACTGATGTGAGAGACTTCTTTACTAAATATTTAATAAAGAATACTAAAAAAAAAATAAAACAGAAAATGCATAAAATTCGCGCACAGTAGCTCTTACAATGCTCTCGTTGGTACACACTTGTAAATATCATGTATGATTTAAACCCAATATACATTGTAGACTAGACTTGCTCAAGTCTTTGATTATGAACATTTATTAAATATTTCAACACAATAAGAATAAAGTTCATTAAAGTATATATCCTTCTCTGACTGTCCAAGAATCCTGTATCCCAACGAGGAGGGTAGCCATAGAATGCAGGGACTGGAGCCAGCCTAATTGTAGACGTACCGTGGCCCCTACATCCTATTCAAGTGGAAGTGCCATGCCCCGTGCGGAACTACCGTAGTCCCTCTACGCGTACAACGTGCGTAAACACGTAAGTACGGTAAATACGGTAAACACGGTAAATACGAGCAATACGGCATCACACACGTTGCCATTTGTCGACCACCAGGTCGCGCTGGCGGCGCTGGCCCAGTTCGCCCGAGTGGGGCCTTGCCCGCCCGCAGCCCGCCCTTTTCGCCGGCCCTTTTCGCCGGCCCCATCGACGGTGGCTTCCGTGGAGGTGACGGTCGGCGGTGGGTGTGCCCCGAGTGCGGGGGGGGGGGGGGTATGTGGCGTGGCCATAAGTGGGCACATGAACGTGGGAAGGGGGTCGCTAATTTGGGTGGTACTAGGGCCCCGTTTAATAATCTAGGATCCTACATGTAGACCCTTCTCCATATTACCACAGAGACTAGGGGACGATGTGGGTCAACTTTATTCAACACTTATATGGACGACCATATGGACGGCTAATACTGTCATAGCGAACAAACTTAAATATCATTAGAGATAACCCTTGTTCGAGTTACAGAAGAGGGGTTTTATGTATATCCTAGATTATTACGGTCCCTGTTGTCAGACCCTGGGGATAACTCTCCTAGGACCGCATTGTTAAACACCCCCTGATGTTATATGCGGGCTCACTAACAGGAGGTGATGTTGTCCAGTGTCAGAACCGGGCGGGGGCAGCTGCTCAAGGAGTGTGGTGTGGGACAGTGGAGGAGTGTGATGTGGAGGGGTGTGATGTGGAGGGGTGTGATGTGGGACAGTTAAGGGGTGTGATGTGGGGTTGTGAAGGGGTGTGATGTGGGATGGTAGAGGGGTGTGATGTAGGACAATGAAGTGGTGTGATGTGGGACAGTTAAGGGGTGTGATGCGGGGTGGTGCATGGGTGTGATGTGGATGGGTGTGATGTGGGGTGGTGGATGGGTGTGATGTGGATGGGTGTGATGTGGATGGGTGTGATGTGGAGGGGGGTGATGTGGAGGGGGGTGATGTGGAGGGGTGTGATGTGGGGTTGTGGAGGGGTGTGATGTGGAGGGGTGTGATGTGGGGTGGTGGATGGGTGTGATGTGGATGGGTGTGATGTGGAGGGGTGTGATGTGGAGGGGTGTGATGTGGAGGGGTGTGATGTGGAGGGGTGTGATGTGGAGGGGTGTGATGTGGAGGGGTGTGATGTGGGGTTGTGGATGGGTGTGATGTGGAGGGATGTGATGTGGAGGGGTGTGATGTGGAGGGGTGTGATGTGGAGGGGGTGTGGTGTGGAGGGGTGTGGTGTGGAGGGGTGTAATGTGGAGGGGTGTGATGTGGAGGGGTGTGATGTGGAGGGGTGTGATGTGGAGGGGTGTGATGTGGAGGGGTGTAATGTGGGGTTGTGGAGGGGTGTGATGTATGACAGTAAAGTGATGTGATGTAGGACAGTGGAGATGCCTGGGTTTGTTGTTGTTGTGGCTGTTGTTGTTGGTTGGCGGCCCCGAGAAGCGGGCTGGTGGAGGAGGGAGAGGCGGCCTGGCGCCGGTGGTCGACAGGTACAGCGTGGAATACGAGGAGAGAGACGTCGGGCTGAGAGGGGAGGGAGGTTAACACATGGCGAGTTAAGGCGCTGCGACTACAACACAACAGGTTGTAGTCGTACAGAAGCGCCCATCGCACAGGCGGGCCGGGAACCGCAGTCGGCGACTCAGATCCTGTCCGCAAGTAAAACATCAACTTTTCAAACACGCTTTAAACTCAAATCGCAAGGGACGAGTGTCCTTTCGTCAAAACTCTTGTCGGCGACTCGAGTCCTCACTGCAATGGCGTGGAGCAAGAGTTGCTGACAGAAGTGTATTTATTAAAGAAATCTTTTCTATGATGTGTGTAGTATCGAGCCTGCGAGGTTCTCCACCTGCACTAAAAGATGTATCCATCTTCTTCGATAAGAAAACTCTGAAGTGTAATTTACAACCCCACTAAAGCGCCAGATCCACTAGGGCGACCAAGCGAATGCATCTGCGATCCATGCGACTGTGCGTATCCCATGCAATGATATTCAATATATTGAATATTGTCGCAAGGCATTCGCATGTTGGCATGGGAAATCGCCTCAGTGGATCTGGCGCTTCATAGAAGATACCATTTCTAATCGCTTACGACTTCTTCACTGCGACTCCAGTCGCCGACCCATAATCGCGTGGTGGGAACATGCCCTAAGAGGCGGCCTTCATTCTGGCGGGCGTGTTGTGTTGGCGTTGGCGGCGGCGGCTGATGGCAGGGGTTCCGGCACCATCCAGGGCGGTGACCCGGGTCACGGACCGGCGGGCGGGCGGCTGGCACGCGGGGGCAGGGCAGGGCAGGCCCCGGGAGGGGGAGGGGAGGGGTGCCGTCGGGGGACTGGGCGTGAGGGGTTGGCAAGGCGTCGGCGGGTGGCGGCGGCGATTTTGCACGAGAGGAGAGACGAATGGATTGGGGCGGGGTGGGCAGGTCGAGTTGAGTACACGGGGGACCGGGGTGGTGGTGGACCGATTGGGATGGCGGGGGACTGTCCAGGGAACTGACAGCTTATCTATGACGGGAGCGCTTCCACCCCCTGGGTTTTCCTACTCCCACCACTGCCAACTTCGTCCTTCAGTCTCCGCTCCTTGCAAAGCCCTTATAACACCCCCACCTCCGACCGCCACCACCACCACCACCACCCCACCCATCCGACCGTCCGTCTCTGTCTCTTACCAACCCCTCCAGTGTTTCTTTTATTTCAACAAATTCGCCTCGAGGGTGGTTTCCCATTTGTAGATTATGTGGGTTACATCTAGATCCCACCTAATCGTTGCGTCCCGGTATCTTCATATATATTGATAGTGGAAATAGTGCTAGATATAACTTGACAAGGGGAAAGAATGAAGGCAAACTTAATACATGAAACATAACATGTAGAATTAAGATAAGTTCCACCACCTTATATAAATGATAGTGAGTCAATGGAAAATGGGAAATAAAGAGAGGAGTGACTCCAGAGTATAAATAAATGTGGTCATTTACTGTACCTAATCCATGGGTATTTTCGAATGGGTTATGAGGTGTCAAACGGGACAGAAGAGACTACAATATAGCCTGGCTGTGAAGTTTTTTTATTCTCATCTTAAAAGCACCTTATATCTCTCTATCTCTCCCCTCCTATCTATTACTGTCCATCCCTGTCCCTGTGTCTCATCTGTCTCTGTATATCCCCACCGCCTATCATGGTCTCTGCCTATCCCTTATTTTAATGTTCCCATTCACTGATTATATTCTGTCCATTCCCATCACTCAATATTCCGTTATCATGTCCCTCTCTGTCTGTCTCGCTCGTTGTGTCCCTATCCTGTTCATGTTTCTATCCCTGTCCTTTCTCTGTCTCTCGCGATCTTTCCTTGTCTTACTAGACCTTCCTATCTCCATCTAGTCTCTCCTTGACTTCCTCTCTCCCATATCATCGTCTCCATGTATACTCGTGCCTGTATATATTGCTACCCACTCTTTGGTCCCCCGCCCCCTCCAGTCCTATCTCCCTCCCTTGTCTCGCCCCCTTCCTGTCCCCTATAAGTCCCTGTCCGAGTCCCCGTCACTGCTTGTCACGCCGGCACCAGACACGGTCAGCTCCCGGGGGCTCCTCCTCCCCCCTCCCGTCCCCCCGCGCCGGACGGCTCCCGGGGGGCTCCTCCCCCTCCCGTCCCCCCCCGTACCGGGCGGAGGCTGGCGGCTCCCGGGGGCTCCTCCTCCCCGTCCCGTCCTCCCCCTCCGTGCCGGGCGGAGACTGGCGGCTCCCTCCCCCTCCGTGCCGGGCGGAGGCGGGCGGCTCCCGGGGGCTCCTCCTCCCCCTTCCGTCCCTCCGTGCCGGGCGGAGGCGGGCGGCTCCCGGGGGCTCCTCCTCCCCCCTCCCGTCCCCCCCGCGCCGGGCGGAGGCGGGCGGTGGCGGGGGAAGGTGATGAGATAGCGGACCGGCAGCGCGCCGCGTGCTCCCCGCCCGCTTTTTACCTTAATTAAAACGGTCTGGCGGCCGTCAGTCACTAGCGTACCGCGCCGCGCCACCGCCTCATCATCATCGTCATAGGCGGTGGGCCGCCTACCTCGAGCCTAGCCCTTCTAAATCACCCCCCCCCCCTCACTGCCGACGCCGTCGACGCCCGACAACACATCCTGGCGTGCATGGTTGGGAGTTCCGTGTTTGGCCGGTAGGTGGAGAACCCGGAGCTCCTCCCGGTACCCTGCCTCGTCTATGTGAACTACGAGAGATCCTCCTGGTACCCCGCCTGGTTTATGAACTATGATGAGGGCGGGCGGGGGGGGGGGGGTAGTGTGGGGTCTCTTATCTCCACTCTCTCGCCTAGAAAAGTGAGAGATTCAAAAGAAACTCAGAGAAATAGAGTACGTGTGTGTTTCTTAAAGGAGACATAGGTAGGACATTTCACTCTACACATCGACAGCCATATGTATACTTTACATCGTGTGCTGGGTATTAGCAACGAGTACTGAGAAACCCGTTGGTATTAGTTGTCCTCGGTGGCTCTTACGTTTTGCTTGCTCAATGCAATAATAACCTCAGAGAGGGTGTCTGTATCATTTCACTGCTCATTCTATACCCCAGGTTGTACAAAAGTGTGCACACATCACTGTGCATCGCCTGAACTGGACTGGAGATAAATGTCTCTTCCTTCCTCTTCCATATCAGGACGAGTTCTCAATGTTAAGTGTACGGGGAAAAGATCACCAAGGGTGAGATAATAGCCTGCCCTCCCACTTCCTCTCACGAACCAACCTTTAATCAGAATCCTAACGCCTCCGTTTTCTGTTTGCTTTCTGTTCCGTCCCTCAATCACATTCTCTTGTCTTTATTTCATCTCTACTGTTCTTCTCTCCTTTTGCTCTGGCCTCTACACTCCCCCATCATCTCACACCACCTACTTCTGACAGGGAAACTCTAACTCACACCACCTCACTCCACCTACCTCTGATAGTCAAGCTCTACCTCACAACACCTCACACCGTCTTACTCCACCTACCTCTAGCAATCAAGCTCTATGTCACACCACCCACATGTCGCAGTCAAGCTCACACCACCTCACACCACCTCACTCCACCTATTTGTGAAAGTTGAACTCTCCCTCCCCTCTCACACCACCTCACACCGCCTCAATGTGACAGTCACGCTCAACCTCACTCCACCTACCTGTTACAGTTGAGCTCTCCCTCCCCTCTCACACCACCTCACACCATCTCACACCACCTTGAGGTGACAGTCACGCTCGACCTCACACCACCTCACACCACCTCGATGTGACAGTCACGCTCGACCTCACACCATTTCACACCACCTCGATGTGACAGTCACGCTCGACCTCACTCCACCCACCTGTTACAGGTAAGCCCCCCCCCCCCTCCATGACCCCACGTGATCCGTGACGTCACAGGGCGTCGCGCACACAAAGGAGCGGGACCCCCCAGGATGTCGACACGGTCTGCTGACCTCCAATTGGGTGATGTAACCAGGACAAAGGAAGGCCACAGCCTGCCCAGGGGGGCTCGCAGTTCAACTGGTACCCCGCCAAGCTGCTACATGTTGCATTTTTCTTTGATAAACAAAGATAGAAAGGTGTAATTTTGTAGGTGTATGTGATCGGGGGTTTGTATGTCTGTTGTTATATGTGTTTGTCTGTGTGTGTGTGTGTGGGGGGGGGGGGGGGGGGGGTTAAACATGCATTGTATTTTCGAATCTTTATAGCCTATATTATATGCATAATGTATATTATATAATATATAAATGAATATTTATATATGTTTGAAAGTATGTTGTAGTAGTCATAAATATAAATAAATAAATATATGTACATTTACATATTATATATGGTGTGTGTCTGCTCAACGGCCAACCTTGCGTAAGCGGTTACACCGTGTTAACGGACACATTTGCTCGGAACGGTTCCCTCTATTAGATGTTTATCTTAACCCCGTGTAAGCAGTCACTATATATATATATATATATATATATATATATATATATATATATATATATATATATATTTATATATATATTTATATATATATATTTATATATATATATATTTATATATATATATATATATTTATATATATATATACTTATATATGTGTGTATATACAACGTATATGTATGTACATGTATATATGCGCGATACATCAACTCAATATAAGTCTGTAAAGACTTACTGGGGAAAAAAGAATAGTCATTTTACATGTTATTAGTTCCCCAGTCGTGTCATACACACATCATGGCGAACAGACATGCACATCATGTGCCCCCCTCCCCCCTCCCCGCCGCCTCCGGTATCCCGGAGCCTGCAGTGCAGAAGGTGCATGTGACTGGCGGGGAGTTGGGGAGTGGGAGAGGGAGGGGCTGCGGCTGGATGTCACATGAAAACACGGGGCAGAGCCCGCAAAGTGTCGAGACACGCTCCTAAATATGACCCCGTCTCCTGTCAACCAGTGGCGCCGCGTGGTGGGGGATTCACAGCCAGGGCATGTCACACTCTCCCAGCAGAGATCCTGCGCTCTACTTCCTGTGGCTGCTTCTATCTCTGCACCCACCTGCCTTTTTGGGACAAACTCTGGCTCAGTTTTCCATATATCCTAAATTCTGAACGCTTTGAGGAGTATTTTGTGTTTTACCTGTAAATAGAGATACACATATCTATATGGTAAAAAAATATACGCCCATTTCTATTATTTGTTATGTCAAATCAGGCGTTGTCTCCTGGATTACTTTCTTCAGTGGAAAGAACATGATGTGTTGCAGGGTTTCGTTTGTCAACATTACACATATGCTCATTCGTCGTATGATTCGAACGGGCTTTCTATTCAAGTACGGATTCACATTCAAGTGGTTGCAAGCTGAAAAAGAAACAGCTGGATTGTCTGTGAAGCTCATTTAACAATTACAGTATTTCCCAACTCATGATATATGAGTTGTTTGAGTTTAATGACTTTTGTCAATTAATTACCTTGTTTTGAATCCGAAATGTAGGCTGGTCAGTCTCGTTTTAGTGGAGACCTGGCGGACCAGTGTTGAGGCAGAGATTGGTAAGCACAAGTGCCCCAAAGATCTGCTGGGAGAGTGGGCCTGTCAAGGGAGGAGGGCTGGGGTAGTGTCACGCTGTCTAACTTCCACCAACACCCTCTCCCCAACGCCATAAGTCGAAAAACAATAGGAAATATATAGTGGAGGTGCATTTTTGTATGCTTATGTATGGCCGATTCATCTGCGTTCATGGGAGGTGACCAAACGTGAAAAACACACCATATGTAGCTCTCTCTGTAAGGATACATGGGCTTGGATTTTGTTTGTGACAAAACACTTGTAACTTCATTGACGACCAAAGTGTGCTCAAATAGTGGAATTGAGGCAGCTGTTGATCTAACATCTATTCTCTGATGGTATGTGTCACAAAAACTATATTTTAATCTCTTTGGTGATACCTAAAGTAGTCAATTTTCACACTTTGATATCCAAGGCATTATCTTTAGATTATTCAAATGTTGTGTTCAAGAAAAAAAAACCATGAGAACTATTCAGATAATTCAATTGTAAATGCTGAAGTTGGGAGAATGAATGAATAAAGGAATGAGACCAGAATTACTGCTATGAGACATAACTAAAAATGCAATATTCAAACCATGACGAATGCACAAATGTACATAAATAAAGACCTGATGAAGTGAAACAACTATACCATTAGAACTACAAAATACCGAGAAAATACATATGTGGTGCATATATTCGTTATATAATATTCAATGTATATAATTAAATGACCTTGCTCATGTACATATTAATCAATATCCAATCATATACTCACAGATTATTCACTGCGGGAATGAGTTCACTGGCGTCATATCCACTCTTCCAGGTTGCTTGGTAACTGATGCGGTAACCAGTGGTTACCTGGTGACGCCCACCTGTATCAACGGTCATTCCCCTTGAGATTGTTGACCAATTCACACGCTTTAATTCATACTATTCTAGAGATACCTGCGGATCGTACCTGAAGACCCTTTTCTGTACGCCAAGGAGACCCAGGGACGATATGGGTTCACTTAATTCAACACTTATGGACGACCTTAAAGACGGCTTATACTGTCTTAGCGAATGAACTTGAATATTATCAAATGATAACCCTTGTACTTGGTACGGAAAAAAGTCTTAATTTATGAGTCTAGATTATTCAACGTGCCTCTGGAATGTAACATCATAATATCTTTTATGTTACCCATTATATAAATCTCCATAGACTTGACATGGCATGACCGTATACCACAGTTATGCCATATAATGTTTATATGCTACGGGTAACATATGCAATTAAAAATACATGACAGGGTAGGATAAAATCTAAATGTCAATCAAATTCCTATATTTGTTTACATGGCGTTCATTTTCCTCTGCTATAGATATAATCACTCAGCACCAATTAGTAATATCACTCCATGAAGACAACTCACACCATATTAACAATTAAATGAAATTTCGTGACGTTTCTTTACAATATTGGGCATATAACGTGATGCAGGTATTTAATTTTAGCACCATGTCCGCTTGCTCTAGATTGAACCTAACTCCAGGTTGAGATTCACACGGTTTGCGGTTATATGGCGGCCATCCGATGCCGTCAGACAGAAATATGAATATTCCGCGGTGTGTCAACACTCGCCTACGTCGTGTGTAGGGGCCTACATCTGGTGCCACCTAGTGGTGTCGAACGTGGCGGGATATTTACTTGACACAGACCTGTCGCCCCAACCACCCATCAGATCGAGATCAGCCCACTGAGTGCGACAGGACTGGCAAGCTCACAGGAAAACCAAGTTCCCTGTTATTGTAGGCGAGCATCCTGTCAGGGGTTTCGTTGCTCCTAGAAATGTGGGAAAAGCATTGTTCCAGTAATATCGGATCGCGTAATGTGGTATAGTTATTTTCACGTTGTATCGCTACGTTTTACAACACCACATTTTCAGTGATATAGGTGAAAGGTTCGTTAGATTTTTAGTGGAATATAGATGGCAACATAGTTACGTTGCGATCCGCAAAGAATCTGGAGCCACAATTTTGATTGTGGCTCGCTATTCTGCGATCTGGAAGACCCCCCCCCCCCCCCCCCCCCCTGGTGGACTATGTGATGATTCTCTGATGATTTTATGACGGATTTATGATGGTTTTACAATGGTTCTAAAATAGTTCAATGACAACTCCACGACACTTCCTTGATGGTTCTTCAATAGCTTTATGGTAGCTCTATGTCAGCTCTACATTTGTTCTACCACAGGTCTATGATGGTTATATGACAGCTCTGTGATGATCCTGGATCTAGTCCAATCCATGTAGACCAATTTCCCTATTGAGAAACAAACATGCACTTTCTCTTGGCCTAACTGGCCAGGATTACTCGATGCTAATACCCTACAAGGAGCGGTTCTTAGCAACGATCAGTCAGGTGGCCCCCTGCAGCAACTCAATGTATGAGCAACTAGTCCACAGCTAGCCACTTTTGCATATAAAGCTTGTAGCAGGACTGTGGACATGGATATGGACTTCCTTTAACTGTCGTACCATCCAAGATAGTGGCACTGGTAGAGAAGCATCATCACTCTGTATACATATAGTGTACCCTGTTTCTGAGGGGAATCATGGTACTTCCAATGCAACCAGTGAAGATGGTACCAGTAACTGCAAGCATTTGGGGGGCCTCCAAAACTAGATGGCCAATGTTACATTCCATTTCTTTTATTTGGGAAACATACATGCACTTTCCCTTGGCCTACCTAATCATGCTGTCTCCGCATAACACTCTGCTGGAGGTGCCCCTTGGTTACAATCAACACGGTTGCCCCTTTGGAGTAAGCACAGAGCTAGGCTCTGGGCAACATCTAGATGTATCGCAGGTCAGTCCACAGATAGTAGTCATTGCATGAACACCAGCAATAAAGTTTGTAACAGGGCAAAGTCTTATAGTCACCCATTTAGATTACTTTCCACATTATAATAACTGTAAACCTTAACTTTACCTCTCAACTTCCCCACACCACCACTACTTCTCATCACCTCTCTGCTTCTCCATATAGCATCTCTAATACTATGCTTCTTCTCTTCTCTCTGTCTTCCTTTAGATTTCTTTTCCCAGCAAAACTGTAGGTTAACGTCATGTGTCCGTAAGGCAGGGTTCTACTGTATATCTCCCATCTTTACCTCTCTAAAACACTTCATTCCATCTCTCCCATCGCTCTTCTCTGCCTGCCTACACCCCGTGATTACAGTCCCACCTCGTTATTACTGTATATGTTATTTTCCCGCCTGCCTAAAACATATTTCTAATTACTTTTTTTTGCCTGCCAACATCTCTCTATCTACTGACATAGGCCTAATATCTATCAGTAACTATCTGCCTGCCTACATCTCTCTACCTACTGATATTGGCCAACTATCTTGCAGTAACTCTCAACACCCTTTCTACTGCACCATCTCTTACCTTCTTTCTTATCGGCTTAAATCCTTCCTCTGCGACTCTTATCATCACCTCTCTCCCTCCCCTGCTCTCCATTACCAGGGATACTAGAATAACCTAAAATACGCCTATTACCACTCCCTGATACCATACCATCTTACCTTACCTCTACCTACCTACATATCCTCTCTACATCTCCCCATCTCTTTACTCGCCTTCATCCTATATCTACTACCTTCCCTCACCTCTACCTCCCCACATATCCTCTCTACTCATCCTCACCTCTGTACCTACCTACACCCTCTATCTACTACCTTCCCTCACCTCTACCTCCCACATATCCTCTCTACTCATCCCCACCTCTGTACCTGCCTACACCCTCTATCTACTACCTTCCCTGACCTCTACCTCCCCACATATCCTCTCTACTCATCCCCACCTCTGTACCTACCTACACCCTCTATCTACTACCTTCCCTCACATTTACCTCCCCACATATCCTCTCTACTCATCCCCACCTCTGTACCTGCCTACACCCTATATCTACTACCTTACCTCACCTCTACCTCCCCACATATCCTCTCTACTCATCCCCACCTCTGTACCTGCCTACACCCTATATCTACTACCTTACCTCACCTCTACCTCCCCACATATCCTCTCTACTCATCCCCACCTCTGTACCTGCCTACACCCTCTATCTACTACCTTCCCTCACCTCTACCTCCCCAGATATCCTCTCTACTTTTCCCCACCTCTATACCTGCATACATCCTCTATTTACTACCTTCCCTCACCTCTACCTCCCCACATATCCTCTCTACCCATCCCCACCTCTGTACCTGCCTGCACCCTCTATTTACTACCTTACCTTCCACTTCCCCTCCCCTCCCTACATGCATCACCTTTGGCGGCCTCTGCCCGTACCGTCCTTGGCGTGGTGTTGTAGTGTGGGGTGGGGATGGGAGGCTCTGGTGTTATGGTGCGGGCAGAGATAGATGGGTGGGCGTCGACGTTGGCGCAGACGTCGTTGGCGGTGTTTCCTCCTCCAGCGCCGGTTTTACCTGGCACACTGCTCCTCCCTCCCTCCCCCCTCCCTCCCCCCACCCTCCCCCCGCCCACCCCCCACCAGCCGCGGCTCACCTGACTCATCGCCCGCCGTCGTCAGATTAATGAGGGCCGTACGCCCCCTCAACTCCCCCCTACACACCCCCCACCAGCTTGTACTCGACTTCTGTGTATGGGAAGCTCTGCTGACTTGGTTGGAGTTCTCCCACCACTGTCGCTGACTGACTGACTGACTGACTGCGACTTCCACACGCTTGTATTCAATAAAGTATCGAGCTTGTGTTTTTCTTTTTCGTGTGTTAATGTTCGGTGTGTGAAAGGACGTTAATTTTCCTTTATCCTCGGTGACGAGGTGGTTGTAGTTATTGTTAGGTGGTAGGAGGGGTGGGTGGTGGTGGTGGGATGGGTGTGTGATGGTTCTGTTGCTCCCAACATCCCAACAGTCCATGTCGCAGCCAGCTGTTGTGTTCGCGACACTACAGCTCTGGGCGGGTGTGAATACATGTATAAGCAGGTGTGAGGAGGGTGTAGGTGTTAGTGTTTGTGTCGATGGATGTATACATGTATATATGTATGCAGGTATAATTTATATTGTGCTCCTTTCTTCATGTTTAGCTTGATCTCATGTAGATAAAATGTATATTCGGAAAACTGTAACTTCATGTGGTCAAAGTATATGCGTAAAATAGTCAGCATCCATAATATGGCGTCCTTCACGTAAGAGATCAGAATGATAATCTTCTCTCTTAGCCTGTTCACACTTGTATAGGTGTATCCTACTATGGGTGTGTTGACCCAGGCTAGGTCAGATATCTGAGAGTTATTTTGTGTTTTGACTCAGTATATCTGAGGGCTAGTATGTGTTGAACCAGACTAGGTCAGATATCTGAGGGCTAGTATTTGTGTTGACCCAGACTAGGTCAGATATCTGAGGGCTAGTATGTGTGTTGACTCAGACTAGTCAGATATCTGAGGGCTAGTATGTGTTGACCCAGACTAGGTCAGATATCTGAGGGCTTGTATGTGTTGACCCAGACTAGGTCAGATATCTGAGGACTAGTATGTGTGTTGACCCAGACTAGTCAGATATCTGAGGGCTAGTATGTGTGTTGACCCAGACTAGGTCAGATATCTGAGGGCTAGTATGTGTGTTGACCCAGACTAGGTCAGATATCTGAGGGCTAGTATGTGTGTTGACCCAGACTAGGTCAGATATCTGAGGGCTAGTAGATTTGTTGACCCAGACTAGGTCAGATATCTGAGGGCTAGTATGTGTGTCGACCCAGACTAGGTCAGATATATGATGGCTAGTATGTGTCGACCCATACTAGGTCAGATATCTGAGGGATAATATGTGTTCACCCAGACTAGGTCAGATATCTGAGGGCTAATATTTGTGTTGACCAGACTAGGTCAGATATCTGAGGGCTAGTATGTGTGTCGACCCAGACTAGGTCAGATATCTGAGGGCTAGTCTGTGTTTTGACTCAGACTAGGTCAGATATCTGAGGGCTAGTCTGTGTTGACCGAAGCTAGGTCAGATATTTGAGGGCTCATATGTGTGTTGACCCAGGTTACTTTGAGTTAAGAGCTGTTCTATTTTTTAATGAGTACCTGCCTAAAAACTTCATTAAAAAAACTTAGCAAAAAATACTACTTTGCTCCGCGCAAAATTAACATTTCACTGGAATAGAACTACGCGAAAATAACATCCAGTCCCCTTCTCCGTACGCTAAAGTAATAAGCCATGTGTCCTCAAGACCATCACCCGGGCAACCCTGCAATGCCTCCCCTCCCCCACCCACCCCCGTTCCCGGCCCCGATCCTCTTGGTCTGGTCGGTTGTGTCCTTGACCCCGGCCAGGGCGTGCCCCGCTCTGCCGACCGCCGCGCCCCCAGCGGCGAGCGGTGCGGGGTGGCGGTATGAGCGGGCGGGGGCGGGGGAGGGCGCTGCTAGTCATTAGTCCCGGCTCAGTCGGGTGGGGAGTGAGTGGTGGCTGTCGGGGTGCGGCTCACTCTCCTAGCAGAGATTCTGCGCTCTACTCCCTTCGGCCGTTGCATCTCTGTACCGACCTGCCTGTTTGGGACCAAATCTGCCCCATTCGCCAGTTTTCCATAAATCCTAATATCTTAGCGTTTTGACAGTATTTTGTGTTCTACTTATAAATAGAGCTGCATATATTTCTATGGTAAATGATATACACTTATATCTGTTATTTCTTATTCCAAACCAGACACAGTCTTAGGGATTACTTTCCCCAGTGAGAAGAACCTCATGTGTTGCAAGGTTTTGTTTGTCAACATGACACAAGCGCTCTCTCAAAGGGGTAGACTTATCAACCGTGGATTCACATTATAAAGTGGTTTAAATAACTATACTAACTACGAATCTCCTTTAACAATTCTCATATTTCCCAAATACGTGATGTATGAAGTATTTGACTTTTATATAACTTTTGACAATTACCTTGTTTTGTATCTGAAATGTTAGCTGCACCCCCCCCCCCCCCCCCCGGCTTTAGTGGATACCCAGGGATCCAGCTTTGCGTCGGGGCAGAGATTAGTAAGCCCTAGCGCCGCGAAAATACTGCTGGGAGAGTGGGTGCGGCTTTGGCGTGGCGGGGCGGGGAAGGGGAGGGGGCGGCGACATTTGACGCCGGGGCCGGGCCCGGGGCCGCCGGCCGTGCCTGGCGCCTGGTGCCGGCCGCCCGCGGGCCTCGCCGGGTGGGAGGGGCGGGTTGAGGTTACACGTACGGGGGAGCTTGGATGCTACGGTACGACACGGAAAAGAAGAAGGATAGTAATAAAAAAAACAATAGTAGGAGGTGGTCAACATAGGTGCCTCTGCTTCCCTGACGGAGAGCGGTTGGGAGGGGGTGGGGGCTCAGCGGATTAACCTCACCCTCCATGAAACTTTACCCCCATGAGTCGCAATATATGCAATTAGATCCTGCAAGTGGAGTGGGGGGTTGGGGTGGATGGGGGGGGGGGGGGGGGGGGGTTCGAGCACTGCAAATACACCTGAAGGTCAACTCTCCTCTTGTTCTCTTCTTCTTCGTCGATTTGCGTCAAAATTTAATACAGAAGAAATTCGGGTTCGAGGGAAGATTAACGTCGGCCTGAACGCACGCAGTGGTATCACGTGTTGGATATTCCCAGTATTGTCGGTTACTGTTTAAGTCGGGTCTGATTGGTTCCGTTATCAGTGCTGCTTTCTCTGAACATTCAGGGGCCCTCGGAAGGCTCTAGGGGCCCAGGGACGGCTATATGACCCAGTGAAGGCTCTTGGGGCCCATGGGAAGGCTCTATGAGCCCATATAAGTCTGAATGAGGCATGGGAAGGCTCTGGAGGCTTAGGGAAGGCTCTAAGGGTTATAGGAAGGGTCTAGGACCCAAGGACGGCTCTAGGGTCCGGGGAAGGGTCCAGGGGCCAGGGAAGGTTCTATGGACCCAGGGAAGGTCTAAGGGTGCCGAGACGGTGCCAGGGGCCAGGGGAAGTCTCTAGGACCCAGGGAAGGTTCTAGGGTTCATGGGGAAGTCCTTAGGGCGGCTTTTGTCAGAGTCCGAGGCGAAGGCTCCGAGGAGTGGCAAGGCAGGAGGAAAGTTAGAATGGAGACACTCAGGCAGAAGGATCACGATAAAGGCTCGGAGGAGAGGGGCTGGGGAGTGGGGTAGGGTCAGGGAATGGGGCTCAAGGAGTAGGGTTGGCATGGGTATTGGGTTAGGGCAGTGGGATGGGTCTGGTAAGGGGCTAGGGAGGTGGAAAGATGAAAGATATATAGGGTTAAGGAAGTGGGTGGGTATGGGTATAGGAATAGGGTAGGATGGCCTTGGGTACTGGGGCAGAACAGTGGGGTGGATATGGGTATATAGGACTAGAAAGGTGGTGTGGATATGGAGATAGGCTTAGAAAAATGGATGGGTGCTGTTATAGTGTCAGGGAAGGGGTTGGGTATGAGTCTAGGGCAGTAGGGTACTGATATGGGTATATGGATAAGGAAAAAAGGTAGGCACGGGTGTGGCTCTGAGGAAGTAGGCTAGTGAAGTATAGTGGCTGCGGGCATAGGTCTAATGAAGTAGGGTGGCTGTGGGTATAGGTCTAATGAAGTAGGGTGGCTGCGGGTATAGGTCTAATGAAGTAGGGTGGCTGCAGGTCTAGGTCTAGTGAAGTAGGGTGGCTGCAGGTATAGGTCTAATGAAGTAGGGTGGCTTTGGGTATACATGTAGTTCTAGTGAAGTAGGGTGGCCTTTGGTATAGGTCCTTGGAAGTAGGGTGGGCATGGGTATAGGTCTAGGGAAGTAGGGTGGCTTCGGTTATAGGTCTAGTGAAGTAGGGTGGCTTCGGATATAGGTCTAGGGAAGTAGTATGGTAGGCACTGGTATGGCTGTAGTGAAGAGGGGTGGCTGTGGGTATAGGTCTAGTGAAGTAGGATGGCTTTGGATATATGTCTAGGGAAGAAGGATGGATAAGTGTATAGGTCTAATGAAGTAGGGTGGGCATGGGTATAGGTTTGGGAAGTAGGATGGAAATGGGTATAGGACTTGGGAAGAATGTTGGACATGGTTATGGGGCTTGTGAATCAGGGTGGCTGCGGATATGGGGCTTGCGAAGTATAGTAGGCAGGGTGTAGGTCTAGGGAAGTAGGGTGGACACGGTTATGGGGCTTGTGAATCAGGGTGGCTGCGGATATGGGGCTTGCGAAGTATAGTAGGCAGGGTGTAGGTCTATGTCTAGGGAAGTAGGGTGGGCACGGTTATGGGGCTTGTGAATCAGGGTGGCTGCGGATATGGGGCTTGTGAAGTATAGTAGGCAGGGTGTAGGTCTAGGTCTAGGGAAGTAGGGTGGACACGGTTATGGACGTGCTTGTGAAGCAGGGTGGCTGCGGGTATGGGGTTTGTGGAGTGCGGTCGGGAAGAGGCGCTGGCGGCGCGAGTTCAGAAGGCGGGCGCTCAGGTCGTGAGTCTGTCCCTGCTGCGTCTCACGTCTCAAGTCATCAGGCGCTTCCGGGAGGCGTGTCATCGTCATGGTCGTCGTCGTCGTCGTCGTCGGCGGCGGCGGCGGCGGCGGTGTCGGGGTGAGAGGAGCAGGACGGGGTGCGGTGGAGGACCGGGGGATCAATATTACCACCCCAGCCGCCTCCCCGCCTCGCTCACCTTTCAACGCTCCATCCCGGTAGACAGAAACACCGGCCTGAGAAAAAAACGAAACAAAAAAAACTCCCACGCCACCCGGCGAGGAGAATTATTAAAATAGGACAAAAAACAGCGGCGCGGCGGTGTGGCGTGCTGCTGGTTGGTGGTGGGTGTTTTTTTTCGTTATCAATTTTTATCGTTGTTTTTTTTACTGCTTTTCGTCGTACACTTCTTGCGTCTTACTGTAGCGGCGCTGGGGCGGCCGGGCGGCGCCGGCGACGTGAGATTACGCGCGTCGGGATCGACGGCAATTAGCGGCCGTCCATCTGGCCGCCGGGGCCGGGGGTGGGGCGGGGCGGGGCGGGGGGGGGGGGGGGGAGGTACTCGGAGGGGGTGGGGGTGGGGGTTGTCCGACCGTGCGTGCGTGCGTGTGTGTGCAGAGGGGCTGGACCTCGGGAGGGGCGGGGAAGTAGGGGCGGCGGACAGCGTGGTGGTGACGGCGGGTACCGTAAAGCCTCGGATGATCACCCCGGAGGTGGAATACGTTGGGGAGGGAGGGGCGGGGGTGACTGTAATCAGAATTGGTAGGAGGGAATCTGGAGCAGGTAAAGTGAGGTAACATTTTGTGTTTGAGAAAAAAGGTTGTGGGTAGACTGAGATGGTTTAGATATAGGGTGAATATTTTTGATGAAAAATGATACTTTATCAAGTTTTTTTCAATTTATAATTGAAAAATACAAATTACTTGAGCGGCCTGAAGATGATATATATGTACATGTAGTGGCAACCTCAGAAATTTATACTGTCCAATAAGAATATAAATTCACTGTGGCCATCAGCCAATGTTGAATTTTTTAAGAAAATATTTTGTGACACTGATATTTCATGTCAACGACGGGAGCGACATGGACACTCAATTGAAGCTATGGTAAAGGGACAAAACCAGTGAGAACCTGAGATGCAGTACAGAAAATACCTATCGGAAAATCCTAGTGTTGGTGTCTGTAAGTGCTATTCTTCTCTGCCCTGTATATACCAGGACAGAATAGGGACTTGAATTCTAAACCCATGTAAGGGCAGTGAATAGGAGGGGTATCATCGGGGGCGTGGGGTCTGGGGGAAAGGCCGATCTAGGCCGATGCAAAATAAACCTCTGTGCGGTGGTGGATGAAGAGGGGGGGGGGGGGGTTCCCCCGTCAACTAATTCCCCCCCCCCCCGCCCCGTCACACCGCCTCCCCTCCTCCGCCCGCCCCGCCCGCCGGCCAGCTGTTACGGCGGCAGGCGGCGACGCTCTTTACGGGCCTCATGGCGGTCCATTATGACGCCGCCGACGCGCGCGCCGCCCACCGGCTCGTTAGGACATTAAACGCGGGCTGCGCCTGTGCCCGGCGTGTCGCGCCGATTGTCATCGTGGACGCGCGGCAACCAGCGGCGGAGGCTATTGTTCGGGGCCCGCACGGCGCCCCCTACCGACCCCTCCCCCCCTCACCATCACCCCAGCAGGCGACCTGCAGCGGATGTTGGTGTTGACCGAGCCAGGCCGGCCAAGGGTGGCCAAGTGTGGGAAGGGGTGGGCAGGGAGGGGTAGGGTCGGGCAGGGGTGGGCAGGGGTGGGGAAGGGGTGGCCAGGAATAGGCAGGGACGGGCAGGATCGGGCAGGGGTAAGGAAGGGTGGGCAGGGACGGCAGGATCAGACAGGGGCGGGGAGTGGTGGGCAGGGGCGGACAGTGGTTGGGAGTGGTGGGCAGGATCACACAGGGGCGGGTAGGGATGGGCAGGGGTAAGTAGGGGTTGGCAGGGGTGGGTAGGGACGGGCAAGTAAAGGAAGGGATTGGCAGGGATGGGCAGGGGTAGGAAGGGTTGGGCAAGCGTGAGCAGGCGTGGGTAGGGTTGGCCAAGTGCGGGCAGGTGTGGGTAGGGTTGGCCAAGTGTGGGCAGGCGTGGGTAGGATTAGGCAAGTTTGGGAAGGGGTGTGTAGGGGAGGGCAGGGGTGGGCAGAGCTAGGTAAGGCCAGGTAGGGGCAAGCAGAGACAGGGGCAGGCAGGGCTGTGCACGGTTGGGCAGGGGCAGGACAGGATCAGACAGGGATGTGCAGGGTGGGTAGGGACAGGCAGGAAAAGGTGGCTAGGGACAGGGGTGAGCAGGGCCAGGCAGGGTTACAGTTAGGCAGAGGTGGGCAGGGGCCGGCAGGGATAGGCTAGGATAGAGTCAGGCAGGGATGTGCAGGGTGGGTAGGGCCAGGCAGGGACAGGTAGGTAGGGACAGGGGTGGGTAGCGGCCGTGTCAGGTCTGAATGGCCCCCGGCGCCTTTGTAACCTTTGTACGGCGGACCACGCGTTGACGAGGTGTGCAGGGGGTGGGGGGACGTGAAGTGGAAGGGGTTGGGGTGAGGCGTGGGTGGGGGTGGGAGCCACGGAATGAGGTGGAGCGGAAATGGGGGGGAGGGGAGTGTTATTATTCCCGAAGCCTCTAATTGGTCGTCAAAAAGATTGCGTCAACCCAAATTGGTTCATCGCCGCTGGTTTCGCTCGTCGATATTAGTTAGCGAATTGACGTAGATACATAGATACATAGATATATAATCATATATACTATAGATATTTAAATATGTGTCTACATACATCGACACATAAGAATTTTACTCATGAATAAGAAATAAATTTGTATAGACACAGTTCACTATGTGCGGACCCTCAAAGACTGACTTTATCAAACTGATCTATGCCATGTAATATACATACATAAACATGTGTATACATAAATACATACATACATATAAAATAATAATATCGAAATAATAACATATTAACAATGATAATAACAACAACAATAAAAATTATATATTTTTGTATTCATATACGGGACTGATCGGTATTTTATGTTACCTTCTTACATGTCACACTTATATGCCTTACACAAATGTCATATACCACCCTAAAGGATGTATTTTTTTAAAGAATAATAAACATTTTTCCACGATATAACCCTGGGGTTTGCTGCGACGTCAAACCTCATCAGCCAAACACGTCCGGGACAAGTTCAGAGCGATGGAGGACTTCACAGACGAGTTGTCGGGTCGCTCCGTACCAGTGTACACCCGTCCCGGTTAGTCCGGTACCGGTACCCACTCCTCACACATGTCTGACCGTCACCACAACTCGCCTGGGCGTTTCACGCTGACGCCAAACGACCATTGTTTACGTCGAGGGTCCACTTTGAATACGACCACTATGGATGGTCTCTCGGCAGGATACAGAGTAGAATGGGTTGAGCCTGGTTGGGTCAGGGTGAGTTAGTGCGAGTTGGTGCGAGTCAGTGAGAGTTGGTGTGAGCAACGAGTATATAGTCCATACTTGTTGGTGTGAGTGAGTACTAGTTGGTGTGAGTGAGTAGGAGTTAGTGTGAGTCAGAGTGAGTGAGTAAGAGTTGGTGTGAGTCAGTAGGAGTTGGTGTGGGTCTGTAAGAGTTGGTGTGAGTCAGTAGGAGTTGGTGTGGGTCTGTAAGAGTTGGTGTGAGTCAGTAGGAGTTGGTGTGGGTCTGTAAGAGCTGGTGTGAGTCAGTAGGAGTTGGTGTGGGTCTGTAAGAGTTGGTGTGAGTCAGTAGGAGTTGGTGTGGGTCTGTAACTTGTAAGAGCTGGTGCGAGTCTGTAAGAATTAGTGTGAGTCAGTAGGAGTTGCTCTCAGTCAGTAGGAGTAGGTGTGAGTGTGTATGAGTTGATGTGAGTCAGTTAGAGTTGGTGTGAGAAAGTTAGAGCCCGCCCGTCAGTATTCAGTATGTCTCTCATTGTAGGGAATTCAAGAAAAATTCTTCAGAACATAAGTCACAGGGAAAGAAGACCGAGGAGTATATCTAAGGGCAGATGAGGAAAGGTACGGGTGGACGATAGTCCTATTCACTCCTTTAACAAAAGTACTTAAGTGCACAACACATATGAGACATCGGAAGATCCGTGATGACTGTAAATGGAATGAATGTTTCCAAATATTTGCAGGATAAGTTAATATATCTATATAACGGGCTATGTGTGAAAACCAAATTATACGTACTTATAAGGACTTTCATTTTTTAGATTAAAACGAAAACAACCCACAGATGCTATATAGGTCCTAGAACTGTGGTCATACTTCCACTGTTGACCTACTGGAGAACACACACACAGACAATGGAGAGACACCCAGTGCCCGGTCAGGAGGGTGAAGCCTCCTCCTGTACATTTAGCAGGTCGTACCGTTGTGATGCGGGCTGGGATGTAGTCTCCTCCTGTACATTTAGCAAGTCGTACCGTGGTGCGTGCGGGTAACAGAGGGATGGCGTGGGGGGCGCGCGCTCACTAGCGGCTTTACGGTAGGCAGGGCGCCGCTAGTCTCTGGGCGCTGGTAATGTGGCTGATTGCCACGACCACCACTCTACCACCGCCACCACTTAGTACCACCACCATCTCCGCCGCACGCACCACCACGCCACCGCCGCCGCCAGCGCCACCATGCGGCCGCCGCGTCGTTTCGCTCCTCGCCGCTGGGTGGCGTACGGTTGCGAGGGTGGTGCGGCGGCGGCGGGTGGTGGTGGGTGGTGGTGACTAGTAGCGGGCGGCTGTAGTGACTGAAGGACCGAGCGGGCGGGGGAGGGAGGACTGCAGTCCGGAGCGCACAGCCACGGTCGACGGACGTACAACAGACCACGAGCGTGGGTCCGCCGCACGCCGCTCTCTTACCGGGCGCACCTCCTAGCGTTCCCCGACAACATTACACCGGCGCGCCGGTCTCTTCTCGGTCCGGATTACGTCGCGTCGACGCCCACCAAAATTGGATTACTGCTGCTGAGTGGATTATAACTTTCTGGCTCGGGAGAACTTTTGACGTCTTGAGCCTTGTGTTTTTGTTGACTGGATTGTTTTGATTTTGACGCGGAAGGTTGTGCGTGGGTGAGGGAAGCGGTGCGAGGGAGCAGTAGTGGCCTGAGTCGTTCAGTATGCGACAGCAGGCTTTCCCCAACAACCCTCCCTGTGCAGCAAGCCGGGGTGTTTGAGGCTACAGAGTCGGGCGAGCTGGGGTGTGGTATCCTCTAGTCCACCTCCAGCATCCCACCTACCGCTAATCCATACCCATCCCACACAACTCAAGTGTGACCACACGGGATTAATCTTAGACAACTTTATCCAAGTTTGATTGGAGTGAATTCTGAGTGATATCTCACTAGCTGGCTCCTGTGTAGGTCGGCCAGCTGGGTGGTGAGTGGGAGGTCTCCGACACTGGCTTCCTTACTTCACCCCACGGTGTCCGCTCTCCAGGCAGGCGGAAGTACGACGACGACCGCGTCCACCGCCGCCTCCACGGCCGACACCAACCGCCACCAGGCTTCACTACTGACCGCCTGGAGTTTGAACCTTCTCAATCTGAACTTCACCATGAAGGCCGATACGCTCGTCGCCCCTCCCACGGGCACCTCCACGGCGTCTACCACGACCGTCCCGGTCTCCAACCCGCCCACCACGGACTACCTCAAGCCCGTGCTGACCCCCGCCAACGCCGGCGGGCTGGCCGCTTCCGGGCCCGGCGGACCACCGCCACCAGGGCCGGAATTGGCGCTGAATGTTGAATGTGGCCCCAACAAGGCTTGGTTCTACGTGGGCCGACTTTGTCAGGGTTCGAAAGGACCGTGCGTGCTTTTCAACGGCGCTTGGCTCACGCCCAATGAGTTCCAGTACGTGAGCGGTCGGGAGACGGCCAAGGACTGGAAGAGATCCATCCGCCATCATGGAAAGTCCATGAAACTGCTGATGACCAAAGGGATCCTGGCCATCTCGCCGCCCACCTGCCAGTGCGACGTGTGCACGGGGTGCGCCGAGAACAACAACAATCTCGTGAGTTTTCAAACTTTAGTAATAGCACTCACTTTAGCAGCTATAATAGTATCCTATCCTAGATGCGGACCATTCACAAAAGTGGTACAAAAGTATGGATCAGGGTCCACTACATACTAATATACAATAATATTAAACCCATGTTCTATATGAAATTATTATATATCATATATATGACATTATGGAAAAATGATGGGGAATAGTCGTCTCAAAGGGGATCCAAATTCGCGTCTTTCTTTAACTTTCAGTTTAAGTGCACCTTGTTGGCACCTTCCTGAATATACATGAATTTAGCCTAGCTAGAGCCCCAGAGCGCGTCGCCTGTTTTAGTTACAGCTCAGTGTGGCTGGCGTTTGTTGTGATAGGGAATCGTGGGTGGTGGTGGGCAGGGAGGGAGGGGGAGGGGTGTTATTGATTCACTCTAATTGAGGCTCGGCTCGTGTATATTCTGTCAGTTTACCCTCACAGTTTTAAATTAACCTGCCAACTATTAAAGGGGCCTGCATCATTGGACAGGGCAATATTTGATTATTTTCAGTGTAAATAATCGCTCGCGGAGTATAGGATAAGGTACGAGATCGAGAAGTTTTGGATGGATACGACATACAGGGAACTGTTGCGATGGTAGAAGTTATCCCAAAGTTTGAAAGTCTCGCTATTCTTTGCCTCACCATGATACTATAGAGGAGGCTTCCTATTCCGTGACTTCCTCGGGAATACCCCGACTCGGCCCTGAGACCTCGCCGACCCAGGAACCATTCCCACCTCGTCCCCGGCAGACACCCCATCCGCAACCCTCTCCCACCGCACTCACTCGACACCGCCACCAGCCCTGCCTCATCACCCCCCCCCCCCCCCCCGACACCCCCCACCCCCACCCGCCCGCACCGCACCTGGGAACAGTCGGCGCACAGAAGGGGGTAGGGGGCGGCACTCAGCTGTTGATCCCCGTCAACGCCGCCCCCGCCTGCCGGCCGGCCTGCCCGCCTCTCCCGCCGCCACCCTCTTATCCCCTCCCCCCCCCCCCACACACACACACATGCCATGCCCGCAGCCCCCCCCCCCTCCCCCGCCGCCGCCGCCACCCGGCACACTCATCAGGCAGCGCGGCGCGGTCAATCAGCCGGCGCCCGGCCGCCCGCCAGCTGCCCGCCCGTAGACAGGGCGCGTCCCGGGGGGCTTCTCCCCGCCCGTGTTAGGGGGGAGGCGGGGGGAGGGGGGTGTGTGTCTAGCCGCCGGGCTCTCTGGGCGTGGTGCAGGCTGGTGGAGGCACGGCGGATGCTGGTGGTGGGGTGCGCGCTGGAGGAATGGGGGGAGGGGTACTTACTGGAGGAGTGCGGCATGTGTTTGGACGGACGGAGGGACAGACGGAGGAGGGTCTCCTCTCCTCCAGGTGGTGGGCGGTATGTAAGCCCGGCTCACTCACCCTGGAGGGGCTGTGGGGTGATGGAGAGGTTCTGTTTCGGGGGTGTGTGGTGGTGGGTGATGCGGGTACGCCGTCACCACTGAAGCCATATGTCTGAGGGCCAGCACCCTCACCCTCCCCACACGCCGAATCTTACTTACCCCACTGCCTCTCACTTAACACAGCCCACATCCCCACAAAACACTCCTACAATGGAGGGCCTCTGGTATATGAGTATCCTATGTATTGGTGGGTCGACATTAAAGGGGCCTTTATCATATAGTAAAAGGCCCCATCAGAGAACAGAACCTAATTCGGAGGGGGATCGGGTGTGATCCTGTGGTGCCTATATAAATAGGTCGCGACCTCGATAATAGGCCAAGCCATACCACTAGCAATAATCCCATCAATACCATGGCTATGGTCTCTGCATTGGCAGCCAGCATCAAAACCAATGCCAGTTCGATGGCCAGTGCAATCTCCCGTTAATATAAACCACGAAAACCCCCATCAATACACTTCACAATACGTCGTACCACTATGGCCAGAACCTCCATCCTAACCCTCCCATTTACCCTAACTTCCAATACTCACACAATGGTACAACCGCACCAATACTTCCCTCAATGGAGGGTACAGCTACCAATATTGCCCCGGCTTCAATACAGCTGCCAATAAACCCCCCACCAATACGTGCACCAATGGGTCAATCAATAGTGAGTCCCATACCGCCCGCCAGGGGGACGGCCAGACGAGACACACCACGCATGCGTGAAGAGAGCGCCCCCACACGGCCGTTTGGCACGATGCCCAGTGGGTCGTCAGGGACGCTGTGTCACCCCAGTGACGTACGCCGTATACAGTGACGTACGTGGACTAGTCACGTGGGGTGTCTGGTGACGTCAGGCCCTGCCCTGTAGGGCACAGAGTGTTTTCTAGTTCCACCATCATCTGCCAGGAAATTGAAAAAAGCCCCACTTTAGTCGGGGGATAACCACTAGATAATAGATAGATAATCGCGAGACGAGGCTATAACCCTTTTGTGGCAAACCAAAAGAAATATTTTTGATAAAATCGGTTGATAGCTGCCCCCTCCACCTGGTATTCAGTTTAGCGTCGGGGTGCAAGATGGTCGCCTCCATAACACAATAGCCATGTTCCCCATAGGTGCCCACGTCACATGTGTGTATGTTGAAGTCACACTGGCTTCTGTACGCCTGTGACACAGCAACTCTGTTTTTAAACATACCACATTCTCCAGTCATAGTTTAACTGGACTCTAGTTCGAAATATCTGTACCACATCAGTTATATGCCTATATACTTTCAAAAAAAATATTTGAAATGAATCAAATTTAGTATTATATACAGGTCCCCAAATAAAAGAGAAATTCCCACAATATTCTATAAATACATTCCCTTCACACATCCCTCATTCACTCGCTCCCTCACCTCACACACATACACACCTCACCTCACACACCCACCTTACCTCACACACCGTCATTCACCTCACACACTCACTCCTCACTTATGGTGTTCTTGTCGTGTACCGTTGGCCGTCTGACAGTCCCCCCCTCCCCTCTCCCCCCTCCCCTCTCCCTCCCTCCCCTCCGGCCGGTGTCGCGTCCACACAGTCACCTCCCCCACGGCCACCTAAATACACACCCAGCAGGAGTTCCCAGTGCGCGGTGGCGTATTCAGGTCACTGCTCCACCCCCTCCTGGGTAGGTACACGTAGCAGTCGGCGTGGCGCCTGCCCGGAGGTGGTGGAGGTGGTGGAGAGAGTGCGACGACCCACCTGACGTACTCCTACACCCAGCCACCCACTGACACCTCACACACCACCGCCGCCGCCACCAGCACCTACGAGACTGTCTCAGACCAAGGTGGTGCCAATATCAGATGTACACCGACGGATAAGAGGGATATAAGTAGCATGAGTTTTAGATATAATTACAATTTTATTATCCAAATTGAATAGTTACAGGCGATGTTATATATTGAAGATATCAAGTGGAAGTATCATTTTGTGATAGTAAATATATATGATATAATCATTTGTATATGTGTGATCATGTATATAATTTTATATGTAATTGTATATACATGTATATACATGTACATACATATATAATGATTGTATATAAATATATAATATATAAGATATATATGTTATAACTGAGATCACATTTCTATATGAGGGTAGTGACTATTGTTATGACCACACCCATCCCACGTTCACCCCTCAGCCCCCCCCCCCTCCCATCCCCTCCCGACTGGTCGCCGCTCGAGGCGCCGTCTGTCGGGCTGGCGCCGGGCGACGCTCGATACGCTCGGCTCAGGCTCGGGTCTAGCGCCTAAATGGCGAGATGGGCGCCAGGAGGGCTGAGAGTGGCGGGGATTTAGACGAGGGCGCGTGGTGGGCGGAGATAAAGGGGAGTGTCGGGGAGGGGGGGGGGGCTGCATGCGCGATGCTGGGGCCGGCTGCGTCTCATCAGAGCTTCACACGTCTCCGCTCGACCCCCTCCCTCCTCCTCCACACACAGGACGCTCCTCACAGTCGCCTCTGCCTCAGATCACTAAGCCCGACCAGTTTAGACGCCTTCTCACCTTCTCACCTTCACGCCGTGTTTACACGGACCGAGTCCATGCAGACCCGATGAGGCACGATCAGGTCAGACACGGTCAAAACAGACGCGATCCGATCAGACACGACGCGATCAGAACCGACGCGATCAGATCCGACACGATCAGGTCAAACATGACAAGAACTGACACGATTAGACCAGACCTGATCAGATCCAACACGATGAGATCCAACACGATCAGGTCAGATACGACGAGATCACATACGATCAGATCAGACACGACCCGATCAGGTACGACACAATCAGACCAGACGGGATTCAGAACTAGACCAGTTACACCCACTTACCCCATCCGTAAATGGTATATTGCCTCAGTTCAACAGAATTAAATATTATTTAACGATAATCATGTGCTCCAGGTACAGAAAATGATCTTTATCTACGATCCTAGATTATTAAACGGGACCCAGGTTCGCCGCTGGTCGTACAGGAGGTATATGTCAGGGAGGGAGGGGGAGGGATGAACCAGCGGCCTGTCACCACACACTCTCAGGTAGATACCCAGCGGCCTTATCCTCCACGGCTTAACACGTGCGCCTACCTGGCTAGACGGATTACCTGCAGGCGCCCGGCTATCCGTGAGTGCCGCCACCACCGCCCACCTGTGAGCGGCGACAGGGCCCGGTAGAGACCACCCGTATGAGGCGAGGACCGCGCGGATAACTCACCGTCAACGTGGGGGATGTGAGGGGGGATGGTGACCACTAGGATATAGCACTGGTAGTATTACCAACGTATTACCTAGTACAGATATGGATGTATATTATATACAAAAATGGTGTATCTATTTAGTATGAAATGTACACAAAGTATATATATATATATATAATGCTATATATATATGATTATATATATATTATATATATATATGATTATATATATATATATATATATATATATATATATATATATATATATATTTATATATTCTATCAAATGAATAACACTTAACACTATGACATCATAGTGTTGTATATAAATATGGTATATTATCAAATTAATTACATTTCTTTACAGGTTACGTTATATTGTTTATGGGACCCTATACATTATCCATAGAAATCAGACAAATTTTACTCCACCCAGATATTATCCCTCATGAATATATTTTTTTAAAACATGTGTTTCTTTGACCATAGAGGTGTGGATATATTACACCAACCTTTGTCTCACAATATATGTGTCCCCTCACAGGATCACAGTTTACATTCATGCCGTATTATCGCTCAGCCAGCACCAGTTTCATCCAGTCACCCAGCTGGAGCTGCACGCTGTGGTCACACTCGTGAAAAGGTAGCTGTGAGATCCAGTCCCCCCCTCCCCTTCCCCCCTCCCCCCTCCCCCCCCCCCACACACACACATGACAGTCACCACCACACGGCACCACCCGTATGACCAGGTAAACCACAAGTGTATGCCTGTGTGTGTAAGCGCGCGCGGGGGAGGGGGGGGGGGGCGGGGGCTCCCGGTGTGCTCTGAATCCCCCCCCCCTCTCCGGCAGCTCTTCTCCTTTGTATACCACACGCACGGCCGGCCCGTCGTCCTTAACACAAGGACGGCCAAATCCCCCCCCCCCCCCCCGACACACACACATACACACTGGTGATGGTGTCACGGCAGCCCTCCCCCCGCTCCCCCGCTCCCCCGCCCCCCGCGGCCTGCTACCACTCGGGCACGGTGAGGAGGACCAGGCTGGAGGGCTTGGCGAGTCGTTAATCACGATAGCGGCGGAGATAGATAGGAGACGGAGGAAAGCCGGGCGGCGCGACGTGGGCCGACTGGACGCCTCATTTATTTAGAGACGAGCCACCACGCCGGCCTAGCCCTGCCCGGGGGGGGGGGGGGGGGGGGGGCTGAGCCTCAACTGTGTGATCATCCCCTCTACTCTCCTATTTACACGTTCCCTCCGCTAAACAAAAGATATATGGTATTTACTTGTATATTATTCTTAGTTATAAATGGTGCTGTATCAAAGAGATAAATATTTTTTGTGTACCTCCTTAACTGAGTTGAAAATTATCTATGATAATATGGTGAAGATCTATATAAACTTACATGGATGTTTGGTATACAAATGATAGATATTAAATATGTACCACTGGAACTTGATTTTAAATTATCTATGATACTCTGGGTAAGGTCTATATAAACTCACATGGATGTTTGGGACATATATCAGAGATATATAATGTATACAGTAAACCATACAAAATCAGCGTGGAAATAATGAACGTATACTGTAGGAGGGACATAATAGAGGGGGCCGTATATACATAATATCATCAAAGTAAACCTTCCCGTAAACATGCACCCTGTCTTACACCACGCACACAACGATAGAACCGCTGGTGGGTTTTGTAAGAGCCAAACAACACCGGCTAAAAGCACCAAAACTTCAGGGGCACCTTCAGAACCGAGAGACCGGTGTCCAGTGGGGTGTGCCTCGGGATTCAGTGGGGGCGCCGCGGGGTGTGGTGGCCGCCTTGACCCGGGATCCTATCCCGGCTCGCCGGGGGAGGGCGGGCGGGGGCCGGATGGAGGTGGCAGACCCTGGAGGGAAAGCTCCACACGCACGCTCTCATTAATGCAGGCATGTGGGAGGCTTTCAATCATGCAGTACAGTGTACCCCCGGCGACTGGGTCGTGCCGGCACGGCGGCTACCCGCTCACAACCACGACAGCCCCTCACGGCCCTTCACGGCCCCTAACAGCCCCATTCTGTACCTCACAGCCCCACATTTCCCACACACCGTACAGGATCGATGGCGAGGGGGCGAAGGGGTATGCACAGTGAGTGCTCACACACAAATTCCTCTCCGTATACATCATGCATTACATAGCCCCCTAACAGCCCTTAACTGCCCCACAGCCCCTACACGGCCCCATATTGCCCACACGTCATGCAGGCAGGATCCATGCGGTCGGGGCGGAGAGGGTATGCATAGTGAGTGCTCACACACAAATTCCTCCCTGTATACATCATGCATTACATAGCCCCCTAACAGCCCTTAACTGCCCCCTCAGCCCCTACACGGCCCCTCACAGACCCACATTGCCCACACATCACACAGGATCGGCGCGGGTCGGGGAGCATGCGCGGTGAGAGTTCACACACAAGTGGCTCCCCCTGTACGTCACGTTTTACAGCTGGCGGCGCGGGTTAACGCCGCGAGGAGCGGAGAGCGTGCAAAAACACACCACCAGACCGCGGCCTGCGAGTTTCACGCTCTCCTCCTGCGTGTCCGCGCCTATATAGGCCACGGAGAGAGAAAAATTGTAACAAAAAATACTGAGCTTCAATCTCGGTTCATAGTTTATTTCTGAATATTCTTGATTAAAATCCCAATTCTCAATTCAGAACTAGTTTCTGATATTTTTGATTAAAGTCCCACTTCCCAATTTATATTTCACTTCTGATATTCAAGTCCCAATTCAATTATTTCTCTCGTTATTGTTGTACTTAGTCGTAATTTAAACGATGCGATTCTAATTTTTGGTTAATATTTTTCTACTTTGTGATGTATAACGACAGTTTCATCGGAAAAAAGTGAATGGGTGAGTTAGTTCATCTGTATTTACCACACAAATAGTGAATGGGTTAGTTAGTTGATCTTTATTTACCAGCTAATTGTCAGGGGAGGTATTTAGCATGAACGAGCCCGTCAATGTAGGCCAGACGTAGGACGAGGGATATTTAGACGTGGTTGTCGTCTGCCTTTTCCACTGCGTGCGTCTCAGTATGTTAGAGAGGGATGAAGTCCCCGTCAACCTTCCCAAACTCCACGTAGTACTTAGTCCGGGGTTGCCAGGCGACTCGGGCACGAACACGGGGCACGGTGAGCGGGCACGACAAGGGCATTGACCGGGCACGAGAGATTGACGGACGGACGCTCATCCCCACGGCACACAACCCCCGCCACCGACCCGCACCGCCCCCTACCGACCCGCACGCCAACCAGCCGTCACACACTCCAGCGAGCCGCAGCCCGGCCGGCCTTTGTCGGGCTGAGGGGGCGGCCTTCTATTTGGGAGAAAAACATTGTGGGGGCCGTATGCGTGCGCACGGCGGGCGGCGGTGATTAGGGCGTCCCGGCGGCGTCCCGGCCCCGCGCTGTGTGCACCCGGTAATTAGTGCGGGCCCGCGCCGCCTGAGGGCGTCCTGGTGTCAGGCCGGGGCGGGGTTAGGGTTAGCCCCGACGTGACGGGCGGGGGGAGGGGCGGGCGGCGGTGGATTATGTGGGGCTGGCAGGCAGGCTGGTAAACCCAGCTGGGCACGGCTGGCTGTACACCACCCCACCCCACACCACACCACACCACACCGCCGCACACAACGCCCGGACACCGCCGCCCGCCCCTCCCGGTAATCTCCCCCGACCTCGCCGCCCGACTCGATCGCAGCGTGGGGCGGGTATTCACAGGAACCCCTAGAGCGCCGCCGCCCCCTCCCACCCCCCGCACGCACACACCCGGCGCCCGGCTGGCGGAGGCGGCGTGGACGGCGGCGGTGGGGGTGAGTCTCAGTTGGCCTCGTCTGATCCCCTCCCGGCCCCGCCGTCCGCCCGCCGTGTGTGTGAGGGGAGAGGCGGGGAGCGAGCCGTGTTCTCCGCCGCCTGGTAAACAATAACCCCTCCCCGCGTCCTCTCACCCGTCCCCGGTCTATACAGAGCGCCCCGCCTCCACCCGACACCCCGCACCCCACTCCACCCCGCCCGGCCGCCCGTCTCCAAGGTGAGCCGAGCCGGCGCGCAAAGATCGCGTCCTGCTCAAAGAACTTCTGACGGATCGCCGCCTACCGCCGCGCCCCCCAGCGGCCTCCACCTCCTCCTCCTCCTCCCAGCATCCCTCGCGCGTTCCTCACGCCCCCTGGCGGCAACGGCGGGATGCGGGCGGCCAATTTCCGGTCTGAGGGACGACGGTACAGGAAGCTATCGAGCGCGCAGGGCTCGCTATTCGCTACTTCCGGTCCGGGATTCCCCAGCCACATCCCAACGCCCGACTCCCCCTACTCCCCCTACTCCAGCGGCAGCCACAGCTATAGAAACAGCCTTAGACACAACCACACTCCCAGCCACACCCCCAACCCCAGCCTGAGCCACAGCTAGTCACACAGCCAGTCACAGCCACAGTCAGAGCCACAGCCACTGCCACAGACTGACACTGCCATAGCCACAGCCACAGCCCCACCCCCTGCCACAGCCTCAGTCACAGCCACACTCCACAGCCACATCCCCAGCCACAGCTACATTCACATCCACAGCCACATCCTTGGACACAGCCACAGCCACAGCCACAGCCACAGCCACAGCCACAGCCACAGCCCCACTCCCCCACCCCCACCTCCAGACCTTCTCCCAGTCCGAGGCGCAGCCAAGCCTTGGACACGGCCCCATTTCGCAGCCCCAAATCAGAACACAGCTCCATCTTGGTGGTGGAAGTGAGGGATATGGGATATTAAACCTTAGCAATCGCCAGCGAAGCAACTGCTGGGAAGTTAGAATGTTTACTATGGAAACGACAACAAAGCAGGAACCACAGCGATTCTCCCGAGACTCGAACACTACACACCTTCATCCATGGGCGCGCCATTTTGCTGTCCCTGTGGACAATTCAGATCCCTAACCTATGAGATCCTTATCACTCTTGCCACAACCAGGAACATTTTCCCCCTGGTCATCCTTTTCACCCAGTCATGTTCTCTCCCCATTCATCCAAGCAACAACCCCCAAACCCCGACTTACACTTAAGGTATTTCCACACCCCAAATCCTAGCCACTGACCTGATCCCAAACCCAGGCCCCAACTCAACCCTCAGCCCCGAGACTCTGGTCGTAAACCGCTCCCCTGGTGGTCGGGTCCGGTGAGCCGGGCAGGCAGGGCCGCTCACCCCGACCGCCCCCGCACCGCCGCCTCTACCACACCTCCCCGATGCAGGCCGCCCTTGCCATTGTCATTTTATTTCATTTGCTCTGCATTTTCAAGCAGGGCAAATAAGGGCGGCGGGCACGGCCGGGTATTCTCGGTGCGCGCCGAGGAGAGGAGACGGCAAACAATCGCGTGGTCGGCGGCCGACACCATAACACGACGCGCCGCCCCTCCCTCCCGCCCGCCGCCCGCCTCCCCGACCGCCTACCCGCCACACTGCGCCCGTAACTGCCTGCCTGCGGTATCGTGTACGCGATCACTGCCGCCACCCACAGCCTTCCCTTCATACACCAGTGTGGGACTTACAGGCCACACACAGTCTAGATATGACGGATAGTTCATTCATATCGCAAGAGAGTCAGTTGTATTGTACAAGTAATGGCTCTGCATATAGATTTATTTTCGACATATGATAAGTGTATATTTATCATATTGTTTCGAGAAACTATTATCATTCTAAATATTTGAACTTTAAAAGACAGAATCCAGAGGCTATTGAACTTGTACATTTTCCTCGCGTCTTCCGCAATGATACGAAGACAGAGTATAGCCTTTTGAGAGTTCTGGCTTTACAACAGGAGAGGGCGGCAAACCAGCGTACAACTATCGCATGCGGTTGCGGCGGCGGCCCGGGCAGAGGCTGGCATTACGCGGATCTCAGGCGGGCGTCCGGGCAGCGCGCGCCGGGTTCTCGCGCCGTAACGGCCGGCCAATCTTCACGCTTCCCCGCCGCTGCCGGATTTACATTCATTCCCCCCACCTCCTCCTCCTCCTGCCCTCCTCTCTCCCCGGCCCCGTCTCACACCACCCCCGTACCCGACGCGGGGGGCCGTGCCAAAAAGGCCGCTCGTCATGTGTCGCCACCACCCGCGTCTCCAACTGCCCCCTGGCGGCGAATGCCCTCCGTTGCCGTCACGCACCCCCCCCCCCCCCCCCTCACACACACACCTACCTCCCCGAGGCTCCCCACACATCCCTTGTATGCGCGTCCCTGCATAGACGCCCGTATATCACAGGCATTTTTCCCTGTCTCAGGGACCGCCAACGTTGTCGACGTCGAATCCGCCTCCTTCGCCCCCACTCGTTGTCCGTCCCGCTCGTTGTTGGCTCACTCGTTGTAAGCCTGCTCGTTGTTGGCTTGCTCGTTGTCAGCCCACTCATTGTAAGCCCACTCGTTGTAGGCCTTCTTTGTTGTCGGCAGATATACTCATTGTGGGCCCGCTCGTTGTTGGCCCACTCGTTGTGGGCCCTCTCGTTGTTGGCCCGCTGGTTGAAAGCCCACTCGTTGTAAGCCTACTCGTTGTAGGCCTGCATGTTGTCGGCAGATATACTCGTTGTGGGCCCGCTCGTTTTGGGCCTGCTCGTTGTAAGCCCGCTCGTTTTGTTGACGGCCTATATACACTCGTTGTGGGCCCGCTCGTTATGGGCCCGCTCGTTATGGACCCGCTCGTTGTTAGCCCGACCCCGACGGCGAGGCTGAAATGCCGGGTGGCGCTTGTTTGATCTAAATTGGCACAGGTTGTGAGCGCGGGGTGCGGGACTTGTTGGTGTAGCCCCGGCTTGTTTGTTCGCTGGAGGAGGACGATAGGGGCGCGGGAGCTAAGTGTGGGAAGTGGGACCGGGTTCACTGTGAGCAGAAATGTCCAAATTGTACTAGAATTTACCGTACATGTATTTAACTAAAAAGCCTATACCTTCAAGGTATTCGGTTGATATGCATCCACTTTACTTTTAACACAGTGGTTTTTTTTTCAACACAAACTATATCTAACTGCTCTGTTTGAAAAAAAAAATCTTCGTTCTGATGTAGAGGTCTCTTGATTTTGTTAAGTACAAAATTATACATGTTCATATCACAGGATGTCTTCGTGGGAAGGTAAAAGGAGAAGGAGAAGGAAGAGGAGAGGGTGTTGTCGCGCGATTTACACTCAGTCCAGGATAGGAATCAGTCACCAAGCCTTACTTATCCAAAATGCAAGCGCAAAGTTCCAACTATCTAGGCAAGGTGTCCAACTCACGAGTCTATACTCGATCGTCTAACCAATAGACCAGTAACTACGACAGCGACGTTCAGTCAACGTCTGCCTTCCTGCCCCCTACCCCTACCCGCACCCTCTACTCACTGCACTCCAGGGTTAGACCCGGGTCGCCGGAAGTCCGTCTGCGCAGCCGCCGCCAGGTTGCGCCCGGAACCGGAAGTGTCAGGCGCGTCGCTTCCGGATGTCACCCCAGTGACCCCGGACTTGTTTCCGGTGTGTTGTGCTGGTCAGTGCCGCCCAACCCCCCTCCCCGCACCCGCCGGCCGCCGGTGACCTCCCCCCACCCCCTCCCCCTTCCCTTCTCTCTCTGTCCTCCAGGGCTTGCCCGGAGGTTGAGGTGGCGGTCGGCAGGGGGCGGGGTTGCGGCCCCGGAGGCTGCTGATCAGCGCCGTGGTTGGGAAAGTAGGTCAGGCGCTCTCTGGAGGAATGAGTACAAGGGAGTCTCCGCATACAATGCTGGTCTAGTCTCTAACCATTATTCGGTGTGAGGCCGGGGGGGGGGGGGGGGCTGGTGGGGGCTGTCAGTGCCTGGAGGGGCGTGGACGTACTGGAGTGGGGGTCGGTGTGTGTGAACGATCCCAGGCTCACGGCCTTCCCACACCCACCACCACACGTGTGTTGGGGTGAGGATCCCTGCAGGGCCCTCCCAGACCTCCTGTCTCCCATTTACAATGTCCACCATTCTACACCCCACCACCCGCATCTTGTACGCGCTCGTATCTCTGACCCCAACCCTACAGTCACATCTCACGTGTTGGTTCTACTCATCATGGAATGGCCTTTTCACTGTAAATTCCCTCCACCACAGGATGTTAACGATGAAACTTCACATATTAATTATATATATATATATATATATATATATATATATATATATATATATATATATATATTGATATATGACATATATATATAATATATATATGCATATAATGTATATAATATAAGATATATAATATAAGATATATATATATATATATATATATATATATATAATGTTTTAATATTCTGATTATATAATATATAAACATAAGTATATAATAATGTATATAACTAAGACTAATGTAGCATATGATAAGCACACATTGATGTCATGCACGGGGTGCATTATGAACCTGTACGGCACACTATGCTGTACGCATGTGATATACACTGTATGTGGGTGAGGGAGGTCGCTGGTGGAGACGCCTGGTGGGGATATGATGTCACGGTACATGTGTGTGTGGGGGGGGGGGGGGGAGGTGGAGGTGGGTCATCTGCCGACACTCCCACATCCTGATCCCGTCAACCTCGCCGCCCGACACAGACGGCCATGCTCCCATTCTGTCAGCCATTAGCCGCCCTGCCTGCTCCACTCACACGCCGGGTGTTGAGTGTGTATAGCCGGCGTTAGGAGCGCTGTGCCGCCTGGTACACATCCCTGACTAACACATGGCACACACCCACATCCCTGACTAACACATGACACACACCCACATCCCTGACTAACACATGACACACACCCACATCCCTGACTTACACATGACACACACCCACATCCCTGACTAACACATGACACACACACATCCCTGACTAACACATGACATACACACATCCCTGACTAACACATGACACACACCCACATCCCTGACTAACACATGACAAACACCCACATCCCTGACTAACACATGACACACACCCACATCCCTGACTAACACATGACATACACACATCCCTGACTAACACATGACAAACACCCACATCCCTGACTAACCCGCACATACACATGGCACACACCCACATCCCTGACTAACACATGACACACACACATCCCTGACTAACACATTACACACACACACATCCCTGACTAACACATGACACACACACACATCCCTGACTAACACATGACACACACCCACATCCCTGACTAACACATGACAAACACCCACATCCCTGACTAACACATGACACACACCCACATCCCTGACTAACACATGGCACACACCCATATCCCTGACTAACACATACACATACACATACGTATGTCGCACATACACATGGCACACACCCACACCCACATCTCTGACTAACCCACTCATACACATGACACACCCACATCCCTGACTAACCTGAAAATACACATGGCCCACACCCACATATCAGACCAACCCACTAGTAAAGCAATTACCTTGCGACCTCTAGGGTTGACAAGTACTGCCGGTTAAGATCACATGATCACTGTGTCGCCCGAGAATACAGAGTATTAACCCAACTACTTAATTTATCATTGCAATAATTTATTTACTGCAAATTTTTTTACATGGACGGGTGTACAATAACTTTAATATATGTGGGTGCATAGAAATATTTCATTTTCTTTTCATATCTTCATAGCTACGTATCCTTAATTTCGCCAGGGATATAAAGATCTAATTATTTCCGCAAGGTAATCTCAAGCAATTGATAGGAAAAGCAGGTTATTTACAGTCTTTCAGACACAAAGATTCCCTGGAAATGACGATAATGAGTAAGTTCAACGAGTCTGAAAAATCAGTTGTAAAATGGACGCAAACACACCAAGCAGATCCGTGTTCGCCGCCTCCACGGTAGGCCTGACCCTGGCCTAACGCGCGCCTAGCACCGCCTCCTGTTGGCCTGGCGTTATCCGGGGGCCGGTGTCCGGGAGGTGGCGGCGGCGGAAAACCTGCCCCTTATCAGCTGTTATCGGCGCTCCGTCGGCCTAGTGACCGGTGCCCCGCCGACCCTAGACGTGCCCCAACCCGTTGTCATTTTTTTTTTTTTTTTTTACTTTTTTACTTTTTTTTTGCAATCAAAAGAACAAAAGTCCGTGAAAAAATCTAGAAATGTTAATCATAATATATAATGAACACAGGCTAAAATAGCTAACATGTGCAGATTGTGTTTATTTTTCTGCAAGTGAATATTCTAACATGAAAATGATGTGATTTTTTTATGTTGGTGTTGTTCACTGGTGCAGAGTGTCAGTGTTATCTGTGTTAGGGAGCTCCTGATATTGGTATTTGCAGTGTTAACCCTTTTTCATTACGCTGCATATTGCCAAATACACACCTTACAGCTTGGAATACGCCGCTGCAGTACCATTTTCACCCCTGTAGAAACTGGCGCTTTTTTTTTTACAATATCCAGTGGCGTCACTATATCACACCTCCATGGTGATCCAAAATAACTAGGATGTTATATAATAGCAATAATACTAATTATGATTCAGTTTAACATAGCCTGAAAAAAATGACATGAAAATATTCGCATTATTTTCGGAACTGAAGCCTCCAGGTATCATAGCATTACAGCATGATACATCATAGCGTACGTACTATGCTCGGGAATTCGTCCAGGTAACGTCTGTGCCTGTGAATGCCTCCAGGCATCATTGCGTACTATGCCTGTGAATGCCTCCAGGCATCATAGCGTATCTCAAGGGTTAAGCGGCGGATGTGAAGAGAAGTGTCTGGGGCACTCATTGTGTGGGTCAGTCACTGGGCGTGGTCGTGCACTGTACTGTACGCCAGACAACGTGGGGTACGCCGCCATAGTACAACCAAACCTTCACCCCTCCCGTGTGGCGCATGCAATTTTAATCCGGCGTACGCCGACGTCTAACTGGCGTACGCCAGACCTTTTCCGAAGTCAGGCTAGCGCGCGCCAAACTAAAATAGCGTACCCCAGACTTTTTACAGTGTGAACATGCATTTCAATATGGCGTACGCCGTAGTGAATTCGGCGTACGCCGGGTTCAATTTCGAGCACGCCATTCTCTATTTGGCGTACGCCGGATTCGATTTGGCGTACGCCGGGAATGCGCCACTCAGCCCTAACCCTGCTCGTCACACAGCTGCCAGCGTTGCTGCTCTGAGGCCAGGGTATGTTGTAGGAGGAGTGTGTGTGGTGGAGGGAGGAGGCATATCGACGGCCGGCGGCCTGCCTGCCTGCCCAGGCGGCGCCAACTAAATATTTCACAGCGGCCCCTCCCCGTCGGCCGACACTGCCGCCGCCGCCACCCGGCAAACAACGCCAACTCCATCCCTCCCCCAACTCCGCACGCACACACACACACACACACATACACACACATCCTGCAGCCGCCCAGCCGCAGCCGCGTCGGCAACTTTATGCAAATGAAGCTTAATAAGCATCTGTACAGAACAGAAGGCGCGTGTGGGGAGAAGGAGTGTGGGGAGGGGGACTGGAGGAGATATGGTCCTATAGAGTGTGTCCGGGGGGTGGGGTGGAGTGTGTGTGTGTAGGGAGCGCTGGTGATGGAGCGGGGCTGGAGGCAGCTCGGCGCACTTCCTGCGTGCCTTTCACCCAGACGCGCCACTTGAAGTTTGCGTCGGACACAATAAACGCCCTATTATCGCCCACAGCCCCGGCCGTGTCAGCCTCACTGCGCAGGCGCTGGCGTTTCCACCCACAAGCCAGTGCGGCCCGGCGCCCATCTCGCGTTTCCTCGCGGCGCACCACGTGACGGGCGAGACTTTGTTTTGTGGCTCCTAGCGGCAATGTGGTCCCGCGTGGCATGTGGGGGGAGAGTGGAGGGGATGTGGGGGGAGAGCGTCGTCACGGCGTCGGACACTAATGAGTGCCCAGTCGTGCACACATGCTGATAACGACCGACGCCGGTACCAGCGCCAACTGGGACCAGGGAGACGCTCGGCATCCTGGTGCCCGGTCGGCGTCCAGTTTCTGCTGGTCCCTCAACCACCCCCTACACCCCACCGTGTACCCCAGCCACCTCGAACACCCCACCCGGCCCCTCAGCCACATCCAACACCCTACCCGGCCCCTCAGCCACCACCAACACCCAACCCGGCCCCTCAGCCACCTCCATCACCCCACCGTGTACCTCAGCCACAACTTGTACCTCAGCCACACCAAACACCCACATACCACCTCGTCTCCCTAATATCACACCCTTCAATACTCCCTGACCTCACACCGAACAGTGTATGCTATTATAATACTCCATCCCCCCTCTGCCCGGTATGCTAACCACCGACATAATCTCCAGTCCTCTAATTCTTCCTCCTTAACCCCATTGCCAACTTGTTCCCACTTGTCTCCACTGCGCGTACAGTACCACAATGGCAGTCACATACATCTACCTTGCGAAGTACCCACACGTTTCTATCCTCTAGGCATCTTCCCAGGTACCCACAACAGACAACATTTACCAAATAAGGGGATCCAAAACTGCACCTTCCGCGTACCCAACACCACACGGGTTTTAGTTTAAATGACACGAAGCCACTGATACTACCACATCTTGCTTACCACACCCTCCTCTTATCTTTTACCAAATTTGCCCTCTCTACCACCTCTCTACCACTTTCCCATCCCACCCCTACCTTCCGTTCATTAAGCTGGGAATTTCGCTCCAGTCGGTTATTGAGTCAGGGTGGGTGAAGTCAGGGTTTGGTGGCGGCGGCGGGGCGGAGAGGGTTAAGCCGTAAATAAATGCTGCTGGCGGCGCCCCCCACCGACTCCACCCCCTCCTCCCCTTGCCCGGCCACCGACTCCACCCGCCCGCCTCCCGGCAGCCGCCCGCCATGTGGCCGGGCCGGTCATGGGGCGACGGGCCGCCCACGTGCAATTACGGCGCTCAGCGCCAATTAGCCGCCCCGCCGTGTTAGGGCTGCGCCGGGCCGGCCTGGAGGAGGGGCGGTGGGGAGAGGAGGGGGGAACCCGGAGGCAGGCCGCGGGTGGTCCTCTCCCCGTCCCCAGCCGCAATGCTCCACGCTGCACAACGGAGCAACGCCTGGAGGGCTCTGTAGGAGGAGGAAATTAGAGGGTGTGATGAAGGAAGGGGGAGGGGGGAGGGAGGGAGAGACTGGTATCGGAAAGGATACATGCAGAGGCATACACATATAAGGGTGCGTGGTTTTACTGTATGATATACCAGCACTATGTACCATATGAAATTTGAATACTCAGTATTGTATGGGACATAGACATGGTGTGGTGTTCTCCCACTCTCCTGGCTTTCAGGGCTTGTGAATTAGACGAAGGATCTGCTAGGAGACTAGAGCTTCAACTGGCCCCTAACGGATGGCCAATGAACTAGGGTATGCTATGTACCATACAAACACCATATCGATGTGTAGCACATAGATGTTCTATGCCTGGTTGTAACACTACACAAAATACACTGATATCTCACAGAATTAAAGGTACATTTCTGCAGCTTCTGGTTATTTATGATGAGCTCATGTGGAAACATTGCTGAACATGCGGCAAGACTTGTGGTCTCTATAACCTGGAGCTACAGAATAATCCAACAAGTTTTGGCCTAAGTACTCGTTCTTCACGAGTCTGATGCAGAGTGATCTAAACGAGGTGAAAACCGAGTGAAAATCACTTAGCGTTCAAACGAGTTGGAGAACAACAACTTTGACCAAAACCTTTGAGTCGTTTCCTGTATTAGTCCTACCCCTGTACACATTAAATTAATGGAGACACACAGGGTAGACCAGGGGAGGAGAACATAATGTGGTGCTCGTAGGGTTATGGAGAATAAGTTACCAATGTTAGGTCTATGGGAGAAAAAATACCTAAGTTGACCTAAGTTGTGGTCTCTAACCTGGAACTACGTCACGCGTACAATGTGGGGGAACTTGTCACATGAGGAACGAATCGGCTGAAGTCACGGGAGGTGGGGAGATGTGGTGGTGGCACAGGGGAGGGATGAAGGTGGCAGGGATTGATATTGTACATTCTGGTGTAGGTCCAGGGAGGAGGGGGTGGGAAGTGCGGGGCCTCAGCCCGACAGGTCGCGACGCGCTGGGCCCGGCCCATTCTGGTCGCCTGGTGGTGGTGAGGGGAGGAGGGGAGGAGGCAGAGGCATGACTCAACACCGTAGACAATTAGGAGGACGCCCGCACACCACCTCGCCACCCCACGTCGCTGCTCTCCGCGCAAATTGCGACCAATTTCACCAGGAAAAAAACACGGATGAATTATAAAAAGAGGAGAAGTTGGGGAAGGGAAAAAAAGTGAATAAAAAGGTCGACATCAGTGACGATTTGTGCGGTATCTAACACGTGACATGTGACGTCAGCATTACCAGGGCGACCTTCATGGTGATGATGTTATTGGTTTTGGTGAAGTCTATACGGAGCTGTATATATAGTATGGTCTTCAACTGATTTCTGTTGTTCCACTAGTATGAGTCAATTACAAGACTGTTACGTTTTTGATCGACACTCCAACTCCAAGTGTTATTCTAGGAAGATAGTTGGAATTAATTCCACAGCGATTTTGTTTCTGGTTGGGGAATTTTACAAAGATTGTCCACTTTAGCCAACTATAATTGAGGCATCAAGGACAACTGTGGTATCAAGTCTAAAGGGCTGGTTGTGTAACTGAGCAGCAAGTCTAGGGGGCTGGTTAAGTGACTGATTAGCAAGTCTAGAGGGCCAGTTGTGTGGCTTAGCAGCAAGTCTAGGGGGCTGGTTGAGTGACTGATTAGCAAGTCTAGAGGGCCAGTTGTGTGACTGAGCAGCGAGTCTAGAGGGCTGGATGTGTGACTGAGCGGCAAGTCGTGAGGGCCAGTTGTGTGACTGAGCGGCAAGTCGTGAGGGCTGGATGTGTGACTGAGCGGCAAGTCGTGAGGGCCAGTTGTGTGACTGAGCGGCAAGTCTAGAGGGCTGGTTGTGTGACTGAGCATCAAGTCTAGAGGGGTGGTTGTGTAACTGAGCGGCAAGTCTAGAGGGCTGGTTGTGTGACTGAGCGGCAAGTCTAGAGGGCTGGTTGTGTGACTGAGCGGCAAGTCTAGAGGGCTGGTTGTGTGACTGAGCGGAAAGTCTAGAGGGGTGGTTGCTGGCCTTTGCGTTACTTCACAGACGGCGATGAATTATGCGTGCGCATGCGTTAATCCGGCACACCGGAGACTGGCGGGTCTGGCAGGGGAGGCTCTGTTTGTGTGTGTGTGTGGAGGAAAGGCGGGGATGGTGTAAGCGCGCCCTCTCATATAAACTAACCGCGCTGTTCGCCGGCCAAACCAGTGGGCGAAACCCAGACTGCTGCTGCACGAGCGGCGAGGTGCCGGGAGGGAGAGGAGGGGAGCGTTGTGAGGGAGAGGTTGAGGCAAACAGTAAAGAAACCGTGGAGTGGTGGCGGCGCTGGTGGCAGGGGAGGGAGGACCACTCACCCGCTGATCCCTTCGCCGAGCCGGTCAGGAACGCCACCGGAACCGGAACCGGCGGCAGACACCGGAAGTAGGTGCAGTCGGCGGGCTCCTCCGCCGGGAGTGGCGCATAGCTTAGCGGAGAATGCGACCGACTGATATGTGGTATCTGTGCAGCCAAAAGAAACTTAATCAACCGCTAAAGGAAGGGCGGGTGGGAGTTAAAGAAAAAAAAAGAACATTTTTAACATTCATATTGTTTACTGCGCGTATGTGTGAGGTATTTACTCTGGTGAGAATGTCATTAACACTTTATCCGCACACACGTTGCTCGAGCTCGACCCCCCACGGCGCACAGACGTGGGTCAGTTTTACAGCACGCAGTACAGCTGTACCCTGACGTCGTGGGGGGGGGGGGGGGGGGGGGGGGTCGTGGTGCACTGCGTGCATGGCTGGAGAGCGCGTGTGTCCGCTCAACTCCAGCTCCAAGCGGAGGCGGTGAACAAGAAGTAGAGCCGGAACTTCTCCGAGCCACTCACAGGGTCTCTCGTGACTGAATAGCGCCGAGTAGTGAATGCCCTTTAAGAAGGAGGCGAATGCTTACACACTACAGACGGACTACAGGGGAGGATACGTTGCTCTAGATGTCATAATGCCAACCCTACATCATCAAGCCTGTAGTTCTTGATCCTGAAACAGAAAAGCGCAACCTCTCCGACCCCCGCCCTGTCCTCTCCTGTCCTTCAGCCCTCTGCAAGGTTGCTGGCATGGCGGTTGCGACTTGACGCATCCTGATGAGAGAGGGTACATGGTGGCATGGAGGGGGCAACTTGACGCATCTTGATGAGAGAGGGTACGCGGTGGCATGGCGGGGGCGACTTGACGCATCTTGATGAGAGAGGGTACGCGGTGGCATGGCGGTGGCAACTTGACGCATCTTGATGAGAGAGGGTACGCGGTGGCATGGCGGGGGCGACTTGACGCCTGACGTGATTTGGCGGCGGGCGGGCGGGCGGGGGAGGTGGAGGGGAGGGCGGTGGCGGTGTTAGCGGCCATCGTGTCGCGGATACCGGCGCCAGGTCGGTTTAGGAGGCGGGGAAGCTGGTCTGTGTGTGGTGGTAGTGTGAGGTAGAATCAGGCCTGAGCCGCCCTCAGATAGGCTCCGATAGTCAGAGCGGCGGGCGGGCGGGCGGGCGGCGGCGGCGGCGGCGGCGGCGGCGGCGGCTTGCCCCGTCTGGCCTTTGTAACCGGGCGGACCTATTGATCTAAGGTGGGAAGGTGGGAAGTGGTGACGGGCGAGGGAGGCGGGGAGGGGGGGGGGCGGCATTGTGTGTGGTGTGCGCGCTGCGTGCTCTGCTCAACGTCGTGATTTATGTAACGTCAACCGCGGGGGGGGGGGGGGGGGGGGGCTCATCCGTACCTGACGCGTCGCCGGCGTGAGGCTGGTGGTGAGTAGAGAGGTAGGTGAAGGGGGGGAGAGGCGGAGGGGGGGGGGGGCGGATGCAGCCTCGCAGGCAGAGACGCCGGTTGTGTGTCACGTGATAAAGCGGCAAACGACGACGATACGGCCTGATACCGTACACCCGGCGCCGCCCGACCCGCCCCCCGGCGAGCAGGCCTGCCCGCACGCCGACCGCACCGCCCCTAGCGGCGAGCCGGGTGGCCGTGACTGGTGGCGCCGCCCGCATCTGGCGCTGGTACTATCAGCGAGCGGGCAGCGCCACACGGTGGTGAGACTGGGAACTCGATAGAGCGAGAGGGAGAAGGAGACTTGTCTTAAAGGGACCGACTGCTGATACCGGTGTGATCGCTGCGATGCATCACAAGGCCGCCACCTCCTCCTCCTCCTCCACCTCCTCCTCCTCCCACACCGCCTGCTGCACTTGACGGCCGCCAACTCCCCCCCCCCACTCCTCTCCTCCACTCCCCCCTCCCCCCACCTCTCACACACACGGCTGCTGGCGGCTATTGGGGAGCGCCGCCACCGCTGCCACCACTCAGCGGGAGCACCGGCCGCCACCACCACTCATCCGGCTGGCACGTCGGCGTCGGCGTCGTCGTCGGCGGGGGGACGGGTGGGGGGCGACCCGGTGACGGCCGCCCCCTGGGGCCACAGCCGGCCTCCCTCCCTCCCCGCCACCACCTCCGCCGCGCCAGGCAGGCCGGGCCGGGCCGGCCGGCTCGCACCCCCGGGGGGCGGGCTCGCAGGCAGCCGGCAAAGCGCGAATTAATTACGCCCCCGGCGTCGTGCCGCCGCCCGCCCGCCCGGCCCCCGACTTGGCCGACACTATCGCTCCGACGCGGAAATGTCGGCGGCGGCGGAAATCGATATTCTCGTCCGGCCGGGACAAAGGCGGCGCGAGATCGCATGTCACGGGCCCGCCGACCATTACCGAACGCCGGATTAGGGTCCGAAGTGCGCGGGGGGTGGCGCGGTGAAGGGCCGGGTGGACCGAGGCGCCGCCGCTCTTAAAGGGGCCGGCTGACGGAGTGCTGATACCGAGTGTGATAGCGCCCAGTCTCTTTGTGTAGTCTGCACAGAGGAACAAGGACGAAGCCACTGCATTGTTACTACTACTCTACTGCGGGACACCTGCAGTCAAATCACACATATTTACCTGAATGAATATAGAATATTGAATTCATTTGATATATCAATATTATCTGTAAAACTTCATCAGTTTCGACATAATTTTGTAATTTGCGGAAAACAGAAGATATATGTTACTGATATGTGATAATCGGCACTTCGTATCGCAGTTTATACATATTCACAGTTCTATGTTGTAGATACCACAGGTGCAAGGGTTTATGGATTAATTCTGCGCTTATCAATATGATGTCACGTTGGTAGATCTGTGAGCTGTATCTTCTGTGGCTTATAAAGTACCTGTGGGCGACGGCGCAGTATAATTCCCATCTGGTTTTTTTTCTCCACCTCAGATCCTGTCCCTATTTTCGGTGTGGTTTCTGGCCCCACCCACCGCTGCCGTTAATGTATCTTACATGCGACACAAAAACTCTTCGTGTCGTTGGGTCGTTCTGTCTCACTTTCTTTTTTTTAGGTGGGAATTAAAAAGGGGAAAAAATCTCATGTTTAAGCAAATCCATCAGAAGCCGTCCTGAAAACAGAGCAGTATTTTCCGCTGCAGACTTGCCTGCCGGATGGCAACCAGAATCTTACTTAGCTGCTCTACTTAACGGTTTCACTCCCTTTCCAAGGCCAACAGATGGAGCAACGCACACAGGCGCCAGGCTTGCCCGTTTCAATAATTCTCCATGCTAATTTTATTCGCCCTAAGCGGCCCGGTAGGGCCACTGCCGCAATTAATAAAAGCGTCCGAGGGAATCAACTACAAATGACGCCAGTGACGTCAGACGGGACGCCAGCAGCGGCGGCGACGGCAGCTCTCGTGTGTTCTCGCTTTTTCTCGCGCACAGCGAGACTCCACGGCGCAGGGACTTGGGAGAGTAGTGCGAGACGCTGTCGACAGGTGGCGTGGCGCGGCGTTTGCTGACAACAGGTAAAAATAGAGGCCGGGTGAACGCCGCCCGCGCTGGGTGCTCACGTGTATCGCCTATATGCGCACCTACACGCCAGGTACAACACTGCTGCTGGGTACCTTCCTGTAACGTACGGTACCAGCTCGACGACCGTACTGGAAGTAGAGGGTGTACACAGATGATAGATTCCCTCTATAGGGGTTATTTATAATGATGGGAGGTGTTTCCGACGAGATGCACCATATTTTACACGCTGCCTCGTTTACTGCACGTCTCATCTACAACCCACGTGTGTATAAATTGATTGGTGTGTATCGCTTTGCTGGTGTTCCCGTATGTGTGACACGTCATTTATACACGTCACATGTATCTATATACGCGTCACCTGTATGTAGGTAATATACATACACGTCATATATATGTAGGTCATTCGTATACACCTCAAACGTATGTAGGTCATTCACATACACGTCATATGTATGTAGGTCAGGTGAACGCAGAACATCGGGAGAATCACCCGCGAACACGTCACTGCTGCGCAGGCGCGCGGGCAGCGGCGGGGCGGAAGTGGGCAGCGGGACGCTGAGGGGACGCCGAGGGCACAGCAGCGCCATCTACAATGCGTCCTCTAGCCTCATTTCCATCACATCCGGGCGCAAATTTGTTTTCCCCGTTCGTCCGTGCCGACGATGGCTGCGTTCCAACTCGCCCCCTCCTCTCTGTCTCTCTTCTCTCCCTCCTCTCTGTCTCTGTCTCTGTCTCTGTCTCTGTCTGTCTGTCTGTCTCTCTCTGTCCTCTCTCTCTCTTTCGTTTCTCTCTCTTTTCTCTCTCTCTCCTACCCGCAGCCCTCTCCCCCTCCTCTCACCAGCGCCCCCTCCCCAGTGTGTAACTCGCGCATGCGGGAGGCTGGAAAGATCAAGCGTCCGCCATTAATCAGGAGCCCGGATGTCGCGCGGCGGTCGCCGCTAGGGGTCGGGGCAGCCGCGCGCGGAGAGACGTGGGGGCGGGGTTTTTTGGGGGCGTTTTTTATGTTTTATTTTTTATGTCGCTGGGCTAAATGAGGCGGCGGCGAAATATGGCCTGGCTTGAGCTGCCCCCTGGCGTGAAGTGGCGTGTGTGATGTGTAAAACAAGGCTTTGTGTGGGTGTGGTGCTGAAGGGTGGCGACGTTTTGTACTGCGGGTGGATGCGTGTATTCACATTGCCCGTGGATACAGGACAGCGGCTCTCATTTACATATACCTTGAGGGGGGATACGGGGTCTGAGGCTGTTGTTGTTATTGTTACTATGGTTTGATTATCATCATCATCACCATCTTCATCAGTAGTATTATCACGAATAATTTATTCTGTACCCATTCGCCATCGAGTATGGAGTGCGCAGTACTATGAACGAGGCGATAGCCGAGTGAAAATTTCGAACCACTTCAAATAAGATGACGAAAGGGAACTCAGACCAAGCACAAATATGTTTCTGATTTTATCGTAACCTTGATATACCACCAACCAAGCCTGTTGAGTATGCTTCCCTAATGTTAAGCCTATAGACGTTTATACCAGGCTGAGATAAAGTGCAATACACGATTAACCACCATCTTCACATACTCCACTCTTTCCGCTCCAAGGATTTGTACGGGACGTTGGGGGCTTCCTGATCTAGGCGGCAGTGGGAGGGGGGGCAGCCTGATCTAGGCGGCGGGGACAGCCTGATCCAGGCGGCAGTGGGAGGGGGGCAGCCTGATCTAGGCGGCAGTGGGAGGGGGGCAGCCTGATCTAGGCGGCAGTGGGAGGGGGGGCAGCCTGATCTAGGCGGCAGTGGGAGGGGGGGGGGCAGCCTGATCTAGGCGGCGGGGACAGCCTGATCCAGGCGGCAGTGGGGGGAGGGGGCAGACATAGCAGATCATCCCTAATGAGTATGGCGGCGTTTCTGACGACAGGCGGCGCCACTTGCGCCAAACGCTCTGGGGACGCCAGCTGACAGGCCTGTCAAGTATCGGGTGTGCGGGGGGGGGGGGGGGGGGGGGGTTGTTCGGGGAGCTGTTCCGAGCAGCTCCAAGCTTATTTGAGGGACTCCCAACTCTGCGTGTCCTTCCCATACTTGAGTTGTGAGTCGGGAAGAAATATTGTATTTGTACTTATCTACAAGGAAAATAACGTATATGAATCTACTTACATATGATAGCAATTTATATCCCACGATCCCTTTTCATTGTTATATGATGAGGAGAGAGAGAAAGAGAGAGAGAAAAGATAGAGAGAAAAGATAGAGATAGAGAGAGAGAGAGAGAGAGAGAGAGAGAGAGAGAGAGAGAGAGAGAGAGAGAGAGAGAGAGAGAGAGAGAGAGAGAGAGAGAGAGAGAGAGAGGGAGGGAGAGAGGGAGAGAGGGAGGGAGATATGGTAAGTGACGTTGGAGATGTCGTAAAAGGTAGGTGTGAGTGTGGGTAGATTGTGTGGGTCAAGATAACGCGAGATAACTACGATAAACGAGAGCTGAACGTATTATGCTCTGGAAGCCAGTATAGTGTACCATCCCCAGGCGTACCACCTATAGTAACCCATGTACCATGTGTACTGCCTGGCCCTGTTTAGTGCTCCAGTACCACACGTACTCCGTGTACCACACTGTACCACAGACCGTCACCTGGATGCCCGTTGCCGGGGTTGCGGCCCGCCAGGGGTCTCTGAATAAGTACCAGCAGGTGGCGCCGCCATGCGGGCGCGCGGGGAACCCGTCTCATTAGTTAGGAGCAGCTCTTTGCCCGCGGCGTTCGTCCAGGAATAGGCGCGCCCTCTGGAGTCATTACACGCCGGGATCAGTGTATTGCACTTGGCAGAGGAGCGTTTGACCTGGTCTTTAATTTACGTGTAATTCTGATGTTTGGTAAAACCTAAATTCTACACACAGAAATAGGTTTCGATTTCCAGCTATACCTCAAAGTATCGGCCAGTGTCTGTGGTAGGTTAATTGTTAGCTAATGTATCATTTCCCACTTCGTAGGCCTACTTCACTCTGGGAGATTTCCGTCGCCTGGACTTGCAGAAAAGGTCCTTGGTTGAAAAGTGACACATGACTAGAGGCTGGTCACGTGACGGGATGACACGTGACTACAGGCCGTGCGAACGCAGCTCAGCGTCTCAGCGTGCGGTTCTCACGAGTCGTGGGAATCGTGATCGTGTGAACGTAGCTCTGGCGTAGGGAATGCTATACACTGGTGATGTAACATATATAAACACATTATATTCACATATCTATAATATGTGCGAATGGACCCCCCCCCCCCCCCCACATATATACATTCATACTATATTTTACTCACACATGGAGACGCAGATATACCCACACATATAAACTCATAGTACATACGTCCCCAAAATACACACCAACAACAGATCCCCATATCTTCAACCACAACCAGCACACATGTACAACACACACCTACACAACAACCCACGCATGGGGGAAGGCTGCCTGCCCGCCTGCCTGCCTGCCTGCCCCACCCCAGGGAGGCGTACACGCCGGCAGGCAGGAGGCGAGGCCGGGCCCGGGTCCGGTTACGGGGCTTCTCCGGTGACAGCGTGCGGGCCCGGCGGGCGTCGGCGGCCCGATAACGGCCCCGCCCGTCCGGCCGGCCTGGCACGGTGATAAGGTGACCGTCGGCGGGCGGGCGGCCGCACGCACCCGGCCAGCAGCTCGCCCACACATGCGGCGGGTAGACGTGCCCCCCGCCCCCCACCGTCAATGTTTTATCAGGGCTTTGTGTAGACGTGGCCGGGCCTGGTGTTGAGACATGTGAGCTCATTGTTTACCTGGAGGTCTGGAGCACCTGGTGGCCCTGTGTGAAGTCTGTGTACAGAGCGCCGAGAGCTGCCACCGCCGCCATGTGTGTTACCTTTACTCGAGTACACAGCTACATCCGGGGCCCTCCCTCAATTTGAATATTAGATTGGAAGGTTTTCAGCAGTTTTATCATTATAAATCTATTATAATCGTAAGGTCTTTATTATGACATGTGTTCCTTAGAATGTTATGTTTAATGTTGGCACACACACACGATGTTTGTATGTATGGCTCACATATACATGAGAGCCACCGGAAGTGCACCGCCCCCATCACCACCAGGGCGCGCGCGCGTGTGTACACATCCCACTTATTGGACCAGGTTGCCCCAACGTGTAGCACAACAATGTACCACGTCGCTCTCCAACCAGAGCCTGGCAATAAACCTGGGCTTATATCACGGCGAAAGGTTGCCTCTGCTGGGAGCGTGCGGCGGCGGCCTCATGTGGCGCCATCTATCGGAGCCGGCCCCGCGCGTCGACACGCCGTCGTAGCGACATGAATCAGCCGGTGGCGTTTTTCGCCTGCGGCCAAGACAAACCGGCGCCGCTTCCTTGCCTAGTGCGCGGCTTTGCCACATGGGGGCGGGTCGTATACTGAGCAGGCTTAAGCTCTGGTGACTTGAGCTGGAGGGGAAGCTTGGCTCTGGTGACTTGAACTGCACGGAGCGAGAGCCCCACCTGTTTCTGTGCACCACACCTGAGAAAAAGACACGCTTCCTATAATATAGAGATGGGGAACTAGGTCTCCTGCGTTAATGAAAACCAGGAGGGGGAGGGTGCATGCAGCCTGGTTTACATATAACCCACCATCTCTCACCTTATAACGTTGCATAGTTTCTCTCTTATTATGTATACAAGTGCGTATAGATATTTATTCAACTAGTTGCGTATATTCCTCAACTAGTATACTTGAACAACTCAAGGGGAAATGGAAATGATTGGAATTAAAATAAAAAAACTGGAATATAAATAATTGGAAAATACTATTCCTATATACCTATGGCTGTACACTCTATGCTTACACCACGCTCTGGGGGGTGGAGTAACTATCTGATACTACCCAAGGTTGGTATACTACCCAAGGTTGCCGTATACTACCCAAGGTTGACATTTAGACCAATCAGATTGTCTCTTATTTAACCACCTTTGAAGGTATATAGGAATAGGGAAACCAAGTACCAGTGAAAGGAAGTCAAAATTACTCGGTAAGGCTTGGAAAAATTACTGCCCGCGGCCAGGGCCTTGGGCAGTAATTTTTCCAAGCCTTACCTCGTAACTTTGACTTCCTTTCACCGGAACATAGTTTCCCTCTAATACCATTAGAATGTCCCTAGGTTTAATAAATTATTCACCACGATATTATAACGGAGTTATTCATATCATCGCTCATATGAACATTCATGGTATCATTTGTAGGTAGATATCATACGATTAAGTTTATAAAGACAAGTTAAGTTTCACCGGGAAAGACAATTTAGTTTTCATCATTTTCCACTATACTCAGGACATCATGCATGGATGAATATTTATGTGAAGTTATGAAGATGACTTAAATGTAATATCATCCTACTGTGGGGCTGCATGGAGCCTCATCACCTGTTAATACATGTCTGCAGCCGACCCCCTCCCAACCCCTCACAAGGTACACACACTCTCCCCCAGCTTCCTCCAGCCTCCTCCAGTCTCCCCCCAGCTGCTTCCCATGCCGCTGACATAAGGTAAACCTCGGCATGGATTAAAAATAAATGGCGTGTTTTCTTTTTGCAGGACGTCAACAAACGGGCTGCGGAGATCGCGGCCAGAAAGGCGGCGTCGGAAGCGGCAGCTGGCATCGACGCGACAGGCAAGACGACCTCCATCAGCGAGCTCACTTCCGGTATGGCCGACAACAGTGCTGTCGCCGTCGATGATCGCCTCGCCGATGTTGATGGCGGAAGTGACCAGAATAGGTAAGTTTCAGAGAAAAATAGCCCCTTAAAAACATGATATTATGGTGGATGTTTATTTTTTAAACTAACTTTGGGTTACATAGAAGAGGATGCCGTTGGTGTACTGTAGAATATCCGGGAGGTGTTTTTAAATGATACGAACGATACTGAATCAATGATAACGTACGATTTACATTGGCAATAATTTCTTTGTGGTTACGTTATTTATAAGTAGCCTTCAGGTTATATTTGATGACAAATTTTGGGGCAGGACAATCCCAAATTGCTTTGAGTATCTCATGAAATTGTAGATATATTCCCAGACACTAACTGATCACAAACAGTGAATAATATGAGCCAATATATATGATACTCTATACATGATCGTTTTTTTACACTGTCACACTGAAATTTTTATTCTTATCCTATATGGAGTTTTCAATCAGGTTAATATTGCCATCTGTTTTGGTGTGTACGAGTAACTCAATTTGCCTATTTTATTATAAACAGTCCTGCTAAGGAGTCCAGGTTGACAAACATCATCGAAGCCATCAAGAGTAAAAAGAAGAAGGACGACGGCACGTTGGACAGTGCATCACAGAAAGAAAACCGACCCAACTCTAGACCCTCCTCCCGATCAGGCACGAAAAAGAAGAAAGGTGAGACTCGCATCCTGGCTCGTGATCACGGTGTTCCCACGCGCAGTGTTAGCTATCTCACTGGTGTATAGGGCTATTATGTATGTTATGGATGCGGCCATCTTGCTCCCCTACACTAAACAAAACACCAGGTTATCATCAATGGATAACAGTCTCCAGTTATCAATGGATTTTTACAAAAATATATCTTTTTTGTCACAAGATGGTTTTAGCCTCGTCTAACTATTATCTGTAGAATATGACAGCAGAAACTCGTGTTGTCCCCAACTACATTGGTGCTATCTTCCAATTTCCTGGTGGATGATGGCAGAAATAGCAATCACTCTGTGCTTAGACTAGATTATTCTAATTTCTTTGATATAACAGAGATCGCAATTTCCCATTGTCTAGAGGCACTAGTGTATATTTACAGAGACCACAGTTTTCCATGGAAATTCACTTTTATTTTTAGTATGTAAAATAATTTTTCCTGGTGTACAACAAAGAAAATATGAATTTAGCCCCTGAAAAATTCTTCACTTATTTTGATTACTCCAACTGACATTTCCTTGAGACGATGAACATTGTTGTCCTCCCTCTACTGTATTCTCATTTGTAGACACTGGTTTCTGACCGCTGTATGTGCCATGACTCAATAATGTTACACTAAGTACGCGCCCCCCGTTGTTGGTATTCCCTGGTAGACCGGTGTTCTTACCTTTGCTTTATTGATACCTCACAGACCACCTGACGGAGAACGGCGTGGCGTCCCCCGACGACGGCTCGGCCCAGAACTCTCCCGTCTCCATGGCAACCCTGGACATAATGCAGGTGCAGCGGACAGACGTAACTCTATACCCGACCGTCGCCGCCCCCGCCGCTCCCGACATGCACCGATCACCGGAAGTGTCCAACGAGCCCGCCGCCGCCGAGTCTGACGCCGAGTCTGACATCGAGCCCTGCGATGACGTCATCCCCGATGACGTAAGCAGGACGCGGGCCTACGATTGGTCGACGCGGCAGGCCAAGAAGGTGGCACCGGAAATGAGACCCACAGAAGGCTCTGCGCATGCGCAAGTAGCGGCGGCGACAGACGCGCCCTCAGCGTCTCCGTCGGTGTCCCGGATGGAGGTTGCCCCCAGCACGTCTCCGGCACCGCCCGCCATCTCAAGTCTGACCAATCACATCCGCTCCCTGGCGTCACGTGACATGGGCGACACTGGTTCCTCGGAGGTGAGTTCGCTGTCTCCCGGCAGGCGGATGAGCCCCTCCATGGCGGGCCGCTGGTCTCCCAGCACCTCCCTCCCTAAGGTGCCCTCGGGTACGGACAGTAAGCCCCCTCTGTTGAGTGCTAACCGAAGCATAACCACAGCCACGTCATGCATCACCAAGCCCATCGTAAGCACGGGTACGGCCATGTTTACATCGGCCCTGCCCAAGGACCAGCGTGAGGGGAGCAATAGCAGCAGTAGTAGCAGCAATCGCGACGGTAAAGACTCCAGAGAGGAAAGCTCCAAAGTCTACGCCCCGATCAACTGGCCGCCCGTGGCTTCAGAGGTCAGCTCTGAGGTCAAGGCCACTGAGACCAAGGTCAGCACAAACTCTGAATCGCGGACGAGCGAATCGTCGTCCTCATCATCGTCCTTAAAAGTCGCTGAGTCCTCGTCCAAAGTATCGTCCGAGGTGCGATCCTCGTCCGACCGCCACACAACGCCAGAGAAGGACAAGTCAGTCAGCAGCGAGGAGAGAGGGCGACCTTCACCTCCCACCCCCAAGGTCGGCGCCAAGGCCTCAGAGGTCAGCACCTCGTCTAACTACAGCGAGTACCTGCGACACCTGGGACGTGTGCCCGGCGCCCCACCTCCAGGGTGAGTGTTTTACCTGTAATTACACACCTGTGTGTGTAGGCCTGGGATGGGCTTTTACATCTCATTATGTACCGCTAATCGTGTGATATGTGTTCGTGCAGTTGAGTCATTAATTCAAAGATATCAGTTTTCCTTGTTTCCACAGAAATAAATGTTTTCATTTTAGATATGAGATTCCATTTTCCTTCTGTAAAACAAACATAACAGTTGCTATATTGCTCATTTGGTTATCAATACTCATTTGGTTACCACTGCTTTATGAAGAGTAAGAGATTGAGTATCCAGGTTACAGTGTATGGATACAATATTGACATTATGTGACACGGTGTAAAGTGTATGTGAATATGAAAACAAACTACACATGTACATGTAGGCCCTTCAGTGGTTATACATGAATACAAAAAGGATTTAAAGGAAATAATAAAATCTGTGTTGGTCTGATAAATTATATATAGTCTCGTTAACTAAGATGTATGATATTGGGTGTATATTGTGAATATTAGTGGGATTATAATCAGTATCCTATATTGACCTTTCTCTGACCTTGACCTATTTCCAGCATGGATGACGAGTCGTACATCGCCATGATGCGTCGTTACTACGAGTGGTACGAGTTGACCCGCCTCTACGGGCCCTACGCTCTTCCACCGGGCGCTCCTCCCCCCTCCTCGCCGGCTCTTCCACGCAGCACACTGCCTCCCCACCACCCGGGTGCCTACGACCAGCACAGCCTTCTGTCGTCCATGTACCACCCCTACTACTACCAGCACCCCGCCGCCGCCGGCGACCCTTACCGGGCCATGGGGGCCACCAGCCTCCCGCAGGAGTGGGCGCGTCTGTCGGCCCTCACGGAGCAGGAGCGCGAGGCCCTGTTAGCGCGACAGCGGGGCGCCGAGGCCGAGAGCGACGCGTCGACGGCGGCCACTTCCGGTTCATCGTCGTCGTCGTCGGCGCAGAGCGGAAGTCTGAAGCGCGCCTTCCCGGGCGAGATGTCGCGGGAGGAAGCGTTAGATCTGTCGGTGAACAAGAAACAGAAGCTGGCTGAGAGCCTGGCAGCGCGAGACTCGGCAGCGCTGCTCTACGGCCTCCACGGCTTCCGCCACCCGCACTTCGCCGCCATGGGCACGCCCGCCACCGGATATCCGGCCGGCGTGGGGTCGCTGGAGCTGGCCGCCGCCGCCGCGTATCCGGGCATCTGGGGACTGCCGCACTCACACCCGGGAGCGTCGCTCTCCCACGCCATCCCGACCACCGGAGCCACCCTGCCCCACCCCGGCCTCGCCGCCTACGTGTCGCACCCCCTGGCGGGAGGCAGCCGGCCCAGCACCACAGCATCGACGGTGACGTCATCAGCGGCGTCCACAATACACAAGGAGCTGCTGCACGCGGCGCACAGACCCGAGGGCCCCACACTAGGTGTGTAGTCTTGCGCTGGTACTAACTAGAGAATTATTGTGAAAAATAATCCAAAAATGATTTTATCAATTGCCACTTATCATATTGATTAGAATAGCAGACAAAAAAAAGAAGGGAAATCCAATTTCATTATAATAAGCAATAAGAGACTAAATAGTTACAGCAGTGACGTCATATAGAGGAAATTCCCCTTGTGCCACAATGAATTAAGTATCAGTGAACCTTATGTCAAAAATCTCTCTGTGAAGCAAAATGGTAATTTAAAACAATAAAATGATATTTCTAGTAATACGAACGAAATGTCAATATTTGGAAATATCCGAGTCCAGGCGTTAATAGTCACTCATGCCTCTCTACAACAAGTATCTTGCGTCAGTGATGCCTTCCTTAGATTTGGGTAAAATGTATATTCATTTCAATCGTATTTTACCTGCTTTTTCCATATTGTTCTTGTCCCATTCACATTGCTAATCAATGCCTGCTCTTTTCCCCCCAGGTCTGGCCGGAGCGTGGCGTTGAGGTGTAGGACTGGAGGATGAGCTTGGTTCTGTATAGATGAGCTGGACTCACTGACAACGAGCTAGGCTCAATGACGATGTCTACTACAGTCTCTCCGTCTCCAAGATGAACACAGCCTATGTTAAAATCTGGGATAAAAACACTAAGCCTTGATTGGTCAGTCTAAGATGGCCACCACACACCCAAAACACCCGCACACAGGATGTGTCTACGACCCTGTTGTACCCAGTCATGGACTTCTCTGTTACCAAAAGGACTCGCATGGATAACTTGACAGAAATAGGACTTTATTGTCAGATCTGAGAAGCCAGGAGTTTTCAACGCGATCATAATGAAATGATTGGGTTTTAGACTTGTGATGGTGTCCTTGATCTAACCTGATGTGGATGATAACAATGAGAGTTTGAAAGAAAGAAAGAAGCCATGCTCGAAGAAGAGTGTTCAATATCACCTACAAGGACCACTGGAGATGAACTGATGAACTATGTATACATATAAATATCTCCTGTCAGGGACTTTCTATTGGATTTTTGTAGAATTGTAAAATATAATGAAAGGACTTGGTAAAACGGACACACAAGTCACACTATTGCGGAACACAAGCCGGTATTGCCTGCCTTGGTCTATGTTATTACTACCTGCCCCGTGCTTCAAACTGTATATATATAAAAATATAACTTATTATTGCTACACGTTGGGGAAGTGGGAAAAACAAACTGATTAGGTTTAATTGTCTTGAACTTACGGTGCTGAATGTCTCCTCTATTTACATGGCGACCAAGACGTGGTGATGACCGAAGAAACACAGAGGGCCAGGCTTAATGTAACCTTAACACGTGCACGCACATGCAGAACACGTGCAAACACCCACACACCCACATGTATGTTCTCACTGCCACTTGAGTACCATTGACTGATTATTGACCCTCTATTACTGCACTGCTGTCTGGCTTGAAAAACAAATCACACACATTCACTGGAGAATGTTCAGACTGCCATGTGTCATTGGATGGTGCCCATATCCGGGTTCTCACGTGCTTGCAGACAGTGACAGTGACAGTGGCGCCATCTATGTGTGTTTTCTGTGACGTGCCGTATAGCACCTCCCTGTATGGCTCATTGTGTGTATGTTGTTACTATGAATGGTAATTCCCACGACCACATAATGCTTAAGGGGTTTAGGTTAATATACAAATAAGGGAGTACAAATCCCATACACCACCAGAAAGGTTTCTCTCCGTCGGTGTGTCATGATAGTGACTCGCTATTAATAGCTTCTTGTAAATATTGTACATATTTGTGATTTAAACTTACTGGGCGATAGTATGCTGTCAACCCACAGCACAGCCTTTCTAAGATTAAACAAGTTGTAAATCATTCTGTAAATATTCTATAAAATTTGTAAATTGAAGTGGACGTAATAAGACGACGATAATTGCAAAAGAAATAATTCTAGGATCAACTACAGTTAAAAGATCTATAGTCAAGTTTTATTTATAAAGACTGTTATTAATGTTAATGGCACTAACCATACGGCTTGTCTGTATTGATTAATCAATAACATTTTCATAGCTGTTCAAATTTAAATGTATCTTCTGTTGATTAGACAGTCCTATTCACAAATGTTATTACCAGATTATTTGGATTGACTCACTCTCCACTGTTGATGTGCATTATACTCGTTTGTACAGAGAAAGAAAGGTTATGTTGTTCTTGTAGGCACCTGGTATGTGGATGTTACAGGCCCTCTGATTGGCCATTGAAAGTATATCCTCTTCTCAGATTGGTGCATTCCTGAACACGTGACTGTGTATGTAAATGTATATTTTATAAAAGGAACTGACATGTTGGCGTTACTGTACAGGTATCGGATATCATAGTACTATTGTGAGATCTCGTTTGTCAGTGGAATATCATTAATAAAATATATTCAATATCACAAAATCATTATCGTTTTGTCATTCTTCCCTAATGCCATGAACACCATTGATAATTCTCTAATGAATATTATCCCTATGGAAAAAAATCTGTAGTAATATCGCTTAATATTATTTGTACATAAAGTAAACAAGGGAATTTCGTATGATTTGCACAAGACATATTGACTATTCATTCTAAGAGATGATTAGCCCTATGATTTCTTTTAATCAGGTGAATAGACGAATAGTTAATTCCCGAAAATTTGTTCGAAGTGGTTCCCTAAATTTCCTTTTCTGCTGAGAACCAATGGGCATTTTTTAATTAAGAGCATCCGTTTTCCGAAACGGTGATATCCTCATACGACTACTATTCATCTCTTCCCAGGCCTTAGATAATACAGATTGACTTTGGTTGGCAAGCAAAACAGCAATTCACTCTGGATAGTGCAAAAGTATTACTTTTCCACAAAGATCTATGGCCACAATTTCGAGGCGAGAGTAAAAGCCACAGTATTCTGGCGAGGCTAGGTAATATATTTCATTTTACCTGTACCAAGATAAAATGTAGATTATTCTTTTGTTGTTGTTTGCCGCTATTATCGGATACTGGACTATTAGGTCATCCAATTCTCACAAGATGGCAGGTGTGTATATGTACATTATCTCAGCCTGGTATAAACGTCCATAGGCTTAATATTAGGAACTCATACTCAACAGGCTTGCGAGTATAGTAACTCATACTCGATGGGCGATAAACAGATAAATATTTTCATGCTAACATAAAATCAGAAACATATTCGTGCTTGGTCTGAGTCCCCGTTTACCATCTTGTTTGTTTATATTACTGCACCCTCCAAACTCGATGGAGAACGGAGACACAGACCAAACACTCATCAGTTTCTCTCTTAATGCATGTTTATTCTGTGATTCAAATACAGATAAATCTACGAAGAGCCTTATTTTGTATAACTTACCACTATTTGACTAAATGATTCATAACAAAGATAATACTGCATATATGATATGTAAATATATCAGAACATATGGCAAGAAAATAATATTAATCTAATCTTAATGAAAGAAGACAACCAGATTACCCAGTTTCGCCTGAGATTCGCCATTCATGAGGTCTAGAGGCTGAGGTACGGTTATATTCGAGTTTTAATCGACCAATCTGAAATGATAGTCCCATTTCGATTAAAGTTCTTTCTATAAGAGGAAGTTTCATGAGAATCCTAAATGTAAGAGTATTACAGATTTTAATAACAATCTGTAATATTTAACGTTACCATGAAGTCATCCTCAGAAACAGCATGGTTTAGTTTAGATGTTACCATCAATTTCCCCCGTAGTTTAGATATAGTACATACATGTATAATTCATATCATATGCCAACTGAAATATGAATATCTAGAAGGAAAATCACGAGATGAAAATAACTTGGTCCGTACTCCACCGAGTTTCACCACGGAGTAATTCACGAAGCGAAGCGGTCAAAGGTATAACATTATTGATTAATGAAATAAATCACCCAGTTACCCATCGACAATTGGGTACACTGCTTTTACGGCCGTGGGGTATGAGTTCCAAACGCCCAGCCTATGGAGAAAAATACCGGGGTTAGATAAATACACAATATTGACTGGTTTCAGATACAAGCGGCCGTATGCTCCGAGGAGTTGACGCGTAGTAATATCTGAGCGTATGCGAGGATATTGAGCAGAGTCAATTCCGAGGAGCATAAAACCGCTTTTATCTGAAACCAGTCTATATTGTATTTATTATGCACCTTTTCCGGGCAAGTGGCAAGCTGATATCAGTTCATTTTAGTTATGCGCTATGTTTCTGTACGCACTATTTTTCCGAATGCGCCACCCGGAGCATACAATATATCCGTATGCTCCAGGTATGTCCATACAAATTCCCTATGTGTTTTCTATGGACACTTTGTTTTAGGTGGATAATAAATCCTGTTATTCTACAGCGAGGTTGTTCAAGGTTGATTGTGCCCTACACATAACGCAAAACTGGAATACCTACGTTGTACTTATACTTGATTATCTATTGGTTAACATACTGAGTGATCCAAAATACTGATTAAATTTGTATTCCAATATAATCACTGATCCATATATTTCTATGATCCAAACCTTACAGAATATTGAATAATATGTTTTAGTACAAAGTAAGTTAAAAAGATATTGCGGTATGGTTCTCTCTCACACCGTACATCGATAAGAATGAGTTTACAACATTGAAAAATAAGGGATGAAAAAAGAGACCGAACCTCTTAACTCATCGACTCAGCACCAACACGACAAGCAGACCGATGAACGTAAAAACCGTGTTAACAAAAAACACCACCAATTTTGTAAGAAATGCAGCACCCCTGGAAATAAAAATTGATTGAAAAAGTAAACATGGTTTCGCCTGTTTTTCCAGAGTCCCTCCCCTTCAGGTTGTGTTATTCGCCAAACAGAATCTGCCTATGGCTCCCTCTTTCTCCCTTCATTTTTTTTCTCTGTCTCTCTCTCCCTGTCTCACACTGCCATTTTCTTTTACTCCCCCTTTCCCTCCCTCGCTCTGTCACTCTCCCCTTCCCTCCCTCCTTCTCTCTCTTTGTCTCTCTCCCACACACCCTTCTTTTCCTCTTTCTTTAACTACCTTTTTCTTTTACTCGCTCTCTCATTCCCCTTATTTCTCTCTCTTTCTTTAACTACCTTTCTCTTTTACTCTCTCTCTCTCATTCCCCTTATTTCTCTCTCTCTTTAACTGCCTCTCTCTTTTTCTCTCTCTCTTTCACTCCCTCCTTCTTACTGAATCTTTTCAACATCCTCTCTGCGTGACTTTCTCTGTCACTCCCTCTTTTCTTCACTCTCTACTTGACTCTCTCCCCATGTCCTTGCCTCTATCCTTCTTTCCTCTCTGTCCTTCCCCTTCTCTCCTTCTCCCTGAATGTTGGACATGATTCTTTCACTTAGAACCCCTCAACTGCCTTCTATATACATTCAGTTTTATGAAGTGTCTGTGGTCAGTCTGCATCCCTTTTGTCAGTTCATCCTTCTATTCACGTGATCACGTGGTGAGTAGGAGGCGTGTCGATTGGCTGGAGGGTGGAGCTACCACTTAATGTGAGTCGCAATATGATTTTAGGCTCCATCACATAATTTTCTAACTTTCTTTGTTGCAACCTGGAATATATCTTCAATATTGCGAAAATGGACCCGAATAGGTTTGTAGGATCGTGGGAAACATCTTATTAGATATCAAGAGTATGAAAACTGTGATATCCACTCAGGCCAATTTCAATCACAAATGACCATGTAGCTGCCTATTTCTGAAATAATTGTCAAAATATATATGTGTGTGTGTCTAAAATAAGACTTCAGACGTACAGTTCAATATCCTAGAAAATACATACATTTGCCTCAAAACTTTGAGAACTATGCTAATTTAACAGATGTGTTTACCTTTTTCCAAAATACGTACTGCATATTAGATTATTATTATCATAACCAGAATCACATCAAGTACAACGTAATATATTTCTATAAGTCATCTTCATGTCACTCAGAGTTTTCATCTCGACAGTTTCATTCTATATTAAATTGAAAGTCAAAATGATATTCGACTTTGATAATAAGAAGGAAATTGATGAGTGTTTGGTCTGTGCCCGCGTTCGCCATCGAGTTTGGAGTGCTCAGTAATATGAACGAGGCGAAAGCTGAGTGAATATTCTGAAGCGCACCAAACGAGATGGTGAACAGGGACCCAGACCAAGCACGAATATGTTTCTGATTATATCTTAGCCTGGAAATATTCATCTCTTTATCACCCCTTGAGAACGAGTTACTGTTCTCGCAAGCCTGTTGAGAACGAGTTCGTAATGCTAAGCCTATGGACGTTTATACCAGGCTAAGATAAACAACTGTACTTCATAGATACCTACCTGACATGCCAAGAATCAGCATATCTGGTAAAGATTTTAGAAACGCAGACTATTTCACACCAGGAAATCCCGAGAATATTTCAGGGATATCCTTAGATAAGAAGCAACTACCATTCTTTTACTGGAGGATATTCTGTAAGAGCAAGACATTCATGGAATCTGTAGTCAATTATGTAATGGATGTTTTTTTCACAGATATTCTTCGGGATACTTTACAACTGTAAAAGTTTTTCTTCATCGGTCTTCCATAAGTCATCCAATATTGTGCAACATGAAAACAGAAAATACAGAAAAGGGTTCATTGACATTTTCCTTCGATTAAATCTCCTGAAACAAAAAAATGGAAGTGTATCATTCGAAATCCAAGTGATTTTGATACAAATATTTCAACATATCTATGATGATACTGAGAGAATATGGTCAATCAATATATCAGGTTCTACACAAGGAGGCTGAGGATCCGGTCCATGTTACGTCGCATCTGTGCCCGCTATCTTATAGTAGCCTTATACATATTCATGTATATTCATGTCTCGGTCTTTATTACCACCTAATACGGAGTCTCCATACTAAGCTATGGAGCCTACATATCGCTACTGAGGAGAATACGAAAAGCCGTATTCTGCTCAGTAGAGTACAGCTTTTTTTGCTGCCTCCTGGGCACTTTAGGAACTCATTTATATAAACAATGCACGGCCTTTACATTGAGTTTCTAATCATTTACAAGTTTTTTTTTTTCTTCTAATAATTTGTCGATAGGTGAGTAATAAATACAACATTTCCATGATTTTAATCTGGTTGGCTGTATTCTCCTTGTAGTTGACACTACACAATACTCCTTGCTAATCATCGTAGTTTTACTACGCGTTAACTACGCGGAGAATACGGCCACTCAGATCAAAATCATGGTAATAATGTGTATATATATATGGGACATATCAGGTACTCATTCACTGGTCATCCGCTAGGGGAGCATGGAGGTATTCCAGTGAGATGGCACCACTGGGCAGAGATCAACCTCCATGCTATCTCGATATTCAGAACAAAACATAGGTGAGAGGCCCATATTTGGCGTCGTGGGATTGTGGTGGCACCAATGCAGGGAAGGGTCTGTGTCATACAGCCTTAAAATAATTCTGTGAAGCTAATCATTGCCAACTATGTATAAAAAGGCACAATTTCTACAGGATGTGCTTTGAGTTGCTCCCCTACAAACAGAATCAGGCCTTTCCATAGGGATTGAACTGTTATCTCACCCCTGGTATTGTTGTCCGATAGGTTTATCAGAGGGAACTCTTTCACCATGTCCCTACTAGTATTGCAGTCCATTCTCCATGGTCTATCTCCTGTGTGTTATCCATTCTTTTAGTATGTGCAGTGTTGATATAAATACAGAAATCAACTCGTTTTGGACAAAGAAGTCATTCTCCAACCCGTTTGAATGCTACATGATATTCACTCGGCTGTCGCCTCATTCATATCACTCTGCATCAAATTCATGGAGAATGACGACTTTGACCTAAACTTGTTGGTTTCTTCTTTACTACGAGAGTGAGAAACTTAAACCTACTGTTCTTTTTTTATAGAATATCTTAGAGAAATTAGTCTCCTGAGTTTGTTCGAAACTGATCGCCTGTTTGTTCGAAACTAGTCAACTGTACAACGAAACTAGTGACATGTTTTGGTGTTAACCGGGTAACAAGCTTCTGTAAAAGTCGTCAATTGTTGTATTTTTTTAACTCGTCACATTTTTGTGTGAAACCAGTCTCGTCTATTTGTAAACCCAGTCATGAAGTTCAGCAAATCTGGTCACGTGTCTCTGTAAAACTAGTCACGTGACAGGGCCATCCAGCGCCGCTAGTTCCCGACGGAGCAGACGCTGGAAGGATTGCGCAATTACAGGGCACCAGCGAGCGAGCGGCTGCGCGCGCATTCAGCGCTCGGCTGCGTTCCGTGCGTGAGTTCCGACGGCGCTGATCTCGCCTGACATCTCGTTCCCGCGTGACTTGCTGCCCCCCGCTTGCAATAGACATGTCCGGGGCCGCGGGTTGCTAGACGCCCGGGAACCTGTATACGGCGGAATAGATGAGGACGGCGCCCCCTGTCGGTAAGCCGCCGCCGGCCGCCGCGTCGTCATGGCAACGGCGTGTGCAGGGAGCGGCAGGCGGATGTTAGCGGCGGGCGGCGGGCGGCGGGCGGCGGGCGGCGGGCGGCGGGCGGCGGGTAGGGTTGAGTGGCGGGTCAGGAAGGAGGCTGCCCTTGTATATGTGAGGGGGGGGAGGGGACTGTCGTGATGGGAAGCAGTGGGCAGTAGGGACATGCTAGTGAGAGGTGGGTGGTACATTATAGATAGGGAGGGAAGGTGGTGGGCGGCGGGCGGCGGGCGGTGGATGGGGTTGAGTGGCGTGTCAGGAAGGAGGCTGCCCTTGTGTGTGGGTGGGTGGGGGAGGGAAACTATGGTGATGGGTGGCAGTGGGCAGTAAGGACATGCTGGTGAGAGGTGGGTGGTACATTATAGATAGTGAGAAGAAGGTGGCATCTGGGGGCGTTTTCAGTAGTTGATGGAGGGACATGAGCAGTTGGGCAGGTGGTGGCAGAGGTTGTTTTGCGGGTATGGAGTGGGGTGGTGATATGTGGTAGTGGGTAGTAGGGACACTCTGGTGAATGATAGAGAGAGAGAGGAAGGTGGCATCTGGGGGAGTTTTCAGTTCTTGATGGCGGGACATGGGCAGTGGGGAGGGTGGGAGTGGTGGTGGCATGTGTGTATATGGGGGGAGAGTTGGGTGGTGATTGGCGGTAGTAGGTAGTATGGACACTCTGGTAAATGTAGGCATACCAGTGGTGTATGTGGCGGGTGGGGGAGGGGTGGTGATGGCCGGTAGTGGGTGGACCCAAGTAGGTAGTTGTACGTACACACTGGGAAGTGTTGGGTGGTACAGAATTGAAAAAAAAGTGACAGGCAGGCAGTTTAAGGATATTGGTATTTCTTAAGGGGCTTTTCCACCAGCACACAAGATACAGCGAGATTTGTCACGATTTGGTTGACTTATTAAGTCTGGCTAGGTTTTGAGTAGTCACATGTATTTTTGCTGTGAAGGTTTGGTATGATTCAGCACCTTCGCAATACTTGTCGAGATAAAGCACGTTATGCCGTTATATGTCACGCAATAGTTTGTGAGATGTAGCATTGGTGGAGTACCAAAATATACACATATTATTGAGAAAAAATTCTCACATTATCAAGAATTTTTAGATGCATGGTAAGTCTTCTGCCATTTGTGTGGTTGATCTTACAGTCCTACATCAAAAGATTTCCTGATTTATTTAAGTTTTAGCTGAAAATCCAAGATGGTCACTGCCCAAATGTTGGTGTATGACAAAACTCCTCATATTAAAATGAATCATTTTATATCTGTATATTCATCTTGCACTCATTTGAGGTGGTTCATATAGGTTTGTTCTTGGTAATAACCATTCTGTAAGGTACCATAGTGCCAACTTTCAAAATGGCCGCCACACTGCTTCAGGGACTTATCTGCAATGTTCATGTATCGAAATTTTCTCTTAAGGGGCTCCCCTAATCATGTACCAAAACTCATGCTTGTTTCATCACATGCACAATACTGCTAAAATTACAAATATATGTGCCCCACTATTGCACAAGGCTGGTTAGACTTTCTCAAGTCTTTGATTATGAACAATCATTAAAATGATTGAAGAATATCAGAATAAAGTTCATTAGAAAATGTAATCTTGCCTGACTGGCCCATGTATCTTAGCGAGGAGGGGTTAGGTAGGTGAAGGGGTAGCCATAGGATGCAGGGACTGGAGCCAGTCTACAGGCTGTTCTGTTAGTCTGCTCTTACACTGGAACCACTGGCGTTGGAGATGGCAGGTTTTCAGTAGTTGATGGAGGGACATTGGCAGTGCGGAGGGTGGTGACTGGCATGGTGTGTGTGGCGGGTAGGGCACTGCGTGCGATGGTGATAGGTGGTAGAGGGTAGTCGGGACACTCTGTTGAGTGGTTGGGGGTGCATTATAGGGCACAGAGTGATTGCTATTTCAGCCATCATCCACCAGGAATGTGTCAGATAGCATCACGGTAGTCAGGGGACAACCACTAGTATCTTGGAATCTAAAGATAATTGTAAGAAGATGCTAAAATCCCACTCTGACAAGCCCCCAAAAAACATTTACTAATAGAATTCATATAAATGTTAAGGGGAGGTCTACTTGTCAATTTGGGGATGCTAGGTCATACTTGACTTATGGTTAATCTAATTAGCTCCAGCTCAGCAATAGTTACTTAAAGTTCCAGTCCCCTTGACATATAACTGGACCCACCACCTAGTGTTTTGTTCGGTGTTGGGGGCAAGATGGCCACATCCATACACAACAGCTATGTGACATATCGATAGAGGGAGATAGGTAGACTTGCTCAAGTCTTTGATTATGAACATTCATTAAATGATTAATCACAATCAGAATAAAGTTCATTAAAGTATGTATCCTTCTCTGACTGACACATGAGTCCCAGCGAGGAGGGTCGACATAAGATGCAGGGACTGGCACACTGCAACGCTAGAGCAACCTACAGAAACAGGTTTTGTGGTACAATAAACCGGAGCGGCGCAGTGTGAGGGACTGGAGCCAGTCTAGGAGATAGGGTGTGCTCTATACTCGCTGGACATGGGCAGTGGGGAGGGTTGTGGCGGGTGTTGTGGGGTGTGTGTGAGGCACTGACTTGGGTGGTCATGGAGGGTAGTGGGTAGTAGAGACACTGGTAAATGTTGAGTGGTACATTATAGATTGAAGGAGGAAGGTGGCTTCTGAGCATGATGGGTTCTGTCCTAGACTTATTTGGGATTGCAATTTTTCAGGGGATGATGGAGTGACCTGATTAGTGGGTATGATGGTGTGTATGTGTCTGTGGGGGCACTGAGTAGGGTTGCGATGGATGGTAGTGGGGAGTAGGGACAACGTGGTGAGTGGTGGGTGGTGCAGTATAAAGCCATTTAAAAAACATTTTGCCGAACAAATTCAACTTCCCACACCCCAACAGGAAAGCGGAGTTGACCGGGACGCATAAGTTTTTGATCTATAAAGCCATTTTCCACTGGCCGATGAAAACTGCACCGACTAATTGAGTTCACCCAAAAGTCGGTCGGTGGTGGCCAACGACTGCACGTCGGTGTCTAAAAATCGGTGAGGGTGCTGTGTATGCCTTGTTTCTACCACATTCAACAGATCCATACCTACAGAATTGTCCACTAAACACTACAAGTCAGTCGATGGTTGTCTTTTTGAATAATCTAAGCACAATTAATTGGTGAACCCTTCTCTGGATGTCTATTTCCATTCACCAATCTGGTGTCGGTGGTTCCCGACTGCAGATCGGTGGTGAATAGTCGGCCAGTGGAAAATGGCTTATAGATAGAGAGAGGACGGTGGCTTTTGAGGGAGATCATTGGAGATGTTAAATTTTCAGTGGTTGATGGAAGGACGCGGGGAGTGTTTGTGGTGGGTATTTGTATGTGGGTGGGACAGTGACTGTAGGTGGTGATGGGAGGTAACAGATAGTTCAGCCACTCTAGACTGTGGCGGGTGGTACATTACAGATAGAGGAGGGTGGCTTCTGAGTTAGGGCCTTCTCTTTGGGCATTTCTGAGTTGAACCTATTCGTAAGCAACTTTTTAACCTGAGTTGAACCTAGTCGCAAGCAAGGTTATCCGGGGGATGCCTGACGGCGGTAAGGTGTGAGGTGAGTATAGATGCTGTCTCAAGGGTGAGGATGTGGACAGTGGGCGATGGGATGTTAACGGTGGGCGGTGGGCAGTGGGCAGTAGGTGATGTTGGCAGTGGGCAGTGGGTGGTGGGGTGTGGGGAGTGGGCAGTAGGTGATGGGGTGTGGGCAATGGGCAGTAGGTGATGGGCAGTGGGCAGTAGGTGATTGGGTGTGGGCGTTGGACAATAGGTGATGGGGTGTGGGCAGTGGGCAGTGTGGTGCGGGAGTTTGACAGTAGGTGGTGGGTAGCGGGCAGTAGGTGATGGGGTGTGGGCATTTGACAGTAGGTGATGGGGTTTGGGCAGTAGGTGATGGGGTGTGGGTAGTGGGCAGTAGGTGATTGGTGTGGGCGTTGGATAGTAGGTGATGGGGTGTGGGTGTTGGGTAGTAGGTGATGGGTAGTGGGTAGTAGGTGATGGGGTGGTGGGCAGTGGGCAGTAGGTGGTGGGGTGTGGGCATTGGACAATAGGTAATGGAGTGTGGGCAGTGGGCAGTAGGTGATAGGCACTGGGCAGTAGGTGATGGGGTGGTGGGTAGTGGGCAGTGGGTGGTGGGCAGTGTGCGTTGGACAATAGGTAATGGAGTGGTGGACAGTGGGCAGTGGGTGTTGGGGTGTTGGCAGTGATAAGTGGGTGGTTGGGTGTGGGTGGTGGGGTGTAGTGTGATGGTAGGGTGTAAGGGTTGGGGAACAGTAGCAGACAGTGGGTGGTGTAGTGTAGGGGCTGTAGAACAATGACAGACAGTGGGTGGCGGGTTGCAAGGTTTGAGACCAGTAGCTAACAGTGGGCGGCGGGGTAGAAGGGTTGGGAAACTGTGGAAGACAGTGGGTGGCTGGAGGTAGTAAGGGAGGCGAATGGTGGCAGACAGTGGGTGGTGAAATGTACTGGGGTGGAGAACTAAAGAATAAACCAACCAGTTTTGGTCAAAGTTTTCGTTCTCAACGAATTTGAAGTGGTGAAAATCACATGGCATTCAAACAAGTTGGAGAATGACTTCTTTGACCAAAACGAGTTGCTTTCTGTTTTTATCTCACTCCTTAACGCCCTAAAAGAATGGACAATACATAGGATATAGACCATGGAGAACGGACTGCAATACTTGTAGAGGCATGGAGAACGAGTTCCCAATGGTAAGCCTATGGATATTTACTCCAGGGGTGAGATAAAGTGGCAGACAGTGGGAGGAGGGAGGTACTTGGGTGGAGAAAAGTGGGGTGTAAGGGTTGGGGAGTACTGACAGGCAGTGGGCAATGGGTGTAAAGGTTGGAGTACAGTGGCAGGCAGTGGGTGGCGGACATTGGGTTGTGGGAGGTACTGGGGTGGAGAACTAAAGAAGAAACCGACAAGTTTTGTTGCTTTCTGTTTTTATCTCATCCCTGTACACACTAAAAGAATGGACAACACACAGGATATAGACCATGGAGAGCGGACTGCAATACTTGTAAGGGCATTGAGAACGAGTTACAAATGTTAAGCCTATGGACATTTATTCCAGGGGTGAGATAAAGTGGCAGACAGTGGGAGAAGGGAGGTACTGGGGTGGAGAACAGTGGCAGGCAGTGGGTGGTAGACAGTTTGTGGCAGACAGTGGGTGGTGAGTGTAAGGATTGGGGAACAGTGGTAGATAGTGGGTGACAGACAGTGGGTGACAGACAGTGGGTGACAGACAGTGGGTGACAGACAGTGGGTGACAGACAGTGGGTGACAGACAGTGGGTGACAGACAGTGGTGACAGACAGTGGATGACAGACAGTGGGTGACAGACAGTGGGTTACAGACAGTATGTTATAGACAGTGGGTTGTGAGATGAAGTGAGGTGAGGACAGTGGCAGACAGTAGGTGGCAGACAGTGGGTGACAGACAATGGGTGGTGAGATGAAGTGAGGTGGAGGACAGTGGCAGACAGTGAGTGGCAGACAGTGGGTGACAGACAGTGGGTGGCAGACAGTGGGTGGCAGACAGTGGGTGGCAGACAGTGGGTGACGGACAGTGGGTAGCAGACAGTGGGTGGTGAGATGAAGTGAGGTGGAGGACAGTGGCTGACAGTGGGTGGCAGACAGTGGGTGGAAGGATGTACTGGGGTGGAGAACAGTGGGCGGTGTGCGGCCTAGCGTGGGTCACTGTAAAACGCGGCGGCAGCTGGACGTAAACGGAGATTTATCAGGGCGAAATGTGACGGCGCCGCCAGAAAAAGAAAAAAGCGGCTCGTGGCAGGAGGCGGACGTGTGTGTGTGTGTGAGGGGGAGGGGGGGGGGGGGGGCTCACGACGACGCCCCCGTCGGCCTCCCATCCCGGTCTATTTACAAGCGACGGCAAAAAGTTTGCCGGGTTTTATCTTATCCTGGCTCCCAGTGTCGGGGTGAGGGACGTGCGTGCTGGTTGCCATGGCAACTCGCCACGGTGGCCAAAAACGTATATTTTCACGGATATTTTTTTTCTCCTTCTCTCGTCGGCGGAAGAAGAAGGAGGGGTGGGGAGAAGGGGAGGGAGGGAGGAGGGGTTTGGGAAAAAGACCATTTTTAAAAAGCTTCCAAGAGCTCAGCGTCCGGGAGTCGACGCCATGTTCAACGTGGTGCGAGCGGGCGATAATACAGCGCCTGAAAATATAAATAACGATGACGATACGGATGGATACAGTCCTGTCAATAACAACAGAACTATTTTTTTCATTGAATATTTCAGGTAAATTTGCCATACTTTTATTTCTAAACTTTTCGCGAAGAATCCTGATGACACGTCATATATATGTATGTAATGAAAATATGGTAATACTACTGCTGATTTTAGGAACGTCGCATGATAGTAGGAACGATAGTTATGGCAGTGATACCATCTTGAATGGTCGAGAGTAGGATATGTATTTTTTTACTTCGTAAGAATGGCTTTCATACCAAAGAAGAAGTCGTCGTTCTCCATGAGTTTGATGCGGAATGAATATCACTAGCATTCATGAGATGGAGAACAATGACTTTGACCAAAACTAGTTGCTTTCTCTATGTATCTCACTTCTGTAAAGCTAAAAGAATGGACGTTGCGCAGGATATAGACCGTGGTGAACGGACTGCAATACTCGTAGATGCATAAAGAATGAGTTCCCAATGTTAAGTATATGGGACAAAATTACCAGGGGTGAGATAAACTGGACTCATCAATGATTAACAGAGGCAATTGGTAACCTAGTACTCAGAAGTCACATATTTCTGATCTAATTTACCAGGGAAATTCAGGTGAAAGTACATTTCATCCTAATTAGAGGTAAGAAAGTAGGAAAGGCTGGAAGACAAACGGTTCGGATGCAGAAATATTTAGAAAAGATGAAAGATAAGTACAAGCGGATATCACGAAGAGTGCAGCAAAATGCAGACATAAGTTTTACCAGTGCAACTTGGGTTAGCAGGGAGCAGTACTGGAGAAGGTAGGCAAGGTGCAATCTTGGCAGGCAGCAGGTAGAAGTAGATAGATGTGTTGTATATTTTTTTCGCCGGGACACAACACATGCTGTCGCTATTGCAGCAGGCAGGTGGGCAGGCGGACGGAAGGGCATGCCGGTTGCCAGGCTGGGAAGCAGGCAGTCATGCAGGTGCGTGGGTAGGGATTTGGACATTGGATGAGTACGAAGGTGGGTACATGGACATGGAATAGAGACCACTAGATAGATAGATAGATAGATAGATAGATAGATAGGGAAGAGCCAGACAGAGTGTAGTGGGGTCTAAAGAGTGGTGACATGAGTTCTGAAGGAGTAAGTGGGTCTATTTTTCAAAACCTACGTTTTCCCTACCAGAGGACAGAAACTGACACTAGAATATAAACTTGACAAGAAACCTCAAATTCATATATTTCTAGTTGCTATACATATTGAGCTATCAAAAACAATTTATTCCAATAACTCTTGAGCAGAAGTTATGATTTTATATAACTTTAAAGAGAACCAGGCTTTATGTGTTACATTTGATACCCCTACATCGGCTGTTTTTTTTATTGCTTTATTCAAGAGCACTAACTTGCCAAATTTGTACCAAAACTAATAACCAAAAAGCTTATGTATAGATCCTTACCACATGCAAAAACCATAGATGTTGATTTGTTAAAAGAATGTCTTTGAATTTTTTAAAGTTACCAAAATGTTTAACTGTTTTGTGTGTTTCATGTAACTTCTTTTTGCAATTAACCCCTGACATTACTTTCTATTTTCTCAAGGATTTCAGCATAATATTTCTTGTCTGTAGACAGTGTCACATAGGAACTAATAGCTTATCGTATGTAAATCATTAAGATGTAGGTGTATCTGTCAGGGAAATAGATCTACTAGGGGTGGCAGACGTAACACATTCACCACATTACAAGTAATCTATCACAGGAAGGTTGCTTTTTAGGATACAAATCTATAAGCCTATTGATATCACTATTATGTGAAACATGAATGGTTTATTTTTCCCACTCTGTTATATTTACTTTGTAGAGTAAATATTTCATTGATGGATTTGTCTTTCCATCTTTGGTGTGGAATTTTATTTTTCTATTATGTGAAACAGCCATCATTTCTGCATTAGAAAGAACTACTGAATTAGGAGAATTGTATGTTTGTGACATGTTATTTACATTAAAACAAAACTTCCATTTTTTTTCTCTATCTCATGTAGTATTGGATCAAGGAGTAATTTGATAAATTGTATGCCACTTTTTCACCAAGAACTATGGCATTCGTACAGGTCCTAGACTTCTACATTACTTAGAGAGGCTTAAAATCCCCAGAAATAGAGATGCAGTGGATTTAACCACATTTATGGAACTTCCTCTAGGGGTGTTAGATGTAACACTTGAAAAAAAGGTGATAAATGGTTTATACAAGGCCCAAATTAATGATTACCAACACAAATGATAGTAATTGGAAAGATTAAGTATAAAGGAAATACTTTAGGTACCAGGAATACATAGCTAAGACACATAATCAATTCTACCCAATAAAATACACAAAGTGTAGTAGGGCACTAGATACACAGTTATTCATTACTCAACCTTCTGATAAATATATCCATTATCATTACTTGATCATTTCTGTGTATAAACTTGCTGAATGGTTGTGAAAATCTAAACACAGTAGATCTAACCCAGTTTGGAGTCCAAGAACTGACAATTCCCATAGGGTGTCGGACATAACTTGTAGGGGTATCGGACGTAACACTTTTAAAAAGCCTTGTTAAGTGTTTGTATGCAGGGGAAAAAAATAAACAACAATGGAAAACACAGAAACTGAATATAAGGTACATGTTACATGCAATAATCCATAATCAAGGCATTAATTATGCATGCCCATATCATAAAAAAGAACTAGATGCAGGGGTCATGGACGTAAAACTTTATAAACAGACACAGAAATTAGAATTCCATAAAACATTTAATAGTCCTTATATACATAGCTAACTAAATTTGTAAACATGTTAACACCTTATGGAACCAGTATAACCAGCTCAAAGTAATTATTTTCCTGTTTTGCATATACTCGGGTGTCGGACGTACCGGTGTGTCGGATGTAACAAATGCACATATACATCCTTAGAAGAGTATATCATAGGATTTCAATTTTGTTTTTTTATACTTAAGACTAGCATATAGTAGCGTGATGTAAATGAGGTTTGCTTTTGAAAAATAGTTTACTGGAATTATAATGAGGTCTTATGTGAGTGTTACGTCCATGACCCCTATTCTTTAAAATTTAGGTTAAGGTAACCATATTCTGAATATAACACTCTTATTATATATTTTTTGGAATTTAGGTTAAGGTTACCATATTCTGAATATGATACTATTATTATAAACCAATCAAGCTCAAGTTTTAGGAATGTAAAAGGACAGTTTTCCACAGCATTTGTAGATAAAAAAACATGAATTTAATTGTCTATTTGTTTATTGCTGTATACAGTTTAACATAGGGGTCATGGACGTAACACATTTCAATTGGAAAACTTCCCAGATACAGGTAAATAGACAGGGATAAGGCAGACGGAGAAGTAGTTGCAACTGTGGACCAGGCAGACAGATGTGTGAAATAATTTGGAGAGAGACAGGCAGATAGGTATGCAGCTTGCTAGGGCTGTGAGAGACAGGTGAGTTGACGAACAGGAATGAAAATGGCTAACAGGGCAGCAGGAAGGCACTTTTGGAACAAAGGGGAGTCGTGTTGACAGAAGAAGTACAGAGAGTTGCACAACCTGACAGGAAAGAACCACACAGGCAGGCAGACAGATAAGGAGACAGGCAAGGAGAATGTGTAAAGACAGGCAGACATACAAGCAGACAAACAGATAAGAAACAGACAGACAGGCAGACAGACAAGGAGACAGTGGAGGCAAGGAGGCAATGCTGGAGCAAGCAGACAGGCATGTAGACAGGTGAGAAAGGAAGACGAAAAGGGAGGTAAAGAAGTAGTTCCGGATTGAGACTGACACGCAAGAAAGAAACAGAAAAGCCAACAACATGTATATTGAGAATATGTGTGTGTAGACAGGAAAAATAACGGACAGACAAGCAAGAAGGCAGTACTCAGACAAGTAGGCAAGAGTGTAACAGACACAGAAGAAACAAATAGGCGACTGAGAGGCAATACACAGACAAGCAGGTAGGTGCACAGACAGAAATAGGAGAAGACAGAGGGAGGCAGGCAGGGAGGCGGTTTTGTGACAGGCGTACAGCTATGTAGACAGACACAGGAAGAAACAGAGAGTAGGAACTCAAAGAGGCAGTTCTGGAAAGGCGTGTAGAAGGGAGGAAACAGACAGGCAGCAGGGATAAGGCAAACAGACACATGTGTAGACAGGGATAGAGGAAACAGACTGGTAGGCTGGCAGACAGAGAGGTAGTGCACAGTCAATCAGACAGGTGTGTAGGCAGGGAATAAACAGGCAGGCAGGCAGGGAAATAGGTAGGCAGGCTGGCTGGGAGGCATGCATGAATAAATAGACAGGGGGCAGGGAGGTAGGGAAAAAACAGGCAGGCTGGGAGGCAGGGAATAATCAGGCTGACAGGAAGGCAGGTAATAAACAGGCCGACTGACATGTAGGAAGGGAATAAACAGGGAGGCAGACAGGGAGGCTGACAGGGAGGCAGGGAATAAACAGGCAGGCATGAGCAAGCAGACAGGCTGGCAGGGAATAAACAGGCAGGTTGGAAGGGAGGCAGAGAATAAACAGGAAGGCTGTCAGGGAGGCAGGGAATAAACAGGCAATCTGGCAGGGAGGCAGGGAATAAACACGCAGACTGGGGGGCAGGAATAAACAGGCAGGGAGGCTGGGAGGCAGAGAATGAACAGGCAGGCTGGGGGGCAGGAATAAACAGGCAGGGAGGCTGGGAGGCAGGGAATAAACAGGCAGACTGGGGGGCAGGAATAAACAGGCAGGGAGGCTGGGAGGCAGCGATGAGTCAAACAGACACGTGTAGACAGACAGGGAAGAAACAGGCAGGCAGGCAGCGCTGAGAGGAGCGCCGGACGAGCGTGCCAGCAGGCCGCCACCGGCAGCGCCCACGCCGTTACCACAGGGATCATAAAAGAAGGGCTTTATTCGCGAGACAAGGCGCCAGCTGCACCCAAGACTCGGCAAAAAGAATTAAAAGAAAAGCCTAAAGAAAAATTGCCAACAGCCCCCAAACGGTGGCGAGCGTCCGCTCATCGGCCAGGCGTCTGCAAAACGCGACCGGAACCAGTTACCACGGCGCGGGGGCTGATGGGATTTGCGCGCGCAGCTCCGGCTCGCGGAATCAGATTGCGACGCGCGTTATTTGGTTAGCGCCGCGCCGCCTAGCGGGCGGCGGGGCGGCCGCCTGCGCGCGCACCACACAGATTAGGCCGGAAGTAGATCGCCCGCCGACAACAGACGAGGCTGGCGTCGCCAGGGGGCGCCAGAGGGAGGATGGGGAGCGGCCGGGATGTCTCCTATCAGAGGCGCAGCCAGCGAGCGACTGTGTCATCTACTTCGTTGTGGGAGGGAGCGTACGCTGTCTGTGCTTGGAGAGCGAGGATACAGGTTCTATGGTGGGAGAGTTTGAACGTAGGGTACATAGTGGGAGAGTTTGGGTGCCGGGTGTATAGTGGGAGAGTTACCATGTAGGGTATATAGTGGGAGAGTTAACATGTAGGGTATATAGTGGGAGAGTTTAGGTTTAGGATATATAGTGGGAGAGTTTGGCGGTATGGTCTCTAGTGGGAGAGTTTGGGTGTAGGGTCTATGGAGATTTTACACGCAGGGTTTAATAGTGGGAGAGCGAACATGCATGGTCTATGGAAGGAGAGTCTTACATGCAGGGTCTGTGTCAGGAGAGCGAGCATGCCCTTGAAATGGTGAGTGAAATGCAGAGGTCTGTGCTTGGTGAAGGAGCATGCCTACTATCAGGAGACTGAACATGTGGAAGAAGGGGGCCCAAGCATGTTCATGTAATTAATATGCTTCTTCAGCACCAGGTGTTTGCACTCTATCTCACCCCTGGTACAAGTTTAGCCATAGGAATAACATTAATTAGAACAAAAATATATTCAATGATCAACCTGGTAAAGCGACCTGGTATTACACCACAGCCATGGCATAGTAAATGTGAGATGACATGGATTTGCTAAGTATATTCTAATTATTCTGATATTGTGATGCTATTTAATGTCATAGAAAGGGGTGAGATAAATCCACAGCCTCACTCGAAATTAAAATACACAATACATCACTATTTTATCCTACCCCGTTTCCATATTTTTTCAATATCAGAAAGTAGTGGCATACACAACACTTTATGTCACACCCGTGAAATAAGCAAATCCCATGTTAAGCCTATGGCGTTTTTTATTAGGGGTAGGATAATACACAATACATCACTAATTTGGATGTGCCATAATCGTCAATGACGATTGTGGGACATCTAAACTCGTGAAGTATTGAGTATTTATTTAATTCTCAATGCAGTTCTTTATAAATCATCCACACTGAGGTGATTGTATCTCCCTGAGGTGACCGTAATGTGGGATGACGTCATATGCAATTGACCAATCAGCAGCCAGGATTTCGGAGAGAAGACAATGTATCAACATAGACATTCAAACGCTTCTCAGTGGATTCGCAAAGTAATTTGAATTATTTTGATACTGCGATGCTATTGTATTGTCCATGAAAGGGATGAGATAAATCCAGAACCGCACTTGATTCGTAAAATATACAATACTCCACTCATTTAGATGCACTGTAATCCTTACCTGGGTTCGCCTCGATGACGATTGCGGAGCATCCAAACTCGTGGAGTATTATCTATTCACACAAACAGTCATATTCATGCATATGTATCCATATAAATGTATATAATATGTATATATATATTAGACAAATTTAGAACCTGAGCTTAAAAGGATTTAAAAGTTACTTATCTATGACTTTCTACTATCGAACTTTATTTTTGTTGGGTTGGATATTTCACATCAATTACTCTAAAATGCATCATCGCGCGGGGCAGTATGGCGAACCCTATTTTCCGAGGGCATTAGAAAGTATCGGTGGGATAAGTGGAGAAAACTCCTGGGGCTTGGCAGAGATTACCTCGACCATTGTGAAACACACCAGAGCTCAGCATGCTCATAAAGGTGGCCACGTGCACGGGAGACGAAGCACCTTCATTATGGGACGTGGCTCAGAGCGTGCAGTATTCGCCTATTTCCCACCACACGTGGCGCCACCTGCCTTCCCGAAGAAGTATCACATGCGGGCACTTTGTCGACATGAGAGTTCTGTATATGAACACCGGGCCTAAAGTAACCTCTGATATTAGACCCCTTGATACTTTATAATTAAGGTCAGTTAGGAGTACCGGGTATCAAATTTATCAATATGATTGTTTCGATGACATGATTTCTCCGCACAACACAGCCGGATAATACCCTAAAACACATCCCATACTATCGTAAAACTGGATGAGTTTTAATCTTGGCCACTGTATGCCACGACTGGAGTTGGGTTTTTATATGAGGGGTAGGTTAATACAGTCATACGAACCCTCCTCATACGCATACAAGACACGCCCCTCATTGACACTCGTAGACACACCTCAGACAACACTGAGACACACCACACTGTTCATGTAGCATATTCACTCACATTCATACAACCCTCATACACACACCACACAAACATACAAAACCCATACACACCACACTCTTCACATAGCATATATATACACACATTCACACAACCCTCTCATAGACACCACACCCATAGACACCACACCCTGATACAGCACTAATACAGACCTCCCTCTCACAACACTCATACACACCACACCCTCACACAACACCCTACACACCACACCCTCACACAACACCCCTACACACCACACCCTCACACAATACCTATACATACTACACCGTAACACAACACCCATACACACCACACTCTTCACATAGCACACACACACATTCATACAACACACTCACAGACACACATATATAAAAATCACACACTAATATTCACTCATACACACCTCCCTCTCACAAAAACCATAGACACCACACCCTCAGCCAAAAACCATAGATACTACACCCTAATACAACACCCATTCACACCACACCCTCTTATAACACGTTAACGCACCACACCCTCATATAACACGTTAACGCACCACACCCTCACACAAGATCCATACATACCGCATTCTTCAAATAACGCGGACTCCTCATACACCTCGCCCAGCATACAGGAGGGGCATACAGGAGGGGCGTACAGGAGGAGCATACAGGAGGAGCATACAGGAGGAGCATACAGGAGGAGCATACAGTAGGAGCATACAGGAGGAGCATACAGGAGGGGCACACAGGAGGGGCATACAGGAGGGGCATACATGAGGGGCATACAGGAGGGGCATACATGTACAGGAGGGGCATACAGGAGGGGCATACATGAGGGGCATACAGGAGGAGCATACAGGAGGGGCACACAGGAGGGGCATACAGGAGGGGCACACTTGAGGGGCATACAGGAGGGGCACACAGGAGGGGCATACAGTCAGAGTTAGCCAGTGTAACCAGCCCTCTCCACGTCCAGGAGGAGGCAGCCCACCACAGCGCCGCTCACGCAGCCCCTCCACCCGTGCCAACAACTTCCCCTGGCTCACTAGCGAGACGCGAACTCGCGACCCCGGCTGCTGGCGGCCAGGCGTGCTAACCATTAGACCGGTGCGTCGTCCGTCGTCGCCGCCGTCGTGCAGGGCGCCGCGGGGGTCGTTGGCGTGCTGGGGTCGGGCTGACACAACACGCTAACGGGCCGCGGGGGCCGCCGCTCCGCCCGCCCGTGTCAGCCCGCACCCGCCCGGCAACCCCCCCCGCCACACACACGGCCCTCACCGCCGACACGGCGATATTTTCACGGGCGTGGTAATTTTCGCGTGGCGGAATATTCTAATTGCCTGTCCCTTGTTGTTTCCCGGGATAAAACTTGGCAAATCCCGGCGGGCTGCAGTGTTGAGGGGAGGGCGTGCGGGTGTCTGGGAGATGGCGGAAGATTTAGGGCTGGAGTAGCGAGCCGAGAGTGGAAAGCCGAGGCTTTGGGGGGTGAATTAAAATACGAAAATAAAATGGCGCGGAGAGAAGGAGGAGGTGAGGGAGAGAGAGAGAGGAGGAGGGGGAGATGGGGGGAAAAAGTGGCGCTGGTGATTAGGCGGGGCCTGGTTTCGGCGAGCGGCGGCGCTGCACTAATAAAAGACGGCGCGCCCGGGGCACGGGGCGGGCGGCGGGCGAGGGCGGGCAGCGCCAGCCTCGACCCGGTGACCCGCAGCGGGCGGGCGGGCGGGCCGGGGCGGGCGGGCGCGGGCGGGCGGGCTGTGTAGGAGGAGAGCCGGGTGAGAGGGAGGGGGGAAGCCGCTGATCACGCCCAGCCCCTCCCCCTGCTGTGCAGCCGCCGTCGCCGCCGACGTCGCCTTGGCACTCTGCCAACATTTCCGCCACCCTCGTTTATCATTGACGGCAGCGGCCTCGCCGGGCGGCGGGCGCGGTGGGCCGATCCTTCTCTCGCGGGGTGATCATGGTGAGAACATTCAGGGTGGACCAATACTTTTAAATGTAAAAGTGGACCGCGACTGAAGGTACGAGAATCGACAGAGTCAGCGAGAGAAAGGAGGGGAGGTATAGAGTAACCAGAAGAGTGGGTTTTCTATAGGGATAAGTATGAGAAAATTAGACTGATAGAGGAGATGGACAGAGACAGAGATACCATGAAATAGAGACAGAATATGTGTGTAAGAGAGAGAGAGAGAGAGAGAGAGAGAGAGAGAGAGAGAGAGAAAGAGAAAGAGAGAGAGAGAGAGAGAGGGAGAGCGAGAGAGAGATTGAGACCCAAAAATACAGATAGAGAGAGTGAGAGTCAGACAGTGAGACAGAGACATGGATAGGCAGAAAGACAACCAGAAAGACAGTGAGTCACAGAGCGAGGAAGAGGGGTTGATTTAAATATATGGAGAGGGACACAGAGCCACAGCCAGAACAACAGGACGACAGACTGAGCAAGTGAGGGGGGAGTCAGAAAGAGAGGGAAGAGGGTAACTTCAGACGAGGTGTTCATCCCTGGCCTCATCTCACAGGGTCGTTGAGTCTCGGCCACCTGTGTTGGATTCCTCCCTGGGCCCCTTCAACGTCCCCACCCACATCCCCACCCGGCTGGCTTAAATCCTGGATCTGCCCCTGGAGAGAAAAGCAAAGGGCCAAAAACCTCGAGAAGGCAGGAGACCAAAAAAAGGGTTGGGGAAAGCAGAGGACCGTAAAAAGGTGGTGGAGACGGTCTTGAGAAGCTGTTCACACCTGAGAAGGCCGGCAGTGCTCCGGTCTGTATGACAAACCGGGAGCTCCAGCCAGGCCCCGGCTACACACACACATAGCACAGGCTGAGACTTAAAGGCCTGCAAGAAAATGCTATACGCGTAAAGGCGGCGACAATATTATTTCAAGTCGATGAGACAAACATAAAGCTGAGAGTGCGGCGGAGAAGTAGGAGCGAGACACGGTTGTGAAGAGCTCGGTGTGTGTTAGAGGAGAGGTCTGTGTTGGGGGAGTAGAGTTAGGTCTGTGTTGGGGGAGTAGGGGTCTGTGTTAAGTGGAATTCACACCATTACATCATGTACATTCATGCACCTCACAGGATTCAAAATCTCATGATTCTGTTCCTTTTTAGGGGTAAATGCCCCAAGCCGTTGCAGGGGAAAACATAGAAATGGAACCCTACAATTTAGACGAAGAGATTGTGTTCGAGTACAGAATCTCAGCAGGATTTGTCTCAGACAAACATTCTGTGAGGTACATGAATCCCATCGTGTGAATCCCGCTTAAAGTGGGATTCACGCGGAGGAACAAATGTACCTGGGACTAGTGTACTTTAAACGTTTTCACCAGTCACTGACTATTTCCCAGTCAGTACAAAATTTCACAGGGTGGGGTTCTACAGTCTCAGGGAAATACAACGGATTCAATTCACATGGGAAGACTTACATGGGAAGGTACAATGTATATAGTCTCACCCCTACACCCCTACACCCCTTCACAGGGTACACATTCGCCGACTCAAGGCACTTCCCCATGTGCATAGGGTGTAATCTGGGACCACTGAAGACTTAAGGACTGGGGAAGAATGTGTGAAGTATATTTGTATACTAAAATATCCCTCTAGATTTTAAACCTGTTTAAAGTCAAAATCTCATGAGATTCTGTTCCTTGGTAGGGGTGATTGTCGCCGACAATTGCAAGGGGAAAAAATGCCTCAGCAAAGTGGAACTCTATAATTCAGACAAGGAGATTGTGTTCCAGTACCGAATCTCAACAGGATTTGTCTCAGACAAACACTCTGTGAGGGACATGAACCCCGCTGTTAAGTCTTCCCATGTGAATTGAGTCTGCCATGTTAAGTGGGATTCGCACGATAGGATTGATGTACCTCACAGGGCTCAAAATCTCATGCGATTTTGTTCCTTTTTAGGGGGAAATGTTTTATAAATTACAGGGAGGAAAACATGTCACAGGGAAATGAATCCCTATAATTTAGACGAAGAAATTGTGTTCGAGTACAGAATCTTAGCATGATTTGTCTTAGAAAAACGCACTGTGAGGTACACGAATCCCATCATGTGAATCCCACTTCACCCTGAGACTGTAGAACATCCCAATCTGTGAAACCTTGTACCCAGCTGGAAATAGTAGCCGACTGGTGCAAAGGTGTGAAGTACACCAGTCTCAGGTCCATTTGTCCCATCGTGTGAATCCCACTTAAAGGAGAAAGAATGGTTCTATGTTAGAGAAGACAGTTTAGGTATGTGTTGAAGGAAAAGGGTTAGGTCTGAGTTACAGAGAACGATTTGGTCTGTGTCGGGGGGGGGGGGGGGGGGACATTAGAGGTCAGACGTCTATGCTCGAGGAAAAGGTCTGTATTTAAATAGAAGGAAAAGTTTAGGCTTGTGTTAAAGTAGAAGGAATAGGGATATGGATTAAGTTTTAGTTCTAGGAAAATGATGAGCTGTGTGTTTCAAGTGTGAATTTAATAACATGACCTCTATATTGAGAGGAACAAGAATAAATCGAATCAATATTTGCTCGTTGGACTCTCATTGGTCAGAGGAGAAATATGAACTCAGTGTTTTATACATTTATTTATGTGAGAGGAAAATGGAGGGCTGTGTGTCAGCCAGAAAGAGCTGAGAAAACGTTAAATGATGTAGGAGAATACATGAAGACCCTTTTCTAAATGCCATGGAGACCCAGGGACGATGTGGTACAACACTCATGGACGACCTTATGGACGGCTAATACTGATATTATCTATATTTTAATATCATCAAACGATAACCCTAGTACGAGGTACAGAAAAGGGCCTTCATGCACGATCCTAGAATATTCAACGGGCCCCAGGATGCTAGAGAAGGACAACTAAAACTAGTTTGACACTGTCATTTGAGATGGAAAGCTATACCTTCATTACAACACATAGACACGCCTATCAGGGGGTGTTGCATAAACTCGATCTCTCTATGTCACAAGCTGCTGTAATTTGATCTCAAGCTTCAGTCTAGAGAGTCCAGTGTTCGTCATCTTGATCCTGTCAACACGACTTCACCAACGTGATGTCTAAAAGATAATCCCACACACAAGCTATCAGCAGTTGCGTCACACCTCCACACTTGCTGTCCTGATCTCTCCAGGGCAGTTAGAGATAAGGGGCCAGGGTAGCTGGAAGTGCTGCCGATGGAAGTGACCGGACACTCTCCCTACACGAGTTTGGTCATGGCTGGTGTCTCTAAAAGGACATGGAAAATCTGCGTGGAGAGTGTTGGTTGGGAAGACGGAGGTAGTTGGTTGAAGCAGCGTGGGTTGAAGCACGGATATGGTCCGTGGTTGAAGCCATGGGGAGAGTGGTTTGGAAGCCACGAAGGACATCGTAGGGTGTAGGAGGGCACAGGATAGATCTTCTGAAGTCTTTGATTTAATACACAATAATGACTGGTTTTGTTTACGAGTGGCCGTAATACGGTCACATCTATACAAAATCAGTCTTTATTGTATTTATTACCCACCTACAAGTTTAATAACAATTATGGACCATGTATCAACATGTGGGATGACTACACATTTGATAAGACCACATCACTCTCAGGCATGGTGGTAACTTGGTTTATACTTACGCCAGTTATATAGTTCGCTATTTTTCCTTGTTTTTAGCAGGTAAAACATTTTAAGACAATGAGATCTGATGGTAAATGAGATTATTATGACTAATTGTAAATAATTTATATTGAATGAATATCCATGAAACTTGTTTCGAAGTAAATGATGATTTGACTTTATCATGGATGAGACTTTCCCGCGGGAGATTCTGACATGTTAGAATCTCCGGGAAGCTGTTTCCAGGTGCTCTATGCATTTCCTATGGAGACTACGTATTTGGTGGGTAATAATAGGCAATAATCGATGGTTTCTTGGACAGGCAGTCGTAAACCACGAGAGGTTCATGCGTAGTAATACACAGGCGTCAGCGAGTGTATTTCGGCGTCAACCTCGAGTGGTTTACAGAGCCGTCTTTTTACAAAACCGTTGTTTGTTGTATTCATCATTCATCTGCTCCAATATTTCAAATTCAGGAATTGACACATTAATAGGGACTAGTTTTGTTTCGTTTTATAGCTCAAACTGACTCTTCCCCCATATACAATGATTCTTAGGCCGTATACCCAGATTTGAATCCGTATACTACAGTTATGATATCTGACAGGTTTTATATAATGGGTCGTGGTTTACTGAGTGCCCATACATTCTCAATGGGCACTTTGTATACCATGGACAACAAACCCTTGGTCTACAGATTCTGTGGGGTATGCAGTCAATATGATATTCGTCGTTATTCCTAACTGTATCAAATCCCCACACATCTGCTGAAGGTTAGGAGAACGGACGGCCAGCACTTGGCGGGATGAGTAAGGAGTGAGGAGGGTTGAGTGACTGAAAATAAGTGAAGGCGAGGTCACTTGACATTAGGACCCTGGGGAAGGCTGTGTGGTGGTTTGGCTGGACCGGAGGCTGGGGAACAACAGAACACTGGGATCCCTGAAGTTGGGGTGGGGAGCTAACTAACAGGAGCTTGGGAAGCCAAGTGCAAGAGGCCAAGAGTCTTGGCGGATGGAGGGAGTGGACGGAAGGAAGCTCAGGGAGCGTTCATTAATTATGTCGGGGGGGGGGGGAAGGTTTTTTGAAATATCAATTGGTCAAAATAAATTGTCCCTATGGGAAATACCCCCAGAATGTCCCCGCCCCCCCCTACCCTTGGAATACCCCAAAAAAATTGACCCCCCCCCCCCAAAAAAAAAACAAACCCAAAAAAAACAACAACAACAACAACAAAAAACAACAAATAGATAGAAAGAGAAAAAAAGTGTGCCCCGGCCATATGTATTGAACGCTCCCTTAGATGCCCGGATTGGATGTTGAAAGACCGGAAGAGAAGGAAAATCGAGGCCGGTGAAATCCGGAGGCCAGTGACAACCAACGGATTTCTAGGAGCTCCAGGAAAACAAGCAAGAAGATGGGTCCCTGTGGAGATTCGGTTTGGGGGCCGGGGAAACGGAGGACACTGGAGGAAGAGCTGGTTAGGATAATGGTGGTGGTGGGGATTAGGGGTCCGTTTAATAATCGAGGATCGTAGATATAGACCTAGACTTGCTCAAGTCTTTGATTATGAACATTCTTTAAATGATTAAAGAAAATCGGAATACAATTCATTATAATATCTGTCTGGCCCATGAATCAATCCTGTATCACAAGGAAGGTAGCCATATGCAGGGACTGGAGCCAGTCCATTATAGACCCTTTTCTGTATGCAATAGAGACCTAGAGACGATGTGGGTCAACTTTATTCAACACTTATGGACGACCTCATGGGCGGCTAATACTGTCTTAGTGAACGGACTTCAATATCATTAAACAATAACTCTTGCAGAGGTATGGAAAGGGGTCTTCACTAGACTTCCTCAAGTCTTTGATTTTGAACATTCATTAAATGATGAAACACAATCAAAATGAAATTCATTGTACAGTATGTATCCTTTTCTGACTGGCTCATGTATCCCAGCGAGGAGGGTAGCCAGAGGATGCAGGGACTGGAGCCAGATTAGGTCTTCACATACGATCCTAGATTGTCAAACGGGACCCTGGTAGGGTCCTACGCTCTCAAGCCCAATGGGCTGGATTCTAAAATTCCAAATGAGGGCCATTTTATACTGGTAGGAAAATATGGCTTTGCAGACGTGTACAATATCCCTGACCTGGATTTTCCTCCTAGAAAAGTGCAGATTTTCGGAGACATTGAACAGGAAGAAATTAGTCACGGGCCGTTGCCCTAGGTGGGTGAGTTGTATAATAACGGGACTAGCGTGGAGTGCGTGGTGGGGGGGGGGGGGGGGGAGTGAGTGAGTGGTGAGAGAGGTGAAGAGGGGGTCCGGCTGAACAGAGAAAGAGCGGGCGGATAATCGCGGCCAGCCAGCCTGGCGGGCACGGTTGGACGCGGGCCAAGCTGAGGTTGTTCGGGGACACTTTACCCGGGGGCCTCGGGCCGCGGCGGCCGGGCTGCGGTGGTCGGGAGGCGGATCGGTGGTTGGGCGGGCAGAGGCTGGTGGGTGAGGGGAGGGTGGGAGGGGGCTGACTGGGGACGGGAATGCGGCCGGTGGGTGTGTGTGTGTGGGGGGGGGGGGGAGTGTGTGGAGTTGATGGGCCCTGGCTGGGCGGCGGCGGGTGAGACTGGGCACACAGACCGGCCTCACGGCGCCGCGTCGCCGCCCAATATTATTTCAGGCCGGGTGAGGCTAATGTGGCGGTAGGCTGGCGGCTCCCGCTGACGACGGCTCCGCGGCTCCCGTCTAGCGCTCCCCGACGCCGCCCCCGCCCCCCGCCCGCCGCCGACACGCGTCGCTAATCAACGCGCCCATCATCGCCGCGCGTTTTCCGCACGTCTAATGGCCGCGGCCTGCCCCGCGTGTCGCCCCCAGCTCCCCCATATCTCTCCCAGCCCCAAACATCCCCCCCAGCCCCACACGTCACCCCCAGCCCCCACATGTCTCTCCCAGCCCCGAACATCGCCCCCAGCCCCCACACGTCACCCCAGCCCCACACGTCACCCCCAGCCCCCACATGTCTCTCCCAGCCCCAAACATCGCCCCCAGCCCCCACACGTCACCCCAGCCCCACACGTCACCCCCAGCCCCCACATGTCTCTCCCAGCTCCAAATGTCGCCCCCCAGCCACAAACCTCTCCCCCAGCCCCACACATCACCCCCAGCCCCACACGTCACCCCCAGCCCCAAACGTCTCCCCCAGCCCCATATGTCGCCCCCAGGCCCGAATGTCTCTCCAAGCAACTGCAACTCTCTCCCATTCCCACAGGTTGGCCCCAGCCCTGTATGTCACACCCAGCCCCATATGTCTCTCCCATTCCCTGGGTCGGTCCCACCCCCTGGATGTCACACCCAGCCCCACATGTCACCCCAGCCCCACACGTCTCCCCCATCCCCATATGTCGCCCCCAGCCCCACACGTCTCACCCAACCCCATATGTCGCCCCAGCCCCACACATCACCCCCAGCCCCACACATCTCCCCCAGCCACATATATCGCCCCCAGCCCCACACATCTTTCCCAGCAACTGCAACTCTCTCCCATTCCCACAGGTCGGCCCCAGCCCTGCATATCACACCCAGCCCCACACTTCTCTCCCGGCCCCAAACATCACCACCAGCCCTTGTTTCTCCCAGCCCCAAACGTCTCCCCCAGTCCCATATGTCGCCCCAGTCCCACAGGTCGCCTCAAGCCCCACAGGTGACCCCACGCCCCGCACATCCCTCCTAGCCCCACATGTCACCTCACAGGTCTACACATCACCCCCAGCCCCATATATCACCCCCAGCCCCACACATTGCCTCACAGCCCCACATGTTGCCCCCAGCCCTACATGTTGCCCCCAGCCCTGCATTTCACCCCAAGCCCCACACGTCAGTGGTAGATTTACTGTTATATCAAGGAACAATCTTTCTCATACCATGTCTATGTGGTGTGGGAAGTAAAAGAACTCTCACCTAGTAAATGTGTAGGGGTGAGATCTCTCTCTAAATTCATCTCATAGATTTGGTGAAACCCAAAAGTAAGTCCAATAGAACATATAGGTCGTTGAACTTCCCAAACATACAAACTAACAAAAATCTCTCCCAGCACCACACGTCTCACCAAGCCCTGCACATCGCTCCCGAACATTGCCTCAAACGTCGCCCAGTGTGGGTCCACTAAGCGACGTGCGGGGTCCAGCGACATGCGGGGTCCTCTGAGAACTCAGTTCACAGTCTCACAGCACAGTCTGCCAGGCTCTGCCACCCTCTCAGTGACGATGTCTACAGCACCCAGCACACAGTCCAGCTATCTTTCAACCTATCTCTACAGCGCTCAACTCATAGATCTAAGTAACCAAGGTCTACAATATGCAGCTCACTGAGAGAATCTCCCACAGTATCAACCGCCATAGTGTTCTCCGGCCCCTTGTGCCAGACTCGTTACGAAAAGCTGCAGTGCTCAGTCAACCCCAGTAATCTCACATTAACCAACGCCTACAGCGTCAAGCCCACATCCAAACAAAGTGTGAGTAACTGAGAATGGTCTACAATATTCAACTCCCTCCGAGAACCTCCCACAGTAGAATGAACCTCCAATTGAGACTGGCTTCAGTCTCTATAGTGCTCAGTCCATGGTGCGAGACCTCCCAGTACCAATCTCTATAGTGCTGTTCATGGCATGAAACCTCACAGTACCAATTTCTTTAGTGCTCGGTACATGGCGTGAAACCTCCCAGTACCAATCTCTTTAGTGCTCAACCCATGGTGTAAGACCTCCCAGTGCCATGGTATGAGATCTCCCAGTACCAATCTCTAACAAACCATGTTGTTCATGGCGTGAAACCTCCCAGTTCCAATCTCTTTAGTGCTTAACCCATGGTGTAAGACCTCCCAGTGCCATGCTATGAGTCCTCCCAGTACCAATCTCTACCAAACCATGTTGTTCGTGGCATGAAACTTCCCAGTACCAATCTCTTCAGTGCTCAGCTATGGCACGGAACCTCCCAGTACCAATTTCTTTATTGCTCAGTCCATGACATGAAACCTCCCAGTACCAATCTCTATAGTGATCAACCCATGGCACAAAACCTGCCACTACCAAACTCTCGTGCTCAACCCATGGCACAAAACCTGCCACTGCCAATCACTTTAGTGCTCAACCCATAGTGGGAAAGCTCCCAGTACCAATCTCTATAGTGCTCAACCCATGGTGGGAAAGCTACTAATCTCTACAGTGCTCAGTCCATAGCATGAAACCTCCCAGTACCAATCTCTATAGTGCTTTACCTATGCCGCGAAACCTCCAAGTACCAATTTCTACAGCCCTCAGGCCATGGTGCGAAACCTCCCGGTACTTATCACTAGAGTGCACACTCCATGGCACAAAACCTCCCAGTACCAATCTCTACAGCACCCAGCCGATAGATCGGACCTCCCAGAATTAACATCTATATTTCTCAGCCGGAACCGTGTAATCTACAGTAGTCAACCTTCCCTGGCAATTATTCAGTAACCAAGTTACCATCTTACATCAGACCAAACCACCATCAGCTGCCCTCCCAATATACCATGCACTCCACACTATTTTCACTGCCCACAGCCCACACTGCCTACCATCTGGTGGGGCTTACCCCCTGTCCTCTACCTATCGTCAGCATGTGGGTGATCCATTCTTTGCAGCTGCTTTGAAGCTTAGCCCTTCACTGCTGACTTAAGTGGGATTCACACGATGGGATTCATGTACCTCACAGGGTGTTTGTCTGAGACGAATCCCGCTGAGATTCTGTACCAAACGCAATTTCTTTGTCTAAATTGTAGGGTTTCATGTCACCGAAATATATTTTCTGTCCTGCAACTGTTGACCATATCTAGCCCAAAAAAGAAACAGAATCTCATGAGATTTTGAACTCTTTTAACCACTAAACCCAGCTGATGGTTCACCACCTGCTACACCCCACTGCTCCTCACTGCCTGCCATCCATCGGCCATCATCTACTTGCCACCATCGGCTAACCAGTGATACTACCCATCTATAACCTGCCACCCACTGGAACCTACCCAGTATCTGCCACCCACCATCCCCAATCATGAAATAGGAATCACATCATGGGATTCATGTACCTCACAGGGTGTTTGTCTGAGACAAATCCTGCTAAGATTCTGCACTGAACACAATTTCTTTGTCTAAATTGTAGGGTTATATTTCCCTCAGACATGTTTTCCCCTGCAATTGTTGGCAACATTAACCCCTAAAAAGGAACAGAATCTCGTGAGATTTTGAACACTGTGAGGTATATGAATCCCCCCCCCCCCCCCCCCGTGAATTCTACTTTAGCCATAGTCTTACCAATGCCTAATTCAATATACCTGCAACCTACAGTTTGCCAACCACAGCTCGCTACCTGCATAGCATGTCACACCAACCACCTGTTTGTCACCCTGGGAACTTCAAATTGTCACCCATCACTCATAGTCAGTCAGATGTCTACCACCCACTACTCTCTACCCACCACACTCTGCTAAGCACCTTCTGCCCACCACTTACTGCCTGCTGCTCAGTGGTCACCATTCGCTGCCTGCGACCCACCACTCATTTCCCACTCCCTACCACCCACTGCTACCCACTCATACCATCCACAGGGTGCCACCCACTACTCACTGCCCACTACTTGCTGCCTGCCCTAGTTACCACCTGCCATCTCCCACCTACCGCTAACAACCTATTTCCTTCCACACACCCCTTACACCCATCTCCTGCTTTCACCCACCACTCAATGCTCACTGTGTACCACCCGCCACCCAATCCCCCCACCAAATACCTGCCTCCATACACTCACTACCCACTGTCTACTCTCTGCCCCCTACCCGCTGCCTGCCTCCCACCACTCCTGCCTCCCGCCCACTTTTTTCCACACACCACTCACTGAATCCCGTTTGCCACTCACTGCTTGCGACCCACTGCTTGCCACCCACCATCCACTGCTGACTTTCTATCACCTGCCACCCAATCCCACCATCAAATGCCTGCCTCCAAACACCCACTGCCCACTTTCTACTCTCTGCCACCCACCAACTAGCTGCCACCCACCACTCACTGCCCACAGCTTCCCGCCTGTCTCCCACTGCCTGCCACCTACCACTCACTGCCCACAGCTTCCTGCCTACCGCCCACTCCTTGCCGCCCACCACTCACTGCTCACCGCCTGCCACCCACCACTCACCGCCCACTTCTCCCCGCCCACCGCCCACTGCCTGCCGCCCGCCACTCCCCGCCCGCTATTTATTTGCCGGCCGTGCTGGCGAGAAAGCCAAGCCGCGCGCTGACGTCGTGTAAATTAGAGATAAGGACCGCGCCCCTCCGCCCCGCCTCGTTTACACGTCCGCCACCGGGCGGCGCCACCGGCCAAACCAGATCGAGGCTGCTGTCTGGGCGGGGCGGCGGGCGGCGGTGCGCATGCGCACGGCGCTGTAGTTAGCGGTAGTTATAGAAGCCGTTAGTGATAGTAATTGTCTAGTCACTCATGTGACAGTTACTGAACCACATGCAGTTTGGGCGTGCTGGACTTTGTATGCTTTACGATCCATACTGACTGGGGGTGAGGTCGGCAGTGACAGAATATGCAGCGCTAACTCGGCACAGAAACACGAATCGTCAGTTACTGTTGTAGGGTCAAACAAAGCCCGTTTCCATTGCCCGATGTAAACGGCAGTTTTTTTCGGTTCTCCTAAAAGTCTGTTGGTGGTGCCAGCGACTGTGCATCGGTATCAAATAATCGGTGAGGGTAGTAGTTTTCCTTCAGTGACCCGATGAAATCAATGGGCTTTGGGTCCGTCAGTCCTGAAAGAAATCCGTCGGTGGTACCACATTCCATAATTTAAGCAGAAAAAGTCGTTGGTCATTTCCTAGCTGGGTCATTTCCATGGACTAATTTTGCGTCAGCAGGGCCAAAAGTCCGTCGGTGTTTCCTGACTGTTGATCGGTGACGGGAAATCGGCCAATGGAAACGGGCTTAATGTGTGAATAACACAATCAATCGGTGAATATGGTAAAATACAGCATTTGGATTTTTCTAGAAGTTCTAGAAAAGGTAGAACAGTACGTATGTTTCATAGTTATTTATACATGTAGGGCTAGTATTCGAATTTAGTATACTGATGAGATGTATTTTAAATATAACAGCTAGCAAGCAATAACTTCTGGGACACCCTGTCTAGTCAACCCATAGGGATTAGATAAAAGTTTGTGGTCATATCAATAAGCACTGATAGTTGTAGTGACCTGGTTTACATGAACCCACTCTATCATGACATGTATAGGGCACAGAGTGATTACTAGTTCTGCCATCATCCACTAGGAAAAAGATAGCAGCACTGTAGTCAGGGGTCAACGACTATTACCTGCTGTCATAATCTCTAGGTAAACATGAGACGAGGCGAAAACCCATCTACGGCAAACCACTAAAATATCTTTGATATAATCCATTGCAAATTTAACCCGCCACATGGTGTTTTGTTTAGCGTCGTGGGGGGGCGGGGGGGAGATGGCCGCTTCCATAACAAAATAGCTATGTGCCTCATCCTCTATCGTGACCTACAGAAATAGCGAGTAGTTTTTCTGGAGCAACATTTCCAGGGATCAGCTCTGCATCGACCTACTGAGGCTAGTGCACCATGAACTGCTCAGTTATAAAATCAGCAAACAAACAAAACAAAGGAAAAACTCCGATGAGGGAGCACCTGTTGTATAATGGGATTTCGCTCCTTATTTTCCGCGGGGACCTGCTGCGATGATCCAACTATTCAGTACCCTGCTATTTAGCCACATTCTGTACAGCCAGCTAGAGTGGTTCCCTGTCCCAATAAACGATGGGACAGGTAACGCCCAGCTCGACCTACGAGTAAACAACTTTGAACTTTCGCTGGTTTCTGCTAACTTTCAGTGGCAAGGAGGGCCAGCACAGCCTCTCTCCCTCACGAGGTTCCTCAAATAACTCACTGGTACTTGTTTATAATGTAGGATGATACACAATAAAGGAATATCAACCTTTGTGCTTTGTGGCCTGTCAGATATCATAATTGTGGTATGCGAATTCAAATCCGTGGTATACGGCCTAAAAGCCATTGTATCAGGCCAGATAGAATGTTTTCTTAAAAAAACAGATTTCGCCACGCCCTCTAGCGGGTAAACCAGTGTAAAAATGGCGGCCACTATCATAATGCACCAGAAAATTGGCGGGCGTTACCTGGACTGATATGTGAGTGAGCACATAGGCCAAGCTTCAAGGCAATTCAACCAGCGTGCTCTAGAGCGACTTGCTCTACACAGACAGGTTCTATAGAGACCCACCTGCACGAGCACCTCCCATACTACGCATGCACATTAACCTGACCCGCACACAGCCAATCAGCGAGCTCCGACCCCTATAGACGAGCGGGAGGACCGGTAAGGGACCGAATAATGTCACAGTGAGTCAGAAATGCCATGGTATGCGGGAGGTGATGTATATTGTGCATGGTCTGGCGTGGTCAGGCTAGCATGTGCTGGGGTATTATAGAGGAAACCTATGAAAGTTTACCATCAGAGCTTGTATTCCATCGAGTGTGAATCACGTAGTAATTCATGAGGCAAAGCCACGTGAATTATGTAGCAATTCAACCACGATGGGGTGAGCTCTGACCGTAAACTTGAAAAGGTTTCAGAATTTATCTCACCAATCACATTGGTATGTGGACGTTTGGGCCCATCATCCAAAAGTCTGGACATTAGGGCCCACTCATCGGGACGTTAGGGCCCACCTATAATAACATCGACATATATCATTGAAATATGGACACATGTCAAATTGTTACTTCTATTTCATGGAATTTGCGAAAACCGTGTCATTTCCGTTTTTAGCACTAACAAGCTAACAAACATTAACCAATTCTGCAAGATCTTCCAACTCATATGCACACATGCAAATACACATGCACATACACATTAGCACACACATATTCGCACACACACAATCGTGCACACACACATGCGTGACTCCTTATCTGGTGTGATAGAGCGTTGCAGTGCACGCCGTATGCGGGGAGGTGCAGTGTAGAGGGGCGACCTCTGGTGTGAGTGGTGTGTAGACTGTGATCTGCGGTCTCCCGGCACCGCGCCGCACGTATCTGTAATCACCTCGCCTCTCCGCGCCACCCACCTGGTACCCTCACCTGGTGGTCTAACACAGTAACCTCAGACCCTCACCTGTCAGTGTCACCTGACAGTGTTATTTGGAGGTCCTCACCTGTCAGTGTCACCTGGCGGTGTCACCTGAAAGTATCACATGAGTCTCACCTGTCAGTGTCACCTGAAAGTATCACATGAGTCTCACCTGTCAGTGTCACCTGACAGTGACACCTGTCAGTGTCACCTGACAGTGTCATTTGGAGGTCCTCACCTGTCAGTGTCACCTGACGGTGTCACCTGAAAGTATCACATGAGTCTCACCTGTCAGTGTCACCTGAAAGTATCACATGAGTCTCACCTGTCAGTGTCACCTGTCAGTGTCACCTGACGGTGTCACCTGAAAGTATCACATGAGTCTCACCTGTCAGTGTCACCTGAAAGTATCACATGAGTCTCACCTGTCAGTGTCACCTGACAGTGACACCTGTCAGTGTCACCTGACAGTGTCATTTGGAGGTCCTCACCTGTCTGTGTAACATGACAGTGTCACATGACTGTGTCACCTGACAGTGTCACCTGAAAGTATCACATGAGTCTCACCTGTCAGTGTCACCTGTCAGTGTCGCCTGACAGTGTCACTTGAAAGTATCACATGAGCCTCGCCTGTCTGTGCCACCTGACAGTGTCACATGACAGTGTCACCTGACAGTGTCACCTGCAAGTATCACATGAGCCTCACCTGTCAGTGTCACCTGAAAGTATCACATGAGTCTCACCTGTCACCTGACAGTGTCACCTGACAGTGTCACCTGAAAGTATCACATGACAGCCTCACCTGTCAGTGTCACCTGAAAGTATCACATGACAGCTTAACCTGTCAGTGTCACCTGTCAGTCACCTGAGAGTCTCACCTGATGACCTCACCTGGCTGTCTAACACAGTAGCCTGTCATTGTCACATGACAGTGTCATTTGGAAGTCCTAACTGACAGGTTCATCATCTGACAGTGTCTCCTGTCGGTGTCACCTGTCTGTCTGACCAGTCAATCTCTCCTGTGAATATAACCTGTTAGTGTCTCCTGTCAGTCTAACCAGACAATCTCTCCTGTGAATATAACCTGTTAGTGTCTCCTGTCAGTTTCACCTGGCAGTCTCACCTATCAATCTCGCCTGTCAGTATCTTGTCAGTGTTAGCTGTGAGTCAGACCTGGTAGACTTGTCAGTCACACCTGTCAGTCATACCTGTTATCCTCAAATAGTAGGCTCACCAAATAGGCTTGGGCTGAACTGTGGACCAGCATGTAGTACCGGTCTACAGTGATATGAGGGTTGGTTGTATGTGTGGTAAATGGGGAGAGCTGTGTAGTATATGTGGACTGTAGTTGGTAAAGTCCTAGAATATGTCACAAACACTGGAGTAACTTATCACTAGAATACTGTAGTTTAAGTCCATGGGGATGTAGTAGGTAGAGAACTTCTTCTTGGCTGCGTCAGCCCTTAACAGATGAGATCTGCTCAGAGGTACTTTGAAATGCTTCTTTTTATTGGTAATTTCCACAGGTACAGGTTCCTCACACGCCAGTCTAAGAACCCAGAATGATGGGTGTAGCTGGCTTATATAGCTAGTATTGAGGTTGCATGCATTAAAGTGTCAAGGTCGTTGTCCCAAATGCTCACTCCCAACTCTCTGTCCTACTAACCCAAATGACCTGTCCTACTGACCCAGGCTAAGTGGGGCAGTAGGTGTGCAGGCGCTGACCTACTGGCCCAAATGATCCATCCCTGCTAAGTGGGACAGGCGCTGACCCACTGGCCCTAATGCTCCATCCTACTGGCCTTCACCTTGGGTGCTTGTGTGCTGACACACTGGCCTAGATACAGCTCTCAGGGCGTTTCATATGGGATATATGCTTAACTTCTGCTATACAATAGCTCACAGTTTTACTTCTACATTTCTTATACCTTTCTTATATATTTCAATATATGTGCTTGGCTCAGGTCCAGTGCACTCCCTGGGGTTTTTTGAAAAGAAAGGCACATGTCTTTCTTTTTATTATAAGACATTTACCTGTCTTACTTTCATATTGCCAAATAGTTGTGAGCGTTTTGTTATAGCTGAGTTCACTAGATTAATTAGCATTTTTATATATTTTACCCGGGTTCTCCACCATATGGGCTGAACTGTGGACCAGCATGTAGTACCGGTCTACAGTGATATGAGGGTTGGTTGTATGTGTGGTAAATGGGGAGAGCTGTGTAGTATATGTGGACTGTAGTTGGTAAAGTCCTAGAATATGTCACAAACACTGGAGTAACTTATCACTAGAATACTGTAGTTTAAGTCCATGGGGATGTAGTAGGTAGAGAACTTCTTCTTGGCTGCGTCAGCCCTTAACAGATGAGATCTGCTCAGAGGTACTTTGAAATGCTTCTTTTTATTGGTAATTTCCACAGGTACAGGTTCCTCACACGCCAGTCTAAGAACCCAGAATGATGGGTGTAGCTGGCTTATATAGCTAGTATTGAGGTTGCATGCATTAAAGTGTCAAGGTCGTTGTCCCAAATGCTCACTCCCAACTCTCTGTCCTACTAACCCAAATGACCTGTCCTACTGACCCAGGCTAAGTGGGGCAGTAGGTGTGCAGGCGCTGACCTACTGGCCCAAATGATCCATCCCTGCTAAGTGGGACAGGCGCTGACCCACTGGCCCTAATGCTCCATCCTACTGGCCTTCACCTTGGGTGCTTGTGTGCTGACACACTGGCCTAGATACAGCTCTCAGGGCGTTTCATATGGGATATATGCTTAACTTCTGCTATACAATAGCTCACAGTTTTACTTCTACATTTCTTATACCTTTCTTATATATTTCAATATATGTGCTTGGCTCAGGTCCAGTGCAGGCTCATGTGTCAAACTCACCTAGTAGGTTCACAAGCCTAGCTTGGGGTTCACCTGTAGTCTTCACCCAAATAGGCCTGGCTGATATCCTCACCTTGTAGGTTCACCTGTCAGTGTCAAGCGGGATTCACACATGGGATTCATGGACCTCACAAGGTGTTTTTCTGATGCAAATTCTCCTGAGATTCTGTACTCGAACACATTCTCTTGTCTAAATCCTAGGGTTCCATTTCCCCTCAGACATGTTTTTCCCCTGCAATTGTTGGCAACACTTACCCCTAAGAAGGTACAGAATCTCTTGAGATTTTGAACCCTGTGTGGTACATGGATTCTACCGTGTGAATTTCAATTTAGGCTCAGTATGCTCCCCTGCTAGGCTCGCCCAGTAGCCTAACCTGTAATTGCAGTGCAACACACGAGTACACCTTGATACTCCCAAGCTCCATGTTTCGTGGCAACGTTAGAGCATGTCCCATCTACGTCTGGGATACTAGAAGATGGGACCAGTCTCAGACTGGTCGACTGGGCTTTGGAAAAGACAGGTTTCTTATCGCGAATACTTTACATTCATATTTCTTAACCCTTTAACAGCAGCATGATGCCTCCAGGCATTCCCCCGGCTATGGCAGCATGATGCCTCCAGGCGTTCCCCCGGCTATGGCAGCATGATGCCTCCAGGCATTCCCCTGACTAGGGCAGGAAGATGCCCCCAGGCATTTTAGAGGCATCATTGATATTTATGTATAAAATTCAATAAATGGAAAAATAATTGTTTGAGTTAAAAGAAATTTTGACAACAAGTATAAGAGCCAAACTGACCTTTGATTTGGTACGGAATATCATTAGTTTCCAAAGTAAATTAATCAAATCACATGACACATCATGTGACATCATGTGACATTTCCTAAAAGAAAAAGGTGCCTGCCATAGCAGGGTCGTTTATGCAGGCAGTCCCTGCCGTGTAATGCTGAGCAGGGGAACTGGGTGCTGCAGGGAAAGGGATACAGATGGTGGAGGGCAAATCAACATACAGTGTAGGGGTGAATTAAGAGTTTGAGTGAGTGCAGGGGTGAAGTAAGGGCTTGGGTGAGAATGTGGGTGTAGTGAGGGTTTGGGTGTGAGTGAGGGTGTAGTGAGGGTTTGGGTGTGAGTGAGGGTGTAGTCAGGGTTTGGGTGTGAGTGAGGGTGTAGTCAGGGTTTGGGTGTGGGTGAGGGTGTATTCAGGGTTTGGGTGTGAGTGAGGGTGTAGTCAGGGTTTGGGTGTGAGTGAGGGTGTATTCAGGGTTTGGGTGTGAGTGAGGGTGTAGTCAGGGTTTGGGTGTGAGTGAGGGTGTAGTCAGGGTTTGGGTGTGAGTGAGGGTGTAGTCAGGGTTTGGGTGTGAGTGAGGGTGTATTCAGGGTTTGGGTGTGAGTGAGGGTGTATTCAGGGTTTGGGTGTGAGTGAGGGTGTAGTCAGGGTTTGGGTGTGAGTGAGGGTGTAGTCAGGGTTTGGGTGTGAGTGAGGGTGTATTCAGGGTTTGGGTGTGAGTGAGGGTGTAGTCAGGGTTTGGGTGTGAGTGAGGGTGTATTCAGGGTTTGGGTGTGAGTGAGGGTGTAGTCAGGGTTTGGGTGTGAGTGAGGGTGTAGTCAGGGTTTGGGTGTGAGTGAGGGTGTAGTCAGGGTTTGGGTGGTAGTGTGGGGAAGTGAGTGTAGTGGTTTGACTCAGTATAGGAGTGATGTGTAGGGGTGAAGTGAGTGTAGGGGTGTAGTAAGGGTTTGGGTGTGAGTGATGGTGTAGTCAGGGTTTGGGTGTGACTGAGGGTGTAGTCAGGGTTTGGGTGTGGGTGAGGGTGTAGTCATGGTTTGGGTGTGAGTGAGGGTGTGGTCATGGTTTGGGTGTGAGTGAGGGTGTGTTCAGGGTTTGGGTGTGAGTGAGGGTGTATTCAGGGTTTGGGTGTGAGTGAGGGTGTAGTCAGGGTTTGGGTGTGAGTGAGGGTGTAGTCAGGGTCTAGGTTTGAATGAGCGTGCAGTGAGTGTAGTGTTGACGTGAGTATAGGGCTGTGAGTGAGGCTGCGGGTGTGGTGAGGACGTGAGGGTGAATTGAACCTAGGGCTCGGGGTGAACCTAGAGCTCGGGGGTTACAGCACCACCCTGTCACCAGCGTGAGTCAACTTTTCGCCCTGTACTTTATTGGATCGGATCCCGTCACTGATTGCGGCCACCTCCCAGAAGTAGACCCGAGGATCCAACCAAAAAAGCCCCTACTGCCCCTCCGCCCACTAACCCCCACCCCTTGACGCACTCTCCCTCCAGATCTTTCGCAGCACTAGCACTTACTAATCTCTGCCACAACCAAAAGCTGGTTCCCTGGGCATCCACTAAAGACAGGGGAGACCAGCGAACATTTCAGATTCAAAACAAAGCAACTGTCAAAGGTTATACAAGTCAGGCAACTCACATATCATGAGAATGCAAATATGGGAATTGTTAAAGGGGCTTCACAGACAATCCAGCTGTTTCGTTTTCAAACTTAAATCATTTTATAACGGGAATCAACAGTTGATTAGACTGCCCCTTCGAAGGAGCACATGACCATTGTTAAGAAAATAAAACCCTGCAACACATGAGGGTGCTTTACACTGTAGAAAGTAATCCCAGAAATAAAAGTATTTTTACCTACCATATCTAAAAAAACTATGATTCTGGTAGACTCCGCTTGGAATTTCTCCCGCACATAGGGACAGAGTGAACCAGACTTAGGCTTGGAGACTGAAGACCCACGAGAGTGAGAATCTCGTGGAGAGAAAAACTCGAACATGCTATTCTTTTTTTGTAGTTCTAAACTCAGCTGTCCTTCTCATCTCGTGAGTTATGGTTAGCCATGCCGAAAACACAATTCAATGCTGTAGTTTTCTGATCTCATTACCTTGATAGAAGCCTCTGAGATTTGACCTGTGTCATGGCAAATAATAGCCCATTCAGAACTCTGCTGGTTCCCAAAGTATGCACTAGGGGGCTCGGCGGATGCCTATGAATCATTAGCACAGAGTAGAGATATATCTATTTACTCTGTGTCATTAGTCCGTCTAAGCATAGAGTAAATAGATATATCTCTCTACTCTGTGGTCTAAGTCTGTCTCACTCTGAGCGTCAGGTAGGACCGTCTAATTCCGACGTCTGGTGAAAAAGAACCGGTTTTATAACAATATCGCCCTGTCTGCTAACTAACTTAATACGAGCAGGACAGTTAGGGGTGGGGGTGGCAGCTAACTCCGACTCGACGAAGTTGCTAGTATTTACCATATAAGTATGTTCATCTCTATTTACAAGTAGAGCACAAAATACCCCCCAAAGCCCTTAGAATTTAGGATATTTCAAACTCTAGCGTATTGACCAGATTTGGGTCCAAACAGGCAGGTTGGGGTAGAGATATAAGCGGCCGTAGGAAGTAGAGCGCAGGATCTCTGCTGGGAGAGTGCCTAGGACGGCGCTGGTACTCAGCGGGTATATAAATGACGGCGTGTGCGAGCCGGGACCCGGCGACGCGCTCGGACGCCGGTTATGGATCGGCTGGTACCCGGCCTCACGATAAGGCGGGCTTGTTATTGATGGCCACCTCAAGCCGGTAACCGGCGCGACCGGGAACCTGCACGAGAACGTTGTACCCAGCGACGCTGCCGCCTCCTAGCGGCTTCCGCGCTAACTACCCTCTCCCAGACTTCGTCTGTCTTTTTCGCGGCGAACTAACGAGCTGTATTGGGAACCATCCCTGACGAAAATATTTCCATGTTTTTCTTTTACTCACGAAATGGAGCCAAAAAAAGGGCAGTTTAAAAAAATCTATTAGAGAACCACAATCTTTGTATCAATGAATCATAAAATTATAAATGATTATTATCAGGAGGGATTTTACTCTCAAATAAAATGTATTATTTCCCAAGTAGTTTGGTAACCTGGATAAATAAGTGATATATCAGTCTTCCTGATTATCATACCGCTATGAAATACATATGGTAGCTAGGATAACATGCTGACCTAAGATTTTCCGAGGTTTTTAACAAGACTTGGCAGGCCCTTCAGAAACTGGGCAGAATTCCACTAATTTTCACGAACTCACACAAACTCCCGCCGATCCGAACGAGAACCGGCGAGATTTGCCACTGTCTGACCTCATGCAATATTTGATGACATTAGGTCAAATCCTGCCACCACCGTCAGTTCTCGCGAGGTTTAACAAGGCCTGGCGAGGTTTTCTTTGTTTTCTTTTTTTAATTGAGCGTATTTGTAGAGAAATTCTGGATAAAACCGGCGGAGGAAGCTGCAGCCGGTTCAGCATGGCTGTGAAGTCCACCGACATGATCAAGTTATGAGGATAATTACCAGGCCACCCGCCTCACACACTCCCAGCGTAACTGCTGCAGACAACCCCCCCCCCCCCCCCCCCCCCCCCACACACACACACACACACACACACACACACACACACACACACACACACACACACACACACACACACACACACACACACACACATCTCTACACACGCCTACACACACACACTCACATCACTCGAACCCAACAATGGGGCCTTGCTCAACGTTTTGCGGACCACATAATTGCGACCCGAGGTCAAAATCGTTGCCCAAGATTCTTTGCGGATCACATAATAACTATGTCGCCATCTATATTCAATTAGAAATCGAATGAATCTTTCGGCTATGTAACTGAAAATATGTTGTTGGAAAACGTAGTGATACTACGTGAAAATAATGATACCACACGACATGATCCGATGTTACTGGAGCAAGGCTTTTCCCACATTTCCAGGATCAACGAACCCCTGATACATCAGCCGCATTCCACCGAAACCTATCTTCCACTACCCTTAATTTACTTCTCTCATATTTCCCTCACACTTCCCCACTGCTATCCACGCACCTTTCTTGATGTCCTAAGGGTATGTACATGTACATGCACATCACCCCAGCAACTGAATCTCAAGCACAATTCCTTTTTTGTATGCACATAACACATATCTTCCTTCAACTTTCCTTCCCTACCACTGTACGATCTCTTTACGTCCTGCTACCATCTTACCACTATACAGTGATCGCAATAATCAAAACCAGGGGTTCTGACCATACGCCACTTGGTGTCATGGGCACAATTCTAGTTCTGGGGCCCGTATGTTAATCTAGGACCGTACATGAAGACCCTTTTCTGTAACTCGTACAAGGGTTATCGTTTGATATAAGGGTTATCGTTTAATATGACATTTAAGTCTGTTTGCTGCGACAGTATTAGTCTCTATAGTATATAGGAAAAAGGTCTATATGTAGGATCCTAGATCATTAAATGGGCACCTAGTACTTTCGCTCACAAGAAGGGTTGTCCCCACGCTCATATTTATGCTGCATACCTTGCTGCCATGGCTTAAACCAGCGCACACTCCATGCTTAATCTGAGAAAAGGCCGAAATTCCTCATTGAGGCAATGGTGTTTAACATACATGGACCGTTCATAGGGAGGTGTAGAACCGGCTGGCTGGCTCAGCACTAACTGACCCCACAGACTGAATGAAACCCAAACCTTATAATTGATTTATCCCCACGCAACTGTGCTTCATTTTCCAAAATATATGAACGCGAGAAATAAGAATTTGCTGGACAATGTAAGTGTACCAGGGAGGCGTTGCTCCACATTTTGCAGATTGCAGAATAGCATCCCGAGGTCGAAACCATTGCTCCATAACTGTGTCACCAACTGTATTCAAATAGAAATCTAAAGGACCTTTCACCTATGTCACTGAAAATATGGTGTTGTAAAAAGTACCGATACCATGTTAAAATAATGATGCCACATGATACGATCCGATATTACTGGAGCAACACTTTTTCAACATACAACCCCTTCGGCTCTCCCTGATACTATATCCCCGCGCACCCAAGAACCGTTGTAGATCCCAACATTGTAGTTTAAGTTTTCTCTATGTTCTGCATGATTGGGGTCATCCATAAAGTACGCACAAACTGAGGGGAGGGGGACTGTTCAAAATCCTCAGAAATTTTGCGTACATATTTTAGGGGTCCCTTCTCATTTCATTTTTTTTCATATGTGTCTTTATTGCGTTCGATTTTTTTACAATCGTTCTTCAGCAGTCTGACTGCATAACTGTGCGCAGTTTGCTGCCAAATATTGCTGAATACACAATATACAACGATACATTCCCAAGTTTTTACAATATCTTTCTGATATTTCTGCCTTGTAGAAACATACGCGAACTTCGTCCGGCAAACCCCTCCGTACCTCAATATGACATCCTCTCATCCGAAATCCGTTTGCCTCGTCCACAGACCCCCACCCACTCAAACACCCGCCCACCCACCCGCCCGCCCGCCCCTGGCGGTGGCCCGTAGCGGGTGACGTCACGTAAACGGGCCCGGGCGGTGCGCAGCGAGGCGTGACTGATTAGCCGGCGTCGCTAATGACATCAGGACCCCGCCCACTTTAATTTGGGTCAAGTGGTTGTCCCATGAGCATCTCCCACGGGCCTGGGTTAGCCAGCCTCAGCCACCAGCTAAATGGAGGCTCCAAAACAAGCTTCAGCCCCAGGCCTAGCGACCGCCTAAATACAGGCTCCAGAGGATTGTTCAGTCCCAGGCCCTGCCACTGCCTAAATACAGGCTCCAGAACTAGGTCCAGCCACTGGCTAAATACAGGCCTCAGAACAAGGCCCAGCCACTGCCTAAATACAGGCTCCAGAACTAGGTCCAGCCACTGCCTAAATACAGGCTCCAGAACAAGGCCCAGCCACTGGCTAAATACAGGCTCCAGAACATGGTTCAGTTCCAGGCCCAGCCACCGCCTAAATACAGGCTCCAGAACAAGGCCCAGCCACCGCCTAAATACAGGCTCCAGAACTAGGCCCAGCCACTGCCTAAATACAGGCTCCAGAAGATTGTTCAGTTCCAGGCCCTGCCACTGCCTAAATACAGGCTCCAGAACAAGGCCCAGCCACTGCCTAAATACAGGCTCCAGAACAAGGCCCAGCCACCGCCTAAATACAGGCTCCAGAACTAGGCCCAGCCACTGCCTAAATACAGGCTCCAGAAGATTGTTCAGTTCCAGGCCCAGCCACTGCCTAAATACAGGCTCCAGAACAAGGCCCAGCCACCGCCTAAATACAGGCTCCAGAACAAGGCCCAGCCACTGCCTAAATACAGGCTCCAGAACAAGGCCCAGCCACTGGCTAAATACAGGCTCCAGAACAAAGTTCAGTCCCAGGCCCAGCCACTGCCAAAATAAGGCTCCAGAACTAGGCCCAGCCACTGCCTAAATGCAGGTTCAAAACAAGGTTCAGTCCCAGGCCCAGCCACTGCCTAAGTACAGGCCTCAGAACAAGTTTCAGTCCCAGGCGCAGCTACTGCCTAAATACAGGCCTCAGAACAAGGTTTAGTCGCAGGCCCAGCCACCGCTCAATACGGAATCCTGTGGGACATTTGACTAGTCGGCCAACGAGAATATACACCTGTATGAGGCTCAGTCCCATGCCCAGCCACCACATAAATGTAGGCTCTAAAACCAAGCTCAGGTCATGCATTAGATACCATAATAAGCAGATTTCCTCTATTTTAATTGATAAATAAGGCTGTTCTTCGTGAAATTGTACCATGTGGGAGATCTCAGGGGGTCACTTTTGTTGAACCTTTGTTGCTGCCATGCCCTAACCCCGGCCCCAATTCCAACCCCAGCCCCATCCCCGGCCCCTAAACCCAAGCCCCTTCCCCAGCCCCAGTCTCCAGCCTCTAGCCCCAGCCCCAGCCCTAGCCCCAGCCCCAGACACAGCCCCAACCTTCAGCCCCAACCCCCAACCTCCAGCCCAGCTCCCAGCCCTGGCCTCAGCCTTCAGCCCCAGCCCCAGCCTCCAGCCCCTTCCCCAGCCCCAGCCTCACACTAAGAGTTTGCTAGATTGGCTCGAGTCCCTGCATCCTATAGCTACCCTCCTCGTTGGGTTCATGGGCCAGTCAGAGAAGGATACATATTTTAATGAACTTTATTCTTATTGTGTTTAATCATTTAATGAAAGTTCATAATCAAAGACTTGAGCAAGTCCAGGAGTTTGCTCATGGCTGGCTATGTGTGGCGGGCGGAGATCGGCACGCAAAGCATGCGGACGGAGAGTGGACAGACTGCGGTGAGAAGGAGGCTGAGAGCCGGAAGTGAGCCGGAACCTAGCAGTCGCCAGGCGGCGCCATCTGAGGTGCAGAGACAGCACGGGACCGAGGGTGAGACGTAGTAAGGGACCATCCATAAAGTATGTACCTAATCTTCTGTGCAATAGAATATTGCCCCCAGCCCCAGCCCCTAACCCCGAGCCCCTTCCCCAGCCTCCTGCCTCCGGCCCCCAGCCCCCTGCCATAGCCCCAGCCCCAGCCCCAAACCCTAGCCCCCAGCTCCAGCCCCAGTCCCAGCCCTTAACCCAAGTCCCATCCCCATCCCCAGCCCCAGCCCCAGCCCCAGCCCCAGCCCCAAGCCCCAAACCCCAGCCCCAGCCCCTAACCCCAGTCCCTTCCCCAGCCCAAAAATTTCCAAAGTTTCCAGAATTTCATCCCACTCCCCTAATGCGTACCTACTTCATGGCTAACCCCTAAATGAATGATAGAGAGAGAGGGAGATATCGAGAGAGGGGAGAAATAGGAGGGGGAGAACAAGAATGATGCCCACAGAGATAGACACTTTACGAAACTATCACCCTTGAAGTGAAACATATTTTTCATATATAGCAGTGGCATGTAGCTACAGAATGTGCGGCCTTAGGAGTATGATAGACCAAGGGAGATGGTGGTAGGGTAGCAGTAATGAGTAGCCAAATGGTGGCAGGAGAATTGCTCACTAAAAACAAACCCTACAAATGTAACTACGCTATAGGCCTCGCAACCATATTGGGGACTGAAAACTAGTTATTTTTGACTTGCTATACAAAAGTTCTCATAACTTAGGCTGTAAAAGGGATACAGATTTACACATGGCACCATATTACACCAGAAATTATGGGCTTTATTTTCATATATATTTTGAATTTATTGAGGTAATTTATCTGTTTTCATTTTTGACACATTTTCTCTGAAATCATGCTAAAAGTCAGGCAAAATGTTGACCTTCTAGAATATGAGTGAGGATTCCATAGAATTCCATATGGAAGCAAAGCCAAAGTCCAGTTTAATCAAGTAGAGATTTGTTTGAGGATCATTTTGATACCTTAACTTTTATTGTACTCATAGTAGAAGCCAAAATGGACTGTTTTGTTATCAAATCAGAAAAGTAGCAAAAAGCCCCTCTTTGTGATATGCGCCATATGTTATAGCATTGTTGTGGTAGGCAGAAAATAGAGAACTAAGGCTTGGTTGGAGATGATGCAATATTTTCATATCATAATTTCAGACAATGTTTTTCCTTTAATTATTATTTACAAACAAATGCTTCCTTAAACTAATTAGATATGCAGCACATGTCAATCTATAAGAATTTTAGGGAAACACTATTTGAATCCGGATCCCACTATAGTCCCTAATATACCTTCCTGACCTATAGGCACAGTTGGAACAAGGAACTGGCAAGTGGCTAGCAAGGTGGCACTAATGGTTAGCCAAAGGGTAGCAGGTGGGTAGCTCACTATAAACATGTCCTACAATTATCACTATGCTAGACAACAGGTGTAATAGGAAAGGTAGTAGGTGGTCAGTTGGCAGTAGTTGGCAGCCAATGGGTGGCAGGCGAGTTGCTCACTATAAACAAACCTTACTGATATCACTACACTAGGCGATAGGTGGTGGAATGAGCGTCGCAAGGGTAGTGGGCATCAGGGTAGCAGTAATGGGCAGATAAAGGGTGGCAGGCTAGTAGCTTACTATCAATATGCCCTACTAATGTCACTACGCTAGGCGACAGGTGGTAGATAGAGTGAAGCAAAGGAGCGGCAAAGTGGTGGGAGTATGGACCGTGAGGTAGGGCGGCTCATGGGAGGCTCTGTGCCGTAGTTGCGGCGGTCGGCGGGCGGGCGTGCGTGTGGGGCGGGCGGGAAGCGGGTATTGGCGGGTGGGCGGGCGTGTTTGGCGGGTGAAGAGTGGGTAGCGGCGGGCGAAGAGCGGGTAGCGGTGGGCGGGCGTGTTTGGCGGGCAGAGAATGGGTAGCGGCGGGCGTGTGGGTAGCGGTGGGCGTGTGGGTAGCGGTTGGCGGCCGGGTGTGTTTGGCAGGTAGAGAGTGGGTAGCAGCGGGTAGGCAGGCGTGTGGGGCAGATGGGGAGCGGGTAGCAGTGGGCTGGTGGGCAAATGGGGCAGGCGGGTAGCGGTGGGCGGGCAGGCGTGTGGGGCGGGCGGGAAGCGGGTAGCGGCGGGCTGGTGGGCAAATGGGGTAGGCGGGTAGCGGGTAGCGGTGGGCTGGTGGGCGGGCGTGTTTGGCGGGCGAAGAGCAGGTAACGGCGGGCGGGCAGGCCTGTGGGGCGGGCGTGTAGTAGGTAGCGGCGGGCGTGTTTGGCGGGTGGAGAGTGGGTAGCGGCGGGCGGGTGGGTGTGCGGGGCGGGAGGGGAGCGGGTAGCGGCGGGCTGGTGGTCGTAACGCGATCAACACGCCGCGACGAGAGCTCAGACAGGTGCGGGCAGCGACTGATTACAAATTCCCAGCCCTCCCGGCAAAAACGCCCTCACACAATTAGGCGCCATTATTAAAAATTCACCACTTTTTAAATGGCCGTTGCCATGGGGACCGTGTTTGCGCCAGCCCCTCTCAAAGTTGGCGACGCTGCCTCGCGACCGGCTTTTGTGCTCCCGTGTCGGCTTTTTGGGATTTCGGTTTTTGCCGCGAGAATTAAAAAAGAAAAAGTTGTGAATGAACTTAGGTTGCCTGTACAACTCCCGAACGGCGCTGGCGAGATTACCTCGGCTTTTACGCATGCGTTGAGCCTGGGGGTGTCAATGCGAGGTGTTGTGTGTTTATATATGTGTGTGAATAGTATGCGGCATCACTGTATGGTGCAGGGTGTGTATGCCTGGATGTGTTCAGTATACAGCATCAATGTAAAGTGTGATGTGCATGCCTCTTTGTTTCCATAGTAGACATAGACAATAACCAATGATTTTGTCGCAGGCAGCCGTAAAGCAAGAGAGATTGACTCGTCGTAATACACCAGCTGACGCTGGTGTATTACGACGTCAATCTCGAGTGGTCTACAGAGCCGCCTGTTCACAAAGCCATCGTTTTCTTGTATTTATTATCCGTATACCACAACTCTGAGGCCGTATACCACAGATTTTAATCTGTATACCATGGTGATGGTATCTGTCAGTTTTTAAATAATGGCTAGTGGTTTATTGGGTCTCCATACATTCTTAATGGGTACTTTGCATACCATGGATAATAGTATCGTAAAATTGGATGAGTTTTAATCTTGGCCACCGTATGCCACGACTGGAGTTTGGTAAAGTGATTTCACAAGGCGAATGCGGTGGCCAAGTTTAAAACGAATCAGGTTTTGATTTTATCCTACCCTGTCTCTTCGATTTTGGAATATTACATGATATCAATTCTGTATGCCACTAGTGGCATATAAAACTCCGTATGCCACGCTGAGTCAATGTTAAGCCTATGGAATTTCATATTAGGGGTAGGATAAACTGTGGTACGGAACCCTGTTCAATGTAAGGCTTTTATGTTATATGGCGAAATGGTACGTATTTACGATATATATGTCATAGGTATATAATAAACGATGTAACTGTGTGGTGTGGGTTTTGTATGTGTATGCGTGAGTAGTATACAGTTCGATAACTTCTGTTCTACTTAATATATCGGAAAATTACTTTCAGACTTAAAATCGCCTCAGCCTACCCTACAAAACGGTCACAAATACTTACATATGGGACGTAGAAATACGGACCATTGCTATAGAAACGACCTAATCAGAATTGGGAACAGTCGGTGAAGTGCCTACAGCGACAATCTTAAGGTCGGGCAGAGTCGGTCATTACCCCAATACTAGTAATGCCCGACCCGACTATAATCGGCTCCGTGAAGTGCGTACAGTTACATAAAGTTCACCGATTCTGACCAACCCAACGCATCCGTCAGGCAAAGTGTGAGCGGGAAGAATCGGCGTGTCACTGTCTTGTAGGCTAAAGGATATATGGTATCGCTCTGATGCACAGGGTGTGCATGACTGTACGAGTAGTATAGGAAAATATGCACCAATGTCAGGCGCATAATATACAATGCACGAACTCAACCTCCGTGGAAAAAAGTGGTAGATCATTCGGGCTCTACTCCTAGGGAAAGTAAGAGCACGGTCAGTACCTTGTTAACATCTACTTTATCATTTCCCTTTCCTAGATTAAATCCTTGCACACAACTTGCTTCACCTCTTCCTATTGGTTGTTTACATCTACTCATATTTACACGGTGACTCAAAAATGATATTTTAGTTAGTTAGCCTGATTAGCATCTAGGTTCCACCCCTAACAGAATGTATATCCGAAGCTTTAGAGAGTTGGTATCGATTGAAAACAGGCAGTGAGTTGCCTTATGAATGCCACGTTAAATAAACTGATTTAGAAACAAAATATATATATAAATATTATCGGGAAAAGGAGCTTTTATTAATTATGGCTGGGGGCACAATTTTCAGATGAGGGACAGCTATTTTTGGGTAATCCTAGGTTGGCATCCTTCTTTTTTATATTCCCATGGGGGTGGGAATTTGACCAATTCACGCTGCTCCCCCCAGCCATATATAATGAACGCTCCCTACTAGTTCCACACACACGGTCAGCGCTGTGTCTACTTAATGTTTACTCCCCATACACACATACACGCCTGGGTAACGAGTTCACCGTGGTCCGTTATATAACTCCGTGTGCTGACTATCCATGTTTCTACCACAGCTGATGTTGGATGCTTGTAATTCACACGTTGTTTCTTTGGCTAGACTCTTACGACCAACCCTCCACATATTCACCGACACACATCATGGAACGCAAGAAAACGTTTACATCGTACAATGGTACTATTAAGCCTGGCGTCCACCTACTACGATAGAAATTTAGACCTCCCAATATGGCACCGATACAAAAAGCAAATATCGGAGACATATCGGGAAGGTGCAAAATCGGAGACATATGTCTAGGCATGCCAATCCACCACACATTGAATGGGGTTTTTATCGGTGTCTAATCGCAGAAACGTGGTCAACTGCCCCGGTATTAGGTGACCTTCCGACGCGATTTTAATTTTTTTATCGGAAGGTGCATCGTAGACCATATCGGAGCCATATCGTAGGTGGACGCCGGGCCTAACCTGTAATATATGGAGACATGGTTAGTGTGGTTGAATGTTATGTGTTCAGGTCGGAAATAGTCACAGAGTGTGAAGAACGAGGTGAATATATATATTCTTTTGATGAAAATATTAACCTCGGTCTACGAGTTTCTATATTTTCATCGAAAGAAACGCAGTATGAAGGGAGGTCCCAACAAGGTGAATACGTTTTACTGAAGTATTACACACATCGCATACGCCAAATATATATTCACAGGCGTACCACAGCTGCACAGATGCCCACCTCGTCTCAAACGTGCAGTACAGATACTCAGCCAGCAGCATTTAAACCTGGGAAAACTCTGAACTCGCTGAATGTCATCCTTACCCAGTATCTCCTCTCAGCTTCATATTATGGCAAGATCAGATGAACCTGACAAGTCAGGATCACGGGGCATCACCTGAAGCAAATGGGAAGTCTATTACTGTTTCTCCTTCTTATTTATTTCTTCCACACTGATATGTAATGGGCTGCACTTCAAATCGTATTTCAAAATGGTCATTATCATAATCATTATCAATATGAACCAACTTTAAACCCTATTGCAGTTCGTTCTCCATGGTCTATATCCTGTTGCTCGTCCATTTTTTTAGTGTTTACAGGGGTGAGATAAATACAGAAAGCATCTCATTTTGGTCAAAGAAGTTGTTCTTTTACTCATTTGAATGCTCCATGATATTATTCACTTGGCTGTGCCTCATTCATATCACTCTGCATCGAACTGGTTGAGAACTATGACTTTGACCAAAGCTTGTTGGTTTCTTCTTTAACATGGAACATGGACTCTAAAAAACATGAGAGACATTGCTTATGGATGGCCCCAATTAGGGCATGGGAATATATGCTGAGGGTATGGGCACACCAAGTTGTGAAACATGAGCTATGCCACAGAGGGCATGGAGGGCATAATAATACCAATTACAGAGGCGACGACATTAGAATACAACATGGCATGGGACATTATGCCGATGTGAAATGTGGACACTAGAAGACTGTAGGGCATGGGACAATATGCAAAGAGTAGGGGGACACCAGGCAACGGTGAGATAGGAGATATGCTGTGTGGGACATGGAGGTGTGAGGGTCAGCCATGGAACTTGCAGAATGTCAAATGCAGCGGCAACGACCAGCAGAGCTTGTTACGTAATGCTGAGTAATGTCACGCGGGGTAGCAGCCTCATCATGCTGCGTGCCAACTCCAGGGTCCTCCATTCTCTGTCCGCCACCGCCCCTTTTTCCTCACACCCCCTCCCTCCCTCACTCTGTGTTTTTTGCTGTTGTCGGGATTAAAATTGCTGCCTGTGGGGGGAGAGTGATGAGTGGGTATTCAGACCCGCCTCTCACTCCACGCATACGGATTTAATCCGTATATAGTCCCTGAGCCAGATCACTCTGGACTTTCAAATGGAAGTAGAAATTATGAGTATGATTTTCAGTTAGCTACATACCCAGGGTTTTTGGAAAAATAAGGTGGCATTTTAAATATCCTGGTTTGCGATATAGGAGGCCCGTTTCCATGGCAATATGCCAACAAAAGGGTAGATTTAGGAAATGCATATTTTGTCTTCTAACTTTGGTCAAAATGCAAATTTTGTCAAAAATTAAAAAACATCAATGTTATGATTTCTTTTTCAAGGTGAAATATCAAATTTTGCTCAATGTTTTTAAAGTGCAATAATTTCAAGTCCTCTCCATTTCATGTTTTTGGAGAGAAATATTGCAACCGGTGATTTCTGGAAAGGTACATGCCTAGGGTTCATGAAAACACTATAGGGGACATTTCAATTCAGTGGTATTCTCTTTGTAGGGGGTCGTTTCCATGTAACCCCCCAAAATTAAGAGATTTACAGAAAATGCACATTTTCTCCCACAGCTTGTGTTCAAATGAATATTTTGATAAAATTAAAAAACTAAAATGTAGTATTCTTCGAGTGTGTAGCGTCAAAGACCTTGCCCAAGGTCGTGACTTATATTTTCAAGGTCAGAGGGGGCTCAAAGCTTCAGAAATCTCCTGTTCATACTTTATGGAGCGCCACTGTAGTTTTCTATCCCTAATGCCCTCTGCATACCATTGTCCTACAGTTTTCTGGTGTCCCAAGGTCACAAGGACATAAAGTGGAATTCACACGGTGGGATCCATGTACCTCAAATGGTTCAAAATCTCATGCGATTCTGTTCCTTTTTAGGGGGAAATGTCTTTAACAACTACAGAGGAGGGGGAAAACATGTCTCAGGGAAATAAACCCTATAATTTAGACAAAGAATTGGTGTTTGTGTATAGAATCGCAGCAGGATTTGTCTCAGAAAAACACCTTATAAGGTACATGAATCCCATATTTTATTATCCATCGTATACAAAGCCCCCATTGAAAATGCAAAGGGACTTAGTAAACCATGACCCATTGTATACAACCTGTTAGATACCATAACTGTGGTATACGGATTCAAACCTGTGGTATACGGCCTCAAACCCATGGTATACGGGAAAAATAGTCCCTTTTGCTATAAAGCAAAGACATAGTCCCTATTGTTATACCTTTTAATATGGCAATAAATGGGTTCAATTTATTCGAAAATATGGATAATAAATACAACAAACGATGATTTTGTGGTTAGGCGGCTCTGTAAACCACACGAGGTTGACGTCGTAATACACTCGCTAGCGCTCGTATATTACTACACGTCAACAACTCGTGGTTTACGGCCGCCTGTCCCCAAAACCATCGATTATTGTCTATGTGAATCCCACTTAATGTCCCACGTCCTATATTTTCATGATGTCACCATGTCCTATGCCTAATATCCCCAGCGGTTGTCCAATATTCCCATGGTTGTTTTTTTATTTGCATAACGTACATGTTCTGTCGTTGGCTGATGTTCCTATGTCTGCTGTATGATTCTCCATTCCATATTCCCATCTTCCTTCCCTGTTGTTTCTCCTTCACCTAATATTAATTTTTTTCCTCCTCTCGCTCACAGTCTCCAATCTTCCCGCACAAAACACTACGTGCTACACATTATCTCAACCCGGCATTTTTATTCCAGAGGCTTAACATTGGGAACTCATGCCTTCATGCCACTACGGGTATTGCAGTTCGTTCTCCATGGCCTATATCCCGTGTGTTGTCCATTATTTTAGTGTGGTGAGATAAATACATCGTAGGGTGAGATAAATACAGAAAGCAACTCGTTTAGGTCAAAGTTGTTTTTCTCCAAATTGTTTGAATGCTACATGATATTCACTTGTATGGCGCCTTATTTCTATCACTTTGCATCAAACTCATGGAGAATGAAGACCAAAACCTGTTGGTTTCTTCTTTAATCCCTATTGCCATCTGACCACAAAACACTCATACATCCTACAGTCTCCATTCTCCAATCCCTATGTGGTACTTATACCACCAACCCGGACACCATTCGCTTCTCTACATGTGCAGGTCAAATTTCAAATTTCATTCCACATGTCTTTCTCCCCACATACTGCGCATACCCAGTCTCCCTTCATCTTTCCCTTATACCCACACTACTACAGTCGCCACCCTCTCCCCACACACCTCCCACACCTACAGTCTCCACACTCTCCCCACACACCTCCCACACCCACAGTCTCCACCCTCTACCCACACACACCTCCCACACCCACAGTCTCCACCCTCTACCCACACACCTCTCACACCCAGTCTCCACCCTCTACCCACACACACCTCCTACACCCACAGTCTCCACCCTCTCCCTACACACCTCCCACACCCACAGTCTCCACCCTCTCCCCACACACCTACCACACCCACAGGCTCCACCCTCTCCCCACACACCTCCCACACTCACAGTCTCCACCCTCTAACCACACACACCTCATACACCCACAGTCTCCACCCTCTCCCCACACACACCTCCCATACCCACAGTCTCCACCCTCTCCCCATGTACCTCCCACACCCACAGTCTCCACCCTCTCCCCACACACAGCTCCCATACCCACAGTCTCCACCCTCTACCCACACACCTCTCACACCCACAGTATCCAACATCTCCCCACATACCTCCCACACCCACAGTCTCCACCCTCTCCCCACACACCTCCCACACCCACAGTCTCCACCCTCTCCCCACATACCTCCCATACTACTACAGTCTCCGCCCTCTCCCCACACACCTCTCACACCCACAATATCCCCCATCTCCCCACACACCTCCCACACCCACAGTCTCCACCCTCTCCCCACACACCTCCCATACTACTACAGTCTCCGCCCTCTCCCCACACACCTCCCACACCCACAGTCTCCACCCTCTCCCCACACACCTCCCATACTACTACAGTCTCCGCCCTCTACCCACACACCTCTCACACCCACAGTATCCAACATCTCCCCACGTACCTCCCACACCCACAGTCTCCACCCTCTCCCCACACACCTCCCACACCCACAGTCTCCACCCTCTACCCACACACACCTCCCACACCCACAGTCTCCACCCTCTAACCACACACCTCCCACACTCACAGTCTCCACCCTCTACCCACACACACCTCCCACACCCACAGTCTCCACCCTCTAACCACACACCTCCCACACTCACAGTCTCAACCCTCTACCCACAAACACCTCCCACACCCACAGTCTCCACCCTCTAACCACACACCTCCCACACTCACAGTCTCCACCCTCTACCCACACACACCTCTCACACCCACAGTCTCCACCCTCTCCCCACACACCTCCCACACCCACAGTCTCCACCCTCTCCCCACACACACCTCCCACACCCACAGTCTCCACCCTCTCCCAACACACCTCTCACACCCACAGTCTCCACCCTCTCCCTACACCCCTCCCCCCCACGCACACCTCCCATACCCGCCCCTGTGCCGTGTGCACGCGTCGCTGATATTTTGGCGCGTAAATCCATCAGCTCTGACCGTTCTCTGTGGGGGCGGGCGGCGCTCCATCATTTATTTATCGGCGTCCGGCCCGCCGGCGCCCGGACGGTGAAGCTGCGGGGATCGGGGCTGGGGCGGGCGGCCTTCCCGGGGCCAGGGGCGGCAGGAGCGGGGGGGGGGTGGGGAGGGAGAACAGCGCCCGGGGTCGTCGAGAGGGATTGAAGGTTAGGGGCCGCCTGCCACGCCCTCTAGTGGCCAGCCTATGTAACAGGTCGGGGTGACATTGTGCGCATGCGCCATTGAGCGCCGCCTAACGGCGACCTTGTACACAATGGGTGGAGTTTTACCCTGGGGAGCGACCAACGCCTGTCCGTCACCCAGCCATGGTGGCTTCCACCCTGCAAGCTTTAGCAACTACTCATTATCCTCCAATATTCATTGCTCTTAACACGGCTCTACATCCTGCACTTGATGGCTCCTACATACTTGCCTCTGCCCAACCTTAGCCACACTCTTGTCCTGTGTTCTAGGCCCTATCTGCCATCAACTAAGTTCCACCTAAGACACAAATAACGCACACAAATATCCCATCATTTATCTCATCCCTTGTACAAGTTTAACCATAGGAATAACATAAAAACAACTCAACGATCACCTCGGGAAAATGATGCGAGATGGCGACATATATGTGATTGACCAAATCAGCAGCCAGGATTTCAGAGAGCAGACGAGACATTAACATAAAGATTTAAACATTCCTATCCGTATTCACGAAGAAATTTGAACTATTCTGATATTGTGAGGTTATTCTGATATACCCGAAGGGGGTGAGCTCAATCCAGAACCATACTCGAATCGTAAAAAAGACAATCCTCCACCCTTTTGGACATTACTCTGTTTTGCCTTGGTGGCCGTTGTGGCACATCATAGCTCATGGAGTATTGTTTATTTACACGATTCTCGATCCAGTTCTACATAAATACCTACAACCTCCTCCCCACTAGCCTCTACCAAACTTTAGTTACTCTCACATTCTACAGGGCACATAGTATACTACGGTTCAATGGAACTTCTGACAGGACAATGGGGTAGTTCCAGTGCATCCTGTGAAGATGGCGCTCCTGCACTACTGTACATGCTGTATTTTTACTACCAGTCACCAGTCAACCTCCACTCAGTACGTTTATCTCTCCATCTTATACCTTTTAAATCCTTCCCTATGTGATCCACGCACCAACCGTATGCCTATTATTAAATACCTGTGGCCGTATGTCCTACAGATACCGCCCGCTCTTACCCATGTCGTATTTATGGCCGTACGTCACACCGTGAGGTACGGGATTTGTGATCACGTGACTGGGTAAATATCCACCTATTTCGGGCACATGAAAACAAGAAAACAGGCTGACCTTCTTCGTTCATCAAAAAACTATTAATCAGATATATCCCTCTGCCTTCGGGATTGGGACATACCTGTTCAATAATTTCATGTCGTATTTTTTTATGAACGAAGACAGTAAGCCAGTTTCTGTATACTACATATCGCTATCTAGTTTCCACTCAACACATACTACTTTCAGTCCTACACCTACTTTCTACAACTCTCTTACTTCCAACCAATATGGGTCCATTCATCAAGTACCTCCTAGTTCCTATTTTCTGGCCTATAGACACCCACACAAGTGGCAATCCTTTTCTGCCTTCCACCTACGATTAACACATGTAATGTAGTATATTGAAAGTCGAGTTTTGCTCAGTCTTAGAGCCCCATAATTACAGCCGAATCATGACTGATCTCCAATCCCTGTACACTCTCCCCTCTCCTCTCTCTGTCCCTCTTCACTGTCTGTCCCCTCTCCACTCTCTCTGTCCACTCTTGCTATCTGTCCACTCTCCTCTTCCTGCCCACTCTCCACTCTTCAGTCTCTGTCCACTTTGTTTTGCTCAGTGTCAGAGCCCCATAATTAAACCTAAGTCATGACTGATCTCCACACTCTATGTCCACTCTCCACTCTCCATTCTCTGTCCACTCCCCATTCTCTGTCCACTCTCCAACGCCCACTCTCCACTCTCCATTCTCTGTACACTCTCCATTCTCTGTCCACTCTCCAACGTCCACTCTCCACTCTCCATTGTCTGTCCACTCTCCAACGTCCACTCTCCACTCTCCACTCTCCACTCTCTACTCTTCACTCTATGTCCACTCTTCACTCTCCACTCCCCATTCTCCGTCCACTCTCCAACGTCCACTCTCCACTTTCTGTCCACTCTCCACTGTCCGTCTATTCTCTCTCTCCACTCTCTGTCCACTCTTCACTTCCTGTCCGATCGCCCTTTCCCAATACCCAATCCCCTCGCCCCTCTCTCTCTCTCTCTGTCTCTGTCTCTCTCTGTATCTCTGTCTCTCTGTCTCGCTGTCTCTCTCTCTGTGTAGCCGACTGTGTAGCCGTCCTCCACACCCACTCACCACCCACTCCTATCTATGTTTCTGTCTATTCTCTGTCCCCGTCCCCTCCGCCAGCCCGAGGCCGCGTCACTGGCGTTGGTCCGATCGTTCAGTCTCGCCCATTGATCGGCGGGGCCGAACCTTGCTTTCAATATCGGGCGTGGAGCGCGCTTTGTTGGTGGGCGGCGGGTCGGGGCGGCGCGCGCCCGTCGGGCTAAGTGCTCCAGATTATCACATCACGGCTGACACATTGGTGTTTCCATGGAAACAAGCGCGCCCGCCGGAGACGCCGTCACCGCGCGCAAATTGTCGTCTGCCTTTATCAATTCACGGCGTCGGCGCGCCCTGACCACGTGGCCGCTCACGTGACCAGGTCAAGAGGGTGCGCGCGCAACGTTCGGGTCCGCACGTGCTTTGTGCGCGCGGGGAACGGACGCCGGGCCCCGGGAGGTGACAGGGGGGAGGGGGTGGGGTGTACGGAGGAGGGGGTGGGGGTAGCGGTGGCGGGAACGAGGCTGAGGGACGCTCGGCAAATGAAATTTACACCCTTGGAGGAATCGATCGTCACTTCCGGCGGAAATAGCGGCCGTCGGCGCCAAAACAATGCGGGTGAGCGATAATTGGGGATGACGAAGGCCGGCCGTCGTCAGGGGGCGCGGCGCCGGTCTGCCGAGCATGCGCAGACCGCAGCGGCCGCTACCATGGCGACCTCTGGTGGTAGTACGGTGTTTTAGGGGGAGGGGTGTGTTTTACGGGGGGCAAGTGGCGTGGACCGGTGGCGAGGTGCGGGGTATGGAGGGTTAATCCAGTCACCACCCGCAAACCCCGCAAAACAGGCGCCTGGTCAATCTCAACGTGGATAAAATGCACAACGTGAAGATCGACACAAAAGGAAGTTTTATTTACTGAGACAGATATATGTGAAAAGAATGTTTATGTAGACTAGGTAAGACACAATATCGTGAACATTAATAATGGAATGAAGAATGTTGAACATTCATTTTCGATAAAAATGATCTTTATATGATATTATATCATACGGGTGTACATAACACTTTGGTAACAATATAGATATATTTTTATATTTATGCAACAATGGAAATTGCATACCTCCACCTCACATCTCACACACGTACTCTTTACATACATGATACATCCACATCCCACAGCCTCTCTCTACAACCATACATCCAACCTATAAATACCTCACACACCCTCTCTCTACAATCATACACCCACACCTCACAGCTTACACATCCTCTCTCTACAAACATACATCCACACCCTATACCTCACACACCCTCTCTCTACAACCATACACCCATATCTCCCCACCTCTCCACTACACATCACCCCACCCCTCCACATCTCCCCGCCCCTCCACATTCTCTACCCCTCCACATCTCCCCACCCCTCTACATCTCCCCACCCCTCTACATCTCCCCACCCCTCCACATCCCCACCCCTCCACATCCCCACTTCCACTGTTCCAGCCCATCCCACACCCCTCCCTTCTACATCTCCCCACCCCACACCCCTCTCCTATCTCCACACCCCTCCACATCTGCCTACCCCTCCACACCCCTGCACATCTCCCCACCCCGCCTCTCCCCTCGCCGCGCGCCGGGCTGTGATGTTATTACGCGCGGGCCGGCGACACGCCCGGAGCGGCGCGCCGTCCGCACCCGGCGGCCAGACGCCGCGCCATCCGTCAATTACCGCGCTAAATAAGGCACCGCCTCCCCGCCGCCTGCTCCCACCCGGCCCCCTCCCCCGCCCGCGGCGTGCCGGGGTCCTCGCCGCCCAGCCAGCTGTTACCGGTGTCAGCCCTGCCCGCCGCTCCCCGCCCGCCAGCCCACCGCCCTACGCCCTACGACTGCCGCCCGCCTCACACCGCCCGCCGCCCGCCACCCGCCGCCAGCCCGCCGCCCGCCGCCCGCCGCCCGCCAATAGGGGGGAGGGGGTGTGACAGGGGGAAGGGGGTAGCCCGCCGCCCGCCGCCCGCCAGCCCGCCTGCCAGCCACCGACGGCCTTTGCCTCTTTTATCGCCCGACCAGCGTTCGTGACCCGGATCACGTGACCCAACGATCACGTGACTCGCCCGCTACCACCGTTGCGCATGTGCAAACAGCGCCGCCTGGCGGTGGCGGGTTATAACAGTGTCGACATCGTCAACGTCAGCCGAGGTGGGCAGCGGGTGGGAGAGGGGTGGGTGATGGGGGGAGAGTGATGGGTAATGGGTGGGAGAGGGGTGGGTGGTGACTGAATGTTGGGTGGGAGTGAGGTGGGAGAGGTCTAAGTGAGGGGTGGGAGATGGGTAAGCAGTGGGTGGGCGATAGGTGGGAGAGGGGTGGGCAATGGATGGGATGTGGGCAGGTGAAAGGTGTGCGATGGGCGGTGCATTGTCTACAATAAATAGTTAATGGTGCATTGTGGGAAGTGAGCAGTGGGTGTTTGGCACTGGTCAGTGGACAATAGGTGTGGGCATTGAACTATGAATGGACGAGAGCCGCAGTGAGTCAGATGGTTCAGAATGAGCAGTTGGTGACGGCTGGTGAATGGTGGATTATGGGCAGTGGGTGGGCAGCGAAAGGTGGTGGGTGGCCGGTCAGAAATGGGCAGCGAATAGTATGCAATCCACAATGTGCAGGGAGCAGTGGGTGTTGGGAAAGTGAGCAGTAGGTGTCGCTGAAGGGCAGGGAGTGTTGTGTGGTAGTGGGCAGTGGGGGACAGTGGTGAATATCAACCATCAAGCCACGAGCAGTGGGCAGTGGGTGTTGGGTGGCAGTGGGTGATTGGTGGCAGCGGACAGTGGGTGTTGGGTGACAATGGACAGTGGATGTTGGGTGGCAGTGGGCAATGGGTGTTGGGTGGAAGTGGGTGATTGGTGGAAGTGGGTGGGTAATGTGTGTTGGGTGGCAGTGGCTGTTTGGTAGCAGCTGGCAATGGGTGTTGGATGGCAGTGGACAGGGAGTAGTGGGCAGCAGTTGGTAGTTGGTATTGGGCAACAGGATTAGTGGGCGTTGAATGTCAGCCACCAGGTCATGATCAGTAGGCAGCAGTGGGCAGCAGATGGCAATTGGCAGCGAGTGGAGGCCTGCAGTGGGCAGTAGTGGTTGTTGGGTGGCAGTGAGTAGTGAGCAATGGATGGCAGTGGGCAGGGGGTACTGGGCTGCAGTGGGCCGCAGTAGCTATTGGGTGACACTAGGCAGTGGGCAATAGATCGCAGTGGGCAGGGACCAGTGGCCTGCTGTGGGTGGTACTTAGTTGTTGGGTGGCAGTGGCCAAGAGATTGTAGTGGACCATAGTGGGTGGCGGTGGGAGGTGGGCAGTGGGCTTTAGTGGGTGGCGGTGGGCGGTAGTTGGCTGCATTGGGCGGTAGTGGGTGGCAGTGAGCGGTGGGAGGTGGGCTGCAGTGGGCGTTGGGCGGTGTGTGCTCAGCAGTGAATATTAACCTCCAGGTCACAGGCAGTGGGCGGCGGATATAACCAGCAGCCCCCACCAGCATCCCCTGGTCAGCATTCTCCACCAGCCCCGCGTCGGGGGCCGTCGACGGGTCGCCCTATTGATTGGTCATTGTTGGTCACGTGATTAGCGGCAAATTGTCGGCGCGCCCCGCACGGCCGTCGCTACCAGCCACCGGGCCGATAAAAGTTGGCGGCGCCGCCCTGCCGGCCGTGTTTACGCGCGGGGGGAGGGGGCAGGGGAGGGGAGGGAGGGGGTTGACGACAATCTGTGTGCCGGGCGCGCGCTGCCAGCTTAGAACGGCGCGCGGGGAAACAAAGAACCCGCATCCTAGACGCGGCACGGAGAGTGGCGGGGTATGTGAGCGAGTAGCGGGGACGAGCTCAGACTGGTGGTGGTGGTGGTACATTTAGCCCGGAAAGTAGGGGACCCAACCTACCCTGGGAACTTAAGATATTAGAGAAAAAACTAAAGGTTTGGTTTAGGAAGGTGTATGAGCGGTACTCAGAGCTCAGACAGAGACTGATGGTGGTATTTTTTGTCTAGAAAGTAGGGGACTCAACCCACTGTGGGACCCTTAAATATCAGAGAAAAAATTAAACTAAAGGTTTAGTTCAGGAAGGTTCCCGAGTGGCGGGGTATGTGAATGAGTAGCGGTAGACTTAGAGCTCAGACTCAGACTGGTGGTGGTCCAGAAAGCTGCGGAGCTAAACAACCCTAGGACCCTTAAATATTAGAGAAAAAACTAAAGATTTAGTTCAGGAGGATTCCCAATTGGCAGGGTATGTGAGCAGGAAGCGGTAGACTGAGACCTTAGACTGAGACTAGGGGTGGTATATTTAATCCAGAAAGTAGGGGACACAAACCACCCTTGGATCCTTAACTATTAGATAAAAAAGACTAAGACCTGGCATTCACTGAGCTCTCGATACCCCAAGACAGGCCTTACGGGGCATGCGTCGGGCTGAATCCTCAGATGTATCGGCTATGTATTAAAGTGGACTTTCCAACGTGATATCGATTTTGTGTCTGGAGAGGCATCATAAGGCCTATCAAAATGGATCGGGAGCTCAGTTGACGGAGGGCCTTTAGGTATAGTTCAGGAAGGTTTACGGGTGGCTGGGTATGTGAGCGGGTAGACTGAGACTGGTGGTGGTACATTTAGTCCAGAAAGTATAGGACCTGAACCACCCTTGGACCCTAAGATATTAGAGAAAAAACTAAAGGTTATGTTCAGGAAGGTTTCCGGGTGGCAGGGTATGTGAATGAGTAGTCGGACTCAGAGCTCACACTCAAAATGGTGATGGTACACTTAATCCAGAAAGTATAGGACCCGAACCACCCTTGGACCCTAAGATATTAGAGAAAAAACATGTGAGTGAGTAGTGGGACTCAGAGCTCAGACTCATACTGGTGGTAGTGCAATTAGTTCAGAGAGTTGTAGAGCCAAACTGCCCTAGGACTCTTAAATATTAGAGAGAAAAACTGAAGGTTTAGTTCAGGAAGGTTCCTGGATGGCGAGGTATGTGAGTGGGAAGCGGTATCCTTATAGCTCAGAGTCTGACTGGTGGTGCATTTAGTAGTACATTTAGTAAAGGTAAAAAAAGGGGAAAGAAATAGGTGACCTAACTCCTCAGGGCCCCTAAAATTTGGATACTTAGTCCATGAAGGTTCCAGGATGGTGGGGTATGTGATCGGGTAGACACAGCTCCGACTGGTGGTTTATATAGTCCAGAAAAGATTTTTCAAAATGAAACTAGCAACCCAACCATCCATGGAGCCCTTAGCTCTCAGGACGAAACCGAATTCAAGAACTCCTGAAGAAGTGCTATGAAATAGCAGAAATCATTGCGATCCTGTCGGTATTGAAACAAACCATAAAATTTCATCTTGGTTGCCATTATAACACATTTAAAATACTTCACTCTATTTGAATATCTTTATTTTCTTTTCTCTCTTCAATTTAAGATTTAGTCCAGGTAGGTTCCAAGGCGGTGGGGTTCTTCATCTGGTAGCATCATGCAGTATAGGGTTTTGAGGCTCACCTATGCCACTGTGTTTCCTACTTATTTGTCATCCTCATCTTATATTCCCCGTCTCGATGTAACATGACCCTGGGGCCCGTTTAATAGTATAGGATTGTACATGTAGACCATTTTCTATATGCCAGAGATATCCAGGAATTATGTGGGTATACTTTATTTAACACTTATTACCGACCTTATGGGCGACTAATACTGTCCTAGCGAAGATACCTAAATATCATTAAACGATAACCCTTTTATGAGGTACAGAAAATGCTCTTCATGTACGATCCTAGATTATCAAACGGGCCTCAGATATATGTCTTACAAATACACCTTGTTCACCAGACCGGTGTCGCGCCTTACCTGCTGTATGTACGATATACGATCCTTGATTATTAAACGAGCCCCTGGCTGTGGCTATGGTGTAACCAAGAACCAGAAAGGCTCCTGTCCCTGGTTCTTTGTTGGCTGCGACCTCCAGCAGTGGGGATGAGGAGGAGGGGGGAGGGGGGCTGGACTTCTCAGAATCCGACCAGGCTTCCTCCCACCTGTCAACGCCTCCAGTAGGCGGAGTTAGGCCTAACGGTGGCGGCAAACACGGCGCCGACATGATGGTTAGGAAGGTATCAAACATGTGGTGCCGCTGAAGATTTATTGTAGGCATTGGTTTTCTTGGTACTGTTTTCTAGGGTTTTGTGGGGTTTTTTTTCTTCAGAATAAGCATGAAGAACAGGATTGAAATTGATGTAATACTTAGACTTTTCTTGTTAGCTTCCTCTATTGTAATACAAATGTGCTCAATTACACGGTCATGCGGTACCAACAGGCTGGTTAGACACACTAGATCAATTCCTATCCAAGGACACGGATGTGTTACAAGAAGTATAACTAGTTTCCAACAACACTTTAAAATATACCCCCATAATACAGGTGTTTCTGTTCAACGCCACCTAACGGTGCATTGTTTAGATGGGTCTCACACCTATATCGATATACTTTAATCACAGATAGAGTGTGAACGGTGGGTTTAAACATCTAATGAACATTTCGCCTATATCAAAGAAAATATGGTTTTGTAAAATGGAGCGATACAACGTGAAAATGAACGGGTAATATAAAAATATTACGCTTATACACTTTAGCAGTCATCTAATGCTAAAGAATACATTGTCAGGTGTTTGTTTGGCTGCAGGCATTGCGTAAACAAGCAGATAAGGTGCGACACCGGTTTGTGGAAAAAGGTCTACTTGCAAGTCACATATCAGTCTCGCAATGCATTGACCCATTGCCTGCAACAAATCCCCAATTCACACTACTACTACCACCACCACCAAAAATCTGTACCTCTAACCACTGTCTCTCTCTTGATTTTGCTACTGCTCATATGATCATATAAGTAATACCTACTTATTAACGATATTCCTGATACATTCGCCACGGGCACATCTACTGCGAAATGTGTGTCAGTACTAAAATACTCCCCGGAGAATTTCCACGTGTATACATTTTTTCGAGCATCATGAAAAGGGTTCCTTTCTAGTATGTGTTGCGTATAAGACACAGAGTGATGGCTACATAGTCCTGCCTATATCTGCCAGGATATTTTTTAGATGGCGCCACTGTAGTTGGAGGGAAACCATTGTTATCAGTTGTTATAATATATAGATAATATTGAGACGAGGAAAGAGTTCCTACATGGCAAGCCCCAACAAATATTTTTAATAAAATCCATTGATAATTGGTCCCGCCACCTGGTGTTTTGGATGGCGTCGGGGAACAAGATATGTCCTATATGATGCTTCATAGCGGCTAGATCTCGTACCCGTGAGGTTTTACGGTGCGTGTTATGCGTCGTTCCCGTGGTGCACCGCGTCGCATCCCTCAGAGACGACCCGCTGCCTATTTCCCATCATGCACGGCGGCACCGCCGATAACGCTGCATAATGCAGACCGCCGTGTGTTCTGTGTCAGGTCTGTACGCCACAGCGCGGCCTGCTACTCCTCTCCTACTGCCCGCTACCTACTGCCCGCTACTTACTACCCACTGACTACTGTCTGCTACCTACTGCCCACTGACTACTGTCCGCTACCTACTGTCCACTGACTACTGTCCGCTACCTACTGCCCTCTACCTACTGCCCTCTACCTACTACCCACTGACTACTGTCCGCTACCTACTGCCCTCTACCTACTGCCCTCTACCTACTACCCACTGACTACTGCCTGGTACCTACTACCCACTACCTACTACCCACTACCTACTGCCAACTACCTACTGCCCACTACCTACTGCCCGCTACCTACTGCCCTCTACCTACTACCCGCTACCTACTGTCCGCTACCTACTGCCCACTACCTACTGCCCACTACCTACTGCCCACTACCTACTGCCTGCTACCTACTGCCCACTACCTACTGCCCACTACCTACTGCCCACTACCTACTGCCTGCTACCTACTGCATGCTACCTACTGCCCACTATCTACTACCCACTGCCCGCTACCCTCTGCCTACTGAATACTACCCGCTACCAACTGACCACTACCTACTGACCACTTCTTACTGCCTACTATTTACTGCCCAACACCTACTGCCCACTACCTACTGCCACTATCTACTGCCATTACCTTCTGCCCATTACCTACTACCCACTACCTACTACCCATTACTCTATCCACCTCAAGTTAGCTATTGCTTGCCACTAATCACCCACTTCCCACATCCATTGCTAATTACCACCTGCCACTCTCTATCTACAGAGCACAACTTGCTGCCCATTATCTACTGCCATCTACCTATTAGCCCTTACCTGCCAACAACTGCTCATTATTGATGCCCATCACCCACTATCAATTATGCATAGCATATGTTGCATAACTAACACTTCGCAATACCACGACCAACTTCCCACTGACAGGTAGCTATCACCTACTACCAATCTATCTGCCAGCTATGACCTTCCTGTTTCCCACTACCTGGTGTCAACTACCCACCTCTACAGTTATCTCTCCCCTGGTATTTTCTCCAATAGAGTTAACTTTAGAAACTCGTACTCCATGCTCATGGAGTATTCAGAAAAAATACTTATGTCACAAATGTTGGCCAATTAGTCAATGTAAGGGGTGAGAAAACTTGTGAATTACTATGCAATTCATACTCGATAGGATACGAGAACTGACTGTAAACTTTCAGAGGTTTCCTCAATAGTATCTCGTAATTGCAAGAGTTCATCATTCACTGTCTTCTTAGGACAATCCACCAGTTAGTCGACCCTCTTGTATGTTTTGATTTTTACTTTCTACCCATATTATGTTCACCATCATGTATACACATACTTCACTGTGAAGTACTTGCTATCTAAGGTGCCATCCCTAAAGTTTCGTACGCAGTGAGGGGTGGGGGTAAACATTTTTGAAAAATTTGCATCCGTTAATTCGAAATGAAGGATGGAAAGTGGAATGGGGGCCGTCAAATTTTTCAGAAATTTCGCGTACGACGCCCCCCCCCCCCTCCCATCGGTCCTTTCTGCATGCCAGACATACATGTCTAGATTACCCTTCCAACACTACTGTCCATTCATGATTATTTGAAGAATCCCTGTGTATATATATAGGGCATATATAGCTAGTGTGTTATGGAGGTGGCCATCTTGCTCCCCAATGTTAAACAAAACACCAGGTGGCGGGTCCAGTTAACAATGGATTTTATTTTTCAATTTTTTAGGGGTTCACTATAAGAGTTTTAGCCTTCTCTCATGGTTATCAATAAATTTTGACAGCAGAAAATAGTGGTTGTCCCTCGACTTCAGTGGCGCTATCTCACAATTTCCTGGTGGATGAATGCAAAACTAGCACTCACTATGTGCCCTATATCTAAACTTCCATTTTCCATCAAAATGCCTCAGCTTGTTGCTAACTAACTATTTACCTCCACTATCCATCACAATAGCCGCTAACTATCCCTCCCCCCTGTATGCCCAAACCCTCACTGCCCATCCTAATCACTCCACCCACTGCCCACCACGCGTCCATCCTTTCTGAATATTTCACCAGCTCCTGTCCGTTCTGATCTCTGCGGCCAGCGTGCCTGCTTCTCTGCCCGTCCCTGCAGCCCTCACCCCGGCCCGACGCCCCGCCCTTCCGTTGACCCCTCCCGGCCGCCTCCCCCTCCCTCCCTCCCGGCCGCCTCCCTCTCCCCCCTGTGGCCCGCACTCCACCGACGTCAGCTCCGATCGACGGCCGCGAATTTCCGCTTTCTTCGCGCGGGTTTAATTTCGCGTCGTCGTCCTTCACGTCGACGGCGGCGGCGGTGGCGGTGGCGGCGGTGGTGGTACGGTATGCGGGGTGTGGGGAATGTGGCTGGATTGGGAGACGAGGGGGGGGCAGGGCGTGGCTGGCGGCGCGGCGGGGGAGGAGGCAGGCGGCAGGCAGGCAGGCAGGCCGGGCGAGCGGGCGGGCGCGCGAGCGGAGTGGCGGGCGGCGACCGGGCCTAATGTTATTTGTGCAGATTCAATTATTGAGCGGCGGATCATTTAGGCGCCGGGCGGGCCGGCTTTTCTCGGGCCAGCTCTCGTTTTGACGTGGATCGATCGGCCGCCGGGCCGCGCCTGGCGTCCTCGCTCGCCGCATCCGCCTGCGTGCGCACCCGCCCCGCGGATACTGCCCACCAGGGGGCGTGGTGGCGCGCGCGGCGGGCGTTCTCATTGTCGCCGTCGCCGACTCTTAAAGGGACGCCGCCGGGGTCGCCGGTTATCGCCTGTCGCCAGGCGGCGCCACCAGTGGCCGCGCGCGCAGCGTGACGTCATCCCTCCGCTGGTTGCTGGCGTGCGGTGGCAGCTGCGTCTAGCGTTAGACGGCACGGCCGGGGGACCAGCGACCGGAGGTTGACACTGAGTTCCACCTTGAGTCAGGCTTGCATATCCGCCCGCCGCCTGCTCTACAAGACTGCCCTACAGTCTGCTATATACACAATATTGACTGGGTTTGTTTGGGTTTTTTTTCTTTTTCAAATTTAGTATTAAAAAAACTTGTCTCCTAGTAAATATCTTCCCCTGGTTTAGATACCAGGCGATACTTTACAGTCACATTTAAGGGGAATAAAAATTATAATATATAGATAATTACACAGAAGAAATATAGAAATAAAGGAATTACTCTACTCTACAGTCTGCTAGATGCACAATATTGACCTTTTTCCAATATAATCAAAAGTTTCAGTTATTTGCTAGGAACTTTTTTTTCTTCTTTTTAAAATTTAGTCAGGAAAACTTATTTCCTAGAAAAGATCTTTCAATGATTTAGATACCAATCTCAGTAAGGTGATACGTTCGCTACTTTACAGCCATTTTAAAGAAAATTAAAATTATGATGATACACAGATTATATTTTTATAGGGTACAGAAGACAAAACACTCTAATTGTTTTGCCCAATATGCTCGATGGACAAATGTCTGACCACGGATTAATTCATTGATATAACAAAAATGTATAAACAAATTAAATACAGAATGAGAAATATCACTCTAGGCCAACACAGGTCCAGGTCACATAAAACATCTGCTGGGAGAGTAACAGACTCTTACAGGTAGTGGATCAAGGTGCTTCAGATTTAATCATACCAGAGCTAACATAGTGTAGTTCTGGCGGCCAGTGTACCCATAATACAAAAGTGTAGAATTAAAGGAAGAGGTAATGATGGGAGTGATGAATTCGAGTTCAGTTAAGGCTTCCATACAATAACTTCATTACCTGTACTGATCTTTTGAAGTCCTTCTTTGTCGTAGGATGTTACATATTCGAGCTAGCGAATTGCACAACTTTTGTCCCCGGGGGGGGGGGGGGGGGGGGGGTTGTTCCACGTTTTGCGGATCGCAGAATAGCAACCCGAGGTCGAAATCTTTGCTCCTGGTACTTTGTGGATCGCATCATAACTATATTGTCAAACAATGACCCTTGCGCGAGGTACAGAAAAGGGTCTTCATGTACTATCCTAGATTATTTAACAGGCCCCTGTATTGTAGCGCCTTGAAGAACAGGTTACTTGTGATTCTGCATTCCTTGAACTTCACCTTATTGGAACTACGAGTTGGTGTTTTTGTGTAGTTTTACGTCCAATTTGCTCAATTAGACTTTATTCTCAGATACCTAATCTTCCTTAGATTAAAGAGCTTTACTTTAAAATAATTTGTAACTTTATCTACTTGATTTGTGAATTTCATCTTGTCAATTATTACACCTAAATACCTGTAGTTATTTACTGCAACTATTTTGTTTTCGCCAATTTAGATATTTTCTGTTCAGTTTATATTACGTTTATTGCCAATCCACATTACAGTTTAATGGTAGTTTGTTTTTCTCTGCTGTAATTCGAGAATATCTGGTTGGATTCTATTTTCGATGTCTTCTTGTGTGGTTCAATGCGCAACTAATACTAAATCCGTCTGCCTATAAAATCCCTGTCATAAAACTTAGGTTTTTAAGAATTTCATTATTGAATATGATAAACAAAAGAGGTCCAAGGACCCAGCCTTGGGGAACACCTGTGGTGACACTAGCTTCATTTGAAATAATACCATTCATTTTGGTACATTGTTTACAACCTGTCAGGTAGGATTCTATTAATTGTAAAGGATTTGAGCTTATTTCTTTTTTTTTCATCTATGGATACGTAGGAGGTGATTAACGCTATCAAAGGCTTTCTTAACGTCAATAAAAAGTGTTAGGCTTATTTTCTTATTATCAAGGTTATATGGGATATTGTGTACTAGTGTGAAAATTGCTTGGGATATAGAACGTTTTGGAAGAAACCCAAATTGTTGTCTAATTAGAAGATTGTTCTGTACAAAGTGAGATAGTAACACTGCATGAAGGATTTTTTGCAATTATTTTAGAAAAGAATGGCACGACAGCAATAGGTCTCCAGTTAGATAATTGTTTCAAGTCTCCATCTTTAGGTATGGGGGTGATAATGCCGTTTAAAAGAATAGAATATCATAGAATTGGTCCATTTTTCACAGTGTTCCTTGACAATCACACTTTGAATATTTGTTTACATGGCGACCATATCTACAAATATAATATATATATATATGTATATATATATATATATATATATATATATATATATATATATATATATATATGTGTGTGTGTGTGTGTGTGTGTGTGTGTGTGTGTGTGTGTGTGTGTGTGTGTGTGTGTGTGTGTATCAGGGATGAACGTTGGGACTGATTCCACTGCCGCGATTCAACCAGATGTTTGCACACGATACATCCCGACCTAGCGAGTTAACAAATCGGCAACAATCAGGATATATCGCACGTCCTAGTGGAATCACCCGTTAACCGAGTTCAGCATCAACCGGAGAACGGTTTCTTCATTAGAAGTTTTGAGTCTCTCCATCCTTTCAGTGGGTCTTTTAAAATGTTTTATCATTTATAACTCATTATTTTTAGGAGGGTATTTTCTGTCATTTTTCTTTTAAACTGATGCTAATTGATTTTGTTGTACATGGATACTGACTACTGTTATACTGAATGCAATAAAGATTTTTATCAATTATCTGTTTGATTATTCGTCAAACATAAACGCAATTTCTTGTATAACAGAGCTTCTCAATAACCGTTGATTATTTGATACGATTTATTATGAACTGATTCATTTTTTATATCTGTTTTATTTTCCATCACAAAATGATATAACTTATGACAACCAAACTAATGGTTAGTTGCAGTGCCAGTAAATTATTATCGATTACTATAGAATTTAATTTCTTTTTTTATCTTGAATGTATATCTTTTAATACTCTATAAGACTGTATCTTTGTAGTTTAGCTCAGTTCAAAATAAACCCATTCAATTTGGTGATATAAAGACGGTCTTTACAAAATCATATAAAGAGTTATATAAAACTGCATCAAGAATCGTATGAATAGACAATACTCCATAAGTTTGGATGCTCTGCAATCGTCATTGAGGCAAAGTCGAGTGACGATTGTGGTGCATCCAAACAAGTTGAATATTGTCTATCTTATGATTCAAGTGCAGTCCTAGATTTATCTCACCAAATTTCACGGACAATAGAATAGCATCGCAGTATCAGAATTATTCAAATTACTTTGCAAGTCCAATTAGCAACGTTTAAATGTCCATGTTGATGTCTTGTCTTCTCTCTGAAATCCTGGGCGCTGATTGGTCAATCGCATACGACGTCATCTCGCATTCACCACTTGCCATGGTGTAGTATTGTCATTTTATCGCGGTGTTCGTTGAGTACTTATTTCTTATGTAATTTTCATGGCTAAACGTGTACCAGGGGTAAAATAAAACAACATCTTTAACAACCACTCTATCATTTATTGATATTAATTCATTCAAACAACTGGCAATAAATCATTTATTATACATCTGAGCACGTCATTCTTATACTTACTAACCTATGTTTAGTGTCTAATACGTATATAATATTGCACTGTGATAAAAAAAAGTCATGTACTGCCCAGTTCGACATGTACGGCCCGCTCTGCTACTCACGTGGAGAAAAAAAATCACAAGATTAATGTAAAAATGCGAAACAAATTATATAGTTACTGACGCAATATTATAATAGAAATACTTATTGTATCAGAATTCTTTAAAGCTGAATTTTTTACGAAAGAAATGATTGACATGGTAGGAAAGTTAATAGAGAGGACACATAGTAGGGCCGGACCAGCGTGAATGAATGGACCAGCTCTGCGTGCCCAAGTCTACCTTTGAATAGCGATAAATATAAAATAATATGATTTTGAAATGTTTTAAGGGATATAATAAAGGAAAAATAGACAAGGCATTTAACCCTTTAACAGCAGGAAGATACCTCCAGGCATTCCTCTGCCTTCCGCAGAAATATTCCTCCAGGCATTCCCCTGGCTACGGTAGGAAGATGCCTCCAGGCATCTTAGAGGCACCATTGATACTTATATACAAAATTAAATAGATAAAAAGATAATTGTTTGATTTAAAAGAAATTTTGACAAGGTATAAGAGCCATATTGCCCTCTAATTTGGTATAACAAAATATGATCAGTCACCAAGGTAAATTACTTAAATCACATGACACATCACATGACATTGCTATTTCCCCCAAAAAAGTGCCTGCCGTTTCAGGGTCATTTGGGCAGGCAATGCCTACCATGTAATGCTGAGCAGGGCAACAGGGTGCTGCAGGGAAAGGATTAATCTGTAAGTAAATACTCACTCATGGACTCAGAAATACGCCCCTCCGCCTAATGGCGTCGGGGCGAGAGTTTGTCAAGTCTGTCAGTTCGTATTCATTCACAGAATAAATGCCTGATTATCCTTTTCCACTTTCTGCCTTGCCTTTTTGTCAGCCTCTCTATGATTACTAAACGATGTGATTACTTGTATCGGTCAGAGTAATACATATATAGCATGGAAATATTGGCACTTCGTGTAAAAATAAACATTTTTATTTTTAGTATGATAAGCTGTTACACTCGTGATTCATTTCTTAACTAAGTGTAGTTATATTCTGTATTCATATATAAATATTTCTTCGAGAAATCATGATGAATGCGAAGAAATATATTTACTATTTGCTTCAATGAACGTATTTATCCTACCCTTTATCGTAAAACCGGATGAGTTTTAATCTTGGCTCCCGTATGCCACGACTGGAGTTTGGCGTAGTGATATCACGAGGCGGAGCCGAGTGGTATCCGAACCAAACTCCAGGAGTGGCATACGGAAGTCAAGATTAAAACGAATCAGGTTTTGATTTTATCCTACCCCTCTCTACAATATTCTAATATCAAAATCATGAATGAAAATCATAAAAATTCCGTATGCCCCTAGTAGCATACAAACGTCCGTATGCCAGTCAGCGTGGCATACGGAATCTCAATGTTAAGCCTATGGAATTTTATATTAGGTGTAGGATAAAGTATAGAATCCCATAGGATTAACATTGAGTTTCCGTATGTCACGCTGGAGTTTTTTTATGCCACTAGTGGCATACAAGATTATTATCACATAATATTCCAAAATTGAGGAGACGGGCTAGGAAAAAATGAAAACCTGATTCGTTTTTATCTTGGCCACTCCATGCCAATCCAGGAGTTTTGGCACTATGCCAAACTCCAGTCGTGGCCTACGGTGGCAAAGATTAAAACTTATCCAGTTTTACGATAGAATTACTAGTTCCATGCTAAAAGCTATAAAGAAAATATATAACCACGCTCCATGACCAACTCCTTCAAAAGATATAGCAACGTTTTATTTCGAAGTAATAACGTCTTATCAAATTTTCAGTGAACCATAGCGAATGACCATCGCAGCGATAAGCCTGTACCTCTCCCAGATAATGCTAAGAAGTCGAGTTGTAGGACACCATAGATGGCGCCACTATGTCTGCGTTGAGCCTGACAACCACAATTGCCACCTGTCGTCTGGTAAAAGAACTAGAAGAGCGGTTTTCCGTTCAGTGCCGCCATGCCGTCATGTTGCATGGCAACGCGGCCGTTCAGCCAAACATTGCGCTGCCGACTCCCCGCATATACATTCACACATGGTGTGAGTGGTGGGTATGAGAGCAGAGGTGTTGTTTTCTTCCAGATAAGAGTTTTAGGACAAGTAAGGGAACTCTAAAAACTAAGAAAGGTTGTCCACACTTTAGAGTTGATTATTGTTTCAGTTTCTAGACATTAAGATGTTTTGGTAATGTAAGAAGCACCCCTTAAAGATCTTAGTGCCGGCGTAATGTGATGAAATGGTTTCAGTCTCTAGGAAAAGAGATCTAAATCCTTAAACCCTTCAAGACTACGGGTTTGGAGAATTCCATTGGAAATGTAGATCCAAATTTGATTTTTTAAAATTTGGAATACGTGGATATTCTGCCCATGTCTGATTCAAATGACCTATTGTCCATTACAATAAAACACACTAGCACATTAAGGTATGCCCCGGATTATTTTATGCCTTGTGGAGTATGTGATGCATTTAAATGGACAATATCGTCTCTACATATTAAACCTATTTTCCCAGCCATATCTATTCTAGATAGATGATGGACACTGCTATACCCTGTACCATAGGGTACCGAAAAAAAATCACTTTTGCAAGAGATGCCTTATTATATTAAAAAAAATACTTTGACGTCGTAAGTTGTGATTTATGCAATGTCTGTTCTTGTCAAAGCATTATCTGGTGACTGACATTTTAACTCAATATATGATTATTGTATGTCGTATAGAAATACATGGCTGTTAAAGTATAGCAAAGTTTCCCTTTTGTGACTAACCTAATTTCAGGTATTAACTGCCAACATTTAGAAATACATCAGATATCATGATAAGGGAGACTGACCGTAGTCACTGAGCCCACCCCTCCACCTACCCATCGTCCTCGTCGGGGTTCGTTGCCAGTCATGACCCACCGTAATGTGGAATTCACATTGTGGGATTCATGTACCTCACAGGGTGTTTGTCTGAGACAAATCCTGTTGAGATTCGGTACGGGAACACAATCTCCTCGATCTGAATTGTATGGTTCCATTTTAATGAGACAAGTTTCTTTTCCTTGAAATTGTAGCCTCTAACAAGGAACATAATCTTATGACATTTTGACTGTAAACAGGTTTTTGAAATTTAGAGAGGTGAAAAGGTGTGAAGTACATCAGTCTCAGGTACATTTGTCCCTACGTTTGAATCCCACTTTAAGTGGGATTCACACTGTGAGATTCATGTACCTCACAGGGTGTTTGCCTGAGACAACTTCTGCTGAGATTCTGCAGAGGAACACAATCATCTCGTCTGAATTATAGGGTTCCATTTTGCTCAGACAAGAGTTTTTTCTTTTTGCCTTTGTCGTTGACAATTAACCCTAACCAGGTAGAGAATCGCATGAGATTTTGATTCTAAACACGTTTAATTTTTACAGGGCTATTCTGGTGAGATTAATGGATCTGCTACACAGTCGCTGACTATGTATCAGCTCTAGCCAATAGGGGGCCAGCAAGCTTGATTACATGTTTGTAACCCCCCTCACCTCAAGGGTACTTGAGTCCCAGGGTGCGTGTTCACAGTAACTATGTCTGAGACTGTGTATCAAGGGTGTCCCTTCATGTGATTCCAATTCGCCTTTGTTGCTTGCGACTGGCCAAAGCACCTTGCCATGAGATTGTTGTACCAGAAAGGAATTTTCTGAGACTAGGGGAAAAGTGAGAAATAGACCTTCCCAGGTAAATTAGTCCCATCCTGGGAATCCTACTTTACAGGCATTGGCGTGACCGGCTATTGACATGACAAGACCGTAGCGCCATCCTCTGTCTGATCAAAGAACTACCAGCTAGCCTCTAAATTAAAACACGAGGAAACTCAAGGTCACAGTGAATTCAAAAGATAAGTATAGAATTAAGCGTATTATGTGCAATTTACAACAGAAGATGATGTTTCCATTGTACAGAAGATAGTAAATCTCCGAAAATATATTTATTTTTTAAGGTTGGATACTAATGCTGAGATACGTTGCCTAAAGGGCGGAGAGGTTAGAGAGGTTACATAGACTCTGAGCTTGCTGCAAAAACCTAACCCTTCATTATCTGCGTGCCAACTCTGTGGCATTGGTAGGGCGCAGAGAGCCAGTGTCTTAGTCTTACAGGCTTTAATAATCTAGTACCGTACATGAAGGCCATTTTCTGTACCTCCTACAAGGGTTATCATTTGATAATATTCAAGTTTGTTAGCTAAGACAGACTTAGCCGTCCATAAGGTAGTCTATAAGTGATGAATTAAGTTGACCCACATCGTACCTTGATAGTAAAGAAAATGGCCTACATGTACGACCCTAGATTATTAAATGGGCCCAGGTTCGCTGGCTGCCAAGTGGGTCACAGAAAATGACCTATAGATTGAATAAATACCAAACCATTTTATAGTTTTATTAAATAATTCCACGTTCTCTAGAGCAATGATGAACATACCAGTTGTTCCTAATTTAAATGCCCATAATCAAAGACTTGAACAAGTTTGAAGATGAGGGACCATTTCTGAGGAAACTGCAGTAAACAAACGCACCACGTTTTTTAGATGTATTTATTCAACTTGAACACCCTTCTACGAACATACATTTGAATGTAATGTATGTAAGTATTTTCATACCAAAAGAAACAAGAAACCGGCATTTGAGAACACTTTACTACATGCTCAGGTTATAACAACAAGTCTGAGGGCATTAATCAATAATTTTCCCAATTGTTATTATTTCTTTTATTTACATATTCTTTTTCCATATCGAAGCAGTTGTGATATATGATTATACAAACTGCTGCTCATTCATTAGACTCTACGTTCATTAAATGTATCATATAAGACTTTGTACATGATTTATACACATCAAGCTTATTTTTCACCCTTTTTTTCTTAAATAAGAATACTCTTGACGCATTTTGAATTAGTCAGAATGAAATAGAAACTACTTGCAGATTTTAAAACTTCATTGGTCTCTCCCATATAACCAAGCTTCATTTTCATATCTCTGCATGGACAAGCAGTATCAATTAAATACATGTATAAAACCAACATGGCAAATCTGTCAATATGATAAAGATGTAGCACCGATCTTATCTTACAACATGAAAATAAATCACCAAACGTAAATTCTTACCCAACAGCTGTTCTCATGATATACAATATTCCTGTTTCATGTACAAATGGATTATGAGGAACCAACTATATAGTCCGTTTCCATCGGCCAATCATTGTGCACCGATCTACATTCAGGAACCACCAACACAAGATCGGTGAAAGGAAACAACCCAGCATTTAAAATGGTGTCTGACTATCTTTGGCGAAAATTACGCAATAACACCACCACCCACAGAATCAGTCAAGGCTCAAAGTATTTGTTTGAAAATTCTATCAGTGTGCTTATGTGAAGCCCATTGAAAACACGGTATTCACTGCACCCTCATGGATTATGTGTCACAAACGTGGAGTCGTTGACCACCACTGACAGACTTTTAAGGTGCCCTAAAGACTTTGTACCATTTTCGTCGGCCAATGGAAACAGATTTATACCAACCAATAATTTTCAATGAAGTTTCTATGACAAAAGGAAGGTGTTAGCAGTGTGAATAGATTCACAGGGATTCAAGACAGGAATGACAAACAGGTCGGACATTTAAAACTTTAAAACAGAATGCATTTAAAACAATATTTTGGTCATGAATATATGTGTATATTCTATTTTTCATTAATAACACTGTTAGTTTTAGTATTTGAAAGAGAGGTTTTCCATAGATTTAGTGTCACTTTATTTACATCATTTTAAGTGGATTGTGTTCTAACAACAATGTATATAAGGGACTGAAACTGTGCATGCCTCACACTGCCTCTCATAGATATAGCCTCAAACTGCAGGGTACTTGATGGGGATATAAGCAGGTGCTGCCATTTTGTAAATATTGAGGAGTAATCTTAGGAGGCAAAGCCGAGTGAGAATACGTTGTAAACCAAAACGAATGGCATATTTTCAGCAGCTATGGATCGAGTGCGGTTCAGATTTCATTTCACCCCTGTTACTGCCCAATCAGCTGTGACATCATTACCCATAGAGTTTTTTTTTACAATACCCCAAGCGCAATGAATACGAGTTCCCAATATTAAGCCTATGAGAACAAAATACAAAGATACTGAGATAAATGACTATATATTGTACATCGCCCCTCCAGCCATCAACTTAATCACGAAGACAATGATAAAATAACAATGGAATATTAAAGTTATCATCTTGATTCAAACACATTTATCGTCCTCGTGTATAAGTAATGCATTTTCTGTTCTCCTAATGACACAATAAACTGTATTTATATCATGCCTTTATATGATTGCTACAGATACAAGTACCCTCACAACTAACTGAAATACAACTGAAATACAATATATATCAATGCGAAGCCTCTACTATGAAATCATACACGTAAAGTAAAGATTCACCAAAAAAATGTATGTCATGCACCTAAGCTTCGATCTGATTGGTCTAGTCGGCGTCACGTGGTCAACCTTGGTAAGAAAACGTCACCCTAAGCATGAAAACGCCAGCCTTGGTATGAAAACTGTAGCTACTACGCCCCAGCAGCAGCATGTAACTACAGAGTATTCAGCCATAGTCAGGTGTATAGGAATAGGAAGTACGATTAAGCATCTGGTTTGTGCTCCCTTTGGAGGAATGTTGGATCATCCCTCCTAAAGTACGTGAAGATTATAGATCATATAATCATATTTAGATTTGTATATATAACATATATATACGTGACAGTGTGCGACTCCCAGCGGACAAAATGAAGTGTTTGGTGAGTTTCTTTCAGGGTCACCTCGGTCTATGAGACTTTATTTACATATATATATCTGTTATATCAGAATTCTTTAGTCACACCAGACATATCAGTGTATATTCAATTATTCCTCTCGTATATGTATGTACAATTATACAATATAATTATATAATTCCGGCCAGGTCCATTGTTACCTAACTACGGTATCTTAGGTATCCAGGTTCGTTACCACCCACTCTCGGGTTGCCATGTACCCGCCGCGTGCGGTTACGTCACCGGGTTCCAATCACTGTTGGGTCAGTTGCGCCCTGTAACCTGAAGCTATAGGACGGTTTTTCCCTGTGTTGGAAAAAGTTTTAATTTTACTTAATAAACCTGGTGTTGTGTATAATTCCGCCAAACCAATTTCCTGTGTCTTGTTATTTATCACTCTATTTATTACAGGACCATTAGCCGTAACTTATATATGTATATATGTATAATGCAATGGGAGAGTTTCCACTTGGCCAATGTACTACTTCTGGTAAGTGACATCAACAGCCATGAAACTATTGCCAATGTTCTGTAGATTTAACAATGGGAATAGGAAAAGTGCTACAAATAACGATAAAACACTCTGTACACTTCACGTCCCATCTCCTGATGACTGTGGCACAAAATGAACATCACTTACCAGAAACAGTCAAATAAAGTAGAAACTGATCCATTCTTTGTCACTTGACCGGTCTTCCTACACAAGAAAACGTATCAAGAGGGTTTATCAGGGAAGGAAATAACCCCAAAAGAACTTCTATTTTTAGTCATTCTTTTGCAATTTCCCTCTGTCACCTTTCCATGGATCCTCAAATGTTTCTGGATTATCCTCAGTAAACATTGTGAAAAGTCCTCAGTTAATGTAATCTTTCCCTTTCTCTTATTGCTGGCCAGCGTAACTGCGATAATGATAGTAGGTGACCCAATTTATCAGAGTGGAACTTTTGTCACAAATGGCAGGTTTTTAGTTAGCTATTCCATAGTATAGAGTCACTCAATACCCTTCCATTGACCCCTTGTATTAATCGCTATCCCTCCTGACATATTCATTTTTTTCAAAGTTAAAAAGGCCCAGATTATAAACTCCATAGCCTTTGTTCTGCACAAAACAGCCATGTAGGATTTCTTCAAATGCTTAAAATGCTTGAAATGCTACATTAACAGATTTACTTCAATATAGATGAAAGGGATCTGTCGGAAACTCAAATTCATTAAAATACAGGTTTTCCGCAGCTTGGGTCAGTGCGACATAGGGTCTACTATGGTAAATTGGGTAGTCTCTGTCTACCTTTACTTACAGTTATACATAAAAACATAAAAATGCTTCTATACAACACATACAACTCATAGCCATCTAGCTGTCTCTAAGGCCCGGCGTCCACCTAATACGATTAACATTAAGAACTACTGATATGGCTCCAATACAAAATAAGTCAAAATCATGGACTAATCGTGAAGGTCCAAAATCATAGACAAATCTTTAGACAACCCACTTCACCACGCATCGTAAGTTGTTGATCGGTAAAAAAAGGTGATCACGGTCCCGATATACTCCAAAATACAATCATGGCACAGGTGCATATCTTGAGGTGTTATTTTCATTATTAGATATGTGATACACTAGAATTCAGGAAATATTGCATCAATAATCTTTACTGGTACACAAAGAAAAACAATATATTTGTTCAGGTGCTGAAAGCTCTGTTCCAAGTCAGACTAATAAATTATTGATTTGAGACACTTCGACCTCCTCGACAATCACCAAATTTCAAGTGCATACGGGTCCTTGTATCTCTTATATGGTTCTAAAATTTCATAATTTTCTGATCAGTATCTCACATGTGAGAACAATTTTCCTGACAGAATACTCGGCGATGCTCATGATTACCCACTGCCATTTCAACATGTTGAAATGTCATAGAGACCCTACGATACGGGTATTTCGTCCGGACGAAATTGTAGACACCCATTTCTCATCAGAGCCTAATTGCAGAGGCGTTGTCAATTGCCCAAATGAGAGGTCACTTTTTATTTCAATTTCGATTTTTTTATTGAGAGGTGCACTGTAGGACATATCGGACTGTATCGGGAGCTCAGTGGACGCCAGCCCTAAGATATATTTTACATGTAAAGCAAAAAATAAGCACACCTGTACTAGCATACACCTGCATCCAAAAAATAAATATGATAAGCATCGTTCGATTACAGTAATGGTAACCGTTTAATTACAGGGGTAAATATTCATGACATAAAGGCAAGGGAATTCCCTCGTATATATGAATCCCAATTAGTGATCATCATACCTGTCCTGATTGGTCAATGATCGTACCAGGAGGTCTTCCTCAGTCGTTTAATATGGGACTGTGTGAAGATTGCCTGCTTTAATACCAGTGTATTTACGAATACACCTTTCATATTATAATATTATACTGTTGTCTTTAAAACCAGACAATATAAGCCATGAGAACGTCACATCCACAGTTGAACTGGATGTTCAAACATATCTTTCCTTCTCCTGTTCCAAACATAAGGAATATTCCTAGAGTAAATAGGATTTCTGAAGACCGATTTCTGATTCTGTGATAGTTATATAGAACTAGATTGAGAATCGTATAAATACTCAATACTCCATGAGTTTGGATGCGCCGCAATTGTCATCAAAGCGAAGCCGAGTTACGATTACGGTGTATCCAAATGAGTGGAGTATTGTGTATTTTATTACTAGAGTGCAGTTCTGGATTTATCTCACCCCTTTCAATGACATTAATTAGCATCACAATATCAGAATAATCAAATTTACTGAGCAAATCCAGTTAGGAAGGTTTAAATCTCCATGTTGATGTCTTGGCTTTTCTCTGAAATCCTGGCTGTTGATAGGTCAATCACATATGACGTCATCTCACATTTACTCTGCCTTAGCCGTGGCGCAGTATTGTCACTTTATGGGGTGATCGTTGAGTATTTTTTCTGATGGATTTCCTATGGCCAAACTTGTACCAGGGGTGAGATGATTTTATATGACCTCATTGCCACTGTCATTAGTCACACGACCTGTAGTTCTTGCTGAGTAGGAGTAAACTAGAACTTTAGTCTTTTACGACAATGAAAACTAATTATTAATTCAATCACTTAATATGACGGCAAGAAAACGTGCCAATAATTCTCCAAAAGATAGGCAGCCTTATTTAGAAGAAAAAAAAGATAGTTCAGTACCTCTAACCAGAAAGACTAGAATTACATCTCTTTCCTGTATCCATTTTAAAAGACTTGTTGTAATTTAATTAGGTAATGTGTAACTTGATTAGATAAGATATTTTACAAATCCACGAGTAGGACCTATACATGTCTGTTATATTTATGTATTACAGACTTACATTTTTGAAAGCAGTATGTCACAGATAGGAAAATTCATCAAAAGATAACGTACCGATAGGTGCGTGAGTCCTTGTATTTTTAAAGGCATATCAGACAATTTGCCTTGAAAGTCAAAACCCATGTCAGTTTTTTTTAAAATTGAATAAGATCTGCAACTGTTGTGGAACACATTTCTAACCTAAAAATCGGGATCACGTTCTACTTTTTGATATACAGATCAATATTATGATAATATTACAAAAGAATGTATAGCAATTCTAAACAATTATTTTTTCACACAGTAAAGCTCATGTCATTCTCTCCAAACATTTTCTCCAAACGTTCACAGAATACGGCTCATGTACAGTATACATATTTAAGTTTCAAAAATCATAGGTCACCGTCCTTGTTTTTGAAATAATTGAATAAAACTATATTTTTCAATACATTTCCTATGTAAATCAGTCAAATTGGAAATTGGCTTAATTTACCCATCGGTTTAGGTCAATCTCTATGATATGATTATAAATCACTCATCTGGTATCAGAACAAGTCAAAGAAACCGGTTTGAATTGATAATTTCTAGCAGGTGGCGCTACTGTGAATTGTAGGATATGCCTTTAAAAAGCACACATTATAACCAAAGCAGTCTCACCGAGACCTTGGTCCCACGTTTGCGAGGCAATCCTCCAGGGGAATGCACTGCCTCCAGGGTTATGCCCCTCACACCAGGGAGCTGAGGCGTGTCTGAGGGGAGCCCGGTGACCTCTGCTCGTACTCCAGTAACCTGTCCACCTCCTCCTCATACAAGCTCGAGTTCCGGGGCCTCTGGTTCCGCGTCGCACGCATAGATGGCGGCACCTGTTTGACTTCCGTCTGGTCCGGATCGCCAACTCCACTCCTCCCGTACCCTCCAGCGGGGCTCTCGGCGAAGGGCATGACCGCGTTGACCTTGGCCTGACCTTGCACCTCCTGAAGGTCTTCGGGTTCCATACAGATGGGCGGTGGTGGCGGGGGGAAACCTTCGCTGTCGAGATCCGAGTCGTTCGCCCGCCAGTCGCCAGATGGCGGCAGGAGCTGCTCGCTTTCACCAGTGACTGAGTTGCTCGGAACATCCAGCAGGGGGCGTTGGACGCTGTCAGGTACCGCCGGTACGGCTGATGCCGCCGATACACACTGCGCCGGTACCGCCGGTACACACTGCGCCGGCACCGCCGGTACACATTGCGCCGGTACCGCCGGTACCGCCGCTGCAGGGGGTGGCGGCGGTGGCGGTTTTCTTTTCGGGGACACAGGCAGCGGCCATACCGTTGACCCTTTCCCTTCCTCCCCGACCTTTGACCTTGCGGCCTTGACCTTATCAGGACTCCCACTGTTGAGTATCTGCTCGTACGTGCCGCTGTCCGTCCTCTCCTTCACCGGCTCGCTGCTGGGGCTCCCCGGCTCGTCCTTGATACTCCCCTCCTTGCTGAGTAACTTCTCCGAGTCGTCCTCACACTCGTTGAGCACGGTGGAGGTGGCGCGGACGTTCCCGTTGACTGCTGCCACCTTCTTCTGCGGCGACGAGGTGTAGATGTTGGCTTTACGCTCTGAGGGACGGTCCTGGCTGAACATGTCCGTCTTGGTCTGCTTCTTCTCCTCCACACTCCCGGACACCGTGTGTTTGTTCAGCGAGATGGCGTTAGACTGACGCCGCTGACGTCGACACACTAATGACGTAATGACGACACTGACGAGGATGGAGATGATGGCGAGGGCCACGCCAAGAATGACGGCGATGGACACGTTGTGACCTGAAACGGGAAAAATAAATCACATTGTAATAGATTATTACCCCTTTTTACCCTCTCGCAACTCTGTGGTGCCTGGAGGTATGCTAGGGTATTCGTAATGGTACCGATGGCCAAAATCTGAGGGTCTGGCTCATGGACTATAAGGCCTGTTTCCATTGGCCGATGAAAACGGTGTAGTTTTTTTTAGTTCCTCTAATAGCCCATTTACAGTTTGCGTCAGCAGTGCTAAAGACCCTTCAGTGGTGCCTGACTGTAGATCGGAGACAGCCAATAGAAATGGGCTAAAAGGATCTACACCGTTTTCATCGGCCAATGGAAATGGGCCTTTAGGTCTTCATGATGTCACAAGGTAGATGGAAGATCGGGGTCGTTTGTACCATCGAATCATACCTAATAAAAAAAAAGAAAAAAAAAGAAGAAGGAAACTCAAGAAATGACAAAAATTGGTCTGTATTCAATCGAGTCTGATTGTGGAGAATTCATTCAACTTCGCTTTGTGGATTACTCTACAGTAAAACTCGATGGAGTACGAACTAAGTTATTTTCATTGAGTGGGTCTCTGATTCGATCTCACCACGTAAACATTTTTTTTGTCATCTTGATGTTGTTTTTCCAAACAGAGAAAAAGTACTGGTATATGGATACAGATGAGTATATCATGATGTAATCAAACAACCTATGGTGTCTACATTCTGAAAATAAAAGAGCTAAACTCAATTAAAAAATAACATCTTAACTAATCTTTACAATTGTCACCAAGTTGGCTGTCTGAATGAATCGGGAACAGTACGGTTGATGTGCGATATCCTCATACATACATAGCTCAATAGATATTAAAGAGGCCTGGTCGGGCCGGAGGGTGGGTGTTCATAGAAATAATTCAAAAATTGATAACTTTTGATCTTTTGAAGTTTCAACGAAATGCCGTAAACCCCGACCCATTGTTTTTAAGTTGTCAGAAACCATAACTATTGATTATCGATTTCAATCATATCGATTTCGGGTTCCAAAGCCGTTGATTGCGCGAAAATACACACTTAACAGCTTTGTAATCCCTTTTTATTGGAGAGCATTAAAATAGCTCCTACTGATATATCCCATAACATGGCACTTGCTGGATCTATTTCACTCGAGAAGGTGGGTAATAAATACATCAAACGATGGTTATGTTGACAAGTTGTTCTGTAAACCACTCGAGGTTGACTACTTAATATACTCGCTAATGCGCATGTATTACTACGCGTCAGCCTCTCGTGGCTTGGGACCGCCTCTACTAAAAAGTACCGAAAAGTTGTGTCTAAAGAAAATCAGGCCGAAATCTGAAAACATTTGAAAGTCAGCAGCGGACCTTCACAGAATAGAAATTAGTTTTAAAATTAAGTTGCATGTGAAAAATCATCTTCTAAACAAATTGTAACCCAATTGCAAAATGAAGTTGCATAGCTCTGCTTGTATTGTCCTGTCTTGTATTGTCCTGTTTGTAGGTCTAATTGTAAGGCCAATTGTATGTACATATTACTATTCTACTATATGTTCTTAGTGTACGGAAGATCAACTCATCTGATGTTTCATAAATAAACACATCTTATTAAAAAGAATATATATATATGTATATATAATCCGGTTACATGGGGACCCAACATATAAGCCTGAAGGAGGGCGTACCAATATAAATTGTTTCTGTTTTTGTTTCCAATTAGAAATGACTTTGACGCCTCCATCTTTTCATCACTTCTTGGTGATCCCTCCTTGCGAATAACCTTCGGGGAGTAGTAGAAATTTTTACAACAAATCTCATACAAACGGAAAATTCACAAGAAAATAGTTTATAACACATAAATACCATTTACAATGGAATGTGAGGAGACCATAGTTACAGAGGAGTGTTGAAGTTGGGAAGTGTAGTTTATCAAAGTTGTAACACTAAGATAAAACTCAAGGTGGCAGCACCTACCAGGTCCAGCTCCGTCCGTCCTGAAAACTGAATTAAAGAAGATATATCTGTGATGTTGGTGATATGAGGTGAATTTTGGGAGGAAGTATTGTTTTGGTTTGAGGTGCTATCATATTGTACCTTCACAAAACTCACATTTTCTTGTACTACTCACATATGCTACATTCCTCTTGAAACCGAAATTGACCATCACATTTCTTGTGAAAATCGTGCCAAAGTGAACCCGCTCATACGGAGGATACCCGTCTTCAAAACATCAAATCCAGAGGCCAGTAAAAACGAGGCTTTAGAGTTAAAGCTATGGGGGTTCGAGGCTAGAATTTGGTTTTTGGTCTAATTTTCTATTATTGAAGTGTACTTTTACTACAATCGTCTCTGAATAAGTTTTTCTCGAAACAAGGATGACTGATGTCGAGTATATTGAAAATATGCATTTAAAAGATTGGAGAATGACATATAATCTCCAACCTATATAGTCAATGTACTGAGCGTCTCCAAAAAAGGTGTTTTGAGCACGGGTATCAGGGGTTTCAGCGGGCTCACTTTGGCTCCCTATACAGTTCAGGAATTCATCTACCAAACAGTGTCAAACTTGAGCGGGGCACTACGATACCATATTTCTGTACAGGACAGACTCCCACCCTCATACTCATGTCAGTGCGCATGACCAAAGCCTCGTTCTGATACCTGAGTTGGCGCCCTCTATCGGTATTATACCGGTTTTTTTCAGTCCGCAAAGGTTTCGCTGTTCATTTGTTCAATTCTCATTACTATGTTTCTTTGAGTTGTCTCAGTCTCTCAACTAAATGAGCTATACAAACATTCCTAGTGAAGATATAATTAGAACAATACAGGACGATACAATATGTTTGCGCAATTTCGTAAATATTGGAGAAATGATGCCTATGTGGAACCAGGTGGCAGAACGACTTTAGCCAAGCCTGGATATTGTTCATACAAACGATTGACCACAATAAAATTTCTTTAAAGAAAGGAAGCTCCATGGCATCATTCCTCCTGGGCTGCTTCAAGGGTAAATCATAACCCCAGTGAAATCATATACTCAACATTCAAAGAGAAGTGGTGTAGGCGGGAGAGGAGGTTAAAGGCATATCCTACAATTCACAATGGCGCCACCTGGTGATTTTCTAGTATTGACAATTTTCATTCCAAACTGTTTCGGTGTGAATAGTTCTAATGCAAAATGAGCAACATATAACATTTTGGCTCGTTTGACCGAACCTAATAGGTAAAATAAGCGTATTCTTATTTGCTTGACTTATCTTAGAAATGTATGATTTTCCTCAATTATTATAGTTTTTAGAGCATACAGATTCATAGCATTTGGGTTTTGTTATGTGAATAACGGCTTTTCAGAATTTCTTTAAGTTCTTTTATAATATTATCGTTGCACAATCTCTAGGTCGAAAACAAGCGAAGCGCGGTGACCCCCGATTTCTAACTCAGACATATCTTCTGCAACACTTGGTGATCACCATATCCAATTTTCAGTATATTTACATGGGTTTGAATTTTCAAGGTGAATCGTATAATATGCCTTTAATTGAGGTTCATTAAGGCATCGAGTACCGGACGTACGGTGTTCGTGGCAGCCGATGCCGTCCATGAGTGGCGCGAAGACTTTGATGTTGAGGTTCTGCACCCAGGACGCGGCGTCGTCACCGCAATGACGCAACACGGCGCGTCTCACGCACTTCATAAAGTCGTCTGTATCTCTGAAATTACAAACACAGCAGTACAGTAAAACCTAGTCTCTTTCACAGACACTTGGAGGCGCGTATGGCAGCATGACAAGGGTCTGTTGGAGTCTAGTGGCAGAGGCAGGGAATTCCATACCCGGAAGCAGTATGGCGGCTAAAATGACGTCACATGTTCATGTACAGGCAGAAGACAGAGCAACGAGTACTCTATACTCGTTGGACAGAGTGACAATTACCTCAGGAGTTTTGAAAGGAATCATAATTTGTTTGAAGGTTTTAAGTTTAACCAATGAATATGGTATGCAAAAGTGTACCAGGAGAGCACAGATAGCCAATTTGGTTTAAAAAACTAGAGGAGTTTTTTTTCATCTGACAGCTTGCACCTGAGGGTTTGTTGGTCATTCCCCGAGTTTGAATCTGTACTATATATAGCTAGGCCAACTAGAAAATCCCCATACCAGCCAATGAGCGCCCAGTTCTGGTAGACTCCTACAGACCCTTGTTAGCGTGCCCCGTGCGCCTCAAGCGGTAGTGAAAGAGACTAAGGGCGGGCGTCCACCAACCACGACAAGGCTACGACAAGCCTTCAAATCGTAGGCCTGTCGTGGGCCTTGTCGGAAAGCTATTGTCGTAGACTTGTCGTGGTTGGTGGACGCCCCCCTTTAGTAAAACCCCGCTTAACCCATTCAAGGCGGATGATCCCTCGAGTCATTTCCCGGCATAGACCGGATAATGCCATAAGGCAGTATTTACAATATCTATGTATATCCACCATATCTGTTTTTGATTAAGAAATAATGGACCAATTAGCATAAAATTTGCTGTAATATGATATTATGCCATATCATGTCAAATAATCCAAATTGGGTTCAGAGGAAATTCAGCCTTTCTTCTAGCCTTATGCCACATAATCCCGTCTGTAAAGGGTTAAGTAGATACCCTGTTTAACCCTTTAGCTACGCTATAATGCATGGAGGCATTCCCGGGCATAGTACGCTTTGACGCCTTGAGGCATCATTTCCGTAATTTAAGTAATTACTATTTTTTAATGAAACAATACAGATTTGATATTTGCTCAAGCTATGTAAAACTATATCATTACTTTCATATAGCACCCTGATTATTTTGGAATACCAAAGAGGTGTGATATAATGATATCACTCTGGATATTGTAAACAGCGCCAGCTTACTACAGGGGTGAAAATGGTACTGCAGTGGCATATTTCAGGGTGTGTTTTTTGGTGCTATGCAGCGTAGTGAAAGGGTTAATTAAGGGACGATGTGGGTCAACTATATTCAACACTTATCGACAACGTTATGGATGGCTAAGACTGTCTTAGCGAACAGAATTAAATATCATCAAACGATAATCCTTGTATGTGCTACAGAATAAGGTCGTCATGTGTGATCCTAGATTATTCAAAAGGCCCAAGCATCGTAATTGAGCTGAACTTGTGAGGTGTAATGGGCGAGGCGAGAGAGATTGGTGATGGTCACGTTGCCTGGTGTGTTCCTGCGTTAACAGTAGGGGCCATGCGTGACCTGACCTGACCTCCGAGGGTGGTTGTGGCCCCTAAGATTCGAGGTCAACTCTCGACTGCAGAGCCGTCCAAAGGCGCTAGAAAATATTATGTAAGGAGGTCAGGGTGAAGGTCGGGGTTTGCTGCGAATGCAGTCATTGGCTACTCGGTCTACTGTATTCCTTATATGGAATTAAGGTAATGGGACAACTCCATGGTGCTTCTGTACTCCCAATTACAGTCCTTCATAGGGTGGGTACTTTTCTACCTCCCATCCACCCTACAAACACTAGGAGCAAATTATGGTTTGTTCATCATTGATGAATGAGTGTGCAATTATAGATAAAAAAAAACAATTAAAAGGTTTTTGTTACATTCAGTCTATGTATCTTTTCTGTAACCCATTTGCACTCAGTCAATTTGCCATTCTGCAACTGCCTGAGTCTAGGATCCAAACATATCAAGCACCAGTGGGTCTTGAGGTATTTCGATCTTGAGTGACTGGACTTGGTCATTTGGGCACACCTCTAAGACCCTGAGACACTGGCACCCTGTTCGTTTCCCAATATCACAGTGAATAGCACATAGATAGCTAAGGGATAGTTTTCTGCAGCAAGGTGGAAGCTTATGTGACCACTGTAACCTTCAAGCAACGTATATATTCGTGCGGGCACGCTCTAAAAATCCCTTCTCCAAAGCCAAGTAATACTATGGACTCAGCCAAGCAACGCACATCTTGCCAAATGTTCTTTTTTTTTAAATATCTGAGCAGTGCTCTTTCTTTATTCATCATCATAAGTCCATTACATGTATATTTTCTCTGTTTAACACTGGTATAGACCCATACGTAATGACATGTGTGCGCTCCCACGATGAACAATGGTATATCCTCCTGGCCACATGTGTACTATCCCACGTAGCCTATTTATCCCTGAAAAGAAGTAACCTCAGCAGATAAACAGTCATATAACCTTACAAATATTTACAGAATACATTTTTCCTTTAGAACTCAATTCTTGTTAAATCTGCCTGCTCAGAGAATTTTTGTGGGGAAACCCTGGTTCCCTTCTGGTGTTTTATACATAAACTGATATTATTGCCAAACTTTCTTACATAATCTGTCTCAGGGAGGAGCAAGTAAATGGGGTTGAAGGTTTTATTTGCCGACTCAGTGCATTTAGTTAGATAGATCCAATCAAATAGATCCAATAGCAGCCTAACGTAACTGAGCAAGATTAGTCAATGTAAACGAATTAACGTTCTAGGATATAGTTCGCAATGTTTTCATTGCAGTTATCTGGCCGGATAAAAAATGCTTTGTATATATTACATGTTACTCCTCCTCTATCTGTGAAAGTTATCCTATAGTACTGTCCTGTCATGTAACACTCCTCTCTCCTATAACTATATCTGTTTGTATCACTGTTTGAGTCAATGTTATGTACTGTATGTTGCTGCTATATATATTGGCGACATGTGAAAACGCCCCATGGGTGAATATTGCCATGTTTACTTGAATACAAAAAAAAGAATCTAAATATCAATGTCTAAAGGTGCGAATAGGTGCGAATATCGAAATCATTTAACATATAGAAGATGAAAATAACCATGAGTTCCTCCACGGCCTCCACGGGGAAATCCCGAACTAAACGGTTATTGCGTCAGACGTCGTTGTAGCAGAGAACGGTTCATGGACGCCTTGAGCCCGGGTCAATTTGAGCCCTGGACGCCTTGAGCCTTTCTGTAGACGCCTTGAGCCTACCCTGTGGACGCCTTGAGCCTACCCCGTTTTGGTGGCCTTGAGCCTCTAGAAGCAAAAACTTTGAAAAGTGCACTTATACTGGTTTATAGTCATATATACTCAACCCTAACCCTTACCCAACCCTTTCTTATCCTAACCCGCCAATCAGAACTAAAATGGAATAGGCTCAAGGCGTCCACGGGATGGGCTCAAGGCGTCTACGTTTTCGCGCTGACAGGAGGCTCAAACGGTAAAAAGCTCAAAGCGTCCAATTCCCGCAGAGAACCCACCGATAAACATGCCTTACGTTTTGGATTTGTATATCAGAAACCATGACTTCAAACATGATACACTGATCAACGTCAAACTCCATACACTATGCTAACTGTGGATAACTCTGTCTACCGCTTTTGTCCCGGCAGATCTGACCGTTCTGATCGGGATTCAATCGGGAGTCTACACATATTTTCTAATAATCTAATGGTGTTTAACATGCATGATATTAGAATAGGTTTTATTCTCAGGCTGGTTTTAAATCATTATAACGAACATGTGAAGCATAATGGCTGAGCCGGCTGTCAAACTAAGCGCGGGAGTGCCTTGAGAAACACCTAGCGGTTATATGGAAATTAAGCGACACAGACTCTGACGTTTTTGGTCACGTGAGCATTCGCGCCTGTAGTTTGAACATTCAAACAACTTTTTACCTCCCACCCACCCCACATGTATTTCGGTGGTATCACCCTTAATGAGCTATTACTGTATTCATTGTACCGTTGTATACCTTCTACGTTTGAAAAGTTTTCAATAAATTTTTCGTCCACAGCTCGGTCTCGTAGTCATTATGCTGCTGTGATATACAGCGGATGTGTCAGGTCGTCGTAGTTTGACAGTGTCAGCAAATGTAGTGCCATAGGCATGTTTTGTCATTCGCCGAATGTCAACAAGATGTAAAAATGGCATATAACGCGATTATAGCTCTATTTCCTTTAGTGTTTATCTATTCTTAATAAATGGTGTTTGGGTTGGGTTGGGTTTCATAAATCTCTCGTAATATTCCGTATTCGCAATATCATGCTATAAAACATTTGAATAGGCGCTTTGAGCGCAACCGCAACCTTTTTTCATAGAAGCTAAATTTCTGGTCACTGATTGGTCAATTCCTTGGTCACATGTCAAATGTCTTGTATGCTCCTATGAGTGATTTTAACTCTGTATGCGACATACAATGTTAAGCCTATGAGATTTTATATTAGGGATAGGATAGTATCAAAATACTCACTGGCAGAACTTCTTTGCTCGCTGCTCGTAAGACTCCATGCTGTTTGTACGAGACTTTTCCATTTCCTTGGAGTAAGTGAAATTACAGTGGTTTCCATCCTTAGTGAGAGCCGCATTGGCGAAGCAAACCCTGTAGCTCCTGTACTCTGTAACATAGAGAGAAACTCGCATGTATTTACCTTTAAAGGCATATCGGACAATTCCCCTTGAAAGTCAAAACCCCTGTCATTTTCCTGAAAAATGAATATGATGATCTCAAAGTATTGTAGAACACATATCTAAATTAAGAAACGGGGTCACTGTGTTGTATCTTAATTTAGAGATTGATATTATGATGATATTATAAAAAAAGTATTATATAATATAGTATAGTGTAAAATATATTATGATATAGCATATGGGTTCTATTATTTGAAAAACAATAGAAATATCTAGAAATATAGACTGCAGATCGGTGCAAAATACTCGGCCAATAGAAACAGGCTTTTACTAAGATTTAGGGATGGGATGATGTCAAGAAATGTTTAAATATTATCCTGCTGAGTCTCAAATACGAGGATAGGATAAAATCTAGGGGTCGGGTAAAATTAGGTAGTAGGATGAAATCTGAAACTAATCTTGATGGTCAGGCATGGGCAATATGTCATTCGTTTGATCATGCCTGTCCACCTTTATTCATTTCCTCTATGATATCATCAATAAGAAGCCAATGACCTGGAACCTTTAAAGGAGTTCAGCACCCATTGGTGACATTTTCTGACCAATAGAATTAAAGCATATACCTCCCCTCTCTGCAAACCCACGCCAGGGAATGCGGGACGAAGGTTTTGACTGCGTGCGAAAGATTTGTTTTACCAAATTAAAGCATATAAGGTCGCCATTTTAACGATTCAGTATATTTCATGTATATTGCCAAGGCCTCTGGGAGGCGTTTGACTACTCTGCCCAAAAGAGTATAGCTGTAGGAGAGGTCCGACGAGGCCCAGCGTTTAAATACGAAGACAATCTTAGGAAGGGATTGTCCCTGTGGATAAGGCAACGTGAATAGCCCTAAGTGTTCAAACCAAAGTGACCCATATTTTCCGTACTATCCTCCACATACAGAAAAGGGTCCTAGCGAAGGACACCACCGAAGGTCTCGTAGGTGACTCAAATGAACATAAAGCAGTCTTATTTATCAATTAAAATACAGGAGATAGGTTTCTTAGGATATCCAATGCAAAACGGCAGTGCTTGAGGGGAAATATTTGAAATATTTCGTTAGATTCATTGATGAGTATAAATGAGGAAAATAGTCAACAAAAACGCCACTATGAGGCACTTTCTGCTGTGATTAGAAACTCTCCTCCCTAAGGACAGCCAAACCTGTCTGACAGCCAAATCTGTCTCTCCTGGGCTAGGATCAAATCCACTTGAAGGAGATTAATCATCAAGCATAACCCAAGGTTTATGCACATGTAAGGGTCAGGGTAGACACGCAGTGTTTGGTTTGCTTTATGCTAGGTGGCACGAATGCCGATCCCTGCTGTGGGGTAAACCCAAGTTTGCAGAACCAAGTATGCAAATACTACGGGGTTGCCTGGATTACGTAACTCAGTCTGTATATATATATATACAGGCTGAGTCCGCAGTAGGTCAACAGGTTACTTGTTCGTTCCTCTGCGATGAGCGAACACCCTGGAGCCTCACAGACTGATTTAGGTTTCTCCAAAACCTTTCAGCAGTGGAGTGAAGAAGCTCACCTGATGCTACCTAACATATTCTGTGCTAGGCGACTGTAACTGTGATTGAAGGTATGATAAAGACAGCTTATGCCTGAGGTGCTCAAAGTCTGGTTTTGTGTCTGTAGGCTTGTAGAGTTGTAGATCTCACATCTCCTTGGATTCAGAAGGTAATCCGAACCAACCTCATAGGGTAGCACTTGTCTCACTCCGCCGGATAGACTAATCTAATCTCGGGAAGTGACGAGCCGAGACTAGAACCGGCAGACGATATTCCTATATACCTATGGCTGTACACTCTATGCTTACATCACGTTCTGGGGGGTGGAGTAACTTATGGATACTACCCAAGGTTGCCGTATACTACCCAAGGTTGCCGTATACTACCCAAGGTTGACATTTAGACCAATCAGATTGTCTCTTACAAAATTCATATGAAAAGCGCAGTGGGGGGTCATAAAGTGTCAAGTTTCACAAGATGGATTTGCAAGTCAAAAACATCGAAAGAATTAAACCTAATAAATTGTCAAGTTACTCAATAAGGTTGGATCTGGCTTCAGGTTTGATGGTGGATGAGCAAATAACGCTAATTATCGTTATTAAACCACATTTGAAGGTATATAGGAATAGGGAAACCAAGTACCAGTGAAAGGAAGTCAAAATTACTCGGGAAGGCTTGGAAAAATTACTGCCCAAGGCCTTGGCCGCGGGCAGTAATTTTTCCAAGCCTTACCTCGTACCTTTGACTTCCTTTCACCGGAACATAGTTTCCCTCTAATACCACCACTAACATATTGTTGACGATGTTATTTTCCAGGTGCTTCACCATGGAGTCCCCATGTTGTCATTGTTTGTTGTTACCATGTTGGTTTTGTAATCATTTGTTGACGGTTATCAGAGAAACGCCACTCTGCTCTATTTTCCCGCCTAGTACGCCTTTGCAAAAATTTTTGAATTTCAGAATAATTTTCAAGTTACTAAGTATTGTATCATTGTATGATTGAGGTTCTTCATGCTGTATTATTGATTGAAGCCCTAGGGCATTGTTGTGTATATTCTCGCCAAACATAATCACTTGTTTTTTATATTACATTATCCCATTCTCTTATCATAAAGTATATACAACATTTCTTTCCCCATCGATGATAGGTGTTATCAAACATGAATGGTCTCCTCTCTTCACATAGATCTTGGATCGCTGGCATGATCCTTGGTGGAATATTCCGCCAGGGGCCCTTTGGATAATTTTTGACCTTTTCTATACCTCGTACATGGATTATCGTTCAATTACATTTCGTTTACTAAGACAGTCTTAGCTATCCATAAGGTCGTCCATGAGTGTTAAATAAAGTGGGCCCACATCATCCCTGAGTCTCGTTGGCATACAGAAATGGGTCTTTATATATAAGCCTAGATTATTCAACGGGCCCCAGGACTCTACCACTGAGGTTGGTAAGGTGGTAGTAGAACACATCAGATTTTGGTCATCTTGAAAACTAAGCACACACATTGGTAGTGGCAGCTACATTTCCTGAAGGATGGGGTCTCCTTCTTGAAGAAATAAATATATGGAAACTTTTACTGTGTCCATTTTTAATAGAGTATGTATCATTTATCCGTTCTTGTATGTGGTTACTTTCCAAAACTTCCAAAGTTCGTTTATTTATTTTTTCTTATTTAACATTCCATTTCTGGTCTGCGAGCTAGATCTTCCAATGGTAGTACAGTGTATAGTGCCATCCAAGATAGCAAATATGTACAACATTAAGTTATATATACATACAAACTTGATAGTAATGAAAACATTTGATAGTAATGAAAACATTAATGATAATGATAATGATAACACTATTAATAAGAATAAGAATGATAATAGTAATAATAATAGTATTAATAATAATAGTTGAATAAGCAATAATATAAGTTGTAAAGCATATATCTGGTACTCATCCTAATTGCGTAGTTGATTGCATAATAATCTGATGCAAGTGTATTATGCAATTTATTTTATCACCTGTCCATGAACATTTGGGAAACTGATAAGCGTTGTGAAGAGGATTGATTACACCACCTGTCATTTGTATTACATTCTAAAATAGACCAAGTCGATGACTGTCAGTTTATAAAACCAAATTAAGAGGTATCTAGACAATAGGGGAACATCATCCATACCTAAACGATATATAGATAAATAAAGAGAGACAGAAAAACAAAGCTGGAGAAACAAGATGAGGCAAAGCGAGACAGTGAGACAGAGAGGCAGAGACAAAGATGGAGAAAAAAGAAGAGACAGAATGAGGCTATTTCTTGTTTGGAAGAACGGATTTATATTCGAATACTAGGAATAAAAACCTTTTCTGAAAGATAGAGAATCAAAGAGGGACAGAAAGAGATAGAGAGGAAAGGATAGAGAAGCAAGAAGAGAAAGAACGAAACTAAGAGAAACTAAGAGAGACAGACAGAGACAGATACGGAGAGAAAAAGATAGAGAATGAATGAGACAAAATGAGACAGAGACAGAGAGACAAAGAAAGAAAGAAAGAAAGAGAGACAAAGATAGAGAAAGAAAGAGAGACAGAATGAGACAGATACAGAGGTAGAGAATCAAAGAAGGACACGAGGGGAAAGAGAGAGTGAGACACAGATGGAGACTCAGAGGACAGGGATGATCTTACGCTCCAGCCCGGCTCCACACAGGTAGTTGTTGGCCTTCTCTATGCCTTCGTACATCTGTCTCTCTCCTTCACTGCACGACGGTTTTATCGGCGCCAGACAATTCTCCATCAAATTCAACGACCTGCAAGAAAATCAAAGCCAATCGTTAAACGATGTGAACATCGCATTAGAATTGAGGATTGGTATTTCATACCGTAAAACACAGGGTGCTTACTATTGAATGATATCATGAAACGTCACGAAATTTCATATGATTGTTTATATGGTATGAGTTGTCTTCGTGAAATGATATCACGAAGATGAGTTGAGTGATATCTGTAGGGGAAGACGCAGATATCTATTCAAGTTTATAAATGATCATAGCTCGATCCCATCTCGTTTGGATCGCTACCTAATTCACATAACTTCGCCTTGTGAATTACTTCTCTATTCAAACTCGATGGAATATGAGCTCTGACCATAAACATTCATAGGTTTCCTCTATAGTATCTAGAATAATCATGTATTTACATAAAGCTACCTGAGACATGTTGAGTTATTATTATTCCCATCAATATATGATAAGCTCCACTTATTGCCTTGGGGAGTTGTAAAGTAATATCCTTGGGAAGCCACGCCCATATATTATTTCCCTCATGTGTGATTGTACTGCAGGTTTACTTAAGGATGCTCCTATACACACACACCCCACCTCCCCTGGACACAATTTGGTTAAAGTATAGGTAATAGAAAAAGAGCAACTTTGCAGAATAATTATGCAAAACACCTCGCTATTTACTGAAGTCCGGAGGCCAAACTCAATCAACCAAAATGTAATTATCAGAGAGGAATTTAGTGAAAAAATGGCGACCTTTCAGCAACTAGTTCCCTATGAAGAAATATATCAAATAAGTCAACATCCGAATGGAGAATTATCAGTGGATGTTATCATGGAGTGCCTCAGGGACTGTTACGGCGGCTGAGCAGAACTCCCTAGTTAGCCATATCAATAAACCTTTATTTCACACGCCAGATATTGCAATATGATTATATTTATTATTATACGGAAACTGGCTTACTGTCTTCGTACGTCAAAAATACGCGGTGAAATTGTTGGTCACATGCATCCCGATGCTGTAGGCAGAGGGATGTATGTGATCAATAATTTTGCCAAGTATTTTGACTTACGAAGACAGTAAGCCAGTTTTTGTATTATTATATACCTAACAATGGCGATATTTTACCTAGTCACGTGATCACATACCCCGTACGTCACACTGTGACGTACGGGTATCAATACGCCATGGGTAGGAGCGGGTAGTATATGTAGTTCATACAGCCACAGGTATATAATAATATAAGAAAACAATGCCATATAAAGTTTTATGAATATCATCTTCAAATTAATAAAGGAAAACATTATAATACCCGGTTACGAGAACTAAGAAATGAATCAACGTTGGTTATCTTTCCGGAAACCAAACAGAAAAACAGGATAAAACCACCTAAAATATACATATTAAAGCAATGGCCTCTATGGAGGGGCAATAATACGGAACTGTCTTAATAGGAACGACAGTATCAGTGAAACATATCCAGCATTCAAAAGGAAATTTTTAAAAGCTATTGATGAGCTATTGTCAAGGTAAAAAACCTGGATCTTTCTGTATCTCTTTTATTATTATATCGTGATGTAAGGAATGGAGATACTCATCTTAAATATAAGACAATATTTTTGCTGAAGCGATGCGATGGGGCCATTGTGAGTGATATATATATTCTATTAAAAGCTGCACTTGTGTTTCATTAAATCTTTATAAAAGAACCAATAAGAAATCTCAATGTTATATAAAGATAATGAAAAAGAATATAAAAAAACACCTAGTTCACTCTTTTATAACTAAGAAGTATAACGTAACGTTGTATTTTTTATTCGGATAGGAAGAGCTGACCATATCAGTTAGGCCCGGCGTCCACCTACTACGATATGGCACCGATATGGTCTACGATGCACCTCCCGATAAAAAATCACGTCGGAAGGTTACCTGATATCGGGGCAGTTGACCACATTTCTGTATTTAGACACCGATAAAAACCCCATACAACGCATGGTGGATTGGTTTGTCTAGACATATGTCTACGATTTTGCGCCTTCCCGATATGGCACCGATTTTGACATTTTGTATCGGTGCCATATCGGGAGGTCTACGATTCTATCGTAGTAGGTGGACGCCGGGCCTTATATGCAATTGAATAAACCTGAAAAAAACCAACCCATTACCATATTCTAAATGAAAAAAAAACTACCGAGAAAGATGAATTCATACAGTTTATCTTTAACACGATAAAGCACCCTGAGAAATAGATTCTGTCCGGCGACTGTTCTTCCCCTAGCGGCAGGTGCCCTCACGCGGGCGGAAAGATAAGCGGGCACCTCAGCTGAACGCTCAGTTAGCTCCCCACGCCGACAGCAGGAGAGTGAGCGACTCACTGAACTGTTACATAATGGACATCCGGGTTGTGAACCTCACTCTCCAAGCGCATACTTTGTCAGTCCCTTAAAGGCATATCGGGAAATTTGCTTTCAAATTATAACTCAGGCCAGTTTTCTAAAGAATTGATATAGTGATCTCAAAGTGTTGTGGAACACATGTATAACTTAGGTGCTAGATTTTTATTTAGCGATTGATATTGTGACAATATCACAATAGAATATATAGAAATTCTAAAATAGGTGAAAGTCAAAAATAGTTTCTTGGTATTCATTCCAAGCCTACTTTACGTAGAAAATGTACTGAAAATAAGTTTTTTTGTTCTTCTTTTAAAAACAAGGACGGTGACCTATGAATTTTAAAACTTAAATATGTATTGCTATACATCTACGATATTCTGAGCATGTTCGTGGAAACATGGCATGGGTATTACTATGTGAAAAACGTTTTAGAATTTCTATATACATGTATTCTTTATATTATTATCATAAGATTGATCTCTAAATAAAAACTAGCACGATGACCCCAGATTTTAAGCTAGATATGTGCTCTACAACACTTTGAGCTCAGCATATACAACTATTAGGGAAATGACAAGGGTTTTAATTTTCAAGCCAAATTGTCTGATATGCCTTTAAGTGGCATGCCGAGTTATAGATAGACAGAACAAGTGCTGTGAGAGCTGCTACATTTCTTCATGCGCCACTATCAGTTGTCCACTGCCCTCAAGGTCATAGCAAGAATATGCTTGGAGAGTAGATTGCGCTGGTGGTGAGTGATGAGTGAATTATATTGAGTTACACACCGATGATCAGCGCGATAGAACGGGTTTGAAAATTATGGTTCTAAACAACTCGCGGTTGTTTACTATCACAGACAGGGTATCTGCTGGGAGACGTATTTGACTAATCTGCCCGTATTCCGTTCACTGGGCCGGTAAATCTCCAGCAGATCCTTTGTCCCTGCATGGCTTACACACTGTGGTCGACTGACTGGGCGATAAAATGGGAAGTGGGACAACCACGCGCAGAATATATGGAGACATGGTTAATGTGTCTGAATGGAATCTGTCCAGAGACATTTTGGTCAGAAACATTCTGGATCGGGAATATTTTAGACCAAAATATCGAGTAACAGATTCCATTCCGGTAAACTCACTGTCTACTTATTATCATACATCCGGAAATAATCAAAAATGCCATTTTACAGTTGTCATGTGGTACGGAGGGACGTGTGAATATCATTCCGTCAATGAGTGCATGAATGGAATCCATACTCCAGGGACCAGGGAGTTGTTTCAAAACGTGGGTTAAGTCTATGGTTTTGAAACAGCTCCCTGTTTCACTAGTTTCGTGACATATCTGTGACATCATACAAACATTGGGGTTGTCTAGTTTTGTGACAACACAAGTAGCTGGCCTTAGGTAAAGACAGACCCCAAACATAAGAATTAGACAAATCTACAAGTCATGGACCTGTTTCACTAGTTTCGTGACAAAAGTGTTAGACAGGCATGAAAAGCGGAACCAACAGTCCAAGCAAGAACGGACAAAACGAAGTCTAATGTATAGTTCTTATGAAACCGGACACACCATCTAGACGCCATCTAGACATGTCACGAAACTAGCGAAACAGGTCCCTGGTCAGAAAAAGTGAGACATTCACCCATAAGTATATGGTAATATGTAACCACCACCTCCCTCACGTATGAAGGAAACTGACCCTGAGATGCACCACCTGGCAATCTATATAAAGAAATGAGATAAAAAAAATCATCTCTAAAAAACCCACTGAGATGACTCTAATTGATCACGATAAAAAAGGAGCTTATATGATATATATCATTTGAATATGGTAATGTGGATCAAGACACCCTATGATACACACATTTCTCCTCAGGAACAAACCATAGACAGATGATGTTTATCGTAAGGTAGTCGCAGATACGTAATTAACTGCCACGATTTTAGCTAACCTTCCGACGCGATCTTGATTTTTCGCAGGGAGGTGCATCGTAAGGCCTATCGTAGGCGGTGTGGAGCTGAATTGACTTGCTTAATCCATGTACAATATTGATAAAGAAATGTCACTCATTGATATTCTAGATACAATAAAGCCAAAGGAAATAGGAGGGTTGTGATTGTGGACCGGGTAGACTGGAAGCGCAATATTAGATTATTTACCAAGTAGTACATGAAAATGTGATATTCTTCGGGCGTCAACCTACATTTCAGAGAAAAGCGCACTTAGTAGAACTTGAACGAGAGTAAGAAGTGTGAAATCTTATGCCCCAGTCAAACGGCAAATACGTTCCCATCTGCAACCTATACGTGGTGCCAACAGCCTCAAATACGTAGTAAAACGCCAGAATTTACGCCAGTGTGACTGATATTAAAAGATAAATGTGTTGTACTTAAGCTAACTTTAGTTATCATAATATGTTTCTTTATAATTCATCTTCTATCAATGTATGTATGATTTCTTTTACTTTCAGTTTGAAAATATCTGTTTTATCAATTTATTGTATTTCTCTCTTTAAGTTATCCCATAATTGATTTCCTATGTATATTGGTGAGTGTCTGTATTTTTCAAGCCTAGGTTTTGCTATCTTAATTTTAATCTTTGAATTACCCCTTCCTTGTTTAATCTTTGAATCATCCCTTGTTAGAAAATATCAAGTTATTAATGCGTAATTAGCCATTCTAGTTCCTCCAAGCTGCTCGAGTGAGTAAATCTTTCTGCTGTCCCTTTGCCAAGTAAGGCCAAAGGTCGTCAACGATCCATCGACCGTATTAGTGTCGCTTACGTTCTTGGGGCTAATTGGGCAATTTTTCTTATTTCCTTCGGTCAATAAAAAACACTTTACTGCACACTCGCCCGAATACAGTTACCCAATATTAAGCCTATCTTTACTAGGGTAGCATAAATTAATGCACTGACTAAGCAATACATGGGCTTCATCAAATATTTTGAAGAAGGATACGGTAAAGTGCTGTTATGCTAAATTTCTACAAATCATTTCATAGAAAAGTTCGTAAGTATGATTTCTTTTCTTTCTTTCACGTTTATCACCATCCAATTCACTCTGCTAGTTTTTGAGCGTGGGAAGCACGCTCAGATATGCTGCCTAATAAAGGTTAGAGAGGATGGAGGGTTTACATAGACTCAGAGCTTGCTACAAAAAAAACCCGAACCCTTCATTATCTGCGTGCCAACTCTGTGAGATTGGGAGAGTGCAGAGGACTAGTATCTTATCACCTCAGGGGATTGCTCAGTTGAGCATGAGCAATCACTTCAAACCGAAATACCTCATTGTCCCACTGGTCTTTGAAATATTTTGACCCTACAACATCTTTTTTATCCAAAATTATTCCTAGATACATAAAACTGTCAACAGCCTTAAGAACATTCATATACAAATCATAATTCATAGCTCTTGTATTACCAATCCACATTACCATAGATTTTCTGAAGTTCAAAGTAAGTTTTTGATCCACAGTCCATTTCTCAATAATAAAAGGATCCCATTTCATTCTGCACGAGACACTCTCATTTTCTATTAAGACTAAATCGTCAGCTTATAAATATCCCTGGAGAAACAAACAATAAATATGACCGAACTGCGGCTGTAAGGAAAACCCGAAACCTTTCACTGACATCCATGTTTTTATTACGTCCTGAGAAAAAAACATGATGTCCCTGCACATCTCCGAGTTTCCCTGTTTAAAACATGAGTCCATTTCACCCGAGTGTTGCACAAAAACACAGCGCCTTTTCATTGAGACAATGATCATTGGACGTGGATAACAACAATTTTTTATGTAGATCACTACATCTATGGGAGGGGGAGGCTTCATTGACACGAACTTTAAATGAGGGCTTTATCATTTGCACAAGTAACAGCCGAGACTGTAGATAGTTTCCAGTAATTTTACACATGAGAATTTTCCAGCGTCAGCTTTCCTTTTTCTACCCATGGTTTACGAACTGCGAACAAACTTAATTATTATTGAAAGATAAATCTTGAACGAGGTACATAAAGGGATCTCCTTCTATGAGCCTATATCATTCAACAGGCCCTACAGATTTTCCAATATCATTTAAGAAACTCCAGGTTAATATGCCTAAACATGATTCAGATGATTTGCCAAATGTTGAAATTTGTAGGAAGAATACGATTGTAACTATACCTGTCCTATGGTGCATTGATTTCATGGAAGATGAAATAGGTTTGAGAGAAAGTCGGTCGAGTGATTTCCCCACCAGGAGAGATATCTGAGTCACGGGAAGAGCTTTGCCAACAGGCTGTCCACTATGATTTGGATGTAATATTCTGCTCCGGGCTCTCTAGGGGCGGGCAGAGTGTGACATGACCATTCGCCAATAACACCAGTCAGATTTACGGCTCGTCCATGCACACATCTCCCTCTGTCACGTGATAACCCCGCTAGATTCTGATTGGTCGGGGTTAGATTGTGACAGATCGGAAGTCAGCATGGCGTCCTTGCTTGACCTTGAACAGCTTTGCCGATTTCCCGATATTAGCTTAGGTTAATAAACAAATAACGTAGAAAGTATGTAGGTGGATGAGACATTGGTCAGCGAATATTTACCGGGGGCCCAGATGGAGTACCATTAATTGTGCTGACTCAGCGAGTAATGAGACTGGCAGTCATGCACATTTACTGTGAACACTTCTTGGAAATATGAGAAAAATATATATAAATGAATATTGCATTTTCAAGAGAAAGGACACTCTATGTAGTGATTAGAAATTCTTAGAAATACTTTTTAAAACTCGTCTTTATAACCCTTTTCTACATGGAGGGACTGTCAATTAGTCTGAGAACCTCTCAGATCAGGAAACCTGATACAAAAAGGGTTTCAAAGTTTGTTTGTTTGTTTGGGTAGTTTAACGAACAATTTGTTCAATTAGACCTACTTTTGGTCTGACCAAATCTATGAGAAATCCTACCCCTACATATTCACTGAGGTGTGAGTTCTTTTACTTTCCACAACACATAGACATGGTATGAGAAGGATTGGCTTTGGATATAGCAGTAAATCTACCACTGCTTGGGGTGAAGGAGAAAGGTGGCTGCAGTGGGACTGCAATCAACAAAGTCTGACAACCTTGGGATTACAAGTCCAGTGATCTTTACCACTGAACTAACTCCCCACCTCGATCACTTTTGTTATGTTTGCATGCAAGCATATCCGGTCTGCACCACGAGGAGGCGAGGCGACCAAGAGGGTGAACAGATTGGTAATTGCTGTCCATCCCAGGAGACCTAGGGTTTCAAAGAGGCCCTGCAGCGACCAAAGGGTTTGTCGGCCTAACTGCCTATTTGAGTGCTCATGTTTTATGCACACTGTTATTGATGATAAATATATACACGATAATGATTAGCGAGGATTTTACGTCGTCACCTACGAGGAGATTACAATCACTCGTATACAGAACCAGTCGTTGTTGTATCTATTACCCACCTACATAACAAGAATTGATGACAAGAATGGACCATGCATCAACATATAGGATGACTGCACATTCAATATGTCCACAGCACACTTAGACATTGCAGTAACCTGTGTATACTTATGCAGTGTATATAGTTCCCCATTACTCTCTGACTTAAGCAAGTTAAAAAGTATAATCATTTGATTTATGATGATAAGTGCGATCATTATTATCAATTTCAATTAATCAACATCAAAGTAACCTTCCAGACATTGTCTTGTAATTAACCTCAAAATCTGTAGGGATTATTTTCCGAATCTCTGGGTAGCGAATTCCAGGAACCTGTGTAATAGGTAGGTGATAATCCCCATAAGGTGTTTGTCTGGGGCATATACTGAGATTCTTTACAGAAACACAATATTTTCATTTGACTTATAGGGTTCCACTTCCCTGAGGCAAGTATTTTCCCATGCAATCACTGGTGACAATTACCCCAGGCTCCCACGAGATTTTGATCTTTAACAGGTCTTAAATCTGCAGGGGCATTTTGGTGAGACAAATGGACCCACTACGGACTAAGTACCAACCTAACCAATACGAGGCCAGCAAGCAGAATCGCATAGTTTTTACAGCCTTCAACTCAAGGGTACTTGAGGGGGGGGGGGGGGGTGAGTATTCACTGGGACTATGTCTGAGACTATGTACCAGGAGATTACAATCACTCGTATACAGAACCAGTCGTTGTTGTATCTATTACCCACCTACATGATTGATAACAAGAATGGACCATTTCTTCCATTAGCCTGGTAAAACCACCTTTCCATGAGAATTCTGTACCAAAAGAGAATTGTCTGAGACTAGAGTGAAAGGTGTGAAGTACAACCGTCTCAGGTACATTAGTCACCACATATGAATCCCGCTTAACGGATATCTACTGCTGTGACTTATGAGATATATACACAATATTGTCTGGTTTCAGATGCTAGCGGTATTTTGCTCCGAGGAGTTGACGAGCAGTAATATCCGAGCGCATGCAAGGATATTGCTTAGAGTCAACTCCGACGAGTATACAACCGCTTTTATCTGAAATCAGTCCGTATTGTATTTATCATCCACCTTTTCTGGACAAGTGGCATGTGACATCGGTTCGTATTACTTATGCACTATTTTTCCATACGCACTATTTTTCCGTATGCGCCACCCGGAGCATACAACATCTGTATGCGCCATGTATGTCCACACACACTTTGTATTAATTAGATGGATAACAAATAAGAGAGACAGCCTCTAGATTAATGTAATTTGAAGTCTTACGAAACCGTCTGGTCTAGTCCACTATAATCCTCCTCCTCTGGATGGTATTCAATCCTGATTTATTACCATATCACTCGACCCGCTGCGTTCTATATTAAATGCCCTGATTGGCAATCTTCTGACCGTATCACTATAAGAGTTATACAACCCAGAACTAGAAACCAGTCGGCGGATTTGTCTCCCACAGGGGCGGCATTTGTCATGCGTTATCGAGGTCGTTTTCTCCTTTCTCAAACCATCGCATTTAGACGTCCTCTCAGACCCCAGCGTCCCCGTCTGCGGGACCCCTGAGGCCCCTAGGTGGCGCCACGGCATTCAGATGGGGTGATTACTTAGTGGCCGACAGGGGGCAGGGCAGTCGCTAACACTGCCCTATCGTTACAGCGAGACTTCAGCGAGACTCGGGCGAGCGACACTCCCGGCGATCGGTCGCCTTGACAACGAGGTCAGGGCAGGTCCCGCTGGTGGGCGTTTGGGGATCAATTCGGCTACTATATGTGAGGGATTTCTCCAGCGGGCGTCGCCGCACCGAGGCGCCATCTGTGGGAGTGTATTGCGGCGACATCGTATAGGTCTACTCACCAACACTAACTCGCTATGCTCCAGTGAGTAACCGGATGAGGGGGGCGTTTAAATTGACAATAAACGATGGTTTTGGGGACAGGCGGCGGTAAACCACGAGAGGTTAATAAGTAGTCATAAACGAGCGCTAGCGAGTGAATTACGACGTCGACCTCGAGTGGCTTGTCCACAAAACCATTGTTTGTTGCATTTATTATCCATGTTTCATATAAATTATCCAAGAAGATACCACTTTTTTCTTTGCTCTATAGCACAAAGGACTATTTTTCCCGTATACCATGGTCTTAAGGACGTATACCACAGATCTGAATCCGTATACCACAGTTTTGGTATCTGACAGGTTTTATATAATGGGCCATGGTTTATTGAGTCCCCATTGTACACGATGGATAATAATATCAGTCCGTTCTCCATGGTTTATATGCTGTGTGTTGTCCATTCTTATAGTCTGTACACAGGGGTGAGACAAATACAGAGAGTAACTCGTTTTGGTCAAAGAAGTTGTTCTTCAACTCGTTTGAATGCCATCTGGTATTCACTCGGCTGTCGCCATGTATATATCATCTGCATCAAACTCATGGAGAAGGACGACTTTGACCAAAACTTGTTGGTTCCATCTTTAGTGTGTATTGTGGTATTTCCACCTGCTGACGAAAACCCCACCGCTGATAATCACGCTGTGCAAAAGTCGGTCGGTGGTTCTCCTTGTGAAAGGTCGGGGGTACATTATCGGTGACATACAGACCATCGCCGATCAAATCAAGCCAGTTTTCTTTTGATAAGTGGGCTCAAAAGTCATTCAATGGTGCAATATTGCGTAAGGAGGGAGAGAAAAACCATTGACCATTTCTGTTTCGACCTGACGATTATTGTGCAGAATGTGTCTCATAATCGGTCGGTGGTGCGAAATGCCATTGTCGGTGGTCAGAATCGCTTGGTGGAAACGGCGCATAAAGTAGCGGTTGAGACCAGTCAGGTCGGCAGGGCCAGTCAGGAGTCACCTTTGTGGCCTTATGAAGGCACTCTCAGAAATTATTCGCGAAGATTGAGTATCGTCTTGAGACTGCGGTCTTTTGTCAGTGCGACAGAAAGAGAGTTACAACTCCGTTATCTCAACTCTGTGTAGATGAAGTTGTTTTCAGACTTGTTATCATATGACGTCATGATTAGTTCTTGTTAGAGCGTGCTTGCACGAGCTATATGCGTTGCCTATTAAAGGTTAGAATGCTCACATACACTTTCAGCGTGCTGAGAAAAATCTATCCCTTCACTATCTGCGTGCTGTTAACTGTGATAGTGGGAAAGGGTCAGGGTGCCAGTGTCTCAGGGTCTCTAAGGCATGCCCAGTTGACCATGACCAATCACTAGAGACCAAAATACCTCATTGACCCACAGCTGCTAAAACGTTTGGATCCTAGACTCAGGCGGTTGCAGAAATGGGTTGAGTGGGTGCAAGTGGGTTACAGGAAACTATCCATAGACTGAATGTAATTGAAACCTTTAATTATTATTCATTCATAATTGCACGCTCATTTATCAATGATGAACATTCTATTTGCTCCTAGTATATTGCAGATGCCGCCATGTATACGACATAGAAACACAATCTAAACGATGCGATGGTAGTTTAGCATTGTCTCTCTATACCACGGAAGTGGTAGTTTATCATTGTCTCATAATCATCCAGGTTATTATAGTAGATAATAGTGGTTGTCCTCAGACTACACCTCCTTACAATTTCCTGGCAGATGATGGCAGAACTAGCAATCAATCTGTACCTTATAGATAGAATGTATGTATGTATCATTTACCATATTTATTTTTCTCATTTAATCAATCAACAAGATAACGGCATATGATATTCGCTTAATAACGTTCCTCCACACAATAGCCGTAACAGAGACAGTTAAACAGAAACTATATGTGACCTTCACCGAGACAATTACAGACATACAATGCACAATACATACAAAAGGATAGGGTTCCATTTTCATATCAATCTTATATCATATTTGTGTTTGATATGTTAACAACTTTTGTTGATGTGTGCATTTCCAATATGCATTTCGAAATCTGGGATTATCATCTTGAAAGTGTCTTACATTACCTTTACCAGGTAATGACATATTGCTGTATCCTAGGATTTAAATCCATACTCTAGGGCTTGTGAATGCAAGATGAAATTCACCAATAGGTTTTTATAATGAGTCTGTATCTGTTCAATATTATAGTTTGGGACCAGGCTAAGATACAGTATTTGACATATAAACGATGTTCTTGCTTAGTTTATGTTGCTATTGTGCTTGGTGTTGTTTTGTCTTAGTTTATTCAATTTTGTTATCATACAACCCAAAGCGGAAATCGCTACAAGACGAAATAAGAGTGAGATTGAGCGATCAGCAGAAGACCAGGGAGCTGTTTAACAAGTCGAATGAGGTCTCGCCAGCGGCACGTCACATTTTGAAAGCGAAAGGCCGGCAACAGCGAGCGGCACCTCAAATCAAAGCGGCAACAAAACTACTACCAATATCCCATAGAGAGCGGCACCTCCACCTCGACAGCGACGCCTCAAGTTCCATTGTTGGCCTCTCGACTTGGCGATGAGTGCTCTCGTTTAGCACCCTCCCGACTTTTGAAACAGCTCCCAGTTATTCATAAGTGAACTGCTCAATTGAATACAACAAACCAAAAAACTAGATTCCCTGAAACCATTTATTGCCAGCTAAATTGGTTCCCGATGGTAATTGTCAACGGAAATGGTAGTTTGACAACGGATGATGACGATCCGTAATTCCTGGAAGACCAATGTAGAATGGAACGCAATATTTTCAAAAACAATTCCTATCAATTACCTTCCTATCAATTTCCTATATTGAAGCTTATAAATGTGACCTGGCTCAACTTGTATTGAAAATTCTCTAAACGAGTACTTATTAAGGGGGGCGTTCACCATCCATGACAAGGCTACTTACAAGGTCCACGATTGGCCTACGATTGGAGGCCTTGTTATGGTTGGTGGACCCCAGTTCCCAACAAGAGTCTACGACAAGGCCACAACAAGGCCACGATTGGAAGCTTGTCGGGAACCTTCCGACAAGGCTATGACAATATTGAACATGTTCAATTTGTCCCACGACTGGACCCTTGTAATGTAGTGTCATGGTGTGTCGGGAGCATGTTGCAGAGGTCTACGATAGGACATCTTGGTGGAGCATGCACTTCCGGACACCCCCGACAATGCTGTTGTAAAGCCTCCCTTCTTACGACAAGCGCTGATTGGAACTTGTCGTAGCCTTTTCGTGGTTGGTGGATTCCACCCTTTACACACGTCCTTTCAGTACCAGGTCTATCAAGTCACAGATGGTAGTTGTGAATGAGATCTGTAGCTTCATAGGAGAAGGAGGCTCTGTAATCTCGTTTCCATTGGCCGAATAAAACCGCGGAGATTTTACAAGTTGCCCTAAGTCAGTCGGTGGTATATGTCTGTATGTCGGTATCAATTTATTGGCGAGGCTGCATTTTGTATACCATTTCTACTATAGTTACCAGGTACAGAAAGGTATCATAAAGGTGCTGATATACCAAAGATGATATGGTGTTGGTATACCAAAGATATCTTATTATCGGAGATAGTTTGAGATTTGTGTGCCTTAGGTTAACAGTCATTAACCGACGATGGTAAATAGAACTCGGTGAAACTAAAAGTCTCTTATGTATGTATATATAGACAATAAACGATATATAGACAATAAACGATAGTTTTTTGGACAGGCAGCCATAAACCACGAGAGGTTGACAGCGAGTGTATTACGCCGTCAACTTCGAGTGTTTTACAGAGCCGCCTTTCCACATAAACATCATTCTCTGCATTTTTCCATCTTTTCGAATATATTAAACCTAGTAATTGCCATCGGAAAGGGTGTAACAATAGCGACTATTTCTTTGCTCTACAGCACAAAGGGACTATTTTTCCCGTATACAATGGCTTTGAGGCTGTATACCACAAATTTTAATCCGTATACCACAGTTATGGTATCTGACAGGTTTTATATAATTAACAAACACCGGGCTGCAGAAAAAATGTATTTATTGCACATGGAATTATAAAACATCGCATGATAAAAGCAGATAAACACATTTCAGATAAAACGATAAAACGATAAGAGAGATAAACGATTACACATTATGAGCCCTATGGCGATAGGTAAAAATAGTAAAAGGTGTGGGTGGGTGGGTAAAGAAAAAATTCCCATGCACCGACAGTGAGTGCAATATCAGGAATGACGCTAGTAGAGGCGTCAACTGGTCACGTGACCAGGGAAGTAATTAACATAAATGTTCGATTAACCACCTCAGTGTTACCTGTTACACAAGTAAGTTCGATTAGAAATGAGAGAAAACAGCCCGGCAGTAAATTATATGCAATTTACAATTACTGCACAATTAACAAACACCGGGCTGCAGAAAAAATGTATTTATTGCACATGGAATTATAAAACATCGCATGATAAAAGCAGATAAACACATTTCAGATAAAACGATAAAACGATAAGAGAGATAAACGATTACACATTATGAGCCAAAGAGGAGGCTAGTGCAGTAGAGGTCTGGGGAGGGACCGGCTTGGGTACATATGCCCGGAAGCCCCCGACCGAGGTCCAGGCCCCGTGGGCCATAATTTTGTCCTCGGGGACGCCCGAAAACGCTGCTTGTTGGGCTCCCATCCTCCTGAGGGCATGGAGGGTAAACGAGTGCCATTGTGGGTATCCTGTCGCCCGGAGGGCTGATCGTACAACCGGAAGTATGGCGTCAGGTCGTAGAGGGGCGCCGCACCTAGATACAAAGGCCGCGGCGGAGGGGAGCGCCGGGACGGAGTCGCGGTATCTCTCCCATGCCCCGACCGGGCAGAAAGCGCCGTTGATGCGCGCCACGGGTAATGAGAAAAAACTCGCCGGTCCAGCCGATGTCTTTGTCGACCGGACCGTTATGTTTAGGCCCTCGTCCGAGACCACAATGTCCCTGCGGCGCAGGGTATGAGGAGAGGCCCCGACAGGCCCTGTCGTGAGGAGATTTGACTGACGTAATAGCGTCGTGTAGCCGAGGAGGAGAAGGGACCGGGCCGCCAGCTGGACCGGCCCGGGGGCATCCAGCGCCATTAGCACGACTTTGAAAATGTCCAGCGGGACCGGGGCGGCCGGAGACGTCTGGTGCGAGGATAAGCGCTGGGCGCCCTTTATAGCGCGAGTAACGAGGATGGACTCGCAGACTCCGGTCGCGCTACCACTTGCCCGCAAAAAGGTCCGCGCCCCGGAGAAATAATTCCGGACAGACGCCGGGCTTTTAAAGCTATTCGCCAAAAACTGGATGAAGAGGGCAAGTTGAGTCGGGGACGGGTCGAGGTGGTTGAAACTGTGTGCCATCATAAACGAGACGTATGCCTGCATCTGGCGATGTAGGTTCTGTGCGGTGCCGATGGATGCTGCTGCCGTCCACGAATTCCGGAGGGACGAGACGAGGCGGGGGTTTGCGTTGTCTGGAACACAGAAAAAGAAAAAACTACGTTGGAGACAACACATATGATAGCGGTGCTGGATCTCGACGGGACAACTTTTGATCCTTAACTAATTTCAGGGCGAGTTTAGCCTTATCCTGGTCGAAACTCGCGCGGGAGAGGGCGTCTGCGAGAACGAGTTGGTCCCCCGGCTTATGAACTACGCGAATTATTACATCGTGGAGGGCTTCGATTAACGCGATTTCTCGCGCGCAGGCGGCCAAGATGGGGTCTCGAGTCCTTCCGGAGTTCAAGGCGTACATTGCCGCTGAATTATCTGTAGTGACTTGGATGATATGGCCTCGCGTTCCGGGTGGTCTCAGCGACTTGACCGAGAGGAGGCAGTTGATTGCCTCTATCTGGCTGATATGATACGCCTCTCGATACGCCTCTGGGAGGGGAATACTATAATACGTTTTTGCTGTCTCGCAAAAAGCGCCGAGGCCCCTCGGGCAGGCATCGCATTCAATCTCGACCGAGGGCCGGTCTTTGATGATCAGTTTTTTTCCGTTTGAGTTCTTCGCAAAATCGGCAAACCAGACCAGGTCCTTCTTGCACTCGATGTCCAGCTCGACCGGGACGTCGTCCTGTGATCTTCGCAGTGTATCCAACAGCCGGGACATGTATCGTCGCGCCGGAGGAATGCACTGGGATATATGGTTTAGTTTGCCGCAGATCGACTGTAATTGCTGCTTGGTGGCGTGAGTTTTCGTCTCCCAAGCCCGACATTCGTCTATGACGGCTTGGAGCTTGGTCTGGGGGATGGTGATTTGCATATCGATAGTGTCGATTGTAAAACCCAACCATTCGATATGAGTTGTGGGAAAGACAGATTTTTCCGGAGCCAGTTCCGCCCCCAGCCGCTGGCATATCTCCTCAAAGCCGGCAAAAGACCGGACAGCGGTAGAAAAATCTGAGTCGACGGAAACAAAATCATCTACATATGCCAACAATTGAGCGCCACACTTCCGGTTCATTACCCAGCATAAAGCGTTAGAAACTCTCTGCTGAGCTCCCCCGGAAAAACGACATCCAAATGACGGGCAGATGTCCACGTAGTATTTCCCGTGTTGTTGGAGTCCGAGTAGGGGGTAGTCTAGCGGATCAATCCGGAGCTGGCGGTATGCCCTCCGGAGATCAGCTTTCCAGATGAGAGCGCCACGTCCGGCGCGTAGCACGAGGGTAGCAAGGTCCGCGATGGTAGGGAGGGTGTATTGGCTCTCATGCCCTTGGAAATAGTTCTTAGCGATCCCGTCGTTAACGCTAGCGCCTTTAGGAAAACTGAGATCCATTATTACGCGTCTCTCCATCGGGTCCCCCGGCTTAGGGCGAGTCAACAAAGGACTCACCTGAGTCCAAGGCGAAAACGGAGGGGAGTCGAACGGTCCAAGCATAGCGCCTAGCCGTTTTTCTTTCGCTAAGAACGAGTCCACTGCCGCTGGAAAAGCGATAGCAGACGCGTGGTTCTTGTAGGTGGGTACTGGAGGTCTGTCGGCTGAATACGAGCTAGGCCAGCCAAAGTGAAGGTGGTCAACTATGCCTCGGTCGTGATAGCCGGTCAAAGCATCACTCCAGGCGTCACAGTTCATGTTTGAGGGAATCGGTATCCGGGCCCCCATGTAATTTGGGACTCCGGAACGGCGTACCTCCCTGTAGATACTCATATGATCCGGGGCGTTCCGGGCGGCGGCAGCTGAGGGGTGCGGCCAGGCCCTAAGCACCAATTTCATGTACTTCTTAGGGCTGACTGGGATGGCCCGAGCGCCTCCAGCAGCCGGTCCAGTTACGCGAGAGTCCGTCTGGTCGTTCATTTCGACTGAGGCGTGACTGATGGTTCTCTGCGGAGTACTTGTAGCAATTGGTGAAAGTCCTGTATCACGACTCAATGCCTCCACGGTGCCCTCCAGGTCGTTGGGGGCGAGAGCGGGGGTGTGATAGGCACCTTCAACACATTCTGTTGTTATGAAAACATTTGAAAAAACATGGACCGGGGGTATCGGTGCACCGACCGCTTCTCCAGGGTCGGGGAATTCCTCCCGTAGGGAGCCGATACCAATGTCCAAAGGCACAATTCCCTCCAGCCGTCGGTCTAAGGGCGCGTCCCGTGTGGGGCGGCACGGCGTGGAGGGGCCAGCTGGACCGGCCACGGTCATGAGAACATGAGGAACAGGTCGATCACAAATGTCAGGAACATGAGAAACAACATGGTCAGAATCATTTGGTACAATAGAACATACACGTGAGAAAGAAGAAAGAACATCACAATCATTTTCAGGTTCAACAATACATCCCACAGATACACTGTCATAGTCAGTCTGAGGGAGAACGCGTGCCGGGGTGCGACCACGTGTGGGTTTGTTTTTGTTATGGTATTCGCCCACCACGTGACCAGTATGCACGTGACTCGCACTGTTTATGTTTGTCGAGAGCACGTGGCGTTTGCCGGCACGCGGAGAACAGAACCGTGTACACAAGTCGGGGCGGCGGTTGAAACATAAATGTGCACTGTCCGCGTCGCGTGAAAGCGCGCCCGACCTGGCAGAGTTATAAAATACACGGGTTCTGTACCTTTTTGTCTTCCGGTCGTTTACTTCCCAAACCCCGGAGCAGCGGGGGCCTTTTGTCCGGACCGGCAGTTGATTTGGGGGTGCGGGAAAGTTGCCGCCTTGTTATGGAGACATGATACGCATATGTGCAGCTTCCGTATGCCTCCTTGCACGTGATGTGTAGCTTCCGGGCATTCGTCTCGCTGGTACGGCTGACATGGCGGCCCGGGGCGGGCCCTAGCCACGTGATGCGGTAAGTCCATGGCGGTTTGTCCCGGTCTGGCTGCTTCCTTCACTTTCGGAGCTGTCGTCGCTTGGCCGCCTGGCACGTGAGCCAGCCGTGTTTGCAGTCGGTCAATTTCATACGAGTTTAACCACGTGATTCTTCCGTTCGCGACCCTGTCGCACACCTCCTCGGAAAAACAACGAACATTGACCCACGGGAAATCCCTGGCGTCGTCCAAGATGGCCTCCAGGTGGGCCCCCATGGCCTCCCGGGTCTCCTCGTCCGGTGCAATCTTTACTAATTGCAGGAAACCATAGGCGTACTCCGGGATAGTTAAATCGTCCACTCCCGTCTTAGTTCTCTTAGGGCCCCTAAATATAAAGTGGTGGGGCATCGTGCAGTTACCTTTGATGTCCGGTTGAAGAGCGGCCCGGACAGCCTGGGCCACCCGGTCCGCGGCGTCCCCCCGTAGATCCAGGTCCGATATCCTCTCTGGGAGTACTGGCGTCGGTAGGCGGGCAGGGTGGTGAGGGTGGTTATACAAGCCCGAGCGGTGCTCGTGGTCACGGCTGGACGAGCGGCGTGCGTCGTTTCCCGCGTGCCGGTCCGGCTGCCCTGGCGCCTTGTTAGAAGCGTCATGGGTATTAGAATTCCGGACAAGCTGCGATAGCATCGATGTAATGCTTTCCAGCCTGCCGTCGATCGCGTCAACTCTTCCGGCAACATCTTGAATTTCTGCCGCATTTCTTCTTGCCAATGGTCCGGAACTGGAGGAGGACGCCGGCGACCCAGGGCCGCCATCGTGGTCGCCATCTTGGTCTGACATGTTTGCCGGGTTCTCCTGGTTCTTTTTCCGGGTTTGACTCCGTTTTTTCGGAGAAGGCGCTTGCTTCCGTCTGGGCATCTTGTGCTCGTTAAAAGGTAGTAGTAGATGTGTTGGTAAAAACCGAAAACGGTAGTAAAAGTTTGAGCGGAGCAGTAAAGAAAAAATTCCCATGCACCGACAGTGAGTGCAATATCAGGAATGACGCTAGTAGAGGCGTCAGCTGGTCACGTGACCAGGGAAGTAATTAACATAAATGTTCGATTAACCACCTCAGTGTTACCTGTTACACAAGTAAGTTCGATTAGAAATGAGAGAAAACAGCCCGGCAGTAAATTATATGCAATTTACAATTACTGCACAATGGGTCGTGGTTTACTGAGTCCCCATACCTTTTCACTGGGGTCTTTGTATACGATGGATAATAAAACCTATTCACCTCAGAATGTTACTCCTGTAGAAGATCTTTTACCGGGTCAGAACCGGTTGAAATAAACAAAAAGCAAACAAAAAATCCCAAGTGACAGCGGATACAAACAAATACGTCTTGTTGATTATCGTCTATTTTGACAACAATGTTTATGATAATAGGTAGATGTCATAAATATCAAGAAAGAAACCCCATGTATGGATGCCCATCTACCGTAACATAGAAAACCATGGAAGATAGGGGCAGCTAGTACCCTTAAACTAGCCTCCAGTTTAAACAATAAAAAGTATGTTGACATAGGAAGCCGATGTGACATTTTGTCCCCTGGTACCATGGTGATTCCCTGTTCACCTGGGAATGTTCACTGAGTGTCTCGGAGTCAACGTTTAGTTAATAATAACAGGATGTGCGTCAGAACAAATTAACCCGTTCACTGGAGATATAGATTGGTCTCAACATCAGTGAATCAGTGGAAAGGCAATATGTCCTTTTAACATACATTATCTACCCATTTTATATACTTCCGTAAACACTGTGCCCTTAACTACGCAGGCCAACGAGAGAATACCCGTAGGAGATATCCTATGAGGCTCAGCTTTTGAATACAAAGGCAATCTTGGTGGGGTGACTGTCCTCGCGGAGGAAGCACCACAAATAGGACATAACTGTTAAATTCTTCCATCAAACAGAAAAGGGTCCAAGCGGATGACATCCAATGGTGTCTTGTCGGTGAATCAAACAAAAAGGAGCAGTCTTATTTATCAATTGAATCAGTAGAAATATGGTCTCGAATACAAGGCGGAAATATGTTTTTCATTGCCCGACGAAAAAAGCAATCAAATGAGTTCGATTTATAGCCTGTCGATGATGCCACCAACTGCAAGTCGGAAACGAATATTCGGTGCCCTGTTTCTACTGCATTTTGCATGTCAATACCGAGTTAAATTCCCCCTGGTAAAAATTGAGGATGAAATCCAAGCCTTTTGATTCTGTCAGTAGTTGACCAAGTGAGTCAGTGGTGGCCTCATTGCTTAATCTTCACCATAATAATCGGTTTCCCTTCACCGATCTTGCATTGGTATTGCCAAATAAAGCCTGTTGGTCTTTCAATTGGTCTATTATTCCACACCGATCTGTAATCTGGAACCACAGACGCAAGATCGGTGACTGGAAAGGAACCTGTATTTGAAAAAAATCGGTCGGTGGTTCTCCTTGTGAAACGTCGATGGTAAATAATCAGTGACCTGCAGTGAAAAATGTGGTGGATGCTCACCGACCTTTGGTTGTTAAATGCAGAGCATCACTAATTAATTCAATGAGCTTGGATTTCATCGGTGGATGTAGAAGTAAGTCAGTGGTGCCATATTGCATAAGGCAGGGGAGAAAAACCGTTGACAATTTCTGCTTCCACCTGATGATTATTGCACTAAATGAGTCGTGTAATCGATCGGGCGGTGCGAAATGCCATAATCGGTGGCCATTATCGGCAAGTGGTTAGATAAAATCTTACATTGTTGAAACGAAAGTAAATTGTCATTTCTTGGGGAAAAAAACTTTTTTCCCAAGAAATGACAAATGATTGTCGCAGATGGGTCCTGACTGCAGGTCGGTGATGGAAAATCGGCGAATGGGATATGGCCTGTAACACCCAATAGGGCCACCTAACTGTTCAGAAACCCCACCATCACTCTCCCCTGCCCAGCACACGTCCTACCTCATTAGGGGTACAAGGTGTAGGAGTGACAGATTGGTACACGCTCTACACTGACGGACGTAGGGATGGCCACCTATCTCCCAACACGCAGAAACCCAACTTTTATCTCACGCCTTGTATTTTTGTCCCATAGGCTTAACATTGGGAATTCGTTCTGCATGCCCCTACGAGTATTGCAGTTTGCTCTTCATTGTCTTTATCCTGTGTGTCATCTATTATTTCGTTTAGTGTGAACAGGGGTGAGATAAATACAGAAAGCATCTCGTTTTGGTTAAAGAAGTCGTTCTCACACTCGTTTGAATGCTTTGTGATATTCACTCGGCTGTTGCCTCATTCATATCAATCCGCAAAACTGTGCCCAAAAATTGTTGGTTTCTTCTCTAATACTTCATCCAGGGGCCCAGTTAATGATTTAGGATTCTTCATGAAGACCCTTTTCTATACCTCGTACAAGGTTGTTAGCGTTAGATAATATCTAATGTGTTCGCTAAGACAGTATTAGCCATCCATAAGGTCGTCCATAAGTGTTGAAAAATATTGGCCCACATTGTCCCTGAGTCTCTAAGTCATACGGAAAGGGTACTTCTTTTACGATCCTAGATTATCAAACAGGCCCCAGTAGTAGCTGGTTAAAACTAGGGAATCCACTCCAGTTTCCTACAAGGCAGATAGCTATTGTGTTATGGAGGTGGCCATGTTGCCCCTGGCGCCAAAAGAGACACCAGTTGGCAGGTCCAGTTCTCAATGGGTTTTATTACAAGAATGTTTTTGTTATTGCCATTGAAGGGATATAGCCTTGTCTCACGATTAAATCTATAGATTATAACAGCAAATAATAGCTGGTTGTCCCCTGACTACAGTGGCGTTATCTTACAATCACCTGTTGGATGATGGTGGAATTAGCAATCACTCAGTATCCCATACAGTTTATATCACTATTTATCTCACCCCTGGAATAAATGTCCATAGGCTTAACATTGGAAACTCGTTCTCCATACCCCCACAAGTATTGCAGTCCGTTCTCCATGGTCTATATCCTGAGTGTTGTCCATTCTTTGAGTGTGTTCAGGGGTGAGATAAATACAGAAAGCAACAAATTTTGGTCAAAGAAGTCATTCTCAAACTCGTTTGAATGCAAGAGGATATTCACTCAGCTGTCGCCTCGTTCATATCCCACCGCATCAAACTCGTGGAGAACGACGACTTTGACCAAAACTTATTGGTTTCTTCTTTAGTCTCCAGTGGTCTTAGTATTTTTTCTATCTGCTCTACGGTTTTGGCCTTGAGTTGAAAGCCCACAAGAATGAATATGCAATATACTCAGTGTAGCTCGAATCTAAGCGACCAAAACACTCTCCAAGCAGATTCTGCCACTATATTTCATGAAAATTATGTTGGCATCAACCAATGGACCTATCTAAATGAGGTGAATCGAGGCATTCCATCCATTTACTAAGAAATGCTATGCTGTTCTTGCCAGCAGATTCTGGATGAAATGTGTGTATCACGGTGACGAATACAAAATGGCTGTGAATATCAGAGAGCGAGATTATCCAAAATGTTAAATAAGATTCATTTATAGTTATAAATGATGAAATTAGTTTTTAAAAAGTGCTAATTTTGGCACTCCTGCAGTGATTGTGAATGTTTAACTTTATGCTTTATGTACATAGGATTTCTTATTGTTTTTATTCAGTAGACTTTAACAATAAGGTATTCGTCGAATAGAAATTCTTCCATACAAGTGTCACAAAAACACCGAAACATATATATGAACAGAACAGTATACAGACCAAACAAAACTATTCTCGGTCTTTTGTCCCATTAAACATGTCCCTCCTCCTCTGGCATCAGGGCGTATTTTATGGGACAAAAGACCGAGAACGGAATCGCTACAGGTTCACTCATTACGTTTTCTCTTAGTATTGTGTTTCTGATTCTCAAATATATTGCCAGTATTCTCTGACCACCATTTGCTTAACAGCATCAATTTGGATTCCTTGTTCCGTTGAAGGGTCTAAAAGATGTTACATAAGACCTGGGAACTACTCCTAGGATTATTGTACGAAGATCGTGGTTATTTCAGTGAATTACTTAATCCCTCATATAATTGTCGTAGAACTGCTTGCTATTAATAAGCCTCATATGCATGGTAACCACACACATCTAAGACAAGAGGTACTTAGGACAGACGATGAAGTCTTATCAATAAACTTTAATTAATCTGATTCAATCCACCAAGCGATGATCAATGATGTACAAAGTTCAGTAACAATTCAAATACAAACCATTCTCAATAAACTTCCTTGATCTTGTACACATCAGGTTCGTTCCTTTTTATTCTCTTAGTATTCACATCGTCCCAGTTATCATGATCCAACAATCATTAGTTAACTCATTGATCTATTGTTTCATCACCACACAATCACTTGTGTAATCATTTCACATCAATTTACTTTTGGTTTCATCATTCCATCATTCTAATCGGTCCTGTGAGTGAGTCTACACCTTTGATATATAACTCCACAATTCCTTTCACTTATAGTCCATTCTGCTGAAATTCCTTCCTCTGTTCACACAGTGTTACAAGTTCTGGCAAGTTCTGCCAATGAGAGTTAGTTCCATGAATGTCGGTGTTCTAGGCACTCACGGAGCAGAACTGAATTCATGCAGTCACTATATAATAAGGCGACCTCACTCCAGGTAGACCCAGGCCTCTGGTACCTACTGAGCATCCCTAATCACTGTGGAGCAGCAAGTAAAGCTCACATATACATCGTCCAGATCTTATCTTCTTACTCACTGCCTCTCAGTGCAGGCAGCACCGAGTTATACACCTCCATTTGAACCTCAGAACATCATATAATCAACCACCCTCCTTATAGAGAGCACCTGTAGCACATATACCTTTCTACCTCTACGGTGTCCTATCATCGTCTCTCACTTACCTCGTATCTTTCTGAGTCATTGAACCATGCACACATTAGCTAATCCATTATAATTACGAATGCCTAAGTAATTTTCGTACAAGCACAAAGCGCAGACGGTCTAACTTTACGTTCCTCAATTAAATCTGCATACCTCGTGGTCTCTTTACTCAAATTGCCATTGTTCAGCTTTAATTGGTCATAGTTGTTTAATATTTCGATTGCTCATCATGTAGTATAAGAAGCCACACTATTCTATTACCGGAGCAATGATGTGTTTTACGATCTTGTGAGGGTGTTTATGGTTTGTGCCCTTCTTCTTAAGACAATGAGAATGAATGAGTACATTCTCTTTGTCGTCCCACACAAAATTAAAATCAAAAGCCATCAATTTCCCTTTTGTTGCTCAGAGAGAAAATAGTAATTATGAATTAGCGTGAGAGTTGTAAACTGGCAGTGCTTACAAAGAGAACTGCCACCTAAAACGCCTCGGAACGATGATTTCTTTGCAACTAATCTGGAATCGCAATAAAAATGGCCGGGGTGAATAAATCATTTACGTTGGATGGTCAGAGCAGGAACTGTGGTAGGTCTTGCTGCTGTGTTTCATTTAATCCTTTCCTTACCGGACCTGGTCGCAGGTGCACATCTTTAGATGCAGCATGCCTAACACAGGACCACCCATGTAGTGCAGGATTATGCTACAATTGTTGATTCCTTTCCACCATATGTAAAGTTGTTTTTCAATGTTTCCATAGGGATAGCTATAAATTATAAATATATCAATTATCACTATAACGGCGTTTTACATAATCGCTGAAAAAAATATAAAGGTCCATCTTGAATCAGCTGAGATAATGACATTCTAACAAAAAATGGAAATGATCCCTTGAGGTACCATTTGCACTAGCCACGGGAGTGGCCTGAGGCATCATTGGTAAAGAAAGGGTTCAGAAAAAATGAAAGAGATTAATATCGAAAATCAGTACAAGAATGAGCAAATCATGGGTCCATATTTTGACTGGCTTCAATGTATCGATTACAATGTCGTGGGGAAATAACGACAGATAGATGGTTGATTATGGCCAAACATATACAAAATACTACTCTCTGCTAGGGGTGGTGTAAATAGTCTAAAGACGTAGTGATGAATTACTGCTAACATTTATGCGTAAGAATGCCCTAACATCCCTACCCGTTGGTAATAGTATAGATGTTAACAATTAAAATAAAAGTCCAGAAACGACCAGGCCAGGACTATCAGAGAAGCGATGTTTTCCCATTACTTTGGACTGACGCATAGTTATAGGGCACAGAGTGATTGGCAGTTCCTCCGTCATCTGCCAAAAAACTAAGATAGCGCCACTGTAGTAGCGGGGCAACCACTGTCATCAGTTGTAATAATTTATAGAAAATATTGAGACAAATCTAAAATTTCTCCATGGCAAGCCCCAAAAAATATTTTTTATAAAATCCATTGATAATTGGTCCTACCACCTGGTGTTTTGGATGGCGTCTGGGGGCAAGATGACCACCTCCATAGCACAACAGCTATCTGTCCTATAGGACAAAATACCTCGAATGACAATCACTACAGGCTCATTAAATACGTTTTTTTTCTTACTACAGCGTCACATATAGAGAGTGTTTGAGCACTGCAGTGAGACTATTCCCATTCCCTGAGTGGTGCAGTGTCACAGCAACCTCGCCGCATCTCAACACCCAGCCGAGTGTATAGGAGAAGACATATATCACCCACACTGAGATCCATATCTAATATTTGAAACGCGGACTGCGCTGGGAGAGTTCGCCTCAGGCAGGCACCGACAGATGGCGTCAAGGTCAGAGAACGTGACATTTGACCTTGACCTTGAGCGGGCATGCTGTACACAATCTTGAAACAGGATTTACCAGGAATGAAGATAGAATTGTAGCCACTATGAGAAACATTCTAAATGTGTTATTCAAAAGTTGCACATAGTTTCACATCGACATATAAAAAAAAAATCGCTCACTTGTGAGCGATTTTTTATGAGGAAATTTGTCTTTCCTGCATACAAGAAACATCATGTAAACAAATGCATTATATTGTATACATTCTGAAAAAAAGCTTGGGTCATTAGAAAAATGTATGTCACCACAATCAGTATGTATTCCATTATCAGTGTATTCGATTATGAACATCTCATAGATAACCCACGGAAATATCATATCAATAGCCCAGAAATAGTACAACTTCACATTGATAGGTTGATTAACTCCAATATACCAACAGCAAACGTATTGCGTTTTATGAGGTGCTCCTTGATATTCTAAAGCGCTAATTCCACCGATCCTCCGATATAATCTGCAAAGCCTTGATCTATATTTTGGTGTGTATCGTTATGTTTTAATGTATTTTTTCGTTCCGTTGACGTTTAGTCACAGTTAGAAAAATGTTTTGATTCCGTGGTCGCAAAAGCGGTTGGTGCAGGAGTGTTTGTACAAATTGCTAAGCCCCGTTCACCCATATATGTATCGTAATGTTTCTGTCGGAATCGTACAAGCGGACTTTGACAGTGGAAGAGGCACCTGTTTCTGGCGCGCATGCGATATTCGTGGGGGGTCCGTTCACATTGCCGACAAGTTTCATGAAGTTTCTTATCACTGAAAACATTCTTCCACAGCACTGAAATGGCTCACGAAACTTTATGAAACCATGAAATATATTGTGAAATATCTTTATAAATCGTGTGTGATATTGATGGCTCCCGATATACTACAAATTGTCCCAGGCAGAGTTCAAATTTTAAACGTTCCCCTCGATATTTATCAGATTTCGCCTATTTGCTGCTCATAACAACTGACAACTTGAGTTCAATCATACGATGGGAATATAAAATTTCAAATTTAAATAACTTATCTTAATGAGCAGACTTATTCTATGCTGGAGACCAAAATTGTCATATGTATTTTTTTTTAACTTTTAACCAACAATTAACCTGCTATTCGCTTCATTAAATACAATTGTTTAGGGGTATCCCCTGCAAGGGTATCCCATGAATGATGTCACATGTTCAGTCTCACTTTGAAAACTGAAAGTATGCAAACCCTAATAATATTTCGTGAAATTTGAGACAGTTTCTGGAGCTCTAAAAAGGTGGAAGTGTGCAAACACTCCCAATATTTCTGGGAGAGGAGGTACAAAATTCTCCGAAATCCTCTGAAATATTATGAATATGCCTATAACTGTATGATAAAACTTTTTTGTGGTGGAATTCTCGATTAAATAATGTCAAAGCACAAGCATGGTAGATATCCAAATTTTATTAAACCTGATAACATACTGGCCTTTCAGACGACCTATCAAGGACAAATAAAACAAACAAATGTGTCCTAACATGCCAATACTTTATGGAATTAGAAATTCAAATGCATTTGTTCATCCTTTAAGCTAATCCAGTATTCAAATAATGAAAGAGAACCTGATGAGATAACATCTGATACGAAGACACCTTCATCGTACCCCAATAAAAACTGCCATAAGCTTGACGTTGGGTGACTGTATTTTGGCGAGCATGCTGTAATGTGTTATTTATTGCATGAGGGTAATCAAAAGGTTAACCTATCAGAGACCAGAACGAGAGCAGCATCACACTAATGCAGTCTCTGAATTGTTCACCACCTTTGGCTTCAAACTTCACTCGCTCGAGCAACTTGCAGGAACTAAAATAGCTAATTATTATTCTAAAATCGTGGAGACATGGTAGGATAAATATTAAACTGAACTTGAGTTAGTAGTGTGAGTGTTTATCGCACTCCTGTCCTGTTGATGCATCATTTGTATGCCTGACCATATATTTGTCTATGTGCTTGTCTTCGACCTTAACTGATGCAAGGGAGAACGACAAAGGCAGCGATTGTATTTTCCTTTTATTGAATACAAGGAGAAAAGAAAAAAAATGATACCAAAGCGTACTAAAAATAGATATGCTTATAAATGAATTTCACTGTCACAGTTGTATAGTAATCAGAGATCGTATGCATATTGCAATCCAAATTGAATCGAAATTCCGGTAAGAACAGAGGTACAAGTATGTATGGTGCATCCTCTGGTTATAAGAGGCACAATAAATGTATCTAGCTGAAAGGCAATGGATGATTTATGTCTAAGAGACCGAGAATCTCCGAATAAAACTGGCCATCTCCAGTCTGATCACAGCTGACGCTTCCTCTCCTATAAATGATCCCGCCACGGTCAGAGCGGCGGAGTCCATATATAATATCTGAGAGACTGATATATCATATTCACGACCGGAGACTTCAAAATGGTGCATTGAGCATTCACCAGCAAAATCACAACATATATCAAACATAAAACAAATCTGATATCCTGCGACTAATTTGCGTCCTGTCAGATTTGAGAAATAATTGCTATATTTGTGGAACTCATTCGGAAGAAATTTTTATCTCGTCAAATTCCCACATACTATATCACTGTCAGATCCGCCATTTTTGTTTCTGTCCTCTCGTATCGATCTCGCGGGCTATCGCCATTTCTCGCACGTTCTCGCGAGACTTCCCCCACGGCCTCCAGATGAGGCCGGCGATCTAATATGGTGATAGGGTGGAACTTGAGAGGCTTCCTTATACATGTTTCCCCCCGGATGGGGATTACATTAGATTGTCTATAAGGTTGCTGGGTGTGAAGTTACCTTCGTGGACAGAGGCGTAAAATCCGCCGGCCACACTTGGGAGATTTATAATGGACAGATCCCTATGCCTTTTAATGTTATTTGTTAGCAATGTGGGTCAGTAATTGGGATCAGATTTTCTCACCATAAATACAGCACATCTATGATGCCTTGTGTATAGTTTTGCCTTGTGAACGAAGCCGAATAGAGAATGAATAGTATATGGAAACTATCTGGCTGCAATTGTACGCCAGAAATATGCGGTATAATGGCAGTTCAAATTCACCGATGCCGAATGCAGAGCTTTATCGGATAGACAATTTTACCAAGTATCTTTTTATGTACAATTACAGTTAAAATAGCGATATTCTACCTTTGATAGATATTAACCGAAAGCAACTCATATATGTATGTATATTATTGTATATTCTTATAAGATTGCGGACCTTGTTTGTAAAGTTTTACACGAGTGAAATGCAGGACTCACAAGATATGCACCAGCTACATCGGTTTAGGATACGCTAAAAATACCCTCTAATTTCCAAAACTGATTCTAAAAGGAAATTGCAGATTAGATAAAGACGAATTGAACAGGTGGGGTATTCCTATGGTGGAACAAGAATGTTTATTATGTTCCTAATGTCAGTTGCAATAGGAAATGACACTATTTCAGCAGACAACCTGGTTCTTCTTGTCAATTTGCTTTTCCATCACTCTAAGCACTAACACTTTCATATATTGAATAAGCTTAAAGATTTACCAGTCTAGGGGGTCAGCTTCATGAAATCCTGCTTTATCAGAAGTTTCGTTCTCCTTAATATATTATTCAAGTAGAAATACAGGTATATTAGAACAAGATATAAAAACTATTGTAAGTCCTTGTCGGAAATTTGTTGACAAAAGTTCTGGATGGAAACATTCCATTTGGTTACCTTGACTTAAATAAAGATCAAAATGGCGACAGGAACTGATTCAAAAACTAGCCTACTCCTTAGGACATTGATGACTTTAGGGGGAAGCTGTTGAACTGATTGTACTTGTCTGTTTTCCTGAATACAATTCTGAAATGCTTGCACTGCACGAAACTAACCACTTTACAAATATATGCGAACGGCGTATACAGGTATACTTTTGCGTATACAAGATTGACCTATTTTCCATCGTGTATACACCTTATCTATTGGCGTATATACGTGTCCATGTTGCGATCATATATACATCATATATACGCAATAATTCTGATCTCTGCAACTAAGGGGCACCACTGTTTTTTATTTAATTTTCCATTAGTCATTAAGTCCTTGGTATATGGAAAATCCAATGTCATATTATCAATTTTGATTATAAGATTGTTCTAAAACCCTATTAATTATCGTTCAATAAAAAACATATAATAAACCCACCGTTTTTTTTGTTTTTTTTAATGTTTTTGAAATACTTGTTAATTTCAAAACACCACTCTTCTGTAGGGTTCTGGAAATAACCCCTTATAAGCCTTTCAGAAGCTTTGACTAGAGACATTGGTCAGGTTAGGCGGGGGTTAGGTGAGGGTTAGGCGGGGTCGGAATCGGAGAGGGAGGCGGCCGCATTCACACTGTGTTGGGAGAGGACTTCAGTCTTGGTGCTGGCGCACAGAAAGGGTGGCTGTGAGGGTGGCTGTGAGTGTGGCTGTGAGGGAGGTGGCCGCGTTCACACTACTGCCGACCCATGAACAATACCCTTGTAAAGTGTGTAGGCAGAGGACTCGAGATAATCCGTCCACACAAACTGGGGGGCTCTTCCCCGATGACGCATATATATGAATAAACTGGTTAGTTTCGTGCAGTGTTGAGCACTTTACTTACTCTCTGAGTTCCTTATTGACATTACAATCTTATATCCCAAATATGTTAAATACAAGGTCAGGACACTTAACACTTAACAACAATCCCTATTTACCAATGATACCGTAAGATTGGCAGTGGGTAAATTTGACAGGGAGTTCTAAAATCAATATAATGGTCCAAAAAGAAATATTGTTTACATAGACAATAATCGATGGTTTTGCGGACAAGTGTAAACCACGACAGGTTGACACGTAGTGATACACAAGTATTAGTGAGTGTATTACGAAGCCAGCCTTGAGCGGTTTACAGAGCATTCTGTTCACAAGACCATCGTTTGTTGCATTTCCTTTTTAGAGCGTGCTTGCACGGTCTAATACATCGCCTAAAGGTTAGAGTGGTCACATATAGACTTCCAGTGTACTGCTTGAAAACAATCCATTCACTATCTGCCTGTTATTCACTATGATATTGGCAAAGGAGCAGTGTGCCAGTGTCTTAGGGTCTTAGGAGCATGCCTAGCTGACCATGACCAATCACTGGAGACTGAAATACCCCAAGACGCACTGGTGCTTGATATCTTTGGATCTTACACTCGGGCAGAAATTGGCAAGTCGCTTGAGTGCAAGTAGGTTACAGAAAACTATCCATAGACTGAATGTAACCCAAACCTTTCAATGTTACTAATTCATAATTGCACGCTCATTCATCAATGATGAACATATTATTTGTTCCTATCCATATTCTTGAGTCCCCATATATTTTCAATGGGGATGGGCGTTCACACCCTGAGTCAACTCTACTGACATATAGGTACATGGCGTGATTTGAATGGGTTACTCATGGCCTATGACCAGGGGCGATCATTGGCCCCCTGGTGTCTCCCCTCTATACTGCGCACCTCATGTGCGCCCCCTCTGGTGTCTCAACTCAGCACCACTCTCCCCCACCTCTGTTTCCCCTCTATCAACCTCCCTCCGTCTTTCTCACTACACACACAGTTCATTTTTTCACCCACCCACCGACACCTCTTTGACTTACCTACCTTCGTAGGCCTTTTCTCTTATATTTTATTATATTTTATATTAACAATTAACTCACTACTCTATTAGTCAACTATTATCATTATATTCTTATCAATTATAATATCATCATAAAATATAATAAAATTTTATTTGCCCAACTCTAGCCTCTTCTCTTTTATCCAGGGATAAGGAGTAATGACCGTCAAGCCTCTTCCTGTGACTCTAGCCATCTTCTATTCTCCAGTTTACGTGTTGTTGTAAGGGCAAGCGATTAGTCATGTGTAACTGACAGCCTAGCATGTTCTCATAGAAGGTTCCGCAAGCCTATATACATACACAATATCGACTGGTTTCGGATACAAGTAGTCGTAAGCTTCGAGGAGCATATTCAAGGATATTGTGCAGATTCTCACAAGGGGTTTCGTTTGATAATATTCATCTATTTCCAGGCGATCTTTCATGTTGGCGTCAACAGATAACAAAGGACAATATTTACAAGTACAGGACATATCAGGGCCCGTTTAACAATCTAGGATCATCTGGAAAGAATGTAGCTGAGGTGTTTGTACAAGTCCAGGATCAACTAAACAAGATAGTGGATTGGTGCGACACAAACCAGTTAACAATAAACGGAAAAAGACAAAAAAAAGAAGATTTTTGGAACAAGAGCTAAAGTAAAAATTGCTATACAACAATACCATAAACTATTAATAAAAAATGCTAGGCTGGATTGTGTCCACCACTTCAAATATTTGGGAGTCTCTCTAGATCAAACCTTGACAATGTCCAGGCACCTTGATGCAATTATCAAGACAGTTTCACATAAGGCATTTGTATTGGCTAAACTTCGTAAATATATCGTCCAACATACTGCATTGATTTTATACAAGTCTATGATCCTGCCATATCTTGATTATGCAGACATTATCTATGATTGCGCAGCTAATTATAGACTCATCAAATTACAACAGCTTCAGAATAAGTGTTTACGCATTTGCATTAAGGGCCATGCATACTTACCAACGATTGTACTGCACCAAAATGCACATGTACCAAACTTGCAAGCATGTAGAACGGCGCATCTGCGGAACTAAATGTTTACCAAAAAAGGTAACCCTAGTCTCCTAAAACCAACGCCAACAAGAGAATCCAGACAACACGACGGTCCAGTGTTCAAGACAGTAAGGCCAAACATTGAGGTCTATAAACATAGCACGTTATATCGTGGTGCCTTAGACTGGAACTCACTACCATCATAGCAACGCAACATGGTGAATAAGGATGCGTTCAAACTTATCCAGAAGAACTGGGCCCTGTCTTTAAACTGGCCATAATTTGAATCAAGTATCGGATGTTTTCCTGGGAGGAACTTGGCCCTGTGGTGTTACTTTCCAGGCCTGTTGTAACTTAGTAGTTATAACCATTACTACACAGACTCATTTTAGTTGTTAACGACTGGTACAGTCCTTTATAAGTTGATAAGAATGTAAGAAATCAATTTGTTGTATTATAACAGGATTATTAGTAAATTTTGGTATCTAATTCTCTGGTGCGGATAAGTAATCACATGTATTCTAATGGTAGATCTGAAAAATTTTCATTTGAAGAATACGGTTGCAACCAAATGGTTGCCCTTCTTATACCTATATTCATACTAAATGGTGATATACAGTTGTATTGTACTTAAGACAATACTAGAAAGAAGGTAAATGGAAATGTAAACTCCCATGCTGGGAGGTACCTTCAAAACGGTTGTATAAACCGATGTACTTCCTCAGGATAAATAAAATGTTTAAAAAAAATATATATATATATATCTCATACAAGGGTTATAGTTTGATGATCTTTAAGTCTGTTGGCTAAGACAGTATTAGCCGTCCATAAGGTCGTCCATCAGTGTTGTATAAAGTTTACCCACAGAGTACCTGGATCTCTATGGTATACAGAAAAGGATTGACATGTGCGATCCTAGATTATTAAACGGGCCTAAAAATGTCCAAAATCCTAGATGGATCGATGGGTCTGCATTGCGGACAACTCCTGGATGACAACGTTTCAGGCTAATTACTGTCCAACTACTGGATCACAACGTATTATGTTACAACTTATGTGATTTCTGCCCTGGATATTTCTAGGTTGATTTAATCAGTGCATGTGTTGGTGATCATAAACAATCTGCACAATGTGGAGACAATAAAGCTAAGGATATATTGATGCTAGTAGACAGAATCCTCAAGGGTTTCTCTGTCGTGTATAATATCCTGTTTCATTCCCATCTCTAGTGCAGGCAGACCTGAATAGAATGCACTCCATGGCCTTGGTATCAGGATGGATACTTCGACAATATCTATGAGTTTAATAACAGAATGATGCTACCTTTGTGCGTCAATCCCCACACCTGTTACCAATTTCTGAGAATTCGGAGATCAGCTTCACATTAGGAAATACAATTGCGTGTGCTTGAACAGCCAGCAATGTGCTTCTTTTATTTTATTTTTACATCTATTTATTACCACACTCTCTGTACACAAACTAATGAAAAGTATCCACATTGTTCATACTGAATGTTAGTTATTCATTTGGCCACCAGGGGGCAACACTAGGTACCATATATCCCATAATAACTGTAATTAGTTTCCATGGCAATATCACTGTAGCAACCAAACAGGAAGTGGCAATGGTTCTATCAATACTGATATAACCACCAGGTTATCCCTAATACCAATCACTCCTGACGAAGATTTATTAGATTAATCGAAACGTTCAGTCTTTTTATGAATCATCCATAACACATATCATTGATCCAACTGTAACTCATGCCTTTATCATCAATAAACCTTTTTAATTTAATCTGAACGAGTATGTTTTGTGTGATAAACCTACCTCGTACTATTATTTTTTTCCATCTACGTCTGAACTCTCATTTCAATTCGTGACATTGGATAGATACGATATAACAGTGATTCTACCTGGTTCTTATCTAATAGACACTTGTTCTATACCGCTTGCGACTAAAGATAATCAACAGAAAAGTTACCTCATTCACTTATCAACACAGTTTCATATGAATTTTCCTTCCTAAACCTGAAAAATATGCTTACCTAACATCGCATGAATCTGCAAATATGCTGACTAGACATCCTATAATGCGTCTAATCATATCAGATTCAAAACATGCTAAAATGCCAAAATACAAGGTTGCCATTCAACAAAAACCTTATGGTTACACACGTCAAATGTTCTCGCAAATTCAGCATATTATTCTGGCTTTTTCTGCCACCGTGTAGTGGGGTGATGTGATTACTTCAGCCAGTGACTCGGTGCTTAGCCTCATGGATCAGTTGGTGCACTATGGGCTGGGTGGTCGCGGAGGCTGCGGGTGTGTGTGTGAATAAAAGACATTTTCCACTAGCCAACTATTTGCCACCGATCTGCAGAAGGGAACCACCGACACCAGATCGGTGAATGGAAACAGACATGCGGTGATCATCCATTAATTGTGCATAGACTATGCAATAAGGCCATCACTGACTGCCTTAGCAACGACTGACAAAATCACAGAATCAAAGGGTTTTGAAACCGTCAGTGATGGTCATTGTGTTTGAAAAACAATTTTGTCGGTATCTACCTTCAAATACGACAAAAACAAGGCATACACAGTACCCTCACCGATTTTTGGTTAATGATATGCAGTCTTTGGCCACCACCGACCTTAAAGTCAAATGCACATCTACCGATTCCGGAACATTGATAAACCTTTATCAGCAACAAAGGAATGGTACTTTGTCTCAGGTAAGGTATCCTAATGGAGTCAGCGCTAGTCAGTAGATGCGGGACAGCTAGGCAAGGGTCAGACAATAATTAGTGAATGCCCCCCAACTTGAGATATTCCTCTCTCACAGACGAGTTGTCGGTCAATTTTCCAAAATTGCTCAACAAAGGTTTATCAACATGTTGATGAATCCAGCTGGTGACAACGGAACATTGGGAATATCCCCCGTTTTGATGTCCGCCGGTCGAGCGATGGGTTACATAATTTGCCTGCAACAAGTTCTCCGACTACTATACAATTTGGAAACTAATCATTCAACCCCGAATCAGTTGGTGTGCATTAAGTCCAATGCACATCTACTGATTTCGGAACATCGATGTACCTTTGTCGGTGACGAAGGAAAGGAACATTGTTTCTTGAATGGTACTTTGACCCTTGTCTAGCTGCCCTACATCTACTGACTACCGTTAGGATGCCTGGCCTGAGACAAAGTACCGTTCCTTTGTCATCGACAAAGGTATATCGATGTTTTGAAATCGGTAGAAGTGCAATGGGCTTTAGACTATAGAGGGAACCTATGAGAGTTTAGGATCTGAGCTCGTATCCCATCGAGTTTGAACCATGTAGTAATTCACAAGGCGAAGCCGCATAAATTACGTATGATTCGAACGAGATGCGATCGAGCTCTGACACTAAACTAGAATAGGTTTCTGAATTTATCTCATCCTTAACATTCACTAATGGGCTATCATTTGTGACATAATCCCCCATTGGATATTTTTCCTAAATATCTAATGGGCGTTAGATACAAGTTCCCAGTGTTAAGTCTATGGAGAAAAAATACCAGGGGTGAGATAATTAGTAGAAACCAAACGAGAGTAAGCCTTGTCAATGTTTATGCCACGATGGACAGGTTGTGTATTACTACACGAGGCGTTAGCCGAGTTTAGTGAGTAGTTGACCTGACCAGAGTGGTATAAACATTGACAAGGCTAACTTGAGTTCAGTTTCGTATTTATCCTACCCCATCTCACCGATATACAGAGAATATTTGTAATTATCCATGTTAGTAGTTATCAATGCTGCCGGATCTACTTTCGTTATCTCGTCTCTGATTGGTCCGATTTTTTATTCACCTCGGTGCATAAATAACACTTTATCCAACGCTATGTCAAATACATTGAGTCAATGTTAAACCTATGGCGTTTTTTATTAGGGGTAGGATAATTAGATAAAACTGATATCAATCGGTGCCGTTTTCGTCGGCTAGTGGAAAATGGCTTTGAGGGTGGTTGCTCGTGGACCTACACGGAGGTCGAACAGGAGTGACGCAGTACACATCACCTTAATCGAACCACGTGACACTAACAGCCCCCGGAGACTGCCAGCCTCTAACCTAATAGCCAAACGGGATCTACAAGGTAGAGCACGCAGACTTCACAATAAAAGTAGAAATGATAAAAGTAGAAGTTCCCAGGCGTATTATTTGATTATTTTATTTCCTAGTTTCCTTCCTGATATCATCTCATTAGATTCACTGTCAGTATGGATACACCTTGTTGAGATGAATTTCGCGTTGAAAGCGAATTAATTGAGCGTGGGCCACACACTCATATACGGTGCCACCCCTCTCATAAGATCTCAAATTCTCTAATTGGTATTCGATACAAGGTTCTCACTACGCTCTATAGGAGAAGAATTCTTAACAAATTTGGCTTAGAGTCAAAGGAATGCACTGGCCTGCCTCCCGTGCTAAAGACGTACATCAATGCAACCCAAAGATTCCTATAATCTCAATGACTGTGTGCCAGTGGATTCTCAAGGCTCTAAGCCTAGTTCGTTGAGAATTCTTCCCACATAGAGCGTAGTGAGAACCTTGTACTGAATACCAGTTAGAGAGTGTGAGATCTTATGAAAGGGGTGCCGCTGCCTAGGTTATGTAGAGGTTATATACTTTCAACGTGCTGCATAAACTATCCTTCACTGTCTGCGTGCATACTCTGTGACATGAGGAAAAGTGCAGAGGCCCAGTGTCTCATGGTCTTATAATTAGAGGTGTGCCCAGATACCCAATACCAATCAGTCGAGACCGAGATACCTCATTGACCAACTGGTGCTTGACCAACTAGGATCCTAGGAAGGACGTCGGAATAGGCAAGTTGACTGGGTGTAGTATGAACATACTATTTGTTCCTAATTTGTTTGAAAAAATTCTTTTCCTTTCAATTTTGATAAGATTTTCCCTCACACCTGGTGGGGTGCTTTTTGGGCGATCTGTCATTTGAATGAAAAATAAACGTGTTCCTAATTTATTAATTCTTTATTTACTTTTTATCTGGACGTCAAAACGCCTAGAACTTGCATGCTGGTTCAAAGTAAAAAGCTCTAATTGCCAGTGAAGGATAGAAAAATATTATTTGATGATCATCCTTCCTCTAGGAATCAGGGTGTATTCTTTGAACATACTTGTAATAGTAGCACCACAGTATTCATACACATGTATGTTAAAGGCAACTTGATTTTATTCGTTTTGTAACTTAATTACATGTCTTTTACATCATATCTATTACATGCTCATGGCAGAAAAAGACTATATTTTTCTAATTTATCAGTTACGATCTTTTTTTACACAAATCTCACGAGACGTGGTGTCTCCGCTTTCTCGTTCATTACGGTTTTTTTCTTTTCCATCCCTTTGCTTTTCTCCTTTTCGGAAAGCCACCTAGAACCAAGATCTAGCCATATACAATTCAAACAGTTCTAAGAAGGTACAAATGAAGGAAGCTTTTCTAGAAATCTCTAAATATGAGAGTATACCCTGCCTATTTAAAGGGGCTCCATCTGGCCAAGTTCTCAGCCGAAATATGATTCTGCCAGTGTCTGATTTACTATTCGGGTACCGCCGGTGTAATGGAACACCATAACCTGGCCACCGTCGGCCACTGTCGTTCGCAATGTTCCAGTTACACTGGCAACCAGAGCTACACAAAATTAGCTCTGGTCGGGTTAAATAAGCGGCCGCCTTGACCCAGTAGCGGGACCTGTTTGTTACTCTCCAACCAGATTTGTTTGTACTGCTTGGAGAGTGTCTTAGGTCATAACCTCGAAGCCAATTTACCATTTTGGTATTTCCTTCTGTGTGTATTTTTGGAATAAAACCACCATAAAGCTAAATTTAATTATTAATTTGTTAAGCTATACATTTTACCTAATAAGTATTTCTGCCTTTAGAACCTACCTAGAACAAAACTATCTGGGGTCGAGGCGCACCCCGAGTGATCCTGTGTATGATTTAACCCGACCAACCCCTATATCGTAGAAGGGCTTGGTTGCCAAACTATGTTCCAGTATCCTTTGGGTATCCAAAGCGCACCAATTCTTGTATACCCGTTTTACGCTATGTATTTTACTGGTGGTGTCCTCTAGTATCCAATGCCTAGAACATGAGAGCTGTAACCTTGACCCACGGATTGTTTACTCTGACTCTTCCTTCGAAGGTAGATTGTGTTTTTGAGGTGAATAAACATTGCGTATAATGATTTTTTTTTTTTTTTTTTTTAACTGAAATTACATCATATGAAGCAGGTGTTCCACTAGGCTGAATTCTCATCCGGAAGATTTTCCCGGTCATGTTTAGGTTCTCCTTAGACTGGCCTCATTTCCTGAGTCCTCACCCTCTTCCACCTCTACCCCTCCCGCTTCATTCTACATCATGATGCCACCTGAGCTAGGGCACTTTGATTCCTGGGCATTTAAGAGGAAGGCCCATATTGTAATGCATTCAATTCTGATGGACACACTTATCACATATTCATAATCAAAGACTTGAGCAACTCTATGACATCTGATACGAATCGACCGGTGTCTGGCTATCAAATCAGCGACGGTTGGTCCAGTGGAATACCAACTTTACAGTCCTCAGAGCTCAAACTGGGGTGGGATTGGGATCGAGGATGTCAGAGAACTCCAAAATTTTCGGGCACTACCGGCAGGACGTTATAATCAGAACAGATGACCCCAGATACTACAAGGGTGATATATTTGGCCTATTTTCACCAGAATCTACGAATAATCAGCAAAAGACTCTGCCAGGACCAGACCGATGATCACTAAGTGCTATGGGTTGGATGCAACACACGCTTTAGACATCAGAATCTGCCTATTTGATATTCATTAATTCCAGAGGGTTTCAACAAGTGCAACTCAACAGCTGTCCAAATATAGGTTTCAATTGTTCGCGTTATTTGGTGTGACAGCTTTATAAAGTGTTTCGGCAAATTGTAGCATTTTTCAAGTCAAGTATATACTAATTCATTGATATATTTTGAATATCGCAATAGTTTGATAAAGGACAGCTGATACTTTGTAAACTGCTGTTGAATAAAAGCCACCATCAAACCAAAATTAGGAAGCTGTTGAGTTGTACTTATCTACACCACATTGTTTTAATCACAATAATTCCCTAATTAATCGGCGAAAACCCGTCACAAATTCTTTTCAATTGATTTCTAAAATTAAACGTTACATATCAACGTTACTTGGGTTGGAATAATGAGGTCTATATTGAGCAGTGTACTAAAAAACCTTTTCAAGCCTTGCGGTGCAGCGTGGGCTCGTGCAGATACTGGGCAGGAAACCAGAGATGGCGTGGCAGTGATAATGAGAAACTGGGGTCTGCATTGAGGAAGGAGGCCAGTGGGTGTTAGACCAGTTACTCCAGCCTGGTGTTCGTCTGATAAGATGATAAAAAGGAGAAGGGTAACAGCTGGCTTTCTGTCCAGAAGCACCTTAACTTAAGTTGATCCTCAGACTCGCTCAAGTCTTTAATTATGGACATTTATTAATAAACTGAATATTAGATTGGCAAAAAGGAGAAGGGCAACAGCTGGCTTTCTGCTGAGAATTATATGTGAACTCTCCTGAAAAGAATTGGGCATGTTTTTTTGGTTTTTTTTGCAAAAACTTTATTCAGGTTAACAAAATGTACAAGATATATTTTCTTCGCGTTCATCTTTCCAGAATTATGACCATACAACATTTTCAGTTTGACAAGTGCGCTCTCTCAATCATTTTTTGCTCCTTTTTTAAATTTTTAAATTTTTGATAATGCCCTATATGGGCAAAGGAAGATTGATCTATCTAAGACCTGACTGACTATGTCTATCATTTGTTCTCTTATGATAGCCACTCTCAAATCTCTGGTATGTTAGCCTTTAAGGAGTTCAGATAAGCCAGCGACAAAAGAAAAAATAAGAGTCCATACGTAAGGAAAGCAACTGGATTACCTTTAATATAGACAATAATCGATGGTTTTGTGGACAGGCGGCCGTAAACCACGAGAGGTTGACGCGTAGTAATACACGAGCGCTAGCGAGTGTATTACGACGTCAACCTTGAGTGGTTTACAGAGCCGCCTGTCCACATAACCATCGTTTGTTGTATTTATTATCCATCTTTTCGTATGAATTAAACCCATTAATTACCATATAAACGGGTATAACAACAGGGACTATTTCTTTGTTCTACAGCACAAAGGGGCTAGTTTCCCCGTATACCATGGTTTTGAGGCCGTATACCACAGGTTTGAATCCGTATACCACAGTTATGGTATCTGACAGGTGTTATACAATGGGTCGTGGTTTACTGAATCCCCATACATTTTCAATGGAGTCTTTGTATACGATGGATAATAAAAAGGAATTCTTACGTTGCTAACCAGAATCAGTATGATTGAGGCTTGCAGTGTGGTATCCAGTCAGAAGGTTCAAACACCGGAATATCTATCCAGGGCCAATACGGGTAATGTTGCATCCATTGCATGTTTTGGGCATGTTTCTTAAAAAAAAAAGAAGGGGGTTGCTAGGCAGCGAGAAGTGCAGTCGAGAGCGCATTCCTTTCACCCAATGAAATCAGGCGACCCAAAGGGAATAAGCCAATGGTGTGAGGGGACGGAAAAAGGCTGAGAGCTGAAATCCTAGTTTGAAAAACAGTTGGATGTCACTCGTGGTCGCAAATCCACGCTTACACAGTTCGTCTCACATAACATTTCTACTGAGAACTACTTTAACTTAGGCTGATCCTCAACTTTTTTTAAGTCTTTGAATATGTATGTTGAGTGTTCTCCAAATCCCTTTTTGGAAACCTCAGGGAAATAAAAAGACCTTAGAAATGTGTATCAAATTTCAGGCTTCGGGTAATTCTCATGTTTTTTGGATTTTCTCGTTCTGTTGGGGTCTATTGCTGGACTCCGTGGTTGGACAATTTTTTTTTTATTCTCAATAAAAGAAATTTTCTCCGCAGATCTGGGTGGATAATTTTACATCTTTGTAGCAACGCCTCCATGCTTATCAGTCTATCATTAACGTACGCGTCCAACTCTGTGGCGGTCTGCAACGCTTTGTAAATATTTCAATTAAGATCATTTCTAATGTTGCCCCTTCTAATAGGGATCCACAGTGATCCACAAGCGGAAGAATGCAGGTCTTTTTTTATCTTTAACGTTGTTGAGAGTCCAACATACCTCCTCATCCTTTTAAACACAAACCCTTTATCACTTAAAGATTTTAAAGGTTTGGTCCCATGTTTTTCGAAATTCAACCCGAGTCAATTACCGCCCCTAAATAATCAATTTCCTCATATGAAGCGATCTCCTGTCCATGCAACATGATCTTCCTCTATAACCATTTCGTATCTTATTCTTCAGACCATGATAAACTATTCTGCTTTTCTTCACGTTTATAATTAACCTGTTCGGTGAATACCGATTACCTAATTTGTTACACATATCTTGGGTTTAACTATCAGCTTCCCGGATTGTATTATCGGTTGATATAACTACCAAATTGTCCGCGTACATGTTAAAGTTACAGTTTGGGAGTAAATCATTGATGTATATGAGGAATAACATAGGGTCCAGTATGGTCCGGGTATGTAGATACACGCTACCCATGTGTTTTCTATGGATGCTATGTATTAGGTGGATATATATGTACACTCCGGGTATGGTGATACACACTATCTATGTGTTTTCTATGGACACTTTGTATTAGGTGGATATATCTGTATGCTCTGGGTATATAGATACACACTGCCCATGTGTTATCTATGGACGCTATGTATTAGGTGGATATATCTGTATGCTCTGGGTATGTAGATACACACTGCCCATGTGTTTTCTATGGACACTTTGTATTGGGCGGATATATCTGTATGCTCTGGGTATATAGATACACACTGCCCATGTGTTTGCTATGGACGCTATGTATTAGGTGGATATATCTGTATGCTCCGGGTATGTCCATACACACTCCCTATGTATTTTCTATGGACACTTTGTATTAGGTGGATATATCTGTATGCTCTGGGTATATAGATACACACTGCCCATGTGTTTGCTATGGATGCTATGTATTAGGTGGATATATATGTACACTCCGGGTATGGTGATACACACTCCCTGTGTGGTTTCTATGGACACTTTGTATTAGGTGGATATATCTGTATGTTCTGGGTATGTAGATACACACTGCCCATGTGTTTTCTATGGACACTTTGTATTAGGTGGATATATCTGTATGCTCCGGGTATGGTGATACACACTGCCCATGTGTTTTCTATGGACACTTTGTATTAGGTGGATATATCTGTATGCTCAGCCCATGTGTTTTCTATGGACGCTATGTATCAAAAAGTCTCATTCAATGAACATGCTGAGTACCCTTACGGTAGTAGCTTCTAGTGAAACATCCTGTTACTGATACCTTTAGTCGTGGAGAGCATCCCTAGCCTGAAGCCGAGAGAGAACTTGTCCATGAGGAAAACATGAAAATTGAGACCTGCCCAGTCTCTCAAATTGCTTCCGTGTTTGCAGAATACAGGGTATCTATGTCTCAGACACTGTAATCATACTGAAGATGCTCCTTCGGACTAATAAATGTATTAATGAATGGGCATTTTTACAAAATCTGGTGAATAATATTAGATTCCATTCTGCATTATTATACTTTCTTGTGAAGATAGACTTCCAGAGGAACTCCGACGGCATGAAAATAGGAAATAAATGGAAAAGAATAAAGGAGAAAGTGGAGAAGAATAAAGGAGAAAAAACTATTGTGTTTTACCCTGCCGGACGTACCGCATTCCCAAAAGAATATTATAGCACCCGCTTTTCTGCCCCATCACATATCTATAAAACACATAAACAAATTGATCTTTAAGAAGCCAGAGAGTAGTATGGAATAAATTTATTGAAGCAATTAACCAAATCAAATAAATTGAGGAAATGAATTGCGGGAATTAGTCAGTAATTGAGAAATTGTGAGTTAATACGCATACGGAGTAGGAAGGGATGAGAGTTGAGAGGTTGTTTTCTATGTAGGGTCGGTGGTTGGATCCGAATTGTCCGAAAGTCAAAGAACAAGTGGAGTGGAGGAGGTTTGAGGTGCGTTCTCACGTGACCCGATGTACACGTGACAGTGCAGGCACGTGGGCGCGTCCATAGTTACCATAGTTACCATAGTTACCATGGTAAGTGAGGCTCCTGTTACCACATTGCCGCTGACCCTCCCGGTTAGCCCTAATGTACAGTCTCAATGCTGACAGTACTTTTGTAAGTAAAATCTAGGTTAGTCAGCACCTAGTATGGTTTCTTATCTCACTACTGTATTTTTCTCCATAGGCTTAGCATTAGGAACTCATACTCCATGGCCGTGAAGGTAATGTACACAATACTATGACTAATTGGGTGAGTTATTGTATTGGTCAATAATGTTTATGATCAATGTACATGGTCTGCGCTCCACCTCGTTTGACCGTTATGTAATTAAGCTTCGTGAATTACTCCAGAGTCAAACTCGGTGGCGTACGGACAGAGTTATTGTCATCTCATGAGTTTCATTCTAATTTTCCTTCTATCGTGAAGTAGGTGTACGTTAGCTAGGCTCTACATTGTAGTAGTTCAGAGTGGACTCAGATTTAACTCCACCACAGCTTACGTAATGTTTAAGAAGGAACCAACAAACTTTGGTCAAAGTTGTTTTCTCCACGAGTTTGAAGCGAAGTGATATGAACGAGGCGAAAGTCGGGTGAATATCACAGTATACAAACGAGTTGGAGACCAACAACATTGCCTTCAGCTTGAAAGCTGTAACCTTGACTTGGAGAACAACAAAATTGACCATAGCGAGTTGCTTCCTCTATCTATATCACCCCTATACACACTAAAACTCCTATTTTTTTTGTTTTACTTAAGGTCTTTTATTGGACTATTCATATACAACCATTTTCCAAATGTTTTACAAATATCTTCAAGTAAAGCCAATAATCGACTGCAAAGAGCGCCCTCTCAGCTGCGGATGTTTCCTATGCTGGTTTTCGTCGGGCGTTCAGGTACATAACATTTCACTTTTTCAGGTGTACTTTCTTGTATTTAGCCATGTACTATATGATGTGGCAAATACCTGACGGTTCAACAACGGCTACAACATTATGTACATAGTTTTGTGGATCAGTTTGTATGTTCCAAATTAAGGGACAATCAACTTTTATCACTAGGATTAGCGGTATATCGATTCTAACATGATTTTTTTCGTTAGGTTTGCACAGGATATAGACCACGGAGAATGGACTGTAATAAGTGTAGAGGCACGGAGAATGAGTTCCCAATGTTAGGCCCATAGAACAAAAATACCAGGGGTGAGATCAAGCTTTGGTGGTCAGTGTACAAGGAGAGTTGGGTGCGGGTTGGCACCGCCAGGTACCTAATAGTGGGAAGTGCCTGGGGCGACCGGTGGTCTTATAAACAGGCTGGGTGGCCCAGGGACCAACTCCTGAAACCCTGCTCCAGTCTTGTGGATTCCTCCACTCAGAACTACACCATATCCCACACCTGTTATATAGTCTATATAATCATCGATAATTGATTGAATATCTATCAAAACATGACAACGTCGAACAAAGTGTGCTGGAAGGGAACTGAAATCTATACAGTTCCCATGGTGTCATTGTTTATATGTCAGTTTCGTATTAAAATTATAATGCTTTCAAATTTTCTCCCTTTTTTTCATTTTGTTATTCCAAACTTATTGGTGTAGATTTCGAGTCCTTATCATATATTCACGTGACATCAGCACCAGTCAGTTATTTTCCCAAATAAATCGCAATGTGTATTCAAAGTATGCTGGGATTTTTCCATACCAGGACAGTATGCTGGTATGGATGAAGTACCAAAACTACAGCAGAAGATATCACCTGTTGCATTTTCCGTCATAGGTATATGATACTGATGACTAACACAAATCACGGGTATGGACATAAAATTTATTGAGACGAGTAAGAGTACGAGAGAAGTTTTAGAGGTCCAATATAACATACAATTGAGAGATAAGAGATAGTTGACGAGCTATTGAGAGGCCCTACGGAGTAGGAGAATTGAGAGAGAGAGTTAAGAGTTTTTGTAGGGTGGGTGGGTGGTTCTTTCTCGTTAGCGTTCCAGGGTTGAAGTGAACGCAGGCGAGGTGGGGTGGCGTGGCCACGTGACCGGGACCACGTGACCGGAACCACGTGAGAGTCCTTAACGACGAGGAGTGAGTCCCTAACCACCATGCCAAGTTTCGCATTAAAGCCAATTCTTCAATTGGCCCCAATGTTGCCATCGCCTAGATTGACTTCACCAGTCAGTGCACGAGCTACACCATCTCTTGATGTTAAGCGGATTCACACGGTGGACTTAATGTACATCACAGGGTGTTTGTCTGAGGCAAATCCTGCGGAGATTCTGTACTCTGTACTCAAACACAATCTCTCCTTCTAAAATGTAGGGTTCCATTTCTATTAGACATGTTTTATCCACTTACTTTTACCCCTAAAAGGGAACAGAATCTCATGAGACTTTTAACCCTGTGAGGTACATGAATCCCACCGTGTGAATCCCACTTCAAAGGACGCGTTGAGTGCTGAGATTCTGTTCCCAAGGAGACGTTTCAAGTAAGTTCCTTCCACTCGGGGATAATTAGCTTTGTAAATTATCCATAGTGAGAATTGCCGCTAGGTGTCACCACTAGGATGGATGTGAAAGCACTACAGTGGGAATTTTATACGCTTTAAACGTCGCCATTCTGACACTTGTAAAGAGACTATGATGGGAATTGGCATACAAATATATCACATTGGATATTGTGTTTAGGCATCACCAGTGTCACCTTTGTAAATATGACACGGGGAATTTATTGGGTTCAGGTACCACTGTTGCAATATTTGAGAGCATCCAAGACAGTATCGTTCAGTATTTTATTCATCTAGTATCACGGTTGTGTCTTACATTATATAATGTTTGTCTTGTCTTGGCCTTCGATATTGCAAAATGTCACTGATGTATATGTCTATGATATGAAAGTTAAAACTAGCTTTGTACAAATCTATATGTGTGAAACCACTTCAGTCATGCATGTAATATTTTGACGTTGCAATGAACTAATAAGCGCTGCTATGTAAAAAATATATATTGGATATGGATATTGGTTTTAGGCATCATCATTTTCACCGTTAAAAATATAATACAGTGGATATTTAGGCAGCACCATTATAATGCCTGTTTATAATCTATAAAAGAAATAGCCTTTCAGCATCACCATTTCCCCCCAATCCCTACCTCATCAGGGGGCTGTTGAATAAAGCTCGTTCGTTTCTGGTGCTGGTGGTGGACGATACGGTAACTCCAACGATAAGGCCACTCAAAAAAAAAGTTGTTTCTCATCACCGTGCGCATCAGAAAAAACGATTTTAGAAGATTCTTTATGTTGTTGTTTTTTTAAGTAAATGAACCTTGATAGAAATTATGAAAGGTATGTGTATTTAGTATCAAATTAAAGCTCCTGATGTCAGGGATGCATTAAATTTAGAGCCAGTAAAAATCTGGAAACCCCACATAAGCAGACACCCCATGTAAGCAGCCACTTTGGCCCGAATCGGAGGGTGTCCGCTTATGCGGGGATTTACTGTATGTCTACCCTCTTTGATATAGCACAAAAAAACAAAAACAAAAAAAAGCGCCCTCGTCATATTTTTCATGGCTTGGTGATGAGAAACAAGTTGGGTTTTTTTAGTGGCCTAAGCGACATCCTGAACGATTTCTTGTACTCGGTTTTTTTGTAAGCTTCTTTTTTTAGTATTGATTAGATACATTTTGCGTAACAAGTTGTACATCGAAAATACCATGAACTCAACAAAGAGGCAGAGGCCTCAGCTTTTGCATAAGGCTGGTCTTAACGGTCTAGCCGAGTCAAGTAGGCAATCGAAATATCAGACGGTTGTTACAGTCATTGTCTCTCTCTTTTCAATGGAACATGAAATGTCCTTCAGTATTACTTAGCATTTATGAGATAGTTCTTCTTCAACTTCCGATATTAAGATACAACTAGTAAACTACAAAAATGAAGCCTTGTGTGACAAAACAGAAGATATTTTCTAAATGAACGTATAACACCTTATAAAAGCTTTAGGTTACTCTCATCATCAGAACATTTTATGCTTACAACACATTATTATATACAACACTACGGCCCCAAAGACACTTCTTAGTTACTTTCTTGTCGTTTTTAATTTATTCAATGACCCCCAGATCTACTTCAAAACACCGCTAGGACACAACGACAACTAGCACCATCTCTAAACTCCTGAGCTGAATATCGGATAAATCAGAGTTAAAAACCACTCCGTCCTAATTAACTAATACCCCTTCTTCGTCTGGGAGCTGGGCTAGCTCCAGGAAGACTCATTAACTTAAGGTTCTTAGGTAGACGTGAAACAATAGCCCCTAGGCTTTTGGCAGTGGGTAGGAGGAGGGAGTGAGGGAGGGTAGGAGGGAGGGAGGGAGGGTGGGTAGGAGGGAAGGAGGGAGGGAGGGTAAGAGTGAGGGAGGGTGGGTACGAGGGAGTGACGGAGGGTGGGTGGGAGGGAGTGACGGAGGGTGGGTGGGAGGGAGTGAGGGAGGGTGGGTAGGAGGGAGTGAGGGAGGGTGGGTGGGAGGGAGTGAGGGAGGGGGGGTGGGTAGGAGTGAGGGAGGGTGGGTAGGAGGGAGGAAGGGAGGGTGAGTAGGAGGGAGGGAGGGTGGGTAGGAGGGAGGGAGGGTGGGTAGGAGGGAGGGAGGGTGGGTAGGAGGGAGGGAGGGTGGGTAGGAGGGAGGGAGGGTACGTGGTGCTGGTAAAAGGTTACAGTGCTGTGAGCTGCTCCTGATGGATGGTATTCAAATTCCTCCAACAGAGCAGCTCTATGTTTAAAGTCCACTCTCCCAGCAGAGAACCTCAACTGCTCGGCATACCCTCCGCCAGTGTGCTTTTCTTGGTGGGGGTAAGTCCGTCCCATACATCACTTTTTATATTTTTTCACTCGCTCAGTTTCCACTATAGAAAATTGCCCCACTTTGACGCTGTCCAGTAAGGGGCCATCCATAAAGTACGTATGCACTGGTGGTGGGTAGGGGGGAGGGGAGGGGTCAAAGATTTCGGAAATTCTGCATACATGCTTTATGGATGGCCCCTAAGTGATGTTCATTTTGTAACACAGTTACTTGGAGATGAACATTTTTTATTTCTAAACCTGCTAGGCGCAGCTTTTAACCATTCAATGAATGTTCATAATCAATGACTTAAGCAACTCTAGGCCATCCCAAGACCTGAGTGTATGTGGGCTGTTATCAGGGCTTAGCCAACCTTGAAGGAGCAATGCAGTAAAAGCTTTTTTTCTATTCAAGTATATTTTAAGACGTTACAATCGTTCACCCGTTTCCAGGCGATTTTCCACGTTGGCGTCAACAGATAATAGAGGACTATATTTACAAGTACATGACATACCGGAGCCCGTTTAATAATCTAGGATCATACATGAATTCTGTATCTCGTAATGGGATTATCGATTAATGATATTTAAGTCTGTTCATTAAGACAGTATTAGCCTTCTATAAGGTCGTCCATAAGTGTTGACTAAAGTTAACCCACATCGTCCATGGGTCTCTATGGCATACAGTAAAGGGTCTAAATGTAAGATCCTAGATTATCAAACAGGCCCCAGACTCCATTTATACAATTTACTCCAATAACTTCATACCAGGGCTTCTGACCTTCTGTTACCATTTTATTTATATTGTAAGTTACTCGATTCTGTCATCAACACATCATCACAACCACCACTTTATTTCGCATCTTATTTAAAGCATGAGGGAACGGGCAGCTCGACCAATCAGTGGGGGCCATGTGGGTCGATAGAGGTACTATGGATGGATTTAAAGGCGTATCGGACAATTCACGCAGGCGCCACCTTTTTTTTTAGATGTTGTCAATTAATATTCAAAACTGGTTCCTTGGGATTCATTCCAATTCCAAATAAGTGAAATTGATGTTTGTACAGTTTATCTAATTTCAATAGATGGTTGATATTCAGAATTTAACGACAATTCAGTCCAAGATGGTAAAAAATAAAATTCCCAATATCCTTTTAGGAGTTTTCCCGAACAATCCAGACAGCTTTGTGGTAGTATTCATTAAAGTGCTAGTAGTTTAGACTAATATCGGGTTCAGTAGGCCATGTTGAAGTAATAGTATTTTTTATATTTCTGCCTCCGCGAATATGGGTATAACAATTTAAAACTCTATTGGATACTTTTATAGTATAATTAAGATGATGAAGTTTCTTTGCTTGTTATGCATAAAGAACATGTTCACCTTGAAGTGGAAAGTGAAAAAGATTCCCTATCTAATATAGATATATGGCGTAAATTATCTTCACGGAATGATTTCGGGAAGTTAAGTTGAGGGATACCTGTAACGGAAGACAACAGACGCCATGTAAACAATCATATCGAAGTTCTGAGTCCCTAAGGCCCGGCGTCCACCTACTACGATATGGCTCCGATATGGTCTACGATGCACCTCACAATAAAAAATCAAAATCGCGTTGGAAGGTTAACTAATATCGGGGCAGTTGTCCACATTTCTGCGATTAGACACAGATAAAAACCCCATATAATGCGTGGTGGATTGGCTTGTCTAGACATATGTCTACGATTTTGCACCTTCCCGATATGGCACCGATTTTGAAATTTTGTATCCGTGCCATATCGGGAGGTCTACGAATTCTATCGTAATAGGTGGAAGCTGGGCCTAAAGCCCAACATCCACCTACCAATTAAGGATTAAACAATAAGTCCCAAATCGTATTGCAGGCAAATTACGTAACCCCTTGCTCGACCGGCGGACATCGTGGAGAGGGGGTGGTGGGTAATAGTCCTAAGCAAATCAGTCTACACTTACCGACAGATATCCGATTATGCACCCCAGAGTTAGCATTTGGGAACAGTGCGTTCCGTTGTCGGCGACTAGATTTATCAACATGTTGATAAACTTTTGGCCACGGATTTAGGAATATAGAAACCACAACTTGTCAGTGACAAAATAACATTAAAAGCAGGTGGTTCACCAATCGTTGCCTGACCCTTGCCTAACTGTGCTACATCTACCGACTACGGCCGACTCCGTTAGGATACCTTGCCTGAGACAAATTACCATCTATTTGTCACTGACAAAGGTACACAAATGTTCCGAAATCGGTAGATGTGCATTGGGCTTTACTCTGAAAGTCTAAATCTGACCAGTCTGAGTCCCGAGACTTCAGAGGAAAACTCCCCCTTTGTAACACTCTCAGTAAAGCCTGATGCCCATCTACCGATTCAGGGTTGAGCGATTAGTTTGCAAATCGTATAGGAGTCGGTGAACTTGTTGCAGGCAAACTGCGTAAGTATTCGCTCGTTCTGTGGACATTGAGGAGATGGGGTTGGTGGATATTAGTCCTAAGCAAATCTGTCTACTAATCGGTGGCTCACCCTTGCCTAGCTGTTCTACATCTACCGACTACTGCCGACTGCGTTAGGATGCCTTGGCTGAGACAAATTACTGTCCGTTTGTCGCCTACAAAGGTACATAAATGTTCCGAAATTGGTAGATGGGCATTGGGCTTAAGACGACCAAGAGGCGATTGACCCTGGAATCTATTCTCTTCATTACATTTTGAAATACATTCATGAAGGCGACCAAACACCCGTTTAAAGACATTTCCACTGTCCGATGATAACGGCACCGATTTACTGAGTTCTCCTTGAAATCAGTCAGTTGTGGCCAACGAATGTACATTGTAATCTAAAACTCGACGAGGGTGCTGCGTATGCCTTCTTCCTGCTGCATTTGAAGGTCTATACTGACAAAATTGTCCTCCAAATACAGTGACCATCACCAATAATTTCAAACCTCTTAGTTTCTGTCAGCCATTGGCCAAATCAGTCGGTGTTGGCATCATTGCATAATCTATGCAAAATCAATCAGTGAACCCATGTCTGCATGTCTGTTCCCATTCATAAAGCTGGTGTCGATTTATCCTAAAATCCGATTGGTGGTTCCTGACTGCAGATCAGTGGTGAAAAGTCGGGCAATGGAAAATGGCTTTAATACGAACACCAACAATCAAAAGCACTTGTGGGCGTTAGTGACCAATTCTATATACGCAACTAACTTGTGTTTGACGTCTAAGATGGTCCATACTACAGACATACATCTGGGACACCAACTGACACCCACGCGATTTTATTCCATGCCATCTAAAATTCATCGCATGAAATCTTTCTAATGCTGTCAGTGTCAGGATGAGCGTCTTGGGAAGCCCAGCAGAACCTAATAACTCCACTCTCCAAGCAGATCTCTTCTCCTCATACCCGAGATGCCCTGTCGAACTGAATATCAGTGATGAGAAAGAAACTATTTTCCAAGTACTTTTATATCTATAACTCACGTAATTTCTAAGATACAGCAACTCGCAGGATCTATCAATATCTAAAGGTATATCCTACAATTCACAGTTGTGACTTTTAGATATTCACATCTATCCAATTGAACTGACTCTTTGTGGCATACTCCAAAACCAAAAGAAAATGGCCATTAGGATTTAGGTTTTGTCGAGGTAAAAACGTACGCATCTTGTTGGAACGTCCTTAGGTTCCAGGTTTCTTTCAATAGAAATATTCAAGAAGCTCATAGAGTGAGTCGAATATTTTTATCGAAAGAATGGTGAATGCGTCTTATTCACTCTCTCCCGAACCAAACAATTGCACTGAGGAATGACCACAGGAGATTAGGACTGCAGTATCTCTATAATGGATAGAGAGTTTATGAATTAGTCATTAGCTGTGTAGAAAACTCATCATTGAAAACTTTCGTGTAAAAGAGTTATATGTAGAAGTAAGAGAGTTTAATTTGTGCCATACTTGAGGTGTACCTTTTATAGCAATATCTAGGTGAATTATTAGTGTCTTCCAAGAGAGAATAATATGTATTAATATATATATATATATATATATATATATATATATATATATATATATATATATATATATATATATATATATATATGCCAATCAACCACGCATTGTATCGGGTTTTTATCGGTGTCTAATCGCAGAGACGTGGTCAACTGCTCAGATATTAGGTGACCTTCCGACGCGATTTTGATTTTTTTTATCGGGAGGTGCATCGTAGACCATATCGGAGCATTATCGTAGTAGGTGGACGCCGGGCCTTACTGTTCAACCATGGAGTGAACACTTGTCGCACTTTGGATATACAATTTTGCTTCGGTGGATGGAACACAAGTCGAATACTTCTAAGTAATAGAATTAAAATGTACCATACTTTTTTATACATAGAGCTAAGTTTGCTTAAGGGGATGCTCCAATAGGCCGAATTCTCACCCGAATGATTGTTCCTGGGCCTTTAAGAGGAAGGTCACCTATTGTAATTTATTTATTAATAAGATTGTAATTAATCTATTCACTGTATTTAATTCTGATCAATTCTGATTGTTTAATGAATGTTCATTAACAAAGACTTGAGAAACTCTAGGGCATCACATTAGGATCGGCGAGTGTCTGGCTACGAAATCGGCGATCGTCGGTCCAGTGGAACACTCCCGTTAAAATACAGAAAGCGTCGGGTATCTCAACGTTTACTTCCTGATGTATCACGAACTCGTCCTTTGGAGGTGCCTAAGAATTTGACACAGGGAATGGCACCATCACCGCAGCCTGGATTTGATCTATCAGCCTGTTATAGTTCAGGAAATGACCGTTTCCTGCGCTGCTGATCTATTTTGTATTCATAAGATGTCATCTGTAAATCACGTGACATGACGTCATCGGCCTGGATGGTTTCTAAGGAGTGTTCTGCATAATAACGTGTATGTACAGATGTTGGGCGTTGCGCGTTGTTTGAAATATCGTCCACATTAAGTGCAGCTGGGGATGTGTTGTTGTCCAACAAGAATTATATTGATCAATGGGCCACCTGGATATTCAGATTCCTCATGGAAACCTGGCTTTATATTGTAGACTGTGCTCATGCCCTTGGTATCTGCATTGATAACAGGCATTATAACGTATTCATATCACAGATCTTAGACCATACTGCTCTGGCATATGCACCACCTGCAAAATTCCATACAGCATATTATCTCACCCCTGGTATAAATGTACCTATAGGAATAACATTGAGAAATCATACGCAATGATCACCCACGTAAAGTGCCAAAACTACGCCTTAGTTCTGGTGGGAGTGATGTCAGATGACGTCATAATCTACTGGCCAATCAGCGGCTAGGATTTCTGACAGCAGACAAGGCATCAATATGGAGATTTAAGCGTTCCTAACTGGATTTGTGAAGTAATTTGAATTATTCTGATTATTGTGATGCTATTCAATGTCATAGAAAGGGATGAGATAATTCCAGAACTGCACTTGAATTGTGCAAATACACAATATTTTACATACATTCCTAACAGGATTTGCGAAGTAATTTGATGCTATTTGATATCATTGAAAGGAGTGAGATAAATCCAGAACCATACTTAAATCGTAAAATAAACAATACTGCAGATGTCCATTCCTGTACTTATCTGTTCTCAGTACAAATAAAATAAAACATCCCCCTCTCCAATAAGATATGAGTGGTCACTTCAGCCTTGTAACGTGTGGGTTAGTAGAGTGTGGTGATGAAATTTCTAAATTGTACTCTATCTATGCCTTTAAAGGCTTATGCTACAATTCACAGTGGCGCTAGCTAGTGATTTTCAAATACTGACAATTGTGTATTCAAACCACTTACTCTGGCTTATTCTAATACCAAATGAGAGATTTATAACATATCATCGAGTTTGACCAAACCCAACAGGTAAATTTGGTCAATTCATATATGACTGGTTTATAATATAGGAAATGTACTGAGAAATATAGTGTTTTTCTATTCTCTCAAAGACAAGGATAGTGACCTATGATTTTTTAAATCTAAATATGTACTACTACACATTTACTACATTCTGTGGAAGTTTGAATAATATTGGTTTTGCTATGTGAAAATCAACTTTTTAGAATTTCTATATATACTTTTGTAATAGAATCAAAATATTGATCTTTAAATCAAAGACAAGCACGGTGAGCACCGAGTTTTAGCTTAGATATGTGTTTTATAATACTTGGAGATCATCATATTCAATTTTCAGGAAATTGTCATGGGTTTTAATTTTCAAGACAAATTGTCCGCTTGCCTTTAATCGCAAAGGCAATGGGGCCAATTCTTTTGTAAATGAGACTTCTAACTAAGTGTTCCACTGAAATTCCAGTATCCGTACCGCTAGCGGGCAGTCACATCTTTCACCCAATTTCGTCTCATTTCTCATCCCTTTTCTCCAATTACATCTAATTTATTGTCTATCTCTGGTAAAATAACCCTTAAACTGCAGCATAATACTGCCAGGCACTCGAACAGGAGCGTGTCGCCTCCAGGCATCATCAATAATTTTATTCCAAGTTCTATTCAGAACAATTTTTTTCGTGTTCTAAATAACTTAGACAAAGTACAAGGAGAATATTGGTCTATGATTTAAGCAGGAATGCCACGGAGCCACCGACCTAACCAGAAAAGCCTCAAAATTTATATTTAGGTGTATTGCAATGTTTCTATAACAACCGACAGCTTTAGTCATGTGTCTCTAATTCTATGCAGGAATATGATATTTATTTTCACTTTTTTAACCAACGGCTAACATGTAATTTGCTTCATCAAATAACATTATTTGGGGAAGTGGGAAACCCCCTGCAAGGGTATCCCATGAACGACATCACATGTTCAGCCTTAGAAAACTGACAGCTGACAGGCTTCGACGATATTTCGGGCTGTGTCGGGCGTTCGGGAACTGTGGAAATATTCCAAATATTTCTGGGAGAGGAGGTACAACATTCTCTAAAATTCTCCAAAATATTATGAATATACCCGAAACTGTACAATACAACATTTTTTTACAGTGGAATTACCAACGTCCATTCCCATCCCCATGTAACACTAAAACAACATATATGCCTATTTCACAGCACATAAAATGACGAGCGGTAAGCCCACTGTACAAGCACTATGCAATATAAAAGCAATAACGAATGTGCATCAAAATGTGACACCTGCTATTGTATACCTAACTCAAAGGTTGTGACGATGCACTCTGGCTGAAAAGGAAGACAGGCCAACTGGAGACTAATTCTGTTACCAGTTTGAATAAACGAAAAAAAAAATCCAGCTTTAGGATAATAAAAAACCTATATACCACTGTAAAATACTGATATTACCGTTACTGTAGCTGGATTTAGAGTGCGCTCAGTCGGAGGGGTGTTATTGAAGGCATTGCCTGCGGTCTGGTGTTGTGGCAGGGAATCGGCTGCTGCAGGGAAAGGGTTAGTTTCACTTAATTCCACTGCCTGCCTGGTGAACCCATCTGAATGAACCAATCATGACCGACGAGGAGACCCGAGGGCCACAATCTCCAGAGTTCTGCCACGGGGGGAGCGTCCATGAATTGACCAATGAACTTCCCAGTTAAAAGTCACGTGACCTGATTCCTTTAAATGTCCGGGGTCCCATACTCATCGTGTCTCTTTTCTTTCACAGGAGATGTATTTTATTTAAAGCTTTGATACATTGAGATATCTGTGAACATTGCTTACTATCATATACCTAGGCACGAACTTAGATATAAAATAAGAAATGAAGAAAATAAAATAAGTGTACCCACAAACATGGATCAACGCTAAACTGTTATGGTTTACGCTTCTAGAAGGTAATTACTTTCTCTACAAGGTTTACAAGTTGTTCTCCTTCTCGTTGAATAGTTTTTGATGCATTTTTGTACTATGAGAAGACGGGTAGGTGATATCATATTATCCGCCTAATAAAGAATATCCATAGAAAACACATAGGGAGGGTGTATCATCATATCCGGAGCATCCAACATAACTGTATGCTCTAATCTATTGAGCCCAGAGTTGCGATATGGCTATAGATAAGTAATTCCATTTTCTAATATAGGGATAATCAGCCTTATGGCTCTAGTTAACTAATCTTAGTCCCTAAAGCAGAGATAATCAGCCTTATAATCAAGAGGTAAGCCCCCTTGTTGTAAGTGTCTAGATAAATGTTTTGAAGAACAATCGTGGCTTATGACTTGCATTTGAATTATTGTTCGACGTTGGATTGATTACTTGATGTAATTGGAATACACTATTATGCGCCGAGGGATAGATCACATTTAATCTTGATCAGACAAACATTTCTTGTATCGCATCTGGACCAATGAATAGAGCATTGTTCAATTTAAGAAAAACATATCTGTATGCTCCGGGCTGCAAAAGCCAATGCATCCGGAAAAATAGTGCATATGAAAAAATAGTACATACCTAAACTTGTCCGGAAAAGTTGGACAATAAATACACAATAGACAGGTTTCAGATGTACGCAGTTGTAGGCCTATACTACTCTGCGCAATATCCTCGCATACGCTCCGATATTACTACGTGCCAACTCCTCGGAGCATACGACCGCTTGTATCTGAGGCCAGTCAATATTGTGTATATTTTAGGCAGGACGCAGACTAAGGACATATTAGACAGTATTATCTCCTGGGTTTGAGTCAGGGGGCTCCCACAAATGAACACTTGTCAGGGTGCCAACTGGTGTATTACGAATAATTCTTGTTCAGGTCAAAGTTGTAACGCAAGTTCTATTGCCAAGTCTTGCTTCAGTCTAAAGTCCTATACTGGATGGGTCCATGAATGTTCATACGTGTTCCCTTTTATAATGCTGTTTAATGTCCTTTATAGTTCATTATTGATGTATATACGTGTAGAGTTATGATTACCTGCTTAAATAATTCACTTCAATCTATTCGTATCTTATAATCCTTCATTAGATCTGATGATCTCCCATCTTCACTATCACCACAAGGTAAACAAGGAGGGTGACCTATGGAATTAAATACTTTTTTTAATTTGACACAGTTCACATACATAATTGTCGCGGTCTTCAACCATCCCATTTATCATACCTAGTTTCAGTACTTGCTATAGAAATATCATTTTGCAATCTCCGAAGTCGGCTCGGTATGTTATACATATTGCATCAAAATAATGATAAGTTTATTCACATTGTATAACAAGTTACCAATGCCATAACATGATATTGATTACCTTCCTCAAGCTGTCCTTGTGTCAAATTATGAGATTTACAAACATATCCCATATCTTAACCTCACGATTTCTCAATAAATCTGATAATATTATGTAGTATAGTATTATACTATTTATGTACTATAAGACTTAAATGTGAAGTCTTATGCATTTACTACATGCTGTGAATGTCTGAAGAAAATGACATGGGTTTTACTACATGAAAAATGCAACTTTTGCTGAATAACTATATATTCTCTATCATAAAACAATCATATAATATTGATTTCTTAATCAAAAACTAGCTCCCCCTGACCCCCGATTTTGAAGTTAGATATGTGTTCTCTAATATTTAGAGATCATCATATTCATTCTTTTAGTAAAATGACATGGGTTTTAATTTTCAAGCCAAACTGTCTGATATGCCTGTAAGATCATTTCGATGAAAGGCCTTCTGTTGAGTAATACTATGAAGGTTCATTGTATGTGAGTTGTTTGTTCAGGGAGCATCGACCTACTCGGCTCGATTTAGCTTTGCTGAAGTAAATTTGATGCCCTCTTTGGTGTTCCAATTTCAGTGTCGTGATATTGAAGAAGTGTCACTTCATGTAATTTTACAACTTAAAAAAATAAATTTTGGAATTTTGTTCTAATGGGAAAATGAGTACATGTGCTTGGACTCAGATCTCCACGTTTGAGAGGGAAATAAGAGAGTGAGTGTTGGGAGGGAGAAGCTCTCTGCTCAAATTCAAAGGCTTCACAATGTTCAGAGTATGTTATAGACAATAATCCATGGTTTTGCAGACAGGCAGCTGTAAATCACGAGAGGTTGATGCGTAGTAATATACGAGCGCTTGTTGTATTTATCATCCATCTTTTCGAATAACTTAAACCTAGTAATTGCCATATTAAAGAGTATAACAATAACGACTATTGCTTTGCTCTATAGTATAAGGGACTATTTTTCCCGTATACCATGGCTTTGAGGCCGTATACCACAAATTTGAATCTGTATACGACAGTTATGGTATCTGACAGGTTTTATATGATGGGTCGCGGTTTACTGAGTCCCCATACACTTCCTATGTGGCCTTTGTATACTATGGATGATAAAAGCTGGGCACCCGCTGCTTACGACGTGGCTCCGAAATGGCTACGACATGGTTTTGAATCTAATTCCTGCATCATAGCCTTGTCAGAATGTTGTAAAATTAGGTTACATCGAATGTCAGAGTCCGCGACTAAATTCCGGTATCGGCGCTGTGTCGGAAGTTTGATAAATTCTGTGTTGTAATGTATGGTAATGCTTGTCGTAGTTTCTCGAGAGCTCGGTGGGTGTTCCTGACCATATTCTTGCTGATCTCACGAAGTCAAAACAGAGTTACTAAGAGCTAACCCTGCAAGGAGTATGACCATATTGGGCTTCATTTTCTCTTTGTTAGACTATTATAGAGACTGTGTTTTTTTGTGTTTTTATATGATTTATTTATACTGCTTCCTTATTTGGTTTTCGCTAACACTCGGCTATCCTCTCCCGGACCGTCAGCCAACTCAAATACCACCCACCTACCCTACAAGAACCTTTCTTGCATCTCACACTATAGACTCTAAGTACTATGTAGGGCTATTCCAATAGCTCCCGACAATTATTCACCCATCATTATTACTACTAAATTTCTATCTTTATTTTTCTATCCAAAAGGAGGTAACTCAATATATTTATGTAGAGTAAACTCTTCTGGGTTAGTCATGTGCCCTTTGTGAACAATATGATTGTTCGCCTGTTTTGACCTTCACAGATATTATACCTATAGGGCACATAGCTATTGTGCTATGGAAGCGGCCATCCTGCCCCCCCCCCCCTCCCCCCAACGCCATCCAAAACACCATTGGCGGGACCAAATACAATAGATTTTATCAGAAATATTTTTTGGGCTTGCCATGGAGGATTTTTAGTTTTGCATCAATATCATCTTAAGATTATAACATCGGATAATAGTGGTTGCACCCTGACTACAGTGGCGCCGTCTTATAATTTCCTGGCAGATGATGGCAGAACTAGCAATCACTCTGTGCCCTATATAATAAACTCGTTAATGTAAGATATGATAAAATCGTAACAGTGTCATACAATACGAATACCATTTCATCGTATAAGGCCTGGCGTCCACCTACCACGATAGAAATTTAGACCTACCGATATGGCACCAATACAAAAAATAAATATCGGAGACATATCGGGAAGGTGCAAAATCGTAGACATATGTCTAGACATGCCAATCCACCATGCTTTGTATGGGGGTTCTTATCGGTGTTTAATCGTAGAAACATGGTCAACTGCCCCGATATTAGGTGATCTACCGACGCGATTTTGATTTTTTATCGGAAGGTGCATCGTAGACCATATCAGAGCCATATCGTAGTAGGTGGACGCCGGGCCTAACAAGGCGGGTCTTACCTGCAGACGTCGCCGAGCGTGTGGTCGTCGTAGGACGGGAAGATGGTCTGTGTGTGTTTGTAGAACGGCTCCACGTACCGGAGACACATCTCAATGTCTTTTATGTCACACGTCCCATCACATCCTGTAATAGAGCAGATGGAAGGTAGGAGTTTCAACACTGGCTCTTGTACCATTACAGTTTGTTTTATTATTCCTAAAGACCATACTCAAAGACCTTATTTCCTATGATAGAACGATTATACTTATATCGAGTATGTACTAGCAGCTAAGAGGGCCGGACAGAAGAACGGTTTATCCGAGTCCGAACATCCTATGTATATGTGATGATACCCTAATAAACTTGATTAAAAAAAACTTTAGTCAAGTCGTTTGCTTCAGCGGAACGGAACATATATTATTATATACCTGTGTGCGAAAGTCTATGAAATACTGCCCGCTGCTAGCTGTGGGCAAAACGTTTCTCGTTCTCGGTTCTCGGTTTCCTAATAATATCCCCACCATGCCCAGTATTTTAGAAAAACGTATTCGCCTTGTTTGCATGTCCTTACACATTATATTTCCTTTAATAGAATTATTCAAGTACTAGGCATTGTGAACTTGTTGTCTTATTCTATCCTTATGTATAATTATAGTGGTTATCAGTGTTCCTATTCAATGCCTCTATTCCACTGAAAGAATGTGGCAAGATATAACTACTAGACTGTAATATTTTAGACAACGTTTTCCATGACGTTAATATAACCTCAATTTCAGTCACAGAAACCCACACATCTGAGCATCACTCCAATATGCTAGAAAACCCACGTTCACTGGCGAACGAACATCTCTTTGGGTGGGAATCTGAGGACGTGGCTTTTCAGTTCCCATTTTCTGAAACCTTAGAATGCCCCTGTCTCGGTAGGATGAGGCAGGTCTGGAGGGATTGTGATCAGCAGTATTAAAGGGAAGCAGGCTTGAGGACTTCAGAAATGTGGAGAGATCTTGGAGAAATTAATCAAGAACGGGGAAGGAGTGATCCTGATATTAGCTCCAAACTTCTGTCTTGGGAAATTGCACAACCCTATAGACATTTCATGAGTGAGCGTGTATCATTATCATCTATTTGTTACAAAGTCGACGTTGAAAATATATGGGACCAGCATATATCATTGTAAACACATAATACTATATAGGAAACCTATGAAGGTTTACGGTCAGAGCTTGTATCCCATCGAGTTTGAGTAGCATAGTAATTCACAAGACGAAGCCGCATGAATTACGTAAGAATTATTCATTTCCCCCGCCATAGAACCCCGCCTAAAGGACACCTCGTGTAAGAGATCATAGACTTAATGAATAGAGACATACTGACGCACAGTATGCTTACTGTACACCGTTGCACTATATCCATTGTCCAATATCTACCACTGTAAATCTTTGTAAAGGCCCGTTTCCATTGGCCGACGAAAACTATGTAAATTTTTTTAGTTCTCCTAAAAGCCCATTTCCATTGGCTGTCACCGCTCTACAGTCAGGCCCACCGACAGAACTTGATCACTTTAACACTTTTCCTTGTGTAATATTGGCACACTGATTGCTAAATAACCCAATTCAGCCACAGCCAATGATCCCCAACTGAACCTCCCCAATGACCCATGTAAGAACTTGAGCTTTCGCCTGATCCCTCACTGAAATGTGTATGTAATATGTAACACCTATATTTCAATGAAACATATTTCAATGGCATCCCTGGAAAGCACACCCAAATAGAAACATCTGGTCTGAAACAGGATCCGGCAAATGATATGGGATTTTGTCAGAAGGATGATACCTACGGGGCCACTATCCGCCCTTCTAAGCAGTTCCAGGAAACTGTGTGCATGATTCGTTTAAGTTATTTAAAGGTGACATTAAAAGCCTGTATTACCAGTGTGGACCTTGTTAAAGGCTAGTTTTCTGCCCGACGTGAGTAACAGGTACAAATAAGGAATGCTGGAGGCGCCTATGACAAGGAGGTCGTGAGCAAATCAAAATCATTTGACAGTTCAAGTTAACAAGGCAATTTATGCCACCTCATTAACCTGATAATCAAATCTATATCTGAGTTTTTCTCTTAACACTGATCTATAATTATACTCCTGGTCTTGAGTCTTTTTGCGCATAGTAAGACAGAAAGTTGACCCTTCAGTTTCAATATCATATACCTGTGCGCGAATGTCTCACACTTATGTGTCTGCTGTGATTTTTTATATTTCTATTCTCTATCTATGAGCATTTTTTTTACTAACTCAAACCCCTTACAAGCATTCTGGTCTTCACAGCTAAAAAGTGGAATATATCATTGCTTCTTTTACAGAGCTTGAAACTTAGTAAAGTAAACTTGGCTCAAAGGTTTTCTGTCATCATTTTCAGAAATGTATGTCTGTCATCCTGTTCATTGGCCTTAAATATCCAAATTTATTATATACCCGTGCACGAAACTATCGCCTATACTGTATGTAAGTAATGTTCAGATATCATATGTATGTGCCTGAAATTCAGTGTACGGGCACCGGGTGCACGAAACAGGAAGCAGTTAGCTTGTTCCCGACCGTATATTTCACATATGGACCAGCCAAAAAATATGTAAGGCATCATTTAAGTATCGGCTGTAAATATCCAATTAGAACCCAATGATTGTGGTACGTAAATACATTAATAAATATAAAACATTGAGATTTGAGGTTAAAAATATAAATAAGATAGGCTTGCCATAGCATCAGACACAGGTGACAGTCAGCTCGCCAAATGTAAACTAGGAGCAAATAGGATGTTCATCATGGATGAATGAGCGTGCAATTATAAATGAATAACAACTTAAAGGTTTGGGTTAGATTCAGTCTATTGATAGTTTTCTGTAACCCACTTGCACCCAGTCAACGTGCTATTTCTTCATCTGCCTGAGTCTAGGATCCAAATATAACAAACACCATTAGGTAATCAGGTATTTTTGGTCTTGAGTGATCGGTCATGGTCAGCTGGGCACACCTCTAAGACCTTGAGACACTGGCTACCTGCTCTGTTCTCACTATCACAGTGAACAGCATGCAGATAGTAAAGGGATAGCTTTCTGGAAGCACACTGAAAGTTCAATGTGACCACTCTAATTCTGACTGTAACCCTGACTCTAACCTCTAGATGATGTATTTAGCGCGTGCAAGCACGCTCTAATAAACCATTGACGTCACAATGTCATTCACAAGGAGAGTGATAGCGGTGGGTTGAAGCAGAGATTAGAAAGAACAAGCACCATAAAAGTTCTGCTGGGAGAGTGGGCGGTAGCTATGACGTCACACAGTAACTTTTGGACAGGCTCCAGCCTTGCTATCAATTCGAGAGCGACGTTGTTGCGAAAACCAAGGTACGAGTACACGATTCTCTGCCCGGCAACTTCGACAATGGCATCCCTATCTATGACCTTCATTACAAAGTATATTGATCGATCAAGGCAGAAAATATGATTTAACAACTACTATTTCGTTCTAGTCAACATTCAGATGAATCTGATTCACAGTACTGTACGATGTTTAAGTAGAATATTTCTAGGAGCACTTAATCTAACCACTATTTTGTACCTTTTGAAAATGCTGCTTATGGACTGTAGGAAACACATGCGTCTGCTGTGTTGGTTTCATGCCCCAGTCACACTGGCGTATTATCAGAAATGTCCTTACTGTGGACGAAACGGTTCCTGTTCGAGGTCAGTCTTTGATTTCAAACTGCCTTCCGCCTATGGGGTCAGGCAGTATGAAATCGAAGACTGACCGAGAAAGAGAAGCGTTTCGTCCGCAGTGAGGACGTTTGCTTATTGTTATATACCTTAATTTGATGAAAAAACTACATTTTGGGGACTTATTAAAATTCCTCCATGACAAGCCCCCAACATATTTTTTTATAAAGTCCATTGATAAACACCACCTGGTGTTTTGGATGACGTCGGGGAGAAATATGGCCGCTTCCCTAGCACAATAGCTATGTGCCCTATACGTTGTCCCCATTGTTTCAAAAACGTAGTAGAAACGCCAGAAGTTTAATACGCCATTGTGACTGGATAACGCAGTAAAATAAAAAAGCATGGATTTGTATAGCAAATATGCGGAACTCGCATCCTTTCTGATACATAGAAGAAACGCCCAAATTTACGCCAGTGTGACTGAATTTGTTATCCACATTTTCCTTTACTAATATAAAATCATTCAGGTTATGCACTATTTTTCAAAACACGCTATTTTCTCATGCCTTACCGGAACCCAGAGCCTACTCATAGAGTGAATGTAACCCAAACCTATTAATTGTTATTCATTCATAATTGCACGCTCATTCATCAAGGACGAACATACCATTTGCCCTTAGTTATACTTAAGTTCTTGATCTATTCATTAGAAGAACAGTATGGAAGATACAAAAAATGAATTATGGAATTAAAAAATTTCCTGGACATGCTCAGCAGACTTCTACTTTCTTTCATGTCTGCGCTGTCTTTCTCATTGTTTAGAATTTTTGTCTAGGTGATTTCTGGTTGCGCCATTTTTGTCAGCATTCTTCACCCATTACGAATATTGATGCGCCGCGATTAAATCAGTTCAATCATTTCCATCCATTAACTTTATTGAAATTCTATACAAGATTCCGGAGATGTGGAAGGGGGCGGGGTTTTATTCGGGAATCAAAAGGTCACGTGTCAGTTGGATTGCTCGTTGTGAAACGTGTTAAAACGATTTGTACATCAAATGTCCGGTCAAGTTGCATGGAGGAACTTCCATTTATGGTTCATATTTCTTTTATTATTTCACTGAAGTTAGACAAGACAGTCTGTTGTGTACCAGGTTTTGTGTGTCTTCATATAAGACAGATATACATAGGAAATCATCAAAACAGTATGTTATCAGTAGTATTTAATTGGGTTGATAAGATGAGATGATAAGATGAGATGGGTATTATTTATTTCAAGGTACTACTAATGCTACCTTTGTTAGCTATGTATAAATTCTTTATTGGTTTTTACTGGTCTTTTATTTTAAGGATTTTATTGGTCACCCGTCCCCCATATCTGTTGTTAAATGGTTGAGAAGCGACTTATCCCCTATTGTCTCCTGTATGTCTCCCCCCCGTGTCTGTCTCATGGGTTAACCTTAAAATAAAAAAACAAGCGGCAATAATTTCATCATTGTATATCTGTTTACTGTTTGAAGTCATATGTGGTAATTGTTATTAACTGTTCACCTTTAAACATCCTTCAGAAGCTCTGTTATAGATAGAACATTGTAATCGAATCTTCTAAATATCAATGAACTCTGATAATAAGGTAAAAAGATTTTATTGTTCACCTCCCCATTTATTTGCTATAGTTGTTTAAAGCCCGTTGCCATTGGCCGACGGAAACGGCGGAAATTTCTTTAGAGCCCCTATACTGTAGGTCGGTGTCAATTTACCAGTGAAGGTGCAGTGTATGTAGAGTTTCTACTATATTTTCCATATATACACAGATTTCCTGTGAGAAAATCCGTCAGTGATGTTCTTGTTACATAATTTATTCGGAATGAATCGGTGAGAATACTCTGCAGTTCTCGTTTCCATTTACCGATCTCCTTAACATGTTGAATACTTATTTATTTGACTTCGATAAGTCATTTGGAGAATAGACTTGACGTCGCCTTGTGATTCCACTCAAAGGCTTATTTAGAAATAGACAGAGACAGAGACAGACAGAGAAACAGAGACGGAGACAGACAGAGAAACAGAGATAGACAGACAATCGTTTTTCTTTTGCTTATAGAGGAAGTAGAAAATAACAAGCAGTGCACAATGTGCATTATCTCACCCCTGGTACAAGCTTCGCCATAGAAATAACACAAGGAAAAAATACTCAACGATCACCCCCGTAAAGTGATAATACTACGCCACGGCCGTGGCGTAGTGAATTTGAGATGACTTCATAAGGGTTTGCTAGGTATATTCGAAGTATTCTGATATTCTGATACTATCTAATGTCATAGAAAGAGGTGAGATAAATCCAGAACCGCACTCGAATCGTAAAATAGACACTACTCCACTCGTTTGGATGTGCCATAATCATCACTCGGCTTCGCCTCGATGACGATTCGGGCACATCCAAAGTCGTGCAGTAGTGTCTGCTTATACGATTCTCGATGCAGTTCTATATAAATATTCAGCTTTCGCTTTTTATATGGATGAGACCTATAAAAAATGAATAGATGAAGCGTACTAATTACATGCAACATACAATCACTTATGTCGACTGTGCCTATCTATATACTACCTCCAATATCCTGCTCTTTTGAGATTGTGAATACCCTTTTTTCTTGCTGCTTCAATGGATAACCATTTATCAGCCTGGTATAAAAGTCCATAGGATTTAAGAACTCATACTACACAGGCTTGCAAGACTCATACTTAATAGGCAATAACAGATAGATGTTTGCAGGCTAAGATAGAATCCAAAACATAGTCACGGGTCGGGCATTACTAGTATGGGGGTACTGACCGACTCTGCCCGAAATCTTGTCGCTGTACGCACTTCCCCGACGGTTCCCGATTCTGAGTAGGCTGTTTAAATACTGATGATATATATCCCCCCGTCCGATATACAAGTATCATTCACCAAAATGTGAGTATGGCAACCCTGAAACCCGGGAAATGTTAGTATTAGGCAGGACATGGTGAATTTTGGTAGTACTGAAATGGAAGCTCGTGAGATGAAAATATCTTGGTTCGTACTCCACAGTTTGACTGCGGAGTATACCACAAAGCAAGACTGAGTGAATTATGTTCCGGTCAAATGAGGTGGAAAAGATTTTTTCATTGAGTCAGGAACATCATTGATTAATAAGATAACTTAATCAACTAGCTAATTTGCCTAATTGAATATTGGGTGCACTACCTTCATTGCCATGGTGTATAAGTTTCTAATGTTGACCCTATGCAGAAAGATACGGGGTGGGAGAAAATGACCACGTATTCAAACAGATTGTGTATTTTATTTAATGCATCGTGTACATAATGTGGATGATACCATAAGATGAATAGAAAAAAATGGGATTCTGAATACATAACGGAATGAAAATATTTTGCCAAATAAAATACAAAAATATTTGGAAAAGTCTCCTAGTTTTCAATAAGTAAGATTACCAGGGAAGTACTATTCTCATGCACATAAAGCATGGTTAGTAGATAATAAATTTTTAAATAATCTTGCATACAAAAAAAGGAGAAAGATATCTTAGTAGCAATATCCGATGTGATAAAGGCAATATTGAATGTCAATTAATATCACAAAGGCCATGTAATATGGATGTTAACCACACCATTTTTTACTGATAGTAAGCTCTGCTTGAAAAAAATACCCCACTATTTTGCGAACAGCATGCAGAGATATCATGCTGAGACAGAGTCTGATCTACCAAATATTGATAGCGCTGTCTTCAATGCCATCTCCTTTCGAACATCTGTAACTTGATCCTTTCAATTTCCTGCAACCCATCCAATATAAAACTGCTGTGTCCCATTACTGACTTAATTGCTTGCAGTATAGATCCGTTTCAGCGTGTCTATGGCTCTGAAGCATAATGTTTTGTTCTGCCACATCCTTCCTTTCATAATGTAACCCTTAATGAAAACCATGAAAAACAACCTTCCAACGGCAAGATATTGGTTATTCATGTATAGAAGTACACAAGTGAGGAATTAAAAAGACTCTTCTGCGAGTCTGACATAAACAGCAGAGGTTGTGGTAATAGCCAATAATTTCTTACTGGGTTATAGTAGTATATAGAATTGATTCGTTTGGTACTGTACAGATATGAACAGGATGTGGCAATATGCAAGCTTTACCTCATCTCTGGTATTTTTGTCCCATAGGCCCAACATTGGGAACTCGTTTTCTATGCCCCTACATGTATTGCGGCACGTTCTCAATGGTCTAAATCCTGTGTGTCAGCCATTCTTTTAGTGTGTAGTGAATACTATCGTAAAACTGGATGAGTTTTAATCTTGGCCACCGTATGCCCCGACTGGAGTATGGCATAGTGACTTCATGAGGTGAAGCTGAGTGAAGTCCGGAGCCAAAACTCCAGGAGTGGCATGCGGTGGCCAAGATTAAAACGAATCAGGTTTTGATTTTATCCGAGCCTGTCTCCTCGATTTTTGGAATATTATTTTGGAATATTCTGTATGCCACTAGTGGCATATAAAACTCCGTGTGCCAGTCAGCGTGGCATACGGAAACTCAATGTTAAGCCTACGGGGCTTTATATTAGGGGTAGGATAAAGAACGCAACTTATTTTGGTCAAAATCATTGTTCTCCAACTCGTTTGAATGCTACATGATATTTACTCGGCTGTCGACTCGTTCATATCACTCCACTTCAAACTCATAGAGGACGACGACTTTGACCTTTTTGTTTCTTCTTTATTTTTTCAGTGATTATATTGATGTAGAATTGATTCTATTGCCACTGTAAAACTACAATGAACTTTACTGTATATTGATTTCTTCTTGTAATGAATTTAGAAATCTGCTCAATCAAAACCACATGGCAAATTATCTCATTTGTATTTTTAAGTTTGGTAAATACAAATTAGAAATTCTTTTGCCTCCCACGAAGAATTAGTCTCATAACATAATTTCAGAGGTATCGGCATTTTGGGCCACAAACATTATTTACCTGTAGGGATTTGGAACCATACCAATATCTAGGGTGATATCAAGGTAGAATAAAAGACATAATATCTTTGGGGGATACACAGATGTACTATAATCTATGACTTAACTGTCATACCCTCATGAATGGAAAGCTATCTATATGCCAGATGGCTGCAGTACATATGGAAGGTGTATGTGGGCAGTCTGTGAATGAAGGTGCATGTGGGCAGTCTGTGTATGGAAGGTGCATGTGGGCAGTATGTGTATGGAAGGTGCATGTGGGCAGTATGTGTATGGAAGGTGCATGTGGGCAGTATGTGTATGGAAGGTGCATGAGGGCAGTGTGTGTTTGGAAGGTGCATGAGGGCAGTGTGTGTTTGGAAGGTGCGTGTGGGCAGTGTGTGTTTGGAAGTTGCATGAGGGTAGTGTATGTATAGAAGGTGTATGTGGGCAGTGTGTGTATAGAAGGTGCATGTGGGCAGTGTGTGTTTTGAAGGTGTATGTGGGCAGTGTGTGTATGGAAGGTGCATGAGGGTAGTGTATGCATAGAAGGTGCATGTGGGCAGTGTGTGTTTGAAAGCTGCATGAGGGCAGTATGAGAATGAAGGTGCGTGTTGGCAGTGTGTGTTTGGAAGGTGCATGTGGGCAGTGTGTGTTTGGAAGGTGCGCGTGGGCAGTGTGTGTTTTGAAGGTGTATGTGGGTAGTGTGTGTTTGAAAGGTGCATGAGGGTAGAGTGTATGAGCGGCACAGGAGTGGCGTGACATGTCACCGTCCCCGTAATTGTGGGTGGTATGGCTCCTGCCATTTATTGGCTCACCATTGTGGAAGATATCCTTCTTTGGTTACTGTTCGGGACTCAGAAATAGCAGGTGATAGAGGGCCTTTGATTAATTTTGCCGCGCGGCTAACGTGTGTTATTAGGACAGCTGAGAGAGGCCTGTGTCGGATGTAGTGTGAACATTATCACAAAAATCGTCACACGCGCCGCCTCCACCGCTTCTAGTGCGGACATACCTTAATAGGACCAACAGCCCTAAATGGACATAATAGTAAACCCATGGGCATTGCTCAGGGGTAATCATTGCCTCCCCGGTGTCCCCCTCTACCGCGCCTCACGGGCGCCCCTCCTGCCCCCTCGCGGCACTCACACACACCACGAGGTCACGTGGTACAGCCCGGTCCAGGCCCCGGCCTCACTTCTTCTCCACCCGCTCTGCAGTACGCACGTACTACAAGCACTAATTTCGTCTTCTTGGCCACGTGCTCGCAGCCTATTACTCCACGAGTATAGGCCAGCACACCATACTACGATAAAGTGCGATAGAACGATAGAGGAGAGTGTACCATGCCGAACACGAGGAATACACCCGTGGCGAGCACGTCTCAGGAACCTCAGGCGGCCGCAGGCTCCGAGGCCACGGCCAGAGGTACCACACAGGCGTCGAACGACCACGTGGACTCAGTGTCGGAAAATGGATCGACGGTCAAGACGTCGAGAATAACGGCCCTGGAGGGGAACGTCGCCTTGATACTCGAGGCGATAAAAGGTCTACAACGGGCTAAATCTCCGTCTAGGGCATCGCAGCCGGCGACCGTTAGGGAGGCCACCGTCGCGGAGGACCGGACCAGGGAATGGGCAAACGACCAAACATCGCGTCTCCCGGCCCCCCGTCAGCTTCGCGACCGATACCTCCCAGACGAGCTGCTACAGAAAGAACTCGACCGTGAGGGACTACGACACGACCGCACGGCCGGTAGGTTTACTTCAGATCTTCACACCGTTAAATTGCTGTCGAAACCATATATGTATGTGGAACGCGAGGGCCTCTTCACCGTGAATCAGAGGCTCGAGGTCAGAGGCACGCTCGGTCCGATGGAGTATGTAAGCGCCTTTCTGGTGATGATGGAGGACCACCGGGCCGTCCCGGAGGAGGACAGGAGGGACATGTATCGCCACCTGTCCCAGGTATCGATAGATGCCCAGACCCGGCCGTGGGCCGCAGTGAGGCGTTGGTCTCAGTACGTGTTCGACCAGGTCGAGGCCGGTAGGATCTACTGGTCCGACCACGTGCGAATACAGGACGAGCGTGTCCGCCTCGCCATGACGGCAACCACAACGGCGCACGACGGCCAAGACGCGGGAAAGACCGGAGGACGGGAGCTGCCGTGCCGGGCATTTAATTCGGAGAGGGGCTGCCGCCAGCGGAACGGCCACCAAGATGGCGGAATTAAATGGGTGCACGTGTGCTCATTTTGTGATTCCGTTGGCAGGATGTGCACGCACTCCATACACGCGTGCAACAGGAAGCTGTTGTACGGTGGCGGGTATGAGAGTGCTGCACCAACACCTGCACCTGCCCCACGCCGGATGCCCCAGGCCGGACACACCATGCGCACCACCGACCTCTCAGGAGTGCAGAAACAACACCCAACGGCTTCAAAAAACGGACCGGACGCGCCCCGCGAGTGAGTGTGGCGCGTGTAACACCCCTCGCTCCCGGTACGAGTGCACTCAGCGAGGGCGACCCGGTCAAGGAGTGCACCACCCGTGACGTAACACCCCACGTGACCACAACACCGCGTGCCGAGCACGTGGGGGACGCACACAAGCAAACAACCCCGCCCCCTCAGGAATACACTCCCGTGTATAGGGGCGACGGCGGGGATGTGGAGCAATTGGCTCGGCAATTGCCCCGGGAGGACGGCGACGATAACCCACGAATCGACTTCGCTGCCGTTAGGGAATTCTGCGAGACCGGAATACCCGCTCCCGGGGTACGGACCGACCCCGGCACGTTCGCCGGACATAGGCGGGCCCTCTGGCCCCACTTCTCCGCCCCCGGGCCGCCGGGGCACGCCGACATCTACGACCGGGTGCGGCGGACGGGAATGCCCAACGCCCTCGGGGCCCGGATCGAGATCCCCACTGATCTCAACATACCAGCCTGGACCCGCTACCTCGCGACTATACCCGGGAAGGAGGAACTCACGGATTTCATTAGATTCGGGTTTCCCCTCGGGTACGCCGGCCCGGTTACCGACACGCGGGGGGTGCCCAACCACCCCAGTGCTTCAGGGTACCCGGACCAGATAGCCAGGTTCATCGACAAGGAGAAGGGGTATTCAAACCTTATGGGTCCGTTCGAGGACCCGCCCTTTCAGCCTTGGTGTCACGTGTCGCCGTTAATGACACGGGAAAAGAGGGGTACGTCTGATAGGCGCGTGATCACGGACATGACGTACCCCAAGGAATCCAGCGTTAACGGCTATATCGTCAAAAACTCTGTCTACGGTGAGGAGAGGGAACACGGCCTCCCGACCGTGGATGGTTTCGTCGGCCGCCTGGTGGCCTCGGGGCCGGGGAGTTATATGTCCACCATCGACATCGCACGGGCATATAAGAACTTCCGGTGCGACCCCCTCGACTGGCCTCTGCTCTGCTTCGCGTGGGGGGAGGGGTACTACTGTGATACGGCCATGCCGTTTGGTGCCCGGGCCTCCTCCTACCACATGCAGTGCGTAGCAGATGCCATCGTCAAGATACTTGACCGCAAGGGGGTCGATGCCGCGATGTACCTGGACGATCTTATAATCCTCTCCCCGACGGCCGAGAAGGCGGCCGCCGACTTCGACACAGCGCGGGAGCTCTTCAGAGAACTGGGCCTCCCCGAGGCCAGGGAAAAGGCACAGCCCCCGAGCCGGGCTGTAACGTGGCTAGGGATACTCATAAACTCAGTGGACATGTCCCTCAGTATCCCACGGGACAAACTACGGGACGTGCGAGAACACGTCAGGGCCGTCTCAACCAAACGTTCGCTGACGAAACGCCAACTACAGTCGGTCCTCGGTCGGGTCCTCCACGTGGCGAAGTGTATACGCCCGGCCCGACCGTTCGTCAGCAAGCTGCTCGAGGCCCTCCGGGGCATGGCCGGATACTATATCAACGTCAACTCGGAGATGCGGCAGGACCTCCAGTGGTTCCTGCGTTTCGCCGAGGGATGGAACGGCCATGCCCTGATACCTCGAGGGCCTCCCACCAAGTGCATCATAGTGGACGCGTGCCTGAGTGGAGTAGGGGGCACGGATGGGAGATACTACTATTGCGGTAGGGTCTGCCCCGTCGAGGACCCCGTGGACTGTATCGCCGAGCTCGAGGCCCTCAATACCGTCTACGCCATGTGCACCTTCCTCACGGATCGCGACCGAGGGACTCGTGTGGAAGTGTACTGCGATAACATGGGTACAGTCCAGGCACTGAGGTCGGGGCGTGCCAGGAATCCGGTCCTCGCCGAGTGTGCCCGCCAGGCATGGACAGTACAAGCAAGACTCCAGGTGGAGTTCGTGTACACTCACGTGCCGGGGGTGCTTAACACCGTGGCAGACGCCCTCAGCCGTGCCCACCTGACCTCGAGGGACTTTGTCACGGCCGTTAATTACATAAATTATCATTCTCTGGTTGAAGTGATGCCTTGTACACACACCTCTTTCTACCCCGTTCTCCGTCTCGCCTGCAGATCCGGCGCTACGATCACTCCAGACGAGGGCATCTGCGCGGCAGTGCGAGGCGCGTGCCCCCGGAACGGTCGCGAACCAGCGGAGTGCCGTCGCGACCTACCTAGCCTTCTGCCGGAGAATGGGAACCGACCCCCAGAAACCCACAGTGTCCTTCACCACGGCGTACCTAGAGTACGTCGCGGGCCACGCCCCCTCGCCGGCGACGGTCGCGAACCAGCTGTCCCACGTACGGTCGCACCTCCGGCTGACGGGCGGCGATGTCGCGGCAACCGAGGATTTCCGGGTGAAGCGGGCACTGGATGCCATGAAACGAAACAAGGAGTACCTCCCCAACGTCAAGCCTCCGGTCCCGATGGACGTCTTCAGGGCGGCCCTCGCGGCCCTAACCGACTCCCCGATGCACGTCGGTCTGAGGGCCGCGGTTCTAATAATCTACTTTGCCGCGCTGCGGCAAAGCGAGGTGGCCCCACCGTCCACGGGGAAGTACGACTCGGCGCGACACCTGTCGCGCCGAGACGTGGTCGTCACGCCCGGACAAGCATCGATCAGGGTAAAGGCGGCGAAAAACATGCAGAGAGCGGGGGAGGAAAAGACAGTGGTCATACGAGCCTCCCCCGAACCGTCCTCCTGCCCCGTCCGGGCGATACGGACCATGCTCGCGGCCGCACCTACGGCCGACCCTACGGCTCCGTTCCTCAGCCTAGCGAGCGGAGAGATTCTCACGACCAGGACACTGTCGAGGGAATGGAAATCACTCCTCCAGAGGGCAGGCCAGCCCCCCACATACACACTGCACAGCCTCCGGAAGGCTGCCGCGACGCAGGCATTCCAGGCCGGTATGCCGGAACTCGCCATACAGCGGTATGGGGGCTGGAGGTCTAACGCCCATCGGACCTACATCAAAGACACTGATGCCTCCGCAGTGAACCATGCCTTGATCAGGTCCCTAAATACTTCTTAATATTTTTCTTTTATCCCACCCCCCCCCCTCCTTATATTGGCTCTTGGCTATTTTATTTTCATATACAATTACCTACGTATTTTTCATACTACTGTATTGTATATCATATTTTATACTTATATTAATTGACCTTATTATACATGTCAATTACCATTATGTAATATTACTTACCATTCATATCCATATTACATATTAATATGATCGTCCAGTAAGGTCGACATAATCTTATCTCATAGAATTCAATAAAATTCTGTACTCCCAGCTACTGCTTCTCTACTTTAATCCGGGGATAGGGTAATGGTAAACCCATGGGCATTGCTCAGGGGTAATCATTGCCTCCCCGGTGTCCCCCTCTACCGCGCCTCACGGGCGCCCCTCCTGCCCCCTCGCGGCACTCACACACACCACGAGGTCACGTGGTACAGCCCGGTCCAGGCCCCGGCCTCACTTCTTCTCCACCCGCTCTGCAGTACGCACGTACTACAAGCACTAATTTCGTCCCACCCACCCTCAACCTTCTCTTTATCTTCCTACTCACGTAGGGCTATTTTATTTTCATATACAATTACCTACGTATTTTTCATACTACTGTATTGTATATCATATTTTATACTTATATTAATTGACCTTATTATACATGTCAATTACCATTATGTAATATTACTTACCATTCATATCCATATTACATATTAATATGATCGTCCAGTAAGGTCGACATAATCTTATCTCATAGAATTCAATAAAATTCTGTACTCCCAGCTACTGCTTCTCTACTTTAATCCGGGGATAGGGTAATGATAAACGCGTTTTCCATACAAAAACTTTTTTTGTTGTTTATTCAGCCAGTTGTGTCCAAGGGGACAGATCTTCCACTGGAGTTAAAGTAACAGATAGTGATACATCTAGATTAGGCATCAAGCATAATGTATACTACAAGATAGTGGATAAGGACTATATTGTGTCTGTGAGCAGCAAAAGCACATATCAAATGGTGTCAAATACCCAGCTTGCTTTAAACATTCGCTGCTGGCTGAACATCTTTCTAGAGGCAGACTGTAGAGTGAAATGTATCTCACTCCTGGTACATGTTTAGACATAGGAATAACCTTAGAAAAAACTAGGAGCAAATGTTATGTTCATCGTTGATGAATGAGCGTACAATTTTAGATAAATAACAACTAAAAGTTTTGGGTTACATTCAGTGTATGGATCATTTTCTGTAACCACTTGCACCCAGTAAACTTGCCATTTCTGTAACTGCCTGAGTCTATCTTTAGGTTCTAAATATATCAAATACCAGTAGGTCAATGAGGTATTTCAGTCTTGATTGATTGGTCATGGTCAGCTGGGCATGCCTCTAAGACCCTCAGACACTGCATGCTGATAGTAAAGAGATAGTTTTCTGGAAGCACACTGAAAGTTCAATGTGACCACTCTAACCTCTAGATGATGTATTTACCGCGTTCAAGCACGCTCTAAAAACAACTCAACGATCATCCCCGTAAAGTGGCAATACTACGCCACGACCTTGGCAGAGTGAAGGTGAGATGATATCATACGTTATTGACCAACTAGGTGCAAAGTGATTGGAATTATTCTGATATTGTGATGTTATTTGATACCAGTAAAAGGGGTTAGATAAATCCTGAACCACCCCCAAATCATAAAATACACAATACTACACTAGTTTGGATGTGCCGTAATCATCACTCAGTATCAATTGAAGTGCGTCCAAACGAGTGGAGTATTGTGTATTCATACGATTCTTGATCAAGGTCTATATAAGTACTTAACAATTACACCTGGCAAATTACCCAAACAATGTGAAATCAAAGACTTACATATTTTTTCCCCTTCGGTTCATATATCAGCGTTGTTCTTTGCCAATTCAACGGATTTGGTTGAAAAACATGTATTTTGTACATGAATCCTTACCGTCAAAAAGAAATTTCTAACAACAAATAATTATATATATTTGGTACCTTCGTTATTGCGGTCATGACTGCTCTCTTGTGCCTTGGTTTCGAATTCGAACCACAAATCACCAGGGAATGGCTGCTAGTACGGTTTCTTTGGCCAGGTTGCATGCAGATATACCTGTCCACCTTCATGCTGTAAGTAAGGCCCGGCGTCCACCTACTACGATATGGCTCCGATATAGTCTACGATGCACCTCCCGATAAAAAATCCAAATCGCGTCGGAAGGTTACCTAATATTGGGGCAGTTGACCACCTTTATGCGATTAGACACCGATAAAAACCCCATACAATGCGTGGTGGATTAGCATGTCTAGACGTATGTCTACGATTTTGCACCTTCCCGATATGGCACCGATTTTGACATTTTTTATCGGTGCCATATTGGGAGCTCTACGATTCTATTGTAGTAGGTGGACGCCGGGCCTAAAGATTATCTTCTTATTTGCTTTTGGAGGACTTCCTTTTAGATGACCACAGATCCTTCCATACCGTCTCGAGGGATATCGTTCAAAAGGCATCTTAGGGTTTCTCTCAACATCTTTCTATTCCTATATTTGTATGTTGATATATTGTATTGACCAATCAATCGAGATGTAATATGCTTTGTTACAGAGAAGTGCCTGAAGAACACGACCATTGTTGAGAGGTGATAAAAAAGATCTACAAATGACCATGGTTTATTCCTAAAAGAGAATCACCTTTGGGGGCTAGAAAGATTCATGTTTGAGTTTAGACACCGACGTTGAATATAATTTTGGTACGTAACACATCGTTTGAAATAGATGTATACTTTATATTCTATGAGACAACTCTACACTAAAGTAAGAAAATGTTCATCTTTTGTATATTTAGACCGGAAAGAGGAATTGATATCAATGTGTTTAAACGTTGTTCTTTTTTAAATTTCTCTTTATCATATCTCTCACTATTATGAACTTTCCAAATACAATATACTTTAGATGCCCACCAAAAGACATCATTGCCTGAATAAGTCAATCGAAACGTCCCAACAATTCCCACTCAGCGCCCCCTATCTTGATGTATAATTATCCCTCAATAAATCAACTTTGATAAAAAAAAAATAAAGAAATCAGCTCGTCGGTATTTTTGTGGAATTTTCTACCAACTGATTGACCACAAAAAGAAGATAAGGAGCCCCTAGGATGTACTTCCAGGAGGGATTCTTCTCTGCGGCTGATTGTGGGTGACATATGGCGTTGATACTGATCCCCCTCTCTCGGCATACCATCTACATAATTGCCAATTTCAGCAAATTGCAAATGGCCGCTATCTTCAAAGGTCAAAGAGCCTGGTCACCCAATGCGGCGGCCGCACGGCCTCGGTAACAGAGACGATTCCTAGTCATTAGCCAATCAGCTGTGGAAGGCGCTGTACCTAATCAACATCTGTTCTCACACCCAATAAGCCTCGTCAGAAGCCTGGCTTCTGTGTGAACATATATTAGGCTAGCCTGGAAGCCTGGGCCCTGTCTTTTTTAGTCACGACATCATAGGCCAACGATACCCTGAGATCGACCAGTGAATGAACAATATTTTTGGACGATAAAAGATGGCCGGTGTCCTATAGACTGTGTCGTAGGACAGGACTCGAGATCGACGCGAAAAGTATAGAATAGTATATTGGATAGAATAGCATGTAGTAATATGAGAAAACGTAGTTACTGAGCCTGTAGAGATGGACGTTCGAGGTCATTTGATGAAAAGATATGCTCCGACGCGGCAGGCGGGAGGGTCTTTTCTTTTTTTATCAAATGACCGAAACCAAAGATAAACCTCTTTATAATGCAAAGTGTCCATAGGAAACACACAAGGAGTGTGTATCACCATACCCAGAGTATACAGCTGTATACTTCTGCAAATACTGGCACATACAGAAAAATAGTGCGTATGAAAAAAAAAGTGTGTACCTAAATGAATTAACATTAGTACGTCGCTCGTCAGGAAATAGTGGATGATAAATACAATATAGACTAGTTTCAGATGAAAGTGGTTGTATACTCCTCGGAGTTGACTCTGTGTTTGGATATTACTAAGCGTCAGCCCCTCAGAGCATATGGCGGCTTGTATCTGAATCCAGTCAATAATAGGAGAAAATGTATATACCCTACTGGTATGTACTTGCGTACCTCGTTTCTCTATAAAAATATTGCTCATGGTCACAGAGCGAGTGGAAAGTTTTTAGCAAAAGAAACAAGGTACGTGAGTACGTACCAGTAAGGTAATACATTTTCATTTCTTATATACCTTCAAATATAAGTATTTGATGAATTACATATCGAAATGTGACGACGTCCCAGCTGGATTCAAAGTGTGCTGGTACAGCTGTTGACATCTTACTGAAAGTCAAGCACAAAATACTCTCTAAGCACATTTTTTACTTCCCCCCTCCCCCCCGTCAACTTCTGTGATCCTTTGCACGCATAAATTAGCAGTATGTCATAAATATGTCGGTGCGATTCTTTTTCAGCCAATCAGAACATGTATTAAGAGTAGGGTGGTACATCATTTTATACCACCATACTCTGCTGGTATACATCTAATACCGATACCCTATCAGAGGTTGGTATTTCTGTAACGTACTGGCACAGGTATATGATAATGCGTTGTATGTGTGGGAAAGCTGATCCCGAGGCCGACCCTGCCCGCACGCTTATCCACGCTGGCCACTGCTCCTGTCAGACACAGCCCAGGGTAGAATTACTTTCTTTGCGAGTCCTGTTCTTTCCTTGTGATCAGGATCTTATGGCCGGTGTTCCTCAAACTTCAAGACAGAACTCAAGTCCAACACAGTTGCCAACTTGGTTTTATCTTAACAAGGTGTTCATTGAGTGCAATTTTTGTTAGCAAAGATTTTATATGAATCAGCTTATCCTTAGCCATTTTACTCATATACGGTGGTTTATTTCCTCCCGCTCTTTTCTCCTACTAAAGCTATTAATCGATTGCTAATTTAAGCTAGTCTAACAAAAGCACTACTATTCTTTCTCTCTTATATTTATACAAATTGCTACCCTCTCTATGATTTTTTCCGATTTCCTTTGCTTTATTCTTCTTCAATAGACTTTATTTCAATTGGAGTCTGTTTAATATTTTAGGCTCGTACATAAAGACCCTTTTCTGTACCTCGTATTAGGTTTATCGTTTAATAATATCTAAGTCTGTTCGCCAGTATCAGCCGTCCATAAGGTCGTCAATTAGTGTTGAACAAAGTTGACCCACATCGTCCCTATGACATTCAGAAAAGGGTCTGGGCAATTAAGTGCATCTTTTACCAATCCATGTGTCACAGAATATAAGGTTAATTGGTCAATAGTTGCAGCTATCAACTTATATCGGAAGTTTCCATAATCTGCCAATTCAGTGATATCAGCTACATGCGTGAGGTATAGTGATAACAACCTGTTATCTGCCTACCCCGGTCATCTTCCCAAATAATGAGACCAATATATATATACAGGAAGTCGTCGGACATGTCATACCACTACCTAACAAGATGGACTTACCAAATCAGACACCTGATACTCACACTTTTCAGGCGTTTACACTAGATGACTAAAAAAAGTGACGACTGTAGATGGTCTGGCCAATACTTGTCAGGAGGTGCTTGATTAGCGACTAATTTTTCAGGGGATGTTCCATCTGGCCGAATTCTCGGCTGAAATATGATTCTGATTTATTGTTCGGGTGTCATCGGTGTATTGGAATAGCACCCAACATACTAATCGGGGGGCATCGGACAGTCTAGCATTGTCGGGAACGTGATTCCATCTACCAGAACCACGCCGATCCGAGTACACCCGTTTTCCGCTAGGCTTTTTTTTAATGGTGGTGTCCTCTGGTGTCCGATTGCAACAAGTATGACCTTGACCCCTGAAATGTTTACTCAAAGTGATTATCAGAAGGAAGGTGGGTTTTAGGAGTGAATAAAGGTTGTGTATCATGATTATCTTGAAAGACGAATAGGATTCTGACTGTTATCAGGCGATATTACAGTCTACAGGCCCATAACTGTAGAGATTTCAGGCCTGTATTCACCATAATTTACCAGTAATTAGCAAAAGATTGTCCCCGATTCTGCCAGGCACAGACCGACGATCATGTAAGTGCTGTCAGCTATAGTCCAGAGCGTTTAATATGGTTAAATCACAATGTCTTGTTCTATCAAATGCAGCATTTGTAAAAGATAATACTTTCGAAAATTAAGCAGATAGAAATCAAAAGAACTTCCTAAAGAATACATAACAGAACTTTTCAGGCCTAAGATTCTAAAATTGTGGTGCCAACTGTCATTTTATCAAAGAACTTTGGCTTGAGGTCATATTTTTCCATGAATCACTGACATTATAAGTAAGCGAGCAAGACTTGTATTTCCTTCAGTCCTATCTCAGTCAATAATCAGCATAGATTAACTGTATGATGAGGTGTATTGACACTTCTAACTCCCACCGCTTTGCCACCATGAATGAAAAAAGAATTTCAACCAGGGCTCTATGCTCCACAGTATGAGCAGCCGATGGAACCAAAAAATTCAACATGATAATCAGCATAGATATTTCAAATAAAGATTGATTTGTAGATGAACCCCCACAGAATACAACTGGTAGGTTATCTTATTGATTAAATGTTATTTAGAGGTAATTATTGGCCATTTATAGCTGTGTCGTATGCCAAAAATGCAATAATATCAGAAAATAACGTTTTAGGGATCTTTTGGACTCTTTGTCATCTATCATAATGCTCCTGTACCTCAGGAAATATCTATCACATCCTGGCAATATAGGTATCATTTTAATTGTCTCGAAATAGCTACAAAAGATAGGATGTTTATTTCTATAGGTCATCGCGATAGAGAGATGTTTCATTAAATCACTGTGAAGACAAGAAGACAACATGTTTTATTGTTTTTTACCTAAAAAATTTCTATGTTCAATGTACGACAGGAAATCTCAGCCAAAACACAGGTATATCAGATACATACCCAACAGATAGGCCAAAGTCTTATCTTTCAATTGATATTTTGTTTATAAAAAACGCCCCGTTATTTATGACACAACAGCGATTTGCCTTTTTCAAGTTAGAAAAACTGGTTCTCTGTCCCATTTTAAACGCTCAGGACTATAGATGGAACACGCCAGCTGGATTTTAGTCGCTGGTGTCAGAGGGTGTGGTATATTCGTCAGGTGGTGCCAAATTGCATTATTTGACATGATCAGACCATCTGCACTTTGCCTTTGCACTGGTAGATTTCTAGCCTTTTACAGCTGAATGTCGTCAGGTGGTGCAAAATTCAAGAATCGGCACCCATAATCGTCTAGCGTAAACATCGGGTTAGCAATAACATGGGCTGGCATGATCATTTTAAATTTCGAGGTTGAATGGAGTCATCTCGTTTGGATGCGCCGTAATTGTCAAAGTGCTTCACCTCAATGTCGATTGCAGTACAACCTTCAAACTCGTGGATTATTTTGTATTATACTATTCGCTATCTAGTTCTATGTAATGACTAGGTGAGATATTTTCTAAAGGTTATAGGAATAAATGAATATTTTTAGACGAGAATACATTGAAAATCTTTCACCGACATGATAGAATTGAGAAACATTGACTCTTGTTCTTGGTTCCAAATTGCGTTACAATATAATGACATTCAAGCAAGGACCACTTGTATTTACTTGGAGTAAAGTAGAACCCTGCCTAACAGACATCCCGCGTATGCGGACACTTATTTTGGTAAAAACAAAAGACAATTCAGAGGGACATCCTATCAAATATAGGTGGGCGGCATGTCGATAGCATTCAGTATTATCTTTTATTTTTGGTGTGTATGTTCTTTTTGGGGTTTTTTGCAGGGCATTTTGAACTATATGGCCCTAGCCCCCTACTCCTCATTGTTATACCGGGTGTTAAGCCGAATGGGCAGTGGGTACCATTTTTGTGTACGTCTTTGGTATGACCCGACCGGGGTTTGAACCCACTTCCTCCAGACGAAGACCACTACCACTTTACCACCGATCTTGTATGTGGGGTGGGTAGGTATAATATATCACATTATCCTACCCCTAATATAAAATCCATAGGCTTAGCATTGGGATTCCGTATGCCACGCTGACTGGCATACGGACGTTTGTATGCTACTAGGGGCATACGGAATTTTGATGATTTCCATTCATAATTTTGATATTAAAATATTATAGAGAGGGGTAGGATAAAATCAAAACCTGATTCGTTTAGATCTTGGCTCCCCCATGCCATTCCTGGAGTTTGGTTCCAGATACCACTCGGCTCCGCCTCGTGATATCACTACGCCAAACTCCAGTCGTGGCATACGGGAGCCAAGATTAAAACCCATCCGGTTTTACGATATAACCTAACCACCAACAGACTGAAAACCCCGTGTAAGCGATAACCCCACGTAAGCGAGCACTTTGATTCGGAACTCAAGCGGGCTTTTACTGCATTTTGACCTTTGGAGGCGGCAACGGATCAAAATCCGTGGATAAGGTCATGGGTTTCTGTCTTGTTAATGTCAACAGGAATTCTATAGAGATACTATGATGGTCGGGCCACCGGAACTACAGGTGATTTCAGATTAGATTGGCAAACCACACCCCAGTCCTGATAAGCGTCAGGGCTGGATGTCACGTGACACCTTACGAGAGAGGTGACACCTGGCTGATTAATCACTGAACATGACCTATAGCAGCAGCAACAAGAACCAGATATACGGACTGATACCGTTAGATTCTTTAGTTTGGACACCATCAGAAACTGTGTACTAAGAAGTAAAATATTCTTAACCATATGAAAATATGTTAATATTAATCAATAAATCATGTATTATATACCTATGGCTGTATCAAGTGCGTATACTGCCCGCTCCTACCCATGGCGTATTTATACCCGTACGTAACAGTGTGCCGTACGGGGTATATGATCACGTGACTAGATAAAATATCGCAATTTTTAGGTATATAATAATACGAAAACGGGTTGACTATCGTCGTACGTCAAAATACTTGGTAAAATTATTGATCACATGTACATCCCTCTGGCTACGGCATTGGGATGTATGTGATCAATAATTTCACCGCATATTTTTGACGTACGAAGACAGTCAGCCAGTTTCCGTATATTATATGTCCTTCTAGAAAAGGGGGAGATCTCATCTACCCATCAAAAATGTAGCTTTCTCTTTACAGCGTGATATAACAATAAGACTTGCGTGTATCTGATCCGATTTTGCTAACCCTGCCGCTCATGTTGTTTGACATATCTGACAACTTGTACTAAAGACATAGTATCTAAAGACTACAGAACCTTTTTATATGCAGTTTTTTGCTATGCTGCCATGTTCTGGCATCCCTTAGACACATTTTAAGCTATTGTTTGGTGTTCTTTACTCTTAGGATCCAGTTATATAACCAATTTTTCTATCACTACTTCCACTGTCATTTGACATTTTCGACAGCCAGTTCCAATGACATAGTGCCTGAAGGCTACTGAATCTTTTTATATGCAGGCTTTTGCTATCTGGCCATATTGTGGCATCGCTTAGGAACATTTTGAGCTATTTTTAGTTGTTTGTGATAGCAGGTTCAGGGTATTTAACGATTTTGCTACCCCTGCATATTCACATAATATTAGTAAACTCTTGAAGTATTATTTCCTTTAAATCCTGAGGCCAGTAGATCATCAAGCTCAATTTGCTTTGGAATGAGACCAGTGGAAAAGTTCTCGATCTAACTTGTTGCATTCTTTTGGTTTATATTATGTTAGATCAGCTTTAAATATCTCTTCCCAGACTTTATTATGGTGCATTGTGCCATCAATAGAGTCGGTTTTGTATGGTATTTAAGGGAAACGAGTTAACCTAATTGGGATGGCATATCGTACCGCGTTACTATCGGTAAAATTATCGCATGAGCTCGGAGAGCGAATGCGATAATTTTACCGATAGTAACAAGGTACGATATGCCATCCCGATTAGGTTAACAAGTTTCACTTGTACTATACACCTGTAATAACTCGTAGATATGCAATAACTTACCAAAATAAGTTGAAGTCGAAGTAAAAATCAAACACGACTGGTAGTGCGAAAGTTATTTTCTGCTACGCACTACGCGCATGTGCGATATTTACTCTCCAACCAGAGTCTTGGACACAACTTACTGCAGAACATCCGGAGGGGACTACTTGACCTCATTAACGGCGTTATCGAAGCATTCATAGCCACAATTTCGTAAATAGAATTCAAACTATTAGAAAATTATTTGTTTTGCGAATATTAGTCTCATAATATTTTTGGTCCTGATATTGATTATTTATGATTTATTTACGTATTTCCGTTATTACACGCACTCGTGTTGCTATGTATCGCAATATCGCTTGACACTTCATATACTAGTTATTAGATTGCTGTGTCTATGCTAGTCTTATTTGGTCATTATTTTCTATATTTTCATATATACCCACAAATAGCATATGTTTGAATAATCATTTGCTTACGATCGACTTTGTTTACATTTTGTAACAATTGTTTACGCAAGGCATCGCGATGTCGCGGCATTGCGTCATAAATAGGTCAGTTGATTTTCTTAACCAATCAGATTGAGTGTTCAAAGTATGGTGGTATGGCGCCATACCGGCACAGTATGCTGGTACGCTTCAACTACCACTTGCATACCAGAGGTTGGTATTTGGAGTATTTTTAGGCATAGGTGTATAGTACTCAGTACTTTTATTTTACCTCAGAATCATCCATTTAAGTCATGTCATCTTTATTTCCTTGACCCCACTATCTGAATCTTGAATACCCACCATATTACAGCAGTGTTGCAGTATTGATGCTTGTTGACATGTTGTACATATCCCTGAAAGCCACCGCCGGGCTCCAGCGAGCTAGGGTGGTACTTTGACTTCAGTGGGTGGTATTTTGACTCTGGGGGATACTTTGACTGGTCCCTATATATACAATATGATTAGTGATTTCTTCTCAGGGTGAGATTGACGGACAGTGTTAACAATCGTAAATGGCAAGTTTCGCACTGTGGTTGTCATGGTAATCCGACCACTTGCCAGGATGGCAACAAGTGGAAATGTTAATTACAAGGCTGGATCTAAAAGATAAAACAATAAAACAACTGTTTCCAGGGGGGGCAGTGGAAAAGACAATTTGGGGTCCTGGCCCAGGGACTACCAGGTGTATTCTTTGTCTTCTTATTTTTAATAGAGCACAGCATTTATTTTCCAGTATACAGCATACAGTACATTGCATTATTTCCTTGTTGTCTTGTTCTCATATTTATCTGACTGTACACTCCAAGCAGTCTCTTACACACATCTTTCGTCTTGCTCCCTTTTTTTGATATTTTAACTTTATAATTACATGGTTACCTACCAGGTGTATTCTTATATAAAGGTACGGGGCGCCTTTGGTGTCACCTCAACCTCTCACTGCGACCCAAGCGCCTGCGAATGCAACTCACCTGTGTACGCGCACATTACACCTGAACGTTTTCTGAGAAGGACGTGTCGCTACGGCTTCTCTACAGTTGTACAGCTCTACTATATAGTACCTATTTGAGCTTGGTCTTTTGGTTTGCGCTCACGATGGTCATTTGTGAGATTTGTGGTTCATCGCATGATGGCTGTGGGCGTCCTAGAGGAAAGCCCCTGACTGGGACCCTTCTGGTGAAAAAGTCTCAGAAAAACTAAAAGTCTAAAAGAATTGGAAAAAGTTCCGGAGTTGAAGTTGCGATAGGCAGAGACAACTGCATTGCTTATCGAGGTAAGGAAGACACTATCCAACAGTTTCAGAGGGAGAAGAAATTCTTCAAGTCTGAAATCCTCAATATGCAGCCAGAAATGTCTTCGTTCCTGGCAATGTAGCAGACTTGAAGATAGCCGTAATCTCCCGGAGGTCACAAGATGCAGCCGAAGACCAAAAAGGGGCGCCGCTGCCGAGGTTCAACGGGCATCAGTGAATTCGGGGATGACTGCTCCGCCGGGTCAATTGCATCTAGGGGCAATTGCTCAAGAAAATCACCCTACCACTAGACCTACAGTTCCTGGGCCCGTGGTTTCGCTGTCTGTAAATTCATCGCCGAACTTTCAAGCTTCGTCCTCCAAGATGGCACCGGCCGTTCCTCAAGCGTCATCCGAAGCGTCAGCCCGGCGTATATAGATATGCATATATTACTGTAAAGCCACAACCACTCTGTACTTCAAGATATAATATATATGTAAATAGTTGGAAGCATTGGAATACTGATCACAGAATAGATTAGATTGTATGTATCAATAAAGGAAATAAAGGCTGCTTAAACCAGAAAGAGAAGAATCAAAAGTGCGAATGTGAATCATATGATGTGGTCAATTCTAGGCATTAATAAATATTGCTATAACAGGATGGAAAATACAAGGTTGCAGCCAACTATGAAGAGGGTGCCCTGCAATTTGCTGCATTTTCTATTAGAACAGAATCACATATATCATGTTATTTTAGGCCGGCGTCCACTGAGCTCAAAATCGTCTCCGATAGGCCTTACGATGAACTTACCCTTCAGTTACGATGCATGGCGACGAGAGCAGAAATATTTATTAAGAAATATTCACAGCTCTCCAAATTGATAGTAAAGTCTACCTGTATGGTTATGAATGTATGAATATATGTGAAAATGGTTTCAAGAGAGAGTAACATACTATTACAAGGAGTGGGTCAAGGTGCCCCAGATTTAACCTAACCAGAGCCAACGAAGTGTAGCTCTGGAGGCCAGTGTAACCAACCTCCTAGTCGGAACAGAGTGGAGACAGAGGTGGCGGCCAATCTATTTGCATGTTACATGAGTGGCAGCCAATCTATATGCATGCAATATTACATGATTTTTTGTGTTATAAAATGGACACATACACAATATTGACTGGTTTCAGATACTTTTCTCCGACGTGTTGACACGTATTAATATCGGAGCACATGAGAGGATATTGCCCAGAGTCAACTCCACGAGCATACAACCACTTTTCTTTGAAACCAGTCTATATTGTATCTATCATCCACCTTTTTCTGACAAGTGGCATACCAATATTAGTTAACTGAGGTACGCACTATTTTCCATACCCAATTTTTCGTATGCGCCCCCTGGAGCATACAAAATATCCTTATGCTCAGGGTATGTAAATAAACGCTCCCTCTGTGCTTTCTATGGACACATTGCATGTGGTTGGTAACAAGGATCAGGACTCTATATGGGACATTGGACCCCTATGACCATATAAGATGAGATGGATTCGGGCTGAGAAATAGCATTGAAGTATCAGGATAATTATATCGAGTTATCAAAAGGAATGGACAGGTTTAAGAAAATGAGTCTTAAAGATCTTCAAGATTATATCTGGGAGTAGGATGATGCGATGGAAGTCTGGGATACTCAGACACAATAATATGCATAATTAATCCATGTTCATTATTTACAGTAAATCCCCGTGTAAGTGGACACCCTTCGTTCCCGGCCAATGTGTCCACTTATGCGAGGTGCCCGCTTACGCGAGACTAAAATCAAAATCTAATACAGGCAACGGTTCCGACCAAAGGTGTCCGTTATCGCGGGGTGATCGCTTACACGGGGTGTCCGTTAGGCGAGGTTCTACTGTATTATATCTATCATATGTCTTCCCTTCCATAATTATGAATCTTGTTTAAGGTATGAAGAAATTGTTCCCAATAGCCATCCTCCTGCAATCTTCATTGATTCAAAGATACCAAACTTTTTCTAAAATGACTTATTTACCATTGCCTTTCATCGGGAGCATCACGGTGATAATCTCATCCTAAAGGTAGGGTGGAGGAGACAGGATCTAAATCAATACTGTTAATTAGCTGGTAATTAAACGCCCTCCACCATTACAGTAATCACACAGACATAAAACTCTGAACCTGGAGATCTGCTAGACAGTCTGTGTTCAACTTATCGTTCTGATTATGGTGTCAGTTTTAATGATGATGTGTGACTTTATACTTCATGGCATGAGAAAAAAAGAATTATACCTTTTTTATTATTTTAATTTAGTCATAATTTAACTCGACTTGTCCCGCGGAGTCGTTTTCTGACAAGCTCTATGTATCATATGTTCTCTGCCGAAACATTATTCATTTGAATCTTTTTATTTCTACAGTGGCAGATGTTGGATACACGTCAAACTAACTATAAAGGTTAGATAACACCCGCAGCAGCTGTCGCCACTGAAGGCGAACATATATAGAGTGGCGCATATTTGGTGTATATTTTAGTTTCCTGGCTGTGCCAGGAGAACATTATATATCGAGCGGCCTATGCCTTTTTTATTACATACAAAGCAAGCACTCTCTTACATACAATATGCAACACTTCTACTACAGAGACTGGGAAATCTGGGAGGCTTCTCCTTCAGAACATCCATACAATGGTGTACACTTTTTAAGACATATTGCATGCTCTGGTTCCTAATATCTACCTACAGAATGCAGAGCAATTCTTGAGGGTACAGAAGAAAATACTTCAGTACCTGTCTTTACTCGAGAATATTTTCGAGATGCTCTGTGGGTTTGGGTTATATGCTCATATACGCTGCCTGCATTTTATAGCCCACTTAAAAGGGAGTCTCTATACTAAACCTATGGCGCCTGCAGACCGCTACTGAGTATTATACGGAAAGCCGAATTCTATCGTAAAACTGAATGAGTTTTAATCTTGTCTACCGTATGCCACGACTGGAGTTTGGCATAGTGACTTCATGAGGCGAAGCCGAGTTAAGTCCGGAGCCAAAACTCCAGGAGTGGCATGCGGTGGCCACGATTAAAACGAATCAGGTTTTGATTTTATCCTACCCAATCTCCCCGATTTTGGAATATTACATGATAACAATTCTGTATGCCACTAGTGGCATATAAAACTTCATATGCCTGTCAGCGTGGCATACGGAAACTCAATGTTAAGCCTATGGGATTTTATATTAGTGATGGGATAATATTCAGTAGAATACGACTTTATAGTAGAATATGGTTTTATATAAACAAAACACGGCACTTACGTCGAATTTCTAATAATTTCAAGATTCTTGGCTTCAAATTTGTCTTCTCTGTGGAAGAAAAGAAACAGAACGCCCTTCCCTTATGCCTATTCCTTACCCTAACCCCTTCCCTATCCCTAACCCTATCCCTAACCCAAACTCTAACCCTATCCCTAACCCCATCCCTAACCCTAACTCTACACCTAAACATAACTGGACTTGTTTTCTATATCCGCTGGTTTATTTGTCTACTGGTACTACCTTTACTTCTATTTAAATTATCTCATTCATAAGTATCTGAAACTGGTCGAGTTCTCCAATCGATTTCTCCAAAACAGGTCAAGTTCTCCTGACAACTACGGGTCGAATTCTTTTGGGTCGAGTTCTCCAGTAACCCCTGCAGGCACCTGTCAATCATCTTGCACCAGGGGCTCTGATTGGCTGGCACTGCCGCTGGGCGGGCCTATTTTGGATCGCTCACCACCAACCCCCGACGCCCGACTCAGACAGGCAGGAAAAAGAGAAGAGGGGAAGGTTGAGACTGAACAGAAAAGAGATTTGTTTTATTTATCTATTGCTGTATTGCTCATTGCATGCATCTTCTCTAAAGTAATGGACGCACCTATACAGCCTGATATATTTAGTGGGACTTTACTTCGTGACGTGGTTGCAAACCCCATATGTCACAGTGTGTCGTATGGCAATAAATATGATATGGATAGCAAAGAGCAGTAATAGTAGGAGAAACAGCTACAGTTATGTAATAAGAGGAAATGTGGTTACTAAGCATGTAGGAATAGCATTCAATGTCTTTTGTGCAGATATTGTATGCCTAAAAAGCACAAAAATACAACATTTCATTCACTTATTAAATCATCGCTTTAGAGCCGATTCACTACGTCTCAATAAGCCTGAACATTGTTCATACTGCACCCCTATCAGAGTATATAATGATATCTAGGAACAAATAGTACGTTCATGATGCATGATGAATGAGGGTCTGGTATTATATGTGTATAGGAATAACAATTAAAAGGTTTGGGGTTTATTCGGTCTATGGGCAATCTTCTGTAAGCCGCTTGGCACGCACACAACCTGCCTGCCATATCTACAACTACCTTTGTAGGATCCAACGATGTCAATCACCAGCGGGTCAATGAAGTATTTGAGTCGGTGGTGAATGGTCATGGTCATTTAGGGACGCCTCTGAGTCTAAGACACTGGGCCCCTGCCCCTTACCAATGTCACAGAGTTGACACAACGATAATGAATGGCGCAGTTTTTGTAGTAAGCCTGGAGTATGCATGTTTCCCCCCAAAACCTCTATAACCTTTAAAGAAAAATGTGGGTAAGTATTATAGTGCCTTCTTTGTCTACAGAAACAAATTTTACATTGGTGCTGCCATCTGGTTTCATGAAAATATTGTAGTTTCCCATAGACAACAATAGTTAACCCTTGCCTTCTTAAGAAGGCCTTCCCATAGAATATAACATGTTGACATAGCATTTCTAAGCATTTCTCATTTGTTTATGTTCCAAACTATCAGAATCCAGAATTATTTGAAGATAGCAACAGAACATCAGTGTCATCTAGCTACAAAGTCAAAATATTGCAGTTACCCATAGACACCAATAGGTAAGCACTGATTTTTTTGCAGATGGCCTTCCCATAGAAGTAAGTATGGTGACATGCCTTTTTGCATTTTCTATTTGCTGAAATATGAAGCTTATATCATCAAGAGTTATTTGCAAAAACCAATAGAATTTAGAAATCACCAAACTACCAGCATTTTTCTTTAAGTAGCATGTCAGAACGTGAGTATCCCATACCCAATGAATTACATCCCACGCACTATCGTTTTACTTGCACACTCAGAAACTCATAATCTGAAGACTTATAGTAACAGGAAATAAAACATACATCTTTCTTTACAGGCACTGTCAGTTTCACCTGAAAGCAACCGGAACGCGTATAGATACAAGACTACTTATTAGTGTAAATAAGACGCCTGTCGCCGTAGGGAACTACTTTATGTTTCTTCATATCCTCCACCTATGTAATAAGATGAGATGTCTCAACTGCGTCCGCTATTTTACGCTGGTGCTTTATCAGAAGTGGCTGAGGTTAAAGGGGGGCGTCCACCAACCACGACAAGGTTACGACAAGCCCCAACAAGAAAGTCCCAATCGGGGCCTTGTCGTAGCCTTGTCGTGAGAAGGGGAGCTCTGCGACAGCATTGTCGGGACGTGACGTAGGTTGCACGCTCCACCTAAATATTCTATCCTAGACCTCTGCGACAACCTCCTGACATGCCACGACACCCCATGACAAGACTCCAAAATCGAACATGTTCGATTTTGTCGTAATCTTGTCGGAAGGCCCCCGACAGGCCCCTGACAAGCTTCATGTCGCAGCCTGTCGTGGCCTTGTCGTAGCCTCTTGTCGGGAACTATGTTCCACCAACCACGACAAGGCTACGACAGGCCTTCCAATCGTAGAGCTGTCGTGGACCTTGTCGGAAAGCCATTGTTGTAGCCTTGTCGTGGTTGGTGGACGCCCCCTTTATTTGTTTTTGTATTATTGCATTTGTTCCATCTAACTGAAAATCTTTGTTCTCTGATTCCCCCGATTGCAATCCCACCCCAGGTCCTGTAGACTGTAATACGACATGATTACAGTTACACTTGTATTCTTTTTTTTAAAACAACCATGATACAACACCTTTATTTGATTAATACACAACCTACGTTCGAATAATCACTCTGAGTAAACAAACCATAGGTCAAGGTCACACATATCAAGTTGTATGCATAGGGCACCAGAGGGCACCAGCAGTAAAAAAAATAGCGGAAAACGCGTGTCCTCGGATCGTGTGGGCGGATGCTGAAACATAAAGGAACTTAGCGGCCGACGATGGCCGACGGCGGCCAGTGGCGGCCGATCTCACTGGTTATTTATTGTGTTCCATTGTGCCTAACCAGGGTTTAATGCAGTAGGCGGGAGTGTGGTGGTCTCTAAGGACGCCCTGAAACCTCTCTGTGAATTGCTGTTTCTTTTTTGTATCTATACTATAGTATACGAACTTACTCATATTTTGCCCAAAGTACTGGCTTTATGCTCTAGTTTGTATGATGGACTTGTGAATTTCTCCGGAGGGGCCAGGCGGTAAAATGGCTAAGGCCGAGCATGGAGATTGTTTATAAATCAGTCAAACCTAAATAAACGTGTTAAAAAATACAGAATTGGTTAACTTCCGTTAGCCTTTTAGTGCTAAAAACGTAAATTCGCAAGTTTCATGAAATGTAAGTAATGATTTGAGATGTATGCATATTTCAATGACATATCGATGTTATGATAGGTGGGCCCTAACGTCCCGATGACTGGGTCCTAACGTCCCGACTTTCGGGTGGTGGGCCCTAACGTCTACATACCCAGCTGACCCCGGTCAGCGAGTGCTCAGCCTCGCTCTCTTCCCAGCCGTCGTCAAGTTCAGAACCACTCACCCACCCTAGAAGAACAATGACTCTCCCATCTCGCCTCTATCCCTCGGAGAGAGGGCTTTCAGACAATTAAATCTCAATAACATCGGCAATTGCCTCGGTTGGATATTTCAATTAAACTTCAATATCCATCGTCTGTCTCCCACATTAGACATTATACCGACGGTACCTGAATAGTAAATCAGATGCTGTCAGAATCATTTTTCGGCTGAGAATTCGGCCAGATGGAACAGCCGCGTTACTCTCCCAAACTGGTCATTACTGCTATTAAAATCGACGTTGGCAGAAAGCTAGGGTAAAAATTATATTCCGACATAAACTGAATATATTCTAGTGTAACACCTCTCTACTCGTCTCTGACTATATAGGCCTTTCGCTATTGTCAATGTATTTATTACAAGTTTTGTTAACATGCCGACTTGTAAAAACGCCCAATTAAGTTGAATGTTTGTTTTAAACTTAGAAATACTAACCAAAAAAATCGAGGTGTACGTCAAAATGAGTTAGTGGTGTAGACCGGTTAGATATCGGTTCATCGATGACTTCTAAAAATAGGATTGTAAGTGAAAAATGAGACATATTTCATTAATAATAGAGATACATATTCCAGAGTTCAGGAGTCTCTTGGTCAGGCTTCTTGAAATTACAACACTCTGCCTTATTGCCTCGTGACAACGTTCTGAAACTCGGAACTCCAGAATTCTGATACCCGGGATTAGTTTCCTTATATTACGAATTAGATTTACCCAAATCTAACATCGTAAAATAGCAATAGGTTCAACGCTCTTTTTTTTAAGTAAGAACTTGTGATTGTACCTGTATTGCCTGATGTCACTTTTTGAGGTATGTGCATGGAAGAACGCCCACTATGTTATGGCGATTGTACACTTCCCCTATCGCTGAATGAAAAAAACACGGAGTCTCCAGTGACCACTGGTTATTTGGGAATAAAAAAGGTAGGATTACATGTTCTGTGTTCTGTGCTGTTAATTGTGCTGTACCTCCTTCACTTTATGTGGCATCTTCATGGAACAACTACTTAATCTATAGGGCACATGGCTTTTGTGTTATGGAGGTGGCCATCTTGCCCCCCCCCCCCAACCCCAAACCACCAGGTGACGGGTTCAATTATCAAAGGATTTTACTACAAATATTTGGTGTATGTTTGCCATCAAAGGGTTTAAGACTTGTCTCATGGTCTTGAGGTTAGACGTGGCTTATCTAAGATTCGTGTGACTTCTTCTCACCAAGGAGTTTCTCGCAAACCCCAAATCACACAAACTTGTCTCATGATCATGCAAAAAAATTTGACAGCGGCACTATCTTACAGTTTCCCGGCGGATGATGGCAGAACTAGCAATCACTGTTGTGTTGACGTGGCGTACAGCTCAAGCGACTGCTGATGTATGAACTAGCAATCACTCCGTTCCTTAATTTATAAATTCAAAATGAAGGTATAGGATGAAATTCAAAGCACAGCTTCATACCCTCAGCTTACTAAGCACCAGCGACATTTTCGCACGACTAAAGGATCATGGGAAACTGCTTTTTCGCCTGAACGAAACTCTCGCGAGAATTCGCTGTCACTTCCGGGTCAAATCTCCCGAGGACCTTTCCTGCTCACGAAACCTTCTCCAGTAATTCCTCGCTAGCAGACAACCTTGTCAGGCTCAATCCACATCAACCTCCACCTAACATACGAGATTGTTATGCAACATTATGTATGGTTGTATGGAATTATGATTGTCATTCTAGATTGTGTGTCACAGCCGATCAAGTCAGTTCAATGCGTTGTACGGTGCCCGCTCGGGAACACATGCGTACTTCCATGTAATTTACTATTCTGCCAGGGTGTTGTTGAATAACTTATGCCAGCGAAAGGACAGGGTACAAGGAGACCTCGTAGGGGGGTTATTGTTTTATATAATCCAAGCTCGTTCAGCTAATTCTGTACTCTCTGACTGAAGGTTGTCCATAAGTGTTGAATAAAGTTGACCTATATCTTCCAGGGGGTCTCGGTGACATACAGAAAAGGGTCTTCATGTAAGACCTTAAATTATTCAGCAAGCCCCAGCTGTTTCTCAGGGTAGTTCATGGCCACGGCAACAAGGAAAACAGATCATATAGTTTTCAATTTTCATAATAACCTTTGTTTCCTTTTCAGCTTTTCCTAGGTTAGGATCAATCTTCCTAGATCTACTAAAGAATCCAATGGTTCATCATTTTTCTCAGTTAAACGGTATTTTTATATACGTCTATCGCAGGTACCACCAGTCAGGAGGCGACCTCAGTGCTATTCCAGTCATTGATAAGTCAAGGCCAAATATACAGGGGTGCACAGGGAGCGTAAACAAACTGATTATAGAAGTATATCTGTGCAAAGAATACACTAATGCTGCACTGTATCTAACACCACACCTCACGCTGCAGCATCTGTATCTCATCAAATAGGATACCATTGCTGTGCTCATGGACTTAGATATCAAAGTCTGTAATGCCCTGCATAAAACGTCATACAATGGTTCCACAGTGAGTTTACCAATTTTTAAACAGATATATACTTTCAAATTTATTTTCGAATGATAGCGTTCACAGATCCCGTTAGATCACGAAATGCACACAGGAGAAACAAATTTTACCTACATACTTTCAAAGTTTTATTTCCAAATTTTCTAGGTCACCGGGGGGTAGATAAATATCTCCGTTCCCGATGTCTACTCGGTCTCTCAACACGCCTCGTCACCTGATTTTCCCATACTTTCAAAGTTTGTTTACGCTCTCTTTCAAGTACCAAAGCACTTTGCATATCCCCATATATGGCAAACTCTGTTTCCCTGTATACTTGGGGTCGTTGATAATGGCAGCCTGCATGAAGGTTACCGTGTAAAGACTGACACTCCTAAGAGGGTTTTGAAATTTGAATGTGAAATTTGAATGTGACTATTATTTATGCAAAATTGCATTTTCCTTCTTCAAAACAGTAATTACTAATTTTGTTCATAGAAATCGGCCTTTGGTGAAAGGCTGCGTTGCCTTGATCTGATTCTAAATTAGGTTTAAACAGTAGATAGTGTCGGAACATAGGAAGATCTCCCGATTCCTGTATTTCAATTAAGCTTACTGGCAAGAAGACTTCGTTTCAAGGAAGCCTTCCCACACTTAGAGAAATATTCCTGTAAGAACGTAATGTGAATCCGAATCATAACTTACTACTGCAAGCAGCGAGAGTATAAAAAAAAACATAAAGAAAGGGACATCTAGATGTTCAATGGTAAAAACCGACCGTTCTTCTAAAAATATTTTGAAATTTGCTTTTGAATTATGCACTAGAAAGTTGCAGTTTCCCTCTTTAAAACATTTTCCTCTTTAAAGCATAATGACTAGTTTTGTTGATAGAAGGCCGCTTCTGGTGATAGGTTGGGTTGCTTTGGCCTGGTTATGAACTATGTCTTAGCAATAGCTTGTATTGGAACAACCTAAATGAATTTTCTCGTTGATGAAGATCATGCAAATCATTTTATATCAAATTTACTGGGATAGATTCAACCTGATTTTACATCATATAAACAGCGCTGGACACAAGAGAGGCATTCAAATAGAAGAGGATGATAACACATATTCTGCTGATCTTAATTACCACTATGAAGGAATTTGCTACTACCCTAATTGTTTCCAAAACCCATATTTTAGAGGATAAGAATCCTTCTTACTTCTATTGAATTCAAAAAGGCAGCGAAATAATTCATGAATGAATAGAAGAAGTCTTACATATTGTACTTTCCAAGGACAATATCATACACGCAAATATTTCATCATCTTCACTTTTTTCTAGTACACGTACTATGCTTATTTTTCTTTGATTTCAATAGTAGATCTATTTCTTTGATTTAAGTAGATTTAAGTATATTTATATCACCCCTGGTACAAGTTGTTTTTTAAGGTTTTTTATAATGGAGTCAAGGTTTAGCAAAGTTTTGCTTATCCTCCACCCCCTCCATTCTCCTTAGTTCCTTGTCCGTGACGAGTTTAGCTTTACTGATATCAAGAACAATTTAGAAAGGGGTCATATACACTTGCTAGGTACAATTTGCTACCGTTCATTTGTCTCAGTAAGTACTAGAGTTAATATGTATTTTTAGCTTTAGAGGTAGTTAAATGCAGCCAACCCTTTTCGTTGGTCATATTATGGGAGCAATTGGTCTGCTACTTTAGTTGTTGCTTATTCATACAGTTGTGTTTTAGCCATTGTTTGGTGAAACTTTTTCGTCTTTCATAATTTGACAGGTTGCGTCTCCGGGAGTGCATTTCATAAGTATGAGCATTTATATTCAACTGATTTAAAAATAGCTACTACTACGAAGAAGACAGACAGAACATAAGGCTGGAGATTGATAAGGGGATATGCATTGGCCATTATGATGTCACTCTCCACACAGTATAAGTATTGCACACTGTACAGTACGGGAATCTCCTACAAACTCTGTGAATACTTTATAGTTACTTCTTACTTAGCAGAGGTTAATAACTGTAAAGTACACGTGCATAGGTATGTAATAAATATCAGAATTACAACCAGATACTGCAGCCAGAGAAAAACAAAAGGATATTGCTATAAAGAAGTGTGAGAGGAGAGTATGATTATGTTCATCGGGGCCCATGGTGGGGCAGAGGGGCTCTTCATCATACAAAGGACGTGGGATTTATTACCACGTGGGGGCGCTTATTGCTAGTTGTTTGTCATGTGTCACCTGTAAGCTGGCTGCTAGCTCTGAGTCCCGATGTGAGGGTCAGCCAAAGGGTCAAATAAACACCAGAACTCGGTTTATTCTATTGTAAATCATCTCGATTCTAAATCACGAATGTCTTGTGATAAGACCAATAATAACGAGCATTAAATGAGTGTCTTTTTTATGCTTTTCTAGCAGGAAACACTATATCTGAGGGGTCCTTATAATAGATGTCTTGATGGTGCCGGTGCGAGTAATTGCACCGGAAATTAAACAGTCATTAGTGGAGAGTGAGTTCATATTCCACCATGGTTACTCGAAGGCAAGCGTAATCGTCTCATAATAGGCGATCTTTCCTACAAATATTGGACAAACTGCACAAATAAGAAAACGTATAGGTGTTTACAAGGTACAAGTCTGGACAGGTGCAGACAAAGCAATATGTACTCATAGTAAAATATTTCTTGATAGTTAAGTTAAAGGGAGATGCGAAATCTTAGTACAGCCGAAATCTTACTCTATGGTCTTTCATCTTCACGCTTCGGATCTTTTAAAATTCAACACTTATTATATAAGTAAGATGTCATGATATCTTTCTTGTTTCAGTTATTGTTCAGCACTGAAGTGCGTACATGTTACAAATTGGATATACTATTGCTCATCGAGGGATGCACACATGTCAAAAGATCTTATGAGTGTAAAGTAGATTGGGATAGATTGGAAATGCACCTACTTATTGTATTAATAAACGGAGCCAGGTTCTTTTAAAAAAAGATTTCTTGATAATAAGATACCTAAAACTTGAAGAGTTATAAGGAATTCCTTTACATTGACTATCACTATATCTTTTTAGTTTAATTTTGATTTGGTAATTTATCCCACAGTTTGATTACTTGCAGCAACGTTGATCCTTTAAACTTTTCAGTATTGTGTTTTTCTGTGTAATACAGATTATCTTAGTTCTTCTGGTGTATTTCTGTGGTTCTCCTTCACAATGATTGGGATTCATGTTCCGCCATTTAATTAGTGATATAAGTTATACTTCAAGAGATTCCAAATATTTCAAGGTTTTTTCATCTCTACATTTGTCTTGTTTAAAACGAAACATGTCCAGTGCCTTTATCTTGTAGAAGATGTTCTTTTGAGTACATGAGTTGATATTCGTTTACTTCACACTTGTAAAACAATGTAATAAAATGGAACATTGACAATGATTAGAAAATGTTGCCAGCTCTAGAATACTTCATAAGTTATTCAGAAACACTGAATGACTTGTAGCGTTTTAATATACAGGAAAAAGATGGATGGATGGGAACATGCATAGTCTCAAGAAACTAGGAGCAAATGGTATGTCCATCATTGATGAATGAGCCTGCAATTATAAATGAATAACAAATTAAAGGTGTGGGTTACATTCAGTCTGTGTTCGTAAGTTTTTCGTTACAATAGACTCTACGTGAGAATCCGTGGTTGGAAAAACATTTTTTTACTTTCAGTCTATGTATCATTCTCTGTAACCCACTTGCACCCAGTCAACTTGCCATTTCTCTAACTGTCTGAGTCTAGGATAAAAACACATGAAACAACAGTGTGTGAGGTATTTCAGTCTTGAGTGATTGGTCATGGTTAGCTGGGCACGCCTCCAAGACCCTAAGACACTGGCACCCTACTCCTTATCCAATAGCACTACGAATAGCACACAGATATAGTGAAGGGATAGATTATTTTCAGCACACTGAAGGTGTATGTGACCACTCTGACCTTCTATAGGCAACGTACATATAGGGCGAGCGAGCACACTACAATAAAGGGACCAATCCTCATTGACAACAAACCCTGAATGGCTCAAAATAAAGATGCTGAAGATGCTGAAGGTACTAAGATACGATACTCTATCATGATTTTTTTTTTTCAACACCCTGAGGTTTTTTCATTTATGATGCTAAAAATGACTGTAATGGACATGGAAAGATTATGTACTGTCACATGAAATATTAATTTATACCTGAACTACTGAAAAGGGTGGCAATCTTGTCTAAGGCAATAAGAAAATTATCATTTCGTAAGATTAGTTCTTTTTTTTCAACATAAAGTAAAAAAAAAACAGGGAGCAAAAAAAAGATGCGATACTTTATACGGAATACTATGATCCGGGAAATAAAATATGGTATGGAGCCGAACTATAAATACGGTATGGAACCGAACTATAAATATATCAATTGATTATACATGTACAAAGCCAGTGACGACTACAGGTCGTCTATAGCCTGCAATTTGGCACCACCTGAACACTACCTGACACGCTCTGACGCCGGCAACTATTTCAGTCTGGCTTGAATTAGTCGTCTAGACATCTATTCTTATCAAAGATCATCTCGTGTAAACGCTTGATGACATTCTGGGGTCGACTACTATTACGGCTAATATTGCATATTGCATAATCGAGAACCAGCTGATAACCATTGGCCAGACGTTCGACAGTTGCTAGGTGTAACCGCTGGGTATTTCTCTCCTGTATGGATAGTATGAGCAGCAATCGGTTTGGTAGGCATTTTAGTAAGAATTGGCATTCAAAATCTGGATGGATAAAGTTGTTATAGTCTTGGGAATACATCTTGGCCCATCTACGAGGTTAATCTCAAGAGTTAGAAAATAAATTGAGTCATCTGAATTTCGTGCCATCCCCAGTATTGTTTGTAGTGTTGACAAAGGCAACCACAGTTAAACCCTACAGTTTTAAGATAAATGTATGTGTGTCTCCATATTTTTTAGAAATAAATATGATCCATATAATCTCGATCTTCCATCTCAATTAAAGCTAGTTTTCGACTTTGTCTAAACATACTTACTTAGAATGACTTTTGTCTTACTAACACACTTTGGAAAGTGGCTTTGGTTGATGTGTCAATATTTATTCACGTTTGGGGGGATATGATAAAAGTAAAACATATTGGCCTCGTTGGGAGGTCCTCTCTTACCTTGTTTCCTTAGATAAAATATATAAAACTCTAGCTGCGAGCTAGTTCAATATTTTTATCGAAAGAAACGTGGTACGAGAGGACATCCCAACCAGGTAAATACTATAGAGGAAATTTATGAAAGCTTAAAGTCAGAGCTTGTATCCCATCAAGTTTGAATCACGTAGTAATTCCCAAGGCGAGGCTGCGTGAATTACGTAGCAGTTCAAACGAGATGAGTTCGAGCTCTGACTCTAAACTTGAATGGGTTTCTGAATTTATCTCACCCTTCACATTGATAAAAAGGGGTAACCTTTGTGACACGGTCCCCCATTGAGTATTTTTTTCTTAATACTCAATGGGCGTTGAATACGAGTTCCAAATGTCAAGTCTATGGGGAAAATACCAGGGGTGCGATAAATGGATATAGAATGATTGTAAGCATAGTTCCCAGCTTAAATGCCCAACACCTCAGAAAGCATGAAAGATGGTGATATTGTCAGTGTAAGGTAGTAAGAGAAGTTACTGTTACGGGTGGCCGTTTGAGGTCATTTGATGCAAAAATATGTCCCGATGCCATGGGTTGAGGGGCATCTTTTTCAAATTACCAAGAACGGCCACCCATACGGGCTCAGTAAGTATGTTTTCATATTACTATATACCTCATAATCGTTTAAAATACCCGTTTTATCAACTATTCAAAGCCAATAGCATTAACTACGACCCGCTCCCACGGCGAACATTATTTATACTATACCCCTAACCATGGGTAATATTTCATAGACATTCGCTCACAGGTATATAGTATAACCAATTTGCGGAGACTTTCTCTGTAGACCACGTCTGTTACGACGTAGAAACATGGCGGCTGGACACGTCATCAAACCAGGCTGGCGTGGAGCAGTACACTACTCCGTTTATCGCTCGCCCCGCGGCCTTGCAGCATTAGCCTCAGACGAGTCTGCTTGTGACACAACCACTTATTGTGACCAATGGATACAGCGGCCAGCCACACCCCAAGGCTACATGTCTGTCTGAGGTTACTTTCGTGTCTTTCTTTTGTGTTTGTTCATTTCTACTACGTTCATGTCAATGTAGCCGTTCCTAGTGTTCCTCCAATGTGCTTTATAAAGTTTGATATTGTGATTTAGTAAGAAATGTCCTTCCTCTGTTATACTACGAATGGCCAATAAAGAAATTTGAAAAAAAGTGGAATAGAATTCATTTAGTATCGATGTATTTGTTTTAAAGTTAACATCTAAAACTGTAATTCTTATACGGGTAAAGAAATATTTAGAACTTATTAGTTAGATAATTGAGTTATTTGTTTCCCTTTTCTCGTTATGTTTTCTTCAATACTTTTTCCATGGTACAGAAATGAATACCAAAATATTTACTGATTGATACATATATATATGAACTATATAAAGGCCTATCCTGATCCTCGTGTATGGGTTACAAGTCCAGTGCCTTAGAGGGGGCGTCCACCAACCACGACAAGGCTGCGACAACGGCTTTCCGACAAGGTCCACGACAGCTCTACGATTGGAACACCTGTGTCCCGACAGGCTGGGACACGAAGCTTATCGGGAGGTTGTCGGGAGCCTTCCGACAAGGCTACGACAAAATCGAACATGTTCGATTTTTGCCACGACAAGAGCCTTGTCGTGGCGTGTCGTGGCATGTCGGGAGGTTGTCGCAGAGGTCTACGATAGAAAATTTAGGTGGAGTGTGCTCTTCCCGACAGACTAGGACACGCCCCGACAACGCTGTCGCAGAGCTCCTCTCCTCACGACAAGGCTGCGACAAGGCACCGATTGGAATTTTCTTGTCGGCGCGTGTCGCAGAGCTGTCGTGGTTGGTGGACGCCCCCTCTTAACCACTGAGCCAAAGTAGAATTCACGTGGTGGGATTCATGAACCTCACAGAGTGTTTGAATGAGACAAATCCCATTGAGATTCCTCCACTGGGATACAATCTCTTTGTCTAAATTGTTGAGTTCCATTTCCCTAAGACAAGTCTTTTCTCCTGCAGTTGTCGGGGACAGAATCCCATGAGATTCTGATTTTAAACACATTTAAAATTCACAGGGGCATTTTGGTGAGACAAATGGACCCATTGCTGTGTCGTCTATTCGACTAAGTACCTAACCTAGCCATAGGAGGGCAGAAAGCAGCGTTACATGTTTGTCACACCCATTCAACTCAAGGGTACTTGAGTCTCAGGGTGAGTGTTCACTGTGACAATGTCTGAGACTATCTACCGGCTGTGTCCTCCCATGTGAAATAAATTCGCCATTTTTCTTGGAGGCAGTTAAAAGCATCTTGCCATGAGAATTTTGCACCAAAGGAGAATTGTCTGAGACTAGAGGAAAGGTGTGAAATGTCATTAAGTGGAATTCACACGGTGGGATTCATGTACCTCACAGGGGTCAAAATCTCATGAGATTCTGTTCCTTTTTAGGGGTAAATCTCCCCAACAATTGCAGGGGAAAAACATGCCTCAATGAAATGGAAGCCTACACTTTAGATGTTGCATGATCTCATGCTCTAGAGTGGGCTTTGCACCCTCCATCGAAATGAGAAGCAATTTCCTGGAAGCACTTGTTATAACATGGAAGTAAAGGGAGGGTGATGAGAGTGCTAAGGATCCGCACGAAAGATCAGACATTTTGAATATCACTGCTCTGATTCTAATTGCTGACTGACCTTTTAGAACACCTCTGAGCCAACTCACCCTCGTCAAAATCAATAGAATATGTCTCATCAGAAACCCAGTGATCCTTATATGTTATAGATTTAAAAGGTTTTATTGGATTGTACTCATCAAGAAAATCAGTAATGCGGTCGAGTATGAAATCCCACAAGTAATCTGGATCGTTTTCTATGGACACTTGTTTAATTGTGCATAGATTATGCAATAAGGCCACCACCGACTGACTTGGTCAATGACTGATGGTGATGGTCATTGTGTTTCGAGGACAGTTCTGTCGGCATGGACTTGTTAAATGCGGCAGAAATAAGGCAGACACTGCACCCTCATCGATCTTTAGACATTGACGGGCAGTCGTTGGCCATCACCTACCGACTATATGAAGGACTCAACCAGTCTTTGCCGTTTCCGTCGGCTAGTGGAAAATGGCTTATATTTGTTGTGTTTTTCTCAACCCGCTTCGTATACATGTGGGGTACCTTCGCTTATGTCGGATGGAAGGGTCTTTCCATTCTTTTTTGTGAAGAAAAATTATATAACCTTTTAACTGTAGCATGATGCCTCCAGGCATTCCCCTGGCTACAGCAGCATGATGCCTCCAGGCATTCCCCTGGCTACAGTAGCATGATGCCTCCAGGCATTCCCCTGGCTACAGCAGCATGATGCCTCCAGGCATTCCCCTGTCTACAGCAGCATGATGGCTCCAGGCATCATAGAGGCATCATTGATAATCATATACAAAATTCAATCAATGAAAAAATAATTGTTTGAATAGAAATAAATGTTGACATAGTATGAACGCCATATTGACCTTTGATTTGGTATAACAAAATATCATCAGCTACCAAGGTAAATTACTCAAATCACATGACACATCATGTGACATAGCTGTTTCCAAAAAAAGGTGCCTGCTGTAGCAGGGTCGTTTATGCAGGCAATGCCTGTCGCATAATACTAAGTAGGGGAACTGGGTGCTGCAGGGAAAAGGTCATAAACGCATTGTTGATAATTGAAAATTGTTCTGTAATTTTGAGGCAACCTACGAGAAGTAACAAACGCGAGGCAAGCATGCAGTGGTCGCTATAAAAGGCGTCCCCTCACGTAGGATCACCACTGATACACCCTTACTACACGAACTTCTTACTTCCTAACAAAACATGACTACCCAAATAAGTGCAGGGACACTATGGGTGATTCATGTGGCCTCTCTGACCAAATGGCAGGGCAGTAACCACTCCGCACCTCCCAAGCTACCCACATCGCATGATTCTAGGTACGGATTGAGAGTCCTTTTCATCTGATACAACCCTAGCACAGCCACAGTATTTTAACATATTTTCTTCTCCTCTCTTTGTTATTATTGTTTCCTTTTGTTTCCTTTTGTTGTTGTTGTTGTTGTTGTTGTTGTTGTTGTTGTTGTTCCTAACCTGTTGTTATTTTCATTTTTCAGATATAGTGTCGGTTTGAATCAAATCGGAAAAACCGAAATGGCCACATCTCGCGCTGCCGAGAGAAGGGTTTCAAATAAAAATACATAGATAAATAAAAAAATGAATTAGAAGCGTCAACAGACGACATCCAACCACTGGCCACGCAGTACAGTTACAACGTTATCAACATCAATTATCAATTGCTCTTTTAAGCGGTACATCTAGATAATATTAGAATGATAATTACGAGTATGAATCATAAATAAGATGAAGTTTTATGAATTTCAGAGCTGCGACTTGAATTCTTTCATCGATAGAGTTTTCTGCACTTTTGTCGGGAGTTTGTCCCACTCTGCGACCCTTCTCCAAAAGGGTGATTTCTGAACTGCTTCTGATTTCGCACATGCCAATTTGAATCTTACCTTTTCACTAACTCTTGTGCTGCCAGCCCCTATGTCTAACCAGTCTGGATTCGCCAACGCTTTATACATGATTTTCAGCAGCTGACTTTTTCTTTGCTCTACATTTTTTCATTGCTTCCTATATTTTAGTTAACTACATTTTCAGGCATTTTTAGGATTTTTTCGAGTTTTTTAATCAATAAGGGACGGTCTATAGAATCAAAGTCCCCCCCCCCCCCCCCCCCCCACCCCACCATTCTTTATTATACTTTTATACTGTATATGTTATGTTTACATGCGGTATTGTTTAAAAGTTGTCGACAATAATAACCTGCAGTTACTTGTTGTTGTGCAATAATTAGTTTTTATGTCATTCCCAGCGACTTTGTGGTGATTTGAATGCAATGACCACAGAAGTTATTATCAACTTGTTACACTATGAATATTTGACTACTGTCTCATTATACCAGATCGTACACTGAGCAGCGGAAAGATCACGAGGAGAACTAGAAGGCAAATATTGGGAATAAGGTGATATTATATATACTATATATTAACATCACTATAATGAATATGAAATAGTAGAGACCATCACTTTATGTATGTATTTGTTTGAATTTATGGGCCATGTTAAGATGTAAATAGCTTAGTGATAAACCTTTCAAAGTTTTTCGAGTATGTCGTAAACACCCCCTCAACAAATTCGGAAACGATGCCCTCCTGTGCTAACTTTACGAGAAACCCTTGATATTTATCACAGTTTCAGGGCGACTGAAGGTTTAGAATCTGACCTAAGGACGTGCAAATCAGTTCGCACAATCCTTAATTCAATCGTGCTTGGAAACGGCATCAGCTTGGAGGGCTTGTGAGACTGATGATTGGTATCCTAATTCCCAACCTTCTCCTGCCTGGAATTTGCCCTTGGGACTGACCTATTAATTTCACCTTCTTCCCAGTATTGACCTTCTAATTCGAGGAACGTGATTGCTCTATTATTCTTGGCAGGATTGGAAGCTTTCTTCCAGTCAGCAGAGTTCAGCCATTTGGCACCAATTGTGATTTTGAAAACATGAATTATATTAGTTGGGTTTCCGCTTCGTATTATGCTCGTTCCAATGGATGATGGGAAAATATTTTGAATAAAGAAGATTGGGGACAGTGGGGAGGACAGTGGGGAGAGATAAATGTCTCCATGACCAAAACTTGGCTCCTACAAATCGATCGCTTTCTATCAAATATCAAAACATAGCTGAGTCTTTTTTCTTTCTTTTTGGACAGGTGGCCGTAAACTACTCGAGGTTGACGTCGTGGTTAACGACCGCCTGTCTACAAAACCATGGATTGTTGTCTATAGTTTTCACATGGTATAGGGAATGCTCCCGACACAGTCTTGTGTGTTGTCTTGTCAGAAGGCCTGCCACATGGAGCTTGTGTTGGGACCATCTCAGAGTGTGTCGGAGTGTGTCGGAGTGTGTCGGTGTTGAAGCACTGAACCATCTGCTACGATAAACCCGTCCCTTCCGACAGAAAACGTGATTTTGTGTCTGAAACATGCCGGAACGGTTGAAACGCTTGTCGTAGTGTGTTGGAAGCTAGATTCTGTGTCAGAAGCGTGTCGCAAGGCTTATCGGGACGTGTCGGAAGCAAAATCGTAACTAGTTGGTGCGGGTCCTTAAAGGCGGGTGTCCACCAACCACGACAAGGCTACGGCAAGCGCCGACAAGAAAGTTCCAATCGCCGCTTGTCGTGGCCTTGTCGTAAGAAAGGGGGCTTTACGACAGCTTTGTCGGAGGGTGTCAGGAAGTGCACGCTCCACCAAAATTTACTATCGTAGACCTCTGTGACACGCTCCCGACACACCATGACACTCCACGACAAACGTCCAGTCGTAGGAAAAATCGAACATGTTCAATTTTGTTGTAACCTTGTCGGAAGGCTCCCGACAAGCTTTGAGTCGCAGCCTGTTGTAGCCTTGTCGTAGACTCTTGTCGGGAACTGGGGTCCACCAACCACAACAAGGCTACGACAAGCCTTCCAATCGTAGGCCTGTCGTGGACCTTGTCGGAAACCCACTGTCGTAGCCTTGTCGTGGTTGGTGGACGCCCGCCTTTAGGCCTGTCAAGCCGGGCACCCACTGCTTGCGATATGGATCCGACGTGGTTAAACTACATTGCTGCTTCGTCGTTGTGTTGAAATGTTGAAAGATTCTGTGCTGTATGTTCAAATTCAGAGCCCATTCAATTCAATTCAATCATGCATCTTAGAGTACATCGTAATGCGCATTAGTGTGCATCGGAAGCCCAGAGGGTTTGCTGCTGTAGGCCTGGAACCCAACAACCCCAAATGCAGACTTTAGACTTCCTAATACAACTTGACGCCAAATCATTTCAATGCAATTGTTCATTGTAGAGTGCGTCTTCAGGCGCATCAATGTGCAATGGGAGCCGATGGGTTCCCCAGGTGGAGTCAACAATTCATCCCCACGAAGTCACAGGTGAGAACACCCGGCCCAAATGAGGGCATTATTATTGTAGACAGGCAAATTCTGCCGTAATCCTACGTAGTCCCCGACCTTAACCCGGCGTTTACATTGAACGACTAAATATGTGGCGACTGTAGATCATCAGCCAATAGTCGCCAGGTGGTGGCAATGTCCACCACAAAAGTCATCTACGCCAGAATTTACCCGAGCGTTCACACTGACGACTATGTGTTTTCACAGAATCGCCGCCCCTGTAGACGACTAATTCAAGCCGGCTTAAAATAGTCGCCGAGGTCAGAGCGTGTCTAATAGTCGTGAGGTGGTGCCGTGTTGCGTAACCAGACATAACCAGACGATCTGCAGTCACCACGCTCTTGGCGTTTACATTAGACGACTTCTAGCCTTTTACTGCTGAAAGTCGTCAGGCTCCGCTAAAATGAAGAATCGCCGCCTATAATCATCTAATGTAAACGCCGGGTAAGTCTTCGATGTATGCACATTCACTGACTGTTCCCGATTCTGAACAGGCCGTTTAAATAGCGATACTACCTATCAGGCCTGATCTACAAGTGCTTTATATCGGTCTGTAGGGAATACATAGGCGATTATAGATCTGAAAACCTTCTTCTGATATTTTGAGGCAAGTATTTGCTAATCCGTGAGCTGATAACAATTCGCAGATTAGGGCCCGGCGTCCACCTACTACGATATGGCACCAATATTCCCTACGATGCACCTCCCGATGCAAAATCAAAATCGCGTCGGAAGGTCACCTAAAATCGGGGCAGTTGACCACGTTTCTGCGTTTAGACACTGATAAAAACCCCATACAATGCGTGGTCGATTGGCATGTCTAGACATAAGTCTACGATTTTGTACCTTCCCGATATGGCACTGATTTTGACATTTTGTATCGGTGCCATATCCGGAGGTCTACGATTCTATCGTAGTAGGTGGACACCGGGCCTAAGGCCAGGCATCCACCTACTACGATATGGCTCCGATATGGTCTATGATGCACCTCCCGATATATAGTCAAAATCGCGTCGGAAGGTCACCTAATATTGGGGCAGTTGACCACGTTTCTGCGATTATACACCGATAAAAACCCCATACACTGCGTGGTGGATTGGCATGTCTAGACATATGTCTACGATTATGCACCTTCCCCATGTGTCTCCAATATTTGCTTTTTGTATGGTGCCATATCAGGAGGTCTCAATTTCTATCATAGTAGGTGGACGCCAGGCCTAAACGCCCACTCAGTTTTCTCACTTTACGACAGGATGTTGGCGCTATATACAAATTCACTTTAAATAATACTTCCCACCATTTATAAAGATTTAGCAATCCCTTCCGAGTGCACGCTATTTACGGCATTCTCTGGAAGATATGTACTTGCACAAGTGAGTAAAACACTACCAAAAATGGTTAAAAGTTCCGTTGCTAGAGTCTTGTAAAGGTCATAGATAGTTCAGGTTTCAGTCTGGTGAGATACTCCTCCGCCACCGAAAGGTGACCTCTGTAAAAATGGACTGAACTTTTAACCTGACAATACCATTCCGTGACAGATGAGAAGCTCGCATTTTGCCAACCACAAGTGATCGCCAAATTGACATGCTGGCTGAGGTAAGTGGTGCTTCGTCTCGGATTCTTCCGGCGTGAGTGGGTTCGCGGAGGGATAGCGCGGATTTGCCCGCGTGCGGCGGCATAGCAGCTCCCGATGGCCGCGTGGGTTTAGATAAGTAGATGTGGCGGAAGCTGGCCCAGCTGTGGGGCAAGTAGGAGGTGGAGGTGTTGGAGACTGAAAGGCTTGTAACCCTCCAATGCTGACATAGAATTTCAAGGCTTGTAACCCCCCAACACCGACATAGAATTTCAAGGCCTGTAACCCCCCAACACCGACATAGAATTTCAAGGCCTGTAACCCCCCAAACACTGACATAGAATTTCAAGGCCTGTAACCCCCCAACACCGACATAGAATTTCAAGGCTTGTAATCCCCCAAACACCGACATAGAATTTCAAGGCCTGTAACCCCCCAAACACTGACATAGAATTTCAAGGCCTGTAACCCCCCAACACCGACATAGAATTTCAAGGCATGTAACCCTCCAACACCGACATAGAATTTCAAGGCCTGTAACCCTCCAACACCGACATAGAATTTCAAGGCTTGTAACCCCCCAACACCGACATAGAATTTCAAGGCCTGTAACCCCCCAACACCGACATAGAATTTCAAGGCCTGTAACCCCCCAACACCGACATAGAATTTCAGAGCACCCGATGCACCCCGAGGCCCATTCAATTCAATGCACTGGTGCGTCGTAGACCGAGGCGCAAGGCGCAAGTACCTAAACAACAACAACAACTGCAGCAACTGCAAGCCAATAGACCTTCTTGCACAGGCCAGGAGTGCGCCTTATCTACTTTGTTACGCGATACCTTTAGGCAACCAATTACATAGCAATGTTTATTTCACCCCTGGTATTTTCCCCATATACTTCCCCTTGCCCCAGTCATATCTTGCAAAAGAAGTCTTGCGCTCACACCTACTGCCCAACTCTAGGTGTAAAATCTCTGAATTCCATAGACAAAAAGCTCAGACTATATTTGACCGTGCAACAGTCTAACGAAATAAAACACCACCAGGCAGTGCCGAATGGTAACTCATGTATTGGGAGAAGGGTAATGGTGGGGAAGCTGGAAGGCAGCAGGTGGGTGGTAATGGTTGTACAGCCTATCACTGGCTACCGTTTGAAATCGCGGTACATCCTTTCAATAATATATTTATTTGCCTTCAATAAAGTTTCACTTGTCTTCCACACAACTTGGCCTAGTTTTCTTCTGATTTCACGTGCCTCGTGAAAATTACTCCGAGAAGAGGCCGGCGTTGCATAAAACTTTCTCATTCCTGGCTTAGTTAAGTTCCTACTTATTACACACCATGCGATATTCAATATGTAGGCCAAATCAGAAATGCTTCACTTCCATTCACTTAGGAACTAGGGGAATGTTTAATTACAATGAACGGCAAAAGCACTTTAACCTTAACAATTTCTGGGCCTAAAAGCAACATCCTGTAATTTCCGGCTGCGTTAAATCTCTGGTAAATTTTAAAACCGGTCCTGCCAGTACTGCAAACCTACATATTCTGTATAACTACTATGGGTAGCGGTCCCTGAGTAAATACCTTTGAATATTTCTTCCAGTTATTGTTTCATTCAATACTTACCTCTGTTCCATAGTTGGGGTTTTTTTGGGGGGTTTTTTTCAACTTGATTATTTTTCACATGTGATTAGCGGTACATAAAAATGAAAGATACAGGTAATTTGTTTTCCTGTGGTAAATTATTAGATGAACATTCAGGTTGATGATGGAATGATTTTTTTTTCTTTTCTTCTAAGGCTATGTTGCCTTGAAATGTTTGCCGAAATAAAAAAAGAGCCATGGAAATACCAACTGCAAGAAAACTACCCCTTCACTATCTTCGTGCTATTAACTGTGATATTGACTCTGTGTCTCATAGACATAGAGGCATTCCCAGCTTACCATGACCAATCACTCATAGATATTATTCAATTGATTACTAATCTGAGCCATTAACCAATGAGTCAGTCTCAAAAGGACGTAACTAGCCTACCGAGACGTCAAACTTACCTTACTACTCTTTCTCTTGTTTTCGATATTGATTGCCACCCTTTTATCAATTATTTCTGTTTCCTTTCCTTGCTTTTTCTTCATTTGATTCATCAGATAACTCTATTTCATCTGGTCTCTTGATTTCATAGTTTTCACCTTTGTTATTATAGATTCTCTCCTTCTAACCACTAGAGTTGCTGCAATGTACGGTCTTCCTTTTTTCAGGTTCTCACCTCCTCCCGAAATATCATACCTTACAGATTGACATTTTTGCTTGGCTTATGTTTAGCTCAGCCTTGTCCTCCTTCTTAAATACCAGAGTAGTATTTAACACTAGATTTTCTGGCGATGCTACAACATTCCCTTATATGATTCTAACTGGCCAATTACAGTAACAAAGCAGTGCCTATACATGCCAAACAGGAACAGCTAAAAAAACTTGCACTGGACACTACATCGCATATATATGTAACATTATATGCATATGATAATATAATTGCGGCATAGGTGAGGTAACCAGGCTGGTCTCCGTTTATGTAACTACCAACAAGTTTATGACCAAGTTACCACGAGCTGTATCAGTGTTACGTCACCAATTCCAAAACGGTCGTGCCAGTCGCGCCTCAGATGTTAAACAGTCGACAGGTTTTCACATTGTGAATTTAAAAAAAAAATTAATTGTACTTAATAAAGTGTGGTTATGTGTATATTTCGCCAAACCAATTTCCTCGGATTTTATCAAGTATCTAACTATAACCGGCAAGCTGCCAACTTATACCACATATATTATAGTCGGGATGTTTATTTTCCCACCTCCCCCTTTGGGTTTTCATAGTTTTTGCCACAGTTTTGCTAGTGGCATCTGTCTTCCTATAGCCAACTTGTTTCTCAGCTCTTGTAAGGACATCATCCAGTCCATATAATTACTATAAAACAGCCTTTGCGTTCAAAGACTTTTGCATACATTATGACATAGTTGAGCATCCTCGACGATTATTTATCTGTATTTCTAGTAGTAAGTCGTTCTTGTCAACTATGAAATATCTGCATTCCATATACCTTCCACCTGTATCCTAATGGTTTCCTAGAACATTTTAACCCGTTAACACTCTACAAAGAAATGTATAATGTCATCCTTTTCCTGGCAGAAGTTACATTCTTCTGAATCTACAATTTTCCTTGTTTCTAGGTATGGCAAATGTATAAAAAAGAGAGGAAAGTATCTAATTTCTTTAGAACTAAGTGTTTACTCCCTTTCAGTTGGCTTAGTGTCACCTCCCCACATTCATCTCACATTCATATTACACCTACCAAGTATCAACCACACCTTATGCGGCGTTTACACTAGACGACTAAAAAGGTGGTGACTGTAGATCGTCAAGCCAATAACCGTCTGGTGGTGATTGATTATGAAATCTTGGCCACAATAGTTGTTGACCATAAAGGTTTTTCTTTTTGGTTAAAGTATTTATTTCATTCGGTTAGAAGCAATTCTTCCATGAAATGGGAGCATTCCTTGAGCATTTACACTAGGCAACTTAAGTCAGAAATGTTACTCGGTGATTGATCGGTACCTGTATCGACGACTAATCTAGGCCAGATTGAAATAGTCGCTGGCATCAGGGCGTCTCCAATACCTGGCGTTTACAACAGACGACTAAATATGTGGCGACTGTAGATCGTCAAGCCAATATCGTCAGGTGGTGGCAATGTCCACCACACATGTTGTCGAGCTCAGAATGTCCTAGAGCGTTTACACTGACAATACAAAATCGCTACCCGTCTAGATGACTAACCCGGCGTTTACACAAGACGATTATAGGCGGCGATTCTTGAACCTGATGACTTTCAGCCGTAAAAGTCTGGAAATCGTCTTATATAAACGCCAAGTGCGTGGCGACTGCAGATCGTCTGATTATGTATAATTATGCAATAAAGCACCACCTCAAGACTATTAGACGTGCTCTGACCCCGACAACTATTTCAAGCTGCCTTGAATGAGTCGTCTATACGAGCAGCGATTCTGTGAAAACTCATAGTCGTCAGTGTGAACGCTTGGGCAAATTCTGACATAGACGACTTTTGCAGTGGACATTGCCACCGCATGGCGACTATTGGCTGATGATCTTCAGTCGCCACATATTTAGTCATCTAGTGTAAACACCGGGCAAATCAAGGCGGCTTGAAATAGTCGCCGGTGTCAGAGCATGTTCAAGAGTCGTCAGGTGGTGCCGAATTGAATAATCTGACATAGTCAGACGATCTGCGGTGGCCACACACTTGGCGTTTACTTTAGACGATTTCTATCATTTTACCACTGAAACTTATCAGGAGCTGCAAAATACCAGATTCGCCAGCAAAATTAAGTGATATCATGTTATCAATTGATCTGCAGTCGCCACACGCTTGGCGTTTATCCTTTTATGGCTGAAAGTTGCAAAAGGTGGTGCAAAATTAAAGAATCGACACCCATAATTGTCTAGTGTAAACACCATGTTAGTGTCAAGACGGAACTTACCTTGACCATTTTTGCCCATCTACCAACATTTATATCATCATTTACTTTTTATGTTATCAATCTACCCTCAAGAGAGTTCCTTTATCAATGTCTTTTATCTACAATTACATTAGCAAATTTAATACCACTCAATCCTTCACATTGTAAAATATCATTTCTCATAACAAAACCACATCCCTCATCCCACTGCATGATAGTGTGATATAAACCTTCAATGATATCATAGAGACTCTATGAATGAATTATGAATAGTGTATCAGTTTTTATGGCAAATACGAAAAATACAGATTGCCCTATTCGAGAACTATAAAACCCGAGTAGCCCATGAAAGCCTCGTTCAATATCGTGTCCCAAAACAGCAATTTCCCAATCAATTCTTGCCTTTCTCAAATCAGAAGCTTTTTGTCAAATCTCCCAAGTTTCATTTTCAAATCTTTTATTTTCAATATTGTATTCTACTCTCCATGTTGTTCATTCCTATTTCCAAGGGATAGAACAGAGGTAGGACCAAACCGTGAAATCGAGGAAATATAGAATCCAAAGGCTTGACTTTCTGGTGTTGATTGATGCAGGACTGAGGTTAGAACTGTGTGGATGGGATAGTGGTAGGACTGAGGCTAGGATTGTGGGAATGGGGAAGTCGTAGGACTGAGACTAGGACTATGTGGATGGGACAGTGGTAGGACTGAGACTAGGACTATGTGGATGGGCCAGTGGTAGGACTGAGACTAGGACTATGTGGATGGGCCAGTGGTAGGACTGAGACTAGGACTATGTGGATGGGCCAGTGGTAGGACTGAGACTAAGGTCATCCATAAGTCTTGAACAAAATGTTGACCTAGATCGATTCTGGCCTCTATGGCATGCAGAAAAGGGTCAACATGTACTATCCTAATTATCAAACGGGCCCCAGAAAGCTGGTCTTCGTTACTTTGATTCACCTACAATACCTCAGGGGGTTGTCCTCTGCTAAGACCCTGTAAGTGGACGAGCGTATGTAAGATAGGGGTCAATTTTCTGAAACACTTATGGCATGTTTACCGTACGTCATCCACAGGGGTGCTAAGTCACCAAGATTGTCTTTTTATTTAAATGCTGAGGTAACTTGCCTAGAATGTCAATGTGGCCAACATCCACCAGATGGCCGTCGGGAGATGTGTATGCACCTTGTGGTCATTAGCTGGCTAGAAATAGGTAGGTCGGTGGAACAGCACAGACATTTCATATACTTTTTGCCCATTCTCTACCTAGTGCCGGTTCAGCTGACCTGCTGGCCGCCTGTTAAAGGCCTTTTTGGTTGAACACCCGCTTTTAGACAGTCCCCCACGAAAATGTTCCTTATATTCAAACTCAAACCTCTCCTAAAGGCATATACTCTCCTTGGACCACGTAGTGAAACGCCCCAACCCTTCCCCCTCTAGAACGGGATGGTCAGTAGTAGGCTGAGGCTCGCCGTGGGCAGATAGAGGTATAAAACTCGTGCGGTCGCCGTGCGGGCGCCGTCTGGGCGTCGTGCGGGCGCCGGGTGGGCGCCGGGCGGGCAGACCGGGATAAAACCGTAGATTACCGAAGTAGAGCTCCCCATCCCCGGGCCTTGCACCGCCGGCAGATTAATGAGGATTGTGAGGCCGACAGAGCCACCGGCAGACCGGCGGCGGTGATTCGAGATACCTCACCAACCACTGGGGCCTCCGATGAACATCCAAACTTTTGTCTCACGTAGCGAACACATCAGAAGTAATGTTGTATCTCATTGAGTGTGCTATGTCACCATCAATGTGAACCGTGGATTAATATCACCTCCATCAACGATCGTCTTAGGTGACCTGATGTAGGAGGTATACGTTTTTTGACAGCTATATTGCAATGGCTATCGTCTAACAGGCATTGTTATTTGAAAAGCACGTGGTTATTTGTTGTATGGGGTTCGTAATATAAGATTTATGGAGAGATGATAGAATGTATCAATTCATATCTCCCGATATTACTTTCTAAGATTAATATAGAATATCGGTTTTTGTTACAGAGATTCATAAAACGTGTGTAACTTGAGGGTGGCAATCATAAATCAGTTAGCAATCAGTTTTAGTTCTACGAAAAGTTACGTTTCCAATCATATAGAAACAGATTCAAGAATGAGGGGCGAGCAAGATATAAGATGACCGTAGTTCAAGGGTATACAGACGTATTAAGGATCTTACTCTGAGAATCCTTATAAATTGAGTAGAAAACAAGGAAAAGAAATCTTGATGTACAACTTCAGATAAACAAACTCCGTGAAACAAAAACCCGAGAAACGTTTCACAGGTCAGGAAAAATGTGTTTCAGGTTAGCTTTAAAAACAAAAACAAAAGTCATATCCTCTACAATTCACAGCGTGACAAGTAGTGATTTTCAAATATAAATAATAGTCAGTTCAATGAGGGATCCTCGATACTTATTCTGATACCAACTGAGTAAAGTATAACGTTCTGTCCAGCAAATCAGTAAATTATGATTATTTGATTTTTATAGAAAATGTACAGAAAAGAAATCGTTCAAAAAGAAAGGAGGGTGCCAATGACGTTTTAGTACTTAAATGGAGGACCGATATATTATATTACGATGTGAAAGTTTGAAGAAAATGGCATTGGTATTAGTGTGTAACATCTCCTTGTGGTTGAATTTAAGAGATGAAAGATCAAATTAGAGCGAACAGGAACCTGGCCCTATGTATGGCCTGGTGGGTGCATTTAAAAATGTTTGCAAATACTAAGTCGATGATTTCAGCCGTTATTCCATGTCTCTGCTTCGACGTTTTGTCATCGAAGCCTCATGAAGAAAGCCAAACAGGTTTCCAGAAAACATCTCCGATAATTTATGCATGATTTTTTTAAAGAAATATCCCATGGCATGCATCTAATGGAATTTTTATGAAAGAGTTAAAACTGAGTTTTTGAAAAACCTATTATTCGGTGGATTGGATTATTTTCACTTTATTCTATGGACAGATGAAAAGCCTAACACAAGGCAAAATATCAGTTTTGATCTCGGAAGGCCTTGGGAGATTGCGAGGCAAATAGTATCATGGTTCTATAAGGTTTTTTCAAAGCAGTAGATAGAACATCATTTTTGTCTGGCCAAGGGCGTATTTCAGCTAAAAATATTAAGAGATGTCTTTTGTAAATATCAGCTAATGCTTCTCGATTTGTCTCTAGGACCTTTTCATAAAATATCCAGGAAGTTTGCATGCTGTAAAGGTTTGTTTTATCATTCACTGGCGAGTTACTGTCAGGTAAACTCCCATTTTGCAATCCATCTACAAAGCTCCTTTGTGACGTGCATGTAATCTGTCTGCCCTTAGTTAAAGTCATCATACTAATAGCATTTATGTCTAAGTTGATGAATAGATAAACTAGGAGCAAATGGTATGTTCATCATTGATGAATGAGCGTGCAACTATAAATAAATAACAATACAAAGTGGATATATTCAGTCTATGGATTATTTTCTGTAAGCCACTTACACCCAGTAACTGGTCCTTTCAGCAACTGCCTTAGTCTAGGATCCAAACATATGAAGTACCTGTTGGTCAATGAGATATTTCAGTCTCAAGAGATCAGTCATGGTCAGCTGGGCAAAGACTCTAAAACCCTAAGACACTGGCCCTCTCCTCCTTTCACAATATCAGAGTGATTAGCAGGCAGATAGTGAAGGGGTAGGTTTTGCAGCAAGCTGGAAGTCCATGTGAGCACCTTTAGGCAACGTGTATTGGGCATGCAAGCACGCTCTAAAAGCCTTAATTTCTTGAAATTGGTGAGGACCTTTGGGAAAACACCTATTAGACCAGAAAATCGAAACACAGGCCAAGGAAGAATTTGACTCCTGACGGTATGTAATAAATTGCCACCATATCTTTCGTATTTTACATTTTATCGATATTAAAACAATGTTTCATTATGTATGCAGCATAATATACACATTTGATGTATTTTAATGTTGTAATAATAGACGTGAAATTTCGCACACAAGTAAATCAAGTTGCATGATATATAATTGTTCCCTGCAGAAGGAGAGCCAAAGATGATGTGGCTTCCCGAGGTATTCAGTTCAACATTTAATGTGGTTCTTGACTATATTTTGATAGACCTCTAGATATCATATAGGGGAGAGCAGTGGTTTCACATGTATGTAGGTTTTTATTAGAAGGAATAATTCTGTGTAGTACTCTAAATCATAAAGATTGGAACTTCAAATTTGTCAGTTGGGAGGCACTGTATGTTCGCCTATATATACTGTAGCAGACATCAGTAAACCCCCAGAGTCAGTGATTCCACCTCATAATTAACTACTAATCTATACAAGAGGAGCAAGGCAGCGACCTGGTTTGACCGGGCTAGTCAGGATGGCTTTGCTCTGTGAGTAGGACAGCAAGTGTCCCCGACCAAGGTGAGCGATGCTCTTTAGGCGGGATTCACACGATGAGATTTATGTACCCGAAGTGGAATTCACACTGTGGGATTATGTACCTCACAGGGATCTAAATCTCAGAAGCAGGGGAGTATACCTCGGCGCCGCCTGCGCTGCGCAGCAGTGAGTAAGAGGGTAAGAGGACCTAGATGAGGTATAGGTGAGCGAGGTCCTTTGTTCTTCTAGGAGTGGACCAGTACAAAGGCACCAGAGGCCTCATTTTATCTCGAGTGAGGCCGCCTTGTGGTATATGGGATCGCACGAACCTGTCTTATTCTGTGAGTGACTTGAAAACCAACATTGAGAGAGCTAACTCTCATAGGGAGATTACACGGAGTAAACATACCTGGACTCCTGGCACTGTAAAAACTAAGAATTGGACTTACATCGAATAGATCTTTATGAGTGCTGAAGTTGTGGACAATCATGGAGTTCTGTAGACAAATCTAAAATACTGAATACATAGCCATGGAGCGATGAAACAATTAGGCGATGGACTTACATAATTATTTGAATATTCAGGGACTATATCGAATGTATTGGACTAATTGGTTATATTGAAAACTTTGTGAATTCTTGGTGCAATAATGTGATCTACACAATGTGAAAGAAATGAAATTAGATGGAATTACCTGAAATGGATGTTTATTATAATGGTGATTTGTATCAAATAGGTAACTTAACCTTATTCTACATTTGTTATTGATACTAGAATATTCTTCTGATAATGAAAAGGATTAATTGAGACTTCATCGTTTGTCCCTAGTACCTCTTGTCTCAGGTGTGTGAGGTTACTGTGTAGCTGCAAGCAGATCTATGAAAACTTCAAACTTCCTACAATTTAAACGATTATTATAAGAACTTCATAGGAGAGTAAGAATAGCAGCTCCCATGTCTAATTAACATCATTTTAAACCCCACAACGGTACACTACAGTCCTGGGGACCAGGTAGGATCAATACTAAACTGACCTCGAGTTAGTAGTTTGAGTATTCATCGCTCTCTGGTCAGTTCGGCTACTCACTGGGCTTGGCTCATGCAATAATGCAACCTGCCTGTCGTGCGATAAACACCCACAAAACTAACCCTAGTTCAGTCTCTACGAAGTATACTTCAATCGTGAATCAGTATATTTTAGAATATTTAAAAGTAAGTCTCCCAATAACCACATTTAAAATCTAATTATCTGGTCATAATCCTTTAAATCAACAATATATCTTAATAAACTATCAACATCATAACACAGCTGCCTTCATCTATTTTTTCTAAATTTTAACTGTGATTACAACGCTCTTCTTCTTCTTCATCTTCTTCTTTTTCAAATCAAAGCTTGGCTCTCTTTCATTATTAAGTTAAGTATTAAGGAGTTTTATATGTGGACGCTCGAACAATGAGAATATCCGCAATAACTACAGGTGCTCCTTCCATCGTAAAACATTATGTGATCTCAGATCTAAATACAAGTGCACGTTCCATCGTGGAACACTGAACATTTGATAAAAGTTCTTATGCTAGTACAAAAAGTGAATCTTGATTACGGGAATATATTAAACTCTTAAGGTGTAAATTTGTAGTTTCATTATTTCCCTTACAACCATGATGGTCTCACTGCAGCCACTATTCTCCTTCATTCCCAGCAGTGGTAGATTTACTGCTATATCAAAGGCGACTCGTTCTCATACCGTTTCTGTGTGGTTTGGGAACTAAAAGAGCTCTCACCTCGGTAAATATGTAGAGGTGAGATTTTTATCTAAATCAATTACATAGATTCGATCACCACCCTTGTGGTGTGATAGAACCTTAAGAAGGTCTGGTAAGAACAAGTAATGGACTTTAAATCAAACCAATCAACCAACAATCATGATATTTGAATTAAAACAGTAGTTTGGGGATAGCATAGGGTAACATTAATTTCATGTGAAAACTTGAGGACTGGTCTTGATTTATCGCTCCTCTTGTTAACATATCTCCCTTCCTCTATAACCATGCAATAACATGTCAAGTTACTGTTCACATAGATTGACACTCCCCAACCTCTCCATCTCAGGTTGGGCGGTTATTCTAAAACAATGTCTAATCTGACTTCATAACAAGAACACCGGAAATATTATCCTTATTCGCGTCTCATTATATGTAATAATCTATCTTATTGAAAGTATCAGATAACATGTATCAGGTTAATTAAAGATCGAAATAACTATTCAAATGGTATCTGAAACTATATCCCTGGCCGAGAGGTAGGGATACACATACACACACTTACACACTTAAATAGCCAAAAGAACATAAACATGGAGTAATCTGCGACTGAAGTAACCTTTAAAGTGCCCCGTCGGAGAGGTAGGGGAGAACATGTGAACCAGTAACTCAACTTGAAAACACTAGTGTGTAACATTGTAAATACAAAATCGGCTAGCGTATGGCAATCTCAAGCACCACATTTGCTAGAGACTTTGCCTTCATCCATTATCTCATATCCCATTTCACAATTAATCGTGATGTATATCGTAGAATACGATGGATAAATGTACAACAGGAAGACCTGACCAATGCGTCGGATGTTGACAATAAACAAATAAAAAAATATATCTGTCCTTTGACTCTGTCCTGTGCTATGCCCAAGTGTTGTTGTGTCTGTCACTAGCTCGTTCTACTAGCTCATTCTACGGTGACTGTTCTTGATCAAGAAAGGAAAAGAAACACAGAAATGCATGAGCTGAATGTACAGTGTCACGTGCCTGTATTATGTAAGGATCATTTGACCTTATCGTCATGAGTACTGTCTGTTATTTGGTGAAATGAAATCTTGCTAAAGAAAAGTAACTGGACGTTTTCAGGAAGGCAATCACCACGCGCGAGGCAATGTCATTACTCATTAACCGTTTCTTTACTGGACCTGGTCGCAGGTGCACGTCTTTTAATGCAGCATGTCTGACAAAAAGCCACCTCTGTAGTACAGCCCTATATTACAATCGCTCAGAAAATGGATTCTTTTCTATTGTATTTAAAGCTGTTTGCCAATGTTTACATTTTGATAATTATAAAGTTAATTATCACTGTAAAGGTATTTTACTTAATCTCTGAAACAATTACAAAGATCCATGTTGAATCAGCTGAGATAAATTACATTTTAACAAAAATGGAAAATGAATCCTTTAGGCATGAGTTGCCCTAGCTACGGAAAACCCGGAGGCATAATTTGTATTCGCCATGGAAGTGCCTTGAAGCATCATCTGTAAGTATATGGTTAATATTAGTCATCTTTGATTAAAAAGAAACTATCTCTATTATTTCACCTAATCTCATCTAACAACCAACTTGTAGGTTAATTTACTTGCTGTCCACTCACACCCCGTCGTCGGAAATTGGAGCTGCAAGTTATGCATACTCTACGAGGTGGTCGGCGACTGACAGTATCGGGAGAGGTGACTTAAAGGTCAGTATGCTGTCATCCCAGTTCTGCTTAAAGGATTAGAGTCATCTGGCCATCTCCGCACCTACCTCCGTGTGACTTTGAAAGCTGAAGCTGCGAAGTAGGCAGAATCTGGTCCCCGAAGCTGTGTCTCAGTAATGGGAAAGTTTGATCTTAATCCCCGATACTTTATCAGACGTGTACTGGGATTTTATCAAAGCAGTAGATATTAATTTTTTTTATTCAAACGAGGGAGGTTCCTCAGACTTAGAAAAGTTTTCTTTTAACAGGAGAAAGAGTTGATATTGTTTTTTCATATCCAGTCGGCCATTACATGTCCTTTTCGGACTTCCTCAGGGGTCAGCTTTTTCGCATTGGTTTTATCCATGGATGATATGCATTTGGGGGTGGGGGAAAAGATTAATTTTGCAAACGTTTCTTCTATGATTTAATGAAAAACGAGATAGAAAGGGGGTGGGGATCACAGAATTCTGCGTACATACTTTATGAAAAACCTAACTCACCTTTGATATAAGAGTAAGCCTACCACTGTTAGGGGTAGTGGAGAAAGGTGGCTGTACATCACACCACAAAGTCATGGTTTGAGAGGGACTTGCCTTTGATATGGCTGTAAATCTACCATTGCTGGGGATGAAGGAGAAAGGTGTCTGCAATGGAACTCGGACCCACAATCCTGGGATTACTAGTTCAGTGCTTTAACCACTGATCTAACGCCCAGCCACAGTACAGAGAGAGAGAGAGAGAAGAAGAAGAACTGGAGATTTATGGATCATCAGCCATTTATTTACGATACAGATTTATTTACAGATAATGTAGTACGTTGAAAGAGTCACAGGATCCAAAATTATATGGACTTAACGATATGAAATGTTTGATGAAACTATAGCATGGAAACCATTCTAAAAAATCTTTATCACCAACTCACAGTGAACAACATCTTATCCCTACAGGAAGACATTGACAATTTGAATAATTGGCTTGTTGAAAGGAACCTGAAAGTAAATATACTAAAATCCAAACTGATGTGGTGTGCAGGGGCTAGGAAGAATAATGTTTTTCAGCAGGTTGTCAACCTGGATGGTATGGCCTTGGAGGTTGTTGACTCTTTCATGTATTTTGATACTGACCAAGCTCGAATATTGTATTTTGTTTGTGGTGCTCTTAACGAGGGCCAGTAACAGAAATTGCAGACACTGTTGAATAATACCCTGCTTATGTGCTTTCGTTGTGACGCCGATGGGCGTCTAAGTACCATATCTATGTTGGAGAAAGCAAATATTGCCACTCTTGAAGCGATGCAGAACTTGCAACTTCTCCCCTTTATACACTGGTGGGTCTCAAATGCAGATACCTGGTCATAGAAAACATCAGAACAACGAGAAGTACGGAAAAGGTAAAAAATAAAGCTAAGGAAGTCCAACACGGGGTTATTCACACGGTCACCCCTATATGTTGGCAAAAGGCTGTGGGATGCACTCTCGATGGAGGCTCATTGCATTAAGAACAGGGCTAGATTCAAAACGTGGATAAAAACAGAAGTCACTCATTGATGTTTAAGAGACCTCATGATGGGATCCTACTGCGCGGTTTTCATGTTGAATATGTCAGATTCTATCAGTTGCATCAAGCTTTATAAATTCTATAATACAAAGTACTTTTTATTTTTTCTTGCCACAACTTACACTTACACTGTTATTGTTTAATGTTGTATTGTGCCACATTATGTGTATTGAATCCTCATTATGTCTTAATATGCTGGTAACTATTCCCTTTTCTGGATGGATGTAGTTCCGTTCCTGCCAGTAGCTCGCTGATACCTTTTCTCGTCTCTCAATGGTGTGTTTTCTTGAATGTCTGTTTTTTTGTCTTGTATTTTTTTTGGGATGTATATTTTTGTGTATAAGTATGGAGCCTACTAAGCTCATGATATATGTTAGTATACTGTTTGAAAGGTAGCATTGTTGCTACGAGCTAAGTATTGAATCTAAGACCCAATTGTTCGGTCAATGTGTTGCATGTACCCTCATGTCTGTTGGACGTTATAGACTGAAAACCATGGACTTTGTATATGAATCCTTTGTACGTCAAAAAGAACGATTTACAAAAAAAATAATTTATCTAATATTCAGACTCTAGAAAAAGATAACCTTGATAAATCTAGAAAATATATGAAATGGTGTTTAATTGGAAACATATGGACCCCTTGTAGGGTTCGTTGCTGTTCCGCCATTTTGATGCTTCTCTTTCACTTTCACGGCTAAGACGTTAGACAATTCTGATATTGAACGCACATGGTACCAACGATGGTTTTATATTCTCTAAAAAGCCCAGCTACAGTGATCGCTCATGATCCTATGTTTGCCATTTATTTCAATCGCGTTTACCACTCGACCAGCGCATATATCTTTAGGTTACACAAACCACAGAAACGTTGGCCAAAGTAAATCAAATCAGGTTTTTTTAATCGATATTATTTATTAGTCGCCATTCAACAAACAATGGTTGATTTTCAATCACAGGCGTAACAATCTCGTGACCTCAATAACAGTTGTGTATGAATCCAATAAGTTACAAGAAATACAGCAGTTATTGATGCAAAAAAGGGGGTGGAAATATGAAGGATGAATGTTACATACATTTCCTATACTCATAAGCTGACAACAGAAAGAGTTGATCCGAAAAAGTGACCGGGATTGTTTCTGATCCACATTAAGCTTAATTTTTACTTGTTGGTGGGATAAGTTATTATTCGACTATGAAAACCGGGATAAATGAAAAAAAGTACTTGGTATCAACTAAAGTACCACACCATTTTGAACTATGTTGAGGCAAGGTTGGCTAGCGATTTTATATGATATATCTGGAATGACAGAGCTGCTAAGATAGGACTCTGCACAGTAATGTATGGCCATAAAGCCCATTGGCTGACGAAAACGGCACCGATTCGTAGACTTCTCCTAAAAGTAGTGGCCAACGAGTGTACGTCGGTATCTAGAAATCGGTCCCTACCGATTGAACTGAACTCCAAACGCAATGTCCATTACCAACGATTTCAAACACCTTTGGTTCTGTCGGAGGGTAAAGAAGTCGGTGGTTGGTGGCCTCATTGCATAATCTATGCAGAATTAATTGGGGAACATTTTTTTGCATGGCTGTTTCCATTCACCGTTCTGGCATCAGTAAATAAAAAAAAGCCTTGTTTCCATTGGCTGATTATTTAGCGCCGATCTGCAGTCGGGCACCACCACTGGATTTATCAAGAAAAACAACATCAGATCGGTGAATGGAAATAAGACCTGCAGAGAATGGGTCACAGATTAATTTGGCATAAATTACTGGACAAGGCAGCCACTGACGGATATTATCACAGAAAATCTGTGTGTACCTGGGATGTACAGTAGGAAGAGTTCATACAAAGCACGCTCAACGATTAATTGATACCGACATGGAGGGGAACTCAAAAAGTGCCATTTTTGTCAGCCAATGGAAACAAGGTCAAATATCAATTGGTTGTTCTCGACTGCAGATCGGTGGCGAAAAGTCGGCCAGTGGTATATGGCTTATAAGTAGTTGGTGATGTAAATTCTGCTTCCATGAAGCTGTTGTCAGTATGACATCTCATAACGAAAACAATGGTTTCATAAATCATTTGCAACCACAAAGTGCTGTGGCCAGTCTTCTCCTTCATTCCCAGAAGTAGTATTTTTACTGCTATATCAAAGGCCAGTCCTTCTCATACCATGTCTAAGTGGTGTGGGAACTAAAAGAACTCTCACCTCGGTAAATGTGTAGGGGTGCGAGTTCTACCTACATTCATTACATAGATTTGATCACCACCCTTGTGGTGTAAAAGAACCTTGAGAAAGTCTGGTAAGAACCTGTAATGGTTAACTGGACGTTAAATCAAACAAACAAACAAAGGCAACAACAAGGGAAAGTACATGTCCATTCACAGGAAGTTTAGTGAGATCAAAAACAGTGGACAGTCATATGTTGAGAACAATATTGACAGTGTACCATTAATCAGCTTTTTCTGCAAAACAAAGCAATGTAATATAATTACAGTAAATATCTATATTTTTCTGAACACAAGAGACAAATTGCGGTTTCTTTAAAAATGAAAAATATGTTGTTTCTTCCAAAGTCCTCTTGTCTGGTTTATAAATGTACCTCCTCATGTTTGACATTCAACTGACAGCCAACACTGACAATACCATTTTCCTGGATGATAACCATAAAATCACAAAGGAATATAAGACTTTGCCCTTTGTTTATTGCATTGTATTTAAAGAAGAAAGGTTATGGTGAAAGTCGTCGTTCCCCACGAGTTAAACTCCGATTGATATGAATAAGGAGACAGCCGAGTGAATATCGTGTATCATTCAAACGAGTTGGAGAACAATGACTTTCTGTATTTATTTTATCCCTGTACACACCAACAGAATGTACACAGGATATAGACCATGGAGAATGGACGGCAAAACTCGTGTGGGCATGGAGAACAAATTCCCAATGTTAAGCCCATTGGATAAAAATACCAGAGGTGAGATGAAGTCCATTATCCTACCCCTAATAAAAAAAACTGTATAAAGGGGTGAATCCACCAGGCCGATTTCTCACCCGATCAATTGTTCCTGGGCCCTTAAGAGGAAGCTCACGTATTGTAATTCATTTAATTCTGATAATAATAGTTTAATAAATGACCATATTCAAAGATTTGAGAAATAATAATCGGCGATTGTCTGGCTACGGAATCGGCTACCGTCGGTCCAGTGGAACACCCCCTTAAGCTTAACATTGGCCGACTGTATTTGGGCGAGTATGCAGAAGAATGAAATTCATCGCTCTAGTGGGATACATTTGTGGAATGACATCATGTGAAAAATGACGAATGAGTCAGCAAGCCAAGAGCGATATCGAAAGTATCAACAAGCACATATTACTGATGGCATGCAATTTTCACTGGATATTGGTGAGTTTTATGTTATTTCTTAATATTCTGAAGTAATATAGACGGGATAGGATAAATTCTAAACCAAACTCGAGTTAATTGAGTTGTTGTTTATTGCATTCCAGCAAGGTCTGCTCCTCACTGCACTTGGCTTCACCTCGCGCAGTAATATGCGATCTTGCCGTCGTGCGATAAACAACAACTCGACTAACTCTCGTTTTGTTTCTCCGAATGACATGGAAAGGTTTAGTTATAAAGATATAAACAAAAGGACTGATAATCTCGTTGGAAAGCGTATTTTTGCATAGATATGAGTTTATGCTTCTCGCTTCCTTTAACCGATTTTTTTGTCGACTAATTTATCGGCGGCAATAATCGGTCAATTGGAACGTAGCTATATGGCATCTCGCTATCACAACAAGGGTGCCCCCAACGCCGATTATGTCAGTCTCCTGGCAGATACCTCGTGCTGATATGATTTGGTACCAGCTCAGGATATATGCTTGCAGAGTGTGAGCATGTGGCTGTTAATCTTCCAACTGGTTCACAGTCTCACGACTGATTCTTTGTGCCACATGGCTTCCACGCAGGACAAAAGATCTGCTTCTTAGGTTAGATATGTGTTCTACAACGCTTGAAGATCAACATACTTAATCTCTTCAGAATATTGACATGGGTTTAAATTTCCAAGGTGAATTGTCTGATATGCCTTTCAGGGTGTTTCGTAAAGCTTTGTGCCCAGCAATCTCCAGTTTTTACGACCGTGACGTACCGAAGCTCATAAAGAATCCCGGACTATGCTTCCTGATCACAGTGAGGCTATAACCGGGGTGGGCGCCATTCACACCCAGACCAATCACTTCTAATCTCCCTCGAAGACCACCACCAACGGTGACAGGCTCAGCTTTGTGTCTAGTAGCAGGAAACACCTCAAAGTCCAATTCCCAGTAAGCGAGAGCCTTTGATGAGAGTGATCTACATGCCGTGTAGATTCTTTGAGTTCTCCTAAAAGCCCATTTCAGATGGCCGTAACCGATCTACATACTATCGTAAAACTGGATGAGGTTTAATCTTAGCCACCATATGCCACGACTGGAGTTTATAAAGTGACTTCATGAGGCGAAGCCGAGTAAAGTCCGGAGCCATACTCCAGGAGTGGCATGTGGTGGCCAAGATTAAAACGAATCAGGTTTTGATTTCATCCTACCCTGTCTCCTCGATTTTGGAATATTACGTGATAATAATTCTGTATGCCACTAGTGGCATATAAAACTCTGTATGCCAGTCAGCGTGGCATACGGAATCTCAATGTTAAGCCTATGGGATTTTATGTTAGGGGTGGGATAATTCATAAAGGGATCAGAGGAGTGGACCATTAGCACTGCTGACGCACAATTTAAATTGGCTTTTAGGAGAACTAAAAAGATCTACACTGTTTTCTTCGGCCAGTGTAGATGGGCCACTCGCCGATTATTCGCCACCGATTTGTAGTCGGGAACTACCGATCTATTTTTAGGGTATAGCGACGCCAGATTGGTGAATGGGAACAGGCTGCAGAGAAGTATTCACTGATTAATCGCCACCGACTTACTTGGTCAACTACTAACAGATGAACACAATAGACACAATAAATCGGTGATCTTTTCGTCGGCCAGTGTAAAATGGCTTTATGTTACTGACCCTTTCGCTTTTTGAAAGTTTTAAATGGAAGCCTCTTGGCTTTTCCATAATGACATTCATTTGTGCAGCACAAAGAAAATTTATCTGTTCCCAATGAAATCACTTGAAAAGAATTAACAAACATTGGTTTGTTTATAACAAAAATCGACTCAATTTTCCCAAAAGTGGCCACTGATTAAATTCCCGCTCTACAAGATTTGTGATCAAATGAGGGGATTCTGTAATTAAAAATATTTACAGCCCTAATAATTAAAAGCTTAATTGTGTGACCTTTCGACCCAGAGGTCAACTCGGGTCCGGTGCCAAGGTCAATGAACTTACACCAAGGCTCCATCATAACATAATACCTGCTCGACCTGAAAGTCGGGATCAGCTCTCACCCCACCATTATTTTGTTACGATACATCCTGTTGCTCGACCTAGAGGTCTGGGCAACTCAATTACCTGGGACGCTCGCCCGGGAAACATTAAAGGCTTCAAGGTTATCGCCAAGGTCAGCATCCAGGGTCCAAATTAAGTCGCGAACGAGAAGGAAAGCTAAGCTGAGCATGAAAGGATGTTAAATTTCTAATACAGACAATACAGTCAAGGGTTTTTTACAAGTTATAATTTGGCCTCAGGATCTTCCAACCTTTTAACTAGATTAAACTGCGCAGTGGAAAACTAGCGACTTTCAGAATAAGCGTACCTTCTTAAAAAGGTAGTCTAACTTTCCCGATAACATGTTGTCTTGCGTGATATTTTGTAATCCAATCAACTTCAGATAGTAGGTATTTGAGATAATAAAACTACTGTTTAGAATTGAAATACATGACATGATTTGGATGTACAATCTTAAAATCATCTCAAGTAGTTATCACCTGACATCCATCCGATAGCCTGATACTGGATTTTCTGGTTCATTTACAAAGTGTTTTGACACAGATTTTCTTATTGAGTGGACTCACAAACATATGGAGTGGCCTTCCGTCAACCAGTTTAAGCTATTAACAGTGCGTAGGCAACGTTTTAAGGATACTATATGGTGAATGGTCCAGGACTAATATTTTAATGGGCTTTCTATACTTACTATATAAGTATCCAACTCAAATTCCATATTTATAGACAGAGGTTATTCCATGAGAACAATCTCTCCTTATATGCTTGGACAGTGGAATTCAGAGAGAAATTGCGCATGGAAAAATATTTGTGTTATGTGGAAAATTCTCCAGACAAGTTCAGGAAATGGGAAAGTGTAGCCCACAACATTGCTTAATGCCCATGCCGGTAATCTGTGTGTTTCTGCAGAATGCTCAGGAAGCCTGCCATGTTATTAGCCGGGAATTCAGTTCCCCTACGATTGGGATCAGTTTGCTCATACCAAAGTGTTGTGGTCCTGTCTTTGTATATCCTGTTCTTATGTTACCTGTACTCCATTATGTGTTTTGGTAAATGTCAGAAGACAGTGCTTTGACATATGGCAGATATCACAAAAGGGGCTTTTTGCTACTTTTCTAAATGGTTACAAAACAGTCCACTTTGACTTTTACTGTGAGTACAATAAAAGTTAAGGCATCAATTTGATTGTAAAAGATATGTCTACTTTCAAGATTAAACTGGATTTTGATTTGCTTCTATATGGAATTCTATGGAATCTTCACTCACATTCTGGAAATCAAACATTTTGACATGATTTCTGAGAAAATACGTCAAAATGAAAATAGATATATTATCTCAATGAATCTAGAATAGATATGACAATAAAGCCTATAATCTCCTGTTCAATAAGGTACCTTTGCAAATCTGTATACTCTTTACAGCCTACGTTACGAGAATCTTGGTATATCGAGAAAAAAATGACGAGTTTTCAGCCCTCAATATAGTCTCACGGCCCATAGTTGTCAGCCGTGTTACTAATTATCAGCAGTGTTACTTTACTTGCGTGTGCTTCCAACCTCATATGTATTCTTGACCCTAATGACTGTCTCTACCATGTTAACACAGAGGAACAGGAGATGGTTTTCTAAAACCCCCGGGGTTACGCGAACGAAATAATTACCACACAGGGCATGTGATATTAAATTTGGCTGCTGTCTCCAGAATTCATTTCTGAATCAATACAGTTATATGATAGGGTATGCTCTTTCTGCCCGTTCGTCTAGCCCTTCAAGACCGTCGATATTGTAACGATCGCCACGCAAGTAAAGATACAGATAGGAAATTAGCCGCCTAAGCGTGTTATCTAACTCACTATAGTCTTCAGGCCCGGGAGTTCTTTAAAGTCAGTTTCCATTGGCGGACTATTTGGCAGCAATCTGCAGTCAGGCATCACCAATAGATATTTATGGGACACTGACGCTAGATCGGTGAATGGAAACAAGAACCGCAGAGAATGTATATGCCAATTTTGTTATTAATGTAACAGGCTTGCACCCCTGAAGCTACTACCTGAATGTCCTGCAAATACAGTAATACTCTTTTTCTTCTTGGTATGGAACATCAAGTTCGACCAAGGATGAAACAATCATGTACCGTACATTTGTATTATCTAAACTTGAACTGCATCACAGTAAGGACTGACTATGACTTAACTCTTAAAATACCAAAACCACGATCTGATTACGTAATGTAATCACAAACAAGAACTAGGACTCGAGGCGGCCGGAAAGGCTGCATGAACTTTTACCCACGAGTGGTAAATGAACTCTTGTTTCTCACAAACTTATATACTTATGATTGTTACCAAGAACTTATATAAGGTGAATGTAAATCAAATCCCACCTGGGAGTACGATTGAAACGGATGTATAATCGATGTACTATCCCAGTATAAATAAAGTATTTTTTAAAAAAAATACTCACCGATTAATTTTGTATAGATTATGTAACAAGGACACCACCGATGGATTTTCTCACAGAAAATCTGTGTGTAGCTTGAAAATACAGTAGAACCAGGGCATACACTGCACCCTTAAGTTTTTTAGTTGTATCGTCAAATAATTATTCAAATTTAAACAACAGACCCTTCAGTTGAGCAAATGTGTCCTGCATCATAGATACACAAAAGAACTCGAGGAATAATATCTGCTATGAGAATTTAACAATCAACCAGACCCTATAGAATCACCTACGAGAAGGATTAGCCTAGAGCGCTTTGGGGAGGGAGAGATAGATGTTATTCTTTCTAGCATCTGGGCAATTATTTTCCCTGGAGTAATTAAACTGACACTATAAGCATCTGTAAGGCCCGTCTACCAGCATTAAATCCAAACGACAATGAATTAACCCACAGAATACAGGCCCCGCAACCAGACAGGCAAGGGGCTCCTGCATGTTCTCTCCAACAAAAGTTGCATTTCAATTTGCCGATATAATGACTGGAAGGAGAGAGAGAGATGAGAATACTGAGGTTTATTATCTCCTAATTGTGATCTCTCCATCAAAAATGTATAGTGTCTAGAATTCACTACCCGGAGACTCCGGAAAAGAGTCCGATCGATAATGAGGAACATTTTTTTCATATAATTAGCATGCTATGGAACTATATATTGGTCCTGGAACCTACTGAAAATAGGGCTGCCTAGCATCCTAGTAGTGTCACTTCAGAATAAGCGGTCATAGGCTTTGGCCTTAACAAGGATAGCCTATCCTCAGAAAGATGGAATATACCAACCTGGCGATATGCCACCCTGTGTAGAATTACATAGGTTGGTTCAATGTTTTCAGCAAATAGAAAGACCTAGTCACACAAAATCAGACTCCTCAAGTTTTAATAAAGAATGGATGTTTATAAAGCCACTTGCTGAAGTGATCCGGTTTGGATCACTACCAAGTACAGTACCTTGTCACTGAGGTGCCAAGTAATGCCGGGGAGGCTAATCTAGATACCGGAGCACTAGATTCTCCTAGAGGAAAGGGTTCAGAGAAAACCCAGCAAATGAGGCTCCAAGGATCCACTCTTCTCAGGAAAAATGTGCAATGAATGCCTGCCGACCCTCTGCGAACTCTGCGCAAATACATGACGAGTTCGGTAGTTCAGGCGACCCCCTAACACTTGTGTGCACGAGTTCACCCGAATCACTACACAGCAGGGACTGACATCCCACACCCTCTATCGAAGAGTGAACACACCACCGCTAGACTGACCCGACCCCTACACATATTAAAATCACGGAAAAATACTGACTTATATAACTGGCATAAGTATACACCAAATCACCACCACGATTGAGTGCTGTGGCATAACTACATTTGTATTGCAATAAGCTTTTTTTGTAATATTCTTGCTATTAAACATATCGGTGGATAATAAATAAAATAACGACTGGTTTGTATACAAATGACTGTAATCTCCTTGAAGTTGACGACATAATATCCTCTCTGTCATTTGGATATTACTACACGTCAACAAATTGGAGATTACAACTACCCAGCCATTGCTCCTCGTTTATACTACTGCGTGCTCCAAACTCGATGGCGAATGGAGACACAGACCAAACACTCATAAATTTCTTTCCCACTCATCATTTTCTTTCTCAGTGTAAAACCGATTGGCAGGTAAGTGATTGGCAGCTGTATGGACAAAAGAAGGGTCAGAAAAGGTGAATATCATACTGCGATACGATAAATATGCTCAGCTGCTCGTTAAAATACAAAAATCTAACTCGCTGTTCATTGTTGCTATACATTATCCAATCTCTAAGTAATTTGCAGGTAAACATGTCCAAATACCCGTCTAATTAACAGTCAGAACACTTACTTGAGTCGTTTTCCCCGACAGAGAAGTATTTCTAACAAAGAAGGTCCGGCGCCACCTATCGGCTTCTTCTCCAACAACCGGAAGTCTTGTTTGTGACGTGTCACGTGACCACCCGCGGTGGAACGATAACGAGGCTAATCTTGTAGATATATTGGAGGCCGACGTGGACCGGGTTAATGGGCTATTATCTACCTCGGTGTAGGTTGGCACGGTGAAGTTAGGTGAGGAGATATATGTATTAGTGTTTACAATACTACTCAGGGAACATTGTTAATCAATGAAATTACTGACCCACTGACATTGAGTATTGGGTATTATCCTACCCCTAATAAAAAACGCCATAGGTTTAACATTGACTGAGTGTATTTGACATAGCGTTGGATAAAGTGTTGTTTATGCACCGAGGTAAATAAAAAAAACGGACCAATCAGGGACGAGATAACGAAAGTAGATCCGGCAGCATTGATAACTACTAACATGGATAATTACAAATATTCTCTGTATATCGGTGAGATGGGGTAGGATAAATACGAAAAGTTAGCCTTGTCAATGTTTATACCACTCTGGTCAGGTCTGCTACTCACTAAACTCGGCTAACGCCTCGTGTAGTAATACACGACCTGCCCATCGTGGCATAAACATTGACAAGGCTAACTCTCGTTTGGTTTCTACTAATTATCCTACCCCTAATATAAAATCCCATAGGCTTAACATTGACTTTCCGTATGCGCCCGTATGTCGCATACGGATAAAAAATCGGAGCGTACAAAAAATAGACCAATCAGAGATCAGCAGCTGAAAGTAGTTCCAAGCGCCTTCAGAGCAGCAAAGAGAGCTATATGGAGGACTTCAGAAAGTTTTTATCATGTTTTTTGTTACTATCCTCACATAAAAATATCGTTTACAGGGGGTAGGATAAAATCAAAACCTTATTCGTTTTAATCTGGGCTCCCGTATGCGACTCCTGGAGTTTTGGCTCCGGATATCACTCGGCTCCACCTCGTGATATCACTACGCCAAACTCAAGTCGTCGCATACGGGGGCCCAGATTAAAACTCATCCGGTTTTACGATATTATCTTACCTCGGTATTTTTCACCATAGGGTTCGCCTTAGGAAGTCATACTCATAAGGCTGTGAAGGTAGTGTGCCCAATACTCAATGGCTAATTTGGTGAGTAATATCATTGATAAATTGTGTGATACAGATTGAGGTAAAATTAGAACCCACTCGAGGAAAATAACTTGGTCTACGCTTCACCGAGTTTGAGCGTTAAGCCAATGGAGAAAAATACCGGGTTGAGATACTTCCCGTTATCTCCATAGACTCAACATTGGGACCTCTTATCCAACGCCCGTAAGATATTTATGAAAAATATCTAACAGGGGACTATGTCACAAATGTTAGCCCATTATTCAATGTGAAGGGTGAGATAAATTCAGACACCTATTCAAGTTTAGGGTCAGAGCTCGATCCCATCTCGTTGGAATCGCTACCTAATTCACGCAGCTTCGCCTTGTGAATTCGTATGCGATTCAAACTCGATTGGATAGGAGCTCTGACCCTAAGCTCTCGTAGATTTCCTCTATAAGACTCCACATGGTACTCACTATCTCACCTCAGGCATTTTCTCTCGTAGACTCATCGCTAGGAGCATATGGATAAGAATACGATGTTTGGGTCACATTCGGTCTATGGATAGGTTCTGTAACCTACTTAAACCGAGTCAACCTGCCATTTCTGCAACTCCCTGGGTCTAGGATCCAAATCTATCAAGCGCCAGTGCGTCAATGAGGTATTTCGGTCTCTATTGATTTGTCATGGTCAGCAAACCATGCTCCTTTTCCGCTATCACAGTGAATAGTAGGCAGATCGTGAAGGGACAGTTCTCTGGAAGCACGCTGGGAGTGTATATGTGACCACTCTAACCTCTAGTTACCTACCTCATATAAAACGTGTAATTTTCGGTAATATCCGCTTGGAGTTGGCCCCGCACATAGAGACAGAGTGAACCAGACCTAGGCCTGGAGACTGAAGAGTCACAAGAGTGAAATTCTCGTGGAGTGAGAAACTCAAACCTACTATTCTTTTTTTGTATTCTCATACTCAGATGTATCCTATCCTTAAGATTCATTTCTTCTCATACTGAAAACATGATTTAGAACTGTAGTTTTCACATCTCCTTGCCCTGAGACAAGCCTCTGAGATTAAATTGCGCTGGTTGCCAGTCTGTGTCACTCGAAATAATAGGAGACATAATGAACTTCAGGTGGGAATGCAGCCGAGAGAGGGCGCCACAATCGGGGTAGGGGGAATCAGTCTCAGCTTAATGGGGAGGGGGGGGGGCAAAGGCAAAACCCTTAGGCCCTCCTGTAGGTGTGTTCATATGAGCAGGACAACTTGACGAAGTCGCTAGTTGATGTATATAGCGCATGCAAACACGCTCTAAAAAGGGTTCCTTCAATTGTCATGTATGTTACTGACTTTTATCTCACCCCAGATATTTTTTCTCCATAGACTTATCATTGGAAACTCGTATCCAACACCCATTAGATATTTAGGAAAAATATCCAATGGGGGATAATGTCACAAATGTTAGCCCATTAGTCAATATTAAGGGTGAGATAAATTCAGAAACCCATTCAAGTTTAGGGTCAGAGCTCGATCCCATTTCATTTGAATCACATAGCAATTCACGCGGCTTCGCCTTGTGAATTACCACGTGATTCAAACTCGATGGGATACGAGCTCAGACCCTAAACTTTCATGGGTTTCCTCTATAGTATTCAGGGTTCAGGGGGGTCAGGTACTTAGTAGAAACCAAACGAGAGTTAGCCTTGTCAATGTTTATGCCACGATGGGCAGGTTGTGTTAGCCGAGTGTAGTAAGTAGCAGACCTGACCAGAGTGGTATAAACATTGACAAGAGTTCGGTTCCATATTTATCCTACCCCATCGCACCGATATACAGAGACAATTTTTTAATTATCCATGTTCGTAGCTTGTTGACACTCATCGGAGGATGGCCACATTTATCAATGTTGCCGGATCTACTTTCGTTATCTCGTCCCTGATTGGTCCATTTTTTTTATTCACCTCGGTGCATAAATAACACTTTATCCAACGCTCTGTCAAATACATTGAGTCAATGTTAAACCTATGGCGTTTTTTATTAGGGGCTGGCCAACATGCCACAATCAAACTGGTGGGATATTTATAAGTTACCGGTCAGCACCACCTACCAGTCCGTCATTCGCCTCTCAAACACTGGTGCTCTAGCGAATTGTGTACAGAGCCCTCTGGGGCCCGTTGAATAAGTCATACCTGAAGACCCTTTTCTGTACACCAAGAAGACCCAGGGACGATGTGGGTCAACTTTATTCAACACTCATGGACGACCTTATCGACGCCCAAGAACAGACTTAAATATTATCAAACGATAGCCCTTGCACGAGGTATAGAAAGGGTCTTCATGTAAGAGTCTAGATTATTCAAATGGCGCCTGGATAGGTGTGAGTGCAAGACCCTGCATGAAACCAATGCTTACTTTGCAATAAACCGTAGCCTATCTTGCCTTAAACCATTGCCTAATTTGCAACAAACCAAAGCCCACCTTGCCTTAAAGCATAGCTTACCTTGCCTTAAACGATGACCTACCTTGCATTAAGCCGTTACATACCCTGCAATAAACCATGGCGTAGCCTGTATTAAACCATTACCTACTTTGTAATAAACCATTGCTAACCTTCCATTTGACCTTTGTCTACGATGCATTTAGCTATCTCCTTCTTTGCATTAAACTTTTGCCTATTTTGCATCAAACCATTACCTATTTTTCATGACACCATTCGCTACCATTACGTCTTACGCCTTCCCAGAACATCAATTCCTACTTTCCTACTCAGAAATTAAAATGGAATAAAACAAAAATCGACCAATTTAGCAGGTTTTGAAATTCCCATCCATTTAAGGTTAGAGCGTGATCCTATCGCATTTGTATCACTACGTAATTCATGCGGTTTTACCTTGTGAATTACTATGCTATTCCAACTAAATGAGACGCGAGCTCTGACCATAAACTTCCATAGTTGTCGTCTATATGTCTACCCCGATTTCTCCGTCACGATTTCTCCTCTTATAGACATTTTATGTCATTAAGTGCTAAAGGTCCGTCGATGGTTCCTTGCTATATGTCGGTGATGGCCAATGAAAATGGGCTATTATGAGAAAACGAACAATCTACACCCTTTTCGTTGGCCAATGGAAACGGGCCTATACTCGGTACTAGACACACACATCGAGTAAAGCCCAGTTTCCATTGGCCGACGAAAACCGGGTAGATGTTTTAGTTATCCTTATAGTCCATAAGGCTATAAAAAATCTACACTGTTTTCTTCCGCCAATGGAGACAGGCCTTATTTGGACAATGCTTCCTCTGTTCCCCCATGTGTCACTTTTAGTTGTAGATGTATGGATTCAGGCGGTTTCCCCCAAAGAGCCTGCCAACAATAAAACGGCAATCGAGGGGAAACCCTAGAATTCCCCTGTGTCCCCCAGACTGCAGGGCGACAGCAGCACTGGGGGAATTCCCCTGATGTCATATAAAAGTCCCTCCGAGGAAATCATAATGTCTCATGAAATTCCAGCAAAAGTATCCGGTAACGTGAGAACTTGATCTAATATGGTCGCAAGCGCTATTCTTTATGTTCAATTGAGCATAGACTTACAGGGGGGGATTTTTGAATAAAACCTGACAAAATACAAGGATTCCTCCATGTACAAGCATGCAGCCTAGTCATTGCCTTGATACCGTACCATGTGTTCAAAATATTTGATATAAAATCCACATAATTTTGCACATGTAGAACTTAATTATGTTTCAAAATAGTATAACATTACATACACAATGATTTTTATACAAAAAAAATTTCCTACGCCAAACCGTAAAGGTTACGCGAACGAAAAAGTTATCACATTTACATACACAATGATGACTGGTTTTGTGCACGAGTGGCCGTAATCTACGAGTAGTTGACGCGCAGTAATATCCGAGCGATCAGCGAGGATATTACGTCGTCAACTACGAGGAGATTACGGTCACTCGTATACAAAACCAGTCGTTATTGTATTTATTACCCACCTACAAGATTAATAACAAGTCTATTGCAGTTAAAAGGTTTCTGTAGTGCATTTAGTTCCATACACCACAGCATTGTCAAGTGTGGCAGTAATTCGGTGTAGTCTTACACCAATGATATAGTTCGTAATTAACCTGTATTTTTGGCATGCAAAGTTTGTTAATACAATGATTTCTGTTGGTAAATGAGATTATTATGATTGATTCTAGATAATTAACATTGAATGAATATTCAGGAAAGTTACTTTGAAGTACAGGATGATTCGACCTCATTATGGACAGGACTACTTTTCCGGAATCTCCGGGTAGCTGTTTCCAGGTACTCTATACATTTCCTATGGAGACTCCGTATTAGGTGGGTAATAAAAAGTTACAATCCACTTTGCACTGTCACGAGTGTTGGTACTATGTATAATGTCCTCTCAATTTCATATAATTGTTTATATGGCGTTCGTTGTCTTCCGCTACAGTTATCACTCAGCTCTGCTTTGTGAAATCATTCTGCGAAGAAAACTCCCTCCAGAAGCATACAGAGATGTGTAACATACATAAAGATATACGACATACCTGGAAATATGTATACATGTAATAGTTGTAATAGTTCGACATTTCCCCTCGGACATTTAATTTGGATACCTTTATGCAGTAGAAATGTCTGACTATATTGACTGAAAGGACAATGTGTGATCCCATGTACTTGATATAATCAACCAGATAACTAATGTCGATAAATAACAATTCTTCAAGGTATTGAGTTTATTGTCCATCAAATCTGTGCTTAAATTTCATTAAATTTCACTTTCTTAGCATGTCCAGAAGCCCACTCATAGGAGAAGTTAGGATACTGTAGTTCGACCAATCAATTCTATTCTATCATATAGATATGACATCAAGCAAGAGTCCAGTATGTGGTTTTAAAATGAAAACAAATCTCCCATACACTTCGATGTCTCCTCCATCCTAAAACACTGATGGATGGCAGGTCACATATCCCTCATGAAACAGCCCCTGTTCGAAAGTTTCCTTTATGATGGTGTAATTGATATTTCATGAAGAAAATCTAAACCACCAATATGACAAAATTGCACTTTCTAGACAATACTCTGTGTTCAATCATATCAAGTAACTTCTATCCAACTTCTATAAAACTCTATATATGTAGTTTTTATATTATTTCGGACGAAACTAAATACTAGAATGATATTATCGTTTATTGCTGACATTTCCTAATTGTTCCATTAAAAGAAAAGAATACTACTTAACATCTTAGATTATAGAAACAAAACGCTATATCTAATAAGATAATTTCTATTACACCACGAGAAATGTATACTTTCCTTAATCACAGCCATTATATTATTTCAATAGCATCGATATATGTACACGTTTATCCTACCCCTCAGATATATTCTCCAGAGACTTAATATGGTGTGACGGCACGCCAGGTAGGAGCAAATCTAGACGTCACTCAATTTCATATAATTGTTTACATGGCATTCATTGTCTTCCACTACAGTTATCAGTCAGCTCTCTCTTTACATATACATACAAATGATAACAATATAGAAGCGTTAACACAAATTGCCTACCTTTCCGTCCAACACTTGTATTATTGTTGCCGTCTTCTACCCTACTGAATATGGTTAGAAGTGAAGTTCTTTTTTTCTTTTTTCTTTTTCTAGTTGTTCTTACCATACCCTATGCATATATATATTGTTTGTGTGATGATGTTCATAAAAATATGAATACTTGGACTTCATTGGCTAGACCATGGACACCAGCCTTATAAAAAGGCTGAGGTCTGAGGCCTTTTATTGAGAACAATTATACCATTGTATAAAATGCTCTGATTGATTGTAAGTATTTAGTCCCAATGAAGAAATTTACACAAAAAGAAAATAGAAGTGTTGCAATATAAGCCTGAAGCTACTCGTTATGTAGTTCGGGTTAACCTACTTCTCCATATGACTACTCCTCATCCAAACATCCTAGTCAGACAGCTGTGTGCATCAAGTGCCCTAATTTTTTCCATGCACATCTCTAGTGGCGTAAGGAGGATGGTACGGAAGCGTGCTGGGAGCTACTCGAAACTGCTCAGAGTTGCTCGGGGCTGCTCAAAACTGCTCGGAGCCACTTGGAGCTGCCCGGGGTTAAACTCGGAACTGCTCGGGGCTGCCCAGAGCTGCTTGGGGCTGCTCGAAACTGCTCAGAGATGCTTGGGGCTGCTCGGGGTTAAACGGAGCAACTCGAAACTGCTCGGAGCTGCTCGGAGCTGCTCGGAGCTGCTCGGAGCTGCTCGGAGCTGCTCGGAGCTGCTCGGAGCTGCTCGGAGCTGCTCGGAGCTGCTCGGAGCTGCTCGGAGCTGCTCGGAGCTGCTCGGAGCTGCTCGGAGCTGCTCGGAGCTGCTCGGAGCTGCTAGCGGCTAGATTGAGCGACTCGGAACTGCTCGGAACTGCTCAGACCTGATCGGAGCTAAATGGAGCAGCTTCAAACTGCTCATAGCTACACAGAGATGCCCAGTGCTTATCGAAATTGTTTAGAACTATGGGAAGCTACTCGTAACTGTCATCACTTACATAGATCTTCTGGTATCTGTTCGGAACTGCTCAGAGCTACCCAGAAGTTTCCCGGAATTGTTCAGAGCTGCATAGATCTCAGAGCTACCCAGAGGTTTTTGGAATTTTAGCATATACCCATGCCGTATATACTGTAAATACGCACTGTTTTGGCATATGACGTAAAAATACTGTACGGACCACTGGTCCGTACACTAAAATACGGACCACCTTGCCAAACACATTTATTAACATATCGGTTGTTAAAAATTAAATTAATGATTTTTTTTTTTAATTTTGGGTATATAGTAAATATATAACGTCCAACCATGCTTGTACAAGTCACAGAACTCGATGCTAATTTACCATTTGTACGGAACTCGGCGTTTCAGGACGTTCTATATAAGTACAGAGCTGCATAGATCTTAGAGCTACCCAGAGGTTTTCGGCATTGTTCAGAGCTGCATAGATCTATTCTGGGCTGCTCAAAACTGCTCAGAACTGCTCAGAGTTCTCAGTTGTTCTGGGCCGTGACAGTTGTGCAATGGTCTTTGCAGATTTATATAGAACTGCATCGAGAATCTCATAAATTAACAATATTCCAGAAGTTTAGATAGGTAGGAATCATCATTGGGGCGAAGCCGTGTGATGATTATGGTGCATCCAAAGGAATGGAGTATTGTGTATTTTTGTCTGATTTGAGTGCTGTTCTCGATTTATCTCACCCCTTTCAATGACATTAAATAGCATCATAATATGAAAATGATTCAAATTACTTCGTAGATACAATTTAGAACATTTCGATCTGAATATTAATATCTTGTCTTGTCTCTTAAATCATGGCCGCTGATTGGTCAATCGTATATGACATAACCTCGCATTCACTCCGACAAGACCATGGTGTAGTATTTTCACTTTACAGGGGTGATCGTTGAGTATTTTCTTCTAATGTTATTCCAATGGCTAAACCTGTACCAGGGGTGAGATAAAGAACCAACCTTCCTATCTGCCAACCTGCCCACCCATCTACCTCCATACATAACCACCGATACCGCGCTCCTCCATCGAAAAAGAATATTCCACCGAGTCCTCTAGCGGATATCCGGGGAACCAGCGTATGCTTGTAATTTCCCAGTTTGGCAAACAGCCCCTGTGTAGACTGAGCTAACGTAGTGTAGCTCTGGCGGCCAGTGTAGAAGTTTCCCAGTGATGCGCTTGGTTAGTGACCACTCTCCAAGCACTCTCCTAGATGCTTAGAGCAGCTCGGAATGTGCGGAGGTGTTAAAGTGAACTCTGCCATTCCCAGCAGTCCAACTCCGGGGTCAAGGACCAGAGGCCTCTCTGAAGAGCTTCATCGAATCAAATGTTTAAATAGTGAAAGGCTAAGCGGTCGACCCTCACCCTAAAGGCCCGTTTCCATTGGCCGACGAAGATTGCTTAGACTTTTTGAGTTGCACAGAAAGTTGGTTGGTGTTGCCACTGACTGTGCGTCGGTATAGAAAAATCGCTGAGGGTAGTAGATTTCCCTCACTGACTTAGCCTTCACTCAGCGGTGGCTCGTGCCACATTGCATAATCTAAACAGAAAAAGTCATGGATCATTTCACGGCCATAGTTGTTTCCATTGACCGATATTGGGTCAGCATTGCCAAAAGTCCGTCGGTGGTTCCTGACTGTAGATCGATGACGGGAAATCGGCCAGTGGAAACAGGCCTTTACACAGCCCCAGGCGTTTAAGAGGTCCGTAAGGCCGGGTTTAATCGTCAGATAGGTTCCATCACTGACATTTCCTCTCATTTGTTGGCGGGAGATGGAAGTAAAGGTCTTTATCTCACCCCTGGTATTTTTCCCATAGACTTAACATTGGTAACTCGTACTCAATTCCCATTAAGTATTTAGAAAGAATACTCAATGGAGGATTATGTTACAAATGTTAGTCAATAAGTCAATGTGAGGAGTGAGATAGGTTCAGAAGCCTATTCAAGTTTGCGGCCGGAGCTCGATCCCATCTCGTTTGAATCACTTCATAATTCTAACGGCTTCAGCTTGTGAATTACTACGCTATTCAAACCCGATGGGATACGAGCTCTTTCATGGCTTTCCTCTATATAGTATTCTGTGTTGAGTGACAAATCACTGTCTACTCAAATAAAATCAAAATCAAATATAAAAAAAGTCAATTAGAATTAATTGAATTTGTTACCTCTAAAACCGCTATAATTTCATTTGCCATCTTTATAAGCATGTTTATTGGTGTAACTTAGAAGGATAGGGAATGTCATATATAGAAGCATAAACTCCCGTTCGTCCAAATTATTCAATTTCTCCCAAAACCGACAAGCACCGGGCAAGATCATTCTTAGATTTATTTTATGCAAAATCCTTTTTACACAGACTGTGGTATACATGACATTTCCTATCCTTCTGAGTTTATATAAGTTGCACCAATGAATATCCTTACAAAAATACCAAATGAAATTTGAGTGGTTTTAGGGGTAGCAAATTCAATCAATTTCTGTTGACTAATAATGATTTCTAACCTTGCGGATGACACCAGACATGGTGTGTCTTGTATGTCAGATAAACAAGCTTGTTTGCCTTTTTAATATCTATAATACAAGGAATTGGATGTGCCCGACGAATTCGTAGTTCAGTATATTAAGAAAATAGCTGCAAGGTACTCTTTTCCAATTAGACTGTAGCAAACATAGCGAAACATGAAAACAACCTATTTTTTCATATGTAATGCAAGGTGAAATAGGCGAGCTGACAAAGGGATTTCATTAAGACCCGCTCAACATATTCTCCCGGGCGCTGGGATTTTCTATACAGCCTCGTATGACAACTCAGGGGGCAGTTTGATATCTTGAAGGATTCTCCAAGGACTGTCTTATCGTTGTCCTAGGACTGCCATAGGACGGCCCACGTTTAATAAACATGGACAGGGAAGAAGGACGGAGGCTTGAAACGACCTTCCAGACTGTTAAATAAATATGTCATTGTCCCTGACTAATGTCACTGAGACTGGTGTCCTTCATACCTTTCTCCTAGACTTAGATAATTTTCCTTTGGTACAAAATTCCATTGGCAAGGTGCTTTGGCCGATGCAAATGAAAAATGGCGAATTTGATTTACATACATGGACACATCTGGTACATAGTCTGAGACATAGTCACAGTGAACACTCACCCTGAGACTCAAATACCCTTGATGTGAATGATGTGTAAAAACATGTGACCCTGCTTGCTGGCCTCCAATTGGCTAGGGCAGGTACTTAGTCAGTGGGTCCAATTATCTCACCAAAATGCCCCTATAAATCTCAAACCTAATCAAAATCAAAATCTCATGGGATTCTGCACCTTGTTAGGGGTGATTGTCCCCAACAATTGCAGGGAGGAAAGCTTGTCTCCGGGAAATGTAACCCTACAATTCCGATGAAGAGATTGTCTTCAGGAATAGAATCTCAGCAGGATTTGTCTCAGACAAGCACCCTGTCAGGTGCATGAATCCCATTGTGTAAATTCCACATTCCGTTTTAGCGGTGCACTAGGGCGTGCCTTCCCTTATCGAATAGAAACATGAACGTATTAAGACAGAGGGAGCTGCCAAGGCCGATAAAAACGAGACAGAAGCAACCCTAGAATTGGACACCTATCCCATCAACTTTGGCCTAGAAATATCCCCACATGACTGGTAATTACATGACATTGAAAACCAATGGGTAATGAGCTGACAAGGGCCCTGACACCTCCCTTGAAGGGATAAAGAAAATCAAGATCAAGATACACTTCAACAGTGGTTCAGGCTATTCAACATCTTTTTCAAATACTAAACTAATGACTGACCCTGACGAAGGCAAGTTCTGCCTAAACATTTGGAGTAAGTATATAGATTGTGAAGTAAAGCCTCAACAAATGGAATTTGGTGGATTTGTGGTAGTTTTGTGTTAAACTACAACAGATAATGAATAACTATCAAAAGGCCATTCCATCAGCATACAAGATGTAGCGAGTTTGCCATGATCTGGTTGACTTGTTAAGTTTTAATCATATGCATTTTTTTATTTTTTTCAATAGAGCACAGCATTTATTTTCCAGTATACAGTATACAGTACATTGCATTATTTCCTTGTTGTCTTGTTCTCATATATATCTGACTGTACACTCATAGCAGTCTCTTACACACATCTTTCGTCTTGCTCCCTTTTTTTGATATTCTAACTTTATAATTACATGGTTACCTGGTATACCTCTACCCCTTACTGGACTACAACCTTCAGGTCTTCCTATTCTAGATTGCCACCATTTTTCCAATTTACTACACTGCTGATTCTCCATATATTTATCAGTCATTCAATATTTGATTTTCAGGGATATTCTATCTGTTCTCGTTAGCCTCCTTCTCCTTGGATGACATCGTCTGTTTTCCTCTTCATCATCCTTTTCCACCTCCTGCTCTCTTCAATATAGGCATATAATTCTATAGATTATCTTAATTCTTGTCAGCCCCTTTCCTCTGGTTCTTAGATACTACGTCTATCATGTGCAATTTTTGCATCAGCTTCAGTAAAATTGAGCACCATCGCAATTCTTTTGGCGATAAATCGTGGTATGCCACAGTGTGTGTGACGTGTCGCAGTGGTAGAGCGCCAAATTATACACACAGTATGGCAAAAGATTACACATATCATTGCACGCGACGTATCACTGAATGTATGAAGCCACTCCGTGTAACTCAAGAAACAAATTGAAACACCGCCAGTCATGGCGATTATTTGTTCAATAAGCAACTGGGAAAGAAAGGAGTTAAGGCATATTGCGATACTGTGATTAAATTTCTTTTCATGCGGCGTATGTGCATTCCTGGTTAGGAATTTTTTGTGTGTCGCTCAAGCAGATTGCTCGTCTGCGCAAGCATATTGCAATACTCTAATATATAACAAGACATACCGAGATTTATCCTACCCCTAATATAAAATCCCTTGGGCTTAACATTGAGTTCCGTATGCCAAGCTGACTGGCATACGGAGTTTTATATGCCACTAGTGGTATACAGAATCGTTAGCAGCAATATTCCAAAATCGAGAGACGGGGTATGATAAAATCAAAACCTGATTCGTTTTAATCTTGGCCACCGTATGCCACGACTGGAGTTTGGGCTTCTGACTTCACTCGGCTTCACCTCATGAAGTCACTATGCCAAACTCCAGTCGTGGCATACGGTGGCCAAGATTAAAACTCATCCCGTTTTACCATAGTAATACACAAAATCCATCATGCTAGTGGAAGCAGCCCTTTAATCCACTGCAGCAGTGAAAAAAAACCAGCCAACACCATATGACAAACATGAGGGAGAACATGAGACGACACAACACGTCCCCCCGCGCGGTAGTGAGGGCCATCATTGGTGCCATCACCAGGACCGTTATGAAGCATGTGTAATTCTGCATAACGCATTGCCCATTACACTGCCTGTCACAGTTGACCGTGGTTTCCGATGACGCTCCACACACGCAATAGGAGAGTTCCCGAGGACAGGACACGGAATTTGTAAATGGACCAGTGATATTTGTACATCATCGCACTCCAGGGAAGAGGATAATATGAAGGATGGCGAGTATCTAACATGTCACGGCTAGAGTTGACTCCATTTCATCCCATTCCTTCATTCTCATTTACACTGAACTGTAATACACTGTGTAATATAATGAAACAATGTTCCTGTCAATGTAATAATCCTGATCAGAACACTTTTTTTCTTTTTTTTTCTGGGTGGTTTCAATTCAAATAAAGGCAACTTACAATCATCCAAGATACTGGACGTAATTCCTTGTAGATAAGCAAACACAACAAACAAAGGTGATTTAACAAGACAACTGGTGGAGAGTATTTGAAATCAGCTGAAATCAAAGGAAAATTACAGACTAGGAGCAGTTTAAGGTACACCAAAAGAAATGAGCATTATCCAAGAACTGGCCACCGGTTTAACCCTTTAAGGACGGGTGCCTGTGGCCAACCTACTGCCTTGAGGACGGGTGCTGGTGGCAATGTATACCGCTAGGGGACGGGCACACAGTTGTTAAAACCCATAATTCAATTGTTTAATCACGTGATATGATATATAATCTTAAAAATTTTATTTCTTTTGAATAGAAATATTAATAATGGTATCATACACACATTCTGTGAAAATTTCATTAATGTTCCTCCATTATTTTTTGTTAAAAACGATTTTATAGGTTTTTGAGAAATGATGCCTCAAGGCATCATTCGCCCTGGCCTGGATGATGCCTCAAGGCATCATTCGCCCTGGGCTGGATGATGCCTCAAGGCATCATTCGCCCTTAAAGGGTTAAGGGATCGGACTAAAAAAACCTACTATTATCACACGCAATGTGTTTAATATCCTTGTTATATAACCTAAGACATGTATTGTTGTGAAACACCTTGTTACGGACCTAGACACCCTCGGGGCGTACGTACTTTATGGATGGCCCCAAAGACAAAAAACATAGTGGTTATTATCCCATCGCACTCCTATTTTAAGGTGAGTGCGATGTTTATTTACGTTTTTATATACTGTACTTCGATGTTTTTCTGTAATTCATGTCTATTCCTAAATTCGTAGTATTTCAGTGCATTGACGCTACCGATAACATTGAAGTTATTGATATCGAAACTATAAATGTCATCGACCATTTTGTAAAAATGACGTCATCCAATTCGTTAACACCGTGAAACGTACCGGGAATTAAGGCACACCTGTGCAGTAATTTTAGATCGCGTGGTAATTAGCGGTGCACGAATGTTTCATTTATACGCCCTCGTCGTATGGTTTCGCAGTGGCGTACTGTCGACAGGGTTACTGTGGCTGTACGTGATAAATACGCTGTAAAAATGACGCTAAAACGAACTGATGCCGAAGGCAGAGATTCGTTTTATCATCAATTTTACCAAGTATTTATCACATACAGACACGGTATACCTGTTTTCGTATTATTATATACCTTAAAACATCCAATTTTTAACTTTGCTTCTGAGCGAGTATTTGGAATTCGCCGCCGTACATGCCCTGTACGCCACATGTACATACCCCGTACGTCACCTAGGTGTCGTACGGATATAAATACGACATGGGTAGGAGCGGGCCGTATGGGTAGGATATTCTAACACAGGTATATAATGATAATATACGGAAACTGGCTTACTGTCTTCGTACGTCAAAAATACGCGGTAGAATTATTGGTCCCATACATCCCAATGCCGTAGGCAGAGGGATGTATGGGATCAATGATTTTACCAAGTATTTTGACGTATGAAGACAGTCAGCCTGTTTTCGTATTATTATATACCTGAAAATGGCGAAATGTTACCTAGTCACGTGGTCACATACCCCGTACGGCACAGTGTGCCGTACGGATATAAATACGCCATGGGTAGGAGCGGGCAGTATAAGTAGTTGATACAGCCATAGGTATATAATAATGTATAATAATGTATATAATGTATAATAATGTATATAATATTACCTTGCGTACCACATGACCAGCAGTAGTTGACATAAAGGAATGTGGTGTCATTTCAGTGGTCGAAAGTCGATAAAATTTTAAGCTCCAAAATGGTGTTTCAATTAAATCTTGATATATGATAATAAGGAGGCATGGTGAGTGTACATCTGTTCCTCGATATTTTGGTTCGAAATACTCACCACGGGCAGTAATTTTTCCAAGCCTTATCTTGTAACTTTGACTTTTTCCCACCCGAACATAGTTTTCCTCTATTAAGCGACGTCTGAACATTGGGGTGTTTCAGTCATGGTTTTCAGTGCTCTCAGAATGACATCTATAGAACACTTTAAGATACTCTTAACAAGGTTTAGCAGAACCTTTCAATGTTCAGGTAATAGATCTACGCAGCCGGTCAAGTCTGGAAATAGGTGGCTTTGATGAGATCCCCATTATCATCACACCACTGTGGCTTCGTCTCCGTCCCGTGAACGGCACCGCCCATCACTGGGGCTAATGTGGAATTCAGATGGTGGGATTCACATACTTCACAGGGTGTTTGTCTCAAGTGAAGTTCACACGGTGGGATTCACATACTTCACAGGGTGTTTGTCTCAAGTGAAGTTCACACGGTGGGATTCACATACTTCACAGGGTGTTTGTCTCAAGTGAAGTTTACACGGTGGGATTCACATACTACACAGGGTGTTTGTCCCAAGTGAAGTTCACACGGTGGGATTCACATACTTCACAGGGTGTTTGTCTTAAGTGAAGTTCAGATGGTGGGATTCACATACTTCGCAGGGTGTTTGTCTCAAGTGAAGTTCACATGGTGGGATTCACATACTTCACAAGGTGTTTGTCTCAAGTGAAGTTCAAACGGTGGGATTCACATACTTCACAGGGTGTTTGTCTCAAGTGAAATTCACACGGTGGGATTCACGTACCTCACAGGGTGTTTGTCTTAAGTGAAATTCACACTGTGGGATTCATGTACTTCAGAGGGTGTTTGTTTCAAGTGAAATTCACACGGTGGGATTCACGTACCTCACAGGGATGAAGATGAGTCCCAGGGTGAGTGTTCACGAAGTGAATTAAATTGAATTTCAGATTTTCAAAAGATGAAAATCAGTTTCAATACAGGCTCCTCAAACCTGCCCTGAGTGTTCTTATGATTTACTTTCTTGGTTCATTGAGAAGAGGAAATACCCGACATAAACTTAATGTAATGACCCGATAGAAAGCAATCCACATAGAACAATAGCATAAAATGGAAATGCAATTGAGTATATGTCATAAATCATTGTCAGTGACAACAGGAGTAATTAAATTCAGTATTTCCTGTAATACAACCTTCCCTAAATGAATATTTCTACTTGGAGCAGGTGGTATGTTTATCATTAATGAATGAGCGTGCAATTATGAATGTAAAACAATAGAAAGGTTTAGGTTAGATTCAGTCTATGGATAGTTTTCTGTAACCCACTTGCACCCGTCAACTTGCCATTTCTGTAACTGCCTGAGTTTAGGATCCAAACATATCAAGCACCAGTAGGTCAATGAGGTATTTCGGTCTGGATTGATTGGTCATGGTCTGCTGGGCATGTCTGCAAGACCCTGAGACACTGGACGCCTGCTCCTTTCCCAATATCACATTGAATAGCACATAGATATTGAAGGGATAGTCCTTTTTGCAGTATACTGGAAGTCTATATGCGACCACACTAACCTTTAGGCGACGTATATAGTGTATGCTGTACGGTATGCTGTACGGAAGATCATGTCGAGAGATATGAGTACATATCCTCTTTGGATTGTTTCAATTAACACATCTTGATAAAAAAAAATAGGGTGTGCTAGCTTGGTCTAATAATTTGTACTGTTGTACAAATTGTTTTCATTATTGTTGTACACAATGACATGGTCGGTATGATACGGAACATCCTTATTTTCTTTTGTTTTATTTGTCAAAATCATCGGCCCTATTGTAATAGCATTGAATTGAAGTAAGGCCGGATCATTAAAACCAGTCTGTATAGGACTGAGATCCTCAGCCACTTTCTTGATCAAAAACGCATATTATTATATACCTATGGCCGTATGACCCACACATACTGCCCGCTGCTACCCATGACGTATGTATAGCCGTACGTCACACGTACGGGGTATGTGATCACGTGACTAGCTAAAATTTCGTCATTTTTAGGTATATAATAATACGCAAACGGGCTGACTGTCTTAGTACGTCAAAATACTTGGTAAAATTATTAATCAGATACATGCCTCTGCCTTCGGCATCGGGATGTATCTGATCAATGATTTTACCGCGTATTTTTGACGTACGAAGACAGTAAGCCAGTTTCCGTATACTATATTATTGTACAAACTGTATTATACTGCTCTTCTGATCAATAAAGAAATTTGAAAAAATATATATAATAATACAGTAGAGACCTATTTCAAATGTGACGAGAATGGATACGTAATACCTAAATGTGCCCAGTGTAGGAGGATCATCCCAGCACCACACATCACCCTCTGTTATATAACCATGAAAGAAGTCCCTGAGACTTGTATACCGCAGCCAGAGTGCATATCAGGTATCTTAAATACGATATTAGTTGGCAATATTGCAAAGAAGCCCGAAATACTGGACACATTTATTTGATTCAAAGGAGGATGGCCTCTCAAAAGCGTTCATTACGAAAGCCATTCATCCTTTGTAGACTGGACAATCACAGGTTTGGTTTCAGTTCATGTCTGACCGTCACGGAGACTGTGTATGGAGAGCGCCCGACTGTTTGATGAGTGACCTGAAGGAAATTTGACTTCTTTCCAAGGATTTTTTATCTCTTTGATAAAAGGAAGAGACCAAAGACATGGGCATCTTTTTTGCTGTCTGGCTTTCTCTTTAATTCAATAAAAGAAAATTTAAATCAGCTCTGATGATAATTTCTTTTCATAAAATAAAAATGACTGACTGGAAGATTCTTGCAGCAACAGAGTTTATGTATATATCATCGAGAAGGAAAATGGCGCTTTGAATATTCCACGATGAACACCTATTATATTCTATGATTCTATTTTAAAATGTAAAGAGTACGTTGCTCAAAATACCAGTAATGCAATAAATTACAAGGAGCAAATAGTATGGTCATCATTGATGAATGAGCGTGAAATCATAAATGAATAACAATTAAAAGGTTTGGGTTAGATTCAGTCTATGGATATTTTTTTTAACCCACTAGCACCAAGTCAACTTGCCATTTCTGTAACTGCCTGAGTCTATGATCCAAGCATATCAAGCACCAGTAGGTCAATGAGGTATTTCGGTCTGGAGTGATTGGTCATGGTCAGCTGGGCATGCCTCCAAGACCCTGAGACACTGGCTCCCTGCTTCATTCTCAACATCATAGTGAATAGCATACAGATAGCGAAGGGATAGTTTCCATGCATTACACTGGAAGTGTATATGTGACCACTCTCACAACTAGGCGATGAATATAGCGCGTACAAGCACGCTCTAGAAAGCATCACATATCTGTTCCTGTTTGACTTCTCTGAATCAATGTCCTGAATATATATAGGACACAGAGTGATTGTTAGTGTTGCCATCATCCCCCAGGAAATTGTAATCTTTCACTAGTCGGGGGACATAGTGAGTGTACATGCATTATTCTGATCGGATATCTATTCACCTCGTTCTTCGAACTCGGTTAATATTTCCGACCAAAATATCTCTGAACAGATTCCATTCAGGCACACTAACCCTGTCTGCATAGTGTTAGACACCTAGAGATGACGTTGATCGATGATCAGACTACCCCAGTGTACCATGGGCCAGAAGGGCAGTTGGTAACACATTGTAACGATGAACTTTCGATTTTTCCCATGTACACTTGTCAGTTACGGCCATGGAGAACCTGCATAACCTGACTAGCGTTTACACGAGACAATTGATCTAAAGGTGGTGCTAATGAGAAGACTAAAAAGTGCTGGTTCGCATCGCCTCCGAAACTAAAGCTAGAAATAAGATTCGGTAACGATTATATCCACATATGAAACCATGTATGAGTATTTAGGAATCATTTTTGATACTCGATTTAACCTACAAAGACACTTGGGCAGTCCATAAAATACGTACGCACTGAGGAGTGGAGGGTAGGGGGGGGGGTTAAAAATTTCGGAATTTTTGCGTATGCTCCTTCTTTGTTCAATTGCGTCTTAGGTCGGGATGGAGGTAGGAGGGCAAACATTTCGGAAACTCTGCGTACATACTTTATGGATGGCCTCTTATTGGATGATGCAAAAACTTGAGCGCCCAAATATTCAGAATGGATTTAACCAGGGGTGGAGCTCCATTTAACAACACACGATCGACAATTTCACAATACTCTAAACTATGATGCACTATATCGGTTAAAGTGCAAAATCGACAAACCTGAAACAGAGTTAGGCCTGGCGTCCACCTACTATGATAGAAATTTAGACATCCTGATATGGCACCGATACAAAAAGGCAAATATCAGAGACATATCGGGAAGGTGCAAAATCGTAGATACGTCTAGACATGCCAATCCACCAGTTAATTTATGGGGTTTTTATCGGTGTCTTATCGCAGAAAAGTGGTCAACTGCCCCGATACTAGTTGACCTTCGTCGCGATATTGATTTTTTATCGGGAGGTGCATCGTAGACCATATCGGAGCCATATCATAGTAGGTGGACGCCGGGCCTTAATGTGACTTCTTTGTTTGTGCACAATTGCAGGTCCTCCAATGGTACTGGAATTTTGTAAGTTCCCCACTCATTTGCAGCACCGGGAAAGCCAGCACAACCTCTATCCCGCAAGAGATTTATCATTTGACTTGTTTACACTTGTTTACAATGAACGATGATCAATACAAAGTATTATCAAAAGATAAAAGATAAGCTATTAGAATGTTTCTCTAAAAACCTTGCAGATTTCGCCGTGCCCTCTCTCGGGGAACCAGCGTAAAATCCAACATGCATTGCTCGGGTACCAGCTCAAGGCAATCCCACAATGCAACAGAAAAATGCTGGGCGTTACCTGACCTAATCTGTGATTGCACATTGGCCAGGCTTCCAGGCTAACGTCGGCCTTGGTATCAAAACTATAGTTATTTCACTCCAAGTAGCAGTAAGTAATTATACAGTGTTCGTCTATAGGTGTGTTGTGATATATGGAGACATGGTTAGTGTGCTTGAATGGAATCTGTTCAGAGGTATCCTGGTCGGGAATATTCACCGAGTTCTAAGAACGAAGTGAATCATTTCCGACGTAAATATCGAGGAACAGATGGAATTTAGGTACACTCACTATGCGTGGGATCGAGCTCTGACCTTAAACTTAGATAAGTCTCTGAACTTTCTCACCCTCACATTGACTAATTGCCTAAACATTTGTATCATAATCATCCATTGAGTATCTTTCCTAAACACTGAATTGACATTGAGTACAAGTCCCCAATGTTAAGTCCATGGGGAAAGAATACCAGGGTTGGGATAATATGGTTCAACCCCAGCCTCCCATGTGTCCGAATGTAAACATACTGCCTCCCTCTGCGCTCCACTCAACCACACCCTCCCCTGTACCTCCCAGCTGGTATCTGTGTACGCGCACGCCTACACTCTACCTTATCTCCCTGCTACTCTATTTGCCACCTCATAGGCATCATTACCCACCCAACATCGCCCTAGGTTCTCAGTACTACGTAAGCCCTTCATTTATTCTGTTTCTGGAACACCAGTCACATGGTATTAGTATAACTCTGACAAATGGGCCATGTGTGGAAATTATCTGTGCTCGCATTGGGTTGGGTGTGTTCTACCATTCAGCCATGGTTTCAATAGGTAAAGGCTGGGGACTAACGTAAAACCGGATGAGTTTTAATCTGGGCTCCCGTATGCGACGACTGGAGTTTGGCGTAGTGATATCCGGAGCCCAAACTCCAGGAGTCGCATACAGGAGCCCAGATTAAAACGAATAAGGTTTTGATTTTATCCTACCCCCTGTGAACGATATTTTTATGTGAGGATAATAACAAAAAAACACGATAAAAACTCTCTGAAGTCCTCCATATAGCTCTCCTTGCTGCTCTGAAGGCGCTTGGAACTACTTTCAGCTGCTGATCTCTGATTGGTCCATTTTTTGTACGCTCCTAGGAGCGATTTTTTATACGGGAAGTCAAGGCATACGGAAAGTCAATGTTAAGCCTATGGATTTTATATTAGGGGTAGGATAACGGTCTATATAGGCCACCTGGTGGCGTTCAGAGGTATTGTATATCACCGTGAATATTCATGGTGAATAACAAGCAGATATTGGAGGTAACCGTTTTGACTGCCTTTACGTTCATCCTTTCTCATTTTCCCATTAGGCCTGGCGTCCACCTACTTATATTGCTCTGATAAAAAAAGTAAAACTCGTAGACTAATCGGGAAGGTCCATATCGTAGACAAATGTCTAGACAAGCCACTTTGCTATGCATCTTTCATCTCAGAGAGGTTAACATCTGCCGCGATGAGAGGTCACTTTCCGACGCGATTTTGATTTTTCATCGAGAGGTGCATCACAGGGCATATCGGAGCGCATCGGGAGCTCAGTGGACGCAGGTCCCCTGTGCCTCTTCTCTCCCATGTCATTAAACCTATGCTGGTAAGTCGCACAGATACCAATCTCTGTTAGGGTATAGGTATTATTGTCATTATTTGATTCATGGACCAGTCAGTGAAGGATACATACTATAATGAACTTTATTCTGATTTCCATTAATCATTTAATGATTGTTCATAATCAAAGACTTGAGCAAGTCTATTACGTCACTTACAGCAGTAGGTATATATAATAACTAATGCTGCAGCTAAAGACAGGGTTACCATGGATGTATAGTGGAGAGGTGTCTGATGGACAAAGCTACCAAGGAACCAACCACAAACCCAAGGACTAGGTCACGGATTAAAGGCAAGTTAAGCTAAAGAGACCTAGAACGAGTTTTTGTAATAAAAATTTATGAAGGAATGAATACATTGCACGACCTTCCCAAGGAGGTTCAGGACTGTACATAGTCCCGCAAAGAAATAGTTCCTGTTGTTATACCCGTCAATATGGCAACTAATGGGTTTAATTTATTCGAAAAGATGGATAATAAATGCAACAAACGATGATTTTGTGGACAAGCGGCTCTGTAAGCCACTCGCGGTTGACCTCGTAATACACTCGCTAGCGCTCGTGTATTACTACGCGTCAACCTCTCGTGGTTTACGGCCGCCTGTCCACAAAACCATCGATTATTGTCTATAACTTCATCGCTCCAGCAACCTGCAGAAACTCATCGCTGTTATTCAGTAAAGCCCCACTTAAGCGGACACCGTCCGTTCCGAGGAAATAATCCCTTTTAGTGGGATGTCCCCTTCAGCGGGGTTGAAATAATTTTTTGTTCCAAGAAAATTGTCCCCTTAAGCGGACTGTCCCCTTAAGCAGGGCACCCCAGAAGCGGGGTTTTACTGTACTTCCAGGTCAATGTCAAGGTCGCTGTGTTGCACGTGTCGCTGTATATTAACATAACCGAAAGTGCTTCAAGAGACTTCATATGCTATTTGCCTTGTATGTGCGTTTATATTACCCATATCATGCCCATATCCATCAAACATGGTAATATATTTCCTAAATATGTCTGAAAGACTGCACTACCTCTAGACTGGTTCCCTGCCCAAGTGAAATATGGGACAGGTAACGCCCAGCTAGTTGTGACTGTAAATTTTGCTGGTTCCCTGCTTATTTGCAGTGGCAATGATAACCAGCACAACTTCTCTCCCACTCTCCCAGCAGATCTTCTCTGGCGCTAGCGCTAATACAGCCTTGCGTCGCCAGGTTCACAACAGATTTCACCAAGACAATTGACATCTCGTGGGTAAACCAGCGTAAACATGGAGGCATTACCTATAATGCACCAAAAATGGCTGACGTTACACCTGGCCTATAATGTGAGTGAGAACATAGGCCAGGCTTCCAGGCTACACTACCTCTCTCGGTGTATGTCCAGGTAATGATAGTCACAATGACAGGACCAACAGCAACGTAGATCTAGGTACCCATACCTACGATCTGTACTAGGTCATGGTCGAACCAACTGTCAGTCCAGACTCAAACTGATCTTACAATTCTGAAAATGTGACAGCACTAGCGATATCAACCATAAGGGAGATGTCATAGTTTTACATCTTTCTTAGTGGCATAGAACAGTGTGATATTCAGTAGAAAAAGAAGTTAGGATGTTGGGACTCTTCCATGAAAGTGGAAGTTTAATGTTTCCTTCAAAGCCTAAAACTCTTGTAATGAAATTACATCCTTTCTAATGTGACCAACAAGTTGTCACCAAAGTACTTTCACTCCAATGATTGCATAAACTGATGATTCTAAATGGAAAAGAAGCTAGACATGCAATATAATGAAGAACTACATTGTGCCGGTGTAGTAATACATGATGGGACTCCCGAGAAAAGGCGTGGACGGATAATCTTAAAACCATAAGATTTTAAAGGGTCTATCATTGCAGAGGCAGGTTTTGCAGAACAATAGACCGGAGCGGCGCAGTGTGATTATAAGGCTGTATCAATTTCAAGTCTTTACCTGACATGTAAAAGGTTAGTAATTTCAGGTCTTACCTGACATGTAAACAATTATAAGGCTAGTAGTCCCAAGTCTTACCTGTCATGAAAACAGTTAAAAGGCTAGTAATCTCAAGTCTTACCTGTCATGAAAATAGTTATAAGGCTAGTAATCTCAAGTCTTACCTGACATGTAAAGTAGACAGCAGATCGTCAGTAAAAGCGACCTTTTATTGCGCAGTGTTCGATTGGTCTGCATGATTTCCGGTCTAAGTTGATTTGAGAATCACTCGTTAGATTGTTAGACTGCGCAGATATGGTTCTATAAAACCTTCTTCTCACAATTTCCGGTCCACAATTTCCGCTCCTTCTTTTCAGGTGGGGGGTCACCTCAAATCGTAGTAACTAAAATAAAGGAGACTTAATAAGTTTTACCTGTTATCTGGTTCCCTTATGAAACGTCTTTCATGCAAGAGAGACCAATCATGTACTGCTATTCAGTTCTTGATATAAGACAAAATATGTTTTTTAAGACTCACATCTCTAGAGATGTAAATCTACAATGTCTTAGCTCCACAGGTTCCTTCGTTATCATAAAAACAAGGCCACGGGTACCTTGCCAATCGTGAGCAGATTTTCCCACGGTGGTGGGCGGATGGGGCCGAGCAGGTTATGCCACCGGCGCACGCACCTTCTTCCTGGCCACTAGTCCTCCTTCCGGTAGGCCGGCGTTCCGATAGGGGGCGTGCAGATCCCCACAGACTGCCGCTTCCTGTGGTTGCGCCCGCCCTGCCCCCAACTCGTCCGTTTTTATGCTTCCAGGCAGTTTTTTTTTGTTATAACAGCATGCTCCTCATACACTGGAGAAGTCCCGTTCCCTGCGTTCTCCAGGCGTCAGTCACGTGGTAGGTGGGTGAGAACTGATGGGAACGCTGCTATACGTCATGGGAACGCTGTGACGTATGTAAGCCCGTTAGTGTTGGTTGGGGTATTTTTGTTACCCTACGCGGCCGCCATAGGGTGTGCAGTAAGGCCCCGATCAGGGTGTGGGTCGGGGAGGGGTAGATGCAGGTGCTCCAGGTTAGAACGCCGTGTCGAATGGTGGCTGCGCGCGCAGACCAGCCCCGGATCTTCACTCACTTCCGGTTGGGGTATTTGGATCTCTCTCCGTCAGACGGCGCAGCTGCATGACAAGAAGGAAGTGTGTCTATTATCGCCCACTGCCAACTCTAGGTCGGGTGTATTTACAAGTAGGCCGTGCTTTACCGCGGCTTCCCCAAGCTTTCTCTACTCACAGGTTTCTGTGAAACTCTTAATCTTATGTGAAACTTCAAGGATATATACATCAGAATCCAAAACTCAATCATGCCTAGATTTTGAATAACCCTTTGTAAATGTAGAATAACTGAAATGTTTCATTATATGAATAAAGATAGGCAGGTTATATGAATAGGAAAGACAGGATTATAGATCAGAATCCCAAACTCGACCATGCCGAGATTTTGAATAACACCTTGTAAATATACAATTATTTAAATGTTTTTATATGGATGACGATAGGCAGGTTATGCGAATATTAAACACAAATTTATAGTTTTATAAAACTATGACATGCTTCCATTGGAATAAATTTGGAACTGATGAACATTCGAGAATCATATTACACCAACATACTACGTAACGAGCAAGCGAAGTAGGGTAAACAAAGATCTGTTGTTTACTTTACTATCCTGGCGCTCGTTTAATAATCTAAGATCGTACATGTAGGCCCTTTCCTTTATCCTATAGAGACCCAGGGATATGGGTCAACTTTATTCAACACTTAGGGGTAACTTTATGGACGCATAATACTGTCTTAGCAAACAGACTTATTATTATCACACGATAACACTTGTACGAGTCACAGAAAAGAGTCCCAATGTACGATTCAAGATTATCAAATGGGCTCCTGGGTCACCATGATAATTTATATCAATGAAACATGCAAGATTTATGAATTGAGATACTCAACTGTTGGCAAATGGCAAATTGAGCAATACCCTGATATCCCCAAAGACTAATTAGATATGACAACATTTAAATGCTCTTAGGCTGAACGATTATGGAATGATATGAGAAATAAGTTTCAGCTGATATTTGATTCTGATACCTATTCTTAGTGGGTAAGCCAAATTGAATGATAGTTCGCTTGAATGCATTCATCAAATAGTTATACACCATTTTATGGCAATATGTTTATCTAATTGGGAGCCATAACTCAATTACCTATCGGGCAGATTAGAACTATAAGTTCAGATCAAATTTGATGGCCTCAGTAAAAGCTTCCAGACCAATTATGTTGATTTCTTACAATTACATTATATCTTCACTTCCTCATCACTGCATGAAAACCACCGTTTTATTCATATACGCCATCACGCAAGTGCATGTATTGGCTGAATATTGACTTGTTTTCATTTATATACGCCCAGGCCTTATATACGACAGACGCATTTTGGCTGTATTTCACACCCGGCGTATAGGAGAGAAAATGCCCTCTGCCCCCGCCCCCTCCCGTCCCTTTGTGTTGGTAGAAGTACAGGTGTCCTCAGTAGGAAGCCCTCCCCCCCCCCCCCCCCACCCCCCGCCACCTCCCCCCGCCCGCTCTCAGTGAAGCCCTGTTCACTGGACGCTTATATACGCCCACAGATGAGGTGTATACACACGGGGATTAAGACGACCTTGTAGACACAAAATACTTACTTATATACGCCCGGCGCATTCATATGTAAAATGATGGTTTTCGTGCAGTGCATGTGACGTGTTCAGGTATGTTTACAACCTTTCTGTGTCTGTCCTTTAGCATACACCTGTGCCTGTCAGTCCTGCAGTTACTAACTTTTATGCAATTGTATATTACATATAGCACATGGCACAGTGGTAAAATAAATATCATGTACAGCCCAGTGCGACATGTACGGCCCGCTTTCCTACTAGAGGTGTCGAGCTGCGAATGCATATATATGGACGAAAAAAAAGCATTAAATTTGAATAAATATGTCAGAAAGGAAATACAGGTATCTACGCAATATTTTTAGATATATATGTACGGTATGCAAAATTAAAAATTCGTAAAAATAACAAAAAAATCCAACGGTTGCATGAATGGACCAGGGAGCTGTTTCAAAACCATAGACTTCACTCGACTTTTGAAAGAACTCCCTGGGAGCTGTGTGACTAAATTTGACTTTCAAAAGGTGAAATATTATTATTTTGGAATATTTTAGGGTGTATAATGGAGGGAAAATAGACCAGGCATTTAATCTGTGAATGATCTCACTCACAGACTCCTAAATACGCCTTTCCCGCCTTTTATTGGGGCAAGTATTTGCCGAGTAAATGAGTTTGTATTCATTCAGAGATTAAATGTCAGATTAATTTTCTCACTTTAAGAAACTGAGATGAAATCCCATTCAAATTCTCAAACAAAATCTTAAACAAAATGCTCCAATTGTGAAAAGGATATTATCTATCAAGAATATCGTGTTCCATCATTAAACCTAAACCGAGTGCGATTAAGCATATTGGTGAGAAAGATGGATTTAAAGTAGTATGAAAGTAAGTTATTTATAGGGGGTTGATATTAGTTAAGAGTGGATCAGTAGATCTAAATATGTAATGGGCAGACTATATCTCTTACTGCCATTTACTGTTACTTGAAACGAAATTTCAATTAATGCAGTTCATTAAGAACTAGTCTGTTTGTCATTATTATTTTTCTTTTTGGTTATTCTGGTATGTCCTGTGAGTGTCATTTACCGTCTTGGGCTAATGATGGAAGAACGTCGTTATAATTGGAGAATCATTTGTCATCATGATTGTTTACTGAATAATTTTTTTTTTTTCAAAAACCCTCGTTTTCTCATAAAGAGATTTTGCCTTGAGTAACGTGGATTGATTCATAGGAAAAACACCTCCTACCCTATTTCAGCATCACCACCTGGGACTAGAACATCACATATGTATGGACGGTGTGGGCTGGATCTATAATCCTCTATATACAGAATGTTGCCTGCTGATCAGAATATTCAATCGTTCCTTCCAGGGGTGCTTTCTCGAGGGAAGAACTAGACTGCGGATAAGGTCATCTAAATGGGGGACAGGACTGCTAGGCGATGCTGCTAGACATCCAATGACACAATTCAATCATTCTGATTCATGCAACGGCCACTGAAAAGATGAATTTTTATGGAATGTATTTGGAAAAGGGGGAATATCACACAATAATATGGGGAATAATACAAAGAGAAGCATAGAGTTTTTTGGGGCTAGTTTACCATCGCTACTGTTCAGAAAAGGCCAGTGATAAAATGTACTATAGACGAAATCTATGAAAGTTTACGTTCAGATCCCGTATCCAATCGAGTTTGATTAGCGTAGTAATACACAAAGTGAAGCCACATGAATTACATAGCCATTCAAACGAGATAGGATCGAGCTCTGACTATAAACTCGACTAGGTTTCTGGATTGATCTCATCCCTAACATCGACTAATTGGCAATTTCATGATATAATCACCGATTGAGTATCATTTTTGATACTCCCTGGACATTGAGTACGAATTCCCAACGGTAAGTCTATGGGGAAAAAATACCATGGGTGAGATAGATATATGTAAAGTCTTTTTCGAGATGTATTACTAGGTAATGTGCCTTTGCCTGCATATAACTCTATTGGTCAATATATAGTCTCTCTACGTCATTCTGAATTTAATTGACCTGTTTTGATACCTCTTTGACTCGTATCTTATGATGGAAATTCGAGGTATCCGAAATATAAATATCAATGCAAGGCGCCTTAAATTTCAACACTTTGCCGCTTCTTACTAATGATGCCATTTAGAAAATGCTGTTCTGGTGTTGAGTGTAGTGTACTATTGTCTTTGAATGTGCGAAATGGGCTGATATCACTTAAAACCTGGATAAGACGAACTGAAGTAATAATGACATTAACATGAATCTATTATTCATCAGGTTTTAAGGACACATTTTAAGGATATGCAGGATTAGTAAATGAAGTGTTTGATTCAATTTCGATTCTCATAGATATGAATGTGAATGAATGTCAATCATTTTATAGAGTCTTCTCTCAATAGTCTTTACTTTCGCGGATTTGTATGGTAGTTCATCACGGCCTATACGAACCTAAATGGTCCCATACACCATTAGATTCACAGAAACCTTTCACTCTAGATTTCAAAGCCCCAAAACTATTTCGCACAATGATGTATCAGTCCCCGTGACATAACACTGGAACTGAATCATTAAAGATTGAGCATGTTTCTGATGTTTACTTACCCAGAATGCACCGTGCCGCCACCTGGCGTATAATAAATATACTAGAGCGGATACCGATCTAATTAGGAATGATTGTAAATATTCGTTAATTGGTGAACGCCTGGCTAACGGCTTTGGCTAAACGAGCAAAATAAACCAGGAATCAGAGGCGACCGGCTGCAGGATCAGTGCACTCAGCAGTGGCTCTTCTGGGGTTTGTTGCTCCTAGAAATTTGAGAAAGCGTTGCTCCAGTGCTCCAGAGGCCCGTTTTATAATCTAGGATCGTATATGAAGACCCTTTTCTGTACTTTGCACAATGGTTATCGTTTAAAAACATACACGTCTGTTTGCTAGGACAATATTAGCCATCCATAACATCGTCCATATGAGTTGAATAAAGTTGACCCACTTGGTCCCTGGGTCTCTACGGCATACAGAAAAGGATCTACGTGTAAGATCCTAGATTATTAAACGGGCCCCATGGTATTAAACACACCTTAGAGTATTAGATACAATTCCGAGTATGAAACATGACCCACAGCATTCCGCACATCCAACTCAGAGCATTTAACAGTACTCATAACATTATACACACCCAAATTAGAGCATCAATATGCATAGTATTGCACACACCCAACTCAAAACATGAAACACTAATCACAACATTGCAGACACCTCAAAGCAATAATTAAGCACTACTCATATTATTAAACAAAATCAGAACATTAAACAAAACTGACAGTATAACAGACCCAACTCAAAGCATTAAATACTACTCATAACCTTACATAACCTAACTCAGAGTATTAGATACTAGCCACAGTATTACACACATGACTAAGAGCAATGAAAACAGACAAAAATTTCAGAACATTCTACAAAGCACAACACATTAAGCAGAACCAACTCAGAGCATTAAAGACAACTAGGTCAGAGCATTAAAAAAGATCAGAGCATTGACTACAACTCAGAGCAATAGACACAACCCGAGTCCCAAATACAATCATCACAAAGCACTGAACAACTCAGAGAATTAAACACAACTGATGGCATTATCAGCAAATAACCTAGAGTATTACAACATTAACCACAACTAAGAGCAATGAACACAAATTACAACATTGTGGTCGCAAAGTGGTGGGATAACTTAGTATTTGCTGGGCCCCGTTTATCCACACAAATTACAACACTAACCACAACTCAGAGCATTGAGCAAAGCATGATGAATTTAGCACACATCAGTGCATTGAACACAGCACCGAACAGTAGATACAACTCGGACCGTTCAACACACCACAAGCATCAAACATAAGTAGGGGAATGGTTGAGTGAACGTGGTTTCAGTATCTCACACATACCACTGTCACGACCACAAAAAAAATCGATAACAGGAGATTAAATAAGAAACCGACAAGTTTTGGTCAAAGTTGTCGTCCTCCACCAGTTTGATGCGTTGTGATATGAACGAGGCGACAGCCTGGTGAATATCATGTAGCATTCAAACGAGTTCGAGAACGACTTCATTGACCAAAATGAGTTGCTTTCGGTGTTTATCTCACCCCTGTACACACTAAAAGAATGGACGATACACCGGATATAGATCATGGGGAACAAACTGCAATACTCGTAGGGGCATGGACAATGAGTTCCTAATGTTAAGTCTATGGGACAAAAAATACCAGGGGTGAGATAAAGACCCAGTCTACCTTTAAGTTACATGAAGAAATGACAATCCATAAGTAGGGGAATAGCCCATAAGTAGGGGAATAACCGGCCGCAGACTTACGTAGTGTGTTCACTGGAGTTCCTGGTAACGCCCCGCACGGCAGTGAGTAGTCTCCGTCCAGGGAGCACGTTATGGCGTTACGGCCTCACGTAGCGTAGATCCAGTCACATACACAGAGAGGAAGGTGTGCGGGTAAATGCTCACATCTGCTCAGAGCTTCCAGTTCTGGTCCCTTTAGCAGCGGCACCTGGCGCAGTGGCAGGAGGCGGCGCCTGGTGGTGGTGATGCTGACGGCAGGTATTCTACAAAAACCCGGGAGCAACTCGCTAATCTTGTCTCTCCTGAGATATCCTTCGGTCTCCTCCCTCTCTCTGTGTAACTCACAAATCCTGTCTCCCCTGAAAACTGTTCTCTCTTCTCTCTGTGTAACACGCTAATCTTGTCTCTCCTGATATCTCCTTCTCTCTCTTATCTCTCTCTCTCTCTCTCTCTCTCTCTCTGTAACTCACAAATCCTGTCTCTCCTGAGAACTCCTTCTCTCTCCTCTCTGTGTAACTCTCAGAGACTGTCTGTCCTGATAGCTCCTTTTCTCTCTTCTCCCTCTCTCTATAACTCACAAATCTTGTCTCTCCCGAAAACTCTTTTTCTCTCTCTCTCTCTCTTTAATTCACAAATCCTCTCTTTCTCTTCTTTTCTCTTTCGTTTTTCTCTCCTCTCCTCCTCTCTTCCTGGTAGTACCTCTCTCTTTCTCTGTAGATCTCCTCTCTCCCTCTGTACCTCTCTCCTCTTCTCTTCTCGTCTCTTCCTTGTAATACCTCTATCACCTTCCGCTCTTTCTCAACTCCTCTCTTCCTGGCAGTACTTCTCTCTCCCGCCCCTTTCTTTTCCGGGAAAAACTTCTTTCTCCTCTTTCTCCTCTTTTCCTGGGCGTACTTTCCTCTCCTCTGCCTCTCTCCTCCTAAGAGTACAACTCTCTCCTCTCCTCTCTTCCTGGCAGTACTTCTCTCCCCTCTCCTCTCTTCCTGGCAGTACTCCTTTCCCCTCTCCTCTCTTACTGGCAGTACTCCTTTCTCCTCTCCTCTCCTCTCCTCCTGGTAATACTTCCTTCTCCTCTCACTTTCTCTCCCTGGGCGTTGCTCTCTACAGAGCAGCAGACCCGGGATGTGGTGGGGTGCGGATCCTACTCTGGGAGTCTGGGAGTGGCTCAGTGAGGAGCAGAGCGTGTGTGGCGGACATCCGTGGAGCAGCTCAGCCTGCAGTGAGCAGCTCGTGGGGCTTTAACAGGCGGGTATCTCCTCACCACAACATGCCTCGGGAGGCGGGCCTGGCTGGGCTGGCTCTGGGACGGACTGGACCCTCCCTCAAACACCTCCAGACAGAGACTGCTCCAGCTCGCTCCACGCGCACAGTGATCAACGCATCACTCTCCTAGCCGGGGCGTAGTCAAGCGCTGTCTCCAGCCGGGTTCTCTGGCGAGGTATGGGTTATCAAAGAGTGTGATTATAGGTTGGTTTCCTGTCACGACTGCTGACGAGTCTTTTATCGTATTGTTTGTGAGTTATTGAAAGCATCCGTTCTCCAAGAGGATTCTGTTGTGATCAGGTCGCTAAGTTGTATCCTGTTTATCAGAAGATATGCAAGGAGCTCTGCCATTATGCCCCGTTGGCTCATGTCTTTTATCTCACCTCTGGTATTTTCTTTCCTATAGACTTAACATTGGGAAACTTGTATCTAAAACCCATTGAGTATTTCGAAGAAATGCTTAATAGGGAATTATGTCACAATGGTTAGCCCATTAGTCAATGTGAAGGGTGAGATAAATTTATAGACCTATTCAAGTGCTAAAGGTAGTGCAGTAAATACTCAATCATATATAAAAAAAGTGTGGAATACACAGGTGCCCAACTTTGGAACTCTTTGCCTTTAATGGTACGTCTGACACCAACTTTGGCTGAGTTCAGGATTTACCAAGTTTATTCCCGTCTCTTCACGTTATTCAAGTTTATGCTAGTGGAAGAACTCCCTAATATGGCAGAACTAGTGGCAACAAACGAAAACACGAAAAAAAAGAAAATGTCCAAAACAATTTCATTTGAACCGATCCCGAAATAGGTGTATTATCGACATGTTTTATCTCCTTATTGTATCGTATCCTGCGTCTTGTTTGATGTTATACACTAAAATTGGATTACCCATGTAATGTTCTGCTTATGCTTTGTATGGTTATCTACCTATCATCAGGGTCATCGCATGAAAGCCAGCTATAGCATTTGCGTTGCTGATGCGGTTCCTCTATACGACCTTGTTGGATATATTCCAGTATATTTTCTGTAGAAAATACGAAATATCTTGTCACTGATTTAATATCCAATAATAAGAATTTACGGTCAGAACTCAAGCTCATCTTGTTTGAATCACTCCATAATTCACGTGGCTTCGCCTTGTGAATTACTACGCGATTCAGACTTGATGGGAGACAAGCACTGACCCTAAACTTTCATAGGTTTCCATTATATTTCTGCCCGGTCTGCCCTCACCACCCCACCCCGTTTTTTTAAAATGTCTTTATAGTTACTTTCTAACAGCAAGTTATATATTGATGAAATCTGTTTTGATTTTTGTATTCAAGAGTAGTATATACATAAGAAAATCTACAATAGCAAGTTTTGTGTGCCTTCTGAGATCGAGTTACATAACAACTGAATACAGCAACGTAATAAATCAGGTGAGTCATATTTCGATGGTAACATAACGTGGGGGATAATGTTTGCTCAATGAGATGAGCTGATTTTTTTTTAAATGTCTTTTATTGGCAGCATAAAGTTACAACGTTTCTTTTTGTTTTGATATTCAACATCAGTCAACCAGTATGAACATCCTCTCAGCTATGTGTAAACAATTACATGTAAACAGTTACCGAGATGGAGTCTGCCCCTTGTTTGTTTACAGTAGTTTATTAAACGCCCTCAAAGTTAGTGTAGGTCACCCTTGAAATATTTACAAAAATATAACTACGTCAAGCCACCATATAAATTGTGGTACGGGCGGAAGCCTTACATACATTATGTATTCAAAGTGTGTGAGTTGCTTTTAGAATGGGTATTGAAAGTATGCTGATATTTGTCCATACCAACATAATGAGCATTCTGTGCTGAATGAAGTAATGCTAGGTCTACACCTGCCATGGCGGCCACATTTTGGGCCACTGTGGACGAAATTGAATAATCTAGGACCATATAGGGAGCCAAAGTGAACCCGTTGCAACCACAGATAGCCGGTCACAAAATACTATTTCCGGGTATAGGCGCTCAGTACTTTGACTATGTAGGTTCAAGATTATATGTCTCATTCACCAATCTTTTAGATCCAAATTTTTAATAAACTTAACAACTGTCATCGTAGTTTTGAAACAAAGTTATTCAGAGACGATAGTTATAAACTCCACCTCAAAAGTAACAAACGAGACCAAAAACATAAGTCTAGCCTCAAACCCCCATAGCTTTAGCACTAAGCCTCGTTCTTACTGGCCACCGGAAATGGTGTTTTGTAGGTGGATATCTGTGGTTTCAGGGGGTTCACTTTGGCTCCCTATAAGAAGACCCTTTTCTGTACAATGTAAAGGGGTTATCTTTTAATGATTTTTAACTTTGTTCACTAAGTCAGTGAACTAATGTCGTTCATCAGTGTTAGGTGTAAAGTTGACCCACCTCGTACCTGGGTCTCCTTGGCATACAGGAAAGGGTCTTCACATACGAGCCTAGATTATTCAACACGCCCCAGCTCCCCAGTTCAACACACCCACCTGGATTTACCAGGGATGCTGACACCATGTGAGTGGGATAAGAGGAGGACGGATCAGCTAACAGACCCTTTAATCTCTGCTGGAACTTCACACCCAGTAACCCCAGCCACTCCTAGCAGCATTCCGTCAGCACACGTTTCATATGCAATCAGTTTCGTGAGCAGCTCTGAGCAGCTCTCACTCTCCATCCACATCCGCTGTCCAAACAGAGAATGCGTGGGGAATCGTCCATTACAGTTTGGCAGCAACTCTGAGCAACTCACACTCTCCAAACACATCAAATTTGTTCATTCTCCAAACAGAGAATGCGTGGGGAATCGTCCATTAGTTTGGTGAGCAACTCTTAGCAGCTCACACTCTCCAGCCACATCCACTGTGTCCACTCTCCAAGCAGATAATGCGTTGGGAATCGCCTATCATGGAGGGGGTCATGATCGTAAGGGGAGTACCCCACTCTTATCTCTGGAGAGAATCGCTAATATGACCAACATGCCTATCAAGCACGTATCATGTCACAGGGCAACACTCTCCTACCATAGGTCTAGTCAGCAACCATCTCCTAGCATAGATTTTGTTAGGGGACCGGTTTTCGACCACGTTTCTTATTCATATTATCTTTTTTCTTTTTTTCTCTTTTTTTTTCTTTACAATATATATATATACTACATATCCACAATTTTCCAATACAAATGTATTTTTCATATTCATTTCTGAAACAGAGATTATATATAGATGTTTCCCTGAATGTCACTGCAGGCAGGATTTATGTGTCAGTAGATCACAAGGTAATAGACCATTAATCTCTAAGTCTCTAGTCCTTGACTGGTTGCCAAACTCGTGCCAAAATAGGGACCAGACATGGATTTTCTGGTATAGAGATTTGTTGTAGTTTTTGTGGATTAAAACAATGCCTTGAGTACAAAAATTCCATGACATATTTCGTGAATGTATCTCGTTGTATTGTCTATGCCTACTGGGTATTTTTTTTATCAGTGCTGCATTTATTTCGCTTTCAGGCGTTAACAGCCACAGGCAGATTAATCATTTAAAGTACCTACACATGAAGGTCCATGTGGTATTTATAATATGTAAACAACGCCGTTTATCATCATGCAGTATTAGTATGAGACCATAGGGAGCCAAAGTGAACCCGTTGCAACCACAGATAGCCGGTCACAAAATACTATTTCCGGGTATAGGCGCTCAGTACTTTGACTATGTAGGTTCAAGATTATATGTGTCATTCTCCAATCTTTTAGATCCAAATTTTTAATAAACTTAACAACTGTCATCGTAGTTTCGAAACAGAGTTATTCAGAGACGATAGTAGTAAACTACACTTCAAAAGTAACAAAAGAGACCAAAAACGAAAGTCTAGCCTCAAACCCCCATAGCTTTAGCACTAAGCCTCGTTCTTACTGGCCACCGGAAACGGTGTTTTGTAGGTGGGTATCTGTGGTTTCAGCGGGTTCACTTTGGCTCCCTATTGCGGTAACCCAAACTTGTTTAAAAGGTTTGGAAGTGATATCAGAGAACTCAACGCACACAGATACCATAGGATACGGTACAGGTATTTTTCTATATACTTATTTCTCTTTATGTATATTTTGAATGAAATTACCATAAAGGAAGACTTTGTTATCGATTATGTGAGCCATGAAAATTCTATAGCAAGTATTATCTCACATCAGTATTTTCATCAATACTTTAGAACCTCATTCTACATGGCTGTGAAGGTAATGTACCCATTACTTAATGGCTTATTTGGTGAGTTATTTCATTGATAAATGACGTTTTACAGGGTGAGATGAGATCAGAAACCAAAAAAAAAACCAAAAAAAACAAAAAAAAACAAAATTCATATCCACTTGATAAAAATACCTTGGTTGGCACACCATCTCGTTTGATCGTTACATAATTAGCTCAGCTTCACTTCGTGAATTACTCCGCGGTCATATTCTTTGGAGTATGAACCAATTATTTTCATCTCATGAGTCTCCTTCTGATTACAGCTCTCAGAACCTATATGGAACACAATTTCTCGGCCCAAGAGTGAGAGTTCATGGACGAAGCCTGGGAAATGTTTTTAAAACTAAGAATGATACTGGCTGAACGATTACGATTAGGACTAACCTCAGGCGACAGTGACCACGAACGGAGTGTCAGTCCGTTCTTTTCAAATGTAGTCTGCATAATTCCAGGATATCTTTTGCAGTTTTTATTGTTTACATTTTGCCTTTCCTAATAAAAGACGTTCTGTTATAAAGGATAGAACCCACCTAGCATCGGACCTAAAAAAAGGTAAAACAAGTGACCTATTAAAAAGTTAAAAATAAAGATATTTTCACTGATCGTCTTGTGAGACTGTCTGTAAAGAAGGATCACTTTAGGTAACGAGAATGCAACAAAGACCACGCTACGATCAATTCTTTCATAGTTCCTAGTTTTAAAAACACCTCCCTGGACTGAACCATACCAAGCAACTTAGTTGAAACAGAGTTGAGACAAAGATGGCGGCCAATCTAAGTTTATCCTCAAGCATGATTTGCCAGAACGAGACTACGTCGACGCATGCGCAGCTGCTCCCCGGCGTGTAGTGCGTCTGATTCACGCCAGGGGGCGGCACGTGTCGTGGCGGCGTCTCTCTTCCACGCCGATGAGCGTTCGACCGGCGTCTCCGCTGGTGCCCAGCTTCCAGCTCCCCGGAGCGCTGTGCTCGCCGGGAATCAGTGCTCGGCCGCCAGCGCCCCCTTGTGGGCTGTGGGTCGGTGCCAGTAGTGCACTCTTGATTCACCAGGTGGCGTCAGGGTGGGGGCGCGTGCCTGGTAAGGTGAGGGGAGAATAGATTGGCCACTAACTCTCTCTCTGACTTAGAGGTTGGTCTGGTCCGATCGCTATCTGACCAGACAGCTCGATACAAACATCGCGAAGCAGTGTATACTTTTGGGACATCGTGACATATATACTATGAATACTCACAACAAAGCATTATTAACCTAGCTCATTGATAACAAAGTCCAACTTCACGGTATATTTATCAAAATACACACAAAATAAAATAAGAATATGGACAAGGGGCTTCATGAGTACTACGAACTATACACCCACGACAATAGCTTGTTGTGATAGAGACTACCATAACAAAAGGTCTGCTAGAAGAATGATTCACTCCTCCAGCGGAGATTCTGGCTCTGGTTGTAAGAAGATCAGCTGGTCGAGTGCAAGTCAAGGTGGGTTCAGTTCGGATTCCACCAGAGCTCCCGTCAGTTTGCTCTGGTGACCAGTGTAAGGGTAGTGGTGGTCCTCTGATCGGTTTCAAGAAGCTTGGAACCACGTTTATTAGTTTTTTGTTATTTTCTCAACTCTAACTCAATGTTTTCTTTCTTCTATCCGAAATGAATCTCTTATTTGCAGTCATATTTATGACAGAATGTTATGCTTTCTTCATACAGGGAAGTAGAAATATAACTGCCAAAGAAATTCACAGAATTTCCTTTACATTGGTTTTGGGTAGATTGGCCACCACCTCCGTCTCCACTCTGTTCCAACTAAGATCCTAGTATGGCTTAACTCAGGCCATTCCCACAAATTCTCACTCACGGCGCAAGTTTCATTTTGTCATACATGGGTTCTGGGAGCACAAATACGTATCAAGAAATATTCACAGCTCACCAAATTGATAATAAAGTCTACCTTTATGGTTATTCTATTCAAAATACACACGAAATGAAATAAGAATATCTAAAAATGGGTTCAAGTGTGAGAAATATCACATTCTCCAGACATAGGTCCAGATCACATGAAACATCTGCTGGGTGAGTAACAGACACTTTACAGGTAGTGGGTAAAGGTGCCACAGATTTAACCTAACCAGAGGTAATGTAGTGTAGCTCTGGCAGCCAGTGTAGGTTTTAGGAAGCTGGCCAGGCGCTTGGTATGAGGCTTTGGGGCTTCTGGTATTTGGGGTGCTCTAAGTGCTGAGATTACTGACTCAGTCATGGGCTCTTTTTGTAAGGATCTAGAAAAGATTCTTTATAGTCATCTTATATCCGCCTACTTTTCTGTTAATGCTTGAAATCCACCACAGCAGTTCTATGGCAAGCCATTTTAGAATATGTGAAGAACCTGGCTATGTCATGAATACAGATTATGGTGCTTTAGGTTTGTTTTGATTTGTTTTGAATCTTAACTCCGTCTACGGTGTATATAGGTTGATTTTTCAAAACCTGTAAAAAGGCATTTTTTGTGGTTACTTGATTTAACTTATAATATATATAGTTATGATATTTGTGTCAATAGGCAATATCTTAGGTAGCCCCCTCATTCCAATAAGGTTTTCGCTATGTGATGCGTACCTGATGTGTAGAGATGGAAATTGAGAAAAAACCCTTTTCCCCCTAATTTCCAAATATTTCATTGTTTCTGTAAGTGAACAAAGGCTTGCCATCTATTGATGAGAAAAGGCAATAATATAATCATAACACCTGCTCATAAAGTATTGAAGTGAGATATTTGCGATAGCAAAATATGCATAGGAGTACATGAACTTAGGCTATTTTGGAAAGTCTATATTTTAGTGTGTTTCGGTATTCATTTAGGAAAAAATGTAGGTTTTAAAAAATAAACCAAGCTCATCTGACTTAATTACTTAGTACTTAAATCAGAGGCGATAGCTATTGTGGCGAGGGAGTGGGTGTTTTTGTGGGTATATATTCACCCCTATTTTGCCATGAAATAGCTTTGCTCGCCTGCACTTGTCCTGCTATTCCGGACACACTTATGTTTCATCCTCGCTGCAGTTAAGATCTAAGCATACTAGTAGAGGAGCAGATGTTGAAATTTAGGAACTTGCCGGCTCGCTACTCGTTTTATTCTAGGGACTCGTTACCTTTTTCTTCAGGTCCTCTTAACTTGCAGACCTTTCAGAATCACTGTTCTATCAGAGGTCAAAGGTCAGGGTCACTAGAATTGAGAAACTTCTTGGACATATGTGCTTTCTGTTGTGAGGCTTTATGAGATTTTCAGTTCATCTTACAAAGACACATACAATCAACACGACCTTAAGTCAAGGTCAAGGTCACCATTTTCAAGGTCAAATTTCAATTTTCGCCTATTTTTTTTAGATATACCAATGTTTTAGTTTTCAAGGCAACCATATATATGAAATGGTGGATGAAGGAGGAAATTAGCTTTGCTACCCGAGTCGATATCTTCACTTTGGTACCTTATATGTCTATTCAAACCTAGGAAAGATAATTCTGCTTAAGTGGAATTTGGGATGCTCACCAATTAATGACACCTGTGTAGAAAAAATACAATCAGAATGGTACAAATCACATGTTATTTCTAAACTAGATGGTAAATAATTCGTGATCTCTTACAAGTATTCATATTGATAACAAATAATGATCAATAGCTTTGTGGAAAAGAAGCCATAAACCATGAATGGTTGATGCATCATAATATATGAGTGTTACTGAGTCTTTTACAACGTCAACCTTGAGTAGTTTACACAGCAGCTGTCCACAGAGCCATTGTTTGCGTATCTATGATCCATGTTTTAATAAATTAAACCCAGAATTGTTTACTGGGTCTCCATACACTTTCAATTGGGACATACTATATGATGGACTAAAGAAGGAGGATTATGACCTTGAGCTAATTCCAAGGTCATTTCCAGAGTATTTCTTCTTATTCACCCCAAATGGGTTCCACATAGATTACTGACTGTTTAATAAAACCACTGGCAGCAAGATATATTTTATTTCAAAAGATATTGAAAATGGCCTTGAACCTGTCTCTAGAAAGATCAATGCATCAGAGATAAAGATGATGAGGTTGTCCACAAAAATTCTTGTGTAGAGTCTTCTTTGCTGTCACCGATCTCGGTTGCTACCAAGTAGAACAAATTGCTATATGATAAAAAAAAGCAAGTGTTTGAATAGGTGATTGGAATATCTTCAGTGTTTTAGGCGATATTAGGAGTTAATGGACAACTTATGAATCAAAATGACCGTTAGACCCTGCAAAGCTACGATTTGGTGTATTACATAAAACAAAATATCTCTCCGTAATAACTGTGATGATCTATGCTATTTAGTATAATTATATATTCATAACATTTTGTGAAAGTTTGAGGAAAATGACATGGGTTTTAATATGTAAAAAAACAGGTTTTGGGAATTTCTATATATTCCCTTATATCATTATCATGATATTTATCTCTAAGTCAAACACTAGTGTGGTGACACCATGTGACTCCATGCTACAACAATTTGAGATCATTATATCAAATCTTACAGGAAAATGACATGGATTTTAAATGATTAAAACATGCTATAAAATTGGGTGTACAAATAGCAGATGCGATTTCATGCAGGGCATGGAAATTTACTTATTTACTGTTCATTTATAATGGTGTAAATTCTACCTTGGCTGAAAACCATGCAAAGTGGATTTTATTGGCTGCTACGGTAGACGATTATCCACGGAATGGCTGGTTACATGCCACTATAAAAGCTGTTAAAAATACTGCATCAGTGGAGGAAATCTGGCATAAGTGGTATGGTCACCTTGGGATGCAAACTTTCAAGAAGCTGGGCCCTGTTTTTCAGTCACGACATCATCGATCGTCCAGCGATTCCAAGACAGTTTGGAAGACACAAGATGGCCGCTGTTCTATAGATACGATCGTAGTGCGCCACTGACGATCGCGGCTAAAAGTGTCGTCCGCTAAGACTAGTATAGAACTGTCTTAGGTTCTATAACAAACCACTGTGCGTATATAGAGGATTTCCCGTGCTTCCCATACGAATTAAGCAATGAAATTTAAAACGAGTAAGGGATACATATAACCTACAATCGTACTAAATATGAAGCGAACCGGCCGCACCGCCCCTAAGATATTGGCGTTTGAATTTGAAACATCGGGCTATCGATCGGAAAACGTACAAGCACTCTCCTAGCAGATCTTTCGCGGTATAGAGCGCAGAATCTCTGCTGGGAGAGTGAAGTAAGTGCAGTCGATATCAAGGTCGCTGCATAAATTAGATCACGTCAGGGTAGAGCTACACTGGCCATCATTTGCTATGTCGAAATTCAAACGCCGATATCTTCAGAACGGTGCGGCCGATTCTCTTCATATTTGGTACGATTATTGGTTATAGATATACCTTACTCGGTTTAAAATTTCATTGCTTATTTCTCACGGGAAGTGAAGTTGCACATTCGGTATGACATGTCCATAGATGTCTTAGAGCTACGACAGTTTGGGAGTCAAGTTTACCCACGTGACCTTACATTTGTCTATACATGTGACTATAGCACACCAAACACCGCCCTAAGTATCGTAGGGCTGCGATGAATGGCCGACCCCCTAAAATGTCGCGACTATAATACACTGACAGCAAAAACATGTCGTTCATAACGATTGTCGTGACTGAAAAACAGGGCCCAGAATCTGTGAACCCTGTGCTAAAGGGAAAAATCCATCATGCCAAATTCCCAACTAGTGGTGCCAAGCGCAGTGACATTTGGTGCATGGTGATGTGTGTGGGCACTCGTTTCTGCGTGATGCTGAGTATTTTCTAACATTTATTGACGACAACACCCGTTAAATCTGAATATACATCCTGAAGAATAAAGATAAAGTGTTCAAACAGATCCTGGGGTGGAAAGTGCTCATCAAGAAATCAAAAGAAATCAAGAAATCAAAAGAGCAGGATCTGAGGATTTTGAGAGTCGACAACAGTGGTGAGATCATGTCAAACAAGTTTGAGCATCACCTGTGGAAGGAGGGTATCAGGCACGAGCTGAGAGTACCAAAAATCCCCGAGCAAAATGGGGTTGCAGAGCCAATGAATCGCACCATAGTGGAGACTGCTAGTTCCAAGTTGGCTGAGGCAAAGATTCTGTTTATGTTCAAGGCTGAGGCTTTGTAAATGGCAGTCTATCTGAGGAACTGGAGCCTGTTTATCAAAACAACCACCCTAGGTATGAAACATAAAGTTACGACATCCCTAACAGCGGTATTTAACGGTGCAAAAGGAATGCTTGGCGAAAGGTCTAGCACATAGAATAATTGCTAGTTCTGTCATCATCCACCAGGAAATTGTAAGATGGCACCATTGTAGTCGGGGGACAGCCATTATTATCTGCAGTTATTACCTAAAAAGTTAGAATTCTGTCGGACCTGCATGGAGTTTCTCCCGCACATAGAGTCAGAGTGAACCACAACTAGGCTAGAAATCTGAAGTGCATGAAAGTGAGATTCTCGTGTCGTGAAAAAAAAACTGCTATCCCTCTTTTGTAGGTATGGCCTCTGCTGTTCCTCTTACCTTATGAGTCATATCTAGTAATCTGTAAATACTCGTGACCGAGGCTACAACACATATATAGCCAGCCAAAAAAACTTGTTGGATAATATCCATTGATAACTGGACCCGCCATCTGGTGTTGTATATGCCGTTTTGCATCGGGGGCATGATGGCCGCGTCCATAAGACAATAGCTATGTGCCCTATTTAAGAATAGGTGAAAACTAGTTCTGTGTGGGGAAAAACAAGTTACAAGGTGAGAATCTCGAAAATTACTTAACGAGGCCTAGTTTCTCTATTCCTACATATTCTTTTGATTACTAATTAGAAATGGCATTTTGTTGACCTCCGATTAATGGGGGTAGCCATGTCCCCAATATCGAGAAACTCCAACGAATGCAAGTATTGTATATATGTTCTTAGTAAATCTGATGGTCTACGATCTAACAGCAGGATTTGGGTGAGTTATAATTACAGCATATTTTCAATAATTATCGATATTTTGACGTAAGCAATATTAGTAAAACGCAATAAGCTCGCCTCTGTACCTTGTTTGTTTGTGAAAGTTTACAAAAGTGTAGTAAATAAAGGCCGTGCAGACTCCCTCCCTGTATGTTAATTGCATTTCAGTAAATCATCCCGAAGCACCTGCTCTGGGACTGTTTCCACCAGACCGGCCAGCGTCCACCCTCCTCCACCCACATCCCACATGCATGTGGGTCAGGGTGAACTCTAGACTGGTCTCCTGTCCAGTTCAATAATAGGACAGGTATGGTACGATTAGAAGCGACCTTGAACTTACGCTTGTTCCCTTGTCATTCAAAGTGGAGGGGGCAACCAGCTAAATTTCGTTTGCCCCCCTAGATCCCTGGGAAACCAGCGTAAAAGAAACCTTATTTTTTCACAGGGAACTAGCGTCTTCGTCACTTCATCGACAGAGCCTATAAACACGCTACCTGGTGGGTATTGGTCGCATTAGAGGCCTTGCACTGGCAACCATAGCACACAAAGTTAGCTCTGGGAACTGTTTCACTAGTTTCATGACAAAAGTGTTAGACAGACATGAAAAGCGGCACCAACAGTACAAGCAAGAACGGACAAAACGAAGTCTAATGTCTAGAAACCAGACACACTGTGTTTGGGATCTGTCTTGTCCTATTAAAGGGCAGCTACTTGTATTTTCATGAAACTAGTCAACCTCAATCTGTCTGTATGATGTCACAGACGCCATCTAGACATGTCACGAAACTAGTGAAACAGGGCCCTGGTCGGGTTAAATAAGCGGCTGCCTTGACCCAGTAGCGGGACCTATTTCTTAGTCTCCTTCCAGATCCTTCGTACTGCTTGGAGAGTGTGTTATGTCATAACCCACTCTCCCCCCAGATCTTTCATGGCGCTAGCGCTGGCTTAATCTCTGCCCCAACCCAGTGACGTCATACGCTGGTTCTCAGGGTATCCAATAAGTACAGGGGGAACCAGCCAAGATTTCAGATTCAAAACAAGGCAGCTGTCAAAAGTTATACAAGTCAAACAACCCACATATCTGATATCATGAGTATGGAAATATGGGAATTGTTAAAGGAACTTCACAGACAGTCCACCTGTTTCTTTTTCAGACTTTAACCATTTTATAATGGGAATTCACAGTTGATTAGACTGCTCCTTCAGAGGAGCACATGGCATTGTTGGCAAAACAAAGCCCTGTAACACATGAGGTGCTTTCCACTGTAGAAAGTAATCCCAGAGGCTGTGTCTGGTTTGACATAAATAATGATAGAAATGAGAGTATTTTATTTACCATATAGATATGTGCATCTCTATTTACATGTAGAACACAAAATACCCTGCAAATCTCTCATAATTTAGGATAATTGAAAAACTGGCGTATGGGCCAGATTTGAGCCCAAACAGGCAGGTTGGGGCAGAGATACAAAGCGACCACAGGAAGTAGAGCGCAGAATATCTGCTGGGAGAGTGGTCATAACCTCAAAGACAATTATCTATTTTCGTATTTCCTTTCCCGTGTACTATTTCAAAATATATTGAATGTAAATCCTAGTTCCTTTGTCAATTTGTTAGCAATTGCTATTTCATATCAAGCATATCTGCTTTTATAGTATACATGGAATAAAAGTACTTGGTTGGATTTAACCCGACCAACCCCTATGTCGTAGCTCAGTGTAGACAAGGGTTGGTTGCCAATCTATAGAGGCTTCAGTCTCCGCAGCAAACTTTAGGGGCAGATCATGAATATTCAAATAGGTGGTGATGGTCCAAACACTCTTATGGCGCAAATAAAAAAAATTAAAAAAAATTAAAATGGCGGAGGCTCTCTGAGGCTGATCTCAGAGGAAGGGGATCAGAAATCTACAGTATTGAATTTTGTTTTCTAAATGGCTAGTGATAAATCATAAAGGGATAAGTAACTCTGAGTAGAGACCAACGAAAAACGAATAGCAGTTCCGAGTTATTCTCGACACGAGAATCTCACTCTCGTAACATTTCAGTCTTCTTACACAGTTCTAGTTATGATTGTCTCTTTGTGGGGAAAAACTCAAAGTAGATTTTGTCGAAATGATGCCTTTTTATATACGGTGGGTAACTAGTTCAGATATATGCCACGATGCACCAGAAAAATGGCGTCCCATACCTGGCCTAATATGTGAAGAGGACATAGGCCAGGCTTCGAGGCTAGGTGAACTACCGGCTTGGTGGCGCCACCTGCAGAGTAGAATTGAGCAGCTCGACAGCCGTAATAAGGACACTTTAGCAACACCAGTCAAACATTCAATGATGGAGAGGTCCAGAGGAAGAATATGGAGGTAGGACATGTGCAATCAATTTTATAGGATACATATATGCAGGTATGTTGTAGATGTGCTATATATGCTATGTTGCTATTCCTCTGTATGATTTTTAGACGGATTATGAGATTTATTGTCAAGTCTCATTCCTCAGGGTAATCGTTCCTACAGTGGTAACAATGATAGAGTAGGAACCAAATGTTTGACATACAACCAATGCTATGTAATGCTTTTCCAGACAGTAAATATTGAGTATATATTAAGAAGATCCCTGGTATTTAAGAGTACAGCACTTCCATACGCAGATATATCTTACAGGAACGATTTCTGTTGATGCACAACATATGGCGCTGACCGTTCATACCCTCATGGAAACTGTATAAACCTGAGTCAGGTCAGCAGGCTGTAAATTTATGATATCAATGAAAGGGCGAGGTATTTGAGAGAGGACACTGTATTCATACTAGCACGAAAATGTTCATAATCTTTGATGAATGAGCGTGGATTTTCAATAGTAAACTGCTTTACTCCAACCCATTTGGCACTGAGCTGGCCAGCCAGTGTCCAGCTGGACACAACCAATCACTACAACTTTGTTTGTTTGTTTTGTTTGGGTAGTCCCATATGTTATATTAAACTTACTTTGGGTTTAATGATGGTCGAAACTATGAGATGAACTTTTGGCAGAAATCTCATCCCTACACATTTACCGAGGGGAGATTTTTTTTACTTCCCACACCACATAGACATCACTGTGCAAAAAAAAGCAGACACTTCATACATATATACCACTGCGTAAATGTGCGTATCCAATGTACATTGGCATGTGTATATGCATACGCCTTTACTATACCCATCCGTATGTACTGTGAATACACAATATTTCGACATATGATGTAAAAATACTGTACAGAACAGTGTTCCGTACGGCAAAATACGGAAAATTGTTGAATAAGACATTATTTGTTAGGCCAAATCCAGTTGATTATTTCTATCAATTTCGGGTGTATAGTAAATATATAGCAACCTACCATGATTGTACAAACTACAAAACTAGATGATAATTTACCGTTCATACAGAACTCGGCACAAATGCCTCATTTCGTACAAACTGTAAATTATCATCTCGCTTTGTAGCTTGTACAGCATGGTCAGGTCATTCTATATGAATATTGCTCGCCATGGTATACATGTGCCATATACAACTATATTTTCCTTGTTGAGCGCGGGAAATCGCGCTCATATACGTCATCTAGAGAGGTTAGAATGCTCACACAGGCTTTCAGCTTACTGCAGAGAATCTGACACTTCGCTATCAATGTTCCAACTATAAAGGCCTGGGTAAATGAGCAGGGGTCCAGTATCCCAGTCTGACCATACCCATGCCCCACTAATGACTTGGTTCCTAAAAATAGAATTTTTATTTTAGTCTTTTTGGGGACAAAATATCAACTATATCAATCCTGTCATTAAATAACAGACACTTAGTTATGGATACTGTCATCTGCTACTAGAAAAGGAAACTATTAGAAGATAATAATGACTAAATGCGTATATACATGTTCAAATCTGATGGGACACACCAACCCACTCCCCTGCCCACTCCCACCCCAGTTATTCACCCTTGTGCTTTTGGTGACTACAGACCAACCCCCTTCCCCTGCCCACTCCTACCCCCACCCCCACAACTGCTCACTGACTTCTTCTACTAACAATCAGAAACTGATGGGACAGATTCCCCTACATAGCACAGAGCCAGCAAATCTGTTTGACCAGTTATTCACCCTTGTGCTTTTGGTGACTACAGACCAACCCCCTCCCCCTGCCCACTCCCACCCCCACCCCCACACCTACTCACTGACTTCTTCTACTAGCAATCAGAAACTGATGGGACAGATTCCCCTACATGGCACAGAGCCAGCAAACCTGTTTGACCAGTTATTCACCCTTGTGCTTTTAGTGACTACACCAACCCCCTCCCCCTGCCCACTCCCACCCCCACCCCCACACCTACTTACTGACTTCTTCTACTAACAATCAGAAACTGATGGGACAGATTCCCCTACATAGCACAGAGCCAGCAAACCTGTTTGACCAGTTATTCACCCTTGTGCTTTTGGTGACTACAGACCAACCCCCTCCCCCTGCCCACTCCCACCCCCACCCCCACGCCTACTCACTGACTTCTTCTACTAACAATCAGAAACTGATGGGACAGATTCCCCTACATGGCACAGCGCCAGCAAACCTGTTTGACCAGTTATTCACCCTTGTGCTTTTAGTGACTACAGATCAACCCCCTCCCTCTGCCCACTCCCACCCCCACCCCTACACTGACTCACTGACCTCTTCTACTCACAATCAGAAACTACATCATTTATGTATAATAAAAACAATGTTTGCAAATAGTTGTATTATCAAGGTTTTTATTATGTGAGAGTTTATTGTACTTAAGAAGTATCGCGCTCATCCATTATAAATGGAAATATCATTAGCTCCTAGTATATAGGGAAGCGTCATGGCTGTATTTGCCACAAAGCGTATGTGAAGAGAAATATCCTGTGTGGGACATATATACGCGGGTCGTATAATTTTATATACGCTTGCCATATGTATGTATACAGATAAAGAATAAAAACGGTTTTACCCTCTACCTTTACAACTACACCAACTTGACTACCCTGGTGCTTCCTGGCCGCCCGGCCGCCATACCATCCGCCCGGATGCCGGGCTCCCGCCTCCCTGACTCCCCAGCCGCTCCTGCCCCCCTGTCCCGCACTACTAGGTCATCATATCAACTAATTTCATTTCTGGAAAATTGTAAATCTTCATTCAGCGCATTATACTCATTCTAGTCATCCCATGACTACTCAACTTAGTGAGTTTAATGCTCTTAAAGGGTTCTGCATCTCACATTTTAACTGCCAGAGTCTGTGTAACAAATCTGATGAAGTATTTCTTGCTCTCAATTGCTCTGATGTTGCATTCTATAGTGAAACCTGGTTTAACACCAATTATACAAATGCATTGACTCACTGGCCTGGTAGGAAGTTGCATAGAATTGATAGATTGCATAAAATAGGTGGTGGACTGGCTTGCTACATTAAAAATGATGTATCTCAATACAGTAACATAATTGCTACCTATAGCACCATATCACATGATCTAGAATGTTTGACCATTGAGATAAAGCAGCCATTTGTGAAACCTATGCTCATAGTCACAGTCTACTTTACGCATGAAGGTAAACTTGAGAAAGCTATAGATTACATCTGAAACATCTTCACTGAAAATCTTTGTAGTAAACATGAATCCTGGCTATTGGGGGATTTTAGTGTTAACTTCCTTGAGAAGAAAGGAGCTGATATAGCCAGGTTAAATTACTTCTGTCATGACTTCTTAACCAATGCACAGTGAAAAGTTATGGAATTAGCTGCCTGAGAAAATGCAAAAGCTTCCTAGCAAATCCAGTTTCAAAAGTGGGATTGCAAGTATGCCTGACCTGTCTTAATATTGGTTATATGATATAAATCCAAGTAACTACTCATCACTCATCATAATCAGTGCCAAACTTATATCAATCATCCTAAACTATGTCAAGGTATTACCACCTGTTACTTGTAACCTATGAATTGATTCCCACTCATAACTGGGTACTTTATCTCAACTCTATTGAATGTTTGAATTTTCCTGTTTCCTGTTTCTTGTCTTTATCTGTCAACACTGATTGTCAGTGTTTCATGTAATCTTGTGTGACTGGACACCCACCTTTGATCTGTTGTATATTAGCCCGGATTTGCAAATCCTATAATGGAAGACCACCTGCTAAGGTGAATTATATGTGAATAAAAAAAAATCCACCTCACCAGGCTTGGATAAACTATTTCATCAGTAGGTCCAAGTCTATACCTATACGGAACTGTTGAAACTATGGTACTAAGTCTGCAGGATATTTGTATATAATTGGCATATATTCGGTAACATATGATTTTTCTCGTGCTACCAGCCACGACTGTGACTTTCCTGACGCTAAATCGTGGACCCTCTAACAATACTGATACACTCATAGATATGTCAGCGGTTGCTTGTTTCTAATCCAGGATATCCCAAGTCCTTGCTAAGACGAACTAATATTGGCATACTATCTGTCCAGAAAAACTGAAAAATAATTACAACATAAACTGGTTTCAGATAAAAGCGCTTATAATCGCTCGGATTTGACTAAATGCAATATTCTCGCATGCGCTCGGATATCACTACGCATCGTCTCCTGGGACATGCAGCCGCTTGTATCTGAAACCAGTCAATAATGCATGTATCCTTCTCCAGAAGGAAAAGACAATACAGACAATAAGTCGACAAACAAGACAGGCGATGCTGATATTCTATTATATCAAGTAACATCATCATGTACTAGGACAGAGGCAGTAGCATCTACATGTATAGTTTTAAAGTTATATCCTACAATTCACTGTGGCGCCATCTGGGGAGTTATAAATATTGTCAGTTATCAGTCAAAACTGGTTTCTTGGGATTCATTCTAATTCTAAGTGAGTAAATTTAACACTTTGTAAACATTCGTTTGGTTTACACAGGAACTGTATTGGGAAAATATAGTTTTCTTCAATTCTTTCAAAAACAAGGATGTTGACGTATGATTTTTAAAACCTAATTAAGTAGTACTATAAATGTATTACATTCTGTGAAAGTATGTGAAAAAATAATTTTTAGAATTATTATATATCATATTATAAAAATTATCATGATATTGATCTATAAATCAAAAACTAGCAGTTACCCCTGATTTTTTTAGAGTTTGATATGTATTCCACAGCACTTTGAGCTCATCATATTCAATTATCAGGAGAGTGACATGGGTTTCCATATTCAGACCAAATTGTCCGATATGCCTACAAGTCACACTGTGCGAAAACCACCACTTAATTCATATACGCCATGGCGGAAGTGCATGTATCAGCAGTATATTGACTTGTTTCCATATGTATACGCCGTAATCTCCTCGTAGTTGACGCTCGGATATTACTATGCGTCAACTACTCGGAGATTACGGTCACTCGTGCACAAAACCAGTCATTATTGGGTATATATATGCACCGGTCTTATAGATGTTATATATGTTTGGCGTATATACATGTATGTACATACTGATAGAAAATAAAAAAAAGGTTCCCCAACCGACCGCCCTGCCCCCACCAACCAGTCTTACCCCATTTCAATTTCTGTCCAGTGACTAGTTGGTAGAGAACCCCCCCCCCCCCCCCAGGCTCCCCACTGTCTCCCCCCAGTGTGTGTTGACAGATGACACCAAGTCCTCTGCCTACACACTTTATAAGAGTATTGTCCATACGTGGGCAGGTGCAAAAGCGACAGCAGCGGCTGCAGCGGCTGTGATCCCGACTCCGACTCCGACTCCAACCCCAACCAAGACCTATAATCATACTCTTGTACAGCATGCCTTATATACACATTCATTCGGAACCATACAGAAATATGGTGTTTTGAAAGTATAATCATAAAAAATGGTGAAAAAAGACAAGAGAATGCTGGGATTATTATATCTAATTAATGAGGTGATACTTATCAGGGTTTTAGAAAGATTTTATAATCAAAATTGATAATATAAACATACCCAGATATATGCCGGGTGTATACTATCGTAAAACTGGATGAGGTTTAATCTTGGCCACCGTATTCCATGACTGGAGTTTGGCAAAGTGACTTCATGAGGCGAAGCCGAGTGAAGTCCGGAGCCAAAACTTCAGGAGTGGAATGCGGTGGCCAAGATTAAAACGAATCAGGTTTTGATTTTATCCTACCCTATTTCCGCGATTTTGGAATATTACGTGATAACAATGCTGTATGCCACTAGTGGCATATAAAACTCTGTATGCTAGTCAGCGTGGCATACGGAAACCCAATGTTAAGCCTATGGGATTTTATATTAGGGGTAGGATAAATGTATAAAATAGGGGGTTTTGCACAGTGTCATATATCAATTGATGATTCCATTTTCAGAAAATACTTGACTACCGACTTACAATTAGTTAATTTTGTACAACAGAACATTTTACAATAGGATCTAAACAGTATCCCCAAACAAGGCGAGTTACCCCCATGGAGGATCTAAAGTGCATAACCTAAAATGGATTTTTTTCCACAGGCTGGTTTCCCACCTTTTCGATTTGCAGCCAAACAAAGACCTGGCAACGTATATATGGCCACCAGAGCAGACGATTGCTATGACGAAATTCAAACGCCGATATCTTCAGAACGGTGCAGCGTCTATAGCACACCGGCCATCTTTTGTCGTCCGAACTGTCATGAAATCGCTGGTTGGTCTTGGGCCTTCCTGACCACACAATGGTTGTGACTAAAAAACAGGGCCCTGACCAACACGGAATCTCGCGGATGCCACGACCATCGCGTACCCGACTAGCGGTGCCGGCATGAACTAACCAGGGGCCCATTTAATAATCTAGGATCTTATATATAGATCCTTTTCTGTATGCCATAGAGATCCAGGGACGATGTGGGTTAACTTTATTCAACGATTATGGACGACCTTATGGACGGCTAATGCTGTCTTAGTGAACATAATCGAATATTATTAAACGATGACCCTTGTACGAGGTACAGAATGGGCTTTCATGTACGATCCTTGATTATCAACCCTTTAAGGACAAATGATGCCTTTAGGCATCAACCAGCCCAGACATCTAGGCATCATTTCTCTGATATTTAGAAAATTGGTTTTAACCTTTTAACAGCAGCATGATGCCTCCAGGCATTCCCCTGGCTATGGCAGCATGATGCCTCCAGGCATTCCCCTGGCTATGGCAGGAAGATGCCTGCAGGCATCTTTGAGGCATCATTGATACTTATATACAAAATTCAATAAATGATAAAAAACATAATTTTAATCTAAATAAATTTTGACAAAGTATAAAAACCATGTTGACCTTTGAATTGGTATATCAAAATATCCTCAGTTACCAAGGTACATTACTTTAATCACATGACACATCATGTGACATTGCTATTTCCAACAACAAAAAATGCTGCCATAGCAGGGTCGTTTATGTGTTTGTCCCCTAGCAGTATAAATGGACACTAATACCCCTCCTTATGGGGGGTTGCTCTCAATGCGCGAAAACCACCAGTTTATTCCTAGATACGCCACACTTGAGCTGGGGGCAGCGGGAGGTGGTGGAGGACGGCGGAGGGCGGCGGGGGGGGGGGGGGGTGTGGAACTAGGACTTCTCCAGCTATAAGCCTTGTGATACATCAGAGGGGTCAAGTGGGGCACCACAGCCGCGGCAGTGTGGCCCGACCCATTGTCTATACTCAAAACTTCATAAAGGCTTATATAGGAAAATACCCAGAACCCTAACGAAGAGTAGTGTTTTGAAAGTTAAATCTTTTTAAAAACCAAAGAAGGCTGGGTTTATTATATATATTTAATGAAGAGATAATAAATAGGGTTTTAGAACAATTCTATAATCAAAATTGATAATATAACATTGGATTTTCCATATACCAAGGAACTAATGGCAGGAAAAAATCTTCTTAGCCAACTGCAAAAAAGCCCAGAATAGGGGATTAAGAATTTGCCCTAGAAAGGGAGTCCGGGATAAAAGTACAGGATCACTAGATGACAGGTGTAAAGTAGAGACGCTGGGGATTAGACGCATCTACATGCTATTGTTATACATGAAAAGATATGCAGATGGTATACTGGTGGATGAAAATCCCAAGACAGATCTCAAAATAAAAGACAGGTGAAGCTGAAATGTCCCCTTACAAATTTCTTCAGGAGGAACCCACTGTACACAGGTATGGGTTTTTGGAATGATTTACCGATTAAAGTCCAAAATACTGATTCTGCATATCTTAACAAGAAAAATATTTTGTCTCAGAGTAAAATATTGACCACAAAAGATGGATAACTAACTTGAAAAGGATATGGCCTTAAGGCTACAGTATACTGTAGTTGGTATGCAGATGTATAATGTCTGGGACCAATGTGAAGCACACAAAGCCTGTGGTATGACATAGTGATTCATCTCAACTCATTCCATTCCGTAAACGTAAATTAGGCACAACAGGATAATCATTGTTAAGTGGTAAGCATTTATAAAGTAAACTATGATTGTAAATGAAACGTGAGCACTAAAGTAGCAGAATATATGTTTAATGTGATGTACATAGTTATTTCCAAACCTGTATAATGACCATGCTATGGCAAACAAAACCTGCTAACATAACAGAATGCCAATGTAACCCAATTGAAAATCTAAAAAAAGAGATAAACTACAGTGCTGTCCCCAAGTGGCAGAGATCAGAATTATTGGATAGTGGCATAAATACAACAGAATCAGGGGTATATATATGATGTATATATGACTGCAACATGGATACTTATATACGTCTATAGATGATGCATATACACACGGAAAATAGGACTACCTTGTATACGCAAAAGCTTACCTATATACGCTGGGCGTATACATATGTAAAGTAGGAGTTCCAATCTACATACTGGTCCAATCCAAGATACAAATACCTCAAAACGGGGTACGATTTTAAGAGATGGTTGAAGATATACTATGAATACTGACTACAAATCATCATTGGCTTAGCTAATTGATAACAAAGACTAACTTCGAGGTCTCATTATCAAAATAAACAAAAAAGAAATGATAATATTGATAAGGTCCTTCAAGAATACTGCTATTTCCAACCATGACCATAGCCTGTTGTGAAAGAGACTACCATGACAAAATATCTGCTGGAAGAATGATTCATTCTAACAGCAGATATTACGACTCTGGCAATAAGAAGATCAGCTAGGAGAGTGCAAGTCAAGGTAGCTCAGATCGGACTCCATCATAGACTGGTTCCCTGTCCCAATGAAATATGGGACTGGTAACGCCTTCCTACATAATACTAGCGCATGACTTTCACTAGTTCCACGCTTATTTCCAGTGGCAAGGATAGCCAGCATTATAACCTCAATCCCATTCTCCGAGTAGGACCTCTGCTAGGAGAGTGCCTCTCTCCCTCACATTGTCCCCGAAATACCTTATTTCTACTTGTTTATGATAAAGGATATAAAAAAAATGAAGTAATTGCAACCTTTAAAAATATAAAAGATAATTTATTAGAATGATTCTCTAAAATCCAGCGTAGTACTAGCTGAACACTGTTACCCATGATGCACCAGAAAAGTGGAGGCATTACCCATAGGGCACCGAAAATTGGAAGGCGTTACTTGGCCTATAATGTGAGAAGCATATAGGCCAGGCTTTATAGGCTAACTCCACCAAACTACCTTTAAGGGCGGATGATGCCTTGAGGCATCATCCAGGCCAGGGCGAATGATGCCTTGAGGCATCATTTCTAAAAAATCTACAAAATTGTTTTTAACAAAACAAAATGGAAGAACATTAATGAAATTTTCACAGAATGTGTGTATGATACCATTATTAGTATTTCTATTGAAAAGAAATAAAATATTTAAGATTATGTATCATATCACGTGATTAAACAATTGGATTGTAGGTTTTAACGACTGTGTGCCCGTCCTCTAGCGGCATAAAGTGCCACCAGCACCCGTCCTCCAGGTGGTAGGTTGGCCACAGGCACCCGTCCTTAAAGGGTTAACGTCATTGTGCTCTGGTGGCCAGAGTACCAGGCAGTCGACACATTGTAGGTTGTGGTCGGTGCTCCTTGACCTGAAGGCTCTTGAGCATACCTCATCTATTTATACTGGTCATCGCACCGCTGTTTAGTTATATTTACACACTTTCTGTGGTTACCTTGCATGTTATACCAACCAGTAGGGCGGTCTGTAGACGAAAACTTCAAATATTATGCAGCACATGGTGCATTAGGTTAAGGATATAATACTAGAGTTTTAAAATCAGTCGATACCCAAAACGTGATGAAATAAGTCTGCAATCGGTAGATTTGACGTTATAGGGGTATCTTTTAAAGAAAAATCTTCACTAGTAGCTATGTTGATATACCAGGACCCTGTTCCAGGATCAAGTTTCACAAGGTAAACTAAGTTGACCTTTTGACTGCAGGCGAAATATATTTTTAAATTAAGTGAAAACGTAGGCAATCATGACACTTAAGGGGGTGCTCCATCAGGCCGAATTCTCACCCGATCGACTGTTCCTGTGCCTCTAATAATAAGAGGGAGGTCGCATATTGTAATGTATTCAACTCTGATAATAATAGTCCACTATCAAAGACAGCCGATAAGAATCGGCGAGGGTCTGGCTAACAAATCGGCGACAGTCGGTCCAGTGGAACACCCCCTTAAATCGTAAGGTCAAGTTCAAAATGAAAAGTTTATAAAAAGCTTCTCTAAGCGGTCACCTTACTACAGGGGTCATTTGCTAGGTATCTAATCCAAGGAGACCCAGTCTATTCCTCCTTAACGAGAGTTCAAAGTCAGGTTAAAAGGGATGTGCTCAAGCCATGAATGGCACTCTTAGTACATCGTGTGTATCCCTCACCCTCTAACCCACCATCATCTTATCCTCCACTTATAAGTAACACGTTTTCTGGTCCAGCCACTTTATTGTGATGACTCCTTCTACAGAGGACCTTCTTTTCTGGGCATTGTTTGTTGATCTAGATTTAAGGCCACTCAAATAATCTTGTTTCTCATCACAAAGCCATTAAAAATATGACGAGGGCTTGATGGCAAGATGGTTTTTGAAATTTCATGATATGGGCTTCAGGCAGGTGGCAGCACAGAACTATTGGTTGTGTAGGCAATATGAGGAGAGATATGAATACCACGGTGTGGGAATACCTAGATACACATACCACCACGTTGAATGCGTCCCTGATATCAGGAGCTTTAATTTGATGTTAAATATACATACATTTCTTTATTTCTATCAAGGTCCATCCCGTTCAACAATCAACGGGTCCACCAGTTTAAAAATCAAGAATCGTACATGAAGACCATTTTCTGTACCTCGTGCTTATAAGGGTCATCGTTCAATATCTTAGTCTGTTCGCTAACACATTATTAGACAACATTAAAGTTGTCCATGAGTGTTAAATAAAGTTGACCCACATCGTCCCTGGGTCTCTATGGCATACAGAAAAGGGTCTACATGTACGATCCTAGATTATCAAACGGGCCCCTGGCTCACCAGTGGGAGAACTGTCCTCGTGACACAACTGGGAGGATGATTTATAAAAATGATAGGCCAAGGGTAAAGGGGGCGGGATTTGGCTTAACATTGACAAAATATGGTCTTCTTATGTGGAAAGTGAGAGGTTACTGGACAATGAATAAACGGTTGGAGGCAATGGTTATAAAAGTGAAGAAACCTCATCCTAATAAATAATAAGAAATATACAAACTAGACACTCCGTTTGCTGAATTGCACAGGCAAGTATGCCTAAGAACAATGGAAGTTAGAGCAAAAAGGCAATTATGTACATTGATGTTTAAAAATAGAATAAATCCGGACTGGCTGGACTCCTCGAACAGTGCAACTAGACAATCGGACAGAATTATTTTTAGGATTACCCATACAAAGAGCCCAACAATACCAAACTGTCCCTGCTTGCGTGGGGCCAGGAGCTTGGATGCTCTCATCAAGATTTAAACTTGCTATTTTCTATTCTCTAAACACAAACCTCCCCACATGTATGGGGAAATCCTCCAAATGAACTTCTTCTTCTTTTTATTAATTTTATTGTCCTTTCTCCTAGTACAGAAGTTCCTCCGGGCAATAAGTCGTATCCAAGTAACCATATCACAAACAAACACACATCGTGAATACGGGTTAGCGGAACGTTCATGGGGAATATCAAGGCCGTTAGAGGACCCTAACTTTCAGCCTTTATATAAACATCTCAACTTAATGAATGAAGATGAAGAACTTATAGACACCAGAGTGAGTAGAACACGTCGGGGGAACAAGGTAAGATTCAAAATACGTCATCACAAAACCTCCAAATATGAAAGATCACCAATGTATCGAGGGGTCGGACTGTGGATCTGTTTAAACAGTTAGGGGGTGCGTCCACCAACCACGACAAGGCTGCAACAACGGCTTTCCGACAAGGTCCACGACAGCTCTACGATTGGAAGGCCTGTCGTAGCCTTGTCGTGGTTGGTGGAACACAGTTCCCGACAAGAAGCTACGACAAGGCCACGACAGGCTGCGACATGAAGCTTGTCGGGGGCCTGTCGGGGGCCTTCCGACAAGGTTACAACAAAATCGAACATGTTCGATTTTGGTGGCATGTCATGGCGTGTCGTGGCGTGTCAGAAGGTTGTCGCAGAGGTCTACGATAGAATATTTAGGTGGAGCATGCACTTCCCGACAGGCTGCGACAAGGGGTCACGACAGCCCCCCTTCTCACGACAAGGCTGCGACAAGGCTGCAATTGGAACTTTCTTGTCGGCGCGTGTCGCAGTCGTGGTTGGTGGACGCACCCCCTAAGAGGGGGCGTCCACCAACCACGACAAGGCTACGACAATGGCTTTCAGACACGGTCCACGACAGGCCTTCGTTTGGAAAGCGTATCGTAGCCTTGTCGTGGTTGGTGGACTCTAGTTCCCGACAAGAGTCTACGACAAGGCCATGACAGGCTGCGACTGGAAGCTTGTCGGGGGCCTGTCGGGGGCCTTCCGACAAGGTTACGACAATATCGAACATATTCCATTTTTGCTACAACTAAACCTTTGTCGTGGAGTGTTGTGGTTTCCTCGATATCACTGTCGTAGTGTTTCGGGACCATGGACGCCTTTTTTTCGGCAACCACCGACCTCTACGACACGGCCCGACAGCGCTGTCCCGACACTGCTCTTCTCACGACAAGGCTGCGACAAGGTGCCCCCTCTAATACGCAGGACTCGGCAGACATGGCTGCCTTCAAACGTACTACCAAGCGTGAACTATGCTATATGAAATGAACTTTCTTGTGTTACTGAGTAGGTTTGGAAATTGACTAGACTTGATAGGGGTAGGGAATGTACATATTGTAGGAAGGGTAAATTTTTCACACTGTGTAAATTTCTTATACATACTATTAAATATGGTGATGGTAATCTGGTATTTGTGTATAGCTGGAACCACACAGTTCAAATGGAAGAACTGAACAATGTTCGGAATTTGAATAAACACCTCTAAAAAAAAAAGATACCAAGGATTTAGAATTTTTCCATGTTAGGCGTTGGTCCAAGGAAGAGTTCACGATCGTCGCGGTGGACCGCCTATAGGCAGGCTGACAGGATGATGCGAAAATTCAGTTCATGAGGGTAGCCGTAGCTCAGGTATATGTGGGCCGCTTATCGGCTAACTATGGCCAGGAAAAGGTTAAAAACAAGAAAAGGGATCGGGAAGAAACTATGCCGCGTTAAGCCTTCAACGGGCAGGTGGGATGTAACTGACTAACTAACAGGCCACATGGAAGGGTAGAGGTAAGATAAGCAAACATGCAGGGTATCCTAGAAATACCTACAATTATCATATACCTGCGGCTGTAGGAATTAGAGAATACTGTCTTAGGCTACGTGGACGTTGTTTTATACGCGGTCCTTGGCCCGATTTTACGTCCTGAGCTCGTAGAGCGAAGGACGTAAAATCGGGCCAAGGACCAAGTATAAAACAACGTCAATCGAAGCCTAGACTGTATTCTTTTTATTATATACCCTCAAATCGTTAGAATTAGTTAAATATTTACCAAAACGCCAGTGTCAACTTCGTCGGGGACAGCATCGTGTACTCGAACCCTGGTTTTCACAACAACGTCGCTATCGATATGATAGCGAGGCTTAAGCCTGTGTCGTCATCAACCTCTCACTCTCCCACCACATTCTTTGTCTTAGGTTAATAGTGTATGACTGTAAGGCTACGCTTCCGAACACGACGTTCACTCACCAAGCTGATATAGCGTTAATCAAATTGACCAAGAATCTGTTTGGAGCTGTCCATAACCAGCGCTATCACTCGCCTTGACGACGTTGTGACGTCAGCGGTTTGTTTTCAATTTGCGAGCTATGGTGTGCCCATAGACCTCTACACTATGGTGTGCCGATCGTGTCTGGCGCTATGGTGTGCCGATTTCATTTATATTTTTAACCTTGTATCTTGGTGTTTTATATCTATTAATGTATTTATGTATAACTTTCAGGATTTAATTGTATAGATTTACTGTCGATACTTAGACATAACCTTCCGTATTTTTTCGCTGGTTCTTATGTGAAATATAGGATCGGGAACAAGCTAACTGCTTCCTGTTTCGTGCACCCGGTGCCCGTGCACTGAATTTCGTGCACATACATATGATATCAGAACATTACTTCCATACAGTATAGGCGTCAGTTTCGTGCACGGGTATATAATAACTACGTATACTATCCGCTCCTACCCATGGCGTAATTTACACCCATACGTCACACTGTGACGTACGGGGTATGTGATCACGTGACTGGATAAAATGTTGCCATTTTAGGTCTATAATTCGAAAACAGGCTACGGCATCGGGATGTATGTGATCAATAATTTCACCGCGTATTTTTGATGTACGACGACAGTAAGCCAGTTTCCATATATCATTTCACCCCTTGTATGTTTTTCCCTCATAGACTTAACATTGGAAACTCGTATCCACAGCCCGTTTAGTATTTAGAAAGATTACTCAATGGGGGATTATGTCACATGGGTTACCCCATTAGTCAATGTGAGGGGTGAGATAAATTCAGAAACCTATTCAGATTTATGGTCAGAGCTCGATCCCATCTCATTTGCAGGTATTGTCACTAGGTATTGTCACCAACCCCTCCCCACCGCCCTATGTCCCATCGGCGACTGTACTTTCTTGATTGTCCTGTATATGTATTTGTTGTAATCGGCTACATTTAGAAACGCCCGACTGGGGTAAATTTTATGTTTTTACCTGAATAAAACTAATTATTTGTTTCATACAATATTGAGACTACAACAGTGTTTTGCCACAATTAGTAACCTACATAATTTGGCTAGGAGCTTTTGGTTGATTTTTTTTAGATCAGATGTATAATAAAATACCTCATGCTATATATTTTTTCCCCATGCAATTAACGACTCGTTAAAATTTAAAAACATGCACACCATGTTGTTAGTAAAATGAATGACAAAATGTATATATTTAGAAAGGTTAGAAAATAACTGGATAAGGAGACAGATCTCAAGGTTACTTGTGCTTGCATTTTGCTAACAGCTGGTCATTGTTCCTTCCTACTAGAAGTGTCGAAATGTCTATTTATAGAAGCACAATAATTGCCCTGGGAAGAGAAGCCTACAAAGATGGCATGTATATAAGTAGCATGGAATAGTTATCAAAATGTTCAATCATGATACCGAAGGAAAGAAGACTCATGCTTCTCATTGGTATAATTATGCTGTGATAGCTTTAAACCTAGACATATCACAATCTCTTTACGGTCTATATTTAACTCCGACTTTTCTGTTGAACGGATGAATGGAAAGGTTCACGGCACTAAAAATGGAAATGCTGGGGTCATTGCCTATTTGTCTATAAATAGATTCCAGTTGATACTTCACCATGATACCCACAGAAAGGTGCTATCGAGACTGGGTCACAGGCTCAGGTAAGCTGTCTAAAAGCCGTTTCCATTGGCCGATTATTCAGTACCAATCAGAGTAAAATAACAGATTATATAATTTGATACAAAAAGACCAAATGTATAAGATATTTACACATATGTCTGTACAATATATACACATGTTATTTCAGCTATTGCATGTTGAAATGGGTTTGGTGTATTGGTTGTTCTATATTTTGAGTATATAGACTGGGAAAGTATGTAGAACAAGCTGATCAGGCCTGATACTTGCCCAACCTCTCTTGGTTAGATAGATACTCATAATGTAATCACGTATAACAGCACTGGATAAGTAGATGAAAGCCCTACTTACTAAATGAGGGTATGCGTGACTAACGTAAAACACAGATATGAACACAAGAGAAACGCAACGATGAATTGTAAACGAACGATGGAAATTTATTATACTTGCTGACACCAATAAAAACAATGTTCAGAAAAAAAGATTTCCGGTGACACTGACGCCTGATCTGTGAATTGGAATGCTCACAGATTAATTTGGTATAGGTTATATAACATAAGACACCACCGACCAATCTTCTCACAGAAAATATGTATGTAAGAGGAAAACACCGTAGAAACACTGCACTATCACCAACAAATTAATACCGACATACAGTCGGTGGCACCACTGATAGCTTGTTAGCAGCTCTTTAAAAAACCCACTTAAGGCCCGGCGTCCACCTACTACGACAGAATCGTAGACCTCCCGATATGGCACCGATACAAAATGTCAAAATCGGTGCCATATCGGGAAGGTGCAAAATCGTAGACATATGTCTAGACAAGCCAATTCACCATGCGTTGTATGGGTTTTTTATCGGTGTCTAATCGCAGAAAAGTGGTCAACTGCCCCGATATTAGGTGACCTTCCGACGCGATTTTGATTTATTATCGGGAGGTGCATCGTAGACCATATCGGTGCCATATCGTAGTAGGTTTCCTCCCTGCAATTGTCGGCGACAATTATGCCTACAGCAAAATCCCATGAGATTTCAATTTTAAACACGTTTAAAATTTACAGGGGCATTTTGGTGACAGACAGGGATCCATTGCCGAGCCACTGACTAATTACCCAACCTAGCAAATAGGAGGCCAGCAAGCAGGAACACATATTTTTTTACACTTTTCAACTCAAGGGTATTTGAGTCCCAGGGTGAGTGTTTATATTATGCCCCAGTCACACTGGCGTAAATTTTGGCGTTTCTTCTACGTATTTCAATTGGTGGGGACCACGTATTAGCTACGGGTTTGGAACGTATCTGTCTGCTTTGCTTTAACGTTTTAGTACGCTTCTCAACGTTCATCAACGCTTATCTACGCTTCTGTACGCATTGTGGCGTTTTTCGGCGCATTCCGACTTTCCTTTACGCATCTCCGCGTATTGCGGCGTTTTGCGGCGTATTTTGAGATTCCAAAATGCGTAGAAGAACGTAGACGTTCGTGCACGAAAAAACGCCGATTTTTACGCCAGTGTGACTGGGGCATAATTTACAGTGACTATGTCCGAGACTATGCACCAGGTGTGTCCCTCCATCTGAATCCAATTCGTCATTCTTCCTTGAGACTGGTAAAAAAGCACCTTATGCCCCAGTCACACTGGCGTAAATTTCGGCGTTTCTTCTACGTATTTGAATTGATGGGGACCACGTATTAGCTACGGATTTGGAACGGATTTAGAACGTATTGTTTGCTTTGCTTTAACGTTTTAGAACGCTTCTCAACGTTCATCAACGCTTCTTTACGCTCTGGTACGTATTGTGGCGTTTTTCGGCGCATTCCGACTTTCATTTACGCATCTCCGCGTTTTCCCGCGCATTGCCGCGCATTTGTATATTTCAAAATGTGTAGAAGAACGTAGACGTGCGTTCACGGGAAAACGCCGTTTTTTACGCCAGTGTGACTGGGGCATTACCATGCGAATTTTGCATTTAAGCAGAACTGTCTGAGTGAGTCTCTGCATGTGAATCCCATATAATTAGATGCAGAGGTGTGTTTCATCCGAGTTCCCAGCTGAACATGACTAATCACTACACAACGAATGCATCATCCCACTGGTACTCCACATGCCTGGGGCCCGTTGAATAAATAGACAATAACCGATGGTTTTGTGGACAGGCGGCCGTAAACCACGAGAGGTTGACGCGTAGTAATACACGGGCGCTAGCGAGTGTATTACGACGTCAACTGCGAGTGGTTTACAGAGCCGCCTGTCCACAAAATCATCGTTTGTTGCATTTATTATCCATCTTTTCGAATGAATTAAACTCAGTAATTGCCATGTTAATGGGTATAACACTACGAACTATTTCTTTGCTCTATAGCAAAAGGGACTATTTTTTCCGTATACCATGGTTTTGAGGCCGTGTACCACAGGTTTGAGTCCGTATACTACAGTTATGGTATCTGACAGGTTTTATACAATGGGTAGTGGTTTACTGAGTCCCCATACATTTTCAATGGGGGCTTTGTATACGATTGATAATAATCTAGGGTCGTGCATGAAGACACTTCTCTGTACGCAAAGGAGACGCAGGGACGATGTGGGTCTACGTTATTCAACGCTTATGGTAGACCTTATGGACGGCTTAGCGAAGGAACTTAAATATCATCAAACGGTAACCCTTGTACAAGGTACAGAAAAGGGTCTTCAAATTATTCTATGGGCCCCTAGCTCTCCAAAAATAGTTTTGGGCACCAACTGCTTGGAATGTGCCTATGGCATGGCTACGATACGGCTGTAAATCAAAAGTACTGCATGATAGCCCTTTCAGACGGTTGACAAATTCAGTGACGATAGTACGATACTAAATTACCGCATTGTCGCTATGACAGAATATTGATAGATTCTGTGGCGCAGTGTGTCAGAACGATTGTCGTAATGTGTCTGGAGCTCAGTGGGTTCCTGACCTCAGCAGGTGGCAAATGACACAATGACTGGATGACACCCAAACCTGTTAACTATCAATTTCCTCATAATTCCATGCTCATGAATCAATGATAAGCATACCATTTGGTCCTAATTCATGAAAACCAAAGTTTCAGATCTTACTGATAAAAAGTCTTTCCATATTTATAGGTGGGTGCATCATCAAATACCCTGGTCGCTCATGGTCGTTTCTTTGCTAATTCATTCTGTATGTGCCTACTTCAAACTGATTTTACTTATACATGGCTAATTTGTAGCTAAACTGCAATATGTCAGGTATCAAATAGGCTTTTCTCACTTCAGTAAGTATTACCTTTAATGATCTTTCCCTAACATATTTGCATGGTAGAAATTTCAATTCTCAATCTTACATCAGCTTCAAGTAAATATTTTGTCCATATCAGAATGCATGTAGCGATTTTCAAAAGAGATATCATGAGTCGTGGATAAGAATGCAATAGAGCTTCAACTTATGGGTTGCATTTAGAGCTTCTTAAGTATATAATGATTACTCAATTTGTATCTGTTTCACCTCGACATTACAATGACGTAGAGACATACATGTGCGTAAATCTTTATAACTTTTATTCTGATGCCCGGGTCATATGACGAATTACTGTAAAACCCCGCTTGTAAGCCGACCCCCCCCCCCCCCCCCCCCCCACATCAGCCAATTGCCAGAAGCAGATTCTTGGGACATTTCAATTTTAGAAAATAACCCGGTTATAGGCCGACCCCCATTTTGGGGTCCCCCCCCCCCCCCCCCCATCCCCCACTCACAACTTTTTGTAGAATTTTCGGTATGGAATATGAACATTTCAATAAACTTTTGTACCAGTATAGGATATCATATGCTATCGGACAAATCATTACCATTAGAGGGTGCGTCCACCAACCACGACAAGGCTACGACAAGTGCCGACATGAAAGTTCCAATCGCAGCCTTGTCGCAGCCTTGTCGTGAGAAGAGCATTGTCGGGACAGCGGTGTCGGGGCGTGTCGTAGACGTTGCCGGTTTCCGTAAAAAAAGGCGCCCATGGTTCCGACACACTACGACAGTGATATCGAGGAAACCACAACACTCCACGACAAAGGTCCAATCGTAGCAAAAATCGAACATGTCGGAGGGCCTCCGACAACCTCCCGACAAGCTTTGTATCACAGCCTGTCGGGGCCTTGTCGTAGCCTCTAGTCGGGAACTAGGGTCCACCAACCACGACAAGGCAACGACACGCCTTCCAATCGTAGAGCTGTCGTGGACCTTGTCGGAAAGCCGTTGTCGCAGCCCTGTCGTGGTTGGTGGACGCACCCTTTTAAATGATTCACATTTGTATATATCTGTCCTTTTTCTGGTAGTTTATTATAGATTTGTACTGATTTTGGGTTTTCAATCATTTTTTGCAAGAGTTTTTAAGCCGATTTTCTTTTCAGAAATCCCTAAAGAAAATTGGTTTATATGCGGGGTTTTACGGCATTTGACTGCGTCACAAAGGTTATGAGCCTTGGCATACATTAAAACAAACCTGTAATATGCACATTCAATACCATATCATTTCATACATACATGTTCTATATATACTTCTACTCCCGCAAAGGGATACGGTCCGAAGATTGGATATAATGATAGCAATGACTGTAGTAGTGGTAATACCGATGATGTGGATAATGTTAAAAGGCCAGAATATAACATAGTAATCTTTAAAAAATGATGCCGTACAATTATCGAATTAATCAGAGTAATTAGATTAGGGCTCGAGACGTCGCGTTGCATAATTAGGATCTCATTTAGAAAATCGTCCTCAGTTATTACTACATCTAGGAGCTCTTGGCCCCCTACTAGATGTCATGTGGAATAAACGTGCCAGGTTCCTAAAACCATACTCTAGCAAATGTCTTGTTTAATATCGTGACCTCCGCTATTCTCTAATTCCTTTCTCCATTGCTTAAAATATAATTCATATATAAGCTATTGCTTCGATAATCCAATATCCGAGTTGTAGATTTACTATTAAAAAAAATTGATTATCATGATATGATTTTAACTAAGTCTGAGTTGAAAGAATTCCCAAACTTCATTTTAGGAGCCAAGGTTTGGTGCAGCAGTCCTTAAACTCAAATGTCAAGAGAATTATACTTTGCATGTATCGAATTATTCAGATTTTACAATATCGGACTTTACTGAATTACGAAAACATCCACGGCAACTATACATCGTTTTCCAAAACGCCTCTGTCATACCTACAAATTGATATTAAGCACTTGTAAATGGGACTTGGGGATAGATAGCATCGTTATTTAACCCTTTAAGGACGGCCACCTATGGCAGAACTACACACATGGGGACGGCAACTAGTGACTATGTACTGGGACCTGTGGCCAATCTTCTTCATATTTGGAACGATTATAGATTATGTGTATCCCCTACTCGTGTTAAAGTGTCATTGCTTAATTCCTACGAAAAGTGAGTGAAACTCCATGTGTCATCTACTGCAATCTTGTGATCTGTCCGTATGGTGTCACAGACGCCATCTAGACATGTCACGAAACTAGTGAAACAGGTCCCAGTTCTAGGGGACGGGGGCATTTTTCTCTTAACTCAAAATTCGAAGGTTTATCACATGATAAAATTTGTTATCCTTAATATTTCTATTTCCATTATTTAGAATTCTAAAATATGAAGTTATACCTATATTCTGTGCAAATTTCAAGTTAATTGAAAAAATATTTCCTTTTCAAAAGCAAAAATACATAATTTCATAAATAACCAGCAAATGACGCCTTAAGGCATCATCCGCCCCCGGCCGGGTGATGCCTTAAGGCATCATCCGCCCCCAGCCGGGTGAGCCTTAAGGCATCAGCCGCCCTTAAAGGGTTAAACAGCCTGCTCAGAATCGGAAGCAGTCGGTGAAATGTGTACATCGACAATCATAGGGTCGGGGAGAGTCGGTCACTAACCCATCCTAGTAATGCCCAACGCCGACGCCGAAATAGAATACCAAGGATTTAATGTTCAATGCTATTTAATCAAATTGATGCAATCACCATCTGAAGGTCCTAGCGGTATATGCAGACACTATAGGCCGAGGGACCTTATTTGGGGCTGAAAACTAGTTATTTTTTACTTTATATCCAAACAATCTAATAAATTATAGGCTCTAAGAAAGATAATATCTGCAAAAGGTACCATATAAAACCAGAGATTATGGGCTTTATTGCCATATATATCTTGAATTTATCGAGATACTTTTTTAACGTATTTTCTCTGAAATCAGGTTAGAAATCAGGCAAAATGTTTGACTCCTAGAATATGAGTGAAGATTTCAAATATTCAATATGGAAGCAAAATCAAAACCCAATTTATTCAAGTAGAGGTTTCTTTCACAATCATTTTGATACCTTGACTTTTGTTGTACTCATAGCAGAAGTCAAACTGGATTGTTTTCTTATGTAAGTAGAAAAGTACCAAAAAAACCTTTTGTGATATCTGCCATATATCAAAGCATTGTCATGGTAGGCGAAAATTGGCGAAAAAAGCTTTGGTGGGAAAGATGCAATATTTTGATATTGTAATTTTAATGCAGCTTTTTTCTTTAGTTGTCCTTTACAAACAAATGCCAACTTAAACTAATTAGATATGCAGCATAAGTCAATCTATAAGATATTTGAATCCACATCCTACCAGAGTCCCTAAAATGCCTTCCGGGCCTATAGTACCCGGCCCTGTGAGCGGCAGTCTGCACAGACACCCGGGGCTACAGGGGTAAGTAAACCATTCGGATTTAGTTTTGAGAAGGAGATACATGGAAGGTCATGACTGTAGTCCTATAGGCCATTTAATAATCTAGGCTAGTACATAAAGACCCCTTTTTGTACCTCGTACAAGGGTTATTGCTTAATGATATTCAAGTTCGTTCGTTAAGACAGTTTTTGCCCGTCCACAAGGAGGGGGTGGGGAGTTAGGTGAGCGGTTGGAATCGTTATTTCATATAAAAGACTTATTCTATATTCTCAAAATGTAGAGATCCTCAGTACCATACCCTGTAATATCTACGATCACATTAGTGATTATTATACAATAATATATAGTAGTCAGTAATGGTATCGTTTGCAATGATTAAAAGCATTCATATGCTTTACTCTGTAATTATTTAACATTTCTAATTGCTGGTTGCTGAGCAATTTTCATTGGTAATTCGTCCATAGCTATATGTTCTGTTTCGTTGTAAGGTTCAGAAAGGTGAGGTGACAATGTATTAGATTTATACATCGGGAATATTTGGAAGAATTAAGGATGGGCGTGCAAAGTATTGTGAATATATAGCTAGTCACATTTGATATCGGCTTAGTGTTGTATTATCTTATTTTCATTTAACATTTTTAACGAATATTGACAATATTTTTAGATTGGTCGTACAGTACCCACTGCCGCAAACAAGCAAGCAAAATGTTATAAAATATACATGAAAACTTACCTTCTAAGAGAACCAATGTTATGGGAAGAATTTCCCATCATGGTAAAACTGACGGGAATAAACATTGTCTAGACAGTGTGTACTTGGATATCTTTCCCTGTTATATAAGATTCGTTTAGATATGACAAAAAGAATCAAATCTAGTCTATCCTTTTCATAAACAAAGGTTATGGAATCTGCTTGGAGAGATTTTGTTTTATAACTGAGAGATATTCTCGCCAATCAACATCCACATCAGTCTTTTTCTTTAAATTTTGAGCTTAGCTCTCTTTATTTTTATTATTTCTCAGCAGAGTATGTTATGCATGTGACTTCCCCTCGTAGTTTACAAGTGACTATCCCTGGTAGTGTACATGTGTCAATCCAACGTAGTTCAGATTTGAGATAATCCATTGAAGATTTCTATTTTATTATTTTAGTATTCCAGTAGAATAGAAAGACTAGCTGACTTTTCAATATGAGTGTAACCTACGATTGCATAATATCCTTGTAATGGTTATTAATCCTTTGACCGGTATCTTATATTGACTACCTTATTTCCTTCCTCTTACTTTCACATCAGTCTTCACTCCGGTCCAGGAAGTTAAAGCCAATGGGAAACATGAAAGAGTAGACATAAAGTTCATGGCAATCGTGAGCATGTGAGGACTCCCACAAAAAAATCAATGTCCATTTTATTTAGAATTCAGGAAAAAAAGTAAACTATACAATTCACCCTCATTGGGCATTTTTAAATGTAGTCTCAGTTAGGCTTAAAAGTAGAGACATTTAAACGCACAAGGTCTAAGTAAACATAGTTTTACTAATGGAAGGGTTGATTTATCATAGATACATGATCAGGGGCCTGTTGAATAATCTAAGATCATACATGTAGACCCTTTTCTATATGCCATAGAGACCTAGGGACGATGTGAGTTAACTTTATTCAACAATTACGTACGACCTTATGGACACATACTCAAAGAAAAGTATGATGATCGGTCTTCATTCCTTGCACACTTAGGCCCGGCGTCCACCTACTACGATATGGCTCCGATATGGTCTACGATGCACCTCCTGATGCAAAATCAAAATCGTGTCGGAAGGTCACCTAATATCGGGGCAGTTGACCACGTTTCTGCGATTAGACACCGATAAAAACCCCATACAATACGTGGTGGATTGGCATGTCTAGACATATGTCTACGATTTTGCACCTTCCCGATATGTCTCCGATATTGAACTTTTTGTATCGGTACCATATCGGTAGCCTAAATTTCTATCGTAGTAGGTGGACGCCGGGCCTAAGGCCTGGCATCAACCTGCTGTGATAGAAATTTACCAATGTGGCAGAGATACAAAAAGAAAAAAGACATATCGGGAATGTGCAAGATCATAGACATGCCAATCCACCATGCATTTTAAGGCATTTTATCAGTGCCTAATCACAGAAACGTAGTCAACTGCCCTGATATTAGGTGACCTTCCGACGCGATTTTGATTTTTTATCGGGAGATGCATCGCAGACCAAATCAGAGCTATATCATAGTAGGTGGACGCTGGGCCTAACTCGAACAGTATTCTCTTATTTGAATGTTACTAGTTCACTTTAAATACTCAAAATTTGACATAGATAACTGGTCCAGCATGGCTGATTGGGAAACCTACTGGTCTGTCTAATGCTAATGACATGTGGGTCTTCATCTTGGAACTCCTTACGAGTTACCGAGACTTCTACTGCCCGAGGGTGGTTGTGGCCCCTAAGATTCGAGGTCAACTCTCGACCGTAGAACTGTCCCAAGGCGCTATAAATAGCATGTAAGGAGGTCAAGGTCGGGGTTTGCTGCGAATGCAGTCATTGGCTAATCGGTCTACTCTATTCTTTATATGGACTTAGTGTAATGGGACAACTCCATGCTGGCCCCATTAAAAAACGGACAATTCGCAAGCAACAAGCTGAATGGATGACTCCAGATATTATGAATTATATGTAGCGTGAAGCAGCCATAAAACTAAAAATGAATTATAATTCCAACATGCAATACGACGCGGAATATCATCGGACGCATGGTTAGGTCGGCGAAAAAGCGCCATTGTAAAAAGTATACTATATATATCAGATAGTGAGGATGACCCCAAACGCGCGAGGTCAAATCTGTTTTTCGCCAACAAACTCGAGTCACCCCGCCAACTTTCATAGAAGAAACCAACAATGCGAGTGTTAAATCGAAAGATGTTGAAACTTTTGTGAACACATTTTTCACCAAGATAAGCCAGAAGCTGGCTAAAGCAATTGGTAATAATGTATCTGTTAATCACCTAACACTAGCAGACATACCAAACTATGCCAGAACAGCTGACGGAATAGCCGTGCAAGTTGAAACACTAGTAAAGCTATTTAAGGACATAGCCGTCAGTAAACTGTCTGGCATTGAACACTTGAGAACAGGTGTCCTGAAGGATGCCTTATTGATGCTAGTTCTGCAGATGTTTCACTTATTCCAGACGTCGTTCGACTCCGGTTTGATTCCGTTAGCATGACGCCAAGCAATCGTGACGCCCATACTAAAATCAGGTAATTTTTTCTAATTTGAAATAAATATCAATAGCACCCTACCAGGTGTGAGATACAAATTTCTTCTAAAATTAGGAGAAATACTACGACTAAAATCAGGTAAGCTTTCGAACGTGAGTAACTGGCGACCTATCTCGATTTTGTCAGTAGAGTCAAAGATGGCTGAACATATTATCCACTATCATCTAACCTGAATTATGGACACTAGTAGCAGTATCAACTGGGTGGGATTTTTAAAACCTGCTAAATTGGCCAAAACAGGCTTATTTAAGGCTGATGTTGTATAAATGTATCTCATCAATGTAAAAATAACAGTTTTTGGTGCATCTTTCATTCCAACATAGGGTCATTCCTATCCTGGTATTGTTGTTCCGAGTGATAACTTGCAGGGCCCAATTTTGGAGTCCCTGAAGCTTTTCAATATCGGTTTGCATTGACCCATCGTACAGAATTGATCGATACTCCATTAATGGGTGGATAGCGGAGGTGTATATCAATTGAGATGCCTTTTGTGTCAAACAAGACCTAATTTTTGATAGCCTAAAGATTTTTACGCTTTCCCCCCTTGAAACATCCTTGATATGTGACTTAAGGTTACTGGTGCCATCAATCAATACTCCCAGATATTTATAGCTAGCTACATTCTTATTCTGGTAAGTCACATCAATTGAGTCCAATCGCTTCAGTCTAGGGGCAGTTGCATACCAGCATGTTTTTGTTTTAGCGACATTAATTGTAAGGGCATTCCTGGAACACCAATCTGCTATTTCATCTATACCTTTTTGAAATTTGTCCAAAACTTGGGCACTGCGGTGACCACTCACATAGATGACATGATATTTATGTAGATTCCAATTTAGTTTGTTCATAGCTGGTAGTTCATCTATAGCACAATAATTGTGATCAAAGTTCAGTCTTTCATATGAGGTATTACACGTGAACTGCCGATCCGACCTGTTCCGGTAACCCTGTCCTGCCTTAAGAAGGTGTTTGCATTCATAATATAGGCGAGCCATGCCGATCCGACCTTGGCTGCCGTATGTTGCAAATACTTAGTCTATATACTTGTCGCTCAGTTAAATTCAGTTCAAACTTTGAGTACTGCTGATCCGTCCTGTACTCAGTTAACATATGATATAAAAAAACGACAGCTGCCGTTCCGACCTGCTGGTTACAGTATCAATATACTAGGAGCATACGTTATTTCCATTCATAATGGAAGAGCGCGGTATATCAAAATATCATAGAATAAAAGTAAGAGAATATCAATACTTTGGTATATTTCTTTTGAGATGTTTGTCATTTTCTGGCTAACATTTTTGATTTTGACTTGTGCCTGGTCTAGCATACCACAGATCACATTCACCTTGTCATGGTTGTGACTGAATTTGTCGTTTAGGGTCTTGGTTAACTGCCCTACCTCTCTGGCTAATAGGTCAGCTATGCCACTCAGTTTGCTCTTTGATAGCCCCTTAGCGCTTGATGCACTCAAGTTTGTTTTGCTTTAAGGTACTTCATTTGGAGTACTAGTGCCCTTGGTAATCCTCTTACTAACATATTTGTCATCTGTTTTCCTTCTACTTCTAAGAGTTCATTTGACATCTTCACATGGGGTATCATCTGGAACATTCATATATTTGGCACAATTATGTTAGTCCATTGATATTTGATTTCTGTTGATTTGCTACACCACACCGCACACACATTCACATGGTCACTCAGCCATGAAAGTTCTATTAAAAGGAACCAAGTCAGTAGTGGGGCAGGGATACGGGATACTGGGATACTGGGCCCCTGCTCATTTAACCAGGCCTTTATAGTTGGGACATTGATAGTGAAAGGATAGATTCTTTACAGCAAGCTGAAACCCTGTGTAAGCATTCTAACCTCTATCTAGATGACGTATATGAGCGCGATTTCCCGCGCTCAATAATACCACAACGAATAACCCATGGCAAACAATCGTTATGCTATATATAAGCGTTGCTTGTCGATCCAACCTGGCAACGTGTGTTCCTAGCATAAATTGTTAGTCCTTTACTTAATCTTATGTGTGGGCACACAGCCCTATCACTATACACGGCGAACATGACCAAATGTGATACTACTGTATAAGTGATCCTGTATGAAAGGGCTGTGAATCTGGGCAGTGGTAGACCGTGACATCTACCTGTAAGTGAACTTCCTGAATAAAAACTTCTTTTTTAAAAATCTATGAGGACTCCTGGGACCTGTTTCAGTAGTCTCGTGACATTAGGCCTAGACAGACATCAACAGCGGCACCAACAGTGCAAGCAGCAGCGGAAAAAGACTAGCAAATATCAGAAAATCGGAGTGGACAATCTTCTTCATATTTGGAACGATTATAGGTTATATGTATCCCCTACTCATGTTAAAGTGTCATTGCTTAATTCCTACGAGAAGTGAGTGAAACTCCGTGTGTCATCGATTGCAATCTTGTGATCTGTCCGTATGGTGTCACAGACGCCATCTAGACATGTCACGAAACTACTAAAACAGGTCCCAGAACTAGGAGTAAGTGGTATGTTCATCATTGATGAATGGGCATGCAACTATAAATGAATAAGAATTAAAAGGTTTGGGTTACATTCAGTCAATGGATAGTTTACTGTAACCCACCAGTAAACTTGCCATGAGGTATTTTGGTTGTGAGTGATTGGTCATGGTCAGCTAGGCATGCCTCTAAGACCCTAAGACACTGGCCGTCTTCCCCTTTCACAATATCATAGTAAATAGCATGCAGAGAGTGAAGGGATAGTGTCTTTGCAGTACGCTGAAAGTGTATATATATATATATATGTGACCGCTCTAACCTATAGGCAATGTATATAGGTCATGAAAGCATACTCTAAAAAGTGGTCAACTTACTTTGGAGCGTCTGCAAAATAGGGGAGTACGAATCACAACTAGGAGCAACTGGCATGTTCATCATTGAGCGTGTAATTATACATAAATAACCATTAAAAGGTTTTTGATATATTCAGTGTATGGATCATTTTCTGTAACCCACTTACACCCAGTCAACTTGCCATTACTGCAACTGCCTGACTCTGGTATCCAAACATATCAAGCACCAGTGGCTCTTGAGGTATTTCAGTCTCTAATCATTGGTCATGGTCATCTGGGCATGCCTATCAGACCCTGAGACACTGGCACTCTGCTCTTTTTCCAATACCACCGTGCACGCAGATAGGGAAGGGATGTGGAATACAGCCTCTCTCGAAAAGGAGGAGGAAGCACCTCTTGGTTGTTATGGTCCGTATTAGATTTATTACAGAATCGGGGAACTTCATTAAACGGAGAGCATCATGTTTACGAGTTGCAGTCGGATGGTGGTGGAAAGCAACTGCATGTCGTTATCTAAGGCCTGGCGTCCACCTACTACGATATGGCTTCGATGTGGTCTACGATGCAACTGCCGATTAAAAATAAAAATCACGTCGGAAGGTCACCTTATATCAGGGCAGTTGACCACGTTTCTGTGATTAGGCACCGAAAAAACCCATTAAGGTGCGTGGTGAATTGGCATGTCTAGACATATTTCTATGATATTTCACCTTCCCGATATGTCTCCGATATTAGCTTTTTGTATCGGTGCCGTATCGGGAGGTCTAATTTTCTATCATAATCAGTGAGGGTACTGTGTATGCCTTGTTTCTGCCGCATTTGAAGGTCCATAATGATTGAATAGTCCTCCAATCACAATGACCATCACTGATGATTTCAAAGCCCTTTGATTCTGTAGGTCTTTGACAAAGTCAGTCGGCGGTGGCCTCATTGCATAATATATGCACAATTAATTAGTGGACATTTCATGCCTGTTTCCATTCACCGATCTAGCGTCACTATACCCTGAAAATCGATCGGTGGTTCCCAACTGCCGATAGGTGGCGAACAGTCGGTCAGTGGAAAATGGCTTTATGACGCTCCAGAACATTTAAAGTGTAGTAGAGGACCTACGATGCAGCGTCCGACGCATAGTGTAGTGTGTCAGTATGTATCGTAGGGCGCATGTACCTATATTATCTACTGCTACCAAGCAAGCTCATTTTTCGACGTAATATAGATTTTGTGTCGGAAAGTGCAGTGTAGGCTACATTGTATCCCTAATATTCTTTCATCCATCAATCTGTTTTAGAATCCCGTTTGCGTTTTGCTATGGAAATCTATTTTCATCACGCTTTATTTTCGGTGTGGTGTCAGGAGAAACATTTATTTATTGTGAATATTTGTAAAGTATAGTATAATGTTCATATAATAATAAAGCTATATAAACTGGATCCTCACTGCAAATCACTGCCAACTTGTCTGCCAATGGAAACAGGCGTTATGAGGTGTTGGTCTCCTTATTGTGGCGTTTTGCTGAATACCACGCTTCTTCAGACCATACCCGACAACAGCAGACTCATGCTGACTTCTCTAAAATAGCAGTGTCGTGTCAGACGGCACAAAAAATACTATGAATATTTGCCTCCAACGTTGAATCCACTCCCCCTATATGTGTCCCCACTCCCCCCTCTTTCGCTGTCTGTCTGTCTGTCTGTCTGGCTATCTCTCTCTCTCTCTCTCTCTCTCTCTCTGTGTTTCTGTGTCTCTCTCTGTATTTATGTCCTTCACTGTGTATTTGCCACGCTATGTCTCTGTATCCCTTGTTCCGTCTTTCTGACTCTGTCTCCCTCTCCCTCTCTCCCTGTATCTCCCTGTCACTCTCTGTCTCTGTCTCGCTATGTCTCTGTGTGCCTCTGTGTGCCTCTCTATCTTTGTGTCTTTCTCTGTATACATCTTTCTCTGTGTCTGTTGGTCTCGCTCTGCCATGCTATGTCCCTGTCTCTCTCATTCTGTCTCTCTGACTCTCTTTCTCCCCCTCTCTCTGTGCATCTCTCTGTCACTCTTTGTTTCTGTCTCTCTATGTCTCTCTCTCTGTCTTTGTGCCCCCCCCCCCCCTCTGTCTGTATGTCTTTCTCTGTGTCTCTCTGCCACACTGTGTCTGTTTCTCTCTTTCTGTCTCTCTGACTGACTCTGTTTTTCTTTGGCCCCCTCTCACTCCCTCTATCTCTCTGTCACTATCTTTCTCTCTCCGTCTATCTATGTGTTTCTTTGTGTCTCTCTTTCTGCCTCTCTGATTCTGCCACTCTGTCTATCTGTTTCTCTCTGTCTCTCTCTCTCTCTCTCTCTGTTTGTCTGTCTTTATCTCTATCTTTGTCTCGTTTTCAGTATCTCTCTCTCTCCCTTTGTCTTCCACTTTCGCTTTCTCTATCTATTCCTGTATGTACTTTCCAAGTAGAACCCCGCCTAACGGACACTCGCGTAAGCGGACACCCCGCGTTAACGGACACCTTTGCTCGGAACGGTTTCCCCTATTAGATGTTTATTTTAACCTCACTTAAGCGGACACCCTGCGTAAGCGGACACTTTGGCCCGGAACGAAGAGTGTCCGCGTACTATACTTGGTGTCCCTATGTCATGTGTTCTGCAAATATTCCAGATATTATCAAAGGTAGACATCACAAGAAACCAATAAAATCATCTGCATTTCTCAGATATATACTACCGGGGTATTCAAGTAATACGTCAGCCATTGATTAACGCAAATCTAAACAAATATTCATCACATTGTTATTGCAATGTGTCATATTCTCTAGTAGTCCTGGACGTCCTTGATTACAGTGATAAAATGTTGTGATTCAAAAGGATATGTTCTCGTTTGTGACTCATGACTGCGTCAGTTGTTCATTCATCTCTGATCATCACTTCACACTGCCAACACATACCGTTCTCATATAATTAAATTACTGTAACTGAGTTCACATCTCAGCAATAATAAGCGGTTTAAGGTCTCTCCGGATGCGTTTGATTTGTGCATTCAAATCTGGGGCTGGATCTTACAAACAAATATTATTACATACCTATGGGCGAACGTCTCACTTTTACTGACCAGAAGTACGGATTCCGTTCGTCACTGGGTGACGGAATAATAGTAATACGTCCCTCCGTACCATATGTCCACTGTAAGATGGGGTTTTCAATGATTTCCAGCTTCATGATAATAAGGAGACATATTAAGTGTACCTGAATTGCATCTGTTCCTCGATATTTTGGTCAGAAATATTCACCGAGTTTCATTCAGGTACACTAACCATTTCTCCATATAGTACTACAGAAAATCCGAGTTGTGGTAAACAAACTCAATTGTTATACCGTACTCTGGCAGACTTACGGAGGAGGAGCACGCTGAAGAACCAAGCAACAATTCAATTGGTCTACCCGTACCCAGTTTTCCTATTGTTATTTGTACCTAAAATGTTTAAGATATATATTTTTTCACTTACGAATTCCTCGATTTTATGGTCATTATGCTCCACAGGAGGATGAATGTCTTAATGAGATAAAGTTCATTCAATTCACTCAATCACCTGAGGAGTTTGGCTCACTGAGACGAACTTCTCACAGAGTGACGAACGTCGTGTGCTACATAATGAGTAGCAGGCTGTGATGTATGGAGACACTGGCAAATGTCTGCAGCGTTATATTACGATACTGTAAGATATAACAAGACAAGGTATATTATGGCAGGTCCATCATGCTGATGGAACCAGCCCTTTAGAATGGATGTTCAAGGTCTTTCTTATAACTACGCCCGATGCCGTAAGTACAGGGCTGTGGGGAGAGAAGGACGTAGAAGGGCATCACGACGGGCCCAGTTACTAGATTTCCTTAGAATTATATACCTCAAAATCACGGCCCCAACATTATTCATAGGGCCTACATCATGCCCGGTAGCGGGCAGTAGTCCATAGAAGTTGGTATACAATATTATTATCCACCTAATTCAAAGTGTCCATAGAAAACACATAGGGAGTGTGTATGGACATACCCGGCGCATAAGGATATGTTGTATGCTCCAAAAGGCGCATACGGAAAAATAGTGCGTATGGAAAAATCGTGCGTATGGAAACATCATAGACTGGTTTCAGATAAAAGCGGTTGTATGCCCCTCGGAGTTGCCACTATGCAATATCCTCGCATACTCTCGGATATTACAACGCGTCAACTCCTCGGAGCCTACGGCCGCTTGTATCTGAAACCAGTCAATATTGTGTATTTATCTCACCCCGCAATTTTTCTCCATAGTCTAAACGTTAGGAACTCATACTCCACGGCCATGAAGGTATTCTAAAAAGGAAACCCACGAGATGAAAATAGCTTGATCCGTACACTACCGCGTTTGACTTCAGAGTAAATCAAGAAGCGAATTCTAAATATAGAATACGTGTCGATGACGACTTAATGTCGTAAGACTGACTCCCTCCAGAGAACTTCAAACTCTCCATGCGTATATATTTGCCTTGCGTGTCTGCATGGCTACCTACCTGCATCGTCCGAATGACCTAGTCAAACGCAGCCAAGCATCCCCAACCCATCACCACCCCCACACGGCAGTATAAGAGGGATAGTGGGATGGCTTTCGTTCGCATTTCAACTAGACGACCCAGGGCGTATGCCAGGGCAGGAGGCTAGGGATAGTTACAACCACCGGGAGACTGTCGTTCACCTGGTGTAGAGAGTAAGGTAGGTACTGTCACATGACTGCAGCTTTATCCTTCAACCACTTCTAACTTGAATAATTGGTAATAGAGAGAGAGTTATAGCCTATGGATACAGAGACACGGGCAAGGATTATTGGTTTTCCCTGTAGTATTGTATTATGTCCTTGGGAAGGTTTTTGAATTCCCTTGTAATACCTACATAGGTAATGGGTTGTTGGGCATCTCAAGGACAAACCTATTTATGTCTGTGAAAGACTTGATTGATTTATTACTGCGTGGGTTGCCTCAGACTTCAAATGTATCTACTTTATTTGAATCGGAGTGTTACTATAAATGTGTTTCGAAGGAGATTAATGCGTCTTAGCAGCAAATTATTTTATTTAACCATTTGGTTTTACGATGAAGATGGAGACTAGTATGGGTGTTGTTGCTCTGAAGTAAATTCACAAAGTACTAGATGTCAAGGTCTACTGAATCCACATTGATGTCATTTAAGAAAAATATAGGGAGAATTTCCCCGTTCCTATCCAACACATCACTTTATTTTGTAGTTATCTTTTCCACCTATTTGGAGAGACCTCCAATATCAAGCCAAGAAAGGGTGAATCCAGGACATTGGCTCAACAACGCAGCTATAAAACATTTAACACATTCATAAAGGCAGCCAATGTATACTTTGAAACGGGCAGATGGAGGCATCTGGAGCTAAGAATAGAATTAAAGAAGAAGAAGAAACCAACAAGTTTTGGTCAAAGTCATCGGTCTTCATGAGTTTGATGCAGAGTGATATGAAAGAGCCGACAGCAAAGGGAATATCACGTAGCACTCATATGAGTTGGAGAAAAACTACTTTGACCAAAACGAGTTGGTTTCTGTATTCATCTCACCCCTGAACAAGTTACTATAAAGAAAATCTATGAATGTTTATGGTCAGATCTCGTATCTCATCAACCAACTTTCTCTATACTAGTTGCATCAACTTTGAATATCGTAGTTATTTAAAAAGGCGAAGCCGCGTGAATTACCTAGCAATTCAGATGAGATGGGATCAAGCTCTGAACATAAACTTGAATACGTTTCTGAATTTATCTCATCCCTCACATTGACTAATTGGCTAAAACCTGTGACAAAATCCCCCACTGGGTTTTTTTTCTTCTAAATACTGCATGGGCATTGAGCACGAGTTCCAAATATTAAGTCTATGAGGAGAAAATACCATAGGCGAGATAAGACGAGAAGCCCTGCAGTGAGATTGGGAATAAATACAGAGGCAGAGAGACTCACAATCAGAGAGAGAAATAGAGATACAGAAACACAGGGGAAAAGAGAAACACAGAGAGACACTAGGAGAGACAGAGAGACACACAGGAAAACAGATAGTGAGAGAGGCACAGAGACAGAGAGAAAGAGAAAGAGTCAGGGACAGGTAGAGAAAGAAAAAGAGAAGCACAGACACAGAGAAACAGAGAGAGACACACATAGAGAGAGAGGACAGGACAGAGAGAAAGACAGAGACACAGAGAGGGATAGAAAGATGGGAGGGAGGGTTACGTAAATATTCACCTACCTTATGGTAGGATTCCATCTACACGAGTTAGTGGCGATCATGTTCATGGCATATTCATCCCAAATTCCTTCCCTTCTCTGCTCTCGTTCATGGCTGTCAGCCGACCTATCCCATGAAGGTGTAGCCATTTCACTTGCACGATTAAGCCTGATGCCCATCTACCGATTCAGAGTTGAGCGATTAGTTTGCAAATCGTATAGGAGTCGGTAAACTTGTCGCAGGCAAATTACGTAACTCTTCGCTCGATCTGCGGACATTGAGGAGATGGGGTTGGCGGATATTAGTCCTAAGCAAATCTGTCTACTAATCGGTGGCACACCCTTGCCTAGCTGTCCTACATCTACCGACTACGGCCGACTCCGTTAGGATGCCTTGGCTGAGACAAATTACTGTCCGTTTGTCGCCGACAAAGGTACATAAATGTTCCGAAATCGGTAGGTGGGCATTGGGCTTTAGGACACAATCACCTTTTCTTAAGCGTCTCGCGGCTTATCGCCGATAAATTCGTGTAAAGGGAATACCACTAGAGTGTCCCTTGGGTGTTGACTGGAATTCAAATTATGATGGGTAATACACTCCCCTTATGCATGGGGGAACGTACATGCGGATTGGTTCATCATCGTATTGAATTTATTATATTAGAGGAATGCTTTATTCTCACCTAACATGTCTTATTCCTTACATTTACGTCAACATTGCTTATATTGAAATTTGCCAAATTTTACATCAAACGAATGAAAGAATACGAATCTAAATCTAGTCCTCTGGGAATATTCTGTAAGAATTATTGTGATGATGGCTATTTTCGAACAAGAAATACGTGAGAGTCACTCTTTAGATTTCCCAATAAAGGTCGTGTTTTTAGTATTACAAATTTATGATTATAGAGACAGAAGCGCTATAAAACCATGGGTTTGTTACACACTTAGAATAGAACTCATAAGATGACAATAACTTGGTCCGTACTCCACCGAGTTTAACCACGGAGAAATTCACGAAGCGAAGCTAAGTGAATTACGTAACTGTCGTATGGGGTAACAGACAGTCCAAGTAATTTTCATCGAGTAAATTTCTAATTTTATCTCACGCCATATGTATGATCAGGAACATTATTGATTAATAGAATATCTCACCCAATTAGCCATTGAGTATTGGGTACACTACTTTCACGGCCATGGAGTATCAGTTGTTAATGTTAGGTCTATGGAGACAACACTGGGGTGAAATAACTACTGTAACCTAATGGCACTATAGATATAGATATATATCACATACTGCGCTCACTTCAGGGAAATGCCATCCCTTCTATTCCAAAGGGAGAGGATATATTTAACATCGACAAGAAGATTTCTATTTATACGATGATCCATGAGTCTAAGAGATTTACTATTAACTCACATCTGTTTGGAGTTTCTCCCGTACATAGAGACTAGGAGCAAAAGGTATGTTCATCATTGATGAATGAGCGTGCAATTATAAATGAGTAATAATCAAAAGGTTTGGATTACATTCAGGTTATGGGTAGTTTTCTCTAACCCACTTGCACCATTTCTCCTACTGCTTAAGTCTACCACTCAACCTTTTATAGGCAACGTATATAGTGCGTGCAAGCACGCTCTAACTAGAAGCAATGGGTAGCTTTCTGCAACCCACTTACACCCAGTACACTTTCGATTTCCGCAACTGCCTATTTTGGATCAAAACATACCATGCACCAGTGGGTCTTGAGGTATTTCGGTCTTGAGTGATTAGTCATGGTCAGCTGGGCATGCCTCTGAGACCCCGAGACACTGACCCCCTGCTCTATTCTCACTAGCACAGTGAACAGCATGCAGATAGTGAAGGGATAGCTTTCTGAAAGCACGCTGGAATTTCTATGTTACCACTCTAACCTCTTGGCGATGTACATAGCATGTGCAAGCATGCTCTAACAGACCTAAGCAGACATATGCAGGGGGAGTGAAGTGCCACAAGAGTGAGAATCTCATAGAGAGAAAAACACTCAAACCTATTCTTCGGGGTTTTTTGTTGATCGATGCACAAACATACTTTTTCTCTTATGATATATTTTGGAATATCAAAATATAAACCCTTAATAAGCGGGCGCACGCGACGAAGACCCGTATGTAGGACGAGAACCTGATATCAGCGTCTCCCGCTAGGGGGCGTGACGTCACAGGTTAATTGTCGTCTGCTCACGGGTTGTTCCATCACGTGATATGTCACTTCATCCTTAATCATTGATTGTGTTGCTGACAAATCGTAAATTTGATGTTATATCTACACCCCATGCAGGTCTCATATGTATTGATCTATTATTTTCTTCTAAAGACTATAAATTCGTGAAGTGTGCTTTAATGCAGCCAACCCACCAAAGGCCCACATTAGGCGTTAAGGCATCACCCGCCACGAATGGGTTATGTTACCTTTCAAAACCTATATCATCCAAGTCCGTGCTTTCACAAGCTTTGATACCAAAGTCGCAGGTGCTGGAGCCAATTTAATAATCTAGACTCGTAAGTGAAGACCCTTTTTTACCCCGTACAAGGCTTATCGTTTAATAATATCTATGTTCGTTCGCTAAGACTGTATCAGCCCTCCATAAGATCGTCTTTAAGTAAAAGAACAATTTAAATGAATAATAAAAACGAAATCAGAATCCCATATTGAAGTATTAGTAAGCATAGTACTATGCTGAGATCCAGATTTAGAACGAATCATGATGGACCCATTTAATCACTACTTCTAGGTTAGTTTCAAAGTGTAGCTAGAAGAGGGGATATTAATATTACAGGCTGCAATTACTTACATATTACCCAGTACTTAAGCCTTAAATCATGGTAATTTCAAATGTGCAGTCATAAAAATATAGTACACCGTAATGTGCGTACTAGTTAGGTACACGAACGCCTAGGATTACTGCAATTTACTCAGTAGATATTTAACGATTATACTAATCTTGGTGCCTGTCATATAATCAGCACTATCTGTATGTATGTGGTCAGACTATGGGGCATGCATTATGCTAATTTCGCTTTATAATTAAGCTGAGAGTATCAATTAGTACTTTAATCATATGCAATCTTTAAGTCTCATCGTGACGTCACGCAGTCACTCCCTAAGAATCATTCTCATGTGAATCATTCATCTCAGCGAGAATGCCTTTACGTTTGACCTCTAACGTTTTTCAAGTTCGTGTCATTGCGACATCGAAATCATGAGATGCGATGGGGTTGTTTTCCCAGAATTGTAGTACAATGTTTACAGTAGTCCATAACCATAGACCAATGTGTAGTAACAGTAGAATTATCACATATCATCACACAGGCCGAACCACTTTAAGGTTAATATCGCCTTATTTTGGTAGTTTATAAGTACTTGATATTTACATCATAGCAAAGTAGATATCCCTTGAAAGAATAATGTACTGTGTGCAATACAACTACACCCTGGTATGTAGGATTATGAACCACAAAATCATTCATTGATAGTTCCGAATATATACGGCATATAGCCTATGATCCATGGGTGCCGCCATGACGCCCACCGAGTAGGTGTTCTTCACTAATGGAGGTGAAAAAGTAGGTGTTCTTTACTAATGGAGGTGCAAAAGAAGTGAGTGATAATTGGGAAATGTTACAACTTTAGCCTTGCTCACATATTTATATAAAGTGTTCCATATGGAAAATATCATGTCTTGAGTTTAATCATTATGTCATCCTGCTTTGGGATGGGTGTAGAGAGTCAAGGGAACCATGGTAAAATATCGAAAGGCAGTTGAATTTCGTAAGAACAAAGAGCCAGAATACAGGTTTGTCCCCCGACCACCTAGTGACTGCTTTGTGAACTAACAATGGCTCTGTGCCCTATATCTATAGTAGTAGAAATGATTTACCACGCAAAATCAGACTCGTTCAATTTGATTGACAACTTTTATTGGTGAGTATATGAGTTACAGTCTGTGCAATCAGATATTGGGTAGATGAGTCATGTAAAAACTCAACATTTCGATAAAGTCAATTCCTGGTGGATTCATTGTGAAATCTGGACATTACCTTTTTCCCCCGAGGCTACATGAATACACTGTGCGGTTTAGCTGAAGTCTGGCGAAGTTTAACATCATAGCTTGATTTAAATATCCTTGGGCTGTGCACCATGGTGACACCGTTGACCATAGGTGATCAAGGTCGTTCACCCCAAGCTCGGTTACCCGCCATATGACCTCAACCCCTGCCTCAACCACTATGCACCTCTCTCACTAGACTTACTCAAGTCTCTGATTATGAATATGCATTGAATGAGTAAAATAAATCACGTATTATTTACCTGTGGCCGTATATCTTACACATACCGCCCGCTCCTACCTATGTCGTATTCATACGCCCTTCAGAGGTTACTAAACTCCCCATTATCGCCCAGGGTAAATACAAGTTCCGCTCGCGACTGACTGGGCACACCATGACAACATGAACCATAGTTTTCCCATTTATATTTGAAGAATCTGAATATAATTTCGGATTTATATGTAGAAATAGCTGGAATTTCCATTTCTGACATCGGATTTCCCATTTGAAGATTCATGAAAACCGTTAAACTGCATTAATTCTGGGTTACGGGTCAAGGGTTTATCACCATACAACGTCGGGAACCAGCGAACACCGGGACCTGTAAACAGACTGAATTCTGGGATACCTCAATAGGGTCTACAGCCGTACAAGACAAATGTGTCATGCGGGGTATGTACTTGGCGTACCGAGTATACATGTACGGCGGCGAAATCTGACCAAGGTATAAAATGACAATTTTAAGGTATATGGTAATACGAAAACAGGAATACCGTGTATGTACGCGATGAACCTCTGCCTTCGACATCGGTTCATCTGATCGTCAATTTACCTTGTATTTATCACGCACATACACAGTAACCCTATTTCCGTATACAATGTGTAAGCTTCCTCCGACAGGAGAGTGTAAGGAGAGGGGTAGGGGTGGTGTGCGGTGGCGGCGGGCAGAGAGGCGGAGGCGAGCGGTAGCACACACTCACACAGGGACTGAGGCCAGTCTACCGTCTCACCTGCCAGCTTTATCTTCCTCTGGTGTTCGGTCGGCACCCGAAGGTTCCCCACATCTTGTCCCTTGCTTGTTGGACAGTGCAGATCTCCTGAAGTCCGAAAACCAGGTCGGCTTAGGGGGTTTATAACCAGAGGACTGCAGGACAAAGGGCGAGGGACAAGAGCGTGTGCTTGGTCACTTGGGTGGAGAGGGGGTGAGAATTGAAATGGCCCTGATACACAGAGGAGTTTTTAAAAGAAAGCTCGATAAAAAAAATAGATCTCATCTTAATCTTTGATCCGTTCTAGTGATAAGTCGTTATGGAAGACAGTCTTACAAGACGATCATGTAAAAATTATCCTATACAAATACTCATATTATTCATTGTATGTAATCAGTGAGTGTCAGTAAGTGTAACACCTGACTTCATGGCTGGTCTTACTCTGATGGTCACGGCTGGTCATCTCCTCCTCTCAAGACTGTCCCTCCTTATATGCTGGGTACATTTAATATTCAGAGAGCACTGTAAAGTTCCTAAAAATAGATTATAATATCACCTTCAAGATGTTTTTCCCCCCTACAAGTGACTCCCGGCAAAGCTGTCTCACCATTAATCACACACTGGCTCACAGATGTTTACCGCTGCCCTTTTTTCCGGAACAGTGCCTGTCATAGGAGGATGAGTTTCTGTAGAACAGCGCAGAATCCATCAATTATTTCATTATGGGTTTGCACCATGATGTTACAGTACACTACATTTAAACATAGGACTAAAGTCTTATGTATAGAACTATAACTTAAACACTATTACAACACCACAAAGATCACGATATGATCATTTTTGTTGCTCTTTCTTTTAAAAACTTACCTCGTTGTCAGACCCTGTCAACTAGTCGCAGCAAAGCGGGGATGGGGTGGACGGCCAATCTAGTGTACGGCCTACCTCTCAGTCCTACATATATTGCTTACAGATATTTTACCACAGGCTGATTTCTCACCCTATCTACTTGGTTACACGATGCCTGGAGTCAAACAAACATCTGGCAACGTATCGTTTAGCATATGATGACTGGGTGTGTTAGCGTGATACGTTTCTAATACCCGTTTAGATTATTGTCAGAGAAAATACAGTAATTGTATCGAATTCTATGGTATTCCACCTCCGATTTGGTGGGTTACACATAAATATTGCCCCAGTATGTATTCAGAAATGATTTAGATAACATAGGAACACCACTGTACAATAATACATTGGCGGGCCTAACTAACATATATGCCTATATTTATCTATGGAAAAACTGAGAGAATTCTCAATTCTAAAGTTTAGACTGACCAGACTCGTTCATACAATGTCTTAGTTTGTTCAAACAAAAAGAAATGCTCCCGCAATAACACCCGCCGTTCTCACAAGAGGCCAGGGGCCCGTTTGATAACCTAGGATCTTACATGTAGACCCTTTTCTGTATGCCATAGAGTACAGGAACGACGTGGGTCAACTTTATTCAACAATTACTGACCACCATATGGACGGCTAAGACTGTCTTAGCCAACATACTTATATAGAACTGCATCGAGAATCGTATAAATAGACAATACTCTACGAGTTTGGCTGGGCTGCTATCGTCATCGAGGCGAAGCCGAGTGACGATTACGGCACAGCCAAACGAGTGGAGTATTGTGTATTTTACAATTTGAGTGTGGTTCTGGATTTATCTTACCCCTTTCTATGACATTAAATATCATTACAACTTCAGAATAATCAGAATTTACTTAGCAAATCCACTACGCCACGGCCGTGGCATAGTATTGTAACTTTACCAGGGTGGTCGTTGAGTATATCTTTCTAATGTTAATCCTATGGCTAAACTTATACCAGGGGTGAGATAATTAAATATTATTCAACGATAACCCTTGTACGCGTTACAAAATAGGTCCTCGTGTACGATCATAAATCATTAAACGGGGCCAATATTTGGCCATGTTTGCCCGAGTGACGGCCTAAAAATAAGAAACTCAGCGTGGCGTTACACGGAAACACCTCTATTGAACTACCCTACCTGTACACCACCTGCACCGTAAGCGTGAGGTGTGAACATACACTGCATGTCTAAATCACCTGATCTATTCAGCCTTGGTATGTTCCCCAATCTCATCTCCAGCCATTGTGCTAAATATAACCCGCTACCCATCTGACCCTGGCATAAAGGCCAAGGAGACCTGATGTCCTTTCTAGAGATTAGACTCAAATAGCCCTTCTCGTGTCCCCGTTGCCATGCAACATTTCTCTTAGGGTCGAACTCAAACCCAATGCCACATTACCCTCTGTGCCATAAACCCATGCTCCAGAGGAAATGAGGCATAGCTTTCTGTATACAAACAAACATACAAACAACCTCAACATCTGCCTGAACGTTCTACTCCATTTTTATGGGGAGTCCTAAACGAATCGACCGTACAGTGGATTGTGTCACCCCAGTATTTTTAGAGAGCGAGTGATTTTGTTTATTTTGGTTAATGCTGCCTTGAGGCATCATTCGGCTTGGACTAGTTGACGCCTCAAGGCATCATTTGTCCTGAAAGGGTTAAGGGGAGTCCCAAACGGATCGGCTGTGCAGTAGATTGTCTCACCCCGGTATTTTTGGAGTGTGCTCGCACGCAATACATACATTGCCTAAAGGTAAGAGTGGTCATGTATAGATTTTCAGCCAGAAAAATATCCCTTCACTATCAGGGTGCTATTCAATGTGATAGTGAGACAGGAGCAGGGTGCCAGTGTCTTAAGGCATTAGAAGCATGCCCAGCTGGCCATGACCAATCACTCAAAACCAAAATACCTCATTGGTCCACTGGTGTTTGATATGTGTAGATCCTAGACTCAGGCGGATGCAGAAATGGCGAGAGAATGTACAAAGAAAAACTTTTCTTTTTTAAATGGAATAGGCACTTTTATGCGAGGCATATTGTTATTACTCCGTTAGCAGAGGTATGCAATGTTCACCTATAGGGCACAGAGTCATTCCTAGTTCTGCCATCTTCCACCAGTAAATTGTAAAATAACTCCACTGTAGTCGGGGACAATCACTATTTTCCGCTGTCATAATCAATAGAAAATCGTGATACGAGGCTAAAACCCTTTTATGGCAAACCAAAATATTATTTTCAATAAAAAACATAAATAACTGGGCCCACCAACTGGTGTTTTGTTCATCGCCGGGGGGCAGGCTGGCGACCTTCATAACACAATAGCTATGTGGCCTACAGGGATATACTGATACATATTCTAACCTTGGTCTAGTCAGCTGGGGTAGCCATAGGTCACACTGAACCGGGCTACCAGCCTGTACAGTAAAAAGAAAGTAGGATTGTGGGTCAGTAAACGAAGACCTGTGTATGTCTTGAGAGCGTGAGCGTCAGACCGGGAGAATCATTTACAGATGGGGCACACACACAGCTCCTAATCCTGAGAGACTGGATGTGGCTGGTATAGAAGTTGGGTTCTGATCTGAAGAACCAGAGTTGAAACGACGATAATATTTAGACCAATGATTTAGCATCAACTGAAATCCACACACACAAATCTATAGGTGTTGGTGTTTTGCGGACAACTATTCTAATATATCAGTGCAGACCTACCATCTTGTTATTTGACTGAATTCAGAGGAATACCCGCTTCATTCAGAACTGTATTACAAATAAAAATATTTTAAAAAACTTGTTGCTCTGTATTAGCAGGCACTGCCCGGGAAAATGGTAATTAAATAAAGTTTAAATATGAACACCTATGTATGAAATAGGTACTGTGGACCAAAATGAAATGAGGCTCAAGGAAATCTTAGAAGGCTGAATAGCAGATAGGTGAATGCCCTTTGGAATAGCCAAGCCATTTCTCAGATTAAAGCGAGTTCCTGAAAATGGATAAAAATAGAATGGGGTGATAGATTAGATTAATCCCCTACCTCCACCCACTTCCGTCAGCACCCTGCGAAGTTTCTGTGCCGGAAGGTTGAAAGAACTGGTGTGTCGGAACCGTTGTCGTAGGGTATCCAGAGCTCAATGGGTGCCCGGTTTTAAGGGGGCATCCACCAACCACGACAAGGCTACAACAAACACCGACATGAAAGTTCCAATAGGCGCTTGTCGCAGCCTTGCCGTAAGAAGGGGGGCTTTACGACAGCGTTGTTGGGATGTGTCGGAAAGTGCACGCTCCACCAAAACTTCCTATCGTAGACCTCTGTGACACGCTTCCGACACGCCATGACAATCCACCACAAGGGTCCAGTCATGGGAAAAATCGAACATGTTCGATATTGTTGTAGCCTTGTCGGAAGGCTCCTGACAAGCTTCCAATCGTGGCCTTGTCAAGGCCTTGTCATAGACTCTTGTCGGGAACTGGGGTCCACCAACCACAATAAGCCCTCCAGTCATAGGCCAGTCATGGACCTTGTCGGTAACCCATTGTCGTAGCCTTGTCGTGGTTGGTGGACGCCCGCCTTAAAGGGTGGCGTCCACCAACCACGACAAGGCTAACACAAGCGGCGACAAGAAAGTTCCAATTGCCACTTGTCGCAGCCTTGTCGTAAGAAGGGGGGCTTTGCGACAGCGTTGTCCGAGGGTGTCGGGAAGTGCACGCTCCACCAAAAGTTACTATCGTAGACCTCTGCAACATGCTCCCGACACGCCATGACACTCCACGACAAAGGTCCAGTCATAGGGAAAATCGAACATGTTCGATTTTGTCATAACCTTGTCCGAAGGCTCCCGACAAGCTTCCAGTCGCAGCCTGTTCTGGCCTTGTCATAGACTCTTGTCGGGAACTGGGGTCCACCAATCACGACAAGGCTACGCCAATCCTTCCGATCATAGGGCTGTCGTGGACCTTGTCGGAAAGCCATTGTCGTAGCCTTGTCGTAGTTGGTGGACGCCCGCCTTTAAGGGTTTGCCCCACTGAGCTCCCGTTACACTGCGCAGGCCAATGCCTGGTATTTGAATGTCTAGACACCATTCTACCTACCTCAAACATTCAGCATAAACAATCTATCAAGATAATCTGGAGTGTCGTCACTACACTGTCCACTCAGATTTGATAAGGTGTCCCTCCAAAGTGTCGTTTTAACTGGTGTTATGAGGCATTATGTACCGAAATAACTGTCCCCTTAAGCGGGGTGTCCCCTTAAGGGAGTTCTTTATCCCAGAAGCGGGGTCTTACTGTACATGCATATCATATTTGAAATAAAAATCACAAATTTACCCTCCGTCCTCCTCCCTCTCTTGAGAGCTCACTTCACTCTTATTAAGGCTACCCTTCCTCAGACCATGGGGAAGGGTAGCCTTTTGTGAAACAGTCTCACCTCTAGGCACATTACAATGGCTCCTGTGTCTAAAGCCATTTTCCGGTGGCTGATGAAAACGCCACCAATTAATTGAGTTCTCCTAAAAGGCAGTTGGTGGTGGCCAACGACTGCACGCCGATATCTAAAATTTGTAGAGGGTTCTGTATATGCCTTGTTTCTGCTGCATTTAACAGGTCCACATTGACAGAACTGTCCTCCAAACTCAATGACTACCACACTGATTTCAAACCCCTTTGATTCTGTCAGTCAATGACCAAGTCAGTGGTGGCCTTATTGCATGATTCATGTACAATCATTCAGTAAACACTTCCCTGCATGCCTGTTTCTATTCACCGATCTGATGCCAATGTTTCCCGACAGCAGATCGGTGGCGAATAGTCGGCCAGTGGAAGATGGCTTTATATGTGTTTGCTCTCGTGAGTCGGGAACCTAGGGAATAAGGCCAGAGATATTTAACATGAGTCAGGACTCGATCAACGTTAAATAAGAAAGAAAAAAAAGTTTGCTTTGTGTACCAGAAAATCTGAGTGGGCATCGAAAAATGCCACATCATGGAAAAAGATGCATAGCATAGGGAATTGTTGTTGGAAGCGATGTTCTATTCTCATGTTATCCAATCTGTTTAGGGCCGATAGGTATTGGCCGTAAACCACGAAGGGTGATGCGAAGTAATAGACGGATATTAGCGACTGTATTACGACGCCAACCTTGAGTAGTTTACAGAGCCGCCTGTCCACAAAACCAAAGTTTTTTTTTATATTTATCATCCATAAAGTGAACTCGAAGGAATTACACCAAGGAACTGCTATGTTATAGTTTATATTATCAAGAACAATATTTTGCTTTCCAACACAAAGGCACTATTTCAATGCCTTTGGTTTTGGACAACATAAAGACACTGTGGTCCCCATACATTTTCAAGGGAGATTTTCTAATCGATGGATGATATATCTGGTGGATAGTATAACTGTATCCTGTATATTGTTCTTATGATATCGTTAGTATGATTGTATGGCAGAATTAATAACCTTATACGTATCTATATATTTCAGATTTAAACACTAGGGTACCACCCCCTAAAGGGACCCGCCAAGATGACGTGTTGGAACATTATGCATTGCATGCACCGGAGGAGGGTGGTTCAGGTCGATGATCTGGACACCCAACTCAAGCGATGCCTCTCCACCATCGAGCTGAGTTTCATCGGGCTCAGCATGATGGCCAGCGGTATTTTCGTGGTCACCTCCACGGTGATCAACCTGATCGCTGGACCAGGTATAGTTCTCAGCTACCTGCTGTCTGGCACAGCCGCCGTGCTGTCCGCCCTCTCCTACGCAGAGATGGGATCCAGGATCCCCCGCACAGGCTCCAGCTACATCTTCGTGTCTGTGTCACTGGGTGAGATCTGGGGTTTCCTGGCTGGCTGGAACATGATCTTGGAGTATGTGCTCATCAGCGCAGCCATGGGAAGATGTTTCACATCTACGCTCATCCTGGCCGCAGGAGGCGAGAATGTCACCATGGAGATCAGAGAAACCATATCTTGGGAATTCCTTGGCCAACATACTGACCTCATCTCTGCTTTAGTGGTGCTGCTCTTTGCCTGTGTTGTTGGCCTGGGGGTCCGCTTGACGTCCGTTATCAACGTAGCGTTCAACGTCATCGGCATGGCTTTGGTCCTCATCGTCTCTGGCATTTCCATCAGCAGCGGCAACATCGAGAACTGGGACAAACATGGACTGGAGACCTTCTTCCCATACGGGGTAGGTGGTGTGATCTCTGGTGCGGCAACATGCTACTTCTCCTACATCGGTTTCGAGTGCATCACAGTGTCCGGAGAGGAGAGCACCAACCCAAAGAAAGCCGTTCCCAGAGCCATCCTTCTCGCCTTCGCTATGGCCTCCTTCTGTTATGTATTCACTGCACTGTCTCTAACCTACTATACCCCACTCTCCAACTTCATCCCAAGCATGCCACTGGCAAACATCTTCTTGGACCATGGTTTTGTTGCTAAAGCCATAACTGTTAGCGTAGGGGCAGTGCTGAGCGTATCCACGAACGTTATCACGGGGTTGTATGCCATTCCTAGGGTATTCTATGCTATGGCCTGCGATGGGCTCATCTTCCAATTTTTCGGGCGAGTGAACCGTTATACGCAGACGCCAATAAATGCCATGATCGTGTCTGGTCTTATGGTGGGTCTAGTGACATTCTTACTCGACATGGCCACTCTGGTAGCTGCTGTGTCCATTGGAACCATCTCTAGTTACGTTCTGGTAGCGTTGGGCGCCATGATGCTCAGGTATGAGCCTCTGACGGGAAGTAAGATGAAGAAAGGGGGTCCTGGAGAAATGAGCATCGAACTTGAAGATGTTGGCCCTAAGTACCGTATTGACCATAAGGGCAGGATCGTGCGGCCAGGTGACAGGAAACAGTGGGTCCGGGAACACTGGTTCTTCGAGACCTTCTGGCCGGATGTCAAGCCAAAGGTGGCCATCCCTCTTATGACCTTCTGCATCTTCATGTTGACCGGAGTAGAAACCATTGCAATGCGACTTCATATGTTCTTCGAGACATGGAACATCGTTCTTGGATCTGTTCTTGTCCTGCCCGTTGTCTTCTGGGTTCTCCACCTTCTGTTGTACGAACAGAACGAACCCGATGATGGCTGCTTCAGGGTATGTACTTTTTTCTTTCTCTTTTTTTGTTGAGAGGATAAAGAAGGTTTGGAAAATAGTCATAAATAAGTAATTTTCATATAAAGTCATACCGATGGGTGTTTGCTGGATTTTAGAATTATAACAAAAATTACAAGGAAATTTTATGAAATTAGGAAAGTCGCATTTATAAACTAAGAATATGTATTTCATTAATTTGCTACACCTATCAAAAAATCAAATCAAATAAATGACCTCCAATATATTTGTATCAGGATTCATGACATATAGAAGCTGCATGGATATAGAAGTATGTATGGGGGTCAATTTCTTTTGTAATTCTGTGTACATTCTCCTTCTTTTTTTTTATTGCGCACAAGATTGGGAGGGCAGTTGGGTGGGGGTCCAAAATGTAAGAAGTCCTGCGTACATACGTAATGGATGACCCCTTTGCAATTTGGTAGAGCAATTAGTGTTTGACATGTATTATACGTGTAATAAATGGTCATTCAAAAAAGGCAGTAAGCAGAGAACCTACTACCCTATAGGTAGTATAGTCAGTTAACATATCATAAACTATCATAAAACTATTTTTGTCCCCCAACCACTCACTCACCACCAATACCCTCGTGCCGACCTTACCTTGTATTTTGTTATCACTGACGAATGCTGTTATGTCTAAGCCTATCACCCCCTTATTATATCATTAACTTTTGTACCTTTTGTACTTGTGAGTTTATCTATTCATGGAAGAACTGTGATACTACAGAATGAATAAAGTCTAATGAAAAGAAATATATATATAACCTTTCTCATTCTCCTGCAGATGCCACTTATGCCGCTGGTGCCGACTTTGAGTGTGCTCCTCAATATTCAGTTCATGTTGATGTTGGACTGGTTCACCTGGGTCCGTCTCGTTGTCTGGGTCACTGTTGGTGAGTATTTCTCTTCTTTTTTGTAAAAAAATAATTTATTTGTGACTTCGCCTTGATGCCTCAATAAGGTCTGAATGTGCAACTCGGTTTCCCTATTCCTATATACCATCAAATGTGATTTGATAATGATAATTAGCCTTATTTGCTCACCCACCATCAAACCCGAATCCAGATCCAGATGTTCTCTCCCCAATGCGCTTTTCATATGAATTTTGTAAGGGACAATCAGATTGGTCAACCTTGGGTAGTATACGGCAACCTTGCGTAGTATGCGGCAACCTTGGGTAGTATGCATAAATTACTCCCCCCCCCCCCCCCAGAACGTGGGGGAAGAATAGAGTGTATGGTCATAGGTATATAGGAATAAGTATAATTACGTAGATTATCTATAAGGATAGACTTAATACACAAGGATAAGATATCAAAAACTACCCTTTAACATTCGGGTATCTCTTAGCGCATCTTGAAGCAGTAATTTGTTCCGGCACACAATTAACTCATAAAAGATAGTATTAAGGACTTAATCTAGTATGCTAGGTATTTCAGATATAGTAATCAACTACGAGATCCAAATACAAGACATGATTAGGAGTTTGTGTATGATTTAATTATATCTAGGGAAAGTAAAGTAATTAGTCATAAAAATGCTCAGGTTAAATAGTTTGATATTGTAGATCCAATTCTTTCCATATGCAAATATTAAAAATTGTCAGTTAAAACTGGTTCGATATGACTTATCATACTGCTAGATGGGTTAGATATGCTTTTTCGTATATTCTGTCATTTCCCATATTCCTCTACATTTTCTTTGAGTTATACTGGAAATGTACTGAAAAATATGGTTTTCACCGATTCTTCCAAAAAACAAGGATCGTGGCCTATTGTTCTTAGTACTTAGATATGTAGTACTATAAAGAAACTACATTCTGTGAAAGTTTGAGGAAAATGACATGGGGTTTGCTATATGCAATCTAAATTCCAGAATATTCATTTATTCTTTTGTCATGGTGTTATGATATCAATTTCTGGATCAGAAACTAGCATGGTGCCCCAACTTTCCAAGTTAGATATGTGTTATACAACTCTTTGAGATCATCATAATTAAATTCTAAGAAAATGGCATGGGTTTTACCTTTCAAAGTGAATGCTGCGATATACCTTTAAGTGCTTTGTCCAGAATGAATACTATAGAGGAAACCTATGAAAGTTTACTATTAGAGCTCGTTCCCCATCGAGTTGGAATAGTGTAGTAATTCACAAGGTGAAGCCACGTGAATTTTGTAGCAATTCAGATGAAATGGGATCGAGCTCTGACTATAAACTTGAACAGGTTTCTGAATTTATCTCACCCCTCACGTTGACTAATTGGCTAGCATTTGTGACATAATCTTCCATTGGATTTTTTTTCTTCTAAATACTCCATATATATTGAGTACGAGTTCCCAATGTTAAGTCTATGGGGACAAAATATCAGGGGTGAGATAAATGCAAGAACCTTGAAAAACAAATCAGGATTGTGGTGGTTTACAATGACAGGCTGAGTCAGGAGAATTATCCAATGTCCAGGATGGATGGCTTTAATTATACACGAGTTGTTGGTTGCTACTTTCACCCATATATTTACCTTCACTTAGATGTAATTTCTATGGGATCCTTGTATGCAATCTGCAATAAGAACTTTAATCATACTCATTACGACAAGGTCATCGGGAGTCATATGACATGATGCACACATCTAAGATCACAAGATCAGAACATGTTACCCTTGGTAAAACCTATTTGAGGAATCACTCATGATGTCTTGTGGTATATTGCCGTGTACCGTCATAGCCTATACGCCAGTTTTATAGCAGGGTTTATATAGGCCGACACAAACTTTAACTCCATTCCATTCTCATAACTAACGAATCAGTCATTGGTGTGGCCCCAAAAAGTCAGTAAAGGTTATCATTGTACTATTTCTAAATTCCTAGAACCAAAAGTTTTTTCAAATCTTGTGTTTGAAAGTGGGGGCCTATGGCATCAGGATGTATGTGATCCATAATTTTACCGCGTATTTTTGACGTACGAAGACAGTAAGCCAGTTACCGTATAATACCAATACCCTGACCGTCACATTTATTTCTTGCAGGGTTCATCATTTATTTCACATACGGCTTGAAGCACAGCAACAACACTGGAACGAGTCTCCTGGACGACCCCTTGAACCCCAGGTTCGTTAACCCTAACAACAACAAACAGTTCGATCCCAATGAGGATGGACGAGGAGAGACCAAGCCTCTAGTATCGAAGTAAACAATAACAAGTGGAGAAATACTGTAATATCGTATTGAATACATGTATAGCCATATGAGTGTAAACATGTTCTGTATTTATCATAATTGATATCAGGGTGATTGACTTTATAGGGCACATAGTGATTCTCTTATGGAAGCGGCCATCTTGCCTCCCCGACGCTAAACAAAACACCAGGTGGCGGGTCCAGTTAGCGATGGATTTTATCTATTATTTTATTTTGGGTTTTCCATAAAAGGGTTTTAGCCTTGTCTCAAAATTATCTATAGATTGTGACAGCAGAAAAGAGTGGCTGACCCCTGACAACAGTGGCGCTATCCTACAATTTCCTGACAGATGATGGCAGAACTAGCAATCACTCTGTGCCCTATAGCTTCATTCTATTTGCGTTGTTAATGGTGATATGAAACAATAACAAGTTTTTTTCATGAATATTGTTGGCCAGTGTCGTTATCTGAAAGATTTAGCTTCTTGTCATATCCTGCGCTAAATTATATCCTTAATTCCCTAGACAACCATCCATTATTGAGATATTCAGGGATTCAGATAGTATTTGGTGATATATATTGTTCCTAGTCCTGCTATGTTAAGGAAAAGATATAATTCCATTTAATAAACGATGTTAAAGATCAAATATAAACACTAACATGAGATACGAACGCCTGTTCAATTCAAAGTATCTATATTCCCCCATGTTTCCGTGTTCCTCTTTAGGTTCACTTGTTTCATGTTGTAGATTTTTTTCTCTTTTTTTGTTCAAATCTGTTCAATTCTAGGTGACTTTATTGTTAAACGGTTAATCATTTTGTCACTTCTCTTCTTGAAAGCTCAATTGTACTTACTAAGTATGTATCAAATACTGAGGACGAAAAAATGGCTAAGGTGGAAGTAGTCAAAATATGCCTATGTCTAGATCATACTATCATTCGGCTGAGCATATCATGTTCAAAGTCACCAAAAATCAAGAAAATATAAGTCAGGTTTTCTATCCAAGTGATAAATAGGTGGATGTACTATATTAGGAAGCCTATCAAAGGTTTGAAAGATTATTTGTGGTTCACCAGCGATGTGGTAAACTTATTCAGCCTCACCCAGTGAATTAATATGAACAATAGATCCCAATAAAAAGATGCGAAGATTCTAAACCGTAAAATCATTTTGTATCCGTATTTTGACAAACGTATATGAAATCGGTCTAGATCAAATGTGGACTTTTCATATCAGACGAAATTGCTTTTTTGAATTAACAAATGAGAAAGAGAGAAAAACCAGTGTGTTTACATACTTTTAAAATGTTTTAGAATATATTGTAGTACAATATTTTAGCCTGACTTTCCTTGATGTGTTTATGGTAGGAAACTACTTGAAAAGCTCTATACTGATGCAAAGACAATGCAGCAATTTGACACGCCATATGATCACGAAAACTTGTATAAAAGTGCCATTCCTCTACCAAGAATGGCGTTCTTGTGAATAGAACTGCTTCAGTAAAGAGAAAACTGTATAGACATTAACCGATTAATAACTAATGGGGTTTTCGAGCGAATGAAATGTGTAAGTCTATTGTTACTTTGTTTGGATGTCTGGTCGTCTAGTGTGAATGTGTTCAACGTTGATAGCGTTGTTCCTACGCATATTGCACGAAAACTAGTATATTCCCTAAACTGTTGTGTACAGTGTTTTACTGAATCCTTTGCAAATGTTCTCCGTTGAATGTGTTCGCTGTTGTAATGAGCTGCAACCATGGAGCTTTTCCACTGGTTGATTCTATTCGGTGGTTGATTCATTAATAGATTGTTTTAGATTAGAATACATTTTATCTACAGTGAAATACATACCGTAATTGTGGCATAGGAAAATAATATGTAGTCGACCGGAGATGCTTCTGTTGACTGTGATATGGGGATTTTCACTGTGCAATTATATATTTCTTAATGCATTTGGGTTCTTTATCATGGGGGGGAATAAGTTTTAAAAAATCCAGTTATCATCCTGCAGTGCTGGCCAGTAAGATCAGGGGAGTTTTCATCTTAAACTTCAGACATCATGAATTACAGATTTATGCAATGAAATAGGGTAAAGAAGTTACATTTCTGAACCTATTATCTCTATGCTCAAATATAAGTATCTTAACTTTTTAGGCTTTATCTAAATTCTATAAAGTTACATTCCAATGAGAGAACAGAGGGTGGAAGATCTCATAACTATATTGAAAGAAAAATTGAATCTCTGTAAAAGAAATAGAAAAAAGAGGAAAAAAGAGGAAATAAAGCTTGCCAACATGTCTTAACCTCACTGTGGTTGATTTTGTGTTATTCTTTATGCTATCACCATTAATCGCCCTGTAGGTGCAAAAGTGATATTTATTTCAAAGAATAGCTATTTATATCTAATCTATCTACTTCAGTCTAGAAAGTGTTACGGGACCGTCCAAAATGGTACACACTGGTGAAGTGTGTTGAACTCTACTGGGGTTTTAACCCTTAATCTCAAAACTAGGAGTATATATGGTATATTCATCATTGAAGATTGAGCATGGCATCATAAATAAAGAAGATTTAAAAGGTTTTGGATGTATTCAGTCTATGGATTGTTTTCTGTAACTCACTTGCACCCAGTCAATTTGCCATTTCTGCACCTGCCGGAGTCTAGGATTCAAACATATCAAGCACCAGTAGGTCAACAGATATTTCGGTTTCAACTGATTGGTTATAGTCCATAAGACCCTTAGGTACTGGCGCTCTGCTCCTTTCTCAATATCACAGTGAATAGCATGCAGATAGTGAGAGGATGGTGTTTTTTGCAGCAACCTGGAAGTCTTTGTGAGTACTCTAACCTTTAGACACCGTATATAGACTATAGAAGCACGTTCTAAAAAGCCTCTTCATTTCTGTAGGAGTTAAACTGATCTTCCAATTGCTGATTTTAGAACTAATATAACCGTAGGATCACTGAACGAAAATAATAGAAAAGTTCAACAACGATATAGGCAAAAAGTGTATCGTCTGATTAAGTTTACATATACAAGTAAATGCATAATACGCTATAACTCCAAGCCAGTCTTATTTACAAAAGATCTTTATTAGATGTAAACTGATCACAAGGTAGGCATCAAGTCTTCTGGACCTGTCGTCGACGTTTCGGTTATAAATAACAGGTCTTCTTTAGGACTCAGTCCATATACATCGGAAATTGCATCAGAGTTGAAACTGATTTTATGTGAAAAAAGGATGGTGTATGAAATCAGAGGAATATGATTTTTATGTCACCAGCAGTGTCCACATGGTGTGCAATGACACGGAATGTCCACCCTAAAACGAATAACCTGTGCATGTCATTTCTGTCATAGAACATACTCACTCTTTTATTAGCATCACATTCTTTGCACATCATACGTCTAAGCAATCTTACATTAATGTCCTATCAAATATCCTTATACTTTTAGCATTCCTGATAATAGTCAGTATACTTCAATTCAGAAAGGCAACGCAACTCAATGGCATAGTTATGTTGAAAGGCAGTTGACAGATTAGACTCTAGTGCAGTCTGTTGTCGCCAGGGCCAGGGCACCCAGACTCAAACTAAGACTGTTATGGGGTGCCATTTTGAGTCAGGGATTCCTGCATCCGCTGGTACTAAGCTACGCTGACTAATTTGCCAGGAACAAGTGGCTAGAGTTGGCCTAAAAATAGAACAGCCAATCATGAAATTCCTTTCTCCCATCAGGCAGAGGGAACAAGTAAATGGGAACGTATCTCTGTTAGGCCTAGCCTGGAAGCCTGGCCTAGTCACATTATAGGCCAGGTAATGGGTTCCATTTTTTTGGTGCATTATGGGTAACGCCTCCATTTCTTGCACTCTCCTAGCAGAGATCCTGTACTCTACTTCTGCAAAAGATCTGCTGGTAGAGTGCCAGCCTAGGCTTGCCTCAGTCCCTGTATCCTTTACTTTTTATTTCATTTATTTTATCTGGTCTTGTAATAGGCCTGCAGGCCAGTACAACAGGACTGCTGTAAAACATTCAGCAGCAGTATTTCTTCAAAATAAAGCACTGAAGGTAGTAAATCGTTAGTATGAAGAAAAAAAAAGAATGTGCAAGTCTATGTTGAGCCAAGAGAGGTGGTGTGACTGTCAGTTCAAGGTCTTTCTCTAGTAGCTCTCTCTACTCTGTGGTATTACGTAAGAAGTAGTTACCAGTCCCTTATTAGAGTGTGCTTGCATGCTATATACATCATCTAGAGACTTAGAGGTTAGAGTGGTCACATATATACACTTTCAGCGTGCTGCCAGGAAACTACCCCTTCACTATCTGCGTGCTATCCACTGCGGTAGTCTGAAAGGAGCAGGGTACCACTGTCTCAGGGTTTTAGAAGCATGCTCAGCTGACCATGACCAATCACTAGAGACTGAAATACCTCATTGACCCACTGGTGCTTGACCTTGATATTTTTGGATCCTACACTCAGGTTGTTGCAGAAATAGCAGGTTGAGTGGGTTCCATTAGGTTACAGAAAACTATCCATAGACTGAAGTTAACCCAAACCTTTTAATTGTTATTCATGTATATTTGCACGCTCATTCATCAATGATGAACATTCTATTTGCTCCTAGTTTCATTTGGGCAGGGAATCAGTCTGTGTTAGGCCCTTACAGACCGTAAACCTTAGGCGGGGCAGTCTGGAAACGGACAATTGACAGATCAGTATGTATGCATACTATCGTTAAACTGGATGAGTTTCAATCTTGGCCATCGTATGCGACGGCTGGAGTTTGGCATAGTGACTTCATAAGGCAAAGCCGAGTGAAGTCCGCAGCCAAAACTCCAGGAGTTGCATGCAGTGGCCAAGATTAAAACGAATCAGGTTTTGATTTTATCCTACCCTGTCTCCTCGATTTTGGAATATTACGTGATAACAATTCTGCATGCCACTAGTGACATATAAAATTTCGTATGTCAGTCGGCGTGGCATACGGAAACTTAATGTTAAGCCTATGGGGTTTTATATTAGGGGTAGGTTAAATACAAATACATGTATGTATATGTATGTATGGCCACATGTAGGTATGTATTTTTACATGATCAGTGCAAGTCGACGTGATGGCGTCAGGCACTCTTGCGGTTGTTATAAGAAGATATTTCACCAGGGGGCCGTTGAATAATAAACCTACAATAAAAAAGATCGTAGAAGTGTTTGTTGAGCCAAAACATAGCATGAAATTTATGTCGTAGGCATATTAGCTTTTGACGATGCAAGAACCCTAAGGGTCCATTTGTCATCCAGAAAGACTCTTTTAAGGGTGTCGTAGCAGATGTCAAACTCGTTTTCATGCACTAAGTCTAATTCAAATTAAACGATATTTTCAACAGAGAATTTTATCTGATACATGTTTCTCAAATTTCATTATTTGTTAATGATCAAATCGTTTTTGAAAGAAATCTGACCATTTACAATTTTACTCTAAGAGTTTCTTGTATAACAGGCATATATCTAACATCCTTGGCATGAATGAAGTAAGTGGCTGAGTGAACAAATCAGGCATGCACTGTAAGTTAGTTCTTCTTTCACTCATCGGCCATTTCTTCTTCGGACACTAAGACTTCCCTTCGCACTGTGCTTGTCTTAAATCCAAGTGTTTTGTCCTGAAAGAAAAACAAATCAATGTGTGTTTCAGAAAGATTGTTTTAGCACTAAACTGTTTTTATAAGTTTATATAAGTTGGCTGCTTGTCGGTTATAGATGAGTAATAAAGAACATGCGAGGAAATTGGTTTGGCGGAAAAATAGATAACCACACTTTATTAAGTAGAATTAAAATCTAAATTTTTCACAGCGTGAAACATCTGACATAGCGTACCCCTCGTGGAGTCCGCCATTTTTCTCACCACGCCAAAACATATGGAAACAGAGTTTATCATAAATATGGTCATATGCAAAGTTGTAATACTTGTATGGTACTTGAAAGAGAGAGTGAACAAACTTTGAAAGTTATATCTGTTTAAAAGTTGGCAAACTCGCTGTGCAGCCAGTGCATGACGTTTCATACAGAGCAGTACAGACTTGCATATATAACTAAGTCAATTGTACACCATTGATGAGATACAGATGCTGCAGCCTTTGTTGTGGCATTAGATGCAGCGCACCCTTGGTGTATTTTGTCTCCCATAATCAGTTTGTTTTAAAAGGACCCTAAAATTAAACCCTGTTTACGTGTATTTAGCACCCCGCCCTCACTCCTCACTCCACCTTTGTTGGGCAATGAATTCTCAATACTGAAATAACCCATAGTTTGTATACTGACAGGTGGCGCCATCTCACAGGTCGCACTAGAACACACTATGAGAATCAGAGCACACTTGGTGCCCTATAGGCCCGTTTCCATTGGCCGATTTCCTGTCACTGATCTACAATCAGGAACTACTGGTGGACTTTTGGCATTGCTGACCCAAAATCAATCAATGGAAACGACCCAGCGTGTGAAATGACCTACAGCCTTCTCTGTTTAGATTATGCAATGTGGCACCACACATGTCTGAGTGAAAGCTCAGTCACTGAGTGAAATCTACTACCCTCACCGATTTTTCTATAACGATGCACAGTCGACACACTATAGGCCTGTTACCATTGGCCGATTTCCCGTAACCAATCTACAGTCAGGAACCCCCGACGAACTTTTGGCACTGCTGACTCAAAATTGGTCAATAGAAACAACCCAGCTCATGAAATGATCCGCAACTTTTTCTGCATAGATTATGCAATGTGGCACCACCCACCATTGAGTGAAAGCTTGGTCACTGAGTGAAATCGACTACCCTTCTATATCGACGCATACTAAGTGGCACCACAGACAGACTTTCTGAATAACTCAGAAATATCTCAGCCAATGGAAATATGCCTTAACTGGGCAACTCAAAAAGTCTCCGCCATTTTCGTCGGCCAATGGAAATGGGCCTTTACATATCAGAGCTACACTACAATGCCTCTGGTCGGGTTAAATCTATGGCCACCTTGACCCACTATGGCAGACTCGCTCAAATCTTTGATTATGAACTTCCATTGAATGATTAAAGCATTATTATTGAATTGAATCAGGATGGGGTGCATTGCAATATGTATGATCCCTGTATCAGGCTCAGTAATCGGCCAGACAGAGGGGAGTGTAGATTGAGGGGTAAGGATGCCGTGCGGTGGCGGGAGACAAACAAGGAGAAATGGATAGGACACTGGGACTGAGCTCAGTCTACCACTATAGGGCACAGAGTGATTGCTAGTTCTTCCATCATCCGCCAAGAAATTGTTATAACTATATCAGAGTCTTGGCTTACTTCTTTTGATTCACTTGACGACTACCAACTAAATGGATATAGGCTTCATAGGTGGGATAGAACTTGGAAAAGGGCGGAAACCGACCCACTCCCTAAAATTGCAGGTGGGTTATGTGTTTACACAAAGAAAATCTGTCGATTGATGCAACCCTTTTTAAAAATCATAACATAAGTAACATGGATTTAGAACTACAAATTATACTAATACAAAGGGAATTCGCTAAAAATATCCTCCTCCTAAATGTATACCGGCCCACGGGAGGGAATACCCTAAATGGCATTACCATGTTAACAAATACAATAACGGAATTAAAGGAAAACTTTGATTGTGATTTTGTGGCCATAGGAGACTTTAATGTAAATATTCTTGCAACTGAGGCGGTCGAGACGCAGGAGTTGTTGAATTTTATGCGAAAATTGGGTTTCCAACAGCATATCAAAGACATAACTAGGTACTCGCAAAACAATTCTATACTAGATTTAGCTTAGTCATAATGTAACCAAAACTGGAGTACTGACCTTATCATTCAGTGATCACCATAGTATTTTTATCACCCTAAAACACCCAAAGAAAATAGTTGAGAAAAAAACAATAAAAGGAAGATCATACACTAAATACAAAAAAGAGGATCTAAGTAGGTATTTGAATGAAATAAACTGGGATGATTACTTTGCTCTGACAAATGTGGAGGACAAATGGGCCTTTTTGTTAAATAAAATAACTAGTTTCCTGGATATCAAATGTAAAATTAGAGAGTTCCAAATAATCGACAAACAGCAACCATGGATTACTCAAGAAACTATAGAACTTTTGAAAGATAAAAATAGATTATTAAAAATCGCCAGAAGGTCAGGGAGAATTGAAGATAAAAATCTGGCCAGAAGAGCAGGAAACCTTGCAAACCGATCAGTAAAACTAGCCAGGCAGACGTATATCTTAAATAATCTTAATGAACATAAAAATGACCACAAAAAATTCTGGCAAACCATAAATAGCATACTTCCCGCGGCAACTGACAGAAATGGACCAAAGATTGAGCTGAAAAATGATGAAAATGTATTGATACAACAAGAAGCTACCCCCAATTTCATAAATAATATTTTTACAAACATAGGCCCCGACTTAGCTGGTAAATATAACACGCCATGGAAACCATATGATGATGCGAACCAGGTAAAATCAAACGAACTACTTACTACACCGGCCGAAGTATTGAAGCTAGCTAAATAACTTAAAATCTCAAAACAGTCAATGATTGAGGGTGTTAATACTATGGTTTTCAGGGATGCGGTGACATCAGTCCCAAACATATTTTCAGATTTGTTCAACACCTCTTTTGCCTCTTCTGAAATTCCTATTTCTTGGAAAAACTCTGTAGTGGTTCCACTGCTGAAAGGAGGAGATTCTTCCTCGGTCTCTAATTTAAGACCTATATCGCTTTTACCTGTAATTGGAAAACTGTTGGAGAAAATCGTACATCGGCAGACTATAAACTTCTTTGATAGCTGTTCCATATTGAATCCGAACCAATGGGGTTTTAGACAAGGTATGTCGTCTATACAGGCGGTGGCTAAATTCACCGATGATATTTTAATTAACCGTAATATAGGGAAAAACACGCTTGCCATCTTCATTGATTTATGTAAAGCGTTCGATACTGTGAACCACCCAATACTGCTTACTAAATTATCACGATATGGGATTAATGATAGGGATGTTAACTGGTTTAAAGATTATTTATATAACAGAAGACAATCAATACGTGTTAATGGAATGTTGTCAGAATCGATTAATGTATTGTGTGGCGTGCCTCAGGGGTCTATATTAGGCCCATTACTGTTTTTAGTCTATATCAACGACATGTGTTCAACCCTAAAGGCATCAAACTCGTGTCTCTATGCAGATGACACTGTCCTATACATAGCGGGAGAAAACCCGAATCAAATGTTTAATGACCTACAGTCTGACTTGGACCACATACATCTTTGGTGCCAACTGAATAAACTCACGATAAATGCCAAAAAAACCAAAATTATGGTCTTTGCCCCATGTAAGATGGTTAATAATTTTGTAAACATCCACCTAAATTTAGGTGACCAAATCATACAATGCGTTCACTCGTACAATTACCTGGGCATAAACTTGAACTGTCAACTAGATTACAAAACCCATTTTAGTAGGCTCTTTAAGACGATCTCATATAGGTTATATCAATTAAGGAAAATGAGGGATTATATTTCTACCTCAGCTGCACTGCGCATTTACAATCAATGTATTCTACCCTATATAGATTACGGGGACATCTTGTATATGTCAGCAGCCCTGAACTTAAGAGATAAACTTCAAGAAAATAAATGCCTAAGGGTATGTTTAAAATCAAATGCCAGAACCCCAGTAAGAGTCCTACATGCCAGTTCAAATATCACCATGTTATCAGACAGGAAAAATTGTCACATTAGAAATGCAATGTTCAAACGTGCACACGACAAGAACTATACGGTAACCTCCAAAGTCAACACGAGAGCCCATGAGGGCCCCATACTACAACAGTACAGACCAAACTGTCAAGCATACATGAACTCGGTGCACTACACAGGAGCAACCATCTGGAATGGACTTTCTTCTCTAACGAGAAATATTCCGACGTATAAAGAATTTAAATATATCTCCAAGCAGTGTATGCTGGAAAAAGTCCCTACTGTGAGACTGTAACTGAAGAGTGATATTTTGTGAGGCTTTATTGGTGAGCTTATCCTATTTCTCATATTAACTGAAGTGGCAACTGATTATCGATAGTGATATTTTAATGACCTTACTACCCGTCTTTATTTCATGTCATCATGCATTGTTTGTGTAATGTGGACTGGTCATACACGGTCTGGACAAGAACTGCGGCTAATCATTGAAGTATTCAGATGTTTAATTGTTGTTTTACATGATCGGAGGCTATGTGATGAAAATCAGCTCAACTGTAGAGCTGACACAACAGCCACTTTATTGATACAAATCTATTTGTCTTGTAAAGAATGTTCCAACTGTACGAACCTTGAGTATCAATAAAGAAATTTTTGGAAAAAAAAGAAGAAAAAAAAAGATAGACCCACTGTAGTCGGGGGGCAACTGCTGTTATCAGTTGTTATAATCTAAGAGGATATTGAGACGAGGCTAGAATTCCTCCATGGCAAGTCCCAAAAAATATTTTCATATAAAATCCATTGATAATTGGTGCCGTCACCTGGTGTTTTAGATGGTGCCAGGGGCAAGATGGCTGCTCCCTCAGCACAATAGCTATGTGCCCTATAGCTGTAGGTGTCTGCCATTCTCCCTGCAGGTTTTAAATATCTACTGAGAGAGTGTGTCAGTTTGTACACTTGAAGCCATTCTTCCATGTTCTCATTTCATCTTGTGAGTATTTTTGATGAAATGACCATAAATCTACATTTGTTATCAATATATCTATGAACATTTCACAGTCAGCAGTTCTGCTTTTAGAACAAGCACAAGACAAAGGTATTGGGTTTAAACACTTGCAGTCTCCGGTCTGTTCCAACTAAGAGGTTGGTGTGGTTCAGCCCAGTCTATATCCTCAAATTCTCAGTCTAAGACCAAACTTTCTTTATATGTGGGTTCTGAGAACAGGAATACTTACTGATAAATATTCACTGTTCACCAAATTGAAAATGAAGGCTAGTTCTTTTCGAACGATTCCCGAACCCGCGAGAACTATTGGAGCCACCACCATAAGGCACCCTCCCTCGGCGGACATGGGACCAGATAGAGAAAAAAAATTGTAGAAATGAAATTGAAGGCTACCTTTATGAATATTTTATTAAAAATACACACAAAAGGAAATAAGAATATGTAAAAATGACTTCAAGAGTGAGAAATATCACACTCTCCAAACATAGGCCAAGGTCAATTTGTTGAGTTGTTAATCTCTTTTTATAATGGTTTCTGCTCTCAGAACCCAAATATAAAAATATTGTCATATACAATATACCTGTGCCTATGAGGTTGTGATAGAATGGAGGTGGCGTCCAATCTACCAACATGAGAGCTTCACAGCTCTCTCCTAGCAGATTATTTGTGGCCTTTGGGATTGTTGTGTGACCTTAAGATGGTGCCAACAGTTGGTGGTATAGAGTGATATTAGAGATGCGGCATATTTACCTTAAAAGTGACATAGGGAGGAAGTTTCACAGGGAGGTGGGGGACATATTGACCTTAGATGTAGAGTTGTATTGGGATGTGGGGGACATATTTACCGTAAATGTAAAGTTGTATTGGGAGATGGGTGTCATATCTACTTAAAATGTAGAGTTGCATTGCGAGATAGAAGACCTATTTGCCATAACCCTTTCTGCATGTAGCGCCCAGTGATGGGGACATATCTACTTTGAATGTAGAGTTGTACTGAGGGATGGGGGACATATTTACCTTAAATGTAGAATTGTACTGAGGGATGGGGGACATATTTACATTAAATGCAGGGTTGTACTGAGGGATGGGGGACATATTTACATTAAATGTAGAATTGTACTGAGGGATGGGGGACATATTTACATTAAATGCAGAGTTGTACTGAGGGATGGGGGACATCTTTACCTTAAATGTAGAATTGTACTGAGGGATGGGGGACATCTTTACCTTAAATGTAGAATTGTTCTGAGGGATGGGGGACATATTTACCTTAAATGTAGAATTGTACTGAGGGATGGGGGACATATTTACCTTAAATGTAGAATTGTTCTGAGGGATGGGGGACATATTTACCTTAAATGTAGAATTGTTCTGAGGGATGGGGGACATCTTTACCTTAAATGCAGGGTTGTACTGAGGGATGGGGGACATATTTACCTTAAATGTAGAATTGTTCTGAGGGATGGGGGACATATTTACCTTAAATGTAGAATTGTTCTGAGGGATGGGGGACATATTTACCTTAAATGCAGGGTTGTTCTGAGGGATGGGGGACATCTTTACCTTAAATGCAGGGTTGTACTGAGGGATGGGGGACATATTTACCTTAAATGCAGGGTTGTACTGAGGGATGGGGGACATCTTTACCTTAAATGCAGGGTTGTACTGAGGGACGGGGGACATCTTTACCTTAAATGCTGTGTTGTACTGAGGGACGGGGGACATCTTTACCTTAAATGCAGGGTTGTTCTGAGGGATGGGGGACATATTTACCTTAAATGCAGGGTTGTACTGAGGGACGGGGGACATCTTTACCTTAAATGCAGGGTTGTAGTGAGACAGCGCCATGGCAGCAGAGAGGCTGGAGAAGACAAAGAGGAGCAGCTCGGCCACGGAGAAGATGAGCAGCAGCCATGCGTGGATGGCAGTCAGATTCAGTCCCGCCTGCAGATCGACACGCACAGGTCAGCCTTTTTTATATATATGCTTTATTTAGACTGTATGAGTGGTCAGCCCTTGGGCCGGTATGATTCACCCTTACAGTATAGATGTCTGGGTTCAATCATGACATATTTGGAGTCATCTCCTTAAAAGCTGTCCATAATACAAATATAGTCTATAAAACATATTTACATATCACATGTTTTTTGGGGGTTTTTTTTAAACTTTGATTTCAGCTAGTATCGTACTCTACCTAACGACTGGTTTCCATGTACGCCCATGTGACTCAGTTTTGCCAATAACCTATAGTTATTGAACTCTTACAAATATTTTGGTCAATTTCTGAATACACCATTATAATTTCAGACAGGCAACGAGGCACCTCATATACAATATATCTAATCATATTCCAGTTCGACTATCCATCCAAAGAGGTCCAGTCCAGCCTGCATCCCTGCTTATATCACGGTTTCAATTCTGCCAACTTTTACCCCGATGTATATGCCCTGATCTATGCATTTTATCATCCACCCAAGACAAAGTGTCCATAGAGAACACATAGGGAGTGTGTATCAACACACTTGGCGCATACAGATATGTTATGTGTTGGTTTGAGAAAATGCGCATATGAAAGAGATAGAGCATGCTTAGAAATAGTGTGTAACTATTAGTGAATTAATATCGGTATGTTACGTGTCCGGATAAGGTGGCTAATAAGGAATACAATATTGACTGTTTTCGAAGTTGGCTCGCATATGCTCGGGTATTACTATATGTCAACCCCTCAGAGAATACGGCTTGTCTCTAAGACCAGTCAATGTAATATAAACATTTGTGTATTAATCATTATAGGGCTGAGAAGTTGGCACTATCAACTTAATCTTACCATTCAAACTTATGTGTAAGTATAAATTACTAACCCAGAGGTAAAATAAGACACACATCCATAAAGGTAAAAATCTATACGCCCATAACTTGATTAGGCCTACTTTTTAACAACGGAAACCCTGCATCAAGTAACAAAGCCCATTGGACGCAAAGCTCTACCCCTGGAGGATGTATTATTATGTACCTAAGGCCGTATGACCTACACATACAGCCCGCTGCTACCCATGAAGAATTTTATAGCCGTACGTCACACTGTGACGTACGGGATATGACATCACATGACTAGCTAAGATTTCTCCATTTTCATGTAAATAATGTCAAAATACTTTTACTTTACCGTACTGTTGGTATACAAAGATAATAAACCAGTTTCCGTATAAAACCTATTCACACAGAGAAGCTATACTTACTGTGAGGTGGTCCCAGAGGCGGGTTTGAAGTTTCTCTATGGACAGAGTCACCAGAGTGACCTGAGCCAAGATGGCCGCGCTGCCAATCAGCAGGTACGCCGCCAGCTGCAAATATAGGCACTTCCTGTTATCATACAACTTCCAATGTTTTGAATCAATAGGAAAGTTCCTGTAATCGCGGTCATCGATCACAAACATTTCAAATTATTTACTTCTGCAGTATATTTAACTGCAAAATTGCATTAAAAATCAGTAATTGCAACCTGTGCCATATAAAACATCACTGCTTGCTTTATATTTTCTAATGACAATCCCACAATGCAACAGAAAAATAGAGGCATTACCCATAATGCACACAAAAATGGAAGCCATTACCTGGCCTATAATGTGAATAGGCCAGGCTTTTAGGTTAGGTTCAGAGGCGACAGTAGTACGTCCCGTTGTCGCCAGGACCAAGGCGCTCAGGCTAAGCAGGGTGCGGTCTGGAGACGGACTAGGTTGAGAAGGTACAGTAGGGCAGTCTGGTGGATGTTGGCCGCATTAAGATGTGGTAAGCAAGTTCCACGTTTATTTGATAGGGCACACATCGAACGCCCCTCCATACACTATGCTACTCTGGATCCACAAAACCCATGTATCGAGCAGAGCAGTGTGCCACCATGTTGGGACCTGGGACCCGTTTCAATAGAATGTGTCACTAAGCCATTTAGTGACATGTTTAGTGACCCCAATAGTGACTTGAATAGCAGAAAATCTTCGGTCTCGTTTCAGAAGGCATGTCACTGTAGGGGAGGTGTGTCTTGTCACTGTTGTGGATGTGTCCCTAGTTTGGGTCAACACATGTGGGGTACCCCATCTCTCATACTCATGTCCTACTGGGAGCAAGTGCCATCAAGGTGACGGTCACTGCATAAATTAGGGACAGACATTGAATAATCCTACACAGGCCATCAGAGCAACATTTGCTATGGCAAAATTCAAATGCAAATATCGTTCGATTGCATGGGCCGATCTCCTTCATGTTTGGCATATTTATACGTTGTATGTGTCCCTAACTGGGGTCAAAGTTTCGTAGCTTAATTCTTACAGGAAGTAAAGTTACGCATTTGTGACAATAGAAGCGAGAGGGTATACCCTCTCGCTATTTGGGACACAACAGTGACACCAATAGTGACTGGACATCGGCTTATGAAATGGGACAAGCCGCTATTTGCGCCTGTCTGTTATTTTATGTCGCAGAATCGTTTGTCCCTTAAGTACTGAAACGCGAAGTGCCACTATTGTGTCACTAGACCCAATAACGGACGTCCTACAGACTATTGAAACGGGTCCCAGGGGCCCATTTCAATAGAATGGGTCACTAAGCCACTTAGTGACATGTTTAGTGACTCAAATAGTGACTTGAATAGCAGAAAAAGTTAGGACTCATTGCAAAAGGCATGTCATTATTGGGGTGGTGTGTCCGTTCACTATTGGCGACATGGTGATATTTCTCCCTGGTCCTTACAATGGATGGTGTTAGTTCTATTGGGAACAAGTGGTGTCAAGGTGAAGGTCACTGGATAAATTAGCGACTCCGCTTGAGTAATTCTACACTGGACACCAGAGCAACATTACTTATGATAAAATTCAAATGTGAATATCTCTGGATTGCATGGACCGATCTCCTTCATATGTTGCATGTTTATAGGTTGTATGTGTCCCTAACTGGGGCTAAAGTTTCACAGCTTAATTTCTACGGGAAAAGAAGTTAGACGTTTGTGACAATAGAAGCGAGAGGGTATACCCTCTCGCTATTATAGACACTATAGTGACCCTTTTAGTGACCGGACAGCCACTTCTGAAATGGTACATGCCACTATTTGCGGCTGTCTCTCACCCTATGTCCCAGAAACGTTTGTCCCTTAAGTATTGAAACGCGAAGTGCCGCTAATGTGTCACTAGACCCAATAACGGACGTCCTACAGACTATTGAAACGGGTCCCTGTATGGGAAGGATGATAGCTCGTCAATTTTCCACTGAATTCTGTGACTATTTCACCCAGCCGGTGGCCCGGAGCCCTAGCAAATGCTCAGCAACCTCAAGGCAATGTGTCAACAAACTCCAACAGACGATGATTTCATCCGGCAACCAGGAGCCGGCGCCTGCTGGAACCACTGGCATGCTGTTCCACCAAACAGGCTGGTACCTCATTGAAGCCAGGTCTGCTGGCTAAGGCCTGGCGTCCACCTACTACGATATGGCCCCGATACAAAAAGCAAATATTGGAGACATATTAGGAAGGTTCAAAATCGTAGACATATGTCTAGACATGCCAATCCACCACGCATTGTATGGGTTTTTTTATCGGTGTCTAATCGCATAAACGTGGTCAACTGCCCCGATATTAGGTGACCTTCCGACGCGATTTTTATTTTTTATCGGGAGGTGCATCGTAGACCATATCGGAGCCATATCGTAGTGGGTGGATGCCAGGCTTAACTCTGTATGGTTGGTGTGTAGTTGCTGTACCATGTTTCGGCTGGTTCGTGGAACATGTGCTTTATTCAATACCTATGGACACAGGGGCGTCAGAACATTTTGAAAGTGGGGGGTGGGAACTTAAAAATTGCTGACTTTTGTTTTGGTGTTTAGTCAGACATTGGCCTGTTCCATTAGATTTACTGTAAATCTGCGAAAAGTCTGTTGTAAAAAGTCAGGTCTTAGCCGTCATTAACCGCGGAAAAGTCGGACTTTGATATTTTTCCACAGTATGCGCTTAGCCATCATTGCAAGCTAAAAAGTCAGACTCTGACATTTTCCCCGGTGAAAAGTCAGGGCTTAGCCATCATTGCATGCTAAAATGTCAGACTTTGTCATTTTTCTGTGTTGGAAAGTCAAGGACTAGCCATTCGTACACACCAAAAAGTCAAACTGTGACACTTTTCCACAGTGAAAGGTCAAGGCTTAGCCATAGTGTTGCAGACTTCCTGGCTTTTCTTAAGGAAGCTTACCAACAGTGACCATATCTAAAACAATATTTGTGTGTAAAAGCTGTTGCCTTGCTCTGTCTTTTGGTCAGTCCGTCGGCTATAGGGGACAGAGCCATTGTTAGTTCGCGAATCAGTCACTAGGTGGTCGGGGGACAAACCTGTATTCTGGCTCTTTGTTCTTACAAAATTCAACTGCCTTTCAATATTTTACCATGGTTCCCTTGACTCTCTACACCCATCCCAAAGTAGGATGACATAATAACTAAACCCAAGACATGATATTTTCCATATGGAACACTTTATATAAATATGTGAGCAAGGCTAAAGTTGTGACATTTCCCAATTATCACTCACTTCTTTTCCACCTCCTTTAGTGAAGAAACCTACTTCTTCACCTCCTTTAGTGAAGAACACCTACTCGGGGGGCGTCATGGCGGCGCCCATAGATCATAGGCTATATGCCGTATAGCTTCAGGCTAAAGTACACTCTCCTGACACAGTGGGCAGAAGGTGTAAATAACGCCCAGCACTATTGTTCTATTTAAAACTCCTTTAACAATTGACCGTACTACAACTATTGTTGGACGTGTGTGTTTTTTTTTCATTCCTTGTAGCTTCGTTTTTTGTTGTTTTTTGTTGATTTTTTTTTTAATCGAAAAGTAACATTCAACAGCTCGAGACAGAGCAAACTTGAATTTACGTTGATTTTATTGACATAATGCAGATAAGGAAGATACGTCTTTCTGTATGTATCATAAACATTTTTAGTGTTTATTGGACAAAAAAGGTTGGCGGTTTTAGATTTTTTTCAGTTTGAAAAAAAAAGAAGATATTGAGTCGTTTGCTTCACCAGGCCAAGTTGGTACAATCACACCTTGGGTCAAAAGGGAGAGTGCCATCGTAAATCAGGGTACAGTTTTTGTTGATTTCATTTTCATATAGCCACACACAGTGCTATTTTACTCTGTTAAAACTACTTTTTTTATTGTCTCATTGGTAAACTAGTTTTTGGGGTCTTCCCTGTATACGATACTGATTGGTTTTGGGATAAATAGGATCAAACGTGGCATCGAACTTTGGGTGTTCTAACCACTGTTTCCCCTTAGTTTGACCGTTCCAGTGTTAACAACAGCACCTGTCTTAGTTAGACTGATCAATTTATTAACAAATACGTTTCAGAAAAGACGAGAGAAACAGTTGTTAACTATGATGTTTAGAAATAGGTATAACAGTGTTTGGCAGATACCGGAAATCAACGCATACGTTCTAGAGACAGGATAAAGTTCAACACAGAAGTGACCAGAATTCAGCTGATCATGAGCTCTCCATTCTATCGAGGGTCTAAGCCTGGAGCTTGCTACCGAATTCCCTGCAGCATCCGCCTGACTTTAGTCAGTTCAAGAAGACCATAGGACAATTTCTATGACTCTATGCAATAACCTCGTCATCCATCAAATCATCATAATCCGCCACTCTGGCTTTCTTAATTTCTTTTTTATTTCGATGTATTGACATGGCTAAATTATGCCTAATCTCAGCCCCATCCATTATGTATCTGAAAAACTCAAGAAATTAATAGATGCTTTTTCCAAAGTTAAAAAATAAATAAAAATCAATGCACACAGTTACTTACCAGCGCCTTCTGACGTTTGGCCAGGCTGGCTATGCCTACACACCCGCCAATCAGATACTGAAAATACCAACAGATAGATTACTGGGTGGACTAATAATGTAGGTTGTGTTATGTCCTGATGAGAACTTTGTTGTTCCGCTGTCATTGTCAGGTAAGTGCAAACAGTCTTTTAGTTTGAAGACCAATGTGCGTATGTAATGTATACATATTTGCATATTTTTATATGTGTAGTTATGTATTATGTGGGCGTGCATGGCTATTATTTGCTTGTGAATATACAATCTAATACTGTGATTCTAACTTGGGGCAGTCTACATAAGCTAGTTCAACCAGTTAGGTTTGTTTGCCTGGCTTAGTTACTTGATGAGGCTCGGTTACCTGAGTAGGTTATACCTGGTATAAGTCTTTTTTTAATCTATTTAGGCTTGCCCACCTGATTAGCCATGGCAAGATACTTATTCTTGTTTGTCTGGTTAGGCGTGTTTACTTCTTTATTTGGTTATACTTGGTGAAAGGTTAACTACAGAAGAAACCAACAAGGTTTGGTCAAATTCGTTGTTCTCCACAAGTTAGATGTGGAGTGATATGAATGAACCAGGGGAAAGTCGAGTGAATATCATATAGTGTTCAAACAAACTGGAGAATATCAACTTTGACCAAAACAAGTTGCTTTCTGTATCTATCTCACACCTGTACATACTAAAAGAATGGACTACACACAGGATATTAAAGAAGAAACCAACAAGTTTTGGTCAAAGTCGTCGTTCTCCACGAGTTTGATGCGGAGTGATATGAACGAGGCAACAGCCGAGTGAATATCACATAGCATTCAAACGAGTTGGAGAATGATTTCTTTGACCAAAACGAGTTGCTTTCTGTATTTATCTCACCCCTATACACCCTAAAAGAATGGCCAACAAATAGGATATAGACCATGGAGAACGGACTGCAATACTTGAAGGGGCATGGAGAACGAGATCCCAATGTTAATCCTATGGACATTTATTCCAGGGGTGAGATAAAGACCATGGAGCACAGAAGGCAATATTTGTAGGGGCATGGAGAACAAGTTCCCAATGTTAAGCCTAGTGGGACAAAAGTCCCAGGGATGAGATAAAGGCAGGTACTGATATACGGTTAACAGAGCGGTACTGATATAATTGACGCAGCAATATAGGTGACCTCTGCCATCAAAAACATCAATGGGCGGCTGCCAAGTACATGAACCGCTCCCTCGTCTACCCCCCACGCTTCATATGTAAATTGCGCACAACCTGGGGAAGAGTTGTCTGACAAGTTCAGGAAAAAGGCCTAATGGTCATGACCGTTGGAATGAGTAAGTATTGGCAGGCCAAAACTCAGAATCTGTCTTCAGTTTACAAGGTAAACACGAAGATGCATCTTGGTCACTAAAAAATGTCATTAGAGATTGATTGATGCTTCCTTTATCAAATGATAGTTATCTTCAAAATAAATATATAATCTTCATTTATATCAATTCATCATTTCCTAATGATAACCTTATCATCAGCTCGTTGATTGAATTAAAGTTTAATTCTTTGTATGAATTTCTCTTTTGCTCTCTTTCTCTCTCTCTTTCTCTCTCTCTCTCTCGCTCTCTCTCTCTCTCTCTGTTACGATAACTACGTCGTGGTCGTGATAGCGATAGGGGTAAGTCTAGAGCCACGTTTACCCTCAAAGTTTCATTCGTTGTTAGAAAAAAAAGAAAATTGGTTCTTACAGGTAACGAGCCGACTAAGGCTAACAATGTTTTGTAATGTAAATAACTGTCACCGACCAGTGTGTTGAATACTTTTTAGTCCCCTACTCCTAACAATGGGTTTAATGGTAGACCACATGCCATGTACAAGCGAATCATTCCTAGGTAATGAAAGTTATATTTCTAAAATTGTATATGTTGAGAATAATGCATCATCTGTCCTGATCTGAGACTGCCTCGAGGCATCATCCGTCCTAAATGGGACAATGCTCCTTGTACCTTCTGTTATGTGAATGAGATTGATTACATTTGTCCACTTACCAAGAGGGCTCATTCTCAGTTTTTGATGGGAAATGGTATAGAGATGTACAAATGTAAGTATTTTTTTCATGCATCAGGGGAATATTTTTATCCTACCCCTAATATAAAATCCCATAGGCTTAACATTGATAAAATATCGCTCCTAGGAGCGTACAAAAAATGGACCAATCAGAGATCAGCAGTTGAAAGTAGTTCCAAGCGCCTTCATAGCAGCAAGGAGAGCTATATGGAGGACTTCAGAAAGTTTTTATCGTGTTTTCTGTTATTATCCTCACATAAAAATATCGTTCACAGAGGGTAGGATAAAATCAAAACCTTATTCGTTTTAATCTGGGCTCCCGTATGCGACTCCTGGAGTTTTGGCTCCGGATATCACTCGGCTCCACCTCGTGATATCACTACGCCAAACTCCAGTCGTCGCATACGGGAGCCCAGATTAAAACTCATCCGGATTTACGATAATATTCATTACCCACCTATTATGAACTCTCCATGAGAAACGTATAGGGCGCCTGGAATTCACTACCTGGAGATACTAGGGAAAATAGTCCCATCCATAATATGGTCAAATCATCATGTTCTTCGAAAAATGTTTCTTGAATGTTCGTTCAATATTTATTATCTAAACCCCGTCCTAATAATCTCATTTACCACCACAACCTACTGTCATAACACGTTTTGCATGCTAAAACCACGGAAGAATACCGAACTATATAACTGGCGCGAGTATAGAGCGAATTACCACCATGCTTGGCGGTGATATGGCGTTATATGTTGTAAAATGGAACTACACATCTTGCAAAAATCTTTTATTGCAATAGACTTGCTATTTATCGTGTAGGTAGGTAATGAATACAATAATGACTGGTTTTGTGTACCTCGAAGTTAATTGTGTTCTGTGTTCGTTCTGAAACTGAACTGTTGTCGCTCGGATATTACTACGCGTCAACTACTCGGAGATTACAGCCACTCGCACACACCACCAGTTTATATTGTGTATATGTAATATCGGCTTAGAGGTTTAGGATACAGTGTAGGTACAGTACTTACCAGTATGGATGATACTGAAGATGGAAACACAATACATTCCCATTGCCTTTGACATAGAAAGTAAAGCAGAATCTGAAACAGAATAATACGATGGCTGACATAAGTAAAGTTCAGTTAATGTACATGACCCACATATGTGCATCTTAGACTTATATATTTACATATTTGCATACATATTATAACACTTACACACTACATGGATACATGAATATATAGGTCCTGCCAAGCTTTCTACTTCTATATTTGTGTTTCTATCTACCCATTCTTAGTTTTTAGTTTATATTCATGCTTTATCTTATCCCCATTGGTTTACTCCTAATCAAAGGATAGCTATATGTTACATTCCAACATCAAGAACTCGTTTAATTATATATGTTGATTAAAAGATAAAAATGTGTTGCATTCTTTCCACACACACCCACCCACACAAAAACAAATACCATAGACCTGATACCAGCCCAGCCACCGGAAGCACCATAATTCCTGAAAATGCTGCCCCTCCCCTCACCTCCTCCATTTTGTAGGCAATATATAAGGTAGGTCCACACAATTTTCAAAACTTCCCCCCCCCCCCACCTCAATGTATACTTAATGGATGGCCCATTATTATTCCCACTTTATTTTAAGAAATGGTCAATAAAGGAATGACAAATAGGAGTTGGAGGTCATCCATAAAGTATGTACGTACCAAAGGGGGGGGGTAAAATTTTTCGGAAATGTTGTGTATGCTCCTTCTTTGTTCTATTGTGTACAAGATTGAGAATGGGGGCGGGGAGAGGTCAACATTTTCGGAATGTAATACTTTATGGATGACCCCTTGACAATGTTATCTATGTTTTCCCGAGTGACAACTTACCTGCGCGGCTACACAGGGCAGGGCGAGCGCCACCTGAGCCGTAGTGAAGGCCTTCAGGTAGACGAGAGCACATCCGTACTGACGCCACTCCCGGTGCCACACGTGGACGGATCGGACCATGATCACAGCTCAGTCACCTGAGAGGAGCAACAGGAGGGCCACATCGTCACTTTTTGTTATCCAGCTATTATAAAGTGTCCATAGAAAACAAATGGGCAGCGTGTATCTACATACCTGGAGCATATGGGTATATCTACATAATACAAAGTGTCCCTAGAAAACACATAGGCAGGATGTATCTTCATACCCATAGCATATAGATATATCCACCTGATACAAAGTGTCCGTAGAAAGCATATGGGCAGTGTGTAGCTACATACCTGGAGAATACATATATATGCACCTAATACAGAGTGTCCATAGAAAACACATGGTCTGCATGTATCTACATACCCGGAGCATATGGATATATATCCAACTAATAAGAAGTGTCCACAGAAAATACATGAGCAGCATGTATCTACATACCCGGAGCATATGGAAATATATCCAACTAATAAGAAGTGTCCACAGGAAACACATAGACAGCATGTATCTACATACCTGGAGCATATATGGATATGGTTCTGTTCCTTATAGTAAAGAAGAAACCAACAAGTTTTGGTCAAAATCATCATTTTCCACGAGTTTGATGCAGAACGATATGCATGAGGCAAAGCAGAGTGGATATCGCGTAGCATTCAAGCGAGTTGGAGATTTTTAAACCAAAACTAGTTGCTTTCTGTATTTATCTGACCCCTATACAGAATAAAAAAAATAGATAACACACAGGATATAGACCATGGAGAACGGACTGCAATACTCGTAGAGGCATGCTGCATGAGTTCCCAATGTTAAGCCTATGGGGTAAAAATACCAAGGGTAAGGTAATTGACACTAAACATCAACTAAGCAGACCATGCAGATAAAAATCTTGGTAATATTGTATATCTTATACCAATTTTCGTACCTATCCTGTTTTATAAATCACTACTTTAAACAATAAGTCTATACTTGTAGGGGAGTATTCTGTTCATTTGACTCAGAAATACTTTTTGGTTAATTCATTTTGTTTTATATTAGTAGTGTAGTGATATGCCACATATTGGGGGGGGGAGGGAAGATTTAGACATTATCATAGCTCATTTACCTGTAGGGTAGGAACATAAGAGCAACATCGATACATATATACGTTTGAAAGCTACTAGATATTCACTCGGCTGTCGCCTAGTTCATATCACTCCGTATCAAACTCGTGGAGAATGACGACGTAAATGAACTTGTTGGTTTCTTCTTTGATACCTGGAAGTAGGAATATGAGGGCAACACAGTCAAGTATATGTCTGGTGTTTTGAGAGGATTCTCTGTATGAACCTGTGTGTAAGGGGTGTTTATATATTTGTACATGTGATTGTGAGTAATCATATATTGATGTGTCTATCTAAATATCTATCTATGTATTTCAGTTTATAGTAATTACATTATGAATTTGCAATACATGTGATAAAGCACACTATGGCACTGCGTAAATAATACGTAATTCCGAAGTCACACAACCAGGAAGAACAATTAATGTTCTCTCTGTTAATTATTTCCACCGTTGAAAATTGACGAAAAACAAGAAATACAGAAGACAGTTTCATCATAACCAACTGCCAACATATTTTTAGTCTTTTTGACAGTAAAACAATAAAAACGAAAGGTCTGTGATTGATTTAAACGTAAATGATAAGATGACAGGTAGGACTTATGTAGAACATAATAAAATCGTGGAAATTATAGACACGAAGTAAACGGTTGCTTTATCTAAATGACTCATAAAGACACAAATGGTCCTAATAAGCCTGAGTACTGAAAAAAGGACTTACAGATGTTTTCTGGACCGTAGCGCATACCCTATTACCTACTTTGACCCAGCTCTGTATGTACAGTGGATGATACTGATGTTAGATTGCGCGATTGTAGAGCCAGTGAGCATTTAAAGTGTGCATATATTTCTATGGTTATTTTTTTCCCCTTACGATATGGTTGACGTGAGACCTATATAAGATTTATAATCATCCTACCCCTAATAAAAAAACCGCCATAGACTTAACATAGGCAAATTTTATGTGGCAGGCCGTGACATAAAGTGTTTTTTTATGCCACTAGAGTAATAACATTATTGACCAATCAGAGACCAGGGGCCTGTTTTTTAGTCGTGACCATTTCCTATAGTGACCAGTTAGTGACCATTTGGAGACCTTTGGGTTCCAGAGATAAGACGTCATAACATGTGCGACCATTTAGAGGGGTAAACTGTCGTGGTAACTGTTTTGGGTTCCAGAGTTGTGACCATTTAGCCCAAATGGTGGCATATTTAATTTTATACACTTCCACTGTATCAAATGATACAATATTTACTGCGATGAATTATCTATATCTGTTTTATCTAATTCCCAAGTTTCACAATATTCTGTTGAGTGATATTCATGTGAGACATGCTTTTGTTTTTGAATGGACCTTGGACCAACAGTGATCATAGCAGCTGAACAGTGACCGGGTCTGAGGAACACTTTTTGGTCATGATCATTGGTTTGGTCGCCCAACTGGTCACTCTTTTGTGATCACTACAAATAAAGATGTCGCTGTCTGAAAAACAGGCCCCAGGATGTCAGCTACTAATATAAAAAAAGGTTCTGTTGGTCGTTGAGTCAATATTTATCTTTTAGTAATACAAAAGCAGAGACGGGGTAGGATAAATACGAAACCGAACTCGAGTGCCCATCGTGGCATAAACATTGTCAAGTCTAACTCTCGTTCGGTTTCTACTAAGTATGATATGGGAAAGGTTTTGTTATGTATATCTAGTGTGCCACTCACTCACAGGTAGGGTATATTGTTTCATAGTTTTTATCTTCCCTCTCCAATTCTCATTGAATGACTCTAAACTACGTCAAAGTCCTCGTATAAATTCTTTATGAGAAAACGAACTTGTGACGACTCTCGCGAGTTCCTTTAGCTAACTCTATCATTACCACTCGCTTTTTAAGCAACTTTTCCCTGTCTTTGCCGCTCCCTGCTACAATCTTCTCTTCCTCCCGTTGCCAGTTTCTCCTGCGTATTCTGTGAATTGTTCTTTTTAAACCCATCCTCAGTGTGTCTCCTTTCTTGTCACAATAACCATCTGTTAAGATCCTAATATTTCATATTTTACCTCCGTTTTGTCTTCTTTCTTTCTTTCCTTCTTTCTTTCTTTCTTTCTGGTGAATCCCCTTCGTTTAACCCTCACTGTCCAACTCGTCTAACAACTGATTTCTGTTTAATCTAACCATACATCACAATATCTACATTTATCAATTATTAGACCAACTGGCTATGATGAGGTAGTTCATTCAACAACTGATTCCTGTCTAATGTAACCATACACACAATAATATACATGTACACTTTTAGTCCTCATTATACTATCTAACAATAATCAGGTAATTCATTTAACAACTGATTTATGTCTAATATATGAGGTAGTTTATCTAACAACTGATTCCATACTAATCTAAACATACACACAATATTCACTTGTAATCATCATTAGACCACCTGGCTATGGAGAGTTCTCCCTCTACAGCTCTGACCATGTGGAGAACGAAGAGCTTACTCACCTGTGTACACACACCTGAGATGTCCACCTGTATCCAGGTGTGCCAAACGTACATTCTCCACCTCCCTGACTGTCACCACCGGGATCCAGTCAACTAGTGTCGCCAGGTGGGATCGTACGCAGGGCGCCTCAGTCTGTACCCTCACATTAGTCCCGGTATGCACAGTGACTGGGGAGGGAGCATAGTGTGACTAAACCCCTCCCTTCAGCTGGTGGTGTCTCCACACAGCTCTGTCTGGGGTCGGTGTGCTACATGTATACACCACACAGACCGCCTTACAAGAGCCGATGTACCTCAGTGTATACGCTTAGTACCATCCCTACAAAAGTATGTTATCTTTTAAAGTCTAAAGACATAATGTGGGAAGAATATGATATTGGTGAAGGTCATCAGCATTGATTTGCGAGCGTGAACGTGTGTGTGTGTGTGGGGGGGGGGGGGGGGTAGGCGTGTGTGCTAAAGTATAATGTAACCTTTGTAAAGCGTGCTCGTACACCCTATATACGTTGCCTATAAAAGGTTAGAGTGGTCCCATACATTTTCAGTGTGCTGCGAAAAATCTATCCCTTCACTATCTGCATGCTATTCGCTATGCTATTGGATAGGGAGCAAGGTGCCAGTGTCTGAGGGTCTGAGAGGCATGCCCAACTGAGCATGACTAATCACTCAAGACGGAAAACCTCATTGTCCTTCTGGTGTTTGATATGTTTGGATCCTATAGATAGGCTCAGGCAGTTACAGAAATGGCAAGTTGACTGGGTGCAAGTGGTTACAGAAAACGATCCATAGACAGAATGTAATCGAAACCTTTCAATTGTTATTCATTTAAAATTGCACGCTCATTCCTAAATGATTAATATTCTATTTGCTCCTAGTTTATCAAAGGCATATCGGACAATTCAACTTAAAATTAAAATCCATGTCGTATTGCCGGAAATGGGATATGATGGTCTCCTAGTGTTGTAGAATATGTGGAATACATAGCTAATTCACAAATGTGGGGGTCACCGTGCTAGTTTTTGATTGAGAGACAAGTATTATGATAATATTAACATAGAATATAGACATTATAAAAAGATTGATTTCGTATAGTAAAACCTATGTTATTTTCTTCAAATTTTCACCGAATAGAGTAAATGTGTAGTACTATACAATTCATATTTTTATCGATTGTTTTACCAAGTTTTCACTGATAATTCACAATATCTAAAATCACCAAGTGGTGCCATTGTGGATTGTAGGCGATGCCTTAAACCTTAAACCTTAGTGCCCTATCCAGGCTCTAAACCTGCCTGGGCCCCGTTGGATAATCCAGCATATGTCCTAAATACGATCCACCGAACGTCCTTTGGGAAATATCGTTGTATAATTGTTTTAATCCTACTGTCAGGATGAGTGAAGGACAGGATCATATTTCACCTGACAAGGGTCGATTGATAACAAAATCCTGAAGGTGTTACTTCTCTTCCCAATTGTCCTTAATCCTCCAAACTTGTCCTCTGAAAAGGACAGCTTCAGGGCAGTCCTAGATGCAGCTAAATCTCGAAATATAGTATAATAAGGTGTTCTTTTGACTGTAATTATCAGCAGTATATATCTCCAAAATAGATGGTCATAATCTAATACAGAAGGCAGAGCCTCGTTTTAAGGATAGATAGAACCCTATAGAGGATCTTAATGATTATAGATTTATGTAACGATTCTGACTGGATCCTGGGACATGTCCCGGACTTGTGGAGCCTCAGAATATTGCTTAACTCTGTCTACCACGAGGGGTGGCTTGGCTGCTAGTCTCCTAGGACTTGTCCGGATAAATTATCCATGTCACAAGAAGGACAAGTGTAGGAGGGATTCTATTGTCCACCGAAGATCTAGTATATGAAACGATATTTGTCAAAGATCGTCCAAGACCTCCTCCGCCCTGAGTTAGATCTTATCCTCCCGCCCAAGGATACATCCTGGATTATTCAACGGGGCCCTGTACTATTTTCTCTATGTGCCCAACGTGCCCTTCCGTTGCCCTGCCTCAGTTTTACATGTACATGCAACTATAACATAAAACGTTTTCCTGTGTTACCGGTTAGCCTGGCTTCAGTTCCCGTATCCCTTCACCTACTCCTCCCCACCTTCCTGTGATACAGACGAGTCCCGGACCAGTCACACTGCAACATACTTGATTTTGTTTAATTATGAATGTCCATAATCAAAGACTTTAGCAAGTATAGCTACCGGTTTATCTTATTACAAGTCTTCATACTTTTACTCGCATAATGTTGATTTTTCTTACAGCTTTCAGAGATATCTAATAATATACCTTAAAGAAATGGTAAGTTGATTTCTCTTATAAAACACCCAAAGTTGGGTGTCAGAAAATATCTATTGACCAAACGAAAATCTGTGAAAACTTATATATTATGGAGGGAAAATTGTCATAATCGAAGGCAAAAGAGATAAATATAAAAAAAGAAGTCTTTATCCTTCAACTAGACTTAAATCTAAAGAACTCTTAATATAAGAATCGTGATTATGACATAAGGAAAAATATTGAATATAGAAATGTGGGCATCCCTTTTCTTCTGGACAATGGTCTTTGTTAGTTCTAGATATTGAATATTGACCTTAGCTGGAGTATACTTTGACCAAGAGATGCTAATATGTCATTTTTCCAGTTACCAGCAATTGTTTCATTATAAAAAACAAGAAAAGGTTAATCACAATTTTATTATTTTATTACTATAATACATGAAAATGGACGGAAACATTATATTACATGGTATTATCACGTGATATATGACAAAATGGCGATAAATAAATGTTAACATTTGACGAGAAACCTACGTATATCTTCTTCATTTCTTCACATATGGTAAAATTCCACAAACTTAGATAACACAGCAGCCATTAAGACACAATCATTCACGAAATATAGCCACGACAGAAAAATATCCTGGGTCAGGAAAACCGGCAGTGGGTTCCATTGTGTAACAATAACTCTTTTGCATGAAGCGATATTTTTGCACGTTTTTCATGGTCCCTGTCTGGAACTTCAAAGTATATACAATTTTGTACTGCAAGGATATCAGGTGAAGCATGGAAAAAAGTGGAAATATATTTTCCTGTGGGATTCAGTGCCACAGAATGAATGAGAAAACATGGAAAAGGCATCGGTGTTGGGCATGGGATGGGGCTGTGGTATGTGGGGAAGTTCGAACCAGTTATGAATGAGGTTAAGTTAGTATTATCTTTGTTTTACACATGAAAATATAATTCATGAACTGGAAGATGTGAAGAGCATGGCGGTTGACTAGTTCTCCTAGTCAGTGTACCCAGTCCTGTTGTTCCCAAACAGGGTCAGGCTGCTCCCCATACTGTGCAGTATCGATGTCATTATTTGTTGCTGCACAAACTTGACATGTATGAGACAAATTTAGAATCAATAAATATATGCCCATAGTCCTATCTGTTATCAATATTTGAATATTCATTTAAATTTGGAGATCTCAACAAGTGAATATGTTTTACTAAGTTACAGGTTTCTGGTGAGAACCAGGCAGGGCCAGGTGTACAGATCTGCCCCATGGTAAAAGCACAGAATATTCTGGTAATATTGCTGTCAATGTTTTAATGTTTTTTTATTATGATTTTGTCAAGATTTCAAAAGCACTGCTCTCTAAGCCATTCCAAATAAAAGAAATGTAATATGATGAAAATCAATTATAAAAGAATATTTTCCAATATCAATGAAGAGTTTTGCCATAAATACATAGGACACGACACTACAAGTAGGAATTAGATAGAATAAACAATGAATATTTAGAACAGTGTAGCCTAATGTGCTTGACCAAGTCAAGTGCTGACTGTTGGAATATTTATCTTAAGGGGCTCTTCCACCAGCACACAAGATATAGCGAGATTTTTCATGATTTGTTTGACTTGTTCAGTCTTGCTAGTTCTAAGTAATTGCATGCCTTTTTGCTGCGAAGCATCAGTATGATTGAGCAGCTGCGCAATTCTTGTTGCGAAAGATCCCAGTATAGCGCAGTATGTCGGGCTATATATTGTGAGGCGTTGCAGTGGTGGAGCACCAAAATATTCACACATTATCACACAAAAAAGATACACACATCGTCGCGTGTGATGTACCACGGCAAAGATGGTATGACATATCACAATATTGTAAGATATAACAAGACATACCAACATATGTATATGACATGGCAAATCAATTGTACAGATGGAACTAATTCTTTACATAGACATTCATGGGGCATTCTGATTTGCAGCATACAGGAATGGATTCAGCTTCATTTGGCCTATGACCAGACTGCTCAGCTAGTAACAGACAAGGATGATGTTAATCCTATAACACTGCAATACACCGGGGATGTCAGTTGGGTTAAGAAAAAAGATGGACATATTGTGCATGTGGAACTTACTGTCACAGAAAGACTGAGAAAACATAGAAAAGACATTAGTGTTGCCATGAAATGCGGCTGAGGGTTTGGGGAGGTTCTATCCACTGTTTTATATGTGTTTATGATGCTCTATTTTTTTATATTTTTTTTTTATACAAGAATAAATTATTTCATAAATTAAAAATAGGGAAAAGTGGAAAATTGATACACCGTATGACAGTAGAAGACCTGCTTCAAGCAGAACTGCCGTTTTGCAAATAAAAAAGAAAAAATAGGTCAATCTTCCGCGGGACTACTTTTTACTCTTAGAGGACTTGGAGGACTTTGTTCCTTTACTGCCCTTCTTGGGAGACTTCTTAGCGGTGGGCTTGCGGCCCGGGGAGGGCGGGCGGCCGTTCGGGGAGATGGTCCGCGGGGCGGGGGGCGGCGAGCCGGCGGCCGGCCTCACGGTGGCGGCCGGGGACGTGGTCGGGGAGGCGGCCGGGGAGGTGCGGCGCGGGGTGCGGCCCTGCGGCGGGGAGCCCGGCGGGGGGCGCGGGGAGAGCCCCTGGGTCGCCGCCTGTCTGCGGCGCTCGTACTCCCGTAACTCCTCCTGCCACACCGGGTACACGTTCCGCACCATCATCCAGTAGTTGTGCTGAAAAAAATGATTACCAATGTTAAGATTTCTGAACGCATACAAGCTGTACGAAATGTCTCGAAATCTGGAAATAAACACTGCTCTTATAAAAAAATTATATTTTTTGAAGCACGCATTTATTTCAGTTTCCATCAGACATTTCAGATTGTACATGTCTTCTTATAAACAATTCTGTGAATCACCGATAAAAGGATTGCTTTACATTGTGGTCTGTTTCTTTGCTCCCAGGATTTTTTTAAATGTTAAATTATTTATTTTATGCATATAGGGAAGTATTGATATTACTCAAAGTTCTTTATGTCGTTCTCCATGACTACCTATGAGTTTTTTTGATAGTATTACTATGGGTATGAAAGATGACAAAAGTTTTTTTTCCCAGCCGATCTGGTATACCTTGGTTATATTTGTACCCAGTTTTGAATAACGCGGTTCTTAAACACGATCGTTGGTAGTTGTTTGTGACATTTCTTCCAAAGACCTTTTATTCCAAGTTCTACATACAATTTCTCAGTAGAATATCCTCTGGTTCCTTCAAAACACCCTCAGAATATTTCTAAAGGAATCTCACATATATACCTATAAATAGATACAATATAATTTTTTTCTTTTTAAATACAAGTAGTTTAATTTTCCTTTTCTTTTTAAAGAAGGGTTTATTTGATTCTGTTGGAAGCAGTTCTTCCATTGAAAGTGCATGTGGTTTTACATCAAGATTAATTTACGCATATAATTTGGGTATGAGATGAGTGAGAAATGGGCGTTTATCCACAACAACAATAAGAACAATCAGAGAAGAGGAAACAAAGCATAACAATTGATCTAGGCTTTGTATCAAGCAAGATATTTCTTGGAAAGATACAATCTATGATTCTTTTTTGAATATCTTTTTAGTTTTCGAATGATGTAAGTATCCTGGTAATTGATTCCACAATTTGATAACCACGATATAACAGTGATTTTTTTGTAGGTGGAACTTCTAACTTGCCTTTCCTTGAAACGAATCACGGTGTCATCGTAAACGAGTACCTCTTCAAATATTTCTTGAGTGTTTATAGATTATTGACAGTAATTGATTGTTTCGTCTCATTGATAATAACTCAATCAAATACATACCTTTAGTGTGTTGAATCTGGGAGTTCCTGGGTCTACGGAATCCCTCTTAAGGTCACCTATACATCCATATAGATCCTACAAAAAAATCCAGTATATATGCTTAAACATTTGACAGAAATTGCTAATCCCAAAACAGTTATGGCGAGTCTACTGCACATTGAGATTGGTTTAATACACGGAAACAAGGTTTGCTATATATAACTGGAATATCAATTGCGATCAGGAATAAAAGTGGAAAAATGTTTTAATTGGAATTTGCAGCCTCAGAGAGACTGAAAAAAAAACAGAACACACATCACTCTTGGGCTGAGGGTCTGTGGGGAGGTGAATGAGGCTCAATTTACACTTACTTTGTTTTATACACGAAAAAAAGAATTCTTAAACTGGAAATGAAAAAGTGGATTTTCATGGAAAGGTGGAAAACTGTCATATCATAATAATATGGTCATATAGAAAGTGGATTGGGGCTCTAAACAGAACCATAAACGAACTTTAAAAGTATATATCTATTTAGAAATAGGCAAACCCACTGTGAAGCCATTGCATAACGTTTTATGCAGAACAGTACGGACTTCTATATGCAAGTCCATAAGCTCAGCCTTTGCATCCTGTTTAATACGACACAGCTGCTGTGAGCTGCAGAGTGCTATTAGGTGTGGCGCAGTGTTTTCTTTTAATAGAAATACTTCCATTAAACTTCCTAAAACAAAACCCTGGTTTCGTGTATTGTAGTTGCATATCTCAAGATACACAAGAAGGCAGTACTGTAGCTTTCTTATTTGGTGAGGGAACTTAGACTGTAGTTATATAGAACGACCTGACCATGCTACACAAGCTACAAAGCGAGATGGTACTTTTGTTTTTTTACGGAATGAGGCGTTTATGCAGAGTTCCGTATGAACCATAATTAATTATCGAGTTTGTAACTTGTACAATCATGGTGCGTTATTCTATATCTACTATATACCCAGAAATAATAAAATGATTTACTTAATTTGGCCAAACAACTAATGTTTAAGTCAATGCAGATCTTGCTGTACGGAACAGTGTTCCGTACGGTATTTTTACGTTATATTGTGAGACGGTATGCAGTAACAGTATATACGGCATGGGTATATAGTATTGACTCCCCCCGAGACTGGTTCACGACCTGCGATACCACGCTGTGTCCAGGCATACACAGACCCCCCTCCCCTTTTGTTCTCCTTTATTCTTGTCACTATCACATTCTATGTTTTTTTCCTGTTCTTTCATTACCATTATCCTTATCATGACTATATAAGGAGACTTCAAGAAATTAGGCTTTCAGTTATACAATTTAAAAAATAATTCATATGCATATTGATCTAAAAAATCCTAACGTTAAACCTTAAATTGCAAAAGAAATACTGCCAATTAATTTCCGCGTTAAACGGCAATGTAGCAATGATTTTTGTTCAAAGAGAAACAAAAACTACAGGAAGGTTCGATTTTTGTGAAACCGATACATGTGTTTGATATGCTCGCCAGTGAATTGATATTCACGGGACGGTTCTATCTCATCCCTACCTGCAGTAACTCCGTATTTCTTTGTTCTGCACCGGCGAAGTTGGCTATGAATGATGCTGCGCGATTTTCTTGGGCGTCATAAAATGCTTCGGTGCCTTGGAGAAGGGCTTCTCGCCGCAACAATCTGCAAGACAAGTAGCTCTTTTTTTCAAAAAGCGACTCAAATGTATTCCAGATTCAAAACTGTTATACCTAAAAATCACCAATGAAATATCTTGTTTCCCTCTCCCTCGAGGATGTGTTCCACCGGGCTGATTGTACGGTTCCGCCCGATCACCGCCGCCTGTTTTGTCTTGTTTAGTTATGCTACTTCTGTCCAAAGGGACAGATCTTCTTCTTGAGTTTCAGAATCAATAATACATAAAGATATCCTGGTTTACAGTGTCGGTTTCTGCTACAGAGCAGGGTGTTTGTGATTTAGATTGATATGAAATGGGGATGAGTGATATGGTAGATGTACATGGTCACTGTAAATAGGTTTTATAAAAGTAAGTATATGATTATATTCACACCCTTTCATAACTGGGCAGTGTTTTTTTCTTCCTTTATAACGGTTTTGAACTCTTTTTTCATAAAAAGTTAATCTTGAGTCTGAGTATATATGATTATAAAGCAGTATAAACACACTTTTCAAAGTTTTTAAATCCAGAGGCTCAAGGCCACCAAAACGAGGTAGGCTCAAGGCTTCCACAGGGTAGGCTAAAGGCGTCCAGGGCTCGAATTATCCCGGGCTCAAGGCGTCCATAACCCTTCCAGGTGCCCTAAACATTTCCTATGGAGACTGTGTTATCGATGGGTAAACCTAAAGTAATATCTGGTCCGCCGAACCCGAGTGTCAATATGGTTCATGGACGCCTTGAGCCCGGGACGATTTGAGCCCTGGACGCCTTGAGCCTTTCTGTGGACGCCTTGAGCCTACCCTGTGAATGCCTTGAGCCTACCCCATTTCGGTTTTCTTGAGCATCTAGATGTAAAAAAACTTTGAAAAGTGTACTTATACTGGTTTATAGTCATATATACTCAACCCTGACCGTTACCCAACCCTTTTCTAACCCCAACCTGCCAACCAGAACTAAAATAGGGTAGGCTCAAAGGGTCCACAGAGTATGCTCAAGGCGTCCACGTTTTCGCGCTGACAGGAGGCTCAAAGTTGAGTCAAACGGTAAAACTAAAAGGCTCAAAGTCAAGGCGTCCAATTCCTAGTCAGACAAGTCCGACCCTATACTACTCTAATATACGGGAAACGTACTGTTTGGGTCGCCCACGACGGTCTCTGGACGCCCCGCTTGCAAGCCAGCACGCTTCCGTTTTCAGCGACTGACCGACGGACGCCCCGCTTTTTCGCGGTTGGACGCCCCGCTTTTTTTCCGAATTTATATCATAAGTCTGTAAATAATTCATGTAGGAACTCCAAATAAAGACTGACTTGTAGCTAATAAAGTAAGAAATACAAATCTATGAGCATCTGGTTGATTTTATGACAATCTTGTAACATTACTTAGAGTGAAAAGTGACAAACGCGAAAACAGTGTGTCAGTTGTCTCACCCTTGTGTCGGACGTTTGCTATAGCAAAATCTAAAGGTGCCCCTTAAAGGAAACAAGCACGATAAGACTTTGACATTTTGTGAATATATATGCATGTCATACATATAGAAAGTTCGCCCTCAAGTATATTTTAATTCTGTTAGGTATTTCTGCCTGAAAAATACAATTTTGTGATCAAAAGTTTTCAAAGTTTGAGTGACACACGGCCAGCCGGTTCGGCCGTGTATACATCGGGTACATCTCAAGTACAACTCTGTGAATATATATAGCATAGAAACACCAGATGATGACTAATAGATAGCTGGATACATGTGACAAACTGTCATTAAGTTTATCTTTTGATTTTCGAAAGGTAACTTGTTAATTTCCCGTTTTACGTTACGAGGATTGCAACGGGAAAAAAAAGCGTTGCGTCCAAGGCCGCCACCGCGACACCTCCCGAAAAAAAAGCGGGGCGTCCAATTTACGATGCGGGGCGTCCAAAGCGTGCTGGCTTTCAAGTGGGGCGTCTTGTATTCCCCACGACTACCAATTCCCGACTGTTTATGCGTTGGCTTCTTTCAGAGAAATCTAAATAAGAAAGAGTGTTATAGTTCGTATTATGCTACTCTATGTTTTAACATGTGACCCGCAGCGTGTAGAATCTAGAAGTTTTTTTTAGAAGAACCCAGATCATTTATAACGGAATTCATAATTGGTGGGCGATAATAGACAGAAGTAAACACCAGGGACAGTTTACTCACAGTTCTTCATGCCTTTGTGACAGATCAACTTCTTTGGCAATCCATGCATCCATTCGACTTTCCGTCATGATCAAAATACTGGCTTTCTGGTCCCTTCACATGGGTAAAAAACGGAGAAAATGATGTGTTGCTTTCTGGTTGCCAATGCCTCGACCCAGATATGTTGACATGAAGCTGGTTCTTCATTGCGACATTAGTACGGCGCTGGGAACAAGCTTCAGCGCGTTACATTGGTTCTCAGGTTATCCGCTAGAGGGCTTTCCAATCGACGGGTATTACTTTATTACTACTCTGTTCCATTAGCATACCATGAATCTGTGAAAAGTCAGTGCTGAGCCATCATTGCATACTAAAAATCAGACTTTGACAATATTCCACGGTGAAAAGTCAGGGTTTAGCCATCATTGCACACTAAAAAAGTCTGAATTTGACATTTTTCATAGTGAGAAAGTCGAAGCTTAGCCATTGTTACATGCTAGAAAGTTAGACTTTGACATTTTTCGATGCTGAAATTTAAGATAGCTTTTACACCGGATCGGTTAATTTGAAGCTCCTGACAAATTAACTCTAGATGCCTTTTGCCCCCCACCCCCCGCAATCAGAATCAATATATAATTCATAACCTACTGTACTTAAGACTCTCCAGATAAGCAACAACTATAACTTAAAATATCGTATTTGTATTAAAATTTTATTGTATGTCAGTGAACTCACATTGATCTTTCTGAAGAAACATACTATATATTGTAATAAAAATTGCGTGATAAATGTAATTCCAACCTCAACCTAACTGATTATCCAATGTTTCAATGAAGACTGTGCATAGATGTTACTCGATGAACTGACTTACAATAAACTTGAGATACGTTGGAAATTTTAGTGTCGACCTCACAGTCTTGTATTTATAAATAGCCTTGATGTTCGTGTTCTATTGAGTACTGTATTTGATGCCCTGAAGACAGAATGTGTGTTCCGAAACGTCGGCCAGTGATTTAAATACACAGTCCACATTGTACTCTAAATCGTTTATTGGTCTTTTTTGTCTATTATCCAAGTTTGGGGGTTTATCATATCTATCATATAGCAATTCAGAAAAATAAATCAGGTAACTTTCAATAAGCAATCTTTCGAGTCATTGGCTCCTAACTAACTCTCACATGAAACTCCGTTTTATGTACGTAAAACACTTTAAAATCATGTCCCACATTGTTTTGATGGCCCATTCACACTGTGTAATTGGGCATACCCGGCGACTATCGCGTACCTCCGGTAAAGATTGTTGCAAGCAATGACGTTTTAACGTGTGAATCAATGCCACTGCTTCTAAAATGCTTGCGACTGGCGGGATAAAAGTACCACTAGTCGATGACTAGTGATACCAAGTATCAAACATGTTTGATATCAAAATCGCAAAAGACTGGCTATACCAGGTATCGCTAGTCAGTGACTGGGCGTACCTGGTATGCCCAGTCTCTTGCGATTTGAATATCCAAAATGTTTGATATTCATCAAGCGGGATGACTAGTGGGAAGCGTTCCGTTCATACTGTGCGATCACTAGACACTAGTTGGTTTGGTTTGGAGGTTTGTTGGTTTGATTTAATACCCAGTTAACCATTGCAGGTTCTCACCAGACTTTCGCAAGGTTTTTTTTTACACCACAAGGGTGGTGATCGAATCTATGAAATGAATTTAGGAAGAAACCTCACCCCTACACATTTACCGAAGTGAGAGTAACTTTACTTCCCACACCACAGAGACATGGTATGAGAAGGATTGACCTTTGATATTGCAGTAAATCTACCCCTGCGTTGCTGGCAGGTACCGTCAGTGGCTGACTGGGCTTACTGAGGTACGCCCAGTCGCACAGTGTGAACAGGGCATTAAGTTTATACCTCCCCCTTGACTTCCATATGTGCTTTGATATGCATCACCAAATTAAAAGATCCTTCGATTGCCTGCTTGCATTTCGGACAATCATACGTGTCGAGTGTTTCTGATTCTTTGTCTTCAGGTGAGTGTTCACGTTCAGGAGGACCTTCAGCAGGACCTTCAGAAGGACCTTCAGTAGGACCTTCAGAAGGCCCTTCAGTAGGACCTGCTTCAGCAATACAGGCATCTTTCTGAGAATCATCATCAGATTCTTCGGAATATACAGAATGAACAGGGTCTGGTTTGTTCAGCATTCCGTCATTGTCTCTACCATCATTATTGTTATTATCATTAGTACTGTGATCTTCCAGCAAGCCACTTTCAGCTGGGCTTTGCTCAGAAGTTTTACTCTCTATATTCTGCTGTGTATGTGTCGAGCTGTGGTTGACTAGAGCAGCCTTGTCGTTGAAAGTGCTACTGTGAACATCACATTCATAGTCCTGCTCTTCACTATGTGTTTCAGTTTCCGTTTTCTGACTAGTTTCCGTTTTCTGACTGTCTATTTCCGAATCACTTTCATGGGCTTCACTGTGAGTCGCCGATGCATCTTTGGCATGCACGGAAGATTCGTGTTCGCCACATTCATTTTCTGAGCAGAATTGTTCGCTACATACGGAACATTTGAATAGTTTAAGTACCTGAAGAGAAGTAAGCGTATGTATCTTCTCGTTCCCATTGTGTTTCTCGTTTAATTTCTCCTCTTGTTCTTTCCCTGCTTGTGAAGGTTTCACTGTATTTTTACTTGGACTACTCAACAATTCAAAAGTCAATACTGGAGTTTCAATTTCAGGGGTCTCAGCTATCGCTTGCTCTGTTTTTGTCATCTTTCCAAATTGAAGTTCTTTGGGAAGCGTGACTGAGTTCTGTTTTTGTTGTCTGTGTATGGTCTTCATATGACGATTACGGTTAGCTTTAGATGAGAATTCCTTTCTGCAGATGTGACATTTATGCAGGGGTGATAACGGGTAGTCGGTGGATCTAGTCGACCTGTTTCTTCCCGAGTTTCTCCCTATCCTCTCTATTTCTTGATTTGCACCTACGCCATTCGAACCATGGTCATTCCGGATATGCATTCTAAGGCGCCTGGCTTTGGAAAACCTTTCATCACAAAGTCTACACTTAAGAAGACGAAGCTCGCAAAGATGCAAGTCCAGAGTGATTTCATCGGCAAACTTTTCTTCACAAACTCCACATTCATGTACGGCAGAAGGTGGTGCTTTCACGTTTCTAGTACTGACCTTCTTCACCGCAGCTTTCTGCTGTGTAGTATTTCTCTTGCTCTCATATGATCTGTTATGTTTTAATCTCTTGTGTCGGTACAAATTAGACTTACACCCATAAGATCTGTGACATTCATGACAAGTGAACGGATCGTTCTTATCTTGTTTTTGATTTTTATGGAACCGTTTTTTATGTAAATCAAGGGTACTTTGGTATCCGAAAGATTTGCCACACAAGGAACACGTGTACTGAACTTTTGAATGTTTTATATTGCTGTGTCTATTTAAATTGCCAATGGAAGTAAACGTCGCAGTGCAGAAACAGCAAGAATAGTGTCCTACACTCTCAGTCTTACGTTGATTCGCACTTCGACCGAGATTCTGCTTCTTCTTCCCATGTATCTGGTCAAGGTGGCATTGACGGTGAACTTTCTGTTTAAATCTTCTCGGACAACGCGGACATTTGTAGGGACGGTGCTGTAGGTGGACGTTCTCAACATGCGTCTGCAGGGTATCTTTGCGAGAAAACCGTTTGTTGCAAATCTCACACTGATTCGTCTGACCAGCTGGTCTGGTTCGCATGGCAGCCGCCTTCTGCGAACGTGAGCTTTGAGACTTTTGGGAGTCAGAACTTGAATAACCCATACTGCTGCTTATGTCAGCTACACCATTAATCAACCTGGATATATTAGGTATGTTCTTCTTTCCTACCGAATGCTAATTCCTTGCACATCTCTTCTTGATTAAAAAAAGAGAAAATTGATTTCTTCTTTGTTTCCGCACATATATATGTCAATATTCCCTAACACCTTGAACAGCAATGTCGGACACGTATGGCGTATTATAACTTTGTGGACATATCTTATAATTATCATTCAATATGCTTTTTTCACGAGGCAAAGGTCTACAGATTCCTTGTAGAATTCCACAGGTCGTCCCCAAGTTGTTCTGTGGCGACGTTGTCCAAGGGACTGAATGGTCAACTATCTCTGGTTATGAATGAGTAGTATAGTCTCACTCAAGTAGTCCAATCCATGTATGGGAGCGTGATATTTTCTCGTATGCTTGGAGACTAGAATGCCCTCTCTTTTTTTAGAGATCCCAGCAGGGTGTTTCTGAAACAAAGAAGAAAGGATGAATGTTACTTATCAATATACAATATAATCAAAAGGAACTGCATTCTAAGATGCATTCCTTTTCAAATTGAAATAAAACCTATCATACATCTGGCTATATTCGTGCTGTACTTTGGTTTTGTTCCGTTGAGTTAACGTCCAATAATTACAATTAACAGTAATCAGAATGCTTGGGTCGGACATCTACTTTATTTTTTCATCGTCACATTTAAAAAAATATATATTTTTGTAATTTGAAGTGTTGATTAAGAAACTCTCGGCAAGCCCAGGTCTTCCATTTGAAAACATGGCTTTAAATTGAGGCGTGATCATGCTAAAAACAAGTCATGCGCTCACATCTACCCGCCATATTTTAGGTGTAAAATCTCAGAATTACATAAGCATAAGCCTCGAGTTAGCGGTGTTTAACCGAGCGACAGTCCAATTAGACAATGCACCACCAGGCGGTGCTGAACGGCAATTTATGTATTATACAGGGAAGTCAGCTGGGGTCACGAAAAAAGGAAATATTGTTCATGTGGAATTTACTGCATCTGAGAGACTGTAAAAAAACATAGTAAACACACCATTATTTGCCAAGGAAATTGGAATAGGGGTCGGGTGTGTGTGAATGAGGCCCAATTTATCCAGTCTTTGTTTTACAGAAGAAAACAATTGAAAACAATTGAAACTGAATACGAGAATTTGGATAAGACGAGGCATGAAGTATTTCAGTCGAAAATAAGAAAAAAAGAGAGAAAAATGAAAACAAGAATTTCCTTGGAAAATACGAAAACTGCCTTCCCTGATCATAAGGTAATGATCTGTATGTTAAATAAATATAATCCTGCTCACATGGATATGGATTATTACAAGTATGTGTATTGCCAACTAATATCATATGACCTTGTTATTATTGTGTTGAACGCTGATTTCAGCGTTTCGTGTGCGTTGGTGTTGGGGGGGGGGGGGGGGGTACCACCCAGACTACCTGGTAGGATCGCCGGGGGTCCAAGGCGAAGCGCTCCCCCCCCCCCCCCCCCACACACACATACACCGACCCCCTCATTTTCTGTACCCCACCTCGCACCCAGCCAGCCAACCACTACAACTGCCCTTGCTAGAAATGTATCAATCACCTGGGACCTGTTTCAGTAGTCTCGTGACAGACAGACATCAACCGCGGCACCAACAGTGCAAGCAACAGCAGAAAAAGACTAGCAAATATCTGAAGATCGAAGTGGCCAATCTTCTCCATATTTGGAACGATTATAGGTTTTATGTACCCCTACTCATGTTAAAGTGGCATTGTTTAATTCCTACGAGAAGTGAGTGAAACTCGTTGTGTCATCGACTGCAATCTTATGATCTGTCCGTATGGTGTCCCAGACACCATCTAGACATGTCACGAAACTACTGAAACAGGTCCCAGATGGTGAATCAGGTAGTTGGGTCTGTGGTCATGGTCAGCTGGGCATACGCCCGCCAGATTTTTAATACTCAACTCCTCAATATTGTCCTGGGTCAGTAAAGGATCAGGGAGCTGTTTCAAAACGTGGGTTAAGTCTATGGTTTTGAAACAGCTCCCAGCTGCTCCCGACTTGCTGGCCGCACCATGGCTCCCTCTTCCACAATGTACCATCGTTTTCCGATTTCTAACAGGGGTAACTTGATTTAATTTGGCATGTACATGTAAAAAATCTCTGAATTTCAATGTCTGGTATCGGAATTCCAATTTGAAGATATATAAAAATAGTTTAATTGCAATAATTGTGGGATATTGCCCTATGGTTATGACTGTAGAATGACTGGAACCAACTAACATCGGATCCTGTAAACAGACTGAGTCATGGGAAACCTCAATATGGTGTATGCCTCTGAGACGAAAGTGAGTGTTCTACCAACCAGGCGGCGCCCGTACCGAGGTGGCCGGCAGACCTGTGAAAGAACTTAAAAGACACTGGGCCTCTGCACCAAAATAATAACACAGGTTTGGCTCGCAGATAATCCAGGAATAATTTATGCAGCTCACTGAAAGACTATACGGATACTGGCTTACTGTCTTCGTACGTCAAATATATGCGGTGAAATTATTGATCACATACATCCCGATGCTGTAGGCAGAGGGATGTATGTGATCGATAATTTTACCAAATATTTTCAGCCTGTTTTGGTAATATTACTTACCTCAAAATGGCGAAACTTTACCTAGTCACGTGATCATATACCCCGTGCGCCACAGTGTGACGTATGGGTATAAATATGTCATGGGTAGGAGCGGGTAGTGTGCCTAGTTCATACAGCCACAGGTATATAATAACACATGTTTGTATCCTATCCCCTAAACTATGAGCAGAGTATCTGTGCGTCTGACCCACGCTCAACAAGTTGATATTCAATAAAACTACGCCTTGTTATATAGCGTGACCTTCCTTGGTTTGAGATAATTACCAGAGGTACTTATCTGTACTGAGGGGCAATTGGGGTTCTGACGAGTCTAGGGCACTATATATAGAGGCAGCTTCCCAGTTGGACTTCTCTCCTTCTTTAAGTGCAGCTATGTTGGATTCTTTCTTGTTGAAACCCAAACTGCACCATACTTAAAATAGAAGGGAATAAGTAATTATCCGATTACTTGCCTCGGTAAAAGTATGAGGGAGAATTAAGGTTCTTGCCCGCCTAGAGACACTAATGAGTGCCCTAGGGTAGCAGGGTGATGAAAATAACTTGGTCCCTACTCCACAGAGTTTGACCGCGGAGTAATTCACGAAGCAAAGCTGAGTGAGTTACATCGTGGTCAAACAAGGTGGAGTACGGACCAATTTATTTTTATCGAGTGTTTCCGATTTTATCTCACGCTGTATTATAACATTATTGATTGATAAATAAATCACGCCAATTAGCCAGTGACTATTGGGTACACTATTTTCACGGCCGTGGAGTATGAGTTCTTCATGTTAAGCCTATGGAGAATATTATTACATACCTATGCACTAACTCAGTGTAAATACGTACTGCTCCTAGGGGTACAGTTATTACACACAGAATGCACTGTACGCCGTGAATCGTTGTACTGGTGCCTTTGGATACTGACAGACTGCACACTTTGACTGACAGACTGCATCCTTTGACCCTCACCGGCACGCTTTGGCTGACAGACTGCACCCTTTGAAGAAATAACACATTTTGATTGGTCGATAGGCCGACAACGGAATTCTAGGTGCCAGATTCAAAAATGGCGGATCCCTTCACTTCGCGAGTTCTGTGGCGTCGTACAGTAACCACGGAGCGAGTTTGTGCGAAAACACATCAAACTTCGAGGTGGAATACGATAACGAATCACGTGATATACTTTAGATAGCTTAGATATGCGAGAAATATCGATTTTGATACGTTCACGGGCCGAGCGGGCAACTCGTTGATGTCAACAAATGCAAAACCCCTGTGATACACTGCACCGCTCGAGTATAGCTGTCCGACGGCTCGATCGAGTGTAGCAGGGTGACCGTGCGTTAATTTATGCGGCGGTATAATGTATTCGCGCCTGCACGGTGATCACTTCCGGCTGTTAACTTCCTATATGTCTGCTAACGTACACATCGTCTTTGCGAGTTGTAAAATGTGACTTCGACGTCGAATTACGGTCAGTTCTAGCGAATTAAGACCGAATTAAGGTATATAATAATATGAAACCATAGTGATGCCGACAATACGGGATAGATTTACTCGTTGTCTCCGATAAATTTGTTCGGAACTCGCTGTAAACAGCTCGTTCCGAACAAATTTATCGGAGACAACTCATAAATCCATCCCGTATTGTCACCATAACTATGGTTTCACATACTACTGGGGTGAGATAACCATACTTTGGGCACTAGCCTGTAGTAGGGCCAATATTCACCAGATGGCGTGTTCATGCCTCATTCTCAGGTAGATTGGCCACCACCTCTGTTCAGACTAAATGGTTGGTAGAGTTAAATCACATACGGTATCTACGGTGTGCACCTCCAACCAAATAATTTTGTTCTATTAAAGTATACTTTATAAGCAGACATAATTGATAGGAAATATTCATAGCTAACACATTGATAAAGAAACCAAGATCTATGTTCATTTATAGTTTGAACAAATACACAGGAAAGGAAATAAGAAAATGGAAAATTGGCTCTGAGATAAGGAAATTACACGCTTTCCAAGCAGAACAAAGGTCTGACAGTAGAGTTAGAGACATGTCCCTGTAGTGGGTCAAGGCAGCCACGGATTTAACGCGACCGGAGGTAAGGTAGTGTAGCTCTGGCGGCCAGTGTAGGCTACATGTCAGGCTGCCTTGTGCGCCTCGAGCGGTCGTTAAAATGACTATCTGGGTACCAGATCCATATGCCACATTGCTTTACAATAAACAGCTGTTCATTCCTCAACTAATCGGGTAGCCCCTGTAACGGACCTGTAGGCCTATACAATGGATAGGAAACAAGGTGTTTCAGTGACTGGCACCGACCTATGCACATGGTTAAAGAACCCATGATGATATCCATAATTTGTTTGGGTATTTCTTATAGGCTAGGATATTCTATTAGGCTTACTTTGGGTTTCAGGATGAAATAAAATATCTCAAGGGCTGGTTCCACCAACACGATCGATTTGCAGTGTTATATCTTGTTAATATCTTATAGTATTGTGATCTATCTTTCATCTAGTACATTTTATTACAAATACCAATTTTTGTCATCGAACAGAAATATGGGAGTCTGCCTCATTGTTTATCTAAAAACGTTGATCTAGGCAAAATTAGTGAAAAAAATACCCCCCCCCCCCCCCCGCCCTGAAAAGTTGCCCTTACCTTGGAATATCCCCAAATGATGTTACCACCACCCTCAAATAATCGAGAATTTCTGTCAAAATTTCATTTTACAATGAAACCTGTCTTTCATGAAATATCTTTTATCAACCCCCATTAATGTACCGGATACATTTCCTGAAAGCTTTGATCGCGATCATGGGAAAGCCAAATCTGTTTTTTCCAAAGTGTCTATCACCAAAACTCAAATTTTAATATATTGAATAAAACAGAAATTTATTTTCATTTTTCAAAAATTGATTTTTGGTGGTAAACACTTATGATAAACAGATTTGTCTTTCCCCTGACCTAAGCTTTCAGGAAATAAATGCATGAATGAAGTAAGGTGAATATTGAAGTTTAGTGCGTTATCAGCATATCTCATTGGGCCAGTTTGGGATATGTCCTAGATAGTGTCCTCGGCTAGACCAACAAAACTCAAACACAGCTGACCAAACTCATCTAGACTATACTACTATAGTATACACATGCGGGAAAGGTAGGGGTATGAGAAAGACTGATGTATACCGGGGTACCGGTAATAGTAATACTATAGCATCTTGAAAATATGGTAATAGAAGCTTTCTTCTCTATAAAGAAATAAACATTCTATTATAAGAAAAAATAAAAGAATGTTCCCAAGACTTGTGCACTTAGATCTGCCGTTCTGAAAAGTCGGCACTGACTGCACCTTGTCGGCAGTGGGAGCGATTGGCAGCCGCCGAACGGCGTGCTGCAGCCGTTGGCGCTTCCCTGCAGACCCGTAAGCGTTGGTGGCCTACGGGATAGATAATTGAGAGTCACTGATACTGATAGTGATACTGATAGTGATACTCAAGTCGATATACCCGGTATACAGTTATTATACAGGGCTAGGTGGCGTTGAACGGCAACATCTACAACTTACAAGACTACATTGTCACCCCCCCCCCCCTCCTCCCCCCACACACCCTCATTCAGTGCGCACGTCTGAATAGCCTCTTCGAATACCCTAAATAATACATGTACATGCTAAACGCCTACTTACGGTTAACTGGTGTCACCATATATTAGTATGGACAGTGTTGCCTATCATGGTTGCCTAGTATTGACTTCTGACACTGTATTGTCTCACTCTCAGTATGTCAACACACGTCGATGGAAGAGTGTAAATCGTGTGGGAAACGGTTGGTGATCTCAATGAGCATAGCCAAAGAGTTTGCCTACATGTGATGGTGATGTCAGCATCATGAGTTCCTATATTTCCTCTGAACGTCGAGTGCAATAAACTCATCCAGCTCAAGATAGTCTTAAACTCGCGTAAAGTTTCACTTCCGTGAGTATTGAGGTCACACTGGGTCTCTGCACCTGTATGTGAATGTATACGGAGATAGCATGGGGCATGAAACTACTCTCCAAGCACAAATCCTGTTGATGAACATGGTCCCAAAGTCTAGGAAAGATCTGACCGAGAGTGATTTGTGGACTCACCTAGCATAGATCCTGTGCCCTGCCTGTAAGCGCTAGTGCCACGAAAGATCTGTAAGGAGAGTGTGGTTTGAGGCAAGGCGTCACACTCCACCGCTAGAGCACCCTACAGGTTTTGCGGTACAATAAACCGGAGCGGCGCAGTGTGGCAAGGCGTCAGGCCTGTCATCTAGTGAGCCAGAATGGAACCATATTGTGCACGTTGTTTCTCCGCTGTGCTGTAGTGACTCAGTGTAAGTGCTTGCTATGGTATCCAGTAAAAGCGTATTGACGATGTACCTGCCATCTGTGGGATGACGGCAGTACTAGTCGCTCACATAGATCTGCGACGCGGGAACTGGTAAGGATTGAATTCAGATACTCATAGGTTTCCAAAACAATTCTAACTACTAATTACTGATTGAGAACTTTGTATCAGTCGATGTGTTAAATCGACGGGAATGGAAGGATCATTCCTCCAAGTCATTGAGTACTTCCTAAACAAGGTTGCGACTTATATATGGACCGCTGATTATTGTTTTTTCTCCATAGTCATAGACCTGTTGTACGAGCGCAAACTATGACGTCGTATAGTCCTTTGCTATAAGTTAATTAAAACCCTTTAACGACAGGAGGATGCCTTAACTTAAGGCATTACCGCTGAACGGCAGGAAGATGCCTTAAGCCAAGGCATTACCGCTGTACCGTACCGCAGGAAGATGCCTTAACCCTTTCAGGCCGGCCAATACCATACGACATTCGAATCAGAATAGTCAGACGAGTCCGACCCTATGTAGGCCCTACTGTTTGGGTCGCCCACGGCTAGCATTCCAACAGAGACGACAGCGCAATGCCAAATGGCACTCTACACTGGCCACCAGAGCAGACGTTTGCTACGCACGTTAAATGGGATTCACACGATGGGATTCATGTACCACACAGGGCGTTTTTCTAAGAGAAATCCTGCTGACATTCTGTACTCGGACACAATTTCTTCATTTAAATTACAGGGTTTCATTTCCCTGAGACATGTTTCCCCAGTGTAATTGTTTAAAGGCATGTCCTACAATTCACAGTGTCGCCACCTGGTGAATTTTAGAAATTGTCAATTATTATTCCAAACTGGTTTCTTAGGATTCATTCTAATTCTACATGAGTAAATTCAACATTTTGTCCAGTTTATCCAATCTCGATAGGTAAAATAGGCCAATTTGCAATTGCTTGATTTACAGAGGAAATCTACTGAAAAATATGATTTTCTTCAATTCTTTCAAAAACAAGCACGGTGACCTATGATTTTTAAAGCATGAATTAGGGGGCCCTCCCACCTTCTACGACGCACTACGATTAAGTCTGCGACAGCAGCACTTGTCGCCGACATTGTTGGCGATGAGCGCTGCTATCGCAGACTTAATCATAGTGCGTCGTAGCGTATTTGGCGAGTTTTTATTGTCACCTTTGTTGTCGGCGACAAGAGAAGGGCGGGAAAACGCTTTCTGTTGTCTGCTGCGTCAAGATGGACTGTGAAACATTGACGTTGTTGGCTACAGTGATAGGTATAGGGACATATCTGTATAAGAAAGAAGTCGATGAGAAACAGAAGAAGAAAGAAAAGACTAAAGAGAGGCGGAAACATAAGTTCTGGGTCAAACCATGGCGAGAAGGAAGATGTAATGAACTCCAACAAAACACTTTCTTCAAATTGGCCAGAACGATTCGCTCAGTAAGTACCACAGCACTATAGATAGCACGGAATTGTACTAACTAACTAAAATAAAAATACCTTTTTATGACACTCAGTGTCTGTATGGAATTATGGAATGTTTAGATGTGTTTTGGTATATAATTATGAACTTGGTGCCCGTCCATAGTATTATAAATATCACCCCTGTCTGGAGGAATGAAATAGTTACTGCTGGGAGTTACATCTGATATATATTCGTTTTCCCGTATTCGATAAAAATAAATGTCTGTGCCTAAGATTATTATCCTTATTATTAGTGTGGTTATTAATTAAATGTAATATGAATGTCACAATATTTTTTCTTGAAAGATTGACCCCAGTGAGTTTCGCTTAATGCTAAGAATGTCCCCTGAGGTGTTCGACCGTATAGTGGAGGGAGTGCGACCACTGATAGGGAAGCGGGACACCAACTTCCGTCAGGCTGTCAGTGTAGAAGAACGTGTTACTATCACCTTATACTTCCTTGCAACTGGTGAGTGACAACAGTAAAGAATCTCCTCGTAATTTATACATTTACAAATTGAAAAAATAGTACATGAAATGAAAAATAAAAAATTGGAAATGCCGGAGCCAAATATTGAAATAGTAATAAGGAATGTACCATTATCTTAGCCTGGTATAAACGTCCATAGGCTTGACATTACAAACTCGTTCTCAACAGGCTTGCGAGAACGGTAACTCGTTCTCAACATGTGGTAAAGAGATAAACATTTCTAGGCCAAGAAAAAATCAGAAACATATTCATGCTTTGTCTGAGTCCCTGTTCACTATCTCGTTTGGAGTGCTTCAGAATATTCACTCGGCTATCGCCTCGTTCATATTACTGCACACTCCAAAGTCGATGACGAACAGGGACACAGACCAAACACTCATCAATTTCCTTCTTTGTATTATTAGTACCTTGCCCTAATATGCGACAGTGTGTCCAAGAAGTAGATTACAAAATGATTAAAACATGGTATTCATTCCAGGGGCAAAGATAAGGACACTACAGTATGCATTTCTGGTGGGCATAACGACAGTTCAGATGATAATACGAGAAACCACCAGAGCGTAGTTGTGCAAATACATGAACGAATATGCTGACAAAAACTAACCGGAGGGAAAGCCTAAGAAGATGGCTGCCTGGCAAGATGTAACAATAGCAGAGATGATACGGTTCTTAGCTTTGACGTTTGTCATTGGGATTATACGAAAACCATCGTTGGAACACTACTGGACCACCATGAAGGAGATAGCAACGCCAGGAATTTGTGATACGATGTCCAGAACTCCCTTCAAGATGATTCTACAGTAAGTTAAAACTCATTAATTCGCACTCCTGACACTGCTTGTTTTCAGATGACGTCGCCTTCTCAAAAAAAAAATTTTCTTTTTAAATTTAGCACATAATTCACCCTCTCGGGCGGCCTTACATCATGGCTTGTTTTCAAGTGCCGAAAAAGCAACACACTCAAATTATCATACAAAATATAAACACAGGAAAGCCACATAGAGGCCCTGCAGTCGATCCCTGATAGATACGCTTATATCTTGAAATTTCATGTCAAATTCGTTCTGCTTTTTATATATGATGTTTTCTATCGATACATTAAATTTAAAGAAGTTTGAATTGTTTTGTTCGCAGTTTTCTACACTTTGGCGGAGGAGATTGAACAGACACGCAACCAGCTAGAGCGACTTGCGGTGTACCCGGGGCGAGTTCCCGCCGCAAACTTTGGCCTATGATTTCTTGGTTCATTGATCATTTGAATAATGTCACAAATTTTGTTTATTCCCCTAAGAAGGAGCTATTCGTAGACGAAACGATCATAAAACACAAGGGCAGGACTATGAAATGAACTTCCTAAATTCATTTCATAGATTCGATCACCACCCTTGTCGTATAAAAGAACCTTGAGAAAGTCTGGTAAGAACCTGCAATGGTTGACTGGACGTTAAATCAAACTCACAAACCCACAAACTTGGCACCGGCAATATATGCCAAATATACCATGTAAATGGGGGTCAAAATGTTGGGTTTTGACCGAGTCTGTCACTGGTTTTGTACTACAGGTAGCTCCTTTCTTCGGGCGAGACTATCGCACAGGCAGGACCACTACTGAATCTGTTGTTATTAATTTGGTGACCAAAGCTAGATTATTAAACCGTGGTCATCATGTTTATTTCAACAATTTTTACACAGGTATTCCTTTGCTGGAGAAACTTGCTTTGTTTAAAACTTGTGCTTGTGGCACTCTGCGGGCGAACCGGACTGAGGTACCCAAGGGGTTGATGGGAAAAAAACATCCAGAGCTAGCAAAGTGGGAGGACTCTATTTTTTATAAGTGTGGCCTGCTACTAACCCTGTGGAAAGATAGGAAATTAATCTACATTTTGTCCGCCATTCACTCTTCGGCTATGTCCACAACAAAGCGAACCATTCATTCTAAATCTGGTAAATTTGAGAAGATTGAAATACCCTGTCCGGACTCGGTTTGTTCCTATTGCCGATACATGTGGGGCGTTGACCTCTGTGATCAGATGACAGGATATTATAATTTTTGCAGGAAAAGCACAAAATGGCTGAAGAAATTCTTTTCCCTTTGTTTAGAGGTAATCAAGCTTAACTCCCAGCTTTTGTTCAATATGTATGCCCCCAAGAAGATGTATTTTGTTGATTTCAGCCTAAGTTTAATTGCACAGATGTTGGAAGATGCAAACACGCAGTCGGCACTTCCCCCTTTGGTCCCCACTGGCGGCAACCATCTCACGTCGCGATGCTTTCCCGATGCTTTAGGCAGAAAAAGCTACTGTAGGGTTTGCTACCATAGGTTTGGAAATTGCCTCAAAGCATCGCAAAAGCAAAGCAAATACGGATGCCACAAGTGTGGTGTGCATCTTTGTATCACGCCTTGTCTCAAGATTTATCACACTCTCACTAAGTTTCACCTTCTCCAGCTAGATCTGCCCATAGAACCCTGAGTTTATCATTACATCATGATTTGGTTACCCTGTCTTATTCTTTTCCCCCCATGACCACACTCACACCGATCTATTCCTGTTTTTATTAGTCTGTAAAAAAATCTGCCAGTAAATTTTTCAGTTTGTCTTTGGGTGGGTGCCTCAGTGTGGATCGTTTGCAGATTTTTCTTTTTTACCCTTATATTTTTGCCATTCATACTCCAGAATATTTTCCGATATTAATATTATTTTCCCAGCTTGTACATATTGTGAATAGTCGATCAACTTTGTACATATACAGTGTAGAATATCTGTAGATATGATGTTAAAAAACAAAAACACAATCGATTTATACCTGTATTTATTTATTTATCATTCATCTGGAAAAAACCTGATTAAACCAAAAAAACTTGTTCCATTCACAGATTTACAATAGAACTGTATGCCCATGAACTTTAATTGTTTATTATATCTAATCTACGGTATCAATCTGAAACAAAAATATCCTGGACGATCTATGTACGATCAAGCTTCTCTACATGTATATTGTGTGAAAATATATCGATCAGCAGTGGTTAAATTGATTATTAGATCGGAGACAAAGCCCCTACATCCGACCACATCCAGTGCCATACAGACACTGAACAAAATATGCCTTGTATAATATTTCAATCTGAAATAAAACATTCCTACCTATGTATATTCAATATCTAGCCCATTGAATCAGTCTCAGATCAACCACAGAACTGTAAAAATGGATCATATACCTTGTTGAATCTGAAATAAAACATGCCTGCCTGTGTAAATCCATCTAATCTATGTACATATTGTGAATACGATGACGACTGCTGCACCTGGAAATGTATCAAGCTTGTCAACCTGTGTACATATTGAACAATATTACTAAATGATTGATCTGAAGAAAAACCCCGCAATATTAAAAGATATTATAAACCTTACTTCACCTACCTTGTCTTCTTTTCTGCCTTTCAGAAGTATTCGTATGTATAAATAGTCAACCATTGTCCAGCTATCAATTTAAAAGTTAACTCCTGGAGATGTCAATGCTGAATAGGCACAAATCGAATTTTCCAAATTCAATATATAAGACTGGACATTAAATATATGTAGATGATCCTTAGAGTGTGGGAGATAACCACAGGTAGCCTTGTTATGATGGTACTCCATTAGAATCCTTATGCGAATTGATTTGATAAGACCACTGTAATTATGTGGTCGATTGTCCATAGTAGAAACCATGGCGAGATAAGCCAATATATAATCACTGCTCAAATCTAATTTTCAAAAATCAAAAGTCCCAAATCATCCAAAATGGTCGAAATATATATCAAATCAAGGTAGGTTGACGTGGCGTCGGCAGCGACTACTGAGTGAATTTCTTTCCGACAACGGGAGGAGGAAGCGGTGACACCGCAACCCGAACGCCCGTAGAAAGAAAAAGACTTGATCAAATATATATCAAATCAAAGCTGAGAATCTCTAATTTACGAATATTACTGTCTCCAATCATATATTTTAAGTTAAATCCTCATAATAAATGATTTTCTAAATCGTGTCCTGATCAGGGCACTACATCCGTACTACTCCTATACTAAAGCCTCAGATAGATTAGCCTTTTTGTTAATTTGACTCTAAATTCTCTGCTGGTTCAAAGTCAATGATATCTCATATAAACAAACCTGAGACTGTAGTTTGACCTTATCTATTAAAGTCTCCGTCCATAGATTCAATGCTGAAAGCCTCAAATAAATCATTTTGTAAAAGATGTTTTAGAACCTAGCTATGTCGAGATAAGCCATTTTATTCACTGAGTACTTTTAATTTTCTAAATTGGATAACTAAGTCCCACCTTGTTCAGAATGTACAATATATATATCAGGGTAAAGCTAGGGATCTGTAGTCTGTGTATTAATGTCTCCATTGACAAAATTTGAGTTAAATCCTCCTAATAAATGTTTTTCTAGATTGTATCTTGCCCAGTGCACCACTCCCCTACCGCATCCATAGTAAACAACAGCTTGTAATACCAAGGTTTTCCAGACTCTGTTGATTCGGGTCCCGCTGCAGCCACTTTTCTCCTTCACCCCCAGCAGTGGTAGATTTACTGCTATATCAAAGGCCAATCCTTCTCATACCATGTCTATGTGGTGTGGGAAGTAAAAGAACTCTCACCTCAGTAATTGTGTAGGGGTGCGGTTTCCACCTAAATTCATTTTATAGATTCGATCACCACCCTTGTGGTGTAAAAGAACCTTGAGAAAGTCTGGTGAGAACCTGCAATGGTTAACTGGACGTTAAATCAAACCAAAGAATTTCCTGTCCCGGTGAGGCGTGCAGCCACTAAAGGGTTAAGGAATTACCGCTGTATGGTAGGAGGATGCTTTAAGGCATTTTTTTCCCCCCAATATATTCAAGATATATTTACAAAATTCCTTTAGGTTATCAAGGGGTTTCAATATTATTAAGAAATATGGAGAAATAAAATGTAAAAATCATATAATGTTGCCATAGAAACATTGAAATTGTGCTATAAATACTGCGTTTTGCTCGATCGAGTCACTCTCATTTGCGTCTAGCTTGTGAGAGCCCATAGTGAAAGCTACCACCTGTACTTTGTGAAAGTAACAAAAGATGAGCGAATGGGAGGATGATCTACCATTAACGACTTTGAGACTAATGCAAGGTCTGGGTGACGAATTCGAGCAAGATTTGCTAGAATCCGACGGGGAGAGAAATAGCGAAAGTGAGGATGACATGCCATTAGCTAGACAAGTGCCTCAGACCACCACCGAGGATAGAAAATGGGCGTATTTCCCAAAGAACCATAACATGCACACCCAACATATTGACGAGATGAAACGACCGGGACTAGACAAAAGTGTTGATATGGGAATGACTAAGACAGTCCTGGATTATTTCCGGCTTTTCCTGACTATGAACTTTGTATCTGGGGTCTGGCAGCGAACATACACATACACGAGTTGAGCGACTACGACTGGGAAACCAAAGGAAATGACAGCTTGGGTCCCCATCGCTCCGCTGGAGATGATCAAGTTCCTTGCTATCACCTTTTTGGTGGGACTGATTAGGAAGCCAAGCCTGGATTATTACTGGTCAACGAGAGCGCCCGCAAGAAGATCACCTTTCCTAATAATTGCTTTTTTGTTTAATCATATGTATTCTGTTTGTAAATCCGTTTACCACCCGAAGAAAGAGTTGAGTGTGGACCGGACAATCGTTAAGCATAAAGGCAGAACTTGCCACTGCCAGTACATGCCTAACAACCCTTGCAAATGGGGCCTCAAACGCTGGGTGCTGGAGGAGGCGGTTTCTGGCTTTGTGTTACAACTCAACCCTTTCTGTGGGCAGGAAGAGGCTGGGGACCGTATAACCAGTTGTCATTGATTTACTTACAGGAGCAGAACTCGTTGATTTCGGCCATCACATTTATTTCAATAATTTTTATACCGGGGTTCAGTTACTGGAGAAGTTATTTGAGTTGAAAACATATGCTTGTTGCACTCTACAGTCGAACCGCACTGAGTTACCAAAGGATTTAATGACACGCACTCACCCTAGCATAAAAAAAAAGGCAATTGCTTCTTCTCCAAGTGTGGGAATCTTTTGTTATCATTATGGCTTGATAGGAAAATAATTTGTATTCTAACGACGATACATTCTTCCGTTATAACCACAGCAAAACAAACCATTCGCATTGATAAAGCCAAATTCACAAAGACAGACATTCCCTGCTCTGAACTGGTTCGTTCCTATTGTAGATATATGGGAGGTGTCGATCTGTGCGATCAAATATCTGGATATTATTATTTGTCACTTGTTGATTTCACCCTCAGTCTTGTGCACCAGATGCTACGAGGCCCCCCCAGGCTGGCACCCTATCCGCCTCCAACGACTTAATAGTCATAGTTTCCCCAATGATTTAGGTAGAAAGTCCTTTTGCATGTAAGTCCTTTTTCTGTATGTTGTACCTTGTTTTAGAATCTATCACACAGTTGCTAATTTTGATACCGCTGAGTTACAGTCTTCCTTGGTTGGTCTATCCTTGGTGGGGATCGATCGCAGAGTTGTCTTTTTTTTTCTTTCCCATTCCAGTAATATCATTTCCCAGCTTGTATATATTGTGAATATTCAGAAGATTTTGTAAATATGCGGTGTAAATGATCTGTATATATATATATCGATTCAAACCTGTAAATAAATGGTTTTATAGCTTGTATAATATTTCAACATGAGGAAAATCATTCCTGAATTCTAAGCTATGTTTCCTTTTTTACATCTAATCTACTATATCAATCTGCACCAAAGTAATGCTAACTTCATAAATTAGCTATCGCCCTAGAAAACTCGCTAACGTAGTGTCATACTCGTTCCATCCATAGACCCATAACTGAAATGTACGGACACAATCTGTAATTGTTTTTTGTAGCTAATCTATTTTTTTGTTTCAATCTGAAACAAAGTAATCCTGGCCGATCTATAGACCTTCACAGTTCTCCACATGTACATTTTGTGAAAATATATCGATCAGAAGTGGTTAGATTGATTATTATTTCGGAGCGTAGCCTCCACGGCCGACCACGTTGAGTGCCAGACAGACACTGAATATATGTATACCCCTACAAGTATTTCAATCTGAAACAAAAATCATTCCTGCCTGTGTAATTTTATATATATATATATAGTAGGAGAAAGACACACCACAAGGACCAGAGAATAGAGTTAACGACAAGGTTTATTTCAATAAACAATGCTGCACAGGCTTCCAGTGTTCCTTTTATACATAGTTCTCTATAAATCCTAACACACACTGTATAGGCTGCCTGCAAGGACGGCAGGGGTGTGGCTAGGCTAGGCCAGAAGTGATCGCTTCAGGCTCTGGTGCTCAAGTCAAGTCAGGGCGCTCGAGTCGCTGCTTATATAGGCCGTTAATGACGTCACAGTGTTCCCTCTGCCCGGCGGTGGATCCCGGCCACCGGCGGCCTGTCCCACGCACCGGCGGTGGGTCCCATCCACCAGCGGTGGGTCCCGACCCCGGACGGTGGGTCCTGACCACCGGCGGTGGGTCCCGACCACCGACGGCGGGTTCCGACCACCGACGGTGGGTCCCGTCCACCTGTGGCGGCCCCCGTCCGCCGTTCCCTCCGTCCAAGTCTGTGAGTCTCGCTCGACCGGCGCTGGGTCCTGGGGCCTGTTTTATTTTCTGCCCGAGGAGTCCTGGAACGCCCGGGGAGAGGTCCTAGGAGAGTTTGGGTTCGATATTTCAAAGTCTCCCGGGGAAGGAGAGTCTTGGGCCAGGATCTTGGAGGTCTCCTGAAATAGCGTTTTATTTTCAATCCTGGGGCCAGGAGAGCTCCTGAAAAGTGTCCTGCAGCTCTCCTGGCTGGGGACACGTCTAGGGGTATCGTGGGTGATTCAAAATAACAAATAAAAGCTATTTAATTCATTTGAACTATCGGAAATATATTTATTATGATTTTAATTAAAACTGGAGGTCTCAGATGGAGAATTACTGTGGTATTTACTTAGATTAACATACATTCATAAATGATGAAATTAGTTCCCAAAAATACCACTATGTGCCACCACCTGCAGTATACACAGCCTCTCTTTCAAGTCTCCTCAAAAGTCTCCTACAGGTTTATTTTCTCCTGGGGCTCTCTCAAAGGAGACTTCGGCCGAGGATTTCTCTCCCTCCCGAGGACAGGGTAAATCGAACGAGATTGAGGAGATCTCCTGAAAATTATCCTCAGTGGAGCTATCCCTCCTGGGGACTCTCCTCGCCCAGGAGAGTTGAAATTAAAACGACCCCCTGGTCCACCGGCGGCGGGGGACCCTTCCCAGTTCTCCCTCTTCTCGCCCTCCTGCCTGCCTGCCACACTATATATATATATATATATATATATATATATATATATATATATATATACATATATATATATATATATATATATAATATTATTACAACAAATATTAATAGATGGATAATAATGGAATAATTGTGACAAAGGCGTGTATGGCGGAAAATATGAAATAACAGGGTTTATTCAACAACTACAGTGGGACAAACCCCAGTCCTACACATCAAGAAATACATTTCTAAAGGTAGAATAAAAAGTTACACATCAGGGTAAGATTAAAAACGTCTGCTCAGGTGAGCAGAAACGAGCGGAATGTTATTTGAAAGTGATAAACGTCACCAAGTCAACTCTGGTAACCGCATTAGGTTATCGGGTTACCTAGAAAAATATCTGTGACGCCAACAAACAAGTAAGTACCGCAGTGAATAATACTGTAGCATGTATTGGTTGAGTTATATAATAATATAATATTATTACAACAAATATTAATAGATGGATAATAATGGAATAATTGTGACAAAGGCGTGTATGGCGGAAAATATGAAATAACGGCAAAAACCTGCCATACACAGCAGAGTTCAATTAGAACATTTTAGATACTGAGAGGCGATTTTGTCTGAGGAAGCGACCGAAAACGAGGTTTCATGTAAGTAAGAATAAACGGCCGAAGACGACCAATTACCTCTGGATTTGATATCATTGATATCTACACCTATATCATTCAGAAAGGTCGCTCCTCCATGCTTCAGGGAATGACACGAAACACGATCATCCCCGAAACCACATAATCTCGAAAGAGGTTTCAATCTGTTATTGATTTTTTTGTAATTTAGGGGTAATAAGATTTTACCCGACGGTATTACAAGCAGAAAATCGTCTGCAACCCAATTAACCCTGGAAAGATACATGTTAAAAAATTTGTACAAGCAAAAAATTGAGTCTGGTATACGATCAAAACGTAGAATTTTAGGTTTTACACCCAACTGATTAACTTTTGATGATCTGATAAAAATCTCTAAATGGGTTTCAGACAAAACTAGATCTTTTCTTTTGAGAGAATGTTTTGAAAATGTGAAGTGCGATTTTCTCAAAAAACCTCTAAAACCCAAGAGGAAATATCCAAAACACCAAGTCTTCCAACGAAGACAAGTTCAACCTATCAAACAAAGACCTCATGTAAGAGATGGTTATAAGATATCTTGAATTAGAACTATTATCCCCTAAACGAGATAAACCTTTTATAGTCATTTTTAACAGGAAATCTGACGACAGATCCCCGAAACCTCTCAGTTTATTCTCGAAATTCACAGCAGATAAGTAATTTCTTATAGAAATGGGTTTTAAAAATTGAGATAAAAATGTAGGGGACCCGTGCAAGTCTACTAAGGCTTAAGTCTAATTGAACAAATTGGACGTTAAACTACCAAAACAAACAAATACTAAGGCTTGGCACGTCTACTACGCCTTTCTAAGTATAGCCGCGGCCGGGACAGCTGAGCGTGCCGTTGGACAGGTCAATTAGACTTGTTTTCCCGCGGTTTTGAAGTAGGCCACCCGCCGCTGGCTATTACTGACACCGTGTTGGGACCAGTCCAGACTGGTTTCTCAGCTGTCAGGTTGAGAACCAGCAGTGAGGATTGATCCTGGGGAAGTGGGCAGGGAACTAGCGGGAACCACTGGTTTGCTAGTGACCAGGCTTACTCAGAATACCCCGTGGAGAACCAGCAAAGTTCTTGCACATGCTCAATGAGGACATGGGCTGTATATAAGCAGCCTGCTGTGGCTTACTGAGACACACTGGGGTGTGGAGAGACTGTGCAGTCTCTCTGCAGGGCTCTGTCTCTGTGCTCCACCGATGGGAGCTAGCTCTCCGGACTAGCTGTTGACCGATTCGGGTTCCCTAGATGGTGGAGACAAAGTATCCCGGTTCTCTAGGAGGAGAGGGTTGACCAGTGGGTCCCTTCTCTGGATAGAGTTCTGGGGTCCCGAGAGGAGAGCAGGGTGGTGGTGTCCACTGGCCGGAGGGAGGTAGCGGGTACTCCCTCCAGAGGTGGCTCTTACCAGCCCTGTGATCCTCAAAGGCAGAGCTACGGTGCTGGGTAGTTGTGGTAAAACACAGCTGCGGGTTAGCAGGTGGGACCAGCACAGAGATGGCATCTTGGACCAAAACTGTAGTGGTGCTCAGGAGGAGCTTCGGCTGTACCCGACACCCATCCACTACAAAAACACACAATAAAGTGATAATTTTGAATTAACAGTAGGGAAATACTGCCAATTTCTATCGTCACAGAAACGATAATAACAAGCCAACTGCTCGACTGACCTTTTTCGTGTTATCAGAAATACAACTTTGAAGAACCACCTTCTGCTTAGTAATCAAGGATTCCAGGACCTTACGTTTTATACCAACTAAAACCGACCACAGCTCGTATAAGTTGATATTTTCTGCGATTATCTCCAACTCTGGGGATTTCTGAAAATGAGAATCGTTAATGACTTCACACTTGTTATCGCTCGATGTTCCATAAAAATAGTCTAGGCCCGCCCATGCGCCAAAACCTAACATGGATGAGTCCGAAGTTATTGGACAATGATTACAGTCCTGCTGAATAATTTCTTTACCATTTTAAATCCTCAATTAAATCTAGAGTTAGATTTACTCTACCCTTCTTAGGGGCTGAGGCAGATAAATAAAAAATTCTCCTGCTGAAAGTCCTGCCCCCTCGGACCACCTGTGAAACCAAACCGCCTAATTGTTCTAATTCCTTTTTTGACACTGAATTATTTTCACGAATTGTCTTAATTGAGTTCTTCAATTTTTCGATCTTGCCATCTGGCAAAGATAAAGTCAAATCTTCAGAATTTATTAAAATTCCCAGAAATACAGTCATTCTAGATGGTTCTGTAACTTTTGATACTGAAACCTCAAATCCAATATTGCAAAGGGTCTCAATTAGAGCATCGCGTTTTCTTAAACAATCGTCATAATCTAAACCAATTACCAGAAAATCGTCCAAATAGTTTGTAATACCAAAAATGCCATTCTGTCAAGCAATATCCACTACTAAATTGGAAATTTTTGTAAAAATGTTGGGAGCACATTTCAATCCGAAGCATAAACGTTTATCTTCGTAAAAATGAGGCCCAGAGCCTAAATCCCAAGAAAATCCTTGGAAGCAGGTTTGGTCCGACCTTACACTCACTGAACGATAGGCTGACTTGATATCAACAACACTCATATACTCGTTACCTTTTAGGCTTTCTACTGCATCATATATACTGTATTATATGAAAATGATTCATAAGTAGTATCCATGTAGTTATTAATACTATTTTTGTCAGGACTTGAACAATCCATGATAGGCCGCAGCTTACCGTTAGATTTGATTACTGCGCCTAGAGAATGTACACATCTAGGCTTAACCGCAGCATAGGCTACCTTAGACGATAAGAGTTGATTTTCAATTATATCAGACATTTCTCGATATATTTTTGGTTCTAAAAAAGAATTGTAGTTCTCGCAACAATAGTTAGTCATTTACAATTGAAAAACCATTAACGAAACCATCATAAATGAATCTTTTATCGAACTCTGTCAACCCGCTTGTACTGCCAGGGCCCCAGAGGTAATGTTTTATATGACAAGGTTTAAGTTGGGCCTCAAATTCACCAACAAAATGAGAGCAGTCACAAATATTATAAATACAGTCGTTTACAAATTTGTTTGTACTTAACAAATTCTTTGCATCCCAAATAGGTTTATATGAATCATCTGCATATTCAGTAACTTCAGGCAGATTTGAACTTCCAGGATCAGTTTTAAAGTTTTTTTCAGAATTTGAATCCGAGCAAGGTTTGCAATTATCACATGTTAAAACGTTATCGACAACAGAATACATCAGTGAATCACTACCGTTGTTCTCCACCCATAATATCGTATCACATCCAGTATTTGATACTTGAATTAAATCCTCTTGAGTAACCTCCGGTAATACTGTGTCTATAATAACTTCACAAGCGACATTGCTAACCTGACCTGACCTGACCTGACCTGGAATGCGGTCAGTCAAGTGGTTACTATTTTTACTCTGACACAATGTATCAAATTTACCGCAAGTATCGGCATGGTTACTCTGACTCTTATTTCATTTGTTATAACTTTTCTTGCTTTAGCAAGAAAAAGCCCCGTGACTTGTTGCATTACATACGCTACATGAGTGGCAATATTTTCAATTTGAAAACGAGCAACCGTTCTCCTGCTTGTTAAAAGCATTACAGGTATGAGTCTGATTTGAATTTGTTGATTTTGTTTTTACTTGCTTAGATATTTTGGCGTTTATCGTTCCATCATAAGATAAGTGTCTAACAATATCACTTGGGTCGATATGATCAAAAGAGATTATGCCTTTCTTATTAGCTCTGTCTTTTACTGATCTATCGTACTTGATAAGAGCTTCGCTCTTAAACACTTTTGTTTTAGCCTTCTCTGCTAATGATATTTGATGGTCAATGAGTCCAGCGATATTTTTACTGTTTTCGAATAACTCCTTAAGCATTTTCAAGTTTACCAAAACTAAACCTTCATAAGATACAAGTTTTTCATCACTATCCATAAAATGTGAGGTATCATATTTACCCTTCTTTTTCTTTCGTTTTTCGTTACTTCTGGATCTTGATCTTTCGTTTGAACTCACACTTGTATCGCGACAGCTGCTGGATCTTGAAGATTTTGAAGAAACTTGCTTGCGGTGGTGCGATTTAGAACGAGATTGTCTTGAACTACCTTCCCTCTCAGTCATCATTCGTAGAATCGTAGAGACCGAAGACTCAAGATTATCCATCCTTTTTTCTATCTGTGAACTCGCTCCGTTACGAGAAGAATCCATCGCCGACGACGAACTTGAAACCTCATCTCCAGAACCCGTTCCAGTCTGAATCTACCCGCTGGCTTGCCCGTCTCGCAATGCCGATGTTGCAACATATTCCGCATTATTATTATCAAAATTGTTTGGCATAACATCCAAACCTTTCCCAAGAATATCCATTCTTGAGAAATCATTATCAGCCTTCTTTGAAGGCGCCTTCTTCTTTGTATGACCCATGCTTTTAGGCCTTTAACCTCCCTGAGATTAAAAACGTCTGCTCAGGTGAGCAGAAACAAGCGTAATGTTATTTGAAAGTGATAAACGTCACCAAGTCAACTCTGGTAACCGCATCAGGTTACCGGGTTACCTAGAAAAATATCTGACGCCAACAAACAAGTAAGTACCGCAGTGAATAATACTGTAGCATGTATTGGTTGATAATTTATATTTATATATAAACGGAGTTATATAATAAAATATATATCATGCTGCCAACTATTGAATCCCCAGCCTCATATGTCTCTTCCTTTTCAGTGAAATTGTAAAACCAATTATTATATTTGTTGATGAATATGAATTGATTCTAGGCTTTTAGCTTGTTGAGTATTCCAACCTGAAACAAATCATTCCTGCCTGTGTAAATTCATATCTATCACGTAATGCTATTCTCTGGTTCACAACAAAAGTGTATGGACACAAACTGTAATTGTTTTTAACCCTATCGCGCCAGGTACCCGCGGCAGGGCTACAGTCATGGAGCCGGGTACTAGTGCCAATGTATGCCGCTAGAGGCCGGGTGAAAATTTGATTTTTGGATCACGTGACATGACATGTGATAGTTATTATTATTTTTCATTTCACTAAGAAAAATCAAATATGATGTTATCTCTACATTCTCCAAAAGTTTCAAATTTATTAAGTCATTATTTTCAATTTTATTCCAAAAAACGTATAGTTTGTAAATGATGCCTCAAGGCATCACCCGGCCAGCCCTGGTTGATGCCTCAAGGCATCACCCGGCCAGCCCTGGTTGATGCCTCAAGGCATCACCCGGCTTGAATGGGTTAATATCTAATCTACTGTATCAATCTGGCACAAAGTAATCCTGGACGATCTATAGACCTTCACGGTTCTCAACATGTACATTTTAGGAAAGTATATCGACCAGAAGTGGTCAAATTAATTGTTAGATCGGAGACAGAAGCCCCCACCTCCGACAACGTCAAGTGCCAGACAGACACTGAATATATGTATATCAGCCTGAACCATTCCTGCCCATGTGATCTAGCATGTAATGCTATTCTATGATTCACCTGAGAAGTGTATGAACACGAAATATATTTGCTTTTTGTAGCTAATCTACTTTATCAATCTGAAACAAAGACATCCTGCACTCATGTGCAACTAAGATGCAACAAGATAAATTACAACGGATGTAGAACCGTGGACTTTGCATCTGTCTGGGGGTGGGTCCCATGGTGTACACTGTCAGCGAACTTCATAACCTGACCAGAATCCCAAAAACTGAACCATAGGCGAGATGTCTTGCGGCTGGTTCACACACACAAAATTGCAGAGGAGGCACATGCCTCTACAGTGGATGTAGTCCCTGGGCCAAGACCCCAAATTTTCATTTCCGCTGCCCACAATGATTGACTATTTCTATAGACGAATACTTCTGAAAGTTAGAAAAGAAGACAAGTAGGTGAAGTAAGGTTTAAAATAGATTTTGATGTGTCATTTTTTTTTTCAGATCGATTATTCGGCAATATTGTTTAATATATACACAGGTTGACAGGCTTGATACATTTCCAGGTGCAGCAGTCGTCATTGTTTTCACAATATGTACATAGGTTAGCTATACACAGGCAGGCATGTTTTATTTCAGATTAAAGAAGGTATATGATCCATTTTTACAGTTCTGTGGTTGATCTGAGACTTATTCAATGCTATATATATTAAGTTACACAGGCAGGAATGATTTTTGTCTCAGATTGAAATTCTAGACAAGTTATACATATATTCCGTGTTTGTCTGGCACTCGACGTGGTCAGACCTGGGGGGTTGTCTCCGATCTAATAATCAATTTAACCACTTCTGATCGATATATTTTCACAAAATGTACATGTGGAGAATTTCTTTTTAATTTTCAAATTTTTATTGAGTCAGTTCGCTACAATGCTGTGGCGGTCTACCACCATCCCATGTTACATAGTAGCTAATTGCTTAGGTATTGATTTCACCTTTAGTGTACACACAGCTACAATACATAAATATGATACACAGATAACGTAACAATAATTGATTATAAATACCTATACACATGCATAACATGGCTTTCACATGGAATAACATCTAGAGGTGCAGATGAAATGGATGAAAGGGAAAAAAAAAAATGTTAAAAAAGTGTGTTCGCTTCTTACTCCTTACTCAGCGTTCAACAGGTGCGCTGTTAATGCTTTCTTGAAGGATGCTTTATTTGGGAGCCTTCTGATCTCTTCTGGTAGGGCATTCCAGAGTGATCTACTGTGATACGAGGGTGAGCGCTTTACAAATTCCGTTTTCGGTCGTATCTGTTCTAGTAGCAGCTTCACTTTTGATCTGGTCTTTGAACCATTAGTCCCTGGGCCAATCTGGAAAAGAGGCTTATTTAAGGAGTTGGCTGCCCCCCCCCCGGAAACATTTGTTTTTATCTTGTAGATCCATCCTTCTAGTTAACATTTCCACTTGTTGTACTCTGGCAAGTGGTCCGATTACCATGACAACAGCTGTTGAAGAGACCTCCCGTCAAAATGTCTGAAGGCCTATAATTCTGAGTGCTGAAAACCATTACTTGGTTCTGTGTTCTTTTAAGTATTACGATGACTCATTCGTTAAACTTTGGTATTGGGCTGCATATTCTGGTACTTTGTGGACTCAATACAGCAAACAGAATCAAAATATGTCTTCTCAGTAGCCTACAGCAGCCTTTTTCATGTGTGTTCTATTAATGTACCCTTTACACATCTGCAATTTTCCGCATATTTGTTTCTTATATAATTCAAAAACTATATAATCTTTTCATATGCAGTTTTTTGCTATCTGGCCATATTGTAGCATCCCTTAGGAACATTTTGAGGTATTTTAAGGGTTTTGTCATATTAGGTTCCAGGTATATTTCTGATTTTGCTACCCCTACCGCTCATGCTGTTTTACATATCTGAGAGTCAGTGCTGAAGACATGGTGTCTAAAGGCTATATGACCTTTATTCATGCAGTTTATTACAATATTGCCATGTTCTGGCAACCCTTTGATACATTTTAAGCTATTGTTTAGTGTTCTGTGATCTCAGAATCCAGTTATATTACCAATTTTTCTATCACTACCGCCGCCGTCATTTTACATTTTCGACACCCAGTTCCAATGACAGAGTGCCTGAAGGCTATTGAATCTTTTCATATGCAGTTTTTTGCTAGCAAAATACTGCATATGAAAAGAGTTAACAGCCCTCAGGCACTCTGTCATTGGAACTGTGTGTGGAAAATGTCAAATGATGGTTGCGGTAGTGATAGAAAAATTGGTAATATAACTGGATCCTTAGATTACAGAACACTTAACAATAGCTTAAAATGTGTCTAAGGGGTGCCAGAACATGGCAATATAGCAAAAAAAAAGCATATATAAAGGTCATATAGCCTTTAGACACCATATGTCTTCAATACTGACTCTCAGATATGTCAAACAACATGAGCGGCAGGGATAGCAAAATCGGTAATAAACCTGGAACCTGCTATGGCAAAACACTTTAAATACCTCAAAATGTTCCTAAGGGATACCACAATATGGCCAGATAGCAAAAAACTGCATATGAAAAGATTATATAGTTTTTAGATTATATAAGAAACAAATATGCGGAAAATTGCAGATGTGTAAAGGGGACATTAATAGATCACACACGAAAAAGGCTGCTGTAGGCCACTGAGAAGACATATTTTGATTCTGTTTGCTGTATTGAGTCCACAAAGTACCAGAATATGCAGCCCAATACCAAAGTTTAATCTAATGAGTCATTGTAATACAAGATCAGAGAACCAAGTAATGGTTTTCAGCACTCAGAATTATAGGTGTTCAGGCACTTTGATGGGAGGTCTCTTCAACAGCTGTTGTCATGGTAATCAGACCACTTGCCAGAGTGACAACAAGTGGAAATGTTAACTAGAAGGATCAGCCAACTCCTTAAATAAGCCTCTTTTCCAGATTGGCCCAGGGACTAATGGTTCAAAGACCAGATCAAAAGTGAAGCTGCTACTAGAACAGATACGACCGAAAACGGAATTTGTAAAGCGCTCACCCTCGTATCACAGTAGATCACTCTGGAATGCCCTACCAGAAGAGATCAGAAGGCTCCCAAATAAAGCATCCTTCAAGAAAGCATTCTGCTGGGGTGGACAGAAATTACCAATCTGTTCACCCTCTTGGTCGCCTCGCCTCCTCGTGGTGCAGACTGGATATGCTTGCACGCAAGCATAACTAAAGCGACCAGGGTGGGTGGGGAGTTAGCTCAGTGGTAAAGAGCACGGGACTTTGTTAATTCGGGTCCCACTGCAGCCACTTTTCTCCTTCACCCCTACGCAGTGGTAGATTTACTGCTATATCAACGGCCAATCCTTCTCATACCATGTCTATGTGGAGTGGGAAGTAAAAGAACTCTCACCTCGGTAAATGTGTAGGGGTGGGATTTCTATCTACATTCAACTCATAAGATTCCATCAAACCCAAAGTAAGTCTAATTGAACAAATTGGACGTTAAACTACCAAAACAAACAAACAAACAAAAAACAAACGCTGAGTAAGGAGTAAGAAGCGAACACACTTTTTTAACATTTTTTTTTTTCCTTTCATCCATTTCATCTGCACCTCTAGATGTTATTCCATGTGAAAGCCATGTTATTCATGTGTATAGGTATTTATAATCAATTATTGTTACGTTATCTGTGTATCATATTTATGTATTGTAGCTGTGTGTACACTAAAGGTGAAATCAATACCTAAGCAATTAGCTACTATGTAACATGGGATGGTGGTAGACCGCCACAGCATTTTAGCGAACTGACGCAATAAAAATTAAAAAATTAAAAAGAAATTCTCCACATGTACATGTACATTTTGTGAAAATATATCGATCAGAAGTGGTTAAATTGATTATTAGATTGGAGACAAAGCCCGCAGGTCTGACCACGTCGAGTGCCAGACAGACACTGAATATATGTATACCTTGTCTAGTATTTCAATGAGACAAAAATCATTCCTGCCTGTGTAACTTAATATATTTAGCGTTGAATAAGTCTCAGATCAACCACAGAACTGTAAAAATGGATCATATACCTTCTTTAATTTGAAATAAAACATGCCTGCCTGTGTATAGCTAACCTATGTACATATTGTGTACAACAATGACAACTGCTGCACCTGGAAATGTATCAAGCCTGTCAACCTGTGTATATATTAAACAATATTGCCGAATAATCAATCTGAAAAAAAAAAATGACACATCAAAATCTATTTTAAACCTTACTTAACCTACTTGTCTTCTTTTCTAACTTCCAGAATTATTCGTCTATAGAAATAGTTAATCATTGTCCAGCAATTGATTTAAAGTTAACTCCTCCTGGAGATGTCAATGCTGATTAGGCACAACTCGAATTTTCCAAATTCAATATATCAGACTGGACATTAAATATATGTAGATGATCCTTATAGTGTGGGAGATAACCACATGTAGCCTTGTAATGATGAAACTCCATTGAAATCCTTAGGCAAATTAATTTGAAGAGACCACTGTAATTCTGTGGTAAATTGTCTTTAGTAGAAGCAATGGCGAAATAAGCCAATATAGTCACTGCTCGAATCTAATTTTCAAAAATCAATATCTATTTCGTGAGACGTGGCTATGACACCTCTACTACAAGCCGATGCTACCTTGATAATGACAACTTCCTGTCAATTTTGAACCAGGGAGCTGTTTCACTAGAAGCTGCAAGTGTCGCTCTGTGTAATAATGGCACCACAGCGACAGTGTGTTTCATCAGGAGGTGCACTCAAGCGTGAAAGGCACTCGGGAAAGGAGCGACACCAACAGTGGCAGTGACCATTTCATCAGGAGAATTGGTGTCGCTGTTAGTGTCACTGTGGAGCCTCTGTAAGCAACAGGGTCTACCCTGTCGTTTGTTACGTGCATAGAATACTCTCACCCACTTCCCGTGAGAATTAAGCAATGAAATTTATACACGAGTAAGGTATACATATATCCTATAATCGTACCAAATATGAAGAAAATCCGCCAAGCGGTTCCGAAGTTATCGGTCTTTGAATTTCGTCATAGCAATCGTCTGCTCTGGTGGCCAGTGTATTTTTCGCTAATTTATGCAGCGACCTTGACATTGACTGCGTATCAGGAGGTGGGAGGGTGACTGACCACCAGAGCAGATGATTGCTATTATGAAATTGAAACGCCGATAACTTCGGAACGCTTCGACCGATTTTCTTCATATTTGGTACGATTATAGGTTATATATATGCCTTACTCGTGTAAAAATTTCATTGCTTAGTTCTTATGGGAAAGGGTGAAATTCCACGTCATCGCGGCCCGTTGACGAATAGATTCGAACGTCAAACGCGTGTGCATAGCGACAGCTGTGCCAACAGTGACAGCTAGTCCCATCTCAACAGCGACAGCACTGATGAAACGCAAATTTGGGCTTGACACTGTTGCTGCCACTGTTGGTGCTACTGTTGCGGTCTCACCTCTCACTTTCACTCCACTACTAGTGAAACAGCTCCCAGGTTACTATGGTGTCTCCAGGTGGGCAGTCGCTACCTGTGTAACAACAATCGCCGCCACCTTGGGAACGGGCTATCGCCGTGTTCTCACTCTCCAACACAGTACAGTGTTGAGGATTTGTACACCAAGCATTTTCTTGGTGTTAGACTGTTAGAATTAACAGAATTGGTGGGGAATAAGTCAAGGTTTCATCCGGTTCGGACTCTATAGGCATCTTAATTAATTTGGCTAGGTCAAGGCATGTGATGTTATCACTTTTGGGGGTCGGGATGATTCATCTCGGCCCATCCCAATCTATTAAAAAATAGAAAGGCTTTCTGGAGATGGTGTAACCTCCACCCTGTCACCTAAGACAGTGGTGGTTTTACCATTTTCCACCCTATCAGAGCAAGTCTCCACCCTATGAATTATAGGGAATGGGGGTGTTCCGATTTTAAGTCTACAGTCCGGTAATCAGTTAAAAATTTTTAGACGAGGCAAATGGACTGCGACCCTCGAGGGGTGGGGGGATGGTGTTTGTTGGTGACTAATAGTTGGGTGCATCTATTAGGTTTAGACCAAATGGAATTTGGGTTTTAAATCTGAACATCCAATTCCGTTCAATGCGATTTCGCAGTGTGTTTGCCACATCCGAGTGCGGAGAGCAGTGTATGAAATCTACGATATGTATGGATACATCCGATAGTCCCTGGTGGCCATCGGTATTGAAGTGGAATCCCATGTCGGTTTCCACCATGTTGTACTGGATGCGATAGAAATGTTGTTGGAATCTATCCATGAGACGACGTTTGGTCTGTCCCACGTATTGCTTCCTACATCTCTTGCATGTTATGCAATAGATGAGGTTTGAGCTCTGACAACACACATTGTGTTTGGCTGAGTATTCTCTACCCGAGGTGGAGGATGTTATCCTACCACTGGTATCTAGTGCCGTGCAATAGCGGCATTTTTCGTTTGTGCAATCGTTCAAATTTTTTTACATTGCTCCAGAAACAGCTGGGGTGCTCTTGCCCTGCCATTTCTCAAGGTATGAGATCTTCGCCCGGATCAGAGTATCCCTGATGTTGGGTGGTCTCTTGAGGCCTACTATTACTCTTTGTTTGTGTAGGGATGTAGTTTTTGCTGAACGGGATAGTATATCCCAGTTCCCCATGACGGTTTTTTGTACCCCATTGAAGGTGGGGTGGTATGTGGTTACCAGCACCAAGGGGGGAACTTTGTCCCCTTCCTTAGTGGGTGGTGGCCAGACCGATGGGTCCGGTCTTGGTTTGCGAAATGCCTTTATCAGGCTCTCCGCTATCAGGACGGGCGGGTAGCCCCTCGCTTTGAGATGGAATGCCTTGTGTAGGGCATTCGTCAGGAAATCTTTGTCCTTGGTACAGATCCTCCGTATTCGGAAGAATTGGCCATAGGGGATTCCCCTACGGCAGTGTGGCGGGTGCGCCGAGTTGTAGTGCAAATAATTGTTTGCATCTGTAGGTTTGTTATAGAGGGTTGTTATGATTTGATTGTCCTCTATAGTCACCAGTGTGTCCAAGAAGGAGACACTCCTCTCCGAGATTTCGGAGGTGAATTTAATGCTCTGGTGAGCATTATTTAGGTGGTTGACAAAGTCAATGAGTTCATCAAGCCCATGATGCCATATCATAAATATGTCATCGATGAATCTGACCCAAATTAGAGGTTGTTTGTGGTAGGTGTACACAAACTGATCCTCGAAATCTGCCATGAAGAGGTTCGCGAAAGTGGGCGCGACTCTTGTTCCCATGGCGGTGCCTCCCACTTGGAGGTAGTGTCGGCCGTTGAACTCAAAATTATTGAGTTCAAGGACCATTCTCAGCAATTCCAGTACTGAACTGTTGCTGGGGGTGTTGTGTTGGACTCGGGCGCTGGGTCGGTACCTGGCTAGCCAGCGAGCCCCAGCCCTTCTTCCATCTTCATTTGGGATGTTGGTGTATAGTGCACTGACATCCAGTGAGCATAGTAAGGCCCCGGATGGAATTTTTCCATCTAGGGTCGACAGTTTGTACAGAAAATGTCCCGTGTCCTTTAGATAGGACAGTGTTTTCGGTATGATTGGTCTCAGTATGATTTCAACCAAAGCTGAGATTTTCTCAGTCGCACATGAGTTGGCAGAGACTATTGGCCTCCCAGGGGGGGGTTGTTTCTGCTTGTGTATTTTCGGCAAGAGGTAGAAATAAGCCGTTTTGCTCTTGGTAGTGGTTCCTGCTTTGAGTAATCTGTCCGACAATTCTTTTTTGAGGTGCAGCGTTGTGAGGTAGGTGTTTACTACGGCACAATGCTCGCTTGTCAAGTCCCTGTCAACTTCACGATAGAATTTTCTATCGTTTAGTTGAGATAGGGCTTCGTTGATGTAGTCGATCGTGTTCATTATCACAACCGCTCCACCCTTGTCCGCTGGTTTAATTACGATTTGGTTGTCATCTACTAAATGTTGGAGAGAAGTTTCTTCTCCCTTTGTCATATTGCGGTTTTGGGGATTTATGGTGACACTCTTCAATAAATCGATTTCATTCAATGTTATGAAAGTTTCGAGAGCTGAGCTCCCCGGTGGGGCCCGAGACGATTTCACGGGCTTGAAGACCTTTGATCTACGCACTAGAGTATCTAGTTCCGGAGATCCAAACGGGTTTGGTTGGGTGGAAAAGTGGTGTTTCCATCTCAGGTTGTTATGAAACCGGTCTAAGTCTTCGTGTTTTTCACCTAGGACTGGTTCCCCCGGGGTGGGGCAGAAGTTGAGGCCTTTGGCCAAGACTTAAACCTTGTTGTAGGTGAGCTCTCTGGTCGAGAGGTTCACCACTGTGTTCGCCTGCTTAACATTAAATGAATCAAGACAACACAAGATCGAATATAGTTCGGAATCTTTACTGAGTAATTCATAGTCAGGGTTATTGTTCTGGTTATGATTCAAGTCCGGTGTCTCTTTGGGGACACCATAGAGAGGCACGAATAGTTCCTTCTGCATCTGTGGTCCCTCTGGTTCAGTTGGTACATCGTACTGGATGTGCTCAAGGTCCAGCTTTTGAGTGTCATCACGGTTCCGATCATCTAGTTCGATGGGTCACGTAGGGCTCGGATAATGGCCCATTCCCTGGCATTGAGGTCCAGTCCGCCCAGGTTGTGGTTGGACTGGGGTGCAGCCGGTGGGTGATCTTGTCGCCAGTTCTGTTGGTGAGATTGAGATTGGTCCCTGCGTCCCATGCGGGGGCCTCTGCCCTCCCTCGGGTTGGGATGTTGTCCCCTCCCCGATCGGGGGCCTCCAAAACCCTGCCGTGTTGGGGGGTTGGTGGGGGGTCTTGTGTCACGTGCATGGAACAAGCTGAAGTTTGTTCCCTGGTGCGACGGGGTGCTTGTCGGTTGGGACACGGTCAGGTTATTGTTGCCTGGCTGTGGGTTGTACTGTTGACCTCCCAGGAAGTTGGGCACCCGCGCGATGTTAGCCCAATTCTCCTGGTTGAGTTGTTTGTTGCCTAGGGCATTCTTGCGAAGGGAAAGTTCTCTAATCACAATGGCCTTGGCTCGCCCGATCATGCCACAGGTTGCATCAATGGCGCGATCCAGGGCTGGCAAATCCGACTGGGCTAGGTTGCTAGTTGTTGTCAGAAGGGTGTTGCCTTGGTTGCAGTCGCTGTCTGCTTTCAGGGTCAGATAGTCCGACACTGTCTCCTGAATATCTAGTGCGAGGCTCCGGCGTTTGCGAGCAATCTTGGTCATAAGTAGAGGCTCAGTGGTCACATACTGTGGTAAGTCCCCCTTGCCAGCTGCCCACGGGCAGACAAGGTGGTCTTCGTTCAAGGAAGCTAGCCAGTCAGCACGAATGTTGCCCCTCATTACGTTCATGAGGCATGTCTTGGACTGCTTCCAAATTGTGGCCGTTGCTAGTGGTAGTGAGGGTGGCGTTGCTTGTTCACCGACTTCATCCTGCAATGGAGAAAACGAGTTAGTACTATTTGTGCTAGGCTCGACTATGTCGGGGGCGGTTGCCTCCTGGTTATTGTTACCCACGATGGTGATTTTCGGTAGGGTTTTGATTAGTTTATGGAGATCCCCTTGTATCTCTGTATCAATTAGTTCAACATCCGATAGCAATTGCGCAAATCGGTTTGTGGTGATGGTCTGGCCCCACCCCGGGTTGGCTGTGGGGGGGGCGTGATTGAGTTCGGGATTTGGGATCATTTCAACATTGTTGAGATTTTCTTGGTTCTCCCTACCTAGTGTGGCGTTGCTACTTCTATTACTATCCGACTCTACGAGGACCGGGTTGTCTCGTTTGGGATGTTCCACTTCTGACGTGACATTGTTACGTCTGAAGTTCAGGTTTTTAGACCTGGAATGGTTAATTTTACTCTCCCTGATAGGCCTCTGTGGTTTCGGAGGTAGGGGGGGTCATTTTCTGAGCCCTCACCCTGGGGTGGGTGTGGCCCAGCATGGTTGTTGGAAAAGTTGCCTGTCGTTTTTGTTAACATGGCTATCTTGTCACTAAGGGTTGTGTTAGTGTCTACTTCGGCTGGCGTGTGGCCAGTTTTAGTATTAGTGTTGTTAGGGTTGAGTGTCTTGTTATCCACCCCCCTCTCTGCCCCCTTCTTATTTTTGTTTTTGTTGTTAGTGGGGCTGGTTCTGTATGTGTCAGAATCTCTCTATTCAGTAGATCAATTGCTACTTTATCAATAAGTGTCTGGATATTTAGTTTTGCTGAGGGATCAGTTTTCTCACATGCGAAAAAAAAAATTCAATATCTAAGTCCCCAAATCGTCAGAAAGTGACAATATATATATATCACAATAAAGCTGGGAATCTGTAGTTTATGAATATTATATATTATATGTCTCCAATCATGAATTTCTATTTAAATCCTCATAATAAATGATTTTGTAAATCGTACCTTGCCCAGCGCCCTTTTCCCATACCGATCCAATAGTGAGTCTACAGCTAGGCGACCATTTTTGTTAATTGATTTCTGAATTCTCTGCTGGTTCAAATTGAATGATATTTCGTATGAACAAACCTCAGACAGTGCCCTAATCTAAGTTCTCTTCCATAGATTCAATGCTGAAAGCCTCAAATAAATCTCTTTATAGACTATGTTTTTGCACCTAGCTATGGCGAGATAAGCCATTTTATTCACTGAGTATTTTTAATTTTCTAAATTTAATATCTAAGTCCCAATTCGTCCGAAATGCACAAATTATATATCTGTAGTTTATGAATATTAATGTCTCCAGACGTAGATTCCAAGTTAAATCCTGATAATAAATGATTTTCTAGATCGTACCTTGCCCTGCGCCCAAACTCAGCTTGGCTGACTATTTTTGTTATTTATATTCTACAGAGTGTATACTCCGACACTATCTAAGTCCCCTTCCATTCATATAATGATAAAAGCCTCAAACAAATCATTTTGAAAAAGATTATAACCCAGCTATGGCGAGATAAGCCATTTTATTCACTGAGTACTTTTAATTTAAGAAATTCGATAGCTTAACCCCAACTCGTCCAAAATGGACATAATATATATCAGAAGAAAGCTAAGCACCCGTAGTTTACAAATATTAATGTCGAATATTCTAAGTTAAATCCCCGTAATAAATGATATTCTAGATCGTGTGTTGGCCAGTTCAGCACTCCCCTACCGAACCTATAGTAAAGTATAGAAGGTGCGTATGGCGCATCTTAATATTTCGATTTCTTGGTCTCGAATCTACCAAAATGGACAATATTATAGCACGATGAAGCTGACAGTGTGTAGTTCACGTTAAAATATACAAAAATTCATTTATCTAATATTGAAACACCGAAAGAAATGATTCTGTTAGCCAAACCACAAAATTGCGTAATGCCAACTTTCTTTGTTTGATTATTAATTCTAAACTGGACAATATTTACATAGGCTTGAGAAAGTCTGGTAAGAACCTGCAATGGTTAACTGGACATTAAATTCAACCAACCAACCAACCAACCAACAATCTTCACAGTAAGCTATGCAAAGCCATTCTGATATAGTCTGGCACTGACTGAAACCTATGATCAATTTCTTATTCTCCATTGGCCAAATAACCCAGAAAATACATACGGGAACAAACCTTAGAGTTCATAGAATGTGCATATATGGTCGATTCTCATGAACCGTTATCAACTGCTAAATTTCCATTTTATTGGCCAAATTTCATCTACATTGCAAAATAGGTGTCTGATTTTATTTCAATGGGTTGAGGCTCTTTGAGTGCTTCAAGAAAAATCACACTTTTACCCATCTGTGACCAATATTTGTAAAGTTATAACCAAATAACCACCCAAAAATGGCATTTTTTCACAAATTCAAGAAGAAGTTTTTCCCCCCTGTTCACTGGAGAGAATTATGTTCAACAAATATGCATAAAGACCACTGTAAATGGAAAAGCACCATACTAGGTAGTTGACATATTTCTTTAGAAATGATCAGTCAAAGCAAAATATATCTTGCATTCTTGTAAAATTGACTGCTGCTCGAGGTAGAAACGAGTAACTCCTTTTTGTAGAAACTATTTCAAATATTCATATGCAGTGCATTTGTGAGGTAAAATTTGCATCATGTTAAGCAAGAAACAAAAGTATGTTTTAAAAAAAAATAAATGACAATGGTAAATGCTCTGGTTGAAATAAGTAATAACTCCCAGGATTAACAGTTTGGGGTAGTTTTGATGTAGAAACGCGTGACCCCCTATTTAGTGCTACATCTTCCATGTTTCTGATATTTAACAGATAAGTTTTCATATGATTAAACCTTCATCATTAATTGATAATGTCACAATAAAGTGGAGGTGCTAACTTTTATAATTTCTTAGATAATAGAGGCAGAAGACCTGAAGTAGAAACTAGTAACTCCGTAGAAACTAGTAACTCCCTACAGTAAATCACTAAAACAAACTATCGTTGCCACAAAATTTCCCGATAACAACCTATGCCATGTTTGCAGTAACAGGAAGTAGAAACTATGTTAGACAATAGATAGATCATGTCACAATAAAATGAAGGTGCTAACTTTTATTGTTTCTTAGATAACAGAGACAGAAAGGTAGAAACATGTAACTCTGTAGAAACGAGTAACCCCCTGCAATAAATCACTAAAACAAACCATCATTGCCACAAATTTCTGGATACAAACCTATGCCATGTTTACAGCAATAGAAAGTGGTAACTTTATCAGACAATATAGATAATGTCAAAATAAAGTGAAGGTGCTAACCTTTATTGTTTCTTAGATAGCAGAGACAAAAAGGTAGAAACATGTAACTCTGTAGAAAATGGTAACCCCTTGCAGTAAATCACTAAAACAAAGCATCATTGCCACAGAATTTCTGGATAACACCCTATGCGATTTCTGCAGCAATAGAAAGTGGTAACTATATTAGGCAAGAGCAAAGTGTGCATTTTGAAATAGAAATACTGGCCTTTAAAGACCAGACTGGTCATTTCTCATTGGCTGTTGCCTCAACAGCCAATCACAGCACAGAGCTTACAAGCTCATCCTATAGCAAGATACCCATCTGCTGTTTGTATATGAGCTGAAGAATCTGGCATTAAAATCAGATAGGTTTTTGACTCAGTAGTACTGTAAAACCCCGCTTCTGGGAAACCCCAGTTAAGAGGTACCCCTACTTCAGGGTGAAACAGAACAGAACAGAACGGAACAGAAATTTTTCCCTCTATTCAGAGTTTATTTTAACCCTGCATAAGGGGACACCAGGTTTAAGGGAACACCTGGTTTAAGGGGCCTCTAAGCTTTAGAATATAATATGACACATAATACTCAATACTTTATATCTTTTGATTAGAAATACTAATTATAATGTTATCCTACATTCCGTAAAAATCTGATTAATACTGCTCCATTATTTCCTTGTTAAAAACTATTTTGTATATTTTGGACAATATTCATCATTTGCCCTGCGCCAGTTGATGCCCAGGTCATCATTTGTCCTTAAAGGGTTAGATAATTTAAAATAGATACTTCTCCAATATTAACTGAATTAATTTTAAGAAGTGAATAATACAGCATATTAAATTAATATTTGTAAAATGAAAATCTGAAAAAAAATTGCTAAAGAAAAAAATCATGAAATCCTTTCCTTACAGATATAGGGAGTTACTTGTTCTACATGGTATTAAAGACAGGCAACTTTGACACCCTACCATTCTAATAAATTTTCATATTTAACTTTCCAAAATATATGTGCATAATGCCTCAAGTCATTAATTATTTCTTGTCTCAAATTATTTTCATGTAGAACATTGTTTATTTTTAGCACCTTTTTACCCCAGTTGATAACGGTTCGTGAGAATCGACCATATACAATAAAACCCCGCTTCCACCACGTTTAAGATGGAATATTTGCTCACAAATTTTTCCCTCTATTAAAAGTTTATTTTAACCCCGCTTAACCCTTTAAGGGCGGGCGGCTCCGGCCGGGTAACAATCACAGGGATGAGGGGTAGTGGCCCAATACACCGCTAGGGGACGACGGGTTTGCGCGTTTTTACACATGGTCCTGTTGCTTACAGCGGTTCAGTCACAAAATCGATGAAAAAATCGATGTTGCCCACAACCAAGACAATAAAGTTTGGTATCACAATGACCGCCTTGTTATGTAGATTAAGTGTATGAAATATGAGAAATTTCTATCAAACCAATAAGAAATATTGCCATTTTAGTTCCTCCTTCTTCATAAGTTTAATTAAAATTAAGAATACGAGTCACATACACTTCTTAACACAGCCGATGCTACCTTGAAAGTGAAAACTACATGTCAGAACCAAACTGTTGCTATGCGATCTCCCAGGGGACATTGTTATTAGAACAATGCAGCATAACAACTACCATTCACGACAGTGACATCACACTGTAGCGGCTGTTCTCCCAGCATGTTTAGGTGGGGAGAAAGAGTAAACCAAGCAGATTTCTGGTTATGTACACTGTTTATTTAGACAGTGTAGGGGTGGGGCTCCAAGGTTTCATCCGAATCACACTCTTCAGGCATCTTATAGTAAGGCTGATTCAAGGCATATGACATTGTCATATTAAGAGGGAGTTACACTTTGTGTAAACCCTGACAATTCTATTAAAATAATAAAATGTGTAAAATGAGAGGGAGAAAGCAATGACAAAATAAACAAAAGTTCAAAGAAAAAGGTCCTAGGCACCCAGGGAGGGAGAAACCTCCGGGGCCACTAGTTAAAGTGTCACTAAACCGCTAACATAAAATTTGTTAGACAAATCAATAGATGGGTGCATCTATCAGATTCAAACCATAAGGGATTTGGGTTCTCAGACGGAACATCCAATTCCGTTCGATGCTGTTGCGCAAATATTGACCGGCCTCAGAGTCCGGTGCATGGGGTCTGCTGCGGTGGGCAGCAATTAACAATCTGTTTGCCCTCTTGGTCGCCTCGCCTCCTCATGGTGCAGACTGGATATACTTGCACGCAAGCATAACAAAAGCAACCAGGGTGGGGAGTTACCTCAGTGGTAAAGAGCACTGGACTTGTAATATCAAGGTCATCAGACTTTGTTGATTTGGGTCCCACTGCAGCCACTTTTCTCCTTCAACCCTAGCAGTGGTAGATTTACTGCTATATCAAAGGCCAATCCTTCTCATACCATGTCTATGTGGTGTGGGAAGTAAAAGAACTCTCACCTCGGTAAATGTGTAGGGGTGAGGTTTTCATCTAAATTCATTTCATAGAATTGATCACCACCCTTGTGGTGTAAAAGAACCTTGAGAAAGTCTGGTGAGAACCTGCAATGGTTAACTGGACATTAAATCAAACCAACCAACCGGTGCACGTTGTATAAAGTCGAGTACAGTGATCTGTACATCTTCTAGGCCATTGTGGCCCTCTGTGTTGAAATGGTACCCCATGTCGGTATCCAAGTGTGCATATTTTATGTGATAGAAATGTTGTTGGAAGCAATCCATTAGCCTCCTCTTTGTCTTTTCCACATACTGGGCAGAGCATCTGTTGCACGTTATCCAGTAGATAAGGTTGGAAATGTGGCAACAGACATTCGATTTTGCGGTGTAAGTTCGATTTGTGGAGGAGGAAGTGATTTCCCCACTCCTGTCCAGGACCCTGCAGTACCGACAGTTGTCGTCACTGCATTCGTTGGTATCTCTGGATCAGCGACCACTGATAGCGGTGGTGTGTTTCTTACCCGACTCTTGGTTGTAGCACAACTGAGCCTTCACAAGCGCATTGCGCAAGTTAGGTGGTTTGCGGAGGCCGACCACGATGCGGAGCTGATGTAGTGCTCGGGTTTTGGCCGACCTTGCTAGGAGGTCCCAATTGTCTGTGACAATCTTTTTCACCGAGTTGAAGGTAGGATGAAATGTAGTGACCAGAATTGTCTGATCTCTGCAGTCCTCTCAGTCCTGGCTCCTTTTCCATTGGAGAGGGTCAGGGCGACCCATGTGAGCGGGTTTGATTAGGCTCTCAGCTATCAGTGAAGCGGGGTACCCCCGGTTCACAAAATGGGCAGCCTTGATGAGACAGTGTTTTATAAAGTCGGTGTCAGAACTACAAATCCGAGGGATTCGTAGGAACTGACCGAACAGAAGTCCCACTACAGCCACTTTTCTCCTTCACCCCCAGCAGTGGTAGATTTACTGCTATATCAAAGGCCAATCCTTCTCATACCATGTCTATATGGTGTGGGAAGTAAAAGAACTCTCACCTCGGTAAATGTGTAGGGGTGAGGTTTCTTCCTAAATTCTTTGTATAAATGCGATCACCACCCTTGTAAGTCTAATTGAACAAATTGGACGTTAAACTACCCAAACAAACACCACTCTTGTGGTGTAAAAGAACCTTGAGAAAGTCTGGTGAGAACCTGCAATGGTTAACTGGACATTGAATCAAACCTACAAACCAAAAATCTTGCAATGAGGAGGGTGAGCAGAGCAAAAGTGCAGGAAATTATTTGCATCGGTCGGTTTGCTGTAGAGGTCAGTAGTCAGGTGGCCCCCGTTTAGGCGCACCTTAGTTTCCAGGAAAGGGATCTCTGTGTTTGAGATCTCACTCGTGAATTAAATGGTATCGTGAACACCGTTCAGGTGTGTCATAAAGTCCTGGAGGTCACATTCACTGTTGTGCCACACAATGAAGATATCATCAATGAACCGTACCCAGAGGAGTGGTTAGAGATGGTACGTATAGACATACCGATTTTCAAAATCTGCCATGAACATTGGCAAGGGTGGGGGCAACCCGCATCCCCATGGCCGTCCTTTCAATTTGGAGGTAATGTTAGCCGTTTTATCCTACCCCTGATATAAAATCCCATAGGCTTAACATTGGGTTTCCGTATGCCACGCTGACTGGCATACAGAGTTTTATATGGCACAGTCCTTCAGTGAGGCAGCACTATAAAACAGGAATAGGGTCCCACTGCTTCAAGTAGACCAAAGTTGAGTAAGTATACAAACCCTTGGATGAATCCATGATTGTAAATAATGAGGAAGTCTGGAAAGGACCTGTAACGGTTGACCGGACGTAAAATCACCCAAACAAACAAACAAACAATAGTGGCATACAGCATTGTTATCACATAATATTCCAAAATCGAGGAGATAGGGTAGGATAAAATCAAAACCTAATTAGTTTTAATCTTGGCCACCGTATTCCACGACTGGAGTTTGGCAAAGTGAGTTCATGAGGAAGCCTCATGAACTCACTTTGCCAAACTCCAGTCGTGGAATACGGTGGCCAAGATTAAACCTCATCCAGTTTTACGATAGAACTCAAAATTGATGAATTCTAGGACCATCTTGAGAAGTTCAAGGATAGAACTATTTTTTGAGGTCCCGAAAGGGATTGAATGGGATGGTCGGTACGGGGCCAGCCATCGGCCTACCGCTCGTCATCCTTCCTCATTCGGGATGTTGGTGTACAGTGATGTGACATCCAACGTGCACAGATGTGCCCCTGTGGGTATTGTGCCCTCTAGGGTTGCCAGTCTGTGCAGGAAATGACCGGTATCCTTAACGTATGACCAAGTTTTTGGGACAATGGGCCGTAGGATCAGGGCTGTTTCATTAGTAGGGGGGTCAAAGCGAGAGGTAGGACTGGAACAGTGGCACCAACAGTGGCAAGCCCAAATTCGCATTTCATCAGTGCTCTCACTGTTGAGGTGGGACTAGCTCTCACTGTTGGCACAGCTCTCGCTATGCACACGCATTTGACATTCAAACATGAGTAAGGGGTACAAATAACCTATAATCATACCAAATATGGAGAAGAAAGATATCGGCGTTTGAATTTTTCACTCCTTCTGTGCGTTTGCGTTGGTCGCTGTTCTTTTTCACTCCCTCCGTAGTGCGGCGGGGTCTCGGCTGTTCTTTCTGTCTCCCCCAAGAGACACTGGCCACCAGAGCAGGGAGCTGTTTCACTAGAAGCTGCAAGTGTCGCTCTCTGTAATAGTGACACCACAGCGACAGTGTGTGTTTCATTAGGAGGTGCACTCAAGCGTGAACAGCACTTGGGAAAGGAGCGACACCAACAGTGGCAGTGACTGTTTCATCAGTAAAATTGGTGTCGCTGTTAGTGTCACTGTGGAGCCTCTGAAAGCGACAGGGTCTACCCTGTTGTTTGTTACATGTATAAAATACTCTTACCCACTTCCCGTGAGAATTAAGCAATGAAATTTTTACACGAGTAAGATATACATATGACCTATAATCATACCAAATATGAAGAGAATCGGCCTCAGCGTTACGAAGACTTCTCGCCGGCCTCTGGGGGGGTGACAAAAAGAACAGCCGAAACCCCGCCGCACTACGGAGGGAGTGAAAAAGAACAGCGACCAACGCAAACGCCCGGAGGGAGTGAAAATCTCAAACGCCTATAACTTCGCAACGGCGTGGCCGATTTTGTTCATATTTGGTACGATCTTAGGTTATATATATACCTTACTCGTGTAAAAATTTCATTGCTTAATTCTCATGGGAAGGGGTGAAATTTCACGTCATCGCGGCCCGTCGACGAATAAATTCAAACGTCAAACGCGTGTGCATAGCGAGACCTGTGCCAACAGTGAGAGTTGGTCTCACCTCAACAGCGAGACCACTGATGAAATGCGAATTTGGGGTTGACACTGTTGGGGCCACTGTTGGGGCCACTGTTGCAGTCCTACCTCTCGCTTTGACCCCCCTACTAGTGAAACAGCTCCCAGTATTTGCTATGACAAAATTCAAACGCCGATATCTTCGAAACGGTGTGGCCGATTTTCTTCATATTTGGTACAATTATGAGTTATATGTATACCTTACTCGTGTTCATTGCTTAATTCTCACGGGAAGTGGGTGTGAGTATTCTATATACGTAACCAACAAGAGGGTCGACCCTCTCACTTACAGCAGCTCCACAGTGGCACTAACAGCGAGAGCCACTTTACTGATGAAACGCCAACTGATGGTTCAATGGCATGTTTTGGCTGCATGGTCTGCGGCTATGCAGGCTTGACAAGAAGTGAAGTGACAAGACTGACGGGAGGTTGGCAAAAACTGTCAGCCGGATTGATCTGTAGCCAATTACAGGGAGCAGCTTCATACTCGTCAGCTTGCTGACCCGATTAGTATGTTGCAGCGACTGGTTTGCCGTTGTCAGTATAATGTGACCGGCGGAGTGTTGTGTCAATGGTCTGCGGCACAGCCCTTCAGTGAGGCAGTACTATAAAACGGGCATAGGGTCCCACTGCTATAAGTAGACCAAAGTTGAAGTCTAATTGAACAAATTGGACGTTAAACTACCAAAACAAACAAACAAACAAACTCGGGCGGACAGGTTAACCAGGGCAACTATCTGGCGACTCCTCACATCGGCACGCTTGTATATATGATGCATTCTAAAGCTCACAAAACTTCGGTGCTATACTCAAAGCTTTGGGATGGATGTCATCAGGACCGTCTATGGTACCAGAAGCTAAAGCGCATTATCCTCCGATCCATCCCCATATGTATTGCTAATTGGTCGTAAGCTGTGGTATCGATTCTCTTGAAACTGATTGCTCAGAGACCGTAAAGCTCACTGATATTATGTCTCACTAGAATCTGGCCTACTACCAGCAAACTCCCGACGACTGACTGACTACACAATGGTGTGGGATGAGGAACTGAATTTGTAACTTGTAATTTGTTCATAGACCGTAAGGCTCACTGATATTAAAGCTCACTAGGATCTAGTTTACCACCAAATGCACAATGAGTAATTTACTGATGTGTGGAAGGAACTGAACTTGTAATGGCACCTACTGCAGAGACCGTAAGGCTCACTGGAAACCAATAACCTGTTACTCGTATTTGTTTGTGGTGTATTATCTGTGTATCCAATGGATTATATACTGGCTGGTGTCGTCTCATAGGCCGTAAGGCTCACTGACTTGGACTGACTCCGATCACTACTTACTTAACCTAAACATAGAGACCGTAAGGCTCACTGTATACCGTATACTATTTGTGTTATTAATGAGCAATGTTTTCATAAAAATCGATTACGAATGTAAAAATGGATATTACTAATACAGAGACCGTAAGGCTCACTGAACCTACTACGGAGCTCCTCCCCTTTTCACGATCTTTTACTTTCTCAGACCCAAGTCTATGGAAACTGGGTTCACACTCACCTTCCAGTAGATGGACCGTCTTTCGAAGTGCAGAACGGTCCGGCCGTCTTCCCGCAGGACTTTTGGTGCCCACCGACCGGGATCATCCCGTCACGCTCTAGGTTGGGGGGCACCTCCCGCTGAGCCCAGGACGACAGCACTGAGTCGGCCTCCCCGTACCACGGCAGGTCTTGATGGGGTCCATGCTAGCACCCCCCCCCCCCGTGGGCAGAACTCGCACATGCGACTTCCCGTCCCACTGGCTGGCGGCCCACTTCATAACTTCGAAGGGAATGGCATACTCCCTCCGCGCCGCCGTCGTATGCATTAGCTGCTCCTGTCGCTTAAGCCTTTTGGGGGGGACAGGCGCCTTCCCCTGGTCCGCCTCGGGGACTGGTTGCTCCGCCTCCGGGGTGTCCTCCCGTGGTGCCTCGCGTAGTTCCGCCTCCGGGGCCCCCAGGGCTGATGGGGTATGGGAGGGTCCCGCTTCGGGCTCGCTTCCTGGTGCCCCCAGTAGGGGGGGGCTAGCCGCGCCCTGCTCCTGAGGTGGTGCTGCGCCCGACTGGGAAGAGTGGCCTAGGCGGACCATCCTTGCCTCCGAAGAGGGGCTGGTCCCCCGATTGTTCTCGATGACCACCCGCGGCTCCCTCTCCGTCGGGGCGACAGGTGCCGCCTCCTCGTCCCGCGGCTCCGTGGTGTCCTGTCCTAGTGGGGAGACCACCAGCTCCCCCGGAGGCGTTGACGAGTGGCCTTCCCCATGTAACTCCCTCTCCTCCCCCTCCGCGGTATCCTGGGCCGCCGACAGGCGCGTGGTGGGCTCTCCCTCCGGGGCCGGGGGAACAGCCGGCAACTCCTCCTGAAGGTCCTTGGTAGGCGAGTCGCCCACCACCGCTAGCTCTTCCTCCATGTCTCTTCCTGCTTGTAGGAACTGCTCCGCACCCCCATCCTGAGAAGGGGAGGGCGACCTGGTCCATACAGACCGTCTGTCGCGAGAACAGGCGGGGGAAGATGGTGAGTCCCCGGGGACCGGCATCCCCTTGCTGGCCACCCTCTCCCCGGGACCCCTGATGGCCGCTAAAACACTCAGGGCGGCCGACTCGTTGAAGCGGGGGGTACGAGGCTCCCCCGGGGCCCCCCTCCCCCAACAGCCTGACTGGCGAGCACTGCAGTCGCCGAGGTGAGAAAGGTGGACAGATCGATCTCAATCTCTTCTTCGCCGCCGCCATCCGTCGTTTTCCTGGGGGGCACGCCCATTTTTCCCAAGACGCTCTCTACTACCGAGAGGGATACTGGGGTCAGGGCTGGGGAGGGTGCCGGCGTCGCCTCCGCCAAGGTGGTGTCAAGCCCCCAGCTAATGGCCGTCCTCTTTTTCGTCTTGGGGCTCCCCCCCTCGCTTATGGGGCTCTCCACTCTAGCGCTGAGGGGCTCGTCCCCCTCCGACTCCCGGTCGGTCGTGTCCTCCCCCCCCTCTCCGATGGTGATACCGGGGTCTGACAGCCGGGGGGTTACCACTGGGCTCCCTGGTCGCAAATCGGGCGTCGCGGGATTTCGCTGGGATACACGGCCCAACGATGGGAGTGGCGGCGCAGGTGGTGTAGAAAGTCATTTTTCCTAGCCTCCCTAAATAGGTGGCCGCAGTCCGGGCAGCGCCATCCCAGGGACCATACGGAGTGCCTGGTCTCCTTGTGGCGTTTTAGTCCGTCCGCCCTCGCAAACGCTGTGTCGTATAAGGGGCAGACATGCTGTTTACCCATGGTGTTCAATGGTCGCCACGATTGTTGTCTCTCTGGCTGCGCATGCATGGCCCCGCGAGATCGCGCTTTCTCCGTGACCACGCGCCGGACCACACTGCGCAGCTGGACCTCCGGACTATCCTCGGCTGCGGAGCTCGCGTCTCCCGCCGCCTGGAATCTGCTGTCGAACCGTATCGCTCTTTTTGGCCCTCTTTCGCTCTGCCCTCTTCCAGTTGTTCACCCTCCGAGTCTCCGCATCTAGTGCTCTGTTTCCCCCGACAACAGGCCCTCCCCCCACTCGCTGGACCTGCTCGCGCGGGCCCTGATCGGCGGTTGACGTAAGAGCTGTCGTGTTGGCAGACGACATTGTCGGCGTAGGAGTCGCATCACCCGCCAGGTGGCGGGAGACTCGATCTGCTGCCTCCGGTGGCGCCCTCTTTAGGGAGTCGAAGTGGACCACCCTCTTCCTCCGGCCCATCGTGATCTCGTAAACTGGTCCTCCTACGACTGCGGTCACCCTCCAGGGTCCCGACCACCAGGACTGGAGTTTTGGGGATTTACCCACCTTCCTATCGGGTCGGTAGTAGTATACCACCTCCCCCACCTCCAACTGATCGTTGCCAGCTCTCAGGTCGTAATTCCTCTGTTGGCGGGCAACCGAGACACCCAGGGTCCGGCGGGCCGCCTGGTATGCCCGGCCCAGCCGTTCCTGTAGATCAGCCGCGTACTCCGAGCCCCGCAGCCCCCGTTCCCCCCCCCTCCGGGTAAAGTAGGGACAGCGGAAGACTGGTCTCCCGACCCATCATCATCATATTAGGGCTCTTTCCGGTGGACGCATGGACTGAGGAGCGGTACGCCGACATCACAAAGGGCAACTGCAAATCCAAGTCCCCCTGATCCGCCGCCACCACCGTGGCTAGCAATCCCTCCACCATTCTGTTAAGCCTCTCCACCATTCCGTCGCTCTGAGGGCGGAAGGCGCAAGTTCTGGTCTGTCGGGTTCCCATGAGCGCCACCATCTCTCGAAAGAGATTGGCCTGGAAGTTCCGGCCCTGGTCGGTGTGTACCACCACCGGGGGGCCCATCCTACACACAAAGCCCTCTACGTAGGCGCGTGCCACAGTGGTGGCCTCCTGATTGGGGAGGGGGAGGCCCTCTGCCCACCTAGTGAAATAGTCTGCCACCACCAGGATGTAAACATTCCCCCGACTAGCACCGGAATGCCCCACACGCCTCAGGGGCCCTCCTTATATAGGGCGCCCTGGTGACGTCACAGGCTGACAGCGCAGCGAGGCGCCCCCTTCGGGGAGGCACCCGTACTACGCACATCCCCTATTATCGCCACACTATCTATATTGTTATTTATATTCACTTGAGCTGCGTTTAGTATTTATTAATTATCACTATCTGATTCCAAATAGTCCTCATGGTCTCCTTCTGCATATCCTTGCTTATTTTCCCTACCCTCTACCCCTGTAAGTCCAGTGGCAAACCCCCCCCCCCCCATCATCACCCCCTTACCTCATTAGTGATAATATCATTTAAACAGCAGGTGAGGCTGCCTTGACCTCACTTGTAGTTTGTGTATTGGCTGGGAATCCCCACCATTCGACTCTTTTTCATCATCTTATTCACCTTTTCACCTTCACATACTGAATGCCTGGGAACGGCATAAGTTTGGTTCACATCAATGTCAGAAGTCTATTTCCTAATTTAGATCAGGTCAAATTGCTCACGAATGCTTATGATATTGTTTGTCTGACTGAAACATGGCTGGACAGTTGGTATACAGACAAGATGTTATATATACCTGGTTATACACTTTTCAGACAAGATCGTGAACTACGAATTGGAGGTGGTACTGCTTGTTATATTAGGAATAATCTAGGTGTTTATGCATCAAAAGTAAGTACTTACTGAGATACTCTGGAAGAACTAGAATATCTTACCGTCTCTATAAAGAAACCAATTTTTCGAAAAATGAGCATCATAGTAGTTTATAGACCACCAGACATGAACATGCGCATCACTACTGATACCATTGAATCAATCCTAGACTCAGAGGCCGTAAGGAATTCTGAGATCTGGTGCCTAGGGGATTTTAACTGTAACTTGCTTGAAAAGATTAGTAACCTGAGAGACACATTAATGCATTTTATGAAAAGTAGGGGTCTTAAACAGTTTATACAAGATATCACTAGGCCTAACAAAAAAGGTGGAACTCTAATTGACCTAATCTTTAGTAATAGTTTGTATGTCCAATCGAGTGGAGTAGAAAACCATTTAATTAGTGATCATCTACCTATTCATATTACTAGGAAAAAATCAAAGGTGCATCCTGAGAAAATTGAATTCAAGGGGCGAAGCTATAAATACTATAACCGCGAGACTATGGCAGATTATTTATCTCATATTGATTGGGGAGAATATTGGGCCTTCTCAGATGTGAATAAGATGTGGGATTTTATATTAAAAGGCATCATGGATTACTTAGATGATTGCTGTCCAGTGAGACAAATGAATTTTATAAGTAAGAAAGAACCATGGATTAGCGACGAGATTTATGACATGATCGAGGAACGAAAAATTCTAATTTCAAACTTCAAGGTCACACGACATCCTGCAGACCTAGATCGAGCTAAACTAATTGGGAAAAAAATAAAGGTAGCCCTTAAAAGTGCAAGAGATGACTTCTGTAGGCTCCAAATAGACAACTCCTCAAAAAAACCCAGGGAATTCTGGCGCTTGATTGGTGAGCTTCTAAACCCTGGTGATAATGTGTGTAAATGCTCGCTCACAGATGAGCAAAGTGGGGATGAGATACCATACGATGAATCTGCTGAATATGTTAATAATTATTTCTCTAAAATCGGGGAAAAGCTATTCTATGCTAAAGGACGGGAGGGTTATAACAGGAACCTGGCTGACACATTGCGCATAGTGCAGGATAATGACACTATGGATTTAATTCTTGATAAAGTTGACTTTTTAGAAGCTGTTAAGGAAGTAAATACTCATAAGGGGTCGGGGATACCTGATATATCCGCAAGAGTCATCAAGGATGCAATGCTTATTTTGATTCCTGAATTTTTACATCTGATGAATAAGACACTGGAAAATGCCACTGTTCCAGATGCATGGAAATTAGGTACGGTCATTCCGATTCCCAAGGGTGGTAACCTAAGGCACATTAGTAACTGGCGGCCAATAACTTTGTTGTCTATCCCAGCAAAAATCATGGAAAAATTGGTCTACAAGGTGACCTATGGGTATGTGGAAAATAACTCTTTGGTAAATTCAGACCAATTTGGATTCAGGAAAGGCATGGGTACCATGGATGTTGTATTTAAATTTACCGATGACCTATATGCTGCTCGAAATCAGGGACTATCTACTGCGGCCTGTTATGTTGACCTCCAGAAGGCATTCGATTCTGTTCCGCATAGTTTACTAATAGCAAAACTAGAACATAAGGCTAACTTGCCAAAGAGGATAGTTGAATGGTGTGCTAACTACCTTGACAACAGAAGGCAAACAGTCTATATAAACCGTAAGGAATTGAAGACATCTACAGTTTTATTTGGGGTGCCCCAGGGCTCAGTTCTGGGGCCGTTGTTCTTTATACTCTTTATTGACGATATGTGTGCGGAATTGCAGAATTGCTCGTTTATTCAATACGCCGATGATTTGGTGTTCTATAGCTCTGGGATAAATCAGGTTGAGATTATTGAGATCATGCAAGGGGCTTTAAATAAAATAAATGAATGGTGTGCCGACAATGGTTTGTCGATCAATGCAAAGAAAACAAATGTGTCTGGTATGCCACCTCACGTCGACGAGGTTACCTCTCCGATATGGATCTCAGATGCTCCAATAATACTCTCAGCACTGTTGACTACTACAAATATCTCGGGGTTAAAATTGACTCCAACCTGATGTTTGGTCAATTTATTAAAGACTCTGTTAGAAATGTCCACGGTCGTATATTTCAGCTGGCCAAACTAAGAAATAGGGTAAGCACTGAGGTTGCAAGACAAATATATGTCGCTACAATCAGACCAATGCTTGAATACTGTTCATTCCTTCTTGATGGTGTGGTAGTGAAAGATGTGCATGCCTGTCAACTAGCTCAAAACAGAGCCTTGAGAGTTATCCAAGGTCACAGTCATAGGATGCAAACAATTGACTCTCTCCATCAAAAATACCATATTGACTATTTAGACTGTCGACGAAGTATGCAATTGTTATCGATCATGTATAAGTTATCTTGGGACCCGGCTCGTATGGATAATCGTATCCGACGTACACGAAGTGATGCCCGGAGAAAGTTCAAGATGCTAAGAGTCAACTCTAGTCACTATCAAAGATCGCTGTGGTATAGAGGAACAAAGACCTGGGACTCCTTGGATAGCTCGTATCAAGATGCCGCAACTAAGAAGGAATTCAAACGACTTGTGAAAACTAAACTCTCGGTGTATGAATGGCAGAATACAATTGATTGCCCTTAAGGTGGATTATATGCTCGAAAGACTGTCATTGTGTTTACATGTTACGTCTGATTATGTTTTCATTCCATCATCATTCCCATTACTCCTTCCCTTTCAAATATTATTATTCATTTATTTACTAACTACCTGAGTTGACCTCTATGTATGTATATGTCGTGTACTGGTTTGATCATCCAGTGGAAGATCTGCCTACATATGGCAGAACTGGTTGCAATAAACAAAAAAAAAAACAAAAAAAAAAGGTTACTCGGAAGGACTCCCACTTCTGGGCAGCCTGTACCCCCACCCTGGCCATGCTATTACAGGTAGAGCTCTAATTTTTTTTTATTCTATGACACACATATACCACTTTCTTTTTGGTAAAGAAATGAAAACCTAAGTGCTTTCAATAATTTTTTATAAGTGGTTATGTGTCATGGCTACTCGGGCGGACACAAACTTCCCCAATGGTTTTTTGGACCTCCAGAAGTGAAAAATAGGGCTAGACACCCTGTTTTGGGCTAAAATTGGGCCCAATACAATTGGTTTCTAGAGAAAATTAGTGGAAGTTGAATACCTCTAGGTATTTCTTAGAAATACAGAAGAAACCACCAAAGTTAACATGCCAAGACCCATTTTTAGGCCATTTTGACCCATTAGAGCCCCCTGGGTGACAAAAAAATGGGTGTCCCCCTCGAGATCTCATTGAGTTCTATAAGATAAACAACAAAAAATATACAGACAATACCCCTGGAAAAAGTCCCAGGTCTGCACAATGGCAATTTAGCCTGTTTTGGTGAGAATAGGCCTTTTAACTTTTATTGGCCAGAAATGGTTAAAATAAGGTTTAGACTGAATGTATCTACTACGGCGTCCCATCTCTTCGAGTCCCAGCTCGACACTTGACAAAGTTGTGGGAGAATCTACATAGGGGCAGTGGACCTGTTCTGATCTGTTGTTAATATTTAAATTGATCTCAATCATATAGGCTGGTAACAAGGGTATAAGAAAAGCCTGAGGAACCCGTCTATACCATTGATTTCTATGGACATTCGATATATTATGGAAAAAATGGGAAACTATGTTGAGCCGGCCTATGTCAATGTACAGAGACTGTCACTTGCTTATATGAATGGCTTCACGTCTAAAGTTAATCTAGGGAATGATCGCCGAAATAGGTCGTTACGCAAATGGCCCCGTACCATTAATATGGGTCAGATTTTCCCAAAATGTACAATTCAGACTTTTGGGGCAACACAAACAAAAATTAAAAAATTTCAAGTAATCAATTAAAAAACCTTTATTTCTTTTAGAGCAACATCTCAGCTGTTTGTGGATACCAATTATACTGACTTTCTCCAAGCGGTTCAGTTTTTACACTTGTTACAGTAAAAGTTGATTTTTCTTATGGAACGTCTGAAATATATTCAACATGCTATGAGTTGAAATACTGTCTAGTGATTTCTATTAGGAGTACAAAGACAAGATTCACAAAATTAATGGATTTTATACTGAACTTGTGCTATACCAAATTTCACTAGGCTCCTATGAATATTACCATGTCTATCATATGAAAAACTTTTGCTCACATTTTGGAAAAGTTGAAATTAAGCATAAAAAATTAATTAACTTTTTTTAAATTAGTGTACACTAGCCATAAGAGATCCAATTTGGAATATAAATACTTCTACACAAAGCTATACATCCCTACTGTACAGGCATGCAAATATCATAAGTTACCAGTATAAATATTATACCATGCTGTACCGTTAAATAAACCCATTTAAGTTTCGGACGTTCCTCGAAAACTTTCGCCCGTGACCAGTTTCCTATGTCCACACAGAACCACATGTATCACAGTAAATATTACATTCAGAGGCACCAAAACTGCTACGTTTGTAGCAAACATGTACACGAACACTTCAGAAGTGTATTCAACCTTCAAGAGATACTTATTTTAAAATCAGGGAGCCTGCTGGGTGGTGGTAGGCGGAAATACCACGTAAAAAAAGACAAGTTTAAATTTCAAAAGAGCAAAGGACTAGGTTAAATTGCTCAGAACCACCAGCGAAACCCACCAACACACTCCCCAACGTCTCTACTATATGAACCAAATGGTTTTAGATAGCTAAGAACCTATTTCCTACACTGCCTGGGTGAGAACCTGAGACCTTACATTTGTTTTGGACGTTCCTCCAAAACTTGCGCCCGTGACCAGTTTCCTATGTCCACACAGAACCACATGTATCACAGTAAATATTACATTCAGAGGCACCAAAACTGCTACGTTTGTAGCAAACATGTACACGTACACTTCAGAAGTGTATTCAACCTTCAAGAGATACTTATTTTAAAATCAGGGAGCCTGCTGGGTGGTGGTAGGCGGAAATACCACGTAAAAAAAGACAAGTTGAAATTTCAAAAGAGCTAAGGACTAGGTTAAATTGCTCAGAACCACCAGCGAAACCCACCAACACACTCCCCAACGTCTCTACTATATGAACCAAATGGTTTTAGATAGCTAAGAACCTATTTCCTACACCGCCCGGGTGAGAACCTGAGACCTTACATTTGTTTCGGACGTTCCTCCAAAACTTGCGCCCATGACCAGTTTCCTATGTCCACACAGAACCACATGTATCACAGTAAATATTACATTCAGAGGCACCAAAACTGCTACGTTTGTAGCAAACATGTACACGTACACTTCAGAAGTGTATTCAATCTTCAAGAGATACTTATTTTAAAATCAGGGAGCCTGCTGGTTGGTGGTAGGCGGAAATACCACGTAAAAAAAGACAAGTTGAAATTTCAAAAGAGCAAAGGACTAGGTTAAATTGCTCAGAACCACCAGCGAAACCCACCAACACACTCCCCAATGTCTCTACTATATGAACCAAATGGTTTTAGATAGCTAAGAACCTATTTCCTACACCGCCCGGGTGAGAACCTGAGACCTTACATTTGTTTCGGACGTTCCTCCAAAACTTGCGCCCGTGACCAGTTTCCTATGTCCACACAGAACCACATGTATCACAGTAAATATTACATTCAGAGGCACCAAAACTGCTACGTTTGTAGCAAACATGTACACGTACACTTCAGAAGTGTATTCAATCTTCAAGAGATACTTATTTTAAAATCAGGGAGCCTGCTGGTTGGTGGTAGGCGGAAATACCACGTAAAAAAAGACAAGTTGAAATTTCAAAAGAGCAAAAGACTAGGTTAAATTGCTCAGAACCACCAGCGAAACCCACCAACACACTCCCCAACGTCTCTACTATATGAAACAAATGGTTTTAGATAGCTAAGAACCTATTTCCTACACCACCCGGGTGAGAACCTGAAACCTTACATAAGTTTCGGACGTTCCTCCAAAACATTCCTCTACACATTACCCAGTGCCTGTTGGTGTTAAGTTCCAGCATGGTCCTTCTTCTAAGATCAATTTTAGTCTCCAGTGTTCTACTGATTTCTTCCCCTTGAATTGTTCTACTTTTTTTAATCATAACTGGGGATACTTGATTAATACTATTCTCTATGTATGCCATATAGGATTCACAAGAATCACCCCCATTATTCTTTGCAATAATTTCATAAGAAAAATTATATGATAAGAATTTGTCATCTAAATTTTTTGTGTTTCGGAATGATACTGATTTATGTATAAACTTTTCTTTGATTTTTTTCCGTAGGGCATATATAATCACATGGTCAGATACATAATAGTTTACATTACCACTTTCTTTAACAAAATTACTATTGGTATATATATGATCTATGGTGCTAGTACCTCCACGAAACAGAAAGGTGGGATTTGTTTTCAGTAAGTTCAGTTCCGAATAAAGCAAAAAGTCTTTCATTATTTTGTTTTTGGGACAACCGGTAGTGGTACTGTTTACATTCATGTCGCCAAGTATCCAAACCTCATGATGTAAAAAACGTTCATCAGCAACTATGCTTCCTAAGTAATCATAACACTCCTGAACATACTTTCCAGGCGGCCTGTATACCGCTATTATCAACATTTTCTTTTGATTAGGTGGTTCGATGGTGCATACAAGCGTTTCAATCTCTTTAGATGAAATGGACAAGTTGAAGAGCTGCTGGTGTTTGGCAATGATACTGAAACACGCACTGTTACGGCACTGTGACGTGGGGCCATCAGTCACATAGTGAACACAAGAAATACCAGGATCACTTTCATAAAGGAAAAAACATGCTGCGTTCTGGGCAGACGCTTGATGGCAGCGGTGATGACATCGTATATTCTGGCTTTGTGCACCTCACCTGAGAGTGGAAGAGGTGGCGTCGGTTGGGAAGTCGGTGTGGTGGGTGTGCGCACTGGTGGTGTTGTGCGCACAGGGTCCCGGTCAGGCAGCACGTCGGAGGCAACATCCTGCCCTGTCGCTCCCTCGGGCACAGGAACAGCACTGTGTCGTTGGCTGACACCCTTCTGCAGGCCATGAAGCTTGGCCCTCAGCATAACATTCTCCCTCTCCACGCTCAGCCGAGCAGCCTTCGCCTTCTGCAGCTTGTAGTACAGAGCAGACTTACGTGGAGTTTTCGGGCCACTGGCCTCTATAGGCCTGCGGGGGATGGAGGGGGATCTGAAAAGAGGTTACATTCCAATTGACATCTAAACAAATTGTAAATAATTATTTATCTCATTTCCAGAAATATTGTTTAAAGTTGTTCTTTTTCCATTCCAGAAATAATCTCTAATTGAAAATAATATTACTTTCACTTGGTTCACTCATACATGATTAATTAATAGTTTAATCTATATAATTTATGGGGAGATAATCTATATAATTTATATAACCTCTTGAATTAGAAGAATAACTGTATGTCTTGTGTATTTATATAATTCACACCATGCAAAAGCTTAACAAATACATGTCATGCAAATCGTGCATAGAATGCTTAAATGTCAGAATTAAAAACTCACGGCTATGCTGAGGTGACTTTTTTACTGGGGCGCCTTATTCTCACAGCACCGTCGGACCACAGCCCTGGAAATCAAAAGAAAATCTACATCGAGATACATCTTAAAAGTAACATGCTCCCAACACCTGCAATCTTGAACGATATGCACACTGGAAAAAGTTTACACTGTTATCTGTTCACATGGAGTGATGAGATAAATAATAATATTATAATTGCACATCCATACATACATGTACATGTACGCGTAGACACAGCTTAACAATATGATGCACTCTCCCAACACCAATTCATTTCTACCTATCATGTAGCAGCTGCAGTACAGTGTAATAAATCTACAATTCTAAATGTGTGTACATAGTAAAAAGTGACTACAAACTACATTAACATAGAATACTTATGCCAACTCCTCAATTTGGGTTGTCCTACCGGCAGAAGGTGGTGTTGAGTTGACGGCTGTGGTCCGAGGGGAGGGGACTTGGGAGGAGGAGGGGCAGGGGCAGGGGCTTTCCTGTAAAAGGTGAAGGGTTTGGTGGGTGCAGGATGAGGCCGAGGGGAGGGGTGTGTCGGTGGAAGGGGTGGTGGGTTCTGGGGTGGTGGTAGCAGGGGCAGGGGGGGTGCAGGGGGTTGAAGGGGCTGGGGGGGAAGAATTTTTTTTTGTTTTTTTTCTTGTGGGTGTAGGTGTGGGAGAGGTGGAAGGGATTGGGGAGGAATGTCTTCTTTTGGATGTGGGTGTGGGTCTGGAAGAGGTGGAAGGGAGTGGGGAGGAACGTCTTCTGGGTGTGGGAGAGGTGGAAGGGAGTGAGGAGGTATGTCTTCTTTGGGTTGTGGGTGGGGGTGTGGGAGAGGTGGAAGGGAGTGAGGAGGTATGTCTTCTTTGGGTTGTGGGTGGGGGTATGATCATGGCAGAGCAGGTGGGGGTAGGGGGGGATGGGGATCGAACTTTGGGGGGGCGTCTTCTTCTGGGTGTGGGTGTGGTGGAGGTGAAGGGGGTGGGTTGGAGAGGAGCCTGTGGGAGAGTGGAGGCAGGGTTGGCGGAGGAGGAAGAGGGGATTTGAGGAGCCTGCTGTAACCGTCTCTGAATCCCACTCGTAAGAGTTTTGTATAGGCCAACATTCCTTACACTCTCTTCCGAGTGGGACTCGGGGGGATTAACAGCAGGCTGCACCACGGGGTCGACTGGGTCCTCCGTGGATGTGGCTGTCACAGCAGCTGCAGCGGCAGCAGCCTGCTCCCGCCTGGGGGAGCGGTACCTCTCTTTACGCTCGTTGGCCTTAACCCGCTGCAGCTCCTGCGCAGCCACATCTTGGGAGGCTTTCAGTCGAGCCCGGCATTCCCTCTTCCTCGTTCGCTCTTTCTGAAGCCAAGCCGGGTCTAAACGCTTACGCTGCCTCCACTGTCGCACAGACTCCTTGTTGGGTTTGAGGGGCCTCATCCTGCTGGGGTCAAGTTGGGGGAGTCTTGAGTAGAGGTTTGGAGGGCGGGGATGTATAGTGCTGAATCTGAAAAAAAAAGAAATGGAAAAATGAGAAATAATGTGAAATAGAACAAGCCTAAAAAAAGTGAAAAAAAAAAAAAATTTAAATTTAAAAACTGTGCTATATTATTGTGTAGTATAATAATGCGCACCTCCACACTTATTTTGGTCTTTGTAATGCCATAGTAACAGTGCTATATTGAACATATTGTACAAAAGGGAACGTCCAAAACTTTACAAAACAACCCAAAATGTGCGAAAATTCAATAAATTCACAAACATAAGTACAAGACAAATATTCTACATTGTTTTACCTACAAAATGATACTAAGCATGAGAGAATAGGTTAAAATGCAAGGTTGTAGCAGGCGATATGAATTTGGCTGGAACGTCCGAAATGTTTCGCCGGAACGGGCGTAAGTCTAACACATATCAGAGTTAAATACACTCTAAACCTTTTAATACTTATAATCCAGCTATTTCCCGCATAGAACATGTTAAGAAGTACATGTGGGTTGCAAAGTTTGAGAAATGCAGAGACAAATATTTGTGAAAGGCTCAGTTGAAAAGTCAAATTTGAAAAAAAGGAACGGGTGAAACCTTGTCAAACCCGTGTGGCCAGAACCCTATCTCCGCAAACGACCAAATAGCTATCTAAATGTGAAAAGCAACATGTTTTTTACACTATTAAACCTCTGCATGTTTCACACCGTGCACAGGGAAGGAAGAAAAGCACATTTGATAAAACCATTGACATTGTTTCGCCCGTTCCATTTCTTGGGTAAGGTTCAAAGCTATCGACCCAAAGACAAAGAAATACTCCCGTTTGTCGCCCAACCACCACGTGCGAGGAACGGGCACAAGTTGAAAAATGCCGAAATACCAAAAAAAGCAAGGAAACATTCACTAAATACATACTTCACCACTTTCTAGGGTACATACACCAAGTTTCGGACGAATTTCAGAACATAAAACACAGAGATAAAGCAAAAAATAGTCAATATTTCGGAGAGAAAAAAATGTCTGCCTTACCTCATGTGGCGCTGGATGATGCAAGAGGCTGGTGTAACGGTTTTACGCGCCAATTCGAAAGTTATGGCGGAAGGAATGGTTTCCCCAAAAAAAGTTTCGGTCGTTACGTATTTTCTGAAAATTTACAAATTCCTTCCTCACAAGTCCCCAAGAGATTGAATCTTTATGATTTTTAGGCAACATATGCACAATAACATATACTTCAAGTGTAGAAAACCACAGAAGTGAATATTAGCGCATTCCAGAAATATTGACAAAAATATCCGGTGTCACGGGCGAAAGGTGGTTCAGTATAAAAACAGGTAAGTGGTTTTCAATCTGTGCTCACTCACTTAATACTGGATGGATAAGGCTATAACTTTACTTATAATTGCACAACATCTTAGGGAGTATATAGGAAGTGTTAGTTCTGTAATAGGCGTGAAATTAGATACCATTTTATAAGTACGAAAATGGCGTTTCGGACGTTCCGCGCGAAAAAGTGACAAACCCATTTTTTGTCAGACCTGTGAAAAATCCAGGAAAAAATACCCAGATACCCACCAATATTTTGTATGGCATAGAAAACAGATACAGCTCACAGGAAAAGTTGCTTTCCATATGCTGAAAATGTAATATCTAATATTATGACACTTATATGGTATTGTTGTTTTTTGGTCTTTTTGACCATTTTTACCCATTTTCAGACTTTCATGATTTATTGCATAATGAAGGAGTTGTCATACAAAGTCAAACTTTATATCAATTTAAAGCTGGGAATGTCCTACATAACATCCAGAAAACCGTTTTTAAATATATTGTTGACCCCACCCATATATTTTCAATAATCTCGAACACAAACAGGACAGCTTACTTCTTGTCTAGCGAAATATCCTGAGGTTATATTTTTAATTGTCCGTTGTACAGTAGAGATGAGGCTGCCGTGAATACTGGAAAGGATCCTAATGATCTTACGGTCTAACCACAGGGTTAATAATATATCACCACATTTTGAAAAAACATAGTCGCCCTTTGTCTTCAGTTTGGGATGCTTCTTGGCCATCAGGGGGGCGGGGCACTCCTTACGGTTGGCTCTCAGGGTTCCGCACGCATATGTTTTCACAGACAGTAACTTCTCCAGTATGGGTAGTCCCGTATAAAAGTTATCGAAATAAACCCTATATCCTCTGTTCAATAGATTCGCGCCAGACATTAATTTCCAAATTATGGAGTCCGTAGTTGTCTTTCCCTCCCTATCTTCTCTGCCGAAGAACGGAATGATCCTGAGCACATAGCCTGTGACAGCGTCGGCGAGCACCCAACATTTGATCCCCCATTCGTGCGGTTTGTTTGGCATATATTGCCTATGGCGGGTTTTCCCTTTGTGGCTTATCATCGTCTCGTCTATAGATACTTCTCTCCCAGGGTTGAAATATTTCTTAGCTGCCGTATTCAGAAGGTCTAATATCCAATTTACCATCGGGCCTGGGCTCCTCCGCTGGTTAGGGTTGGCGGGAATCCCCGCAGCCTCGTTTTGATTAGCGGCCCCGTTGTCTGCAGTTGTCGGGGTTTCCTCAGAGAAGTGCAGAAATCTGAGGAAAAAACATATAAACCCATAAATATTCGTAACAAAACATGTATCTATGGCATTATGGGTTAATTTCACAAATTCCATAACCATTAATACTGAAAAGAATGATTTTTCAGCGGTTCAAAAAGCTTTCAAGTTGACACCTCCGCATCGCTGTTGTTTATTTACATAGTGACAGTCTAGTGACAGTTGGGTTCTGACAGCTATGTGATAACTATATAAACCTACCGTAAAATGGAGACGAATCTCTTCCTCCGCATAAGATCTTGTAGCCCAGGGTTAGCGAATTCTCTGACAGTTGTCCAGTAGTGTTGGAGTTCAGGCTTGCGAATCACTCCCATTATAAATGTCATTGCAACAAAGCGGATCATCTCGCCGACTGAGACCTCTCTCCAAGGTACCTCCTTCTTGTTTCTCTTGTCGCAGCTGTGTTCTTTAGCATAGATGTTCGTCTTGTGGACAAGATCTGTTACAAAATCCACCGTCATATTCAATCAAAAGAAATCCAGTGCCGTTTTTGTCTTCACCTTGTCCACCTTTTCTGTTAATCTGTTTATGTCGTCGACCAGCTTCTCCTGCTTTCTCCTGTTGGCAGATATATTATGCCATCGCCGCCCTTCTGTCGTCTTTGTTGTTTTCAAGTTAATCACAGGTCCATTCATTAAGTAACTCGGCTTCAATTCCCTTTGTATGATGATATACGCTCAGTGGTACATTGTCGTCCCAGTCGGACTCTGAATCGCTCATTTTGACATAAATATAACCCCCTATGGTATTATAGGTGTTCGCCTTGCTGTCACTCGAACGAGTGTGGGTGCGAAGGGGCTATTTCCCAATACTTATAGGGGTGTATCAACGTATCCATAGCTACCAGAAATTTATTTCCCATTTCTTTATTTTTGCAATATATTTTTACATAACCCCTGAAAATATCATTAAAATCCATAATGTATTAACTGAGATATAATCAGTTTTGTAACATATCGGAGAAAAAATGCCATTTGGCATCACCGGATGTACATACGGGAGTGCCATTTGGCATCACCGGACGTTAACACGGGAGTGCCATTTGGCATCACCGATCGAACCCACGGGAGTGCCAAATGGCATTATCGGTAGGGAAAGGGTTAAGATCTCTTTGTTGTTGGAAAGAAAACAAATAATAGTTTCAAATTCTGAACTTTTACTGATCGGCTGTTCATCAATGTTATTGTTGCCACTTTTTTTGTGGACGGAGTAGAGTAACTGGATATCTCTGAAAGGTAAACTGTTAAACTCTTAAAACATGGGAGAAATGGTCTCAACACAACTGTCCACTCCTGGAAGCAAATCTGTTTCAGACAGAATATGGCCTGTCAAAAGGGTGTCACATCCCAAGTCTAGTGGGCGGGGTCCCTGAGGGCCCGAATAATCGCTATTTCCCAAGCACTCAGGCTCGCTGCTAGAGCATTGTCGGATGATCTGGGGGCAGGGTTTTCCCGGCGGCGATTGTCTTGTCGGAGTGGCTGTTGGCGCGACTGGTCCAGGCGTCGGGGATATGTCGGGTGGCCCTAGCGGTTCCTTGAGCGTTGCCCCTGGCCAGGTTGGGCGGTGGCAAAACCCAGTGACGCCTCGGGTCTAGGGGCTTGGCTACGTCCACTCGCGTTGAAGAGTCCAAAATTGGTCGAGTGTTGCTGTTCCGATGTCGTAGCGGTGGCTGGGGTCTAAACGTGTGAAAGTATTATTAGATGAATTAAAGATATTGTCATCGAATCGCGCACTCACAGATCTGGGTGAGTTAGGAAATCATTTCGTACAGGCTTTTAACATTGTATAAACAATCAGACTTATATAGGAATAAACTAGAGAGTTTAAGGGTCATCTACATATACATATTTCCTGGTGTGGATGAATGGAGAAATTAGAAAATGAATTTATGAATCTGGGGCCTGTTTTTCCAGACAGCGACGTCGTTATTTGTAGTTATCACAAAAGAGTGACCAATTGGGTGACCAAATCAGTGATCATGACTAAAAAGTGTTCCTCAGACCCGGTCACTGTTCAGCTGTTATGATCACTGTTGGTCCAAGGCCCATTCAAAAACAAAAGCATGTCTCACATGTATATGAAATTTGGGAATTAGATAAAACAGATATAGATAGTTCATCGCAGTAAATACTGTTTCATTTGATACAGTGGAAGTGTATAAAATGAAATATGCCACCATTTGGGCTAAATGATCACCAACTGGTCACAACTCTAGAACTCAAAACAGTGACCACAACAGTTTGCCCCTCTAAATGGTCGCACAGGTTATGACGACTTATCTCTGGAACCCAAAGGTCTCCAAACGGTCACTAACTGGTCACTATAGGAAATGGTCACGACTAAAACCAGGCCCCTGGTTATCACCCAGACTGACTGCGCAAGGGCGTCTCAAACCGAGGCTGGGCCTGCGCATTATCTGTGATCAACTGTCATTGGTTTATTAATTTTGACCAAGACTGTACACTGAGATAAATTATTAATCATCTATATAGGAAGATACTACAGATTCCGAGCATTATTACTGTGTGTATATTGTCCAAGTTTGGACGATATGAGACTGAGAAATTGAATTATGATCCCTCAGTGACTGGAGACAAGACATCATACACAGTTCAGGTAGGTTTATTTACATTACTTATTCTTCTCCGACAAGGGTGAGTCCAAAGTTCTGGACAGTGTGTTAGGTTGTGAAACATTCGGGTATACATAAATGGCAATTACACACCTTGCAGCCATATTTGTTTTTTGTTTTTTTTATTTCTACATTGCTGTCATTTCTCCTATAACAAACATGACGACATAACTTTCGGTCCAAATCAGTGGGCATGCACTTAGAACTTAGTCGGTTAGGGGTGATGTGCTGGTTCTGGTTAGACGAAAGTGCCAGGTTTTTCTCAATACCTAACAGAATCAATTGAATTAAATCAATTGTGAAGTTAAATAGAGATGGCTTGCGGGCCTGTGTGGAAGAAAACATAACGTAAGCATTTAGATTCATACCCTCAATCATATAAAAAAAACATCTTCAGGGTCCATTTGCGAGAATTTCTAAAAAAAAGAATAATACTGGGTTAACTGATCTGAAAGATCCACCCCTCCCATAAACTTACTCTTGGTCGCCTCGCCTCCTCGTGGTGCAGACCGGATGTGCTTGCATGCAAGCATAACAAAAGCGACCAGGGTGGGGAGTTACCTCAGTGGTAAAGGACACTGGACTTTCGGGTCGCACTGCAGCCACTTTTCTCCTTCAGCCCCAGCAGTGGTAGATTTACTGTTATATCAAAGGCCAATCCTTCTCATACCATGTATATGTGGCGTGGGAAGTAAAAGAACTCTCACCTCGGTAAATGTGTAGGGGTGAGGTTCACATTGCAGATACATTTGCAACTCACTTCAGCAATGTCTCCTTCAATGAGAACTGTTCAGGAGAGTTCCTTGAACACAGAAAAAGGCAGGAGCGAGGGAAGCTCAACTTCTCATCCAATAACCAGGAATGCTACAATAAGCTGTTCACGTTGGGAGAATTGAAGCATGCCCTTCACCAGGCTAAGGACTCCTGCTCAGGCCCAGACGATATCCACTACCAGATGCTGAAACATCTACCAGAGCAACAACTTCCACTGCTCTTGAGTATATGCAACAGTATCTGGACAACAGGCAAGTACCCACCATCCTGGTCAGAGGCAGTTGTCATACCAATTCCCAAACCAGGGAAAGACATGAACATAGCCTCCAGCTACAGGCCCATAGCCATGACTAGCTGTCTGGCCAAGACAATGGAGAGGATGGTGCACAACAGGCTGGTATGGTATCTAGAGTCCAATAACTTGTTGACTCCCTACCAGTCAGGATTCCGCAAGGGTCGTAGTACCACCGATCATCTGATTCGGCTGGAAAGCTACATCCGAGAAGGCTTTGCCAATAATGAACATGTTGTTGCCATATTTTTCCTACCTGGAAAAGGCTTATGACACAACATGGAAATTTGGCATCCTTCAAGACATGCATAACCTTGGACTGCAAGGAAGGTTTCCTTGCAAACAGAACATTCAATGTCCGCCTTGGTGTCACAGAGTCGATGAAGGTTGACCAGGAAATGGGAGTACCACAGGGATGTGTTCTCTCAGTAACCCTCTTTGGCATCAAAATAAATGAAATAACCAAAACTCTGGAGCAGGATATAAAGTGCTGCCTGTATGTAGACGACTTTGTCATCTGCTACAAGGCCAGCCATATGGCCGCTGTAGAGAGAAAACTACAACAGACTTTAAACAGTCTTGAAACTTGGACCACTGAGAATGGTTTCAAGTTTTCAGAAACAAAAACAAAATGCATCCACTTCTGTCGGAGGTGGCGGTGTCAGGAGATGCCCACCCTTACTTTCAAAGGGAAGCAGCTCAAAATAGAGAAGGAGGTAAAGTTCCTTGGACTTGTGTTTGATCGCATCCTGTCTTTCAAACCCCATGTTGAGTACCTCCGCAAGAAATGCCAAAAAGCAATGAATCTCCTAAAAATGCTCTCCCACTCACAATGGGGGGCAGACAGGGATATTCTGCTCACACTCTACAAGACATATGTCCAGTCCCGCCTGGACTATGGGTCAGTAGTGTATGCATCAGCTGCTAAGTCCTATCTGGACTGGCTTAAACCTATCCAGAACCAGGGACTGAGGCTGTGTCTCGGTGCATTCCGATCCTCACCAGCTGTAAGCATTCATGTGGAGGCAGGAATTCCCCCGCTTGATCTGCGGCATGAGAAGCTGTCCCTCCAGTATGCCATCAAAGTGAAGGCCAACAAAAGAAACCCAGCATATGACACAATCTTCAGAAATGATCATAGTGTCTATGGCAGAAAAAGAAATATGGCAAAACCCTTCTCGGCCCGAGTGAGAACTCTTATCCGAGAGGTGGGTGTCCCCATTCACAAGGTGATGGAAGAAGGTCCAGCCAAGTCCCCTCCATGGAGAATGGCATCACCCACCATCATCTTTGATCTATGTAAGAACAAGAAAGCAGAAACATCAGCAAACATATATGAAAACGAACTTGCCAAAATCCATCACCTGTATAGAAACCACACAGAGGTGTATACGGATGGCTCGAAAGATGGAAACCGTGAAGGCTTTGCTGCGCACACTCCTTATGGAAAAGTCTAATTGAACAAATTGGACGTTAAACTACCCAAACAAATCCTTATGGAAATCACAAAGGAGCACTACATCAAAGAAGCAGCATCTTCACTGCTGAAGCACATGCCTTGCTGAGTGCTTTGGACTGGATGAAGGTGTCAAATCATAGAGAGTATATCATCTTCTCTGACTCGAAGTCATGTCTACAAGCAATTGGTCAGCATGACCCAAGGAACCCTGTTATACAGGCGATAAGAGAATCCCACTCGGAATTGGAACAACAGGGAAAGGAGGTTGTGTTCTGCTGGCTCCCTAGCCATATCGGCATAGAGGGAAACGAGGCCGCAGACCATGCAGCCAAAACAGCATTGAGTTGGAAACCAGGTTTTGCTCCTGTCCCACACTCAGACCTTCTCCCAATCTCCAAAGGGTACACCAAACAAGAATGGCTGAGCCGATGGAGCTCAAGCCAGGACAACAAACTACATGCCATTGAACCATCAGTTGGCAGAAATCAAGACTATGCAAACTTGACAAGTAGTGAAGAAGTGACAAGTCTGACCCGTCTTTGGAAAGGTCACTCACTGCTGACACATGGGCACCTCATGCAGGGTGAAGAACGACCCACATGCCAGTGTTGTCAGGTGCCTCTTTCTGTTGAGCACCTGCTGCTTTACTGTCAAGCAACAAAGAAAAGCAGGGATAAGTACATTCAATGTGCAACATCCATGTCCAGTGTTTTCAGCCACACTGGGAAGAAAGAAATTCTGAAGTTTCTTTGGGAAACAAAGATTTTCGAAAAAGCTATAAAAGAGAACAAAAGAGAAATGTCTTGGCCAATACAGCCCGGTCCGGGGGGTTGGCAAATAAAATGTCAGCCGGCTTCATCTGTAGCCAATTACAGGGAGCAGCTTCATACTTGTCAGCTTGCTGACCCGATTGGTATGTTCCAGCGACTGGTTTGCCATTGTCAGTATAATGTGACTGGCAGAGTGTTGTGTCAATGGTTCAGTTAATATACCTTTCAAGAACCAGATAGGTCAACCAATGAGTCAGACTAAAAAGGACGTAACTAGCCTACCAAGACGTAAAACTTCACAAACAAACAAAACAAAGCGACCAGTATTGTTTTATGTTTGGCTTCTTAATCAACCCCATCAGGAATGTCAATGTAAGGAATCTAATAATCTCTGTTTCGTCGACTGGTGACCATGGTTTTCTTGGGGTTATTTTTGTTCTGACATTAGCGGTGGTGGGAATGTCATCTTCATTGTAGGGGTGAGATTTCTACCTAACTTCATTACATGGATTCGATCACAACCCTTGTGGTTTAAAATAACCTTGAGAAAGCACTCTGTCCTCTAGTTTGAGTAACTTTTCGGATGTTCCTCAGGGTAGCATTCTTGGCCCACTGTTGTTTAATTGCTTTATAGATGATTTTAAAGACCAATGTAAGCATGTATTTTATGCCGATGATTTGGTCCTGTATACTAGTGACTCTGTTATTGAAAATAGTCTTGAACGCCTACAGCATGATATGAACTTACTAGAAAACTGGTGTGTTAAAAATGATATGAAGGTTAACGTACGTAAGACTAAAATCTGTTTTTTCGGGTCTAGCAATCTTCTGAAACTAAATGAAAATACTATCTTAACAAAAAAAGTAATTATTGATAATACTGACATACCTCGATGTTATAGTTATAAAGACCTAGGAATTGTCATGGATGATATCCTATCCTGGAAACAGGCTATAACTGAAAACCTCAAGAAGGTAAATCATAAACTCTTTCAACTAGCTAAAATAAGGAACAATATCTCTGAACTAACTAGTATAAAAATTTATAAGACATTGATATCTCCAATATTTGATCACTTAGGGTATTTCTTGGTCGGTGCAAACAAAAAACTGCTTGATCAACTGCAACGAACTCAGAATAGAGGACTACGTATCTGTGTCCGTAAAAGCATACGTGAAATAAGTATAGCCGAACTTCACTCTAGATGTAATGTAGAAATGCTAAGTTGCAGAAGATTATACCTCCTGTATCTCTTTATGCGAAGATATACTAGAAATATAGCACAAAACGAAAATTCCAAGACAAGGTCAGGAGAGAAAAGGCTAGTGAAATTGAAAAGACCACGCACCTCTTTTTATAAGAGAAACCCGCTTTATATAGGTATGACTGTTTGGAATAATCTGCCAAGTGAAATACAGAATGCAGCATCACTATATCTATATAAGAAGAATGTTAAAATGAGAAGCAGAAATAATACGGAGCCTGAAGATGAGGACAAGTATTGCACAAATCGTATAAATGATGTAAACTTATTCCAACTTTAACTCTGCAATATTGTACTAACAGACTGCTGAACTCATCTCATCACATTAATTACATCAATAATAAATGTCTATCACCGGACATTACTGTCGGTAATGCTATGTACATGACAGAAGATGTTGTTGTTATATCTGTACTTATGCCCTGCAGAGGCACACAAAACCTGCAAAACAGCAGAATGCCCTGTATCAATCTTATGAAATAAAAAAAATAAATAAATAAAAAAGTCTGGTGAGAACCTGCAATGGTTAACTGGACGTTAAATCAAACCAACAAAATAAAACAAACCTTTTGTTGTGTCAGAGGGGTGGGTTGTCAGCTGGTTCTACACTCGTCTGCATAGGCGTTAGTATAATCTGCGACCTTTTCCACAAACTCCACTCCTGAAGAAATCTAAGGCTGTATTTGTCGTAGATAGATCTACTGTGTCGGAAACGCCAGGTTGGCGAATGTTGTTATCTAAATCTTCGACTTTCTCTTTACCTTGCGGCACACATATCCATATTCTATTCCTGTGATTTCTGCCCCAGCCAGGTACACAAGTGGTTCATTGTCTTCGTCTTCAGGTCCATTATCATCATTTTTGCTAGAATTCTTGCCAACATCTTTGTTTCCCGCATCAGAAATGTCAAAACTTTCGTCGAACTCGTTTTCAAGCCCTTTTGATAATCGGAAAGTTGACAGGTGTACATCTTCATCCCAGCTTTCGCTATCCGAATCAGCCACACCTGCCATTGTGGGGGCGGGAGGAGGATTTGCACTGGATCGTCTTGTTCACTACCTTTATATAGTCCTATGTACACAGTGTTATGGAAACCAACATCTATTATTTTTTAATACCTTATTATTATATTGTTTCCTACAAACATTCCAAGTTTCGTTAAAATCAGACCATTATTCGCTATAAAAAATGACTTTATTGTATAAATTGAAACAATGATGCCTCTAGGCATCATGCGTCATTAGAGCGGTGATGCCTCCAGGCATCACGCGTCATTTGAGCGGTGATGCCTCCAGGCATCATGCGTCCTTAAAGGGATAATAGATTACCAGCTATCATGTATCCATATCAAAATCACAAACTCCATATACTACTATGGACACGATCTGAATGGAGAGTCGAGGGCTGGTTGAATAGTGTGCAGCTGAGTTGTCATTTGTCATGAGGGGCCATGATCATTCTGTAGAGCCTAGAGGATTAGGTGTAGACCTTAGGCCACTCAAAAAAAAAAAATTGTTTCTCATCACCAAGCCATGAAAAATATGACGAGGGCGCTTTTTTTTTTTTTTTTTTTTTTTTTTTTTTGCTGGGTCAGAGATGACTTTTGAAGTGTCATAATATGGACTTCAGACACTTATTTAGGTCATATCTTGCAGTCTCACTGTAAGTTCCTAATATCTCACTCATTTTACTGTATGTAATGGGAGATTATGTCATATGTTAGCCCAATAGTCAATGTGACGGGTGAGATAAATTCCTACATATTTTTTCCGCACATCTTTTCAATTATTTTGACAATATTTAGAAAGTCTATGAATTTTGTCGCATTCCTCCTCCCCTGCATGGGAGTGCCTTAAGGCATTCATCGTCCCTGCCTGGGAGTGTTGGAGTGTGTCGGAGCGTGTCAGGCTATCTTAGCATGCTGCACTAGTGGAGGCAGGCTTCCGACAAGGGCTAAAGGCGGGCGTCCACCAACCACGACAAGGCTACGACAATGGCATTCCGACAAGGTCCACGACAGGCCTACGATTGGTGGACTTGGCATAGCCTTGTTGTGGTTGGTGGACCCCAGTTCCCGACAAGAGTCTACGACAAGGCCATGACAGGCTGCGACTGGGAAGCTTGTCAGGGGCCTTCCGACAAGGCTACGACAAAATCAAACATGTTCGATTTTTCCTACAACTGGACCTTTGTCATGGCGTGTCAGGAGCGTGTGGGGTGTCCCAGGAGCGGGGTTTTACTCTAAAGGGGGGCGTCCACCAACCACGACAAGGCTACAACAAGTGCCGACATGAAAGTTCCAATCGCAGCCTTGTCGCAGCCTTGTTGTGAGAAGAGCAGTGTCGGGACAGCATGGCGGGCGTGTCATAGACGTTGCTGGTTGCTGTAAAAAAGGCGCCCATGGTTCCGACACACTACGACAGTGATATCGGGGAATCCACAACACTCCACGACAAAGGTCCAGTCGTGGCATAAATTGAACATGCTGGCTATTGTCATAGCCTTGTCGAAAGACCACCGACAAGCTTCATGTCACAGCCTGTCGTGGCCTTGTTGTAGCCTCTTGTTGGGAACTGGGGTCCACCAACACAGCAGTGTCATGGCATGTCGGGAGCGTGTGGGGTGTCCCAGGAGCGGGGTTTTACTCTAAAGGGGGGCGTCCACCAGCCACGACAAGGCTACGACAAGTGCTGACATGAAAGTTCCAATCGCAGCCTGGTCACAGCTTTGTCGTGAGAAGAGCAGGGTCGGGACAGCGGTGTTGTGGCGTGTCGTAGACGTTGCTGGTTGCCATTAAAAAGGTGCCCATGGTTCCGACACACAACAACAGTGATATCGAGGAATGCAGAACACTCCACGAAAAAGGTCTAGTCGTAGCAAAAATCGAACATATTCGATATTGTCGTAGCCTTGTCGGAAGGCCCCCAACAAGCTTCATGTCGCAGCCTATCATGGCCTTGTTGTAGGCTCTTGTCGGGAACTGGGGTCCACCAACACAGCAGTGTCATGGCGTGTGGGGTGTCCCAAGAGTGGGGTTTTACTCTAAAGGGGGGCGTCCACCAACCACGCCAAGGCTACGACAAGTGCCGACATGAAAGTTCCAATCGTAGCCTTGTCGCAGCCTTGTCGTGAGAAGAGCAGGGTTGGGACAGCGATGTCGTGGCGTGTTGTAGATGTTGCTGGTTGCCATAAAAAAGGCACCCGTGGTTCCCACACACTACGAAAGTGATATCGAGGAATCCACAACACTCCACGACAAAGGTCTAGTCGTAGTAAAAATCGAACATGTTCGATATTGTCGTAGCCTTGTCGGAAGGCCCCCGACAAGCTTCATGTCACAGCCTGTCGTGGCCTTGTTGTAGCATCTTGTCGGGAACTGGGGTCCACCAACCACAACAAGGCTACGACAAGGCTTCCAATCGTAGAGCTGTCGTGGACCCTGTCGGAAAGCCATTGTCGTAGCCTTGTCGTGGTTGGTGGATGCCCCCCTTAATTGGTTACATGACACCACTTGATGCATCACTTTTGCCAACCATATAACCACATTGAATGCATTCCTTACATCAGGAGCTTTAATTTGATACCAAATACTCATATTTTTCATGATTTCTATCAAATTTTCATCTCATCTATGAAAAAAAAAAAAAAAAAAAAATCTTCTAAAAACGTTTTTGCTGACGCGCGCGGTGATGAGAAACAAGTTTTTTTTTTTAAGTGGCCTTAAGAAGAAGGGAGTAAGAACTAAAACACAGATGTACTGGGTACTACTATGAGTCGCCAAGAACTTGACTGATTTTGATGACAGGTTCTTCAGCTAACATACAGACAGCAGGTGGCATCATGCTACAGGGTAAGTTTGTAAGCTCTGTGCTGGAATTTTCATCTCAAAAGGACGCAACTAGCCTACTGAGACGTAAAACTACACAAACAAACAAAACTGTGCTGGAATTGGCTGTTGAAACAACAGCCAATGTGGATTGACCAGTCTCGTTCCAGTCAGTCGCACATGCCAGGAGGGCTGCCAATGTCAGTAACAACTCAGGTGACATGTCAGTGTGCCCTGCCCCTATGTGGCCAGACCAGAAACTAGAGCAAGCTATACTGAGGGTAAATGCGCCATTCACTACATGGCTGCCGTACAGTCAACATCAAGAGAGGGAGGAGCTGCTACTAAATGGTGGCTGTCTTAATGCAGTCTTTTGGTACTGATAAATATAGATGATTTAGATCTAATTTACTAATCTCTTCGCAAAGAAACCAATATTATTGGTCACAATAGGGATCTAGAGACTGGAACTTTGTCAAAGGAAGAAGGCATATTGGACAATTGGCTTTGAATATTAATACCCATGTTAATTTCCTGATTATTCAATATGATGATCTCAAAGTGTTGTTGTCTACTTAGAAAAGTATTAACCACAGCAGTCTGATAACAGTTAATTATGATTATCAGATGTTAAATCAACCAAACCAAACCCAACCAAATCCAAGTTTTGTAGAATACATATCTAATTTGAATCGGGTGTTATGATAATGTTATAATAGAATATATAGATATTTTTTAAAGTTGTTCATCATATAGTAAAAGCCATGTCATTTTCTTGAAACTTGCATAGATTATAGGATATATAGTTGCAACACATTTAATTTTAAAAAATCATAGGTTACCGTCCTTCCTTTTGAAAGAATTGATAAAATCTCTATTTCCCAATACATCTTCTATATAAACCAATCAAATATAAATTGGCTTAATTAACCTATTGGATAAAGTCGAACTCGATAATATTTCATATATCACTCATCTGGTATTGGAATGAGTCAAATAAACCGGATTGAATTGATACTTGTCAGTATTGGAAAATCTCCAGGTGGCGCCTCTGTGTATTGTAAGATATGCCTTTAAGAATTATTCTTTAAAATGAGGAAAAGGAGCAACAAAGTGGGCTAGAGGTGAGGAGGGAATGGGAACCGTTGGAAATTCTGTCCCTGTTTGACCAATGAGGTGGTGAGGAGGGAACATCAGGGACTATTAGATTTACCCCGGGTAAGTGCAAGCATTAGGGCAGGTCCCACTAGAAATATATAGAGGCTGGAAAGGGAGTATTATTTAAACGTAAAGGTGTGAAGTTTCTTTCAGAGTAACCCCCCTGTTCCCGACCATTCCCCCGTCTCCAATGCAGCGGTGGCATGCTGGAAGCTGTCTGTGAGTCTAGAGGCCAATAGTAGCAGAAGGAGGGAGGGTGCACGTGGGGGTAAACGTGAATACCGCACACCCACACAGCAGCAGTGCCAGCAGCACCGCCTAGCAGTAGCAGCAGCAGTACACTGGCCGCCAGAGCTACAGTCAGCTCTGGTCGGGTTAAATCCGTGGCCACCATGACCCACTGGCTGTAAGTGTCTGGCGCTCTCCCCGCAGATATTTCGTAGTGCTTGGAGAGTGTGGTGTTTCATACTCTCGAAGCGACTTTTGCATGTTCTTATTTCCTTCTGTGCGTATTTTACTAAGATAAACTAGGCATAAGTTAGGGTCCATTATCAATGTGTATGCTATGAATATTTCTTATCAATTATGTCTGCTTTTAGAGCCTTCATAGAACAAAATGACTTGGTTTGAGGTGCACACTGCAGATACCGTGTGGGATTTAACCCGACCAATCTCTTAGTCAGAATATAGTGGAGACCGAGGTGGCGGCAGCAGCAGCAGCAGCAGCAGCAGCAGCAGCAGAAGGAGAGTGGTGGCAGCAGCAGCAGCAGCAATAGCAGCAGGCAGGCGGCACTAGTGCTGCAGGATCCGCGAGGCATCGAACAGAACCACAGCGCACATCGACAGAGGAAGGCGTCAGTGACAGAGGTACAGAGAGAGGAAGCTGGACCTCATCGTGAGGCAGTACCTCCACACTCCACACACAGGCGGCGTGCCTACACTGACCACCCCGAGTCTCTGGTGTGTGTGTTTATGAGTCACTACAGATAGAGGATACACCTCACACCTCACACAGGACTATACCAGTACTCACCACCATCACCCCCACACGCTCACCTGAGCGAACCGGGATTACACAAGACAACTAACTCTCCACGCCCAGTAGCAGGTCTCGACGTGTCTCTAGTAGAGCGGGAGACTGCGGGGGGAGAGGCGCGGGGGTATGAGGCAGCAGGATGAGTTTGGGAGGTGATGGAGGACGGGCTGACCGTGACGGGGGTTGTGAGCTACTCACTGTGATCACTCAGTCCCCGCTACTACCGCAAGGGGGACCTCTCCACCATTGTACTCCCAGCAGCCACCACCGCCAGTACTACGCCGACACGCGGCGCCCCAAACCCGCGCAGGTGGCCAGTGTGGGAGCTGCTCACTCAGGGCGAGCCTTCGCCTACAGTCTCATTAACTCGGATATTACCTCTCATCATCACACCAGCGAGCAACTCGGGTGTTGTATCACACCACAACAGGACATCCACAGCATGGCCCCAACGTCACAGCGTGCCGGGCCCTACGTCCTGCCTCGGGTACACCGCCCCGGCCCACCCTCCTCCTCCTCTGCCGGGAGTAGCTCGACGGCGGCCGGGGGGAGCAGCTCGGCCGGGTTGACGGGCGGCGGGACCCCGGCGGGCAGCACCCCGGCCCGGACCCTCAAGGGGCTGCCCCGTTGGCTGCTGGCCCTGCCCCTCCTCACCCTGCTGGTGACCGTGTCTGGGGGTCGGAGGGCGGTAGACGCCCGCCCCAACCCCCACCAGGGGCGCATGCAGCTCACCCCCTGGTGGCCGACCACCATGGCGGCCGGGGAAACGCTGGTACTCGACTGCGGGGTCTTCGTCGGCGGCGGCGACGCCCCGACGCCGGATATCCGGTGGACGGACGCTGGTGGACGCGTGGTGAACTCGTCACTCTCCAACCCGAGGTAAGTACATGTTCTCGTCTTTTGAGGGGTCGGGACTTTGCTCAGTGGTTAAGGCACTGGACTTGTAATCCAAAGGTTGTGGGTTCAAGTCCCACTGCAACTACCTTTCTCCTTCATTCCCAGCAAGTCTAATTGAACAAATTGGACGTTAAACTAAACAAACAAACAAACAAATCATTCCCATTCGTGGTAGATTTTCTGCTATATGCAAGGCCAGTCCTTCTCACACCATACTTATATGGTGTGGGAAATAAAAGAACTCTCACCTCGGTAAATGTGTAGGTATGAGATTTCCACCTGAATTCATCACATAGATTCGATCACCACTCGTGTGGTGTAAAACAACCTTGAGAAAGTCTGGTAAGGACCTATAATGGTTACCTGGACGTTAAATCAAACCAACCAACCAATCTAAGACTGAGTGACACCTGTATGTGTTACCATGGCGACGTGAGTCATCCGTGGGTTAAGATGTCTGTAATCAAGGTGGAGTTCACACGCTCGTAGCTCTCTATCTTTCAGTTGTACCCAAGTCTTGTTCATTCTTCTTCAAGTAGTCTACCATAGTCCCATATCCCTGGGGTATACAGTATTATGTAGTCCCGACTACACATATCTCCTATAGATCTCACGTTTGAATTCTTCAGGACAAGTCAGGACAAGCTGAGACTAGACAGAAAAGTATGATATACGGAAGTGAGAGAAAGGTCTGGACTATATGGATCTGTCTGGCCATGCCTCTACCGCCCGTCTCCCATGCGGGTGGTAGAAGGGGGGGAGGGGGTGCGGTAATGTAGTATCGCTTGACAGGTGGGACCTCGCCCTAATCCTAATTACGAAAAGGGATCATGGTAAACCTAGGCATTAATGGTGACCTTGGGATGAGGGAGATATTGATATGTCAAAGGAAACGTCATACACATGATGTTGAGGATTAGTGAATATATTTGCATTTTGGCAATCGAGAGATATTTCAGGAGGGATGCAAGTCTTCCGACGAATGACGGAATTCTGTACATCAACGCCAGAATATATCGATTCCTAGCCATACAGTTCTAGATTAATTCTGTTTTAAACGATTCATTTTTTATACGTGTTTTAAATTCCCGATTATCTCTCTAGTCCCGACTTTCATCCCTGTTATTAGAGAAGATTAGAGAAACGAATCAATACAATAGCAGGTATGCAGGAAGTGGTAAGCAGCACTTATATCATGTTAAGCATATTTCTTGATGATTAAACAGAGCATATACGCTGGCATAGATCCCTTGACATGACTAGCCTACCGAAATGGGACACTACACAAACGCAATACACAGGTTAATGTCCAGACTGGGAAGTTTATATACAATATTGACTGGTTTCAGATACAAGCGGTCGTATGCTCCGAGGGGTTGACGCGCAGTAATATATCCGAACGCATACGAGGATACTGCACAGAGGCAACTCCGAGGAGCATACAACCGCTTTTATCTGAAACCAGTCTATATCGTTTTTATTATCTCCCTTTCCTTGGCAAATGGCGTACTAACATTACTTCATTTTAGGTACACACTATTTTTTCATACATATATGTATGCTCCGGGTATGGTGATATTCTCTTTTTCCAGCAGTGGTAGATTCACTGCTATATCAAAGGCAAATCCTTCCCATACCATGTCTATGTGGTGTGGGAAGTAAAAGAACTCTCACCTCAGTAAATGTGTAGGGGTGAGATTTCTACCTAAATTCATTACATAGATTCAATCACCACCCTTGTGTTGTAAAAGAACCTTGAGAAAGTCTGGTGAGAACCTGCAATGGTTAACTGTACGTTAAATCAAACTAACAAACCAAACCATGTGTTTTCTATAAACTTTATATATTTACCTACCATATCTAAAACATGTGATTCTGTTCTGTTCGGACTTAGGCTTGGAGACTGAAGACCGACGAGAGTGAGAGTCTCGTGGAGAGTCTTACTTAAAGCTATTGTTCTGTTTTTGTAGTTCTAAACTCAGTTATAAAACTGAACCTAAAGTAAACTAGTAATAAATCTCTCAATTCTTTCAAAAACAAGGGCGGTCACCTACAATTTTTGAAATATAAATGTGCAGTACTCCACATTTGCTAATTCTGTGAAAATTTAAAGAAAATGACATTGGTTTTACTGTGCGAAAGGCAATTTTTAAAAATTTCTATATATGTATTCTTTTGTGTAATTATCATAATATTGATCTCTGAATCAGAAATTAGCAGGTTGATCCCTGGTGTTTAAGTTAGATATGTGTTCTATAATACTTAGAGATCATAATATTCACCTATCAGGAAACTGACATGGGTTTTAATTTCCAAGCCAAATTGTCCGATATGCCTTCAAAGGGAAGCTGTCCTTGGGTGAAGTCATTAGCTATATCCCGGGCATGTCCTTGATGATCACCATAGCAACCCCCGGATATATACCCTGAAAGTCGTATACATATATCATGTTAAGAAAAATGACCAACAAACCATGCGTTAAACATAAAAAGTCTAATTGAACAAATTGGACGTTAAACTAAACAAACAAACAAACAAATTAAACATAAAGTTCGTTTTACATCAGCGAATTGGTGGTCAGTGATTATTAATTACAGTGCAAATGTACTTTTTATGTACATATAGTGTATATCAATGTGCGTGCTTGCGATAGAGATTGGAACGACAGAACGCGTGGTCTATATGTAAAACATGAGGTCGGATCCTCTTTACAGGAGTCTCGTGAATTCTCGCGGTATTCACCGAGGCTTTACATTGGTATTCCCGCCTCGCTTTTCATCCATAAAGTCGGCTAGATTGGGGTGAATGGCAATGCAGTGTGCACTGTAGGTCCACACTGCCTCGCTCGCCGCCTCTCAAAACGCGATTACCTCCAACGGCGGCGGAAAAGTCGATGTTTCATGATGTTCCAAAATCCCGGCCGTCACATGACATGGTTGCCATGGCGACTCCGTGCGTGACCGTGGCGTCTGGAGCTGGTCTGTACGCTTTTTAGGAGTAGAGTTCAGTCGTGGCTCCAACCAAAGCTATTTACCGGCCCTGTGATATTAGTCAGAAAAAAGTGGATAATTGGCGAGGTGGCATTTTGCCTGCTAAAGCACAGCCAGCAGGAATGGGAGACAAACACAGCGACAGGTGCAAAGTGCTGAATGTTGTACGAGGTGGCTGCAGACTCTTTGGCACATGCTAATCTCTCACCCCGGTATTTTTCTCCATAGGCTTAACATTAGGAACTCATACTCTTCTGTCATGAAAGTAGTATGCCCGACACTCAATAGCTAATTGGGAGAGTTATTTTATTAATTCATGATGTTCACGGTTATGTTAGTACTGGGTGAGATAAAACAAGAAACCCACTCGATGAAAATAACTTGGTCAAACCCTGCATTCAAAATACGGTACAAACACTCATCTTGAGTTTGTATACTTTTCTTTCGCCAGAACCAAATAGGTTCAATCAATGAGTCAGTCTCAAAACAGACCTACCAATATGTGAAACTACAGAAGCAAACAAACAGCTTCCTATACAACTACACCAGAAAACTACCATTGGATGTAGTTGTAATTTCAATACTTCTTTTTACTCAATGTCATCTTGTATTGATGACATTCAAGGCTTGTCAATATGCAGTCCATCTGCCAGCATGTATCCATACAAACCGAGCCTGTTGAATAATCTAAGCTCGTGCATGAAGACCCTTTTCTGTACCTCGTAGAAGGGTTATCGTTTAATTATATCTAAGTCTGTTCGCTAATACAGTATTAGCCGCCCCTAAGGCCATCCATAAGTGTTGAATAAAGTTCACCCACATCGTCCCTGGGTCTCCTTGGCGTACAGAAAAGAGTCTCCATGTACGAAAGTCTGATTGAACCGATTAGACGTTAAACACAGAAACTCCATGTGCGATCCTAGATTATTCAACGGGCCCCAGATCATGTGACCATGATATCACGTTCATATTGATCCTGGGATGTTCATCAAAGACGCTTTCCGTATGTAAAATGAAAGACAGAGGCGTGTCTGTCCTTTGATATGTCCATTGAAGTGACCCTCAGATATTTCCTGAAGTTCCCTATCCTTCCTTTGACATGTCCATTAAAGCGACCCCGTTTCCTGAAGTTCCTCCCGTCTCCCTCATTTCCTAATTGACTGCCGCTCGCCATACTCACGGGATTAAACGTCCCCGGGATGTTCATTAGTTGACTAGATATAATTAAATCCCGTTAATTAGACTGGAGATGCCTCTCTCAATCAGAGCCAGAAGCGCAAATAACAAGAACCCAAGTCGATCGACACATTCCGACGAGAAAAATAAATATTTGGAGTGTGGATCAAGAATATTCATGTTTAGAATCCGTCACAGAATACTCTCAGTAGCCCTGGTGTCTTCGCTAATTGGCATACAGGAGATAGATTGCCAATCTCAGCTAATGAAATGCTTTAAGTGCACAACTACAATTTATACATTATTCAATCTTGCTTAAAGCATAAAAGGTGCTAGGTATATGGTATGATTACCCTGCTTATTAAAATGAAGTGCTTTAGATACACATTCAATTCTCCCTAAAGAAGCATTATGGTAATCAAATTATTTGAAAGCCTCGTCAGTGCATAATTAGTCCATAGCAGATTATGTCTCTCAAGATAGTGATTTACAGAATGAGACTTTGATTAACAAAGGGACCCATCGCATTCCGCATTGCAGAACCAACTGGAAAAAAAGGATGGTTTATTTTCCCTCTAACGTAAAGTTTACGCCGAAGCCAAAGTTGCTCTTATGGTCCGCCGGTATTGGTAATTCGTAGGTAAATGAGATTCCTGTACTTTGAATGCAAATTCCCCATGGATATGAAATATTTATAAATTAACCATACGAATTCGTGAGCATATCGCAGCGGGTCGAGAGTTGTTCCGAGCATGAGGCTAAGGGGATGGGAACCTGTATATGTTTCTGTGAGGGGCCCTTGTCGGGGGATACAGCGCCCTGAATCATTGTCAGCAATGGAGAGATGTTTTAACAGTAGTATTTGGGCGAAAGAAAATATAAAAATTTACCTCTGTCTTTAGACAAATTGTATGAGGAAAAAAGTGTATCTGAGTAAAGACTTCCGAAAAAGAAGGCAAGATTCTGTCTTTTCTCCCGATACGAGAATCTCAGGGTCGTGGCCCTTCAGTCTCCAACCTAGATCTGGTTCACTCTACCCCTAGGGGGCCATCCATAGAGAACGCACGCACTGATGGAGGGGGGGGGGGGTAAAAAATTTGGAAATTTTCGTATGCTCCATCTTTGATCTAGTACGTACTAAATCAGGAGGGGCGGTTGGGGGTCCAATATTTCAGAAATTCTGCATACGTACTTTATGGATGGTCCCTACGTGCGGGAAAAACTCCCAAGTCCATTCGACAAAATTCTAGCTTTTCAGATATAGCAGGTAACTAACAATACCTCTATACCCTATAGGAGACTGTAGGTGTAAAGAGCAGATGTTACCTGACATGCAACGCAATCAGCAAATACCTGGATGGATTCAGTAATCAGTTAATCCTAGTCACAGTGTAGTTCTATCGTTCTGCATGCTAATCACAGCTAAATGCGTTGATTAGCTAATACCAGTCGTATTGTTCTGCATGCTAATTGCGCTGTGATGGCTTCCCACGGACACCCCGCAGTGAATTCAGATCCACGCCACTGGCCCGTTACATGACTCAATGCCAGTGTGTTACATAATTAAACAGCACTGAAATCTGTGTCAGGCCAGACGCTCCGAGAAGTACATTCATGAATAGTTTACTACATGTACATTTACACTGAATAACGTGTTATTTCATACAACATTCCCTTCTACCTTTCATTCCTCAAATACCTAAATGGTGAACACACGCCACAACTTATTTACCTTAAATTCCAATGATTTTGTTTATGTAAAATCCTAAGACAATATGAAAATGCTGTGCTTTTGTTGCAGTAACTTCGACCATACTTAGAATATTGATTAGGGGTTATTATTTTTATCCTCCTGAAGTCTACAAGACTAAGTGCAGTTAAAGTTAACATATTTAAACGTTGCTATGCACATTATCAATTCCGTATTCTAGATTCTAGATTGTAATTGTAATATATGTATATTGTATGGTATCAAATATGATTCATTAGATATTTTAGAGATTCTCAGAGCTAGAAGGCTTGTTCATGTACACTTATTCTAGGGATCATATTTCTGAAGAACAATAACTATTCAAAATGTTGTTTGAGACTAGTCCAAAGAAAGATGATCGGAAAAAATATCTTTCAATTTTCTATCTGCCTCTACCTCTTGGAGGTGTGTGAGATACAGGTGTATAGTTAATTCTTTAAAAAAAACTATTACTATTCCAAAGAAATATATCATTATGTTTTTGAAAGAGAAAGACATGGCTTTCTCAGTCTCTTGGAGGCATATATTCCACATGAAAGATGATTACACCTTTTCTCACGACCCCAAATGACATCCCTGTTTGTGGAGGCGGGTTGGATATTTAAGTTTGCATGATATGGGAGTGTGCAGCTTGGCATGGTTGGCTGCTAGTTGCCAGTGTCGAGTAATGGTTCATGAAACCCTCACCGGGTAACCAGGTGGTGTTGCATGTAAATTACCCCTAATTTTTAAATCATGCTCAATCATAGATTCATAACAATAGCTGGGGGAGTAAAAAACACCCACCCCGTAAATGAACATGGAAAATAGAAAGGAAAATAATAATCTAAACGCTATAAATGGGAGCAGGAGGTCGTGATCATGCAGAATACCGAGAGCAGTTTCTCCCGGTGAACCTAAACAGACGGTATGTAGTAACATTTAATATTTTTACATACCTGTACCAGTACGTTATACAAATACCAACCTCTGCTAGGGTATTGGTATTAAATATATACCGGCAGAGTATAGTGGTTTAAAATGATATACCACCATACTTTGGATACACGATCTGATTGGCTGGCAAAATTTGCATGTGATGAAAATATCCGGTGTCTGGCAGTGACTTGCGGCACTCTGCTCTGCGAGCTCATGGGGTATTTTTATCGAAAGAAACGCGGTACGGAAGTACACGCCAGTAAGGTGATTACATTTTATCCCATCATTATATACCTGTGTGCAAATGCCTCACTTTTACTGACCATAAGTAGGGATTCTGTTCGTCACTCCCCACGTGACCACTTTCATTCTAAAAAATGAAGTGAGTTGTAAAATGGCGTTCTTAATTATTATAAATGTAATAATGAGGAGACATAGGGAGTGTACCTGAATTCCATCTGTACCTCGATATTTTGATCGGATTTCGAACTCGGTGAATATTTCCGACCAACATATCTCTGAACAGATTCCATTGAGGTACACTAACCATGTCACCATATGATATTAGATACCTGTGTGTGAATGTGTGGCATATAGGGGTCGGTTGTACATGTTCTCACTCGGCACGGGGTAATATAGTTTATAACACTTGACTTAACCGTCTATCGTAAAATGGTGTTTTTATTCTTCTTCATGTTCATGGTAATGAGCAGAGAGGGTGAGGGGGGCTGAAAGAAAGTTGTTTTTTCGTTGTTCTGGTGTATTTAGTCGTAGGCCCACCTCTTTCTTCGAATTCGGTGCGTCTAAATACACTGAATCATCCTGGAACATTTCCATACTTCCACCCTAGGCCTTTCTCCATATATTATGTCTATACGGTACACAGGTATACAATACATCCACCCCTGAAAGCACCCTCCGGCCAGAAGAACAGAGCAGGCACGGCTAAAGGCATCTACAACCTGTGTTTGGAGAGTGAACGGGGTATACTTTTTGAAGTCGGCGTTTCCCGTATCACCCCTCACTTATCTCGCTCTCCCGCCCCAATTATCGCCCGGCGGGGCGTGTGTTCCGCCTTCTATCAAGGACTAAAAGCTCGGAGGCTGTCGGAGTTCCTGTTGGCGTACGACGACGGCCGACCTCTCCGCTTTCACACGGTACTGGTCACTCTCCAAGCGTCCCTACACAACCTGCGCCGACCCAGCCGAGCGTTAAACGCGCATGCGCCACCCAAGCGGAAGTCGTCACTCATAGCGGACGGCGTTACTATTATGGGATGGCGGCTGGAGGTGCGACTGACCCCCCCCCCCCTCCCCATCCACCCACCCACCCACCCCAGCACTCAGTACCCCCCGCCCGCTCAAGGTCTTGTTGTTTGGGGGGTCTAATCTACCCACTATAGAGACTGCTAAGGAGACTGACGACACCCTAGCCGGGGCTGGGGGTTGGCACCAGTGCCAGGCTAGAAAAAGCGATCAATTGTATTGATTGGGATCAATGAACGGGGCCCCGTCTCGGCGAACTGCGCGGCAAACAAGCGGAGGGGATGTGGAGGGTTTGATATATTGTAGCTTGGTTCCTGATGTTATCACTGTGGCAGGGAGTGAAAAGGGGACCTCTGAATGCATGACCTGTGACAGGCACACAGGCACAGAGCATGGACAAGTAGGATTTTCTCTCTATACCAATTCCCCATCAGTCATGCCTTACCATTATCTTCTTGACCGCCATGAAGCTCGTTTCCACTGGCCGACGAAAACAGATTTTTAAGCTCTCCTAAAAGTCTGTTGGTGGTGCCATCGACTGCACGTCGGTATCAATTAATCGGTGAGGGAAGTAGTTTTCACTCATGACAAGTCCGCGCTCATGATCTGTGACCAAGTTTAGCTCTCACGAAATCAAAGTGGTTTGATTCTGTCTATCGGGTGGGAAACCTGTCAGTAGTGTCAGGATTGCGTAATTTAAGCAGAAATAATCGTTGGTCATTCCTCATGCTGGGTCGTTTCCATTGACTGATTTTGCGTCAGTGGCGTCGGTGCCAAATAAGGCCCGTTTTCATTGGCCGATCTACAGTCAGGAACCACCGACGGACTTTTGGCCCTGCTGACCGAAAATCGGTCAATAGAAACGACCCAACTCGTGAAATGACCCATGACTTTTTTTGTTTAGATTATGCAATCTGGCACCACTCACCACTGAGTGAAAGGTTGGTGGCTGAATGGAATCTACTACCCTTCTATATATAGACGCACAGTGAGTGGCACCACCGAGAGACTTTCTGGGTAACTCAAAGAAATCTACACCATTTTCGTCAGCCAATGGAAATAAGCCTATAGTCGGCCAATGGAAACAGGATTTACAGTAAAACTCTCTGGAAACAATAACCTCCTTTACCATGCAAGTCTGTCCACGCCACTGTAAAATCCAATTAAGCAGGGTGATACGGCCAGCTAGACCTTTATATTCCTTTGATATGCGAATTTAGTCAGGCTGCAATCAACAGGAATGTGTACTAATTATAAAATGGCCATCTATGAATGAAGTAATATTCATGAAGTTGATGTATCTGGGTGCATCCTTTTATGGTCAGAATTAAAATTGAACCGTAACAATTAATCAATACATATAGATATTACATCATATTAACCTACGATAAATGAACACTTGGGTTGCATATTGTTTAACATAGGTTTGGAAAATACTATAAAAAATGTTCGCTTTATTCTATTTAAAAAAAAGGCAATTACTGAAATTTCGAAAAATGAAGGCATCATAGAGTAAGGAATGAGTTGAATATCCGCGTTTCAGTAGTTGATTTTTATATGAATATGATAGTTGATACATATATATATATATATTTAAATGAGTAATCATTTTCAGAATAATTTTTCATATTCATTCACGCATATTATATTTTCTTATTCATTAATATATCAACGCATATATGAGCAGAGGTAAACGTATGAAGATAGAGGCGTTGTCACCGAGTCGATGGCTCTTTGGGAATCAGTGGTGCTATAAATGTGGCATACATACGTCACTCTTATTGATTTGTGAACAGTCGGCCTGCCATAAGTCTGTTTGGCTACTCTGGGGATATTTGCCCAGTCTTAGTCCGTGCTATTCATTCGTCTTCACTGTCTCTCGGTAACAATGCTCGCTGTGTATGAGACTTCTTAGTGTCCTGTGTACTGTATAGATGGACTGGTCTCTTAACGCTACTCGGCGGTAGTATCGCAGGCCCGTGTGAATACACAAATCGAGATCCATATATACGGGCATGTTATCCTTTATCATTACATACCTATGTGCGAAAGTCTCACTTTTACACTGGTAGTACAGATTCTGTTTCTCACTGAGTGACGAAATAATATTCATACATCCCTCCGTTCCACGTGACCACTGTCATTCAGCTATTTAGATAGCTGTAAAATTGCGTTTTTGATGATTTCCAGGTAACTCGGTGAATATTCCCAACCAAAAACAATTCGGAACAGATTCCATTCAGTTGTACTAACCATGTCTCTACAAATTATATCCAGATAGGCATAGCAGAATGTAGATTTTTCGAAACAAAGTTGACTTTGATATGGTCTTTATTATGCGTATATGTATATATGATAAATATGACAGAATGGTCGTACCTTATACTAAACCCGATGAAGTATGCCATGTTGACGGAACTCCACCTCGTGGCCTTGTGCTGTAAATACCATCAAACCTCATCTCGTATTGTATAATGTACGGCCATGGTATGTCAGTCTATATCAGTACTTATGCCTCATAACGGGGGTGTACATGGAGCATACGAAATTTTGTCAAATGAGCGAAACCAGACTAGAGTAGTTTTAAAGACCATAAAGTATGAGATTGGATCATGTTCTAGAATATTTATGTTCCTCATGGCCTTGTATTCCCAGACTTTCCAGTGCGAATGAGCGCATCATATATGTGGATCCGTATACGTGTACATCCCCAATAAGCACTTGATGTGTAGATGGATACTTGTATACACTAAGGTATTGATGCATAGTCTCACACGAACAGAGTATACCATAACGAGTGCAGTGCATTGTCAAAAGTTCCCCTCCCGAACACCACAGCTGCGGATTACTTAATGAATAAACCATAGGCAGTGGTTTGCTGCAGAAGATATGTTCTCATTTGGGTCTTTTTAATAGGCGAGTAACGACTTTGAATAACGTAATTTATAGTAAAACATGTAATAAATACTCAGAAAGCTGAACAGATGTCGACATTTATTGTTCGCTAATACCGATGCGTAGCTAAAGTGGGATTCACACGGTGGGATTCATGTACCTCACAGAGTGTTTGTCTGAGACAAATCCTGCTGACCCCTTGTTTTAGTGCCTTCCGGTTCTATACCCATAGCAAATTTGCGCATGTATAACAAGCAAAGATATTTACGGCTACTCTCCAGAGTTTGGACATTACATAACTCGTGGAGCAGCTTAATGGGGTGTTCTCTGACGTTCGACCGGGCGCATATTCGCAAGCCCCTATTTTGAGATTTCTGTAATTTCATCAGTTGCAACTTGTTAGCCCCCCCCCCCCCCCCCCATTGGCGACATTTACCCCTAAAAAGTAACAGAATCTTATGTGGTTTTGAACCCTTTGAGGTACATAAAACGCACCGTGTGAATTCCACTTAAGCCATATTAGAAGTCCTTTATCGGTACCAGTATTTTCCGAAAGGTAGATTAAAATCAGACATTGCAGTCTTATATATTTTAGTAATTGATTCTTTATTGATTTAAGATATCGCCATTTTATGAAGTAGCTCTCTTGGCAAAGCACGTTATATAAATATCTACGGCGTTTTCCGAACCTCGGGGAGTTCAAAATATATGACAAGGTAATCTTGGAGACTCTATGTGGCAATGACAAGTCAGCGATTCAACACAAATAAAACAGCTCCTGAGAGCAAATTGGGGAAGGGAAAAGGCAATGTACTAAAAATGAAAGCGGCGATGAACACTAGTCCTCGACATTGAAGACGGTCCCTCGGGCTATAACTTAAGCCAATCAGGGCCGTCTACAGGGGCCGGTTCTGACGGCACCGGAGTCTGCCCGCCCCGTCAAACCTGTCCGTCATCTTCTCGTTCTCCCAGAGGATACCGCATCACACCCAGGTTAGTTTCCATCGGATAAAAACACCACGTGAAGTGTACTGATCCCTTTTTTAAGTGGTAGGCCAATAGCATTTTCTATAGGACACAAAGGCAATGTTCCATGGGTGCCGGCATTTTGCTCACCGAGTAGCTGTTCTTCACTATACTGGAGGTGAAAAAGTTGGTATTTTTTTTACTACTAGAGGAGCAAAAGTTAATGAGTGACAATAGGGAACTTTCACAACTCTAAGCCTTGCTCACCTATTTTAAAACAACCTTGTCCTGGGTTTAATCTGTAAGTCATCCTACTCTGGAATCAATGTAGAGATAAGGGAACCATGGCAAAACTTTGGAAGCTTACAAAATTATACTGGCTTCCAAATTTTTTTCTTTTTCTTTTACAGAACTCGATAGTATTTATTCATCTGACTGAAATCCGCACATTTTAAGGAAGAGGGAGCCCCCACTCGGTCCAGTATTCTCATGATGGCCACAGCTTCATTTGAACGTCGTAATATTCATGGTCAGTGGTCCATGGAGATTAATGATAGATGAGAAGCAGACCTCCGCCGTGGTTCACATTAACCGGCCAGACATGTCTTAGACTTCATGTGAGGCCGTTGTGGAATAGACCGAGTCTAAAACCGGGGACCCACCAAGCGAGAAACACAAAATGGCATGTTTGTGAGCTATCATTTCATATTTCACCTGATTATTGCTTTTTAGACGCTAGATTATTGGTGGGGGAGGGTCAGTAAACAGGTCTTCATCTCTTGTGGTCTTTTAAAAATGTAGTTAGGTATTGAATTAGTACTGTGTATGGTCATGAATCATTATTATTAGTATTATATAGATATATATTTCGGAGAACACCAAGCTCATGAATATTAATCAGGTTACATGTTGCTCACATGATAACTGGCGGGTTTTCACATACTCTTTCTCCGCCATTGACTACGGGTGCCTCCGTGTGCGTTTGAAAAAAAAGTGTTTTATTTTGTTTGAATATTGATAAATGGGATATCTAGATTCATTGTTTATGGAATGAAGCACGATATTTCACATTACAGAGAACCATAGATACCTGTAGGCTACATACAATCTTAATTACCTAAAATATGACTGCGTTTTAAAAAAGTAATTAATTAGTTTTCTCACCCTCCATCTGGTTAAAGAACACACACTCTCCCACAGAAATAAGGAAGATAATTACAAAAACTCAAAGTCCTTTGAGAGAGGCTGTCTGAGAAGTAGACTAGCTGGGTTTGCCGGAAGGAGGTTGTTGACTGCTCTGAAGCATCGTTTTTCTGTCTTAATTTTTGTCGGGGAAAGCGGGACATCTTTGGATGTCGTAAAAAGACTCCGGCTGATGAGAGAAAGTCACGTGCTGCTGTCGTACGGCAACTTCCGGTGGTGTCCCTCATCACGAAGCTCCAACATTCTACACCACAAAACCACCTTGTCTTACGGTATTTGGGTCATATTTACATAGCTAAAACTGCACCTCCCGTACATTGTATGTTGACAGACCTGTACCTACTTCCCCATCACCTGCTTTGTATTCATCTCACCACTGGTACAAGTTTAGCCATAGGAATAACGTTAGAAAAAAATACTCATCGATCACCCCGGTAAATTGACAATACTACGCCATGGTCGTTGCGTAGTGAATACGAGAGGACGTCATAAGCGATTGACCAATCAGCGGCCAGGATTTCAGAGAGAAGACAAGATAAGACGAGATATAAACGTCCCTAACAGTGAAAGGCGTGAGATACATCCAAAACTGCACTAGAATCGTAAAATATACACGAGTTTGAATGGGCCGTAATCGTCACTCGGCTTCGCCTCGATGACGATTGCGGCCCATCCAAACTTGTGGAGTATTGTGTATTTATACGATTCTCGATGCAGTTCTATATAATTATGTTACTGTTCAAAGGAAATATAGAGGAAATCTATAAAGGATTACAGTCAGAATTTGGATCCCATCTAGTTTGAATAGTGTTGTAATCCACAAGGTGAAGCGAGTGAAAGAAGATGGGATCGAGCTCTCGCCACAAACTTGAATATGTTTCTGAATTTATCTCACCCCTCAAAAGTCTAATTGAACAAATTGGACGTTAAACTACACAAACAAACAAACAAACAAACCCCTCACACTGACTCATTGGCTAACATATCTGACATAATCCCCCATTGAGTATTTTTTTGTAAATACTCCGTGGTCATTGGGTATGAGTTCCCAATGTTAAGTAGATAGGGTAAAAATACCAAGGATGAGATAAAGCTCTATATCATCTGTATTCTATTCTAGACAGGACGATACCTAGATCTTCACTTCCGGTGTTTCGGCTTTTTTTCTAGTTTTAATTTATCCTGGAGTTTCCGGCTATTCCGGCTGTTACATCAAATTGTGTGGTTATTGCCAAACTTACACCTACGTCCTTAATTTCTTTATAGGGAGACACCAAGCGAGAAACGGTGGCGATCTAAAAAAAATTATGGCGAGTTTTGAGCTATGATAATAACTCCCACTGATGATTTAGTGTATCAGAAGAAATAATCAAACTTATGATATATGAAATAACAGCTCAATACTCGCCATTTTTTGTTGGCGATTCCGGAGATCGCTGTCTTTTCTCGTTTGGTGTGTCCCGGTCATGAGCCTGCAGTCAGAATATATAACATATTACAGAATATATTACATATATTATTCGTATTGGGTACTAGAAAGGCAGCTCATAGATCCAGCCTAGTACAAAGTAGATTCTAATCTCGTCTATCGGCTCGTTTAGTCTGGGTTTAGTAATCTAACTAGTTCGGCTTCTTTACGCTGGAGACACACCAAGCAAGAAGGGCGGCGATATCTGGAATCGCCAACACGAAATGGCCTATATTTGAGCTATTATTTCATATTTAACCTTATTGTTGCTTCCGAGATGGTAAATTATCAGTGGGAGATATTATGAAATAATATTTCACATATACGTGAAGTTTTGTGTTGCCGATTCTAGAGATCGCCACCTTGACTCGCTTGGTGTGTCTCCAGCTTTATCTTGGCAGACTAAACTAGTATTCCCTAGATCGTAATTATTGAACGTTAGATAAACCATAACCAATCTACATATCTATATTTCACTATGATTGCCATTATCTTATAGTACCTAAAGGATTCATAAGAAGTCTCGTCTATAAGAGTATTAGGCGTATATATTTTGTATCTCATATATGTCGTTGTGTTTAGTGCTATTGACCACTACCATACAACGCTTGGATGCCGAGTGCGCCTTAGGATCTCCATGAATTTCTTACTACCAGATTGATTTTCAATATATGTACATGTGGGTATAATATTACATATATACAGAGCAGGAGTGAGAGAGCGAGGGAAGCAGTGAGAGAGGATAGTGCACTTCCTGGGTGTGACCGACGTGTTTGGGTAGTTTGACTTCCAATTTGTTCACCGTGCGTTATTGATTATTAGTGATCCTTACTTCTGTAACCCCGTTATGATCTGACGAGGGAAATAATGAAATACTACGCATTATCTCGCTCCTGATATTTTCCCCCATAGACTTAACATGGGGAACTCACACTGAATGCCCATGGAGTATTTTAGAAAACATACTCTATGGGGGATCATGTCAAAAACGTTAGCCATTTAGTCAATGTGAGGGGTAAGACACATTTAGAAACCTATTTAAGTCTACGGTCACGGCTCGATCACATCTTGTTTGAATGGCCACGTAATTCATGAGGCTTCGTCTAGTGAATTACTATGCTCGATGGGATACGAGCTCTGACCATAAACTTTCATAGGTTTCCTCTGTATGACTCATGTAGAACATAGAATAAAGTGAACCTTTCAGACATAGTGCGCATTTTATACCTTTTTAAGATGAAATATAAGTGCATTGACATGAAGACATATTGCTTGGCTTCGCAGAGCTCTGAGTCATATGACCTCTCCAGGATGGTGCAACTAGCACTGACATCCAAGCCATAACAGTAAAACCCCATGTATGGAGCCACCCTCCGTTCCGGGCCAAAGTGGCCGCTTACGCGGGGTGTCCTCTTACACGGGGTGAAATTCAACAACTCATGGGGGCACCCTTTCTAGCAAACGTATCTGTTAACGCGGGGTTTTATAGAGGAAACCTATGAAAGGTTAGGGTCAGAGCTTGTTTCCCATCGAGTTAGAATTGTGTAGTAACTCACTAGGCGAAGCCGTGTGAATTATGTAGTGATTCAAACGATATGGGATCGAGTTCTGACCGTAAACTTGAATAGATTTCTGAATTTATCACACCCTTAACATTGGCTAATGGGCTAAACTTTGTGACACTTTTTTTCTAAATACTCAACGGGCGTTGGGCGAGTTCCCAATGTTAAGTCTATCGGGAAAAAATACCATGGGTGAGATAATACTGTATATCCCTAAAATATGGTTCTGTCTCCACTACGATAGAGGCAGCTAGGTTCCAGCTTGTTTTGAATACATGCATTATAGATGTCCCCTTTAAATTTAATGAACATCAGCATAAAACTGCCATATGTATGTTAATGACGACAATTATCAATGTATCAGTGAAACGTGCGCCTACATGTCACTTTTGGTACGAATTTCAGCAGTAATTATAGCTGTTGCTGACGTGGCGTGAAATCACCATCACTCGATCATTAATAGTATAGAACTGTAGCATTATTCCCTTTGAGTTATTACATATTTATCCTGTTTCACCGTTCTCTAAGGATCTCAGATGGATATCAGTTCATTGATGAAGCACTAGGCCTGGACAATAAAAGGTGTACCAACAAAAAACACAGAAGTGATATACTACACAAGGACCTCTTACTGTCGGTTTTATTCTACCCAAAAGCTGTTTTATTGATCAGGTTTTTGAATAGTAGTCGGTCTCGTCACATTCACAATTGTCAGCAGACTGGTGGCCCTCATTAAAAACGCCCACCGATAATTTACATCTCAACACATTCAACTTTTTTTTTTTACTGGAAGGTGCTAACGTCGAGAACCACTCCACACTACGCTTGTCCCGCACAGTCCACGGCCCCATAATAGCAATTTGCGACGGATGACTTGCCGGGAACTAGTCTGCGTCTACGGCGTTCATTATTCATACGCCGTTGTAAATAGGTCCGTGGCGTGAACAGGTCCCTGAGCCTTCCGCGGTAGGAATGAGTCATGTCAATAACGACATTGATTCGTCAGACACACTGGACGGCCATTACGTATCGGAGCGACGACGGGGTGTGTTTAACATCTGTAGCCGCCCCTCCACGTGAGGTGGCTGTGAATAGGCTGATGCTCTCCCTTATTGAGCTCTCTAAGTAGTGAGGGGTCAGGGTATTCTAGTCTCTCCGCCACCCTAATGGTCTTTCCTATTGTTCTTTTACTAGCTGCAGAGGCGGGGCTCGCCCCAGCTGCGATAAACGCCGGGAATATTGCCTTTACGATGTCCTTACTGTGGTCTGTCCTCTTCTGTCGTCCATGTCTGGGTTTGTCATCTACAAACAGGCCTTCGTCACTTCCTTTCTTTGATATAGGACACATAGCTATTGTGTTGTGGAGATGGCCATCTTCCCCCCCCCCCCCCCCATACTTATCAAAACACCAGGTGGCATGTCAAGTTATCAATGAATTTTTATTGAAAATCTTGTTTGCTTGCCATAAAAGGGTTTTAGCCCTGCTTCTTTGCATATTATGCATTATTGGGGAGTTGGCCCAGTGATTAAGGCACTGGATTAGTAATCCCAAGGTTGTGGGTTTGAGTCCCTCTGCAGCCACCTTTCTCCTTCATCCCAAGCAGTGCTAGACTTACTGCAATATCCTTCCAATATCATGTCTATGTGATATGAGAAGTAAAATAGTTCTCACCTTGGTAAGGGTGAGATTTCTACCTGGATTCATTTAAAAAATGTGTAAAAAGTCTTTGTAGTGAGAAAGACTGGACATAGAGGAAGTCTGCAAAGGACCTGTAATGGTTGACTGTTGATTGTATTGTTTTTCCTTCAAAATATAACTAAATCAAACAAAGTGATGAGATATAATATAAAATGTGATAACTAGGCTTATAAACTGAGTCGTTTGGTAACCCATCAATAGCATCACCTTCGAGGGATTATTGAAGAAGATGGTTCCCGTTCTTCATTAAGTTTGGAGTGCGGAGGAATGTAAACGAGGCGATAACCAAGTGAATATCCTGAAGCAGTTCGAACTAGATGGCGAGCAGGGACACATATCAAACACGAATATATTTCTGATTCTATCTTAGCCAGGACAAAATTATCTGTTCAACACCCTTTGAGTATGAGTTACCATACTCGCAAGCCTGTTGAGTACGAGTTCCTTGTGTTAAGTCTATGTACGTGTATACCAAGTAAAGAGAAGCACCCATTCCCACTGCTCAGAATTTAGGCAGATGACGTGTGGTCGCTTTCTGTCAGGATCTAAAAATCCTCCACATATAAAATAAAAAAATATCACGGAATTTCATATGATTGTTTATATATCGTAAGTGGTCTTCCCGAAATGATATCGTGAAGCTGAGCTGAGTGATATCTGTAGCGGAAAACAATGAACGCCATGTAAACAATTATGTTAAATTTAAATTTTATCCTACCCTGTCACATGTTTATCACTTCATGTGTCATGTGTGACATAAATATTTCATGGCATAACCGTGGCATACAGTCACACCATGTTAAGTCCATGGAGCTTTATATGAGGAGTAGGACAAATAATACTTCTCACAGTCTTCTACTGCCGTCAGACAGGAGTCGGCGGAGCAGTGTTGAAGCTGATATTAGGATGTGGCCTCTGGTGTAATGGTAGGTGACAAAAGAGTCCCATGCGGAGTCTTACAAGAGAGGAGTAGTGATACGTCTGTGAGTAGATGAAGGGATAATTACGCCTCCGAGAAACTCGTCTCCGAGAGTCGGGGACTTCCCATGCAGCATTGATGACAAATCAGGAAGGTTTGATTACTCAAGGGTACCCTCAGCTTTTCCACCGCAGCTTCACAGAAAAGACAGAGTTAGACACGTTAAATATGATAACAACTTGCTAATTAAGTCATAATCAATTAATCTTATTAAGCTACGATAATAATCAGGCTTATGTCAAGCCCAGCGTATACATGTACTTGATTTATCTATGCCACCGTTTAACAAATCCTTTCGGGCCATTCATAAAGTGGATACACGCTGGGGTAGGGGGGGGGGGGGTGGTCAAACATTTTTACGTATGCTCCTTCTTTGTTATATCACATACAAGATTGGGTAGGGTGGGGTGGTGTCAAACATTTAAGAAATTCTGCTAACATACTTTATGGACAGCCCCTTCCGTCATGAAAACCTGACAAGATCCGTACAGGTGAATCGACCCGTCTGTGGATAGGCCACACCAGGCTGACAAATGGGCACCTCCTGAGAGGTGAATTAGCACCTTTGTGCTAGCCATGCAACACGCCTTTGAGTCTAGAACACCTCGTGCTGCATTGTCAGGCGACAAAGAAATGCAGGGAGAAATTCCTGAGAAATGCAAAAACAATGAACAATGTTTTTCTCAACACTGTTAAGAATCTTCTCGAGTTCCAAAGGGAAATCAAGATTTTTGAAATGTGAATAAAAATCAGTTCCTGGTATCTCCAGGTAATGCCCTCTCCTATATAGGGTATAGCTAGACCATAGAAGAACTTGTAAACATCTGAGCTATTATCGGACGTTAAATCAACCAAACCAAACCAAGATCTATGTATTTGTAAACTTTTGTAGCAGAGACCCAAACATGGAAGGGAGAAAACCGCTGTAGATATGGATTAAAGAAAAACTTAATGAGGACCAAATTGATGAGAATTTAATGACTCTCCCAAAAGTATTAAGGGGATATTCAAAGTCACATTCTTTAATTACAGTCTCATTTGATACGAAAACAAATAGATGAGCATCAAACGGGATAAAATATCCTTTGTCGAGTCTTTCTTTATTCAAAGGAGATCAGCGGGATTGGGCTTTTACGTTGTATCGCGGCGAAAAGACAATTTAGCCAGGAATCATGTAATATGCATATGTTTCAGTCTGAATGTAAGGCTTCAGTCCAATACTGGGTGGCTAGTGTCAGTTAAAGCACGTTTCTGTTGGCCAACTATTTGGCAGCGATCTGCAGTCGGAAACCACTGATAGGTCGTTTGTGTACAATGCCCCCAGATCGGTGAATGGAAATGCCACCTGCAGAGAATGCTCACAGATAAGTTTTGCATATATTTTGCGACCGTGTGCCCTTCTTCCTCCTCCTCTTCTTCTGTCTCCCCGCTTTCCTCCCTCTGATCGTCGTCATTGGCGTCATGGCCTGGTGTACCTCCCACAGACTGAGTGGCCAAGCAGTATGGTTATCCCGAATAGGTCCTCGATCTTTCTAGATACGGTGCGAGACAGTAGGACAGTCAGCTTAGCAATGCTTGATATTGTCTTCTTGCCAGCCTGAGTGGCCGCTAACTGTACAGCCTCGATCTGAGCCTTAAAATCAGCAGAGTAGTCCGAATGGCTTTCAACCCTCGACCTTTCGAAGTGAGGACTGTTATATGTTATGTAACAATGCCAATTAAATATGTTCGTACCCAGAAAAGACAGTAGAAACAGTGCATACAATACCCTCTCGGCGATAAATTGATACCGGTATTCTGTCAGTGACAACACCGACCGACCACGGATTTGAATTTGTATACCATGGGTAAGGTATCTAACGGTTTTTAAACAATGGGTACTGGTTTATTGAGCACCCATACATTCTCAATGAGGACTTTGTGTACTATTGATGATCACTGGGTACGAATTACAGCATCAGGATGTGGGAGACTTAACAGTAGAACAACAGTAGAACAACTAGAAAAGTTCTTAAACTATAGCTTTTCTTAACAATAGCAAGAGAGGAGCTCTTGACTTCCTCAGGGAGTGCAAGACTATCGATGAGAAAAATTCTAAAAGAGTAAGCTGCTTTACCTCTCAGGACGAATGCCCTGCATGTTACTCCAACAGGCATATAAGAAGAGTCTATGGCTTTTATAAGACGTTAAGCACAAGACAACTCCAAGTTCACCAGATTCAAAGGGTTTGGCTTTCATCAGATATGTCAGTTATATTTTTCAAGGAAATACTTGTCTTCATCTTCAGTATATTTTCTTTTCTTGAAGAGAGAATATATTGGGCCTCATTCACAACAAAAAACAGTGATTCAAACCTCCCCACCCCCATTCAGGAGTGAGATCTCACACACCTCCAAGAAGAAGAGGGATCGCACACGAAATGAAAAATATATCCTCCCAACTGACATCCCTGTTTTATTGACGAGGTCAGGGTATTTGAAAAAGATTGAGTCGTTTATACCTTCACTTTTTTAAGTGCACCCGACTATTTATTTCTAAAATATGCGAAACATGATTCTCTAGAGAACAGTAGATAGATTCCATGTCATCAAAATGCCTTCATTCTACGTGCCTTAAATTGGTGGATACAAATAAATTCCCTTGGAGATAAATAATGGCCAGGCCATATAGCAGCCATCTTAAAGAGACATCAGCGGGGATTGGGTCGCTGCACGGGGGTGACTGAGGAGGAGGAGGGAGGGTGTGTGTATGTGTGGGGGGGGGGGGGGGGAGGGGGGCAGGGTGTAAAACTCTCCCGGGGACTCAGGAAGGAGGTGGGGTGGCTCCCCCTGCTGGAACTAAGCTCTGATAACAAGATCAGTCCCGCAGCTAAAGCCGTGGCCACTGATCCGTAACCGAGAGTCCAAACACGGCCACCCTAAATGGCGTTACCCAGCCATGCGTGAAGCCCGATGGACAGGAAGCGGAAATGTCAGGGGAAGCCTCGTCTTGACATCGGTAGTTTGTCACCCCAGGGGACATGGGCTGTTCCTTTTACCTACCCCTCCCTTCCCGTTTCTACAGTGTTTGAGCTTATATTTTGCTGCTGGTTTGTACCTTGATCTCAGCCATTTTATTTCCTGGCACCATATCGTTTATGTTCTGTTTTTATTGCCGGCCTCTTTCGTTATGAAAATGCTGTATTCTATCTTAAAGGCTAAAGCAGTCGTAAAAATATGCTGAGGCATTTTGTAAAACAAATTACTTACATAGTGGACACAGTACATTCATGGATTATATTTTACAGCTTGAAATACCTTACTATATACCCATTCCGTACATACTGTAAATACGCACCGTTTCGCCATATAAGGTGAAAATACCATATTGGACGTTAAACTATCCATCAAAGAAACAAATGCGTCAACTAAAATATTAGTTGATAGGCTAAATTATGGTAATCAATTTATCAATTTCGGGTATACAGTAAATATAAAACTACCCACCATGCTTGTACATGCCACAAACTTGATGATGATTTATGGTTCATACGGAACCCGGCGTAAACGCTTCGTTCTTTACTAACCATAAATTATTATCTCGTATTGGATTTTAGCTTGTACAGCATAGTCAGGTCGTTCTGTATAGTTATCTATGGTGTGTAAAAGGAAAAGGCGAGAACCAGGTACATCTCCAGAAGAGCTTAGTGGTTTTCTTTGCTGCGTAGAAAAGGAGGCATTCATCATCCAAGAGGAAAAGCATTGCTTTTATGAATCATTCACACATATGACGCAGTATGCCGGCTTCCAAAAGTATACACGAGAGGCAGGAAACTATTTTATTGATCTCTATATGGCCATATGTGCGTGGGGAATTCAAATAAAGTGCAGGCAATGTCTGACTTACGTTGAATAGATAAATTGTGTATGAATTATTACATCAGTAAGTTGTTTTACAATATATTCTTGAGTTGAAATATGTTTCGCCTTAATAATCTAAGCACAGTATGGCAATATACCAAATGACGCAGTTACAAGAGGAGTCCCTCAAGGGTCAGTTATGGGATTCCTTTTATGTATTATACATCATAATAGCTGTCTGGACGTTCAACAGCACTTTCTTTTTTCTTGAGTAAATTTAGCAACATACAATACTCGCCATAGAATTCAGGCGTTCTTCCATGAAGTAGTCGTAACTATTTACATGTAAGACAATTATACAGTCTTTCACACGATAACATACAAATAACATTTATCAGTCTCATAAATGATAGATATTTGATCAATACTTGAATGTTGAGTGCTATGCTAATATAAAAAGATATATTTTAATCTATTGATCACTTCATGAATGCAGAATTTGTACATATAGTACAATTATATGATATACGATTGTTCCAGATCTGTTGATCTAGGATCCCATGTATATCAATAGTAAGGACCTCGTTTAATGTGTGGTCAGATGATTTAGTCCTTACAATAACTGTTCTGCTGGGGTGGATAGCAATTATCAATCTGTTCACCCTCTTGGTCGCCTCACCTCCTCGTGGTGCAGACCGGATATGCTTGCACGCAAGCATAACAAAAGCGACCGGGGTGGGGAGTTATCTCAGTGGTAAAGAGCACTGGACTTGCAATCCCAAGGTTGTCAGACTTTACTGATATTGTCCTCGATACATATTACACAGAGTTGCGGCATACAGCTCGATAATTGCACCATCTGTAGGTAACTCCCCTGGCCCACACTCTATATCCTGTCCTCGATGGATATACCATATAGACTTTTTCAAATAGCGGTTATTTGATCTACAGATGAGGTCTCTTGTTCTTAGGACGCACATGGTGCTGGTGCAATGGCATGGAAAACTTCACATCAAAGCGCTGACCTAATTAGATATACAGCTACTGGTATAAATCAATGAGGGTTGACCCCACCCGACCACCCTCAAAGCAGCACACCGCCGCAGAGACTCAGGCAAGCATTGATGAAACGCCTGGCACCTGGCCAGCCGTGTGTTTGACGCCGAGTCCCTCTGACGAACACATCACCTTAGTGAGTGTGTAATGAAGGTGCTTCTCTCGATTAGTCTCCTGTAGGGAAGGGCAAATAGCCTACTATAAATCTCATTACCATCAGCACTGGGCTAGGTATAAGGCAGAGATGTAGATACGTGGCAATATAGGGTGATCTATTATATCATAATTCTTGCCACCATGATGATAATCAAAACTGGCGGCAGTGATGTAGGTATGTAGCAATATATGGTGTAAATATTATAGTATAATTCTTACCACCATTATGAAAAACATTAGTGGCTGCAGCATGATGCAGGGAGCTATGTGTTGCAATATAGGGTGAAAATATCATATCATAATTAATACTTCCATCATCATAATCATAATTGGCTGCAGCATGATGCAACAAGGTAACATGCTTGAATGTAGTAGCTAAATAATATACCATGAATCTTATTATTATTATTATTATTATTATTATTATTATTATTATTATTATTATTATTATTATTATCATCAGTAGCTGTGGCATCGAGCAGTAAAGTAATATTCAGGAATAAAGTACCTAACTAGTAGATGTGGTTAATCATACTTTTGTGAATATGGCATGTAAATGGTATACCTTGAACCACATTATCGTCGTCTCTGATTGCAACATATTGAGTAAGGTAATGTGGGAATAAAATTTGTACAAAGTATAACCATAGACTAAACCATCATTTTGTTTATGAATATCATTATATTACCTGTCACTTACACAAACATATTTTTTTTAACGATTTATTTGTCTCTCTGAGGCATATGGAAAATTATTTCCACGTTTTGTTTCCAACTCCAACCGACGTCCCTGGCCAATATGAATTTGTATTATTAGATACACGACGTCATGTGCCGTACAGCGTGTCTCTATGTGTGACCTTCATCTCTATACAATACAGATTGGCAGGTCGAATCAGTTGGAAACCGTCTTTGTGAAATAAAATCAAGCTAGAAGACCGAGTGAACAGGGCCTCACATTTTATTATTATGTTCACAGCAGCAGCCTTGTCCGTGGACTATAATATATCAGGCTTTATAACAAGGTCCCACGACAGACGTGTCTGAGTCGAGTATGCAAAGTATTGATACCCTGTCATAAATCGAGATCAAATCAGCGATGATCTGACAACTGACATCGACTGAGGATCGACTGCAGGGACATCGCTGCCGCAATACTGGAGGCAAAGCATCTGCCTAATATGCTAGGTTTACACTGAGCAACGGAGGTTGCTTGGGCCACGGAACGCTACACTGTTGTGTCCCAGTCACACTGGCGTAAAAAACTGCGTTCTTTCGTGTACGCACGTCTACGTTCTTCTACGCATTTTGAAATCTTAAAATATGCTGCAAAACGCGTAGGTACGTAAAGGAAAGTCGGATTGCGCTGAAAAACGCCACAATACGTACAGGAGCATAAATAAGCGTTGTTGAACGTTGAGAATTGTCCTAAAACGTTAAAACAAAGCAAAGAAATACGTTCCAAATCCGTAGCTAATACATGGTCCCCACCAATTCAAATACGTAGAAGAAACGCCAAATTTTACGCCAGTGTGACTGGGGCATTAACAACTCTGTTTATGGACCTTTAGGGGTCCGTTTTGGCCACGGTTAGCTGTACGGCCGGCTATACTCGGTCATGTTATATGTTCAGTATATGGGGTTATTTCTCCTTGTGTAAACTACATGAGTTGAAGGAAATACTGGTGTGAACCTCCCCAAAGACCAACAGCCCTATTATGGCATGGCTGGCACTGATGTGTTTTCCATGGGTTCCCGAGCTCTCTGTGGCAGCTAATTGCAGATGGAAAATATCTTCACTTTCATTTCAAACTGACATACCTGCAATATTTCACATAGAGTGACTAAAAATATCTTAGACCATTCCTAATAACACTGTAGATCTTATTATTTCCCTCACCCAACACCCCTCTTAATATTTAGGGGAGGAAAAGGAAAATTTAAGTAGCTATTTGAATGAATTTGGAATATAATCGATGTGATTGAGAGTTGAACACAAAACAACCACTAGTACACCGAACGGTTTTGGCTAGGTTTTAATGGTCATGAGTTGATACAGTACAAGTAGAACCTACCCTCGGACATTGTCGTGTCTTTAAAATAAAATTGAGCGTAATCTTGAATGCGGTATCTAAGTGTACTGCCTGAGCTTTTCTGCAATTCGCGTAATTGATTAAATGTTATCTCTCACGCAGTTTTCCCAGGCTGGTGGGCGTTAAGTTCAAGCAACAACTCTACGTGGAAGGTTAATATTTACTGTCTAAATACATGTTGGTCAGACTCTCTGTTGGCAGAGCTGATGGTCAGTCTATTTTGGTTTTTATAGATCCTAGACACAAAGCCTAGAGCTGATAGCAAATTCTCTCGTCAGCAACAAATAATTGCGGTGGTATTTAAAGAATTATCGAGCGGTCTCCTTCATACGTTGTTTACTGCTGCAAAACAGTAGAAATTCACATTGTGTCCTGGCCTCCAGCACATAATACGTCATTGGTCTCTGCGGGAGCGGTGCGTTGGGGCACTGGTAATTACAAAGTCCATTTTGAAGTTGTCGGGGCGGTAGAAGCCAATGCAACGACAGCCAAGGAAAGCCAATTTTTTGTTAATTGAAGTTGGCTGACATTTCCCACCCACCCTCCTCTACTCCCTCTCCCGTCTGGTAGGTAGGTAAAGGTAGCTAATTGGGGCATTGGAGGTGATATTCTACGAAATAATCCCCAGAAAACAAATGCATGTCCTTAAGTGGACAGACTCTGCGTTGCCATAGCAAGGCTATAAATAAACGAGTGACAGGTACCCTTACGGGAGACAGGTAAAAGAGGGCGCCATGTTTAGTACCAGAGAGAGGCTACCCCAACCCCCCGCCCCACCACACATCCACACACTCCAGCTAGAATTGGCGGGCGTCAGGTAAATGGATTGGAGAACGTGTTTCACAACTTCTCTTCGTACAGTACCACAGCAACAGGTGAAAATAAACCCGGCTAAAATATCTTTTAGTTAATTACGAGGCTATTCCAAGAAAAAATATAATCAGCATCTTGACGTCACGGCAGATTTTCATAATTCTGCGTACATACTTTATGGATGGCCCTAAGTGATTATCTGTGAGGTGTGAGACAAAGAAGGTGAGCACCAGACAAGGTCAAGGTCGGCTACCAATAGCTTTGAAGGTCAGGCTTCTGTATTTGTATGATGGTGTAGTCATTATATATTTCAAAATTATATTCTGTTAATTTTATGTATCAGTTCGGAATAGATGGTACATAATTTGATATGAAACTATAATCTTTTCTGATATAGGTCATCCTTAAAGTACGTGCGCAAATTTCTGGAAAAGAAATCATCCCTTCTCTCTTTGGTAGTTTCTAAAATTGTTGAAAACTGAAAAATAAGTCTTTGATATGTGATGGTGCTTATCAATCCTTAGGGCCTGTGGGAGTTTAAACCACTTACAAATAATGCTCTGAACCCATTTAACCGTTCCAGGTGTTATATTTTCCAACATTGCTCAGCAACAAAATTTGTTAGGGGGCCATCCATAAAGTACGTACACAAAATTTCTGAAATAGTCGTCCACTACCCACCCCCCGACCCACCTCTGTATATTGTACGCATTAGAAAGCTCGCGCTATGAAAATAACTTAGTCCATACTCCACCGAGTAATTCACAAAGCGAAGCTGAGTGAATTACATAGCAGTCAAATGAGGTGGAGTGCGGACCAAGTTAATTTCATCGAGTGGGTTTCTGATTTTATCTCAATGTGTATTATAACATCATTAATTGATAAAATAAATCACCCGATTTTGGGAGAAAAATACAGGGGTGAGATAAAAGAAGGAACATACGCAACATTCCCAAAATCTCCCCACCCACCCCTATCAGTACATATACGCACTTTAGGAATGGCCCCATATTGTTATATGTTTAGTACTGTGCTCAGTGATCATCACTTTGATCATCAATCAACACCAGATTCACCATACAAATTCACGGCGCCCATATCCCCACAACCGTCACTGGTAACGGCGAACCGCTAAAAAAAACTGAAACCAAATGTGTGATAGTATTGACAATTCCGTCGTGACAGTATTAATCTCGCCGATGTGAGGGTGTCAGAATACAGCGGTAAGAGGCAGTGACAGGAGAATCAATACGCGTGACTGTATTTCGCCGTGTGCTATTCTGAACACTCGTTCATTATAACCCCACATTGAACTGTGGATCAGGTGTTAATAATGAATATTCTGTACATGAGGGAGAGTGAATTTTTGTTTTTGTATTTTTATCAATTCCCGCCAGTTCTGCTACGGGCGGCGGTTCACCCACTAGTAGTTCTTTGAAACACAGTTTACATTTGGTAAAATCAGTCATAAATTCCATGAAATAGAGAAAAGGGAGTACATCTATTTTTGGATAATGCTGTCATTCATACATAAGCGATACCGGACCAGTTGATTTCAGTTATTTGATGGGTTTATGAGATGGGATAGAATGATTGTTATGATGAAATGATGAGTTTGAAAATGATCGACCAGGGTATGCTGCCTAATATTACACTGGAGAGTTTCCTGAGAGAGAAATTGCGGCCTGGGTTATTGCCACAGCCAATTTCAACTCTTCATCCACAACTCTTTAATGACTTTTAAGATGCGACAGGGATACAAGTATTCCACAAAATGATGGAATTCCGACATTTAATGTACATTGGCTACACTCGCTATGTTTTAATATGTATCGATTCAAAACCACTCTGTTCCAAAATAATGTTATTGATGATTCTTATTTATAAGCGTTTTAAATTTCCGATATTTTTCCTTTGTCCCGACTTTCATCCCTACATTACTGTTCTGAGTAGGATTTAGCTTTAAGAGTCTTGTCTGAGACTGAGATAAGAAATTCTCGTTTCTCATTACGACAACAGGCTGTAAATTTACATTTTGACGAGGTCATTGATTTCTGATGCTGATTATGCTCTAAATTGACATTGCTGTTATTCATATTTCATCCGAGGGTATGGAATTATTTAACAAGTTTGTCAAAATGCCTTGGTTATGTACACAATACATACACAATATTGATTAGTTTCAGATACAAACGGTCGTATGCTCATGGAGCTGACGCGTAGTATTATCCAAGCACATGCGAGGATATTGCACAGTGTCAACTCCGAGGAGCATACCACCTTTTCTTGACAAGTGGTGTACCAATTTAGCTCATATAGGTACGCACTATTTTTTCATATGCACTATTTTTCCGTGTGCGCCAGCTTTTGCAGCCCAGACAATATATATATATATATATAAAATATATATATATATATATATATATATGTATGGTCGATATTCAGAATTTGACAGCACTTCTGACCTAGAGGGATAAAAAATGATATTTTCCAGATCCTTTTAGGAGTTTTCCCATGTGATCTAGACAGTTTAATGGCATGATCCTCAAAATGGCTAATAGTTTGGGTTAATCTTGGGTTTAGTAGAGAATGTTCAAGTAATAGTCTCTTTTATAGTTCTGCCTCCATGTACATAGTTATATCAATTAAAAACTCTTTCTTCGACTATTGTAATATTGAAATAATGATATTTTTTTTGTTTGTTTTGCACAAAGAACATGTTCACTTAGAGAAAGAAAATGAAAAAAATGCCTTGTCTAATGTATTGAAAATATGGTGTGCTAAACATATGCAAGATATTTTTTCTCAGAGTTGGGCATTCTTCTATAAATACTGCATTTTTTTCAAGGTGCCTTAAAAAATCTGTACATGTAGCTGTACATGTCCCCTATGACTCTGTTTAATTTCAAGGTTCAGGTACCATTCAGCTGGGAGCTAAAAAAGGCAGAAGGGTGTACACGGAGGTAGAATCTGTACACGGAGGCAGAAAGGAATTCGTTTAATTTTTCCTGTGCCCTCCATATATGACAATTTGTGAATGTTTTCTGACAGAAAACATCAGTATTTGTGTGTGAGGTATACATGGTATGGTGTTATATGTTATTTTAAAGCAATATTGTAATGAAAATTAATCTTTCTAAAAAGTTGTTAGATCTTTATTTCCTCTTAATGTTTGACCAAGAAAATAAATATTTTCCATGGATTCTTTGATCATATATGATGCCTGTCTGGTGCTCCATGATGTGTCAGGTATCACTTCCATTCCACAGACCTATTTTATTTTAAAAAATGATAGAAACCAATGTACACGGAGGTAGAAACATGTACACGGAGGCAGAATCCGCCTCTATGTACATAATCTTCCAGTATAACTCTATAATGATTGGGCAGATTATAACACAATTTCACACAGGGACTTGTGTGGTCATACCATACACATATTGTACCTTATATGAATTTTAAATAGTGAATCTTATGAAAATATTGATGAATGATTTGTGTACACGGAGGCAGAAGCACATTTCAGTCATTGGCATGCCACCAACAACAACACCTATCGACATCAACACCCAACAACACCTACACATATACTAACACCCACAGCAACACCCACCATTACTAAGACCCACTGCAGGCCTATTTTCCGTTTGAAAAAAAGAGTTAAATACATGTACACGGAGGTAGAAACGTGTACACGGAGGTAGAAGTACATCATTTACCAGTATTTTACTCCACAGTGTGTGTGTGCATTTTAATGTAATTTCATACAGTGACAGATGTGGTCATTACATATAGATATTATACTCTTTTCAATTTACCTGAGCAGATCTTATTGATATATTAGTAAATATATGTGTACACGGAGGCAGAAGCACATTTTAGCCATTTTCATTATTTCCCTACTGCTCCTTGTACACATATTTCTGATCAATTTTGTTTTAGCTATTATACAGAGCCATTTTTACTCTAATTAATAACTACAGAAAATATATTGCAAACCAATGTTTAAGTGCCATTTCACTCCCCTTAATAATGTACACGGAGGCAGAATTACATTTTAGCCAATGCAAATGTTAATGGAAATGAAGGAATTTTCCTTCAAAAAATTGTTAAATCCCCATCATTACTTATTCTGCAATGTTGTCTCATTGTACATGTAGTTCACTAATGAAACTGAGTTTTTTTTTCGGAAAGAGGGGGAAACCATAGAATAAAAACGCTACTTTTTTGTTGAAAAATGGCTATTTTTCATGCCTTCTGGGCCATGGTAGCCCAGATTGTACTCACAGATATGTAAAAGTATATATGGCCCTAAAGCTCTCCCCATGACACACTCACTGGTTACAATAATTCTTGGATATATTCAATTATTTCAGAGATAGAGCATGGGACATCTCTAAAATTGAAGTGCTGTCAAATTCTGAATATCGACCATATATATATATATATAAGTTACGGCTACCGGTCTGTAATAAATATAGTGATAAACAACATGAGACAGGAAATTGGTTTGGCGGAAATATAGACAACACCAGCTTTATTCAGTAAAATTAAAACTTTTTTCCCAAACTGGAAAACGTCTTATACCTTCAGGTAGGAGGGCGCAACTGACCCAATACATAGAATCCGGTGACGTAGCCGCACGCGGCGGGTACATGGCAACCCGAGAGTCTGTAGTAACGAGACTGGATACCGTAGTTAGGTAAATGGACCTGGCCGGAATTATATAATTATAGTGTATAATAGTACATAAGTTACGGCTACCGGTCTGTAATAAATATAGTGATAAACAACATGAGACAGGAAATTGGTTTGGCGGAAATATAGACAACACCAGCCAAACACCCGCCAATAACAATTGACTTAGAATAATTTAAGACAATTCCTTAAGAAAGTTTGATACAGATAAGTCTTTTCCAAGAATCACAGATACAGTATCATGGATATAATTCTCGACCACCTTCGACTTCCAGTTCCCTCGTTTCTGGATATCAGTCAGGGATAATCCCACTCTGGAAAGGAAAGTGGCCCCACCGTGTCTGATTGAATGTGTGGAGACACGTGACTCATCTAGGCCGATTTTTGAGGCCAAAAATTTCAGTTTTGAATTAAAACTCTGATAATTCAGTTTATACAATTTCCCTTGGGATTCTTCAAGAAACAGGTACTGGTGAGGGAATGACACCCTAGAGGCCAACATCTGCCTAATATTTGAAACTGGACACAAAGGAGAGCCCTGAATTTTCCCGAGATAGGTTGAAACTGGAACTTTCCCAAACTGGGAGGTTTTAGAGGACCTAATAGTCAAAAATAAGTTCCCATCCGGAAAAGAAACATCAGAAACTTTGAGAGTATGATTAGAGTCTACCAAATGTGAAATCCTTAATAGTGCCCTGAACCCCAAGACAAGGGCAGACCAAAACACCAAGTCATTGTAGACTGATAAGTCCAGGAATTTGAAAATACCCAGTAGATCCTCGGGGGTTAGAGGATATTTTTCGACCACTGGAGTGGAGAACAACCTTTCAATACCTTTAACTGTTTGGGAAACCATAAAGTCGCCCACCAGAGGAGAATAACCTAGCGATTTCTGTTGATAATGGACAGCAGAAAGGTAATTCTTAATGGAAACTGGTTTCATTTTCCCAGACAGGAAGGACACAAACAGTGAACAGCTTCTAGGAGTGGCTGGGAAAGAAGTAATATCATAAGACTCACAAAATCTCAAGTAGCATTTTATCTGGCCCTGCCTGGTTTTCCGAGTATTTTCCAAAATCGCTGATTTCTGAAGAAACGACTGTCTCGACTCTAGATCGATCAAACTGGGGGCTGGAAGTACAACACATATCCATTTTTGATAGTTGTTCCATACACAACGCTGAATATCCGGGCTGGGATACCAGGGACAACTGATCTGCGAGGACATTTTCTTTTGAAGGGATATAACTGGCGAAAAATTCAAAGTTGAAGAGAAAACTTATCCAGAAGAGTTCCCTAAGCCATTCCATGCACATGCGATTTCTACTCCTGCCAGTGTTCAACATGGCCAAAACTTGCATGTTATCAGTCCAAATGTGGATTTTTCGATTTTTGAAATAGTTTGACCAACGTTTCACCCCTACCACCACCGGCCACAACTCCAAAACATTGATATTTCTGGTCAATACATAGAAACCAGGTGGCGACACCTGGTGACTACAATCTGAATCAAAAACAACCTCTTTTTCCCAGGTACCTAGCACAAAATCCTTACCGCACCATGCGCCGAAACCAGTAAAAGAGGAGTCAGTGACTATAGGGACTAGGCCACAATCTTTCAGGATAATACTTTTTCCGTTAAATACTCTAACGAGTTTCTTCCACCAGGATAAGTCCTCAACGAGTTCGTTGGTCAAACTTACTTTTCTCCCCCTAATGGTATCAGAACAGAGATCGAATAAGCACCTGCTAAATGTTCTCCCCCCCTGACAACGTGGGAGCAAAAAGAAATAAGTCCACCTAGCTTTTCCAGATCCTTTTTTTGTGACGAAATTTTGAGAAAAAACTCTATCTATCTCGCTCTCTAGTTTCACTAGTTTCTCAACGGGAAGAGAAACTGATTTCTTCCGTATTAATTTCGATACCCAAAAAAGTACCAACTCGGCATGGAATTGTAACTTTTTCTAAGGCCACCACAAAACCAAAGTACTCTAGAACTTCCACTTGAACATCCCTACCTCTCAAACATTCTCCCTCATCAATACCGATAATCAGAAAGTCATCCAGATAATTTACTATTCTATCAACACCCCTGGCTTTGACACACTCAACGATAAAATCGGAAACCGAATTGAAAATATTCGGAGCGCACTTCAAACCAAAGCACAATCGGCAATCCTCATAGAACCTTCCACCAGAACCCGAATCCCAGAAAAACCCCTGGAACTTTGTGTGTCCCGGGAAAACATTTATCGACCTGTAGGCCTCTCTGATATCAACCACTGACAAATACTCATTGCCGATTAGATTATCGCATACGTCTGATATCGAATTATATTTGAAGGGTACGTATGTTTCGTTCATGAAATCATTAATACATTTACCCTCAGGCCTACTACAGTCAGTAATAGGGCGTAGGCGACCGTTCGACTTGGGTACTGCTCCTAGTGCATGAACACACTGAGGCACTTCGTAGACCTCTTTCACCTTGCACTCACATATTTCAGTTTCTAACAAATTTGTCATTTCTTTCTGAAAATCACCCTCGGTGATCGAGGAATAATTATCACAATAATACTCTGAAGAGCAGTTATTATCCACAATTCTGAAACCATCAGAAAAGCCATTCTTCAAGTACAGCCTAATATCGATACTCATGTTGCCACAGATCAGGTCATTATCTAGAACGGGGATTAACCTACATATTTTCAGTTGTGACCTATTTTCTCCGATGTAATGTGTGCACTCACAAATACCTCTAACACAGTCATTTGAATTTTCAACATCAATAATTAAAGATTCATCCCCTAAAGTGTCAGTGTTTACATCATAAACTAACTTTGTAGCAGTGTTAGTGTTAGTGCGGCTGACCGCTGGTTCAAATCGAGCGCGAGCGTCACCATAGTTACCAGCGTCAACAATATGAACGCATTCAAATCCATCGCTATCGCTCAAGCCGCTCGAGGCCTGATTTCATTTACTCGCCATAGGCTTGGCCTTCGCATTACTGCAATCATAGGCGGCGTGACTATAGCTTGAACAAGTACTACACTGGTGTTTGTATTTGCACGCTTTAAAAGTGCAGCCCCCCGCAGTTTTATTAAAACTAAAACAAAACCCATCTAGGCCCTTGCTCTCAGTCTTAGGTTTGGATTTCTTCGTGACTGAGGCTGCCACAGTTCCCTCGGACGATAGGAATCTAATAATTTCTGATGGATTAACCTCCGAAAAAACCCTCAATCCCTCAATCTTAGCCTTTTCTTTGATAGCTTTGTCATATCTTATCAATGCTTCTGCTGTGAACAGTTTTGAATCCGCCTTCTCCGCAATAAGAATAACATGCTTCACAAAACCTGTTACATCTTTTCCTAGGCTCAAAAGTTTCTCCAAAATTTTGGCATTCACAAGAATTAATCTTTCATACGACATCAATTTTTCACCTTCATTTAGATAAGTTTTGGCATCGAAAATTGTTTTTCTACCTTTTTTCTTTTTCCTTGAGTCCCTAGAAGTGCTTCTAGAAGAAGAGGTATCACTGCTGCTCGTAGCCGAAAAGTCATTGTCCCTGCTGGATACACTTTTTAAAATATCACGAGAGCGACGAGCTGGTTTTGATGACTTGAATTTATCGTCGACGATAGTCTCTGATACTGTTTTAGCTCCAATTTCCTCCACTTTCGAAGAAACATCCACGAGTTTCTGGAGAGTCGTTTCGAGTATCTTCTCCAATCGGTCCAGGCGGTGTCCATCCATCCCGGTAGTCTCTGTCCTGGTCCCGAGTGTTGCCCCCGTCTGGTCGATGGTATCCGCTGTTATCACAGGATTTTGTGACTGCTGAACCTCCGGAACAGCATTAACAGCAGAAGAGCCACCCGATATCCCCAAGTTGCCACCCTGGGCGGATTGGGCCACAGACCCTTTCCTTCTGCCCATTTCAAAATTAAAACTTTTTTCCCAAACTGGAAAACGTCTTTTACCTTCAGGTAGGAGGGCGCAACTGACCCAATACATAGAATCCGGTGACGTAGCTGCACGCGGCGGGTACATGGCAACCCGAGAGTCTGTAGTAACGAGACTGGATACTGTAGTTAGGTAAATGGACCTGGCCGGAATTATATAATTATAGTGTATAATAGTACATATATATATATATATATATATATATATATATATATACAGGGTATATACATCCTTACACAGTTTCCATAGGTTTACTATGGACACTCTCTATTAGGTGGATAAAAAACATGGATTACTTCCGGTAATTGAAATCGTCATGCGCAGAACTGGTACCGCGCACTGACCGTGTTTTGATATACGCGAAGGCTCACCCACCAGTAACAGGCTTCAGCCTTCCGGCTATAGGAGTTCTCTGGTTCCTGGTGGTGTCACCTGTGCACTCGGGTACCAGTGATGATGATGTGTGTGTCTATGAACCAGTTCAGAGACATATCATATGTTGCCATGGACATAAAATGGATTGAGATGAATATTTTCCTCATGTATGTATAATATATATATGCTAAAGGCAAGGTAGAATTAGGCACTGGGCCTACAGGTATAAGGAAGCACAGCTGCATCTGTATGTTTATTTAGTTAGTAACTTAAACATGAAGTTATCATAAGCATAAAACTATACTCTTTACCTTATTAATCATACGACCATGCGTGCAATGGTACATGCGCATTTACTCTACAAAATTTCGTGGTAAACTAATTTTGATATCTGAAATTTACTGTGTGTATTCCGCGTACTTGTAATGATACGCTTTTCATTGTGCATACCACTATCTTGATCTAAGTTGAAGTCAGTCTTCTAAGAACACGGTAATATAAAACAGACTATACAGCACGAAAGTACGGTAACTGTTGGGTATTGATTATAAATAGACAGATTTGCCTTATTCACATCCAGGATAGAAGAAATGATTTTAAAAAATGTGGAATATTCAAACAATGCGGCAGTCTCGAAGGGACCTGAAATGGTAGGCCAGACGTTAAATCTCACAAGCATTGTCCTGTCCATATCGTATTTATGCTACGACTATGTCATGGGAGAGCGTCTGCAAGAGATGATTGATGTATGTCGGCAACGCTTTTCTGAAATGACTTTTTGAAAGGCAATCCATTTATTTTACAAGCCAAGAGTTCTGCCGATCTCTTCATGGATAAATACACACTATTGACTGCTTTCAGATACAAGCGGCCGTATGTTCCGAGGAGTTGACGCGTAGTAATATCCGTGCGCCTGCAAGGATATTGCACAGAGTCAACTCCGAGGTGCATACTACCGCTTTTATCTGAATCCAATCTATATTTTATTTATTATCCGCCTTTTTCTGACAAGTGGCGTACCGATAATAGTTCATTTAGGTATGCTCTATTTTTTCGTATGCTCCCCCCGAGCATATAACATGTCCATGTGCTGTGGGTATGTAAATACACGCGCCCCATGTTTTTTCTATGGACATTTTGTTTTAGGTGGATATATACCTGGGGCCCGTTGAGTAATCTAGGCTCATACATACTTTTCTGTACCTCACACAAGGGCCATTGTTTTATTACTCGTTCGCTAATACAGTCTGAGCCGTTCATAAGGCCATCCATAAGTGTTGAATCAAGTTGGCCCACATCGTCCCTGGGTCTCCTCGGCGACCGGAAAAGGGTCTTCATATACGAGCCTAGATTATTCAACGGGTCCCTGTTTGGTCCGAGTATGTAGATACACACTCCCTAGGCCTGCTGGGGTGGACAGCAATCATCAATCTGTTCACCCTCTTGGTCACCTCGCCTTCTCGTGGTGCAGACCGGATATGCTTGCCTGCAAGCATAACAAAAGTGACCAGGATGGGGAGTTACCTCAGTGGTAAAGAGCACTGGACTTCGTTGATTCAGGTCCCACTGCAGCCACTTTTCTCCTTCACCCCCAGCAGTGGTAGATTTACGGCTATATCAAAGGCCAATCCTTCTCATACCATGTCTATGTGGTGTGGGAAGTAAAAGAACTCTCACCTCGGTAAATGTGTAGGGGTGAGGTTTCCACCTAAATTCATTATATAGATTCCATCACCACCCTTGTGGTGTAAAAAAATCTTGAGAAAGTCTGGTGAGAACCTGCAATGGTTAACTGGACGTTAAATCAAACCAACAAAACAAAACACACTCCCTATGTGAACATTTTGTATTAGGTGGATGATAAAATAAACTACACTCGCGAAGCAGGGTGCTGATGGATGCATACAATGCTGATAATCTAATCCACATGCGGGCTGTTGTATACCAGCTGTCCACCACGTGGGTATTGTCCCACCTGACGTCAGTGTGACGTCACACGGTTGACGCGGATGTAGATCGCGTGTCGTAGATCACCACAGTCACAGTTTCCTGGTGCCCACTCCATGGTTCTCCTCCACGTTCCCACAGCCTTTGTCCCTGTTAGAATGCGACCGGCATTAATTTATTAATCACTAATTAAGCCATTCACCCGACCGTGCCTTCCATTGAACTACACGTCACTGACCTAGATCGGTGACGTCACTGACCTACTTTGACAGCTGTTCCTGAGCTGGTGCGCAGTGGCGAGCCGGCGGGAGAGTGGTGTGTGGGTGGGCAGGGCACTTCGGTGCGGCTTTAGTAGTGTGGGCGTGGGCGTAAGTGGGCGGGGCTTTAGGCGTGTGTGGGCGTGGCCTGTCTGGGATGGAGATGGAGATCGGTAGAGAAGAGCTGATTAGACTGATGTTCTAACGATGTTCGTGGCCAGGGCATTAAATCAGGAAATCAATGTGCTTAATTCCCATTTTGTAAGTTCACCACGTTTTGAGCGGTGGAGTTCAATTCGTAGCGCATTGTGGGCTTTGGTGGAAGGCTACAGCAATACTATTAAACAAGAGCACTTTGCAGTCCTCCAGTTGTTCATTGAAATCTTTGTTTTAATTTTCAGTTTATAAAATCATTTTTCAGCAAAAATCTATTTTTCAAAGAGAAAAATCTCTTTTATTGTTTATAGAAATATCTGAAATCGTTGAAACGAATTGATGAAAAAGGTCCACAAAGGCGAAATCTTCAATCTGTGATGGTCTCTATGTACCCTCTGGGTCTACATGCACGTTGAACCACAAAGGGAAAAATCCATCGTTTTCCCTCAAACATTGCCTCAAAATTTCCTGTATGCTATTATTGAGCATGTATGTATCTCTTCCTGTGTTGAGAATATGAATAGTTTCGCGGCGCACGGATATTTTGGCAGTACGCACCAACAATAAAGTAGTTCTAGTAGTTGGATTAAACATGAGTAAAATAGTTTTATAACTTCTGTCATTCAACTACTTCATTAGTTCTCTATAATTGGACAAGCCCTAGTGGAATAATAAAAAGGTGGTACTTTTAATACCTGACTATGACGACGTATCCACAGACTGGCGTACAAATAATATAGAAAATCACTATTCCAATCATGAGAACATAAAATGGGACTCAATCCAATTAACAGCCGCATAAACCATCTGCACAATCAGGCTGTGTTCCAGACCTGGGCACTGATTGGGAAGAGCTGGTTTACACCGACAGGAAAATTAGTTCTTAATAAAACAGGAATGTGAAAAAGTATATTTAGAATAAAAACACGGACGATCTACAAGCGCAATGATATATGGCAGTGTTTTGAGTTTGTACTGATGGGAAATACGAAAGAGTTCAACATTGAACTGACGTCATTTTGATATTGCTCTCCAAGTCTAATTGAGTAAATTGGACGTTAAACTACCCAAACAAACTGCATGGCTCTCTACATTTGTTTTATCAGAATTTATTCCTATGATGAGACTTAAAACATGATATTCTGTGGGGAAAATCTGCTGACTCAGCTATATTCTGTGCGTGCTTTCTCCCTGGGCTCTTTAATTATTATCTGAATTATGTTCTCAAATCTTCCATTATGTTTTGTTTGGTTGGAAAGGCTTTTGGGAATAGAGTGTATAGAAAGTAGGGGTCGGTACTGTCGTTAATATGAAAGACCCTTAATTCAGAGCAATACGTGTTCAACGGTATGGCGTCCCACCATTTAGTCCAACCAACATAGCTATTGTGTTATGGAGACGGCCATCCGGCCCCGTAACACTAAACAAAACACCAGGTGGTGGGTCCAGTTATCAATGGATTTTATTAAAAGATTTAAATTTCGTTTGTCATAAAAGGGCTTTAGCCTTGTATCACGATTATCTGTAGATTGTGACAACAGTGAATGACTACAGTTGCGCTATTTTACAATTTCCCGGTGGTTGATGGCACAACTAGCAATCATTCTGTGCCCTACACAATCTACTTCACCTACACATCATACATACATATCTGACATTTGTGTCAGAGGCGCAACATAGGTCTGAGCATTGGACATCTAATGCTTCATTGCTGGGAAACAAAGAGGTATAGAAAGAAATTCCCTGAAGAAAGCAACTTTACTACACAGTGCCTTCCATAGCACTGGCAAGAGAAAACTTCTTTAATCCTTAAGGGAATCCAGTATAGTAGAACAGATTTAAACACTAAGTGAATCCTGAATATCCCAAGCAAAGCACCCTATCTTAATAATAGGGCGAAGTAGAAAGGTCCTAAAAGCGCATTATAGTCTGTGAAAAGAAAGGTGTCTGGAAATAGACCAAACCATATCAAACCAAACGTACACAGACACAGACAGTTTTGCCTATGAGATGGTACCAGTCCCACTATTGTTTAAGACTGTATCACTGCCTCACCCCAATATTTTTCACCATAGGCTTAACATTAGGAACTCGTACTCCATGGCCGTGAAGGTAGTGTACCAAATACTGAATGGCTAAATTGAGTGAATGTTTAATTGATTAATACTGTTCCTGATTATACATCTTGTTCCTGTCACTTAACTGGCTGGTCCAGTTATCAATGAATTTTATTTAAATATTTTTTTAAGCGTGCAATAAAATGGTTTTAGCTTTGTCTCACGACTATCTATAGATTATGACAGAAGAAAATATTGGTCATCCCTCGCCTACAGTGGTGCCATCTTACAATTTTCTGGTGGATGATGGCGGAATTAGTAATCACTTTGTCCTATTGGTTTGTACACTTGTGGCACTCATGGTTTCCAGTTGGTAGTGTTATACATTTTCGTAAAAGCTTATGTGAACATAGCGCCGAGTGATTGATGCCCGCGCATACGCGTAGTGAAAGGCAGAACTTCCACACACTTTGAAGAGCGGTTAGACATCGACAAGTATTTGGTAAATATTCAAATACTTAGCGATATTCATAGGTATATGATATAAGTGAAACGTGTTAACCTTATGTGGACGACCTTTCATACCTTCTTTCTTTCTTTCAATATGAATATTGCACTCGCTCTCCGAGCTCGTAAAATGTCTCTATCAAATGAAACGTGGTACAAGAGGTCGTCCTAATAAGATAAACACATTTCACTAAAATACCTGCCATGGTCTTCTGTCTGAGACAAGTATTCGCAGACTTTGTGCCGAGAGAACGTCTCTCCGAGCAAAGGCTGCCAAAGGCTGGCAAACTTAGCCTTAATACTTAGAGACAAAATGCCCCTTTCCCCTGTGGCTAGGAGGAAATGTCAGCGAGTAGTAAAATAGATCATGTAAAGAGCGGTCGTTTCGGTCTCTAGGGTTCGATTACCTAGCGTACCGCTGACCCAACGTATTTTGTAATTACTGTGTATGCTCTACATTACAACCAAGGTTAATGTTCAGAAAGCTTCCATAAACCTTGTTTCCTTTGGCCGACGAAAATGGGGGAGGGTTTTTGAGTTAGTTTGTTAATTTTTTTGTTCTCGGATTGTGTATCCTTGTTGGAAAAGGTTTTGAGGCATTTTGAGTTACCCTAAAGGTCCGTCGGTGGTGCCACCGACTATGTCTATATCAAATAATAGGTGAAGGTGCAGTGTATGTGCACTGTTTCTTCTGCACTTTCCAGGCACACACATATTTTCTGTGAGAAAATCCGTCGGTAATCGCCTTATTACATAATCTAAACCAAATTAATCTGGGATCATTCTCTGCAAATCTCATGTCCTTTCAATGATCTGACGTCAATGTACCTAAAACATCTATAGGTGGTTCCCAACTGCAGATTGGTGCCAATAGAAACGGGCTAATTACATCATGACATTGAGGGGCCTCATCCTGTAGGTGCTGCTGGGAGGGGAAAATAGGTAAGTTTTGCTGGGAGGGGATAATAAATCAGAACAATATATGCTTTTGTAATATTCAAAGTATCTGTTTCTCTATTTTTGTAGACTTTCATAAGAATTAATGATATTTGCACTCCTTTTATGAGAATTATTATATTAATCCAGGCTTTCAACATAATAAAAACACATAATTCCATCGATACAGGATCTGTCAAGGTTTACTTACTGCTCTCTACATCAATGCACAGTGTGTTCCACAACACTGGCAAGAAAGAAATTCTTGGATTCCTTAGGGAGTCCAAGATTTTTGAAAAGTTGTAAAAACCAGTACATTGCCTGGTCCTTCCAGGCAATAGACCCTACACTTCAGTTAGGGCCTACTTAGAAAAGTGTTAACCACAGCAGTCTGATAACAGTTAATTATAATTATTGGACGTTAAATCAACCAAACCAAACCAAACTGCTCTCTAACTTTTCAAAAGTAATTATTGACGGAAGATAAATGATTTTTAGCCAAGGCCGTCCAAGAAAATTTGAAGTACAAAAACAGGGAAAACAAATATACAGGTCCATGGGAGTATTTCAATTTTAGCATATCGTTCTATAATACAGTACAATAACTGTTGTTGTAGTCCTATGGAGTAGTACATTTGCTTGACGCATCCCTCCACTCACGTACATTAAGGTTACTCGGCTATCACTGGATCTCAGCTACTTGAGATAGTTTCCCTGACATTTGGTCATATTGCCGCTGGCGTATTTGAAAAGGCCAGCAGGTACAGCGGACGTACTGCGGTAATAGAGCAGTCCCGGGAGGCAATAACACCAGGTGGCGTTAATGTCACTCACAGGGCAAGGTCACGACATGAGATAGAGCAGAGTTGCGAATGAATATATCTACATGTAATGGATGCGACGATAGAAATATTGGGTAAAGAAATGCTAAGTACCAAGGTGAACGGGGTCAACATGAAAGTCTCCATTAAACAGATGATACTGTCACACTTCATTTGTCCCCTTTAAAACATTCAATGCATATGGTACCCATGTAAATAATGAGCAAAGCAGGATGGGAATAATATCTAGCACATATCATGTCATATTTGGTACACCTTATGTCTATACATTGTTCTACATGCACGTCACAATTAGTAATGGTTTGACAAGTCTATTCAGAGCAACTGAGAGCCATCTAATCATGCCATTCCTTTTTCCTTACTTTAGTTATTTCATCTATTTTGTTTCAATCAATGAGAGTGAGACATTGTGACTGCGATGGCCACCTGTTGAGAAGTGATGTAGAATGCATAGGAATCGTGTGTTTTTCTTTCTATTAACTTTAATAATCAGTTAATTGTATGTTCTTCCATGACAACCAGAGCTGACAACTGCATTTTGGATACATGTTATATGGATGAAAATAGTAAAACTGATGGGAAATAATTAAAGAGGCAGTTTAGTGTTATATAGAAGAGCAGTACACCACACTACACACGCTCCGATGTACAATGGCTTTACTGAGTGATCTACTCTTCAATCAACAAAGCATTGACAATTCTGCAAGGTGTGTAGCTGAATTTCCATAATTACATTTATTCCAATATTTGCATAATTCCGCCACTCATTGCCTTTCACAACGACTGCTTTCTTAGGGCCAGCTGGCCTTCATTGTATGTTGTATTTCCCTATTGCTGCTCCTGTACCTTCTTCCCAGGCATTCACTCAGTCAGCGTCACCCTGTCAAGCCCCTGCCAGCCCTCTGTCATCGCTCCTAGTGTCTCAGCAGGGCTCTCCTGTAGATGCCGACAGAATGTGAATCATTGTCTGAATGCAGAGTGTCGCCCGAGGCGCCATCTGTCGACGATCCTCCTGATCCTGGCCCCCTCTCCCCGCCGGCCGTGCATGGTAAATACCTCTCCTCTACTCCTACCTCACCACTCACACCTAAATACCCCAGTCCCTGTACCCTCCCTACCTAGCCCTAGCTTTGTAAATACCTCTCCTCAGCTACCTCTATCTCAGTAGTACTACTCCACCACTCACTCCTGAATACCTCAGTCCCTGTATTCTGAATACCTCTATCTCCTACCTCACCACTCACACCTAAATACCCCAGTCTCTGTACCCTCCCTACCTAGCCCTAGGTTTGTAAATACCTCTCCTCAGCAACCTCTATCTCAGTAGGACTACTCCACCACTCACACCTGAATACCTCAGTCCCTGTATTCTGAATACCTCTATCTCCTACCTCACCACTCACACCTAAATACCCCAGACTCTGTACCCTCCCTACCTAGCCCTAGCTTTGTAAATACCTCTCCCCAGCTACCTCTAGCTCAGTAGGACTACCCCACCACTCACACCTAAATACCCCAGTCCCTGTATTCTGAATACCTCTATCTCTTACCTCAGCACTCACACCTATATACCCCAGTCTCTGTACCCTCCCTACCTAGTCCTAGCTTTGTAAATACCTCTCCTCAGCTACCTCTATCTCCTACCCCACCACTCACACCTGAATAGCCCAGTCCTTGTATTCTGAATACCTCTATCTCCTACCCCACCACTCACACCTAAACACCTAAGTCCCTGTACTGTCCCCAGCCAGCCGTTAATACCTCCATGTCCTACCACACCACTCACACCTGAATACACCAGTTACTTTACTACCCAGCCCTGCATCATAAATACCTCTCCTCAGCTACATCTATCAGCTACAACACCACTCACACCTAAATACCATAGTTGCTGTACCCTCCCCACCCAGCCCTGCTTTGTAAATACCCATAACTCCAACCCCACCACTCGCATCTAAAAACCATAGTTACTGTACCACCCAGCCCTCCATCGCAAATACCCCTACCTATCTCCTACCACACCACTCACATCTAAATACCCCAGTCCATGTTATCCCCCCCCCCCCCCCACACACACACACATTTGTCAACATACACCTGAGCATTGTTTATTTAATGCACCATTGCCAGGTTCTAAAGATGCCTAAGGAGAACCTCCTAAAGAATGTACATGAGGCTCCACCTTCCCCCTTGTCTTAGCCCTATTCACCACTATGAACGCACCCTTACCTCCCCAGTCCTGACATTACCCACACCCACTAGATATACCTCCCTCCCTCCACCCTCTTTACCCCTTTGACCCATCTCCATGTGCCCTTTTGTTTTTAGCCTCCTCATCCATCATATAATCAGCTTGTTGAAAGACACTCATCTCATTGATGAAATGGTTGAGCAAAAGTTAAACGCTGAAATCTTTGCCGGTCCCTACATAAACTCAGGGTCCCCTAGAACGTTAAACAAACGATCCTCAGCCATCCCTAATCCCTATACTACTCTCTATCCTATCTCTCACACCCACATACCCCCATCCCTACACCCCACTCACCCTAACCCCTCCTCCGCATAACCCCCATCGCCACACCCCACTCACCCTAACCCCTCCTCCGCATAACTCCCATCGCTACACCCCACTCACCCTAACCCCTCCTCTACATTCCCCCATCACTACACCCCACTCACCCCAACCCCTCCTTCACATATCCCCAACTTACCCCTATCCCTATACCCCCTCACCCCAACCCCTCCTCCATATACCCCCCCTCCCTACACCCCACTCACCCCAACCATTCCTCCACATCCCTCCATTCCCACCCCCTCCCCACCCACCCTCTACAACCCGCCCCCCCCCCCCCCCCACTCCGCCCCGGACCGGGGCCGCCTTAACGGGAGGTCCGCGTGAGATACGCCGGGCTGACAGGGACAGTGTCCCGCCATCGGGGGGCGGGGGTGGGGCTTCTCTACCGCCCACACACCGGCTGACGCAGACGAGAGATGGGGGGGGGGGGGGGGGTAGGGGGCTGTCAGAGGTGCTCTAGTCAGTTAGGCTGTACAAGGCTAACGTGGTGCACGGCTATGTAGGAGGCCGTAGAGTTACCTCGTATTCAACAGTGGTGTGTCTGGGGTTCTTATAGTACAACACTCCAGTATACAGGCAGAGTTAAGGACTGTATGAATCAATATTCAAGGAAACGTGTATCCACTCATAGAACCTACTGTTTTAATTGTTTGCCCCTCACGAATCCAGGGATGTCAGAGTTAAGGATTATATGAATTAATATTCAAGGAAACGTATCCACTCATAGAACGTACTATTCTATTCTAGTTTGCCCCTTACGAATCGAGGGAAATTCCTGAAATCAGGGAGTTTTACATACAGAAATGTTGTCTTCAGTGTCTAAAAGCCTTACTAGAACCTGTGTATTAATGCCAACTCCATAATATTTCTATAATCGACTTATATCTGACTTCTCGGTAAATATGTGCATTATTTCTTCTGTGATCTTCAGGGTTTTCCCAGACAAGCTCCCAATAGATAATGAATGGATGAAAATCCCAGAAAGCATTGGGCAGTTACCATACAAACCACTTTGAATGCAGAGCTAATCCTAGGAACCAGCTTCCTACTTCACTCTCCCATGCAATTATTTGGTATAAAATAGGGTTCTAATTGGAGAGAAATTACACTGTAGTACCAGTCCTACTTACCAGGGGACACAAGTGACCAGTGAAAAGGTGGGGGCGGGGGGGGGGGGGATCGTCACTGCTAATGACTTTAGGGATTTTCTTAAAGGGCAGCTGACCAACTTTAAGAACCCTACTAAGACAGATACTTCTATGTTTGTGTTGAACTATGGAACATATATCAAATAATGGTGTATGATCACATGTATAACAACGTTAGATATACACATATAATTATATACATAACAAAGCTTATCTAGAGAACATTCAAATAATAGAATGATGGGATGAGTCAGGAGCCATACTCCAATACAATACTTTATTAGATGTATTTCATTGAGAAAAGAATTATATGAATAAATATTAAAATGATATAATGATTGGGTCTATTTTGTAGTATGGGGAGTATGTGTACATTGAGCACCCTATGTATGCCTCATACCTTCACTAGATTAAAAACAAAAAACGGAAGTCCAGGTCTAAAATTAAATCTCTTCTAATATATACTAGGAATGTTTGTATATCCTTCTTGTATAATCTTAAATGGAAACCGAGAGCTGTTCATAAAAGAAAAAGATCCTCTCTGTATTCTCATGTATGTGTGTGGAAACTGTGGTCAAAGTGTCCGAACATTAAGATGATTGGCTGAACACAAATAGAAGAGAAAGTGTGGTACAGTTCAGAACACATTCTCCTCATCACTCTCCCAGCACAACCTGCGTGGGTTAGAGGCCATGAATAGGTTGGGACCCTGTCATAGAAATACGTTTGGAAACCTGATCACCCTGAGCATGAACAGGTACAAATCATAAGAGAAACAAACGGAGCCATGCGGGGATGGTTTCTGATGTCACGTGATTACTGTTAGTAGACAAGAATGCCGTCTTCCGCCCACGCAGGCGCAGTGTCATGTCAATGTGAACATCCGGTCGAGAGATAGCCCTGTGCGGTCACGTGACAGGCTCATCGTGTCATGTGATTGGTGTGTCCTGTTCGGGTCTGCGGGGCGGAGATATACGGAGGAAAGCAGTGCAGGCCAACAGGGGCCTGTTTCTAAAATCAGAAAGGATACTAATAGACAGTGGAGCAGTGTGTATGGGCAGTCCTGTGGCCTGTTTCTAAAATCAGTGTGGATACCAATAGACAGTGGAGCAATGTGGGTCGGCAGACCTGGGGCCTGTTTCTAAAATTAGTATGGAGACTAATAGAGAGTGGAACAGTGCAGGTCAGTGTGGGCGGGCAGACATGGGGGCTGTTTCTAAAATTATTCTGTATACAAACAGACAGTGCAGGTCAGTGTGGGCGGGCATACATGGGGGCTGTTTCTAAAATCAGTCTGTATACCAATCACTAGTTTCGTGACATGTCTAGATGGCTTCTAGATGGTGTGTCTGGTTTCATAAGAACTAGATATTAGACTTTGTTTTGTCCGTTCTTGCTTGCACTGTTGGTGCCGCTTTTCATGTCTGTCTAACACTTTTGTCACGAAACTAGTGAAACAGGTACATGACGTGTAGATTTGTCTAATTCTTATGTTTGGGGTCTGTCTTTACCTAAGGGCAGCTTCATGTGTTGCTACGAAACTAGACAACCCCAATGTCTGTACGGTGTCACAGACATGTCACAAAACTAGTGAAACAGGTCCCAGCTCAGTGTGGGCGGGCAGACATGGGGCTGTTTTTAAAGTCAGTCTGGCTAGTGGCACTCCACGTGAGAGCGTGCAGTGGGGTTTAAAGTGCTGCTGGAGGCTATTATGTTTTATGTTCTAATAACCCATGTCTCCCCCAAGCAAAATATAATCTACAAGCAGCTTATTCTAATAGTTTAGATTTACTCTTTTTGTTCTCATTTGTTCTGGCGTATGATAACTTTGTGTAATGGCCATGACTGGGCACACTGATATCCTAATTATCTACATGTATAGACATTAGTACTGTTGTAATTTCAATAGCTTCAAAGGGCTTTTAGTGCGGCATTTTAAACCGTATGTTTTTACACAAATCCTCGCTTGAGATAAGAGGACTACATATATACTCTAACAATGATGCTGACCACTCATTAATTTACTAAACTATGGGATCCACGGTGCAATACGATATTCCCGGTGCAATCCCCTTAAAGAACAGTTTAGTCATCGACAATTGGTGCAGTGACCAGGATTTCTGTGCTCAAAACTCAGATAATGTGGTGTTTAGAATACGTACTCCCCACTCCCTGTACTAGGCCCCCTCTGGGGATATGATTCACGTGTTAAAGGAAATAAAGTTTGTTTTAAACATAGATTATTCAGCAGTTTTTTTACCAAATATTTAAAGACATTTGGATTCGAACCTTACTATATTAATCACGGTCGTTAGACTTCTTTTTTTTCTTGTATCAAGAATAGGATATACATAAGACATTCTGCACTAACAAGTTTTGTGTGTCATTGAAAAGAATTAACTGAAAAAGTCTACGAAAGTGAAAAGCTTAAATCTCTGATGGTCCCTTTATACCATTAAAGAGTTCGATGCACCATCAAATCACAAACAAACAATTTTAGACCTTGGGGAAAAAAGCTATATCAGCAAATTTATTGTTCAATGACACTGAATCTGAAAACAAAGATGTGAAAATTGCTAGAGACTGCCAGCTTATATGGAGTAACATGTGCTCTTAGAAAATCTCTACCTTCGAGAAGGACATCTCTCTTTAACAACCATTCCCAGGGCCTGTAGTAATTTCAGCTTTTGATTGGAAAACAGTCCTGCCTGATCTGCCAGAGGCTTTGAGATTTTTAAAATTCCAAATTCCAATTAATTTTGAATAATATTTTGTCTATATAAAAGGAAATTTGAGAAAACGCAGTTAGTGAGCCCGTAGCGATTGCCGTTCGAGGTCTTTTGTCCCATAAAATACATCCTGAAGCCAGAAGCAGAGGGACATATGTAATGGGACAAAAGACTGAAAACAGAATCGCTACGGGTTCACTCACTACATTATCTTATTACTTTACAATGTAAGACAAATATTGTCATTTCATGTCTTTGCGAAGTATGCTTTGGGCACAGTGCGCCCGAACATTCACTACGCCTCATTGAGCCGGAACCTTATCTATACTACACCCCTAGCAGTGGGTAGCATTCCATAGATGTTCGGCCATAAGTGTATGACAATATCATTTTCGCTATGAGTATAAACACTTGTGCTGACCTATTGCACCATGAAGCATTTCCTTTCATCAGGAACATTCTTACACAAGTTTCCTGCTCAAATCAAATTTACCCAAAACACAATGATTAATCTGTTCACCCTCACCTTGCCTCCTCGTGGTGCAGGCAGGAAATGTTTGCATGCAAGCACAACTAAAGTGACTGGGATGGGGAGTTAGCCCAGCGGTAAAGAACATGGGACTCAATCCAAAGGCTGTCAGACCTTATGGGTTCAGTCCCACTGCAGCCACTTTTTTTCTTTCACCCAAACCAGTGGTAGATTTACTGCTATATCAAAGGCCAATCCTTTTCTTACCATGTCTATGTGGTGTGGGAAGTAAAAGAACTCTTACCTCGGTAAAGGTGTAGGGATGAGATTTCTACCTAAATTCATCTTGTAGATACTGTCAAACCCAAAGTAAGTCTAATAGAACATATTGGAGTTAAACTGCCAAAACAAAACAAAAATAATTTATTGATAGCCATATTGGATAATTCCCACGCTTCTGGGAAACTGGCCCTGCTCTCTGTGCAGGCAGTTGGCAGCTAATCAGTGTGTGGGGAGTGTTGTTTGTGTAAAAGGAGTGGAATGGACAGCAGGATGACACATGACCAATCTAGGTGATATAAATGTAATAACAGGGATGTCAGAGTTCAGGGAAAACCCTTAAATTAGGGTCTTTATAAATACTAGAAATACTGTCCTCACTATTTTAAAGCCTCAATAGAACATGTTTATGTCAAACCCATATAACTGATTTCCCTGAGAATGTGTGCCTTATTACATCCATGAATTTCAGGGGTTTTCCTGACAAGCTGCCTATAGATAATGCATGGATGGAAATCCAAGAAATCCCATGCACTGCTACCATACACACCCCCTTGAATGCATAGCTAGCACCAGTATCCAGCATCATACTACAATCTCTCATGCACATATTTGTTTAACATCGATAGGACATGCAAGGTCCTGCTCTGCTTGAAGAGCACGTACGGTAGTACCAGTCCTAGTCACCATGGGGCACAGTTTTTAATCGTTTATGAGTTCCCAGTAAGCTTGTTCATTGTAGTCCAGTGGGGAGTTTATCCCAGCAAATAAGGTGCTGCTAACATTCCTGAAAAAGAATATGGAATTCTGAGCTTTTGCACAAGGGAGTTTTGTTATTCAATAACCAAGACGTAAGGTTCACCATTGCTGACGTTTTAAATGAATTCCAACGGAACAGTGCTGTTACAGATGAAAGATCAGAGATGACACATGTTTCAACAGGACAGGACATATACAGGGCAGGAACATAACATGTAGCAAGAGACAATTATAACAGGGCCAAGGGAGTGGTAAGTCTGGCGTGTGGCCACCAGCAAGGCAGATGAAGATAAAAGACGTATATTAACTTCAGTGAATTTGTTTTAATAAGAAACATTTTTAAAACAGTTTGAAGTATAAGGAGCTCGGTAGTTGTTGTAACGATGCAGGGAGCTTCTCCCACATCTTTCCACCAAAGTACTAGGGGGATTTGTTTTCTGGTGCGTTTAATAATCTAGGATCATACATGAAGACCCTTTTCCGTACCTTGTACAAGGGTTATCGGTTGATGATATTTAAGTCCGTTCGCTTTGACAGATTAGCCTCCATAATGTCGTCCGTGAGTGATGAATAATGTTGACCCACATCGTCCCTTGGTCTCTATGGGTCTACATGTACGATCCTAGATTATTAAACATGCCCCTGGTTCTACTGCCAGTAACCTTCAGAATAATACCCGTTCCCCTTAGCCGTCTGCAGTAGTGGAGGCCATCTTGGCCCGGGCTCTGGATTCAAAGTTTCCTAAGCAGACTGGATATGAGAACTCGTTATGTATCCATGGTCCGTGTCCTAATCATCACAGAGACGTAAAGAAAATAGCCAAAGAAGACGACGCTGTAAGCACAGACAGGGAAATGACCAGAGACTGTGTGCGGAGCGTAATGAGACAGAAAATGCCTCATCTATTTATCTTATCTCTGTCACACCATGCAGCGATTTCTCCTCTGTGACGACGCCCTTCACAGATCACACACACAGACTTACAGACATACCTCACGTCTTGCAGTGTAGAGAAGTGTAATCAACGAATCAACAAACACTCACATTGAATTTAAGAATTTAAACAAAAACGGTGGGTTTTTTTTTAGATTTCAGACGGTTCGCTTCAGTTATCATTGCGGTCTACCAACTTTCACTTTTTTATTTGGTAAATAACGAATAGCACTGTATGTTAAACTGAAGTCATCGGAATCGGTTGGTTGGTCTGATTTAACATCCAGTCAACCATTACAGATTCTTACCAGACTTTCTCAAGGAAGGGTAATAACCGACTCTATGTAATGAATGTAGGTAGAAATCTCGGCCCTACACATTTACCGAGTTGGGAGTTCTTTTAGTTCCTACACCACATAGAGATGGTATAAGAACGATCGGCCTTTGATATAGCAGTAAATCCACAAAGTCCTACAACCTTGGGATTACAAGTCCAGTGCCTTACCCACTAAGCTAGCTCCCCATCCCCAAAGTTATTGGGAGCCCAAAACAACTTAACCCATATGGGAATATTTCAAACTGCATTAATTATCATCCACAGTGTATATATAGACGCCAATCAATGGTTTGTCGACAGGCAGACGTGAACCATGAGAGGTTGACACGTAAACAAACTAGTATCTAGGGAGGTGGCAGACCGCGACTCATGTAAGCGAACCGACCTGAATAAAAAAAAAAAAAATAAAAAAAAATAAAAAAAAAACTGGAAGCAAGATGGCCACCCCCCGGAACATTCCTCCTTGATTATGTACCCAATTCAAGTTCATACATTTGCAGAAACGTTAATAATTAGTATTATACGTGCAGGGGGAATGCTAGAAAGCTAGAAAATACATAACAATAATCGATTGTTTTGTAAACACTTTGCTCTATAGCCCAACGAGACTATTTTCCCAGTACACAATGGCTTTGAGGCTGTATACCACGGATTTGAATCTGTATACCATGGTTATGGTATCTGACGGTTTTTGAACAATGGGTAGTGGTTTACTGAGTCCCCATACTCTCTCAATGGGTATTTTATATACCATGGATAATACAAATGGGGGACCTTTCCTGACTCCACTATATCAAAGGGTGGAAACATTACTATTTATCTGCTTCAAGAGGAGATTACAGAGTCACAGGAGGTATCAGTGACTCCTGCTTGAAATGATTCATTCCAGACAAGGTGTTTTAAAAGATGAACACCTGTTGATACAACCCATAAAAGAGTTCTTTGCTAAAAAATACATAAAAATAGTTGATTGACTGATTTATTTTCTTATAAAAGACAAGGTAGCACTTCGATCCCCTAAGAGGTTCAACATGGGTGTGTGTCAACATGCCAACGTCTCCTCAAGGCCCAAACCGCAATGCACGCCCCTGGACAAAAACAAACAAATAAACAACTTAAAGAGCCAGTTTGGAGGGCAGTAAAAACCAACAATACCCAGACGGGAGGAAGAAGCCTTAAAAGTTGACAAGAACCCTGTTTAAAATGGCAGCTAAGTGGATCAAAATAGAAACAAAAAGGGTCCCTTTTATGTGTGTGTTTGTCACAGGGAGGAGGTGTGGATTGGCAGCCATTTTGCCGGGGTGGGTGTTCCCAGAACGCCAGTCTATGGGGTGCTAACTGCCAATAAACCAGGCCTCGTTATCAGGTACTTAACGGTCATGTTCTCCAAAGTGTCCAACATGCAATGTACATATATGTGCACAGCAATATTATAAGCCCTCCAGAGGTTACTAGTCTCCCAATCATCGCCCAGGGTAAATACAAGTTCCGCTCTCGACTGGATGGGCACACCACGACCACATGAACCACAGTTCTCCTATTAATAATTGAAGAACCTGAAGATAATTTCGGATTAAGAAGTAGAAATAGCTGTAATTTCCATTTCTGACATAGGATTTCCCTTTTGAAGATTTATAAAAACCGATAAACTGCATTAATTTCGGGTTACGGTTCAAGCTTCATCACCATACAAGGTAGGTAACCAGCGCACACCGGGACCTGTAAACAGACTGAATTCTGGGATACCTCAATAGGGTCTATAGAGGAAACCTCTGAAAGTTAAAAATCATGTTCCATATAGCGTTCTAGTTCTTGATGGTAGCAAATGGTCAAGAGCCTACCATAGATAGCTTTTACATCCTGCTTCTGTTGTCAAGTCACGCGTCTGTCTCCTGTCTCTGGGAGCAAGGACCAAGAACCGACCACGTGTTACAGGAGGGAGTCGCGGGACACGCCCTCTCCAGTGTGACATCACACAGGGCTCTGTATATGGTGCCCTGTTCACACAGGACGAACGCAGAATCTTAGTCGCATGCCAGTCACCACAATGACCCACAACAATAATGAAGAATTCTTGATGAATCTTCTTGCCTATTTTGTAGAGTGGGTAATCTTGCATGACACTCAATGGATATTAAGGTTTGTTCGAACAAAGTTTCACAACATTACTAGTCAACCAAATATCCCGTACCATTTCCCATACCATTCATAGAAGGAAACTTACGAGATGGAAATAACTTGGTCCATACTGAGTTTAACCACAGAGTAATTCACGAAGCGAAGATGAGTGAATTGCTCTGTGGTCAAACGAGGTGGACTGCAGACCAAGTTATTTTCATTGAGTGGGTTTCTGATTTATATCACCTCGTATAACATTATCAATTAATAAAACAAATCCCCAATTAGGCATTGAGTGTGATACCGGGGACACACCAAGCGAGTCAAGGCGGCGATCTCTGGAATCGCCAACATAAAATGGCATACATGTATATGTGAAATATTATTCATAGGACTATCTGCTTCCCATAATTGAGCACCTTGGAAGCTATTATAAGATTAAATATGAAATAATGGCTCACGTATAGGCCATTTTATGTTGGCGATTACGGAAATCGCTGCGTTTCTCGCTTGGTGTGTCTCCACTTTAGGCACACTACCTTCAGGGCCTTGGAGTGTGAGTTTCTAACGTTAAGCCTACAGAGAAAAGTACCAGGCTGGGATAATATGCTTAAAGGACTTTATCGCCATAAATATGATCCTGGCTCCATTGATGGTCTTACTGCCAGAAAGAAGAAACTAAGGTTTCCTGCAAATATTCCCGTGAGCTAATTCTTTTGTTTACACATGACGCTGCATAGACCAGGGCGTAATGGGTTTGGGTGACTTTGAGGGGTGTAAAATTGAGTGTGGGTGTGGGGGTGGCCGTCAGGTGGGCGTCATTTTGGTTGACATTTTGGCAGTGGTTCCTCATTAAGGGCACCTGTTAATTGGTGTGTTAATTACATCGGCACGGGGTTCACCACAACACACCCGGTCTTGGTGACAACTCACATCGCCATGGTTACCGAAACCCGCAAACAGACTGCAGATATTCAGCCTCAGATCATCACAAAGGATGGTGTTACCACTACTGTCTAGTTACCTAACTGTTATTGTATGGTAGCTTGCGTTACATCTATTGTAGATCCACAAATACCTCTAAGCTATGTAACTCATATTGTATGGTAGTTCATACTTCAACTATGATGACGCAGACGAGTAATGAATACATTGAGCAATGTATAGGGCACATGGCTATCGTGTTATGGAGACGGCCATCTCCCGCCCGACGTTAAACAAAACACCAGGAGGTGGGTCCAGTTATTAATGGATTTTATTTGGTTAAAAACGTCTTTTTTAGCCTGGTCTCTAGTATCTATAGATTATGACAGCAGGAACTAATGGTTGTGTCTAACTACAGTGCCGCTGTCTTACAACTTCCTGATGGATGATGGCGGAAGTAGCAATCACTCTGTGTCCTATAGCCCACGGAGTGTATCATTGTAGTACCAGGTATTTGCTAAATTGAAGGCACTTGGAGTAATTCATCCGTCGATCTCATCTTATTACCATCCCAAGCGACATGGCCGTTCAATATAACGTCAAGTACCGTACAAAGAGATACTATATCCGATATTATTGATTGTGACACTAAAGGACTGAGCGGAAAAAACGGCCAAGCCTAGTCCAGACACATTGTAAAATGATAACCCAAATAAAGGTGATAAAGAAGGATGGTCACTTCATGAAGCAGGTGGTTTATACAGAATACTTCACTCCCTTTTTACTTATTATTAACAAACTACACCTATTCAGGTGGTCTTTGGGGTTTTCGGCTGGTCTGCTAATCTCAGACCATACGGGAATGCCTGGATGCATCATGTTGCTGTTAAAGGGTTCAATGACGACTATGAGTCAGTAATAGTGACAGATAGTGCAAATGGTTGAGACCCGGAACTAGGTAGATATTAATATTTTACCCATTTCCCTCGGCATTTCCGTATAAAAACGAGGATGTCCCGGCCTAATAGTTCCAACAAGGCCTAGTAACATTAAAAGGAGGTTTCAAAAAGGAGGTTTCTCCGGCCTAATAGTATAAAAATTAGATTTCCCCAGCCTATTTATAAACATCATAAAGAGGTATCAAAAAGAGTTACTTATTCAAGTTCATAGTCAAAGTTTGATCCCATCTCATTTGAATCGCTAGGTAATTCACTCGGCTTCGCCTTGAGAATTACTACGCCATTCAAACTCGATGGGATACAAGCTTTGACCGTAAACATTTATAGGTTTGCTCTATATTCCATGTGGGAACATAGTAAAGTCGTATAAAGGCGTCGATTCCATTTGGCCAAATTTGATGCCAATCTTCCCTCGGCCCCGTATCGGGGGCTGCTTTAGCACTGGCCCGAAAAGCTGCCGAACATGGCCTGAGCAGGTTCCAGACCTCGTTGGGACATGCACTTTGGGTAAATAGACAAAAAACGATGGTTTTGTGGACAGGCGGCCGTAAACCACGAAAGGTAGTAATACACGAGTGCTATACAGAACCGCCTGTCAACATAACCATCATTTCTTGCATTTATTATCCATCATTTCGATTAAATTAGACCCAGTAATTGGCATATTGAAGTAAATGGTATAACAATAGGGACTATTTCTGTGCTCTATGGCACATTGGGACTTTTCCCCCATATACCCTGGCTTCTAGGTCATATACCACAAATTTGAACCCAAATAATGTAGTCATGGTATCTTACAGGTTTTTATAAAATGGGTTATGGTTTGCTGAGTCCCCATACATTTTCAATGGAGTCTTTGCATACGATGGGTGTTAAAAGGAATCAAACCTTAAACCTCAGAAGTCTGATAACAGTTAGATACGATAAACATTGGATTAAGTGAACCAAGCCAAACCAAATCCCGATTTCCACAAGTCAATTCTGCCTGCGCATCTGTGGGAGTGTGACCTTGACCTTGGCGGCCATTCCCAGGGTCATTGTCGTCTCGGATTGCGGGATAGTTTCAGTCGGTGCAGTATTTATGAAACGCACCCACGTGCCGACAGACGCGCCAGGAACAAGCGACCTGCTAACTAGGTCACGCCTCCCCGTGGTCCACTCTAATTAGGGCAAATGATTAATGACTATTGTTTGGTTTTGCCTTTTAATGATTACTTTTTCTGTGCAGTGTTTTCCCGGGTTTCTCCGCTTCGTTGCCCGGGTTTAATTTCTATTGTTGATTTTTTTCTAAACAACAACATCATTGTTTATGTGATGGAATCGAATGGAGGGAATTGAGTGTAAGTAGAGATCGATTATTTTCATTTGTCTGGCTAAAAAAACACAATAAATAGCTATAGTTGGTACTGAGGGAACAGATTAGAAGAGGAATCAGAGGGTAGGACCTCTTCAATGTTCAGTTGTTCATCGTAGTTTTAAGATTGCAGAGGTGTTTTTTACAGCCATCATAACTGTTTAAATTTTCCTTTCAAATTCACACTGGAAATCTGATGAATCGTTATACTTTGATGTCTGCCAATGAAAATATATGGAAGCTATGATGACAATCGCTGTGCAGTACTGGAAAACGCCTAATCAAAGAAATAAACGTTTTTATACGAACAACACTGGCAGAGACTAAATTGCGCGACATCAATTTGCAATCAAACGTTAAGGTTAGTTTTAAAAACGTTTTATTTGCCAACTCGATCAAAAGTTATTTTGCGGCGGGAAATCTTTTAGATGAAAAAACGTGTAGGAATTTATTGCTCTGAGATGAGGTTGAATGCTCATATCTGATACAAAAACCCAGGCAGTAATTTCAACTGACAACCACTTTCAGAAGGATTTAAAACGCAGAGGTGTGGTTGGCAAGGAAACGGAGCAACCGAGCGATAATAGGGGAAAACGGGGGGCTGGGGTTGAGAAGGCAACTCCGGATCCTGTTTTGATACCCTTTTCAATAATATTGCATACAAAGAAAGCACCCGATCTGACCCGGTCCGGGAAGTGACGTCATAATTTATGCAAACGAGGTGGCCGGCGCAGGCGCAGAGAGGGTTGGCGGGGCTGGGACGCTGGACGGACGCTGGGTCCCTGGAGGGTTGGGGATGATTGGTAAAAACTGCTGAGTCATGACGCTACACGCCGCTGAACATTGATCACTGATGGTGGCCGCGTCCAGAATGAGGCTGCCACCAGGTGCCGTCACGTGACCTCGGCGCTGGCCAATCACGTGCGGCGACGCTCTGCTTCACGGGGAGAATGGCGGCGGCGGTTTTTGGGGCGAGCAATGAGGATGACAATGGTCAGATGCGGGACGCTGAACGATTTGTAACCCCCTCCCTCCTCCCTCCACCTCCCACCCACCCAGCGACCACGTTTAACAACAATTAGGCCAGGCCAATGGGAACATTAACCAGCGTCAATAAACCAGTCTCCCGATAAATATTTTTATCGAGAAATGTCGGAAAGTCTTTTGAATAATGTTTCGCGGTTTACGAAACTTGTTTCTTCTTGTATCTTGATTTAGCATGATTTGAATTATTTATTCTTCAAGTTTGGCATGAAATGATCACTTTCTTGACTTGCGTAATCCATTCTAGATTATTTTGAGCGTTACTTTTCTCCAAAGATGCTGGAATTATAGTTTCTGAGGACGCTGTGATATTCATATGGGATATTCACATATTTCGCGCCATTTACCCATATTTCTTACCACTATACTCTGCAACATTGTTATTTTCGCCTTGACCTAAGCAGATTTAGGCCGTAGGTAGGCCTGTGACGCACCATGATAGGCCCGCACGTGTCTCCAATCCGCCTAACACCAGCTGTCCCACGATAGATTGAAGGGATTATCTGATTAGGCGTGCCGTCTGGCCTACGGGAAGCCAGGAACCCCCCTCCCCCGCCACTGCACTCCCATTTAGGCTGATTGTTAGCGGTAGGGATGCCTTAGAAATGAAAGCTAATTCAAAGTTGTGGGCACAGTTTTGATGAAATCTAACTGAAACCGGTTATTCACATTTGCGGTTTGCGGTACCGTCATCTGACTGAATGTCTCATGGAGTAATTTTAATTTAAAGTAACTAAATATTTACAGTTTAACCTTAATCATTGCAGCGATGTCCAGGGAAAACCCTGAAATCAGGGACTTCCATAAAACACAGAAATATTGTCCTTGATATCTAAAAGCCTTATTAGAACCTGTGTATTTTCAGGATTTTCCCTAACATGCTTCCAATAGATAATGCATGGTTGAAAATCCCTGAGATCCCTGAAACCATTGGGCAGTTACCATACAAACCACTTTGAATGCATAGCTAACAGTAGGAACCAGCTCCATACTGCAATCTCCCATGCACATATTTGGTTTTATATCAATTGGACATAATAGCTGGGGTTCTTCTTGGAGAGCTCAGACTGTAGTACCAGACCTACCCACCAGGGAACACAGCTACCATTTTTTTCAAGCTTGTTCATTGGAGGGTCCCGGGTGGGGGGGGGGGGGGGGGGTCATTACCGCAAATGACTTCAGGGATGCTGACATCCCTGTCACTACTTCAAGTAGAAGAAGATCTCTGGAGGACAAAATATAATCTTAAGCCTTCTATTTACCTCAATCGTTTCTATAGGGCGCATAGCTCTTGTGCTATGGAGACCGCCATCTTACGCCCCGACGCAATACAGAGCACAAGGTGGCAGGACCAATTATCAATGGATTTTATCAAAAATGTTTTTTGGGCTTCCCATGGAGGAATATTAGCTTCGTCTCAATATTATCCATATATTATAACAACTGATAACACTGGTCGCTCCCCGCCCCCCCCCCCCCCCCCCGACTACAGTGGTGCTATCTTGCAATGTCCTGGCGGATGATGACGGAACTAGCAATCACTCAGCACCCTATAGAACATCAAAACAAACTGATTCGCGGTCATCATTTTGAGAGAGAAAAGGAATCTCAATGAGTGCATCACGTGATCCTGTCGTGTTACCATGACGATTAATGGAGGCTATTAGTTCTTCATTAAATCAGCCTGTTTTTAATGATACATTTCAACCAAAGTTTACCAGATCCCCAATAGTTGATTACTATTAAATAATTGTTTTATTGTCATTGTTACATCCCAGTAACCATAGTTTTAAAATTCATCTTGTTTCTTATGTGTTCCGTTTATATTATCGCAACTTCCTAGGCCATATTATATCTATGTTATCTGTTTTACGCAATGCAAATCTGATAGATAATAGTTCCATTTTTATTTTAATTCACCAGCGATATTAATAATCAACAACATACAGCATATCTTCCTTGGACAACCCCCCTTATTGTAGACACCGATTTGAGAGACTAAAGAATAAACCAACAAGTTTTGGTCAAGTCGTCGTTCTCCATGAGTTTGACGTGGAACGATATCAATGAGGCGAAGTCGAGTGATTATCACATAGCTTCAAACGAGTTGAACTACAACTTTGACTTAAACGAGTTGTTTTCTGTATTTATCTCACCCCTGTACACACTAAAAGATGAGATGAGACACTGAATATATGACATCATAGACCATAGAGAACGGACTGAAAAACTTGTAAGGGCATGGAGAATAAGTTACTGGGTTTTTTAAACTCCGTGTAAAATCAAGGGTTACCCAACAAATTTGCTCCATTGAATGATAAAGTTATTCCAGAGGCGTCATTTCAGATCGTTGAAGTCACCCAGTTCAGACCACATATTCATAAAATAGAATCGTTGGGAAGAGACTGCCGGTATGAAATTTTCCTACCTACTCACGTTGTCTCTACACAAACACACCCACATCTCCTCTCATTCTCTCTACACAAACACACCCTCACGTGCTCCTCACGTTCTCTACACCAACACATCCACATCAATCATCTTACATTCCCTCTACAAACATACACCCACAATACTTCACATTCCCTCCACACAGACACGTCCATATCTCCCATTCTCTACACAAACGCATCCACATCTCCTCACATTCTCTACACAAACACATCCACACCTCACAGATTCACGCCTCCTTAGAGAAGATCTCCAGCAGACTATTGACGATGTTCTAGTGAAACAGTCTTAATTAGTCCGGGCGGGGCGCACCGCCTTCAGTCCCTTCCACTCCCATCAACGAGGTTTAAATAGATGGAGCTTTACTGCAAAGCTGTCAGGAATTACAGGCACCAACTCTAAAACGCACAATGGAAAACCCAACGCATTATCGGGAATTGATAAAGCCTTCCTGACGTCAAACCGACGAGAATTACTGTCAGCAGGAATTGTATGGAAGTACTTTCTCCACAATACCCCCCTGGTCTAAAGGTCATCGTATTTCTATCGTTCAATATGCTTTAGCGTTCTGCTGAAAAGTCTTTTTTTATTTATGGGAAACGAACCCTTTTAAAGGAATTTCCTGGTCGCTATTTTATCATCATTGGTCAGACATGCAATAAGAGAAAACGTAGTTAGTCAACCCGTAGCGATAGAGGTTCGAGGTCTTTTGTCCTATAAAATACGTTCCGATGCCAGAGGTGTAGGGACGTATTTTATGATACAAAAGGCCGAGGGGTTCATTCACTCCCGTGTTTTACACCTAACAATATGAAAAATGTAATTTTATGTACTTGCGAACTACAGTTACAGTGCCCCCGAATATTCACCACCATATTGAGCCCGAACATTATCTATACTACACCCCTAGCAGCGGGTAGTATTTCATAGAAGTTCAGCCATAGGTGAATAGTAATATCAGTTTCAATTAGACAAAATCTTACTGTCAGTCATTTCTACACATGTTTGTTATTTATGCTTAAAAGTTCGTCAATTCTATTTCTTTATGAACTAATTCATCATTCTATGGCTGGTCAATGAATAGAAAATTTTCGCTTCATACAAAAGCTTTCTATCTAGGTCAATGGAACGCATTGGTCGGTAGTTTCTCGCTTGTTTCCAGCGTGCCGTACTGTCAATGGTTAGTACAGCCGGCGGCATCCCAATGATTCACTCTTATTACATAAGGCGGCATCGCCTTTATCCCCGCCGCGATTAGAACTGACACAGATAAGTGATAGAGCGTCCCTCACACTCCTAGTTCACCAATCTCCCTCCAGGGGGCCTGACAAGTGCGCACGCGCAGAGCCCAATTCCCCGGATGAGAACAAAGCAGCCATGACGTAACCCTGTTATTGGCTCTTCTCTAATCTCGCGAGAGTGGAACCGTCTCGCGTGACCCCGGAAGTGTGAAGCGGGGCTGTAGTGCGCATGCCTGCACTAGTAGGCACGTCATTCCCAAAGGCAGCCATTTTGGTAGTTTGGGTCTCTTTGATTAGGCAGACGACAACCCTCTCATTTTCCCGCCACAATTAGTGCTCCATACGCCCACTAGGCCTCCCGTGACGTCACAACGAGCACGGTATCAGGCCGAGACCTTCTTTTAAATCATATAAAAAGTGTTGCGCTTTTTTATAGTGTTATTTGATCTCTCTTAATTAAGCTTGATTGGTTGTGGCTTGTCATGTAACCTCCCCTGCTGGGGAGTGTAAGATAAAACATCGCGCGATTGTTTGTGTTATTCAAAGGAAATTAGAGCACCACGATGTAGTATCTACAGGAATTTATGTAAAAAAAGTTATTATTGAAATCGCAAAGACCTATATTCGACTTCTATCCCGTGCGAGATTGCAAGTCGACACAATCTCCACTCTAGACTTGAACCAATGTTGAAGGCATAGTTTCAGTATTTTTTCTAAATTGTTACTGACTGGATCAATTTTGCACCTTATACCCTGAGAGTTCTAAGAGCACTTTACTCTTGCATTGCTATAGGATTATTACTTTTTAGAATTCACAGCAACTTTGTGCTCTCCTTTGGGTATTAAAGGCATATCTTACAATTCAAAGTGGTGCCCTCTGATGGTTATAGAATCTCGATGATTATCCATTCAGACTTGTGTTCATTCATTGTGATTTATTCTGATACTAAATGAGAAAGATTTAACATTTTGTCCAGTTTACCTAAACTAATACGTAAAATAGACCTATTTATACTTGCCTGATTTATGTAGGAAATGTACCGAAATATATGGTGACCTATAGTTGTTAGTACTTAAATAATAGGTAGAACAACTAATTTATGATATTCTCTGAAGGTTTCAAGAAATTGTCATGAGTTTTAACATGTGAAAACTAACTTTTTAGAATGTCTATATGTTCTAATATAAATTAATTAGAACATCTATCGTTGACTTAAATTCCTAATTCAAAATTAGATTACTGTACCACAACATTTAGAGATCATCATTTTCAAATATCAAGAAAATGACATGGATTTATTTATTTATTTATTTTCATTTATCAGACAAACATCTCTCCGGTTTACTAAGTTTTTCAGATGTTGCTTTTGGCGTACAAGTGCATTCATATGCTGCGACCACGATCACATATACTAGATGTATGTGCCTTTAAGGAGCTCCAAGTTTGCGTACTTTTCCCTTAGATCACCGACGAAATCTTACTTTCTCCCTCATGGTGGTTCTTTATAGCCTGGGGCAGGGTCCTTCAAGGGCGTGTTTTCATGATGTATCACTCTGACCCCATGTTTATAATCACCGCCTGTCCCCGGCAGATATTGGATTCAGTGTGTTGACCCCTGAACCTACACGGCCATATTGTCCATGCACTCTCCCTACACTCTCCCCCACAGTTTCCCCTACCCGCCCCTTTTAATGCCACAGCTGCGCGGGCCACACGGGAGGGTGGGGTGAAAGGGGGGAGGTGTACCACGTGACACGGTTACCATGGCGACACAATCGGCGCATCCATCGCTACGCACGCGCGCCTTGGGCGGTGTCTCAGCATTGTGCGCCGCACTGACAAATGCGTCTGGCTGATGGTGTCTCAGTGTGGGAGTGCCGCCCGCACGTTTGGGCGCAGGTGCCGTTTGGGGGCGCCACCAGAGAGGCGGAATGTGTCAGGATGAGGCAGGATGGATGGTAAATAATCGGTCTGCGAGTTTTCTCTTTATGTTGTCGTGACGCATACATCCGTCACTGCATACCTCACATCTGTCACAGCATACCTTTCACCTGTCACAGCGCACTGCACAGTGCCGACTCACCCTGTTCATGGGGAAGTCCCAGAGGCCTAATAATGCACTGGGACACAGCGGCCACGGTTCGTTGAAATGTAGTGTGCCGCAGATGGTCATGGAGCCATACATTTTCGTTTACACTGAGCCCCCGATGGCTTGAGTTTAGGGATGTTTAAGGGATCCATTTTCTCCATGGACCGCAGACCATTGACACAACAACTTGATTGGTATGTTGCAGCGACTGGTTTGCCGTTGTCAGTATAATGTGACTGGCGGAGTGTTGCGTCAATGGTCTGCGGCACAGCCCTTCAGTGAGGCAACACTATAAAACGGGCATAGGGTCCCACTGCTACAAGTAGACCAAAGTTGAGCTAGTATACAAACAAACAAACTTGAAAATCATTGGAGGAATCCATGATTGTAAACAATGAGGAAGTCGGGAAAGGACCTGCAACGGTTGACCGGACGTAAAATCACCCAACAAACAAACAAACAAACACACAGTCATGCTGTGTGACGCTCCTCACGTCTCATGACGGCCTGGTACATTTCTCATTAGCACCGTGACAGATCAAATCTTTTGTCATTTGAAAATTCTTCCACAGCACCCACATTCCCAAAGCCAAGCTACATTTGTCAATGGCGGTCCATTACGTTGTTAGTTATTTCTCTCGACACACCACAGTCCTCTCATGGGGGCCCCCAAACATTGCCGCCATAGCCCCAGTGTAAACCTAGCATAAACGACTGACAATTTACAGCCAACAATTTACCATCCAACAATGGAGTGCACAGTAAGCGTTTTCCAGGGAAGGAAATGAAGATTAAATTTCTCACATATAAAAAGTACCAGTGTTCAAATAAGCCGCTTAGTTATATGAGAATCATATGAGATATCCAAACTGGGCAATCTTGAGGCAACAAATAAGGAGTGAAATACGGCTGAAATAGGGTGGAGCTTTTAAACTTTCACGAATCCGTACCACGGAATTTGCATAGACTAGGAAGAAAATATATGTTCGTTTTTGATGAATGAGCATGGAGTTCGAAGATTGATCAATGAAAGTGTTAAGTTAAGGGACAAGCTTACCCCAGAGCAGCAACACTTGGACCGCATATATGTGACTTAAGGCGCTCTATCAAATCAATGAGTAGTGATTAATAACGGTATATTTGTGATATAGCTTGAATCTGGAACTGGCCGTGAGGTAGTTCCTGTTTCCGCTTTCACCTTAACACAAACTTGTTACTCTGTTTTTCTTTTTTGTAATATTTGATGTTGTGTCTTCTATATAACTTGGTAGCACGTTTTGTAGTCAACCTTCAAGAAGAACCTGGAAGAAGTCGTGACTCCAGGAGAAACTGTCAATTGACACTTCAACTAAAAAACAATTAAAAAAAACCCTCGGGCTGAGAGGTCACCCCATTCAGACCATAATAGCCGCACTCACCAGTGGAGGTGGGGGAGGGGTAACGGGAGAGACATGGGAGGATCGCTCTAAGTTACAAAGTAAGTAGTACATGTAAACGTGGTTCAGGTCCAGGTATATAATGCAGTCACAGAGTAAGTAGTAGATATGAACAGGGTCCTGGGGCCCGTTGAATAAACTTGGATAGTACATGAAGACCCTTTTCTCTACCTCGTACAAGGGTTTTCATATAATGATAACTAAGTCTGTTCACCAAGACAGTCTTAGCCGTCCATAAGGTCGTCCATGAGTGTTGAATTAAGTTGACCCACATCGTCCCTGGGTCTCTATGGAACACAGAAGAGGGGCTACATGTTCAGCTTGTGAACGCAGTCATGACGTAAGTAGTAGATCTATACAGACGAGGCTCAAGTTCAAGTGCATTCACAAAGTAAGTAGTAGATAAAAACATGGTCCAGCTGTATAACGCAGGCATATAGTAAGTAGTATATAGAAACAGGGTTCAGGTGCAGGCATATAAGAAGTTACAAAGTAAGTAGTAGATACAGACAGGACTCAGGCTCAGTTGTAAAACACAGCCACAAAATAAGTACATGTACTAGACTGGTTTCAGATAACCCACTCCCTACCTAGGTATTTTGGATGTGGTAACCAGGAAGATACCTTTTTCTGTTGCCCTACCATATGTGTGTGAAAAGATGCTGATAATGGTTAGCACAACCAGTACAGCAGAATAACTCTCTTGTGAGTGATTCGCATGAATCACTCTACAAAGACCTGACTTCTCTTTGAGGAGTGGATGTATACTTTAAGAGAGTGATGCGGTTCCTTCATATGCAGATTGATATACAGTACGCCATATTTCCCGAGGGAGGTATGGAAGACCGGGGTGGTCTATCCACCCCTTGGTGTAATCTACACATGTATGAGTCTGACTAAGACCAATCTTATGATATTGTTCTATATACTATGCCAGAAAATAATTTAAATACTAACCTCTGCTATGGAATTGGGAGTGGACACGCACCACTATACTGTGCCGGTATGGCGACGTACCACTATACTTTGAATATGATTGGTGGCACTTAATACGGAAATAAAAATAAATAGATATCATGCGGAATGAAATCTATTCAAAAATTTCAAATAATAACATTATTGTGAATAACGCAAATAAAATTATATTAAAGGCGTTTTAATTCTTTTTAACGAAAATGAGGACGTGAACGCCCGCCCAGCGCATCTTGAAAAATGAAAATTTCCAGCGCATTTCTAGATGGGATTTGACGTAATAGAAGCCTTTCAGAAAAAAGAAAGAAAGAAAATGAGTACCTTTGGTCTGTCAGAACATGCAGCCAATGGATATATCACTATTAACAGGAAACTTATTACAATGATAGGAAGGACTATGAACTCCAAGATTATGGTCGGAATCGACATACAACAAACATTGTGACTCCAGCTGACATTCCTGTCTCAAATGAGGTTTGAGAGCCGTAAAAACAGTTATAAATAATCTTTATCTACGAGGGCGATGCCTGAAAAGAAATGATTAATAATAAAATATAATGACTTTTACTTTTTATTCCATATTTCTTAGCTCCTACATCAGCAATTATAAATCATCCAAATGCTTAACCTTGCCAGGGAAACATCCACGGTATTATAGCCCAATAAAACACGGTAGATCTCTATCGTAGCCGTCAGCCCTCCCTGTGCTGACCCCGGCAGTGTTATCCCTCAGATAACCCCAGGAGCACCAGCGAGAAATTGATTTTTTCTGCGGGTTAATTCGGTCGGCGAGTCGACATGGGAGGAGGGTACGGGAGTTTGAGGGGTTGCAGGTAAAGACGAGGGGAGGAAGGATATATATAGGGCACTAGGAAAGAAATTGATGAGTGTTTGGTCTGTGTCCCCGTTTGTCATAGAGCTTTTAGAAGGAAACTCACGAGATGAGAATAATTTGGTCTTTAAGTCACTCCTGGTGCATGTTTAGCCATAGGAATAACGTTAGAAACATACTCAACGATCAACCCGGTAAAGTGACAATACTATGCCACGGTCGTGGCAGAGTGAATATGAGATGACGTCATGCGCTATTAACCAACTGGATTTGTGAAGTAATTTGAATTATTCTGATATTGTGGTGTTATTCAATGTCAGTGAAAGAGGTGAGATAAATACAGAACTGTACTTGAATTGTAAAATACACAATACTCCACGCGTTCGGATGCACCGTAATCGTCCCTCGGCTCCGCCTTGATGACGATTGCAGCCCATCCAAATGCATGGAGTATCAATGGAGTTTGACTGCGGAGTAATTCACAAAGCAAAGCTGAGTGAATAATATAGGCGGCCAAACAAGGGGCAGTGCAGAGCAAGTTATTTTCATGGAGTGGGTTTCTGATTTTATCTGAGCCAGTTTAAAATCATTTATTAATTAAATGACTCCACCAATCAGCCATTGAGTATTGAGTACACTACTTTCATGGCCGTGGAGTATGAGTTTCTAACGTTAAGTCTATGAAGAAAACTACCGGGGTGAGATAAGGAGGAGTAAGTAATATAAATGAGGCGATATCCGAGTGAATATTTCGAAGCGCTCCAAACATAATTATGAACTAGTTTCAGCGCACTCCTTATTTTTCTTCCTTTAATGACCGGTCTTTTGTATCTTTAGTTAAATTAAACGTCTGTGTGTAAGTTATTGTAGTTCTCTCTTAGTATCTAATCAATTCTCATGGAATCTTATAACTCTGTGACACTTTGCGTATGTATTTTGGACATTTGTGCTCCTCTGATTGTTTCCAGTCAGTCTTTGGAAATAAGGTAATCCACAAGATAAAGAATACTAAAGAAGAAACCAACAGGTTTTGGTCAAAATCGAGTTTGACGCGGAGTGATATAAACGAGGCGACAACTGAGTGAATATCAAGTAGCGTTCAAATCAGCTGGAGACCAATGACTTTGACCAAAACGAGTTGCTTTCTGTATCTATCTCACCCCTGTACACACTAAAACAATGGCTGTTGCACAGGATATAGACCATAGAGAATGGACAGCAATACTTGTAGGGGCATGGAGAACGAATACCAATGTTAAGCCTATGAGGAAAATACTAGGGGTGAATAAAAGAATACATCTGATATCAAACACCGTTCTCAGTATTACTGGCTGCAGGAAATGATCATTCAGAGGCCAGGAACCATCGCTCTGTCTGTGTGCGGGTGTAATCCGTAACCATTAACGCTACCTTCAAAAAGGAGGAGCAAATTACGATTGTTTAAGAGGGTGTTAGAGTAGTTAATAATGAGTGAGTTTCTTATAAAGGAACGAAAGTGACATGATTACTGAAATGAAGCAGGTTTAATACTCGAAGAGTCCTTTTAAACAAAGAGTAGGTGTTGGGACTATTGGTCAACGGGATAAGAGTAAAGCTAAAAAGGGGGAGAATGAGAACCTAATAGAGATAGATCTGTTGCAAGTACTAGGCTAGTGCCTCTAAGTAAAGTAAGGCGACCGTTACTGTCAACGTGTAAAGGGATTTACATAGAACTTAGCGTGGTTTGTTTTTGCGAGGTTAATTATTTTGTAATCTCTATAAGAAACGCATAAACATCTCTACATGATAAGGAATGGATTTGTTCTAGCAATTATTTTATATATTTTAATTCTCATTTTACAATATCAGTCACTTCCGTACCCCTATGTTACATGAGGCGTTTTCTGTATTTATCACACCCCTGTACATACTAAAAGAACAGGCGTCACACTCGATATTTTACATCATAGACCATGGAGAACAGATAATAATACTCCTAGTCTAATGGAAAACAAGTTACCAATGTTAAGCCTATTGGACAAAAATACCAGGGGTGAGATCAAATATACTATTGATATATTATTCAGAGCTTGTGTTGTCATACGTGGCTTATGGTGCAAAAACGCGACCACAAGTAAGTCCCTGTCGGTGTCAATCTTTTATCTTTGACGGAACTTGACGCAAAAGTCAAAGATGAAATTTTATATTTAAAAAAAAGCTACTTTCAGAGCAACTTTCCTAGAGGTCAACTATACTCTCCTCATGATGATTTTGTGTGAAAGTTTTAAATAAATAAACAAAATATCAATGCTAACTCATCTATAAAACAACTCAGACTATTCGCGATAACACTAACTCATGTCCAAAGCGGTGTGGCCCGATACAGACAGCCCCTTTCCACCTCGAGCTCTAGTCATGGCTCTGACCTACTTTTTGTGACACTACTTCTGTGGCGGCGGCGGCGGCTGCAGGGGAAGCAGGTCCCACCAAGAAGTGACACAACGATTGCGGATAGTTTATAATGCCTCCGCCTCCCCCTCAGAGACACCCGGCCATCCTCGTCTGACGCGACCAAAGATTACCCTCTGATAAACGAGTCTTACCACCCCTCTCAGCGGGGCTCCCCACGAGGGGGATCCATTCACCGCCACATTGTTTTATTCAAATTCATCGCATCCTTGTTAGCGGTTTGTTTTAATGCTTGGTGCTTGGTATCCCTTCACAGCCCACTTTGTTTTATTCAAATTCATCACATCCTTCTTAGTGGGTTGTTTTAATGCTTAATACTTGGTTGGTCAGTATTGATGTTATCTAGGCGTGTTTTGGGGAGCTTTAAACGTGACTTGGTAACTAAAGAAATATATTGACATGTTTTATTCTTGAGTAGGTCCATGATGGAATTGTAAATACTGAATAAAACTAGGAGCCAATGGTATGTTCATCATTGATGAATGAGCGTGCAATTATGAAAAAGATAACAATTAGAAGGTTTGTACATATTCAGTCTATGGATCATATAACCTACTTGCACCCGCCAACCTTGGACTACATTTAAAAACGCTGATGAGGGTGAACGGTACGTCTTGACTGAATAAAAAAAACATCCCAGAAAACCGTTCCCTTTTTATAACTGCCTGAATCTAGGATCCACATATATCAGGCAAGAGTAGGTTAGTGATGTATTTCGGTCTCAAGTTATCGGTCATGGTCATGGTCATGCTCTAAGACCCTGCGACACTGGCCCTCTGCTCCTTTAACGATATCACAGTGAATATCATGCAGCTAGTGAATGGAGAGTTTTTGCACAAAAAAACTGGAAGTCCTTTTGTGCAATCTAACATTTATGCAGCGTTTATAGACCGTGAACGCTCTAATAGAATTAGATCAGAACATAATATGCAGGAACGATATTCAAAGAGATATATCACCATAAAAGACAAATTAACTTCAGCTTATTATTAAGTATTTTCCATAACTGTAATCGTGTAGTGTTTATGCAATAAAGGCAACTGCTACAATGTTGATGTAGTTATTTAGATGAAAAAGGAGAAGCAAGAACATTTTTTGAAAAAATATTTGTGATTTTACCACCACCAACATTTTAAAATATTGATCTTCTCGTCTCTGGCGGGGAACGTCGGTTGGGAGCCCGGTTTTACCTTCTGACATTTGACGACCTCATTCGTCACAGACTGCCCCGCCCCTAGCGGCAAGGCGGGCAATAATCCAATAGCCGGCGTGGCGGTGAGGGGTCAGGTGGGTGAGACTGGACTTCAACCCCCCCCCCCCTCCCTACACAAACACACACTTCCCAGCCACAGTCCAAACCGCTGGAAAAACAATCAAAAGAAGGGGTGGGGAGGGCTCCATAAAACATCAGTAAATTCAAGCCCTCCGGACGTTATGACCTTTGACCTATGACCTAGAGCGTTAACCTTATCCTCGAACCAATAACGAGTTCTTTACAGAAGGTTTAATGTTTCTTTTAGTATCCAAGTTCTTGGAATGAAAGATGTACTTTCTATTGAATTTGTTACGTGTCCCTGTTCACGGAATGAACATTATACTTTCTATAGAATTTGTTATCTTATTATCCTCATCTCTACTTAAAGGAAGGGAGGTGTATTATAGATGAATATGTCTGGTTGGTGCAGCTCTATGCAGTTACAACTGCCAGTGTCATTCCTCTGCAAGATTGAATGTATGAGGCTAAAATGACAGCCAAGCAATGTAGCCCAGCAATACAGCTGAGACTGCGTTTACACTATGGACGATTATGGACGGCGATTCTTGAATTTAACACCACCTGACGACTTTCAGCTACAAATCGCCTAGTGTAAATGCCAAGTGTGTGGCGAATACAGGTGTTTAACAATGTGGTCCTAGGAGTATTATGCCTGTAAGAGGTCCTAGGACAGTTTGCGTTTAACTATAAAGAGAATTTTAGCGAGGGACTGTCAGTTTGTCCAAAGGTGTTTAACAAGTTTGACCCACATCTTACAAACTGTGCTCCACATACCAAAAGGGTCCTAGATGGGGGACACCTATATAGGTGTCTTAGATGATTCAAATTCACAAAGAAAACCGTATTTATTAGAGGGAAAATATCTTAGATATTCAGTTAGATTACAAATTATGAAATAGTTACAACAACCCCCACTATATGGCACTACCTGCAGTTATTAGGAATTCTCTTCCATAGGGATCCCACAACTGTTTTACAGCCTGTTTTTGTCCTAGCCTGGGACCGAATTCAGTCCTAGGAGGCTAATTATGCAGGATTTTCCTCTCTACATGGGACACCATTTGTTAAACAGGAAAGGTCTTTCGTCCTACGATCCGCAAAATTTCAGGAGCAACGTTTTGGCCCTCGGATCGCTATTCTGCGATCTGCAGCTCTGTTGTAATCCTGGAGTAACGGGGCCCAGGCGAGTGTCAGTCAGCGCACATTTCTATCAAAGGTTATCTAGTGTAACCGCTTGAGGAGATTCTTGGGTTGATGACTTTCACGGCCGATATTGCATAATCGAGCACCACCTGACGACCATTGGCCAGACGATCTGCATTCGATACATTTCTTATCGTCTAGTGTAAAGTCAGGTGAGCCCCCAGCCGGCTAGACACACCACTGCTGAACTTGTGGTAGATGATGTATCCTCTCTTGGGGCCAGAGTAATTACCCTTTAGATTAGAACACATGTAGTTAATGGATAGGAAGCGATATCAAGTTTTCCTCTTCCATCATAAAGATACATGTGCTATGTAAGACCGGCCTCGGTAAATACTAGATGGCATCGGCAAATAGGGTTATAATGAAAACAGGTTCGAGAGGTTGTTACTCTGTAGATTCCTCCATATTACCTTAAGAGCCATTATCACTGTCATAACGACACATGCTAATACCACCATCAATATTACAACCATAACAACTACATTCCTACACAGCTACCACCAGGGATATTATCAACAACATATGATGGCTCAGTGAAATTCAAATTGCCAAGGATTAACATATTAACGATTACCACCAAGTATATCATCCCCATAGCCATGTCATTAATGAACACTGTGGTCACTATTGGTACCACCACTATCACCAACACTAGCAGCACTGCTAAGACCACTACGTTATCATCAATATTACCACTATGTTCATCATCACAATTACCTCTACGTTCATCATCATTATTACCAGTTCTTTCATCAATGATACTACTGCTATCAGTACCACTACTAATACTACCGCTTTCATCATGACTTACACCAACACTCTAACCAACACCAGCAGCACTACTATGACCACTACATTCATAATCAAAATCTCCACTGTGTTCATCATCACTATTACCACTATGTTCATCATCACTTCACTATTACCACTATTTTCATCATCACTATTACCACTATGTTCATCATCCCTATTACCACTATGTTCATCATCACTATTACCACTATGATTATCATCACTATTACCACTATGCTCATCATCACTATTAGGTACCACTATGCTCATCATCACTATTATAACTATGTTTATCATCACAATTACCATTATGTTCATCATCACTATTAGGTACCACTATGCTCATCATCACTATTATAACTATGCTCATCATCACTATTATAACTATGTTCATCATCTCTATTACCACTGTAATCATCATCACTATTATCACTATGTTCATCATCACTATTGTCACTATGTTCATCATCACTATTAGGTACCACTATGTTCATCATCCCTATTACCACCATCGACCCCACCACTGTTACTACCACTTTTGTCACAACATATTCTACCACTCTCCCCAACGCTGGCAGCTCTATTCTGACCACTACATTCATTATCACTTTTACCACGACGTTCATTATCACTGTTATCACCACTTACACTGCCACCCCGGCCTCCATTTTGGGTGCCCTTTCTCAGCTGGAATTGCAGTGGGCCCAGATGGTAGAGGGGGCATTATTTGCCGAGACACCGCCGTCGGGCCGCCATAGTTACACACTCGTTACACAAATTACGGCCCGGCGTTTCCCACTTCCGGTCACGTGACGGATGGCCGCCGGTCACGTGGTGCCCGCCGCCCAAGTCTCGCGCCCCGCGGGATCTCGCGCAAACTAAGAGAGTAGAAGCCGGCCGAGATTGGACGAGAAAAAACGTGAGAGGAATACGGAACGGTTCCTTGTGTCTGCGCCGGGGTAGCTCTATAATTAGATTCTATCGAGCTAATGGCAAAATGATTATAACCATTACTTTCATCCTGGTCACTTCTAATGGATTTGTACCTTCTTACAAGAACCCCTTTTGGGAACTTTTTATTGCGGGTTTTTTTTGTTTCACATTAATGCCTTTTAATCATTCTAAGAATGTACGTATTACCTGGAATGAAAATGTAATTGAAAACAAAAACAACTAGATAATACAGAACCTATACAAGAAAAGTAGAGGCAGTAAAGATAAATGCAAATTTCGTTTTAGAATCTTCCAGTAAAACATTTTTCAAACACCTGTTGGGCTAACAAAGGAAACAATAAGAAATGCTACTTGCATGACATTAATTCTCACATGAATTGGAAAATTTCTAATCTGATTAATTTTAGTAATTACAGACTTGATTAACACCAGTTCTTCACACATCATTTCTTGATGTTGCATTTATTTCAGATTTTCTGGTTTGTTAATTGCTAATTTATTGGTATATTTTTATCAGTTCAAAACCTTGCTTAATCCTTTTACTAACCAAGAAGCGATGTTAAACCAGAAATACTTTCTTTAGCCTTGTTAATCTGTTTGAAACACGTAATGAGTATTTGAGCAGTTTCCATTAGGTTCATAATCATATATTGAGCCATTCTCCCGCCCGGTCCTTCTTTCGTTGATATTTCATACACATTTTCCGCAGATAATGTACTAAGGTATAGTAATTCAATTCATTTTTCCCAATAGATGTCACAGTTACTATACTACAATGTTGGGGTGATCGTCCCGTTTCTGATGGAATGAGATGAAATGGGTTATGCCAATTTATTTGCAGTGTTTGCTAGTCAATACCTTACTTTTGTACACCATAGAGCTATATAAATTTAATAAATTTCGTTAATGACATTCAACCTTCATTCTTAGGCATCATTCTAGGAGTCTTTTGTTGGCCTAAAGCGGGACTTACACCATGGAATTCATGTACCTCAAAGGGCGCTTCTCTGAGGCAAATCCTGCTGAGATTCTGTACTGGAACACAATCTCTTGTCTAAATCAAATTGTAGGGTTCCATTTCCATGAGACACGTTTTTTTACCCTGTAATTGTTGGAGACATTTACCCCTAAAAAGGAACAGAATCTCATGAGATTTTGAACCCTGCGAAGTACATGAATCCCACCGTGTAAATTCCACTTTACTCATGAGTCACCTGTGATGGTCAGGTGTGCTACAGGTAAAAACATCTCACCTGAATCTCCTAACTTCTCCGATTTGTGAGTGGGGTGCTCTCTACCTCCCACCTGTAGGACGACTCCTCACTTAACCGCCAATCGAGTCTGACACCTGGAAAGGTAAAAAAGCCGAGTGGTTGTCAGGAGGAGACATAAAACGGTTAATGAGGGGCACGGCAGGCATGTACGGCTCAGGTAACGCTCGTTTCCTGACATAAACGGGCACCTGTTATCGCAGGGCAGCTTATATTCCTAAGGCAGCATTGGTATTGACTAGGATCGGATTTCCATGCTAACACGGTGTTTACACTAGATGACTAAAAGAGTGGCGACCACAGATCGTCTCGCCAATAGTCGTCCGGTGGTCTTCAATTATAATCTCGGCTATGACACTCGTTGACCCAAGAGTTTCCTCGAGTGTTCCCACTCCAACCGCATTTCTCCTTCACCCCCAGCAGTGGTAGATTTACTGCTATATCAAAGGCCAGTCCTTCTCATAGAATGTCTATGTGGTTTGGCCTGCAGCCACCTGTCTCCTTTTTTAAATTCTTTTTATTTTGAATAGAATTCGCCAATACTGGCAGTCTTACAGTTTGTTGTAGATTCACGTTGTTCCGTAGGAGAATTGAAATTTCATGCTTCATTTTTTGTAGAACAGAAACACGTTGATGGGTATTTCACTCCTTCACTCCCAACAGAGGTAGATTTACTGCTATTAAAGGAAATCCTTCTCATACCATGTCTATGTGGTGTTGGAATTAAAAGAACTCTCACCTAGGTAAATGTGTAGGGGTGAGATTTCTACCTAAATTCTTCTGATAGATTTGATCAAACCCAAAGTAAATCTAACAGAACATGTTGGACGTTAAACTATCCAAACATGAGAAAGGGAGAGACTAGTAAAAGGAGAGAAGTGGCAAGAGCAGAGAAGAGGGATAGAGGAGAGCAGAATGAGGATGAGAATGAGGAGAGATAAAGGGGAAAGAATCAGGAGAGAGAAAACTTGGTCAACACAGATATTGGAAACCGGTGTGTATATATATATGTGGCATATAGCATCTAAAACCCACCGCTTTGGGACCACTGTAGAAAGATAGTGGAAACGGCCCATTTAATAATTTAGGATCATACATGAAAACCCTTTTTCTACCTTATACAAAGGTTATTGTTTGATAGTATTTAAGTCTGTTCGCTAAGACTCTATTAGTTGTCCATAAGTGTTGAATAACGTTGACCCACATCGTCCCTCTATGGCATACAGAAAAGAATCTAAATGTACGGTCCTAGATTATTAAACAGGCCCCAGATTCTCTCACACTCAACTCGTTCTCGCCCTTCTATTGTCTCACTGGGGGTGCTGACCACAATTATGCCACGCCTGGCCATTGACCTAATTATCTACACCAGACACCCACGACTAGCCAATCAGAGCTTGCTAATTGCTGACAAGGAGAGTAACGACCCTGGATGACCTATTTTAGTCATCACACATACACTGACATTTACCTGTCTTTTGAGGATGTATTTAACTTCAGTAATGTCTTGATTGGGTCAAAATACAATCTGTAAACTCTGCCAATCGCAATGGGCGGTGGTCTTAACTGACTATCGTAAGATTGGGGGTTCGTAGCCCAGCTTACATTTTATCTCACAGTAATATGATTCTGGTTGTTATCACAAAAGTCAATAACCAAGCGGCCTCAAGGTATACGTGCAAGTCTATGACTTCATCACATTGTATTCAAACTATCTATAATTAAATCATTTTGAGAGGCAATATAACCATACAGCCTTAGGACATTACTGAACTCCCGGTTATTTATTGCCAAGGGTACCTAAAGGATCCAATCTGAGTCTTATGTGAAAATGGCCGAGATAGTTCCCCCAATGAACTACCGTTTTCATATCTTTAACTGGAGAAGCTGAATATACTTTAGCATGTAAATGTAGAAATAACTGTAATTTTCGTTTATAGCATCAGATTTCTAATTTGAAGGGACATAAAAATTGTTTAAAATGGCACTGCATACCAGGACAGCCATCCATGGAGCAACTTCATACTCATCAGCTTGCTGACCCGATCGGTATGTGCAGCGACTGGTTTACCGTTGTCAGTATAATGTGACCGGCAGAGTGTTGTGTCAATGGTCTGTGGCACAGCCCTTCAGTGAGGCAGCACTATAAAACAGGCATAGGGTCCCACTGCTATAAGCAGACCAAAGTTGAGTTAATATACCTTTGAATAACCATTTAGGTCAACCAATGAATCAGTCTCAAAAGGACGTAACTAGCCTACCGAGACGTAAAACTATACAAACAAACAAACAACAATCCGTGTATCAAAACAAACCTGTTTTTGGTCTGTTACCATACAACGGCACAGGTTGGAACCAGCTAACACCGGACCCTGTACCCGCAAGGAATTATGAGATACCTCAATATGGTCTATGAGACAGCAAATTGTTTTAAAGTCACTTTATTGTGAGCCAATATTTCGGTGTGGTTGCTCATTCTAAAGGTCAACTTATTTAAAATCTAAATGGTTTAAGTAAATCTGGTGAACATGCGGTTAGCACATGATTGTAAAATCCATCCCATCAATTGCAGAAATCCATGTTGATAAATCTCTAAGTACTTAATAAAATACCAATATCAAGGGCAAATGCCTTATAATTCAAGCATATTGTTCGGTATCAAAAGAATGTTGAGACAAATTTCTAGAGAATAGAACATCATTACGCAATGCCGTCCAGCGCATTGGTAGGAGAAAGCTTCTTGGATTCTTAAGATAAATCATCAATTGAAGCACGGATATCCCATATAGATCACCCTATAGGGCACAAAATGATTGCTAGTTCTGCTATCATCTGCCAGAATATTGTAAGATAGAGCCACTGTAGTCGGGGGGCAACCACAATTATCAGTTGTTGTAATCTATAGATGATATTGAAACGAGAATTCCTCCATAGCAAGCCCACAAAAATATTGTTGATAAAATCCATTGATAATTGGTCCAGCCACCTACATATCATCCAACATATTTACAATACAGTAATAAATACATAAGGTTGAGTTGTAGATTAAACCATTTAGTCGGACTGGGAGTGAAACAAATCCGATCATACCAGCAGCTTAAGAAAGAAATTGATGAGTGTTTGGTCTGTTTTCTCGTTTGCCATCGAGATTGGAGCGTCCCGTAATATGAACGAGGCGATACCTGAGTGAATATCGTGTAAAATTTCCTCTTCTGAGTTGGGTTTTCTCCCGTCAACCCTCTGCGGGTCTATTGGGGAGACGTCAAATCAGTGAACATTTTTTTTTTCACTGATTTGACGTCTCCCCAATAGACCCGCAGAGGGTTGACGGGAGAAAACCCAACTCAGAAGAGGAAATTTTACACGATAATTACCACCTCTAGTTCACATATATCCATAGACGACTACCAGTGACCGATAATAGAACCAAGAACACGGCACAGCCTAAAAGAATCCACAATTAAGTTTGTGAATGGAGCAAACTGCCACATAGTGGAAGCCCCATACCCATTTGGCCGCCAACGGACGCTGTAAACACGCCTGACGAGACATATTCTGTCGAAACTAACGAGTAAGAACGGAGAACATCCAAAAAGATGCTCTCAGTAGATTCTATATACTTCAGAAGAACTCCTTCCTCCCACCACAGAGGGCAGGATCAGCAGGGAAAGTTAGTTCACTTTTTACACACTAGATGGCCGCACCGCTCTATCACAGAGTGGTGGCGCCACCGCAAGTGTCAACAAAAGCCTGGAATAACAACTGCAAGGATTGGTTAACATACAGGTTCAAGTGCCTTTGTCTGTGTAAACAGCCAAAGAAAACGCTAGAACCAGGTCATCTGACCACCACCAACCAACCACGGTCAAGATCTGAAGAAGTCCGACGATATTTCGCAGGAACACGTCTGAAATCCGCGTTCGAATCGGTCACTTACTCGCTAGTCGCGTACAGCCCTGTCAAGCAACCTTGATACCTGAGTGAATATTCGAAAGTGCCCCAAATGAGATGGCGACCGGGGATTCTGACCAAACATCAATATATTTCTGATTTTATCTTAGCCTGGAAATATCTGTTTATCGCCCATTGAGTATGAGTGACCGTACTCGCAAGCTTGTCGTGTACGAGTTCTTAATGTTAAGTCTATGGATAAAGAGCGATACTAAGTTGTCTTTATTGATCACCTTTAATTACTGCTTTGTTACTCTGATAACAACAGAGAAATGCCTTTTAGTAAGGATATTCAAATGAGACATCAGATACCTCTTTTTTTTATTTAAGAGTGAAAAAAAACCAAATACAAATCGCCTTCCTTGGACTTGTAAGGAAAAAAAACTAAAACCATCAAACCATGTGATTACACTTGACCCATACATATTACAATAGTGTAATCTGGAGGAGTGTTTTTGCAAAGGACCTGTATTTGAGTACAGATCAACCCTATCCTTTCTGGCAGTATCTGATAGGTGCAACATTCTGAGTATTGTACAGTATATTTCAGAACACTGATTAGAAGGAAAATCTGACCTTCCTTTTCGAAATCAAGATTATCGAAAAGTTATGAAAAGCATATTGTTGATAATGAATCGAGGTTAATTGTGAAATTGGGTATAATGATGGGGCGGCAATATGAACACCTCTCTATCGTAGAAACGACACCACGCCATCTGACGCTGCACATGAAAAACCTTTCCACCCACCCTCCCTGACATCTAAAGGCTATATTCATAGGATGATTTAATCCGTAATGACTGTGTATTAGGCGTAACCTTTACCGATTATTTAATATTTACATTTTCCAATTCATATGAAATTACTTGTTGCCACCAATCATTAAGGCTCAGACCATAGGTACAGGATCCCCTGGGACGTTAAACCACAAACAAACAAACTGGGAAAACTGAATGCTGTTGGTCAAGGCCCATGTATAGTTTTCTTTATATGAGCGGGTCCGGGACAAACCCGGTTACCTTCTTGGAGAAAAAACCTATTCAGATTAGTTTCCATGTGGCAGACAGGCAACAATAACACCTCAGTAATTGTTCCGGCACATGAGCAATGCTACCCATACCTGGACTTTGATAACCTTTTAGCCTTATCAGCTAATGCATCTAGACTACATCAGCTCCCATCGAGGAGATAAAAGCTGTACAAGTACAAGACAAATAAAACGGCCGTCAGAGATGCTCATAAAATGGTGGCCTCTAGAATGGGAGTCAAATGTCGTCTGCCATCTTACGGTGGCGCCCCCTAGCGGCGATTTTAAAGGCATATCCTACAATTCACGGTGGCGCTGATTTTTAACCTTTGTGAATTATCTGTAAAATCGGGTTCCTTGTCATTCCAAATGAGTACATTACATTTCTTCCTGTCTTCATGAAATAGACAAATCTGATTTACTAAAAAAAATGTACTAAAAAAATATGGTTTTCTTTCTTTCATTCTTTTTTTTTTAAAGGACGGTGACCTATGAATTCCAAAACTAATATGTGTAGTACTATACATGAACTGCATTCTGTAAAAGTTTGAGGACAGTGACATCGGTTTTACTATGTGAAAGACTACCTTTTAAAATATCTACATATTCTTTTACAAAGTTATCATGATATTGATCTCTAAATCAAAAACTGACTTGGTGACCCCCGATTTCTAACTTAGATATGTGTTCTATAGCACTTGAAGATCATCATATTCAATTTCCAGAGAATTGACATGGGTTTTAATTTTCAAGCCAAATTGTCCGGTATGCCTTTAAATGCCGACAAGAATCTTTAGAATGGAGGAAACTGTCAACAAGCGTTGACCTCAAGGGACTCGAGAAGTGACGAGAATAGAACAGAAACCACACGGCGTCTGCCTCCATCACGCATGCGTCGTGTGACGTCACGCCCCGCACCTTTGAATGAAGAGTGTCAGATGGAAGCGGACTATAAAAAGTCCGCGTCAACGTTCTATATCGGTAGCTTTAAGCGGCGTGGCGTTCCTTTGTCACTAGCATTTATCCACTTGCGTAAACAACGTTCAAGCTACTAGAAAAATGCCAATCGAATCGAAGGCCACTGGAACAAGTGGAATTATCTCCAGCGACAGTAAGTGGGCGTATTTCTATGCAGCTTGTCGTGTGAATTGGAATAATTAATGGTAAAAGATTGGTGTGCGTTTCTTTGACATGGCATTTCAAATGATGACTGGACATGTCAACAAGGTGCGAATCAGGTGCGAATTAACCCACTTTGTCGGCACTCCCAATAATGGCATGCTTTATCATTAATGTAGGTAAGGTGCTTGAAATACCTTGTGGTTACATTTGGATATATATGAGAATATATATATTAATTATCCATCTAATACAAAGTGTCCATAGAAAAGACATAGGGAGTGTGTATAGACCTACCGAGAACATACCGATATGTTGTATGCTCCGGGTCGCATACTGAAAAATAGTGGGTACGGAAAAATAGTGCACATATCTAAAACGGTATGAACTGATATCGACATGCCACTTGTCCAAAAAAAGGTGGATGATAGATACAACATAGTTTGGTTTCAGATAAAAGCGGTTGTATGCTCCTTGGAGTTGACTTTACGCAAGATCTTCGCATACGCTCGGATATTACTACGTGTCAACTCCTCGGAGCATACAGCCGCTTTTCATAGACTTCCACAAAAATGGTATCCACTGCTCATTCGGCTTAACACCCGCTATTAGAATGAGGAGCGGGAGGAGGGGAGAAGGTTCACTGAAGAACATCCAGTGACGAGCTACTTAGGCCTACGTATAGGGTCTCAGTGGAAGAATGGCGGTATCCCCGAACTTGGTGGTTGTACACATGATATTCCCTCAATAAAATTGACCAAAAAGATAACAGAAAAAGACTTGGAGGTGTGTAATGAACTATTCAGGTCCCCAACATCTCCCCTAATTCCAACGTGAAATGGAAACTGGCGGATACAGAATATCATTCCTTTAAACCAACAATCCTCAACGCGGCTGCAAATAAAGAGAAACAAAAATCAATGCGACCATCAATACAACTTGCTGATGTCGTCCCTGATTCGTTCCGCCTGTTTTCGCAGTGATGGGCGGCTCCACTGAATACGTCCTTGATTCGACCCAGGAGAACATGGCGGGCCATAATGAAGCAGACTTGTTTCTAGACATGTACACAGACTGAGGCATGTCACAAACCAATCTCCGCCTCTTCACGTCACGTCGGTCAACTCACGCCGAACTACGCGTGGTCTCGCGTTACCTCGTGCGGTACGAGATTTACGTCATGTAATGGCGGCGTGAGTTACATTCAATGAGCTGGGCGTGTTGACATGGCAACCGCACTGTCCCGCTAGCCACAAACATGAGAGTCTGCTATCTTTTTTTAATCAGTATTTCTTTGTTTTCATGATAAAAAAAAAAACACTCGTTCAATAACAGGACTATAAATCAGGTGGATGTCCAGTTTATTGGTTTGTTTTCTTCTAAATAGAAAACCGGGAAACACGGACAATAATGAACGAAGGATATTTATTTGACTAAGTAAACATATTGCGGAGAAAATCTGAAGGTGTCTTTAGACAATTATACATTATGATTTCGTGTAACTCTACAAGTCGGCCCTATGTTTGCACGTAAAACATAAATTTACTTATCAACAGTCAGGTGGTTGGTTGGGACATCAGACTAAAACAAACAAAGATAAGCAGCACTTCTTTTTCTTCTTTGTTTTTAAGATATTTTTGATTCTGGAGGTATTGTCGGCTCAAGTAGTATCTATTTCCACAGCTATCCTTCATCTAGATGAAGAGATGCACACTTGCTATAAATTATATAAAGTTATTCTATTATAAATCCATTGAAAATTCCCCGCGCCACCTGGTGTTTTCTTTGGAGCCAGGGATTAGATGGCTGCCTCTATAATATAGTAGCTATCGCCCTATATAGCATTATAATCATTATTATTATCGTTATTATTATCATCAATATTCTCATTATCATATACCGTTCGCTCTTACCCATGTCTAATTTATGACCGTACAACACCGTGGCGTACGGGGTCAGTACGAAGTTGAAGCCCAAGAAATTGTCCAAAAGCGAAGGTATAAAACAGCAATTTCTAAGCTGAACCTCTGCCTTCGACATCAGTTCAACTGATCGCGTATCATCACGTACAGCCCCAGTAGCCCTGTTTCCGTATTATAATGACTGTGTTTGTGTTTGCAGGATGAAGTTGGTGAAGCGTGAGAAGAACAACGTGAACGACAGTAACCTGAGCGCCTACCGCGTGCTCACCCTCACCATCCACGACCTGCAGCCCGCCGACTCCGGGGTATACGTGTGTGTCACCAACCGGACGTCGCAAGAGGGCGCCCCGGTCACCGACTCCAGAAACGTCTCCCTGCAGGTCCTACAGCCAGGTCAGAAATTCTATAAAAAAAAAAGTAGCTCGACCCTGTGCCTTAAAGACAAATGCTGGTAGTTGGGTGATTTCTAAATTTTATTGATTTTTGCAAATAACTCTGGATGATATATGGAACATATATCAACAAATAGAAAATGCAAATAAGTTGGCATGTCACCATGCTAATTTTTATGGGAAGGCCATCTGAAAATGTAAATGCTTAACTATTTGTGTCTATGGGAAACTGCAATATTTTGACTTTGTTGTTAAATGACACTGATGTTTTTTTTAGTTTTTTTTTAAGTCTTTTATTTATACTGGAGTTTTCCTCTAGGGTGAAGTCACCCTGTTTTCAGTGGGCTCCAGTGGCCAAGATTTGAGTTTCGGTACGCTAATTTTATTAAACAGAACAAGTGACCAATAGGGCGTCAGAGTAACAGATACAATTGAGTTACAATACTTTTCCTGGTGATGGTATGTACAATAATGGATGTGAGAGTTTATAGTTTAATACAACTTTGCATGTCGGAGATTGACAGCGGTATTGCTATCTTCAAATAATTCTGGATTATGATAGTTGGGAACATATACAAATGAGAAATGCTAAAAGATACTGTGTCACCATGCTAATTTCTATGAGAAGGCCATCTGAAGAAGGTAAGCGCTTATCTATTGGTGTGTATGGGAAACTGCTATATTTTCATGAAACCAGATGGCAGCACCAGTGTTAAATTTAGTAGACACAGGGGGCAGTGGGATACCTACCCGCATTTGTCTTGAAAGATATGCACGCTATTTCAAATAAGGAACTGCATCGAGATCAATAGCCACTGTAAGTTTGCCATGAGTTTTATTTGCGGAGTAACCGCACGAGGCAAAGCTGAGTCGAATTAAACCTCATTCTGCCAGAATAGATCAATCTCCCCCACAGACCCTAGCCCCACAGTTTGGCCGATACTGACATATTTTCTATTTCAGAGGCAGCGAATTCCACATGAAAATATTTCCATTTTCTGACCCTAACTGACAACATGTCCCGTGTCATTTTTACAAGAGTTGTTATCATTCTGTGGCATGCTGCGACAGTATCCTATGCCCTGGTAACCTGTGACATTGTTTTGTTCTCAGCTGGTACCCTATTACAGAGTTCTATACCCTGGTATCCTGTGACACTATTATATACCCTGGTATCCTGTGACACTATTCTATACCCTGGTATCCTGTGACACAATTCTATGCCCTGGTACCCTGTGACAGTGTTCTGTACCCTGGTACCTTGTGACAGTGTTCAATGCCCTGGTACCCTGTGACAGTGTTCTATATATACCCTGGTACCCTGTGACAGTGTTCTATACCCTGGTACCCTGTGACAGTGTTCTGTACCCTGGTACCTTGTGACAGTGTTCTATACCCTGGTACCCTGTGACAGTGTTCTATACGGCATATAGCCTATGAGCCATGGGGGCCGCCATGACGCCCCCCGAGTAGGTGTTCTTCACTATTGGAGGTGAAAAAGTGGGTGTTCTTCACTAAAGGAGGTGGAAAAGAAGTGAGTGATAACTGGGAAATGTCACAATTTTAGCCTTGCTCACATATTTATATAGAGTGTTCCATATGGAAAATATCATGTCTTGGGTTTAATCATTATGTCATCCTGCTTTGGGATGGGTGTAGAGAGTCAAGGGAACCATAGTAAAATATTGAAAGGCAGTTGAATTTTGTAAGAACAAAGAGCCAGAATACAGGTTTGTCCCCCGACCACCTGGTGACTGCTCCGTGAACTAACAATGGCTCTGTCCCCTATACCCTGGTACCCTGTAACATTGTCCTATGCCCTGGTACCCTGTGACAGTGTCCTATGCCCTGGTACCCTGTAACATTGTATTATGCCCTGGTATCCTGTGACAGTGTCCTATACTCTGGTACCCATGTGACAGTGTTTTATACCCTGGTACCTTGTGACAGTGTTCTATACCATGGTACCTTATGACAGTGTAATGATACCATATTCTATCATATTCCTAACTACTGAGATCCGTAGCATAAAAAATCGGTACCAATAAACCTAGAAAAGAAACAGCGGTAAGGGTTGAGCCTATCAGAATTTATCTGTTCTCGCAGGGCTTCTTCCTGCAGTTCCGAGGACACGTCCTGCTGTCATTGAGAATATGGGCTTCATATTTCAAAATGGAAAATATGATAAGCAATCTTCTTGGAACAAGCATCAAGTCAGGATTTGAGTTGAAGATGTCAGATTAATTAGCTCCAACCCTGTCCTTATTTCAAACTCAGATGCTATCTTTTGAGATTAGAGATTGGAATTCACGACCAATTACACCAAGTCTCTGTTATCTGGCCGCTATCAGGAAGTCCCTGGGAAAGTAATTCATATGTCCATGCTTTCTAAGCCTTATCATAACTTACCAAGTGATGGATCTCATATTAAACTTGTAGATGATAAATCTAATATATAGAATACTCTTTTTTGTCCGAAAAGATGCTCTTTCCAAAGAAAAGAAAATAGTTAAGAAAGGTTGAATAGCTCCTATTATCTGAGCCCAGTATAAACGTCTATAGGTTTGATATTAAGAACTCGTACCCAACAGGCTTGAGAGCATGGTAGGTTATAAACAGATGAATATTTCTATGTTAAGAAAAATGATCAGAAACCTATTCGTGTTTGGTCCCTGGGCGTCATCTCATCTGGAGTGCTTCAGAATAATCTCCCAGCTATCGCCTCGTTCACATTACTGCCTGGTCTAAATATGATGGCGCATGGGGACACGGACTAAACACTCATCAGTTTCTTTCTTAATAACCTACGATTGATCTTATCCTTTCGTATATGGATTATATATGGAAACTTGTAAAGCCTTTTATATTCGTATTTCTTAAGGATTATTCGAATGTAAAATTAACCATTAGTTTGTTTAGATGCTAAACACCTGTAGGTATGTTTGCGTCAACACAGCTGCCACACATGTCAATCGATCATTTCTGAAATGAAGATTCCTGCAGCTACACATCTAAGCGATGGCAGAGCTCTTTCCACCTTTTAATAGAAATACTCTTTTTCAATTTTAGTTTTCAAAATGTGCATTCCATGTGAAAAACCAAAGATGATATGAATCGAGCCTCATTCAGGCCACGAGAACAGGGGTTTAATTCTCAATACAGACCCTCATCGTCACACCATTACCAACACCAACATCCTTTCCACATTGTCTATCTGAAGTAACACATTCCCCATGAAAAATACTTCGACATTTGCCTTGAGCCCCCGCTGGCATTCCCTAGACATCCCCAAGTAATGCCTTTCACATATATATATAATTCCACTGATATGATTTGGAAATACATTATCAAGGAGTATGATTACTATGTAATAAAGTTTATAAAACTATTCCCGCTATTATAGTTTCTAAGTCGAACGGTTCCCCAGTGCTTACAGATTGATCATACTTCTCACAGATGTGCTCTGTACCATGGAGGGCGAGGACCTGTGTGGGTGGCGCGACCTGGTGAATAACGGCAATACTAAGATCGGGTGGCGCCGTTTGGATGGAAGTGATGAGATCAGCCTTAACAGGAGCAGCGGGCGATACGATCACACGTACGGCGCCTCCAAACATATAGGTGAGTCAGGTCTCTTCTACATACTGATACTGTCTCATACAGTTCATAAAAACAGATATATGATGATAGGTGTACCTCTCTACACACATAGGTGAGCAAGGTATCTGTGTAGCATTGGAATGCCCATATCTGATGGGACAGACTTGAATACCTTGCATTCAAACCATAGATATTCCAGACATAGTGACTCCATATTAGCAACTCCTCTCACAGACACTCTTTACCTTCCTTCACTAATCAGATTATCTCTCACACTTTAATAGATCCATATATAACTTGATTAAGAAACATTAGGATACGCTGATTTTAATCAAGCAATTGATTGCCATCTGTTCACACATGTAGATTTCTATAACATAATAAATATTCCTGTTAATGATACTTGAGAACAACTATTAAATCTATTCTCTAGGTTTATTAATCCATTATTGATACTTTCAAATACCAATAGCTTACTGATTAATAAATGTAGTTCTACCGTGCTCTTCCATGATAAATGGAAATAACATTTTCTCCTAGTTATACATGGGTTTTTAGAGCAGAAATACTCACCAAGAAATATTCACAGCTCGCCAAATTGACAATATAGTCTACCTTTTATGGTTATTTTATTCAAAATACACAAAAAAGGAAATAAGAATATGTAAAATTGCCTTCAAGAATAAGAAATATATCCAAACATATGTCCAGGTCACATGACACATCTGCTGGGAGAGTAACAGACACTTACAGGTAAAACGGAAAAACGGAAAAACATTTACAAAAACAACTTACAGGACCTGTAGTTTGACCCTACCAGAGATAACGTAGTGTATCTAGAGCTGGCGGCCGGTGTACGGCCATAGTAGATGTAGTAGTTCGTGCTCGATGCACTAGGGGGCATCTTCGATGCACATGATGGGACGTTCTTATATAGAACTGTATGGAGGATCGTATATATCACGATTCGAATACGGTTCTGGATTTATCTCGCCCCTTTCACTTTAAGGGACGTCTAAACCTCTTGTTTTGTCTTGTCTTCTCTCTGAAATCCTGGCCGCTGATTGGTAAATCGCCTATGACGTCATCTCGTATCCACTACGCCACGACGATGGCGTAGTATTGTCACAGTATTGAGTATTTTTTTTAACGTTCACAACTTAAAATCAGCGCCAGTGCTCGGGGCAAGTCTCCATACACAAACCCCCAATCTTATACTACTTACACACTACACGCGATACTTTAGACTGATCAGTAAGGATAAATTAAGTAGACATCCCTCGGCCTCTATGATTATTGTTATCTAATTTCTGTTTTCTTACGCATGAAGGTTTTGATGTTGTTTTACATGTAGCATGTGGTAAGTTACGTACTGTTTTATGTCACGTTTTTCAGGTCATTTCCTGGACCTTGACAGGTTCGTCGACCTGCCACCAGAGGACGGTGTGGCTCGTCTTCAGTCTCCTCTCAGAGCGGCGACTGAGTCGGCCGGCTGTTTCCACTTCTGGTACATCTACTACGGCAACGACCACGGTGAGTCACGGCGGTCAGCCAGGCCAGTATATACACTGCACGAAAACCACCATTTTACATATGAATGCGCCCGGCGTATTTAAGTATGGCTTTTGCGTATATAAGGTCGTCCTATTCCCCGTGTATATACGCCTCATCTGTAGGCGGATATAAGCGTCCAGTGAAGAGGGCTTCACTGAGAGTGTGGGGGGGGGGGGGGGAGCGTTTCCCATCGAGGACACCTGTACTTCTACCAACACAAACGGGCGGGAGGCGGCGGGGGAGTGGATATTTCCTCTCATATACGCCGGGTGTGAAATACAGCCAAGACGCGTCCGTATATAAGGCCTGGGCATATATATATATATGAAAACAAGTCAATATTCAGCGAATACATGCACATCCGCGGTGGCATATATATTGATAAAATGGTGGTTTTCGTGGAAACGGGGTAGAATAAAATCTAGACGCAACTCGCTTGAGTTTGAGTTTATTTATGTCACTCATTGTCTTTGATTCGTGAGATTATGGAGCCAACGAAATGTGTGAAATAAATAAGCTCAATCTCAAACTCGTGATGTCTGTTGATAATCTATAACTTACAGAGTACCTTCAGGTGTGTTTATTAGAGCGTACTTGCACTCGCTATATACGTTGCCTATAGGTTAGAATGGTCACATATAAAGTTCCAGCGTCCTGCAAAAAAACTATCCCTTCACTATCTGTGTGCTTTTCACTGTGACATTGGGAAAGTAACAGGGTGACAGTATTTCAGGGCCTTAGAGGCTTGCCCAGCTGACCATGACCAATCAATCAAGACTGAAATACCTCAAGACCCTCTAGAGTGATTGTATATAGTGCGTGCAAGCACGCTCTAAAAAAATATACATTTATACTTTACATGTATATATTTATACCTCACAGAGTACCTGCAGACGACCTGTATGTTTATATACATGTATGTTAAATACTTTGCAGAGTACCTGCAGGTGTGTTTATATACTACAGACCACATGTATGTTTATATACATTGTACATGTATGTTTATACCCTATAGAGTACCTACAGGTGTGTTTATATACTACAGACTACCTGTATAACTATATACATGTCTATATTTATACCTCACAGAGTACCTGCAGGTGGCTGTGCGGCCCGCCAACTCCTCCCACGAAGATGAGGACCAGGAGAAGGTTCTCTTCCACGTGAACAACACCAACACGCCCAGCGTGTGGGTGGGCGACTGGACGCTGGCCGCCGTCAACCTGCCCGCCCAGTCACGTGATTACCACGTGGTCCTCGAGGCCATGACCTGCGTTGGACGCTGCCGGAAGTCACGCTTCATCGCGCTCGACGACTTCCGCTTCTTCCCGGAGAGTTGTGAGAACATCGACGAGAAATCAGTGTGGCCCAATCGTAAGTGTGACCTTCACCCATCCATGAGGTCTAGCAAGGTCATTCTCGTGGGGATTATTTAAATATATTATGACTTTCACCGTGCTATTTTCCGATGGAAACTGAGGTAGTCTCTGACCGATTTTTTTTACATTCAAGTTCATTCCGAAACAGATAAATCAATGGAGAGACCTTTCGTCAGTGGTACAAAAAATATTAGTCAGTGGTGTTAAATTATGGAATGTTGGAGAAAAAGATTGTTAAAACTTTTTGTTCCCACCTGATGATTATCGCACCAAAAGTGGGACATGATCGGTCTCATGAACCTTCATTCTCTATGTGTACTTGACAGGTGAACTGGCCGTATGTCTGGTGAAACTTCATTCTCTATGTGTACTTGACAGGTGAACTGCCCGTACATCTCACGAACCTTCATTCTCTATGTGTACTTGACAGGTGAACTGGCCGTACGTCTGGTGAACGGGTCGACTAAATACCAGGGCCGGGTGGAGATTCTCCATGACGCCATGTGGGGCACTGTCTGCTCCACGCAGTTCGGCACCAAAGAGGCCAAGGTCATCTGCAACTACCTCGGATTCAAGTAAGTCACGGATAAACTTCCACTCTCGTTATTTGGACCCTTTTCCCTGAAAGTGATTTAGGCTTTTGTACTTCTTTGTACATGAAAATCCCTTCCTCCTGTAGGTTCTGGGCCGGTTTGTTTTCCCTTCGTATGAATCGTTTGTGCATGGATCATAGACATGGTAGAGAGGGGGGGCTAAGCTAGGCACTAATGGTGTGTGTGTTGTGTGAGAGGGGTGAAAGGGGAGCCCCATCTAAATGGAGATGATTTACCCTTTCTTGATGGTGGGAAACACGTTTATGAATCTGAATTCAAAGTATGAAAAGTATTGCTGAACTTCTATGAAATACTACCAGCTGCCAGGGGTGTAGTATAAATAATGTTCAGTCTCACTGAGATGTAGTGAATGTTCGGGCGCACTGTGCACGTAGTGTTCTTTACAAGTACTTTAAAAAATGTTTGTTGATTTAAGGTATATATGATAAGAAAATGTAGTGAGTGAACCAGTCGCAGTTCCGTCGGAGTTCTTTTGTTCCACAACTTTTTTTTCCTGATTACTGCCCAAGGTTGACGTTTACTACCCAATGTTGACACGTGACCAAAAATTATGAACGGTGAATTTAAAAATGGCGTACAGTACCGCATCAGGCATTCTAAGATGGTTTAAAAATTCCTCTTAACAGCAAAGAGTATGAGTAAAAGAGTTTCAAATATAGTAAAACCCCTCTTCAGGAGACACCCTCCGTTCCGAGCAAAGTACCACCTCAAGCGGTGTGTCCCTTTAAGCGGATTTAAAATAAACTTCTATTCCGAGCACATTGTCCCTCCTTAAGTGGGGTGTCCCTTTAAGCGAGGTGTCCCAGAAGCGGGGCTTTACTTAAGTAGGAATAACTGTCAAGGGCGCAATTGGCGTGATTTCGAATCCTGCAAAATGTAAACATACCACGTCGATGCGTCTATGACGTGGCCGTGACGTTGTCGCATAGCAACCTGCATAGTTGCTATGAGACGGGAATCAATTAAGAACCTTAAATGTCTTTTCCCCTATTTGTGTGTCCACATTTTCCTTGCTGGTGACTGACACGTTCTGCTTGTACCCGGCGTGTAGAGGTGAGGGCGCGCAGGGACGCCGGAAGAGCCCGGATGGAGGAGCAGACGACAATGTCATCATCTGGCTGCAGCGTCTCGGCTGTAACGGGACAGAACGAGATCTCGGCGCGTGTATCGCTAAGGGCGAGACTTGGGGGACGACGGAGACGTGTTCACACACGGAGGACGCACGCGTTCTCTGCGGAGGTGAGCCATCCAGCAAATATCAATGATAAAAATTCTGAATTCAGTTTTTATATTTATTATTCATTGTATATATAAAGACCCCATTGAAAATATATGAGACTCAGTAAACCACTACCCATTGTATAAAACTTGTCAGATATCATAACTGTGGTATACAGATTCTAATCTGTGGTATATGGCCTAAAAACCATGATATACGGGGAAATAGTATGTTTCTGGTAAAATTCTTTCTGCCGTGAACGGTCGGTGGTCGGACGGGACCTATGACAGCCCCTGTGGCCGAATAAAATTTTCCACCGCAGCTGTGCGCCTCGTCTATACAAATAGTATATTTGTGCTATAGAGCAAAGAAATAGTCTTCATTGTTATACTCCTTAATGACAATAGGAATGACAGTTTCTGGGTTAATTTGTTCGAAAAGATGGATAATAAGTACAGCAAGCTATGGTTTTGTGAACAGGCGACTCTGTAAACTACTTGAGGTTGACGTCATAATACACTCGCTAGTGCTTGAGTATGATATAAATTCTGAATTCTGTTTTATGAAGAAATCTCCATAGGAAATGTATAAAGTACATAGAATCAGCTACCCAAAGATTCTGGCATGTCAGAATCTCCGGAAGGAGATTTCCGGAAAAAATAGTCCGATCCATAATGAGGTTAATTTTCCATGAAGTTTCTTTAGTAATCATTGAATATTGACTATTAAGAATCAGTCGGAATGATCAAATTTACCAACAAAACTCACCGTCATAAAAGGTTTTGCATGCTGAAATGCATGCTAGCGTAATCTGGAACTAAATAAGTCTTGAAATAAATTCTTTTAATGCAGTAGACTTGTTATTGAACTTGGAGGTGGATGAAAGATACAATAGCAGCTATTTTTGTGTAGGAGTTCCTGTGATCTCCTACTCTTTCACTTCCTGCACTTTCTACACTTCCCATATCCATGTTATCATTATGCTGCTAATTGACACATGGCCCTGCTCCCAATACCTACACTACCTGTATCCATATTATATTGCTGAATATTGACAGACGGGGCCCCGTCACCACCACCTACACTACCCATATCCATGTTACTATTATGCTGAATAGTGACATGTGGCCATCACCTATACTTCTCGTATCCATGTTATCACTATGCTGATGATTGACACATGGCTCTGCTCTCAACACCTACACTACCTGTATCCACGTTATCATTATGCTGAACAATGACAGATGTGGCCCGTCCCCACTACCTACACTACCCATATCCACATTATCATTATGCTGAATATTGGCAGATGTGGCCCCATCACCACCATCTACACTTCCCATATCCATGTTATTATACTGAATATTGGCAGATGTGGCCCGTCCCCACCACCTACACTTCCCGTACCCATGTTATCATTATGCCGAATATTGACAGATGTGGCCCCATCACCACCACCTACACTACCCATATCCATGTTATTATAATGAATATTGACAGATGTGGCCCCATCACCACCACCTACACTTCCCATATCCATGTTATTATAATGAATATTGACAGATGTGGCCCGTCCCCACCACCTACACTTCCCGTACCCATGTTATCATTATGCCGAATATTGACAGATGTGGCCCCATCACCACCACCTACACTTCCCGTTTCCATGGACACAGAGAAGACAAGTTCCACCAGCGCCGCTCCGGGCACCACCACCTCAAGCAGCTCCACTCCAGGGACAACCATCGCCGCGACACCGGCCGCCGTGACGTCAGCGGCCCGGCAGACGACAGAGGAAACCCATGACGTCACCACAGTGCCCGCGCAGCCCAGCTCCACTGCAGAGATTACTTCGGGGCCAAAGGTCACCACCTCCAGCACGCCAGGCATGACGCCGACGCCGGCCAAGGTGACGTCATCGGGCGACCTGACGTCAGAGCCGGCCCTGACGACGGTGGAGAACTCTGGCGGACCACAGGTGGAGAATGGAACGGCGGAGTCTTCTGTTATGACGTCATCACCTGCGCATAATGTATCTAACACGACTTCAGGTAAGATCAACGCCTTGATTTAGACCCATGAAGGACTGGTAAAACCTAAAACACATCTACCGATGGTGCACCCCACTCATAGGATCTCAAGCTCTCTAAGTGGTATTCTGTACAAGGTTCTCACTACACTCTATGGGAGAAGAATTCTTATACTTATACTGTGTATTTGGTGCCATAGTGGATTTAGTTTGGACTGGAATACAGCATACCACTTAGAGAGTGTGATATCTTATGAGAGGGGTGCACCGAGGAATGAAAGATTAGTTTCCAAATCATATAGCTGTCTCAGGTCGACCAAGGCCACTAGAAATAAAATGAATTGTTTCTCATCGCCGCATGCATCAACAAAATCTTATGTAGAAGATTCAGTTTTTTATAAGGTGAACCTCGATAAAAAATTATAAAAAGTATGTGCATTTGGTATCAAATAAAAGCTCGTGAAGCTTAGGGATGCATTCAATGTATTCCCAAAAACGTGTTATTCATCTCTCTCTTCATACCATTCAGTTTAATACAACGGATGTATATAAATATACCTAATTAGATGATTTAGGGACAATGGGCTCACATGTGCATGTTTAATTGATATCTATCGCTTTCAGATCCCAATCCACATGTGTATTTATCACATGGTACATTTGCTTCATTCCTATTTATGTCAAGTATAAGGTTTCTTTCTCTGCTCAAGGTAGTTCAGTTAACCTACTTTGTTGTCAGGAATAGGCCTACAGAAGGAAACTTGTCAAATTTGATAAATCTCCTCTTTAATTATTTATGCGGTTCTACATAAATGATGTTCACAGCTACAAAAAGCTTCAAATGAGCTGAATACAAAGTCTTAAAACTATAGGTGGCAAACTACAGTCTGGGAGTTAGTCCTTAGAAAATCAGTCTACACTTGGCGACAGAGATATGATTCTATACCTGACCGACTGTAGTATGATTCAGGGGCACTCCTCCTAGTCACTGTGTTGTTTTTACTGGTATATCATACATGTACCATTGGCTTCAGTCACACATGCATTATGAGCTGTTTTGGATTTTTTGTCTTCCCTTGTTTGGGTTGGAAAAAAAAATTTCCAACCCAAACGAGGGAAGACAAAAAATCCAAAACTACCATGTCACAAATACGGTAGGCATGAAAAGCTCATACTCAAGCGGAAAAGTGAAAAACGGGCAGCATATATTTTTTAACTCAAAAAATATCACACCCAGTGAAATCCCCCCCCCCCCCCCAAAAAACAAAAAACAAAAACAAAAAAACAGACAAGGAGAAAAAAAATTCTACTTGGGCCACAGATGTTAAAGCACATCACCTGACGAGATCTTTCCGGAAGGTCGAAACCACAGAAGGGCCTCCCCCCCCCCCCCCCCCCGTTTATTTCTCTTGCGCCGTCACCCACATTCACACATGCATTATGATGCTAACTCACTGCGTTGTTTTGACTGTTGCAGACACGGGGCGGTCGGGCGGCCCGACGGAGGCGCGGCACGGGCGGCGGAACACCGGGGCGGCCGTGGGCATCTCCCTCACCGTCCTCCTCATCTCGGCCGGTGTCGGCGTCTGGATGTACCGCAAGCGCAAGAACCGCAGAAAGTCCAAGTACATCGTCTTCTCCAACCCCAAGTACAGCCGCGAGCACCTGCCGGCCAACGACATCAGCCTCGACAGCCCGCTCACCAGCGGCAGCAGCATCCTGGCGTGACGACCAGAGTCCCGGGTCTGAGACCACGTCACCACGCCACGTCACCGCACGACTCGGTGACGTCAGCACACACATACACACACATACACACCCGCGCCGCACACGTCACCGCGCGTCGGAGGCGTCGTCACCACAAACACACGCTCACACACTCCTCACACGTTACGTCGCCTGTGACGTCAGCACATGTCACGTCACGCGTCTGTGACGTCACGACAAACCCTCATAGACCTCTGTGACGTCACAGCATACTTCACGACGAGCGTCAGTGCCGAGGATGGTGTCCTCCGTGTCGTGCGCAACCGGAAGTGGTCACATACAAAGTGTGACGTCATCGCAGTGCGGAGAGCCCGGACGTTGGTGGATTTTTCATGGACTTTGCTGGTGTGGATATATATATGTATATTTTCTCTGCACGAAGGAAGAAATGGATACGGCAGAATTCAACAGGAGGGATGTCATGAATCTGGTTTGGCTTGTATCTAGTCTTATTTCTGTCGTGTCATGTGATAGTGAGAAGAGTAACAAAGGACGTGGTTTATGTTGAATTATGTGTGTCTACAGACAACTCAACTAACAGACAGTATATAATAAACCTACATGATAATCAATTATACTACAACAAGATATACCAGCTCGGTCATGTACGTGTACAGGTTGAACTTATAGATGTATCACTTAGTGACAAATGGGAACAATCTACTAATTCCTCTGGCACAATTAGCCGAAACGACAAAGGAAACACGTGACAATGGTTCCTGAAAGCGGCACAATGGAACTGATGTGTAGCTATGGTCCAAGTCTCAGTTCCACATCAGTGAACTAAGTCAAGGATGTCTAACCATATTTCTGCTCTGCTTCAGTGGACTTACACATTGGAGGGAATGTATGGCTATTGTTTAAGTCTCTGTGCTGCACCGGTGAACATATACAACCAAGATGTGAATTTACAGTCCTCGTTCGGTACCAGTAAACTTGCACAGTGGAGGAATATTTCAACCTGCCCCAGTAGATTTACACCGGAAAGAATGTATACCTTCGTTTCAATTGTGGACCCGCAAGTATACACATTGTGTAGAATGTGTAACTACAGTTTTACTCTACAATTGTGAACTTACATAGTGGGTAGAATATGTAACTTCTGTTCTGCACCACTGGACTAACACAGTGTGCAGAATGTGTAATGACAGTTCTGTTCTGCACCAGTGAACTAACACAGTGTGCAGAATGTGTAACTACAGTTCTGTTCTTCATCAGTGAACTGACACAGTGTGTAGAATGTGTAACTAAAGTTTGTTTTGTGTGAGTGAACTTACACAATAGAGAAGATTTGCATTTACAGTCCTCACTCTGCATCAGTGAATTTATCCCATGCAGAGGATGCATTGTCTTAGTTTCATAAAGAAGAAACCAACAAGTTTTGGTAAAAGTTGTCATTCTCCATAATTTTGATGTGGAGTGATGTGAATGAGGCGACAGCCGAGTGAATATCACGTAGCATTTGAACAAGTTGGGGAGCAAGGACTTTGACCAAAACGAGTTGCTTTCTGTATTTATCTCGCCCCTGTGCACAATGAAAAAATGGACGACACACAGGATATAAACCGTGGGGAATGGACTGCAATACTCGTAGGAGCATGAAGAACGGGTTCCCAATATTAAGCCTATGGGACAAAAATACCAAGGGTGATATGAACCTATATTCTCCTGAGTCATTTTTGTGTATTCAAAAACAATTGTTAGAAACTAGTATACCCCTAGGTATCAGAGTCCATTGTGTTTTCTCGAAGTGGATACTATTGTACAAAGGAAAATGTTTTTAATAGTTGTAGTATGCCGAATGACAAGGCATGGTAAATTGGAGGTTCTAAGTATGATGTTTTATATAATGAGGGATTAATTTGCATTCTAAAAGTGTTTGAGGTAATTCACTTAAGAGATCGTAATCTTAAATCCAACATCATATATAAGATTGAAATAATAAAAGCTGAATTGTAAGTGAAATACCATACAGACATACAACTGAATCCCAACACTGAAAGAGCTCTTAAACAGAAAGATGATTCCGATGGGATGGGACAAAATATTCAACTGAATGGACAAAAAGCCTTTGGTCCCATTCTAATCTGCCTAAGCGTGTTCATTTCACCCTTAATTTCTATTTAGCGATGCGCTAGAATTATGTACTGACAAAAATACAAGAGAGTAAGTTGATTTATGTTTGATAATATTTGTGACGAGTATCCGTCCATACAGAGAACTGCCAACATTGATGATATTATAACTTATTCAACAATTTATGTTTATACCCTGCAACAATTAATGATTCTCTGAAACCTTCTTGACTAAATGTCAATGCATCCTTCACCAGCATTAGCAAAAAAAATACCCAGATTCTCCAAAGACTATGAGTCTCTATTCTAATACAAAAAGTTGTCTTTGACAAAGTTAATACCTTTGAGATCGTTCAAATCAGGTAACTAGACTATTTCATATAACCATGACTCTATCCTCCAGATAATTTTAATATAATGTGTAAGGAAGTTTTCGATAATAGTGGAAGAATCCAAGGTGTCATTAGAAGGTTTGGTGTAGAATATGATTTGATTATCCAATGTTGATGTAGACAGAGAAGAGTTATAACGGCTATTTTGAGATTGTTCATATTAGACTTTGGTAGACGTAATGTCCGCTCCCATCTGCACCTGAGTTAGTGACATATTCAAAAGGGAAATGTTGTTATAGGTACCCTGCATTTCTTATCTTGCTTCCTTGACTAAATGAGCTGCTAGGTTTTCAGCTATTGTGTCTTATTACTAAAAAGGGTTGTACAAGAAATATTTGTCCTAAATTGTGACACAGGACGAAATTGTGAGATTCCTGATATGAAATGTTCTACACAACACGGCATCGCAGAGGTATGTATCATTCAAGGCATTGGTCATCATATACATACGTCAGTTTCTGCCAATAAATTTATATTCATTTTTGTATTTATACTATTCATACACCACATAGGGCACAGAGCAATTGTGTTATGGAGTCAACCATCTTGTCCCCCGACGCTAAACAAAACACCAGGTGGCAGGTCCAGTTATCACCGGATTTTATAGCTTGCCCCCCGACTACACCGGCGCTATCTTACAATTTCCTGGCGGATGGTGGCGGAACCAGCAATCACTCTGTGCCCTATATTCATGGGTGGGAATGTATACACAGGCGGACAACATGAATGTATGATCTATAAGAAAGGATTAGTGAACGGGGCCAATAGTGGTAGATACGCTGAGATGCCTACATGAATAAACTCAAAGTTTCGTCCTGTGTGAAACCAATCAATTTCGGCTGCTAAACAAAGACAATATGCATGAAGCAATTCATTAAAACCTTTCCGATTGAATCTTCAAAGATTATATGATTTGCCTCTTAACAAAAAATATGAAATAGATCACCTAATATATTTGATGAAGGGTGATAGGTATATAAATGTCCCAGTCTTGTCTTACAACAATACATATTACATTTCGTTTGACAAATATGATAAATACTAACACTACCTTCTTTAAGTGGTTGAGATGGACAACTCTTTCTTCCTAGTTATAGGCACATTATTCCACTGCCATATACCTTAAAAGTGAGATGCTGAAGGTCTAGGGTCCACCTACTACGATAGAAATTTAGACCTACCGATATGGCACCGATACAGAAAGCAAATATCGGAAACATAACGGGAAGGTGCAAAACCCTAGACATGTCAATCCACAACACATCGTAAGGGGTTTTTCTCGGTGCCTAATCACAGAAACGTGGTCAACTGCCCCGATATTAGGTGACCTTCCGACGCGATTTTGATTTTTTATCAGGAAGTGCATCGTAGACCATATCGGAGCCATATCGTAGTAGGTGGACGCCGGGCCTTATAGTTATAGTTAGAATTTGTATTATTGTGTTACAATATGAAAGTGTCCAGTTTTGTTGAGGATATTTTCATCTGGACACCTTATACCACAAAGAGTTATATTCCATGTAATACAATCAACCAACTCATGTGTCTCTACAGATTTGTTAAGTTTGGTGTTTCCTTGCTTACAATAATGATTCATGTTTCAATCATCCTTTGTAGACTTAGACATTGAAATACAAAGGATTCGTAAAATATGACATTTAAATGTGCACGTATGAAGATAATTGTATACATATCAGTCAAATGACGAAAGCTCTTGTACTTAATGTGGTATTATTGATGTGAATGTTCCTGCCTATAAGAGGTGGATTATTAACCTATGATTAATTAAATTTTGTTACAAATCCATTGATGACAATTGTCTAATCTTTGGTATATGTCTCATCACATTCCATTTTTTATATTTCTTTGTTATTTGTTCGTGTCTTTGTTATGTTTCACGTTAATTACCCACCATGATGGTGATGCATGTAATACGTTTTACGATATATTTAGTTTGGCTTAGAATACTTTATTATATATACTACCGGATGATCTTAGTACTGATGATATCAACATGTGATTTTTAGCATGGTATCATCTAAAGAATTTTATTGTCATTATTGAAATATTTGATTGTGCTTCGCATAAAAGACCGTTGCTTCACAAATATGTGCTGAACTAAGCAAGACTATGTCCATAATAGATGAAGTTATGATGGCGCTTGATCTACACGAGAATATGTCCATTTTACATCATAATATTATGATGATGCTTTGTCCATAAAAGGATGTCTCTTACATATAACGTTATGATGATGCTTTATCTTGACAAACATGTGTCAATTATACATTGTGACGTGGTAATTATTGTTCATTTAAACAAGGCTCTATATCATTTAATATTGCAATAAAGCTTTATCTAAACAAGAATGTGTCCACTATACAAAATAAGGTTATGACGACTTTATCTCTAAGAAAGGATGTGTCCACTATAGAAAATAAGGTTATAACAACGCTTTATCTCAGCAAGGATGTGTCCACTATAGAAAATAAGGTTATAACAACGCTTTATCTCAGCAAGGATATGTGAATCCATTATACAAGATAACGTTATATTATTATCTAAACAAGGATGTGTCTGTTATACAAGATAACATTATAATAATGTTTTATCATTCCACCGGCATGTATCTATTGAGGTCCTTCTTGAAAAACAAAAAATATGGTATGTTGATGTGTGTTACATACGAGAGTTGTTTTATAGGACATACTCATAATATGTCATTTTAAAAGATATCTCCTATTAGTGTTGAGAAAAACAGATATGCATATTCAAGGAGAGTATGCAGTTATGTGTTGATTTCACTGTCTGAGTAATGTTTAGTTTTTAAATGTGCAATATATCAGGCCGCTTCATGAAATACAGCACAAGGGATATCAATAGGTAATCTTATAAATGTATTAAAAGGGAGCCACAATTTCGAATTCCTCAAAAACCTCCAAGGTGGTACCTCTTTCAGTTTGTAACTATTATTAAAAGTGTTTGAAATGAATATGAAAGTAATCAGTCTTGAAATGCATAGCATCCCCAGTAAGGCCTGTAGAATGCCATCTTTTGAATGACATGCTATGGAGTGTGCCCTATGAGTTATAGGCCGTCAGTCCCGGGTTTACACACGTGAACCTTGTATAATATCCATGTATGAACTCAGACCTGGCTCGCTAAGAGGTCGCTGTGTACATTTGAATGAGACTAATAAATCATATTGTATTAAAATCGTCGCGTTTGCTTATTTTTTATATACGAATGGCTATCTTGCATCAAAACAGATTTTACAGCTTCATATCAAACAAGGGGTTGTAACATATGGCATATAGCCTATGATCCATGGGCGCCGCCATGACACCCCTAAGTAGTTGTTCTTCACTAATGGAGGTGAAAAAGTAGGTGTTCTTAACTAAAGGAGGTGGAAAAGAAGTGAGTGATAATTGGGAAATGTCACAACTTTAGCCTTGCTCACATATTTATATAAAGTGTTCCATGGTGTAAATATCATGTCTTGGGTTTAATCATTGCGTCGTCCTGCTTTGGGATGGGTGTAAAGAGTCAAGGGAACCATGATAAAAGGCAGTTGAATTTCGTAAGAACAAATAGCCAGAATACAGGTTTGTCCCCCGACCACCTAGTGACTGCTTCATGAACTAACAATGGTTCTGTCCCCTATAGTATGGACCTTTGTTTCAATCAAGCAATTTTAAAGGAAATATAATCGCCTCTTTCACTGGGCCTTTTTCGCCGAGTTCATATATGTTTGTTCTAGATTTAAGTTTTTGTTTCCTTTTTTTCTGTTCAGGTTTTTCTTTGTAATGCGGTGATGCAGTGACTTCGGGGAATAATGAGCACTTCTGACTAATGAGCATAGATAACGTGAGACATAGCTTAGGACGGCAGGACATCTGTGGGTTTCTCCCTGCCTCATCAGCAATTGATACCCCTACCACAACGGAGAAAACTGTACCAGGACCGCCTGGTTATTCATTACCCACCTATTACGACGGAGTCTCCATAGGAAATGTATAGGGCACCAGGAATTAGCTACCCGGAGATTCTGGCTTGTCAGGAGTTTTCTGCAGAAGATTCCGGAAAAATAGTCCTGTCCATAATGAGGTTGAATCATCATGTACTTCGAAATAAGTTTCTTGAATGTTCATTCATTGTTAATTATTTAGAATCAATCATAATAATCTTATTTACCATCAGAAACCACTGTCATAACAGACTTTGCATGCTTAACTCACAGGTTAATAGCGAACTATATTATTGGTGTAAGTCTACACGAATTACTGCCATGCTTGACAGTGCTGTGGTGTCTGAAATAGTAAATGTCTTGCAGAAACTTTTTTAATGCAATATATTTGTTATCAATCTTGTAGGTGGGTAATAAATACAATAATGACTGGTTTTGTATGCGAATGACTGTAATCTCCTCGTAGTTGACAACGTAATTGCTAATCATCACTAATTGCTTGAATATTAACACACGTCAAATACTCAGAGATTACGGCCACTCGTACAAAAAACCAGTCATTATTGTGTATATAATCACCCCTATTGGGGGCCGGCTCCTTTCGTCACCATGCTGTCAACATGGAGGAGACTCCTTAAAGTTACATTTTCAGAAGCCGCTATAGGACCTCATGAGTGAGTTTGAAAAAAAGAGACTCAGTCTTCTCACTTTGAGTGCATGGAAAAAGTAGAGAAAAAGATGTCACAAGAAAAAAAAAGATAATTTAGAATATCTTCCATTCATAACCATTCACAAATATGTATTTGTAATATATTGTGGTGGTTGCCGCCTGACTAGCAGGTTGGAAGACCCCTTTCCGGAATGCTAGTTCCTGGTGGGATCCCACCCTATGAACAATTACGTAGGTTGGTTCGGTTTTCGGTAGGTTTGCACGAACTTAGTAACACAAAACACAACTCACACATTTAATAAACAGGAATGTTTATTAACAAGTTACTTCCCGGAAAGATTTGGAAGATCTTTCCCACAAGTACAGTACCCCAGCACGGTGTGCCGGGTAACGCTGGAGAGGCTAATCTAAAAGACTCGCCTAACCACCAGGAAGGTTACGAGAACGCGCCTGCAAATATGAGGGTCCAAGGGTCCGCTCTAAGGGAAAGACGCGCGAGGACAGCCTGTCAACCAACTGTGAACACTGAGTATATATACCCAGCATTACGTAATCCCGGTCTCCATCGCGCCACTCTCATGTGAGACGTTGCCCGGAACCACTACACAGAAAGGATTGACTCTCCATGCCATCTTCCGAAAAACTTCCGAACACTCCTGAACTCCCGCCCCACTACAATTTCAAAGCAAAGTATACAGTTACATAACAATAACATTCATTTTTGTGGAGTTCATATGATACAAGTTCTCTTGGTTGCAGCTGTAGCCTTCTCACAGTCTACCGGTATCAGGCCTCCTCAAACTCCTTTCAGTAATGCTCCACTGTCTCTTTAACTTGTGGATAGAGATAATGCATAAGCGGTGGGATATGGTGGTAGCAGTCACCAATCTTGTTCCCTGTTCTCTCCAGTGCTGGGATGATAGGAGCTTGTACCTCAGTAGGCCCTATAGGCCTCTGTTCTTGTATAGCCTAGAGTCGGTATTCCAGCCTCCTCACGGTAGTGGTAGTAATGCTCAGCAGTCTTGGAGATGATAATTCTTTTCTCGAACTGTAGATCAACATGTAGTTGCATAGATCCACACATGGTACTCAAGACAGTATTTCCAGAGGCCCAGTGGGAAAGATTCTTTGTACTAAAGTTATGGGGGGTTCGAGGATTAGTGCTAAAGGTATGGGAGTTCGAAGCTAGAATTCCGTTTTTAGTCTCATTTGCTACTTTAAAGTGTAATTTACTACAAGCGTCTCTGATGATCGGCTATGTGGTGGGGTGTTTGCCTCAACCATGGGAGGTCATGGGTTCAAACCCCGGTCGGGTTATACCAAAGACTTAAACAAAAATGGTACCCACTGCTCATTTCGCTCAACACCTGCCATTAGAATGAGGAGTAGGGGGCTAGGGCCAGAGTGGAAGAATGGCTGTAGCGCCAAATTTGGTGATAGTATAATCAATATTCCCTTCATAAAAATTGCTTAAAAATGAAAAAAGTATATGATAGTGGTCACACATTCGATGGTAAATACTGATATGTGTAATAACAATTGAAATTTGTTCTTTCGAAACACAGCCCAGATCTTGTCATTTGATGTGTTAATTGTGGTATAAACACACTCTCTTCATCTGATGAGGAATAATCATCATCTGAAGATATTTCTTGGATGAGTTATAGATAACTTATGGTGTTCGAAGTATATAGAAAGTGCTATTGCCGACAGTTTGTCAAGCTTGCCTTCACCATGTAGCTTTTCCCAGTCATAGTTGTATCCTTTAAATAGCATTTCTACATGATGCTGCTACCATATGAGACCTTTGTCTCATTGCCCTGCAGAGCTTCAGCTAGCGTAGACATATTATGACAAAACTAATCCCATGGAGTAATCTTTCAATATCTGTGAGCCTGTGTTGCACAGATGTTTAATATACCTCAAAAACATTAAGATATTTACCTTATTTCGCCTATTGGAGCCATTGCAAATCTTATTTGGGCACACGCTGGTCATAGCCTCATGTGAGTTTTGCCAACAAGTTTCAAAGTCCAGCAAAAAGCCTTTCCTACTGCAACTTTTGGCATTCCCCACTTCCAAGTTCAAAGCAAGGCTTGTGTGCGATGTCATATTTAACTCTCCTACCCTATACTTAGTGTTTATACAAGGTTCTACATACAGGCATACAGGCACAGGCAAATGCTTCAATTGTGATAGTATCAAGCACAATGCCAACTGGTTGAAGTGGGCTGCACTACTATACGATGCTATGATGACATTTTGAGTTGATGCTCCTAGTCTATAAGGTTCTGCTAATGTTCAACCCCAAAATCAGGGATGCAACCCCTGCCAAAGTGAGGCCGTAGTTGGCAGCTAGCAGACATGCTGGAAGCCCCCACCTCTCCTGTACCCATATAATGAATCATAAAGCTTGACTACCTAGAACCTAATTCTTGCAGGATCTTGTAGGACCTTCACTGTTTCTTGTAGCAGTATCAATGACATGCAAATACAGACATTCTGGCAATTTGTTCCCATGGTGTGGCACTACAGAAGGAGGACAAAGTCCCATTTTTTGAACGAAGAACCCCTTCAAGTACTCAATGCAGAAATCTCAATGAAGAGTTCTCTTTGCTCATAGTGCTCTTCCATAAATATGGTAATCTTATTGAAATAAGCATTCCTCGATGTTGATGAAAAAACTAATGATCTTGTGAGACTGCATTGATTCTGGGGACAAATGTACTAGTGTTTGACCATTGTTGTCCCCCTCCAAATCAGTCTGTCAGACTGAGGGAGGGTGCACACCCATCTCCCAGTAGAGAAATAGAACTATAACAATAGACACTGAACACCAAGGATTGATGCAACTATAGTTACCTAGTGTGTCGATCATTACGAAAGTAGTCAACTAAACTGATTTCTTATGATGTGAATGCGTTTCATTGCAAATATCAATTCTTGTAATTGAACACAAATATGGGAGTCTGGGTCATTGTTTAGCTAAAAATGTTGTCTCCCCAGTAGAATTAGTGAAAAATCTGGCCCTCCATGGAAATACCAAAAAAAAGCCCCCCCCCCCCGATTAACAACTGTGCCCCCCCCCCCCGGCCATAATTACTGAATGCTCCCCTATGAGGAATTTCATTTCTGTCTAATGGTAATGCCTAGTAATGGGTCACCGCATCCTTTATTTGTTCCAATCTATTCCAATTGTCATTTAATAGGGAACCTAATGTCGGGCCCGGGATCTAGCATATAGTCTGAGTGTCTATCTCCGGAAATGGTGTGAACAAGTATCTGTCCTTTCAGTGAGCTCACTTTAACTTAAGCTTAGCTTAACTCTCACTATCTACCTTGTACTGTGACGCCACCTATGTTCACACCATGTAGGCCCTACTTCCCATCCTGCCACCGGCACAATCTCTCCACCTAGTGTCATGCACAAATCAGGGTTATCGCCGTGGGAAATTGCTACAATTTGAGAGACATGCTGTTTGATACTTCAGGAGGACTTTGATTTTCATGCCCTGAGAAGTTAGAGGTAACACGCTACGATACTAGAGATAGTTTAATTCCAGACAGGATCTGGTATGTAATATTTAATGCCGCTTTAAAGTGTTTTAAATCTTTATCAAAAACAAAAATTCATTAATTTTTCATTTCGAATGTTGGTTGAATGTATCGATATATAAAGAAACAAGATTGTCTTTGTAACGACTAAAAAAAAGAAAAAAAGAAAACATTTTGGGCCGGTTACTAGTAGTAGCCTACTGTTAGCGAGGCTATCAGTATGTTTTGTAAAATAAAGTATACTATTTGTTAAATTTAGAGAACTCATCTAGATAGGACTAATCATAGTTGAGGCCCTATCTATTGGTTAAAACCATGTATCAAGGGGAACCCGGCATGAGAAACGAATGCTATGTTTAAAAACTTGATATCAAAAAAGAATCTGAAAAAAATATAAACGAGGTTCCTATAGTGTCCACATGGTGGCGGCACTTGACCATCGTCGCTTAGTGACGCGTCATGATGGCGCGTCGTCATCCTGGTTGACATATCCTATGACGTCACTACTGACATAGCAACAAGAAAAATTCACCAAATACACCGAGCAGCACAAGTAATCTACCCACTTCGCCAGTGTATTTCCAGATAGTAGTTCATCTATCGCCCGTTTTCGTGACTCAGAATAAAGGTAAGATACTTGGATAGAAGTATTCTACATGATGTTATCAAATTATTTTGAATTAAAATCTCTTAAAAGTTTTTAATCGGGTTTAACCCCGCATCCTCAAATGTCAAGCTCAACTACTTGTACAACATTGTCAGTGTCAACAGAGATCTACTTCTCTAGATCAAGATGATTGCATTCTTTACGGTTATCTTCACAGTTCCAGATAGTTTATAAAGACCTTTAATCGTTTCGAGGAAACATTGTTCAAGCAATTGGTGGGAAATCCTTAGCGATAGAATCATAGATCTATATCTATATCTAATTAAGTAATTTGTGACTTGACGCAAGGCCGGTTCACTGATGACGGCACGTCATTTGAAATACTGGTATACGATTCATTGTATATGTATATCTAGTATTGTCAAAGGTAAGATTGACCAAGTGATGCATATGTTTGAGAATAATAATGTCGATATACTAGGATCACAGGATAAATCGGGTAACACCAATATTCGCAATTTCACGGATTGAACGTTTTTGGAGTTGGAGGCATCTAACTAAAAATCTAAGCATTTATAATCTAGCCTTGGCTATCAGATTCTAATTTCTATCAAGTTTATATTGTCACTTGCGGATTAAGTGGACCACTTAAGTTACAGGCATGAGATTTCCCCGATTTCTATTTTCTTTAAAGTCATTTAGGATCAATGTTAACTCTATGAGAAAATTGGTATCATTTAAACAAGGCCATGTCAGATATCAGTATCAGCGGAGGAAGTTATAACTGAGCAGTTATTTTCTATTAAATCCAATGCCAGAGTTTGAAGTAGGCATATGAAAGTCAAGTACATACTAAAGTTGTTGAGGATATCAAGAATTGTAAACTGTAGCCTATTGATACGAAATGTTTAGTTATCTCGATCTTGACCGAGTCAAGGCTAAGTGGTTGTTAGTATTTAGTATTATTATATACCTGTGGTAGTATATCCTACACATACTGCCCGCTCCTACCCATGTCGTATTTATACCCGTACGACACCTAGGTGACATACGGGGTATGTATGTGGCGTACGGGGCATGTACGGCGGCAAAATCCAAATATTCCCCCAGTAGCAAAGTTAAAAATTCGATATTTTAAGGTATATAATAATAGAGAAACAGGCTGACTGTCTCCGTACGGATAAAATACTTGGTAAAATCGGCGATCAGATGAACCTCTGCCTCCGGCATCGGTTCATCTGATCGCCGATTTTACCGCGTATTTTATCCGTACGGAGACAGTAAGCCTGTTTCTCTATATTATTAACTAAGTAAGTTACTGAATTATGTAATTTGTAAATTGTAGATCATGTAATTCTGGGCCCACTAGATCTAGATCTAGATACAGATCCAGCTTAAGTTTAGGTTCGTAGTGTGAGAGTCTTCAGCAATCAATGTATTTTAAGGGAAAGTATGAAACCACAAATCTTGTAGCAACAATGTTTGTTCCCCCCCCCCCCCCCCCCCCCGGGAGAGCCCGAAAAATCGATGGTATAGTTCTTATAGTTACCACTAGGGGGCAGCAGGCGGAGATAGCGTTGCTTGGCAACACGTCATAGTCAGACCATGTGACCTGTGACGTAGTTATCTCCTGGCATAGCAACAAGTAATAGACCGCTGACTGCAAATCCCTGTGCACGCTCATTATAGCTCTCCCGGAAATTATCGCAGTTTTCTCGGTCTTTGTCTGATTTATAGTGATTCGAAGGTAAGAATTGTGTACATGAAGGTTTCGTGCCTCGTCAGTGAGAATTAGACAGGGTGTTATCCCGTCTTTAAATGTTTGTGATGAGAAAAAGTAAAGAGACATCGAAACGCATCTCACTTCTCAGTCTTGATCAAGATCTCCATTGCTGTGTCTAGATCTAGATTGTAGTGTATTTGGGAAAAATAGTTTGTAAAACATTGACGCTATAAGAATCTAAGGAGAAAGTAAGATAGGAAAGTTAGATCTATGGAAATCACTATTCCAGCTCATCCTACTTACTTAAGTCCGACCTTATCTTGGATTATCATTAGCCCCAATTTATATTTTGTATCATCATACTACTACTACTAGAGAGATCTAGATCTAGACTCTAGATCTAGTATACCGCGCATTACTGCCCGGTAACTTAACTATATGCATGGTCCTAACTAAGTAACGAGCATCTTGTAAAACTAGATCTAGAAAGACTAGTTAAAACAAATTTGAGCTTAGTAACACATCCATAGAATTGTAAATCTCTATTTTATTAGGATTCTTTAACCATTTACTTGCAGCGTTCAAATTCGACTTGTTGGAAGCAGAGCATTTCTATTTAGATTCATCAATCTCATGTTATTAACATTGTTAACAATTCCCTGCATACCTTACTGACCACCATTTTTCTGGCTATCACAGTGAAGTTGACGATGGAGATGTCTGACGGTTTCGTCCATCCCCGTCCTTCTACTAGGAGTAGGAGTCGCTCCCGGCGTCTTAGTGAGAGTAAGACTGCCCTCCACTCTGCTGAGCCCAACAGGGTCGACAAACGTGAGTGAAAAAAATATATTCCTATATACCTATGGCTGTACACTCTATGCTTACACCACGCTCTGGGGGGTGGAGTAACTATCTGATACTACCCAAGGTTGGTATACTACCCAAGGTTGCCGTATACTACCCAAGGTTGACATTTAGACCAATCAGATTGTCTCTTATTAAACCACATTTGAAGGTTTATAGGAATAGGGAAACCAAGTACCAGTGAAAGGAAGTCAAAATTACTCGGTAAGGCTTGGAAAAATTACTGCCCGCGGCCAGGGCCTTGGGCAGTAATTTTTCCAAGCCTTACCTCGTAACTTTGACTTCCTTTCACCGGAACATAGTTTCCCTCTATTCCTATTCATAATTCCGTCTAAACAGGCGGGCCTGAGATCACTTACGAGCAGACCCCTTCCTTCCACTTTTTGTTCGTGGATATCCATTTTTTTTCATATTCGGTATATGTAATTGTTTTTCATTCACGTCAATAAAACAGTGGTTTGGACCTCCATATATGGACTCTCAGCCCCATGCCATGGTCGACAAGAATATATGATCCAAGTTTTCCGGGAGTTTCTGAGGCAGAAAATTCCATATTCAAATATTTCCACTTTTTTGCTTGACCCCAAGTTACATCCACATGGTTACCCCAAATTCACATTAACAATAATTCTGATATCAGGATACCATGACTTTATAAGAATCAATAGACATCCTTGCATGGTATCTGGAACTACATACTACTCAACTATTCCAGCGAATACTTCAGTGATGTAAAATTAACAACTTAATTCTAAGAAGTAGTAAAGTCTTTGATGTTGCATTCCAGTGGTAAAACTATGCCCTTGGTAAGATATATATAATTGTGATCTTCCGTATGTTTTAGGACTTGATTGTTATTTTAGTTTTATGAATTTTCTATATTTTTAAAATGTTAAGAATTTGCTATATTTTTGGAATGTTTTCGCGTTAGTAGTAGACATAAACACGAATCACTACATCTCTTTTGTTGACGTTACATGGTATTTTGCGTTACAGTTCAGGAAATTGTTCTAAATACTTCTAAGGACAACATCGGTGATAGAGGATTCACCTAATGTTGTTACTATTTTCTTCCCACTGTAGGTCCCAAAGCAAGCAAAGGGACGCGTCAGTCTTCCAAAGTCCAGGTTGGTTTTGTCTTTTAAACTTTATCCTTCATAAATCATGCGTTTCTTTGCCATATGAATCTAATTATCAACTCACTAAATGATAAACACCTTAAAACATATATATCAATGGGTAAAGCATTTCTTATGGGACAATTTTCGCAAATCCTTACGACATTGTCTTAGGGCCTTATCTCTTGAAAAATAATAATTCCATAAATTCATGGTAAGGAAAACCATCTCAAACTTTAACGAGTATACATGTTATTGTGTATTCCATCTGTTTCCTGAATATCTGAAACTGTTACAATTAAGTCCTTTAGTTTAATGTTTGTCTGTTTTTTGTTCCCTTTAGCTGACAGCCCTCGAGGGACTTCGTCCTAAGGACATTGTTCCTCGCCTGGTTGTCAAGAGACCAGTGGAGACTCCCAAACCCGACCCTCTATGCCGTATCTACAAGGCTAAAGGTTAGTCTAATATTCACAGAGATACCTACTTATGATATCGAGAAACCACATAAAAAATCAAACTTAGATGCACTTTACTAGTACAACGATGAGATCTATTTGTAGCTCTCTATAAATAGGCCATTAGGTAGAAAATGAATGTTATGCTAGTGATTGGAAAATAATATTGGAAAATGTCCTTACTGAGGATGAAACGGTTCCCGTCTGAGGTCAGTCACGAATGACCGGGAACGAGAATCGTTAAGTCTACAGTCAGGATGTTTTTTGTTGTAATTTTCCCGTTCCGTTGACTGCTGTAACAGCATCATGGTTAAAATAAATTGACAGTGATTTTCGATACGCCCCTTCTTACACATCTACAGTCAGGATGTTTGCATATCATCATAGCCTCAAATCTAAAAAAAAAAAATACAAAACCGTAATTTTAATGACTTATGAAGTCACAGTCATAACGGGCACAAACATTGTTATAAATACCCCCCCCCCCCCCCCCTAGAAGCGGGCAGTATTTGAGATGCATCCGCACACAGGTATATAATTATATTGGTTTTTACTTTATAGCAGGCAGAGAGACACCCATGAAGCGGCCTACCACCCCATGCCGCCCAGCTCCTGCCGGCCTTAGCCCGCGTAACCTGCCCCTTAGCCCAACCAAAGGCGCTAACTTCAGGTCACGCCACTCGCAGGAGCAGAAACAGCAGCATCCTGCTTACACCACAGGCAGCCCCCGAGTTGTCTCTGCTGCAGGTAGGCCAAGTCTACTTTTTTCATTTTTTCATTCATTTATTTATACTGGATCCTTCTTTATAGGCTACAAGGCCTGTCTTCCCTCTGGCCAGTGTGTATTACATCAGTGTTGTTGATATCTTATATGTAGTGCAGATAGCAAGTCGATGATGAATCAATCAGTGAATATTGATACTTTCTTGTAACGCAACCTTAAACCTTTGACAATTGTAAGTAATAGATTCTAGTACTATTTGAGATATTCTTGTTTCATCTTTATAAGAAGTTTATTATACCCAAAGTTGATATAGATAAACAACTAGAATTGTTTTTTTGTTTTATGTTTCTTGTCACTCATTCTGATATGCCGTATTATTTGATATGTTACAGAGCCACGTCAGTTTGTGACGGTGACTCCCAAGAAACCTGTGGCACTGCTGGAGCCAGATGTCGGTCTCCTTGTGCAGAAACCCAGGGGCCATAAGCAGGTTATGGCAGGTAGATATATGAGTTCTTATTCTTTTTCCCACTCTCATCCTATAGCTGTCACAAAGTTTGGGATCCACTTACTGATCTAATCACCAGGACTTTTTATTTAATATTTTTATGATAGCTAATGCATTCAGCAAGTACTGCATTTCAATTGTCAAGAAAATGATCACATATGCAGGATCAATATGGTTGAAGTAAAGATCAGATAAAGGTAATCTGATGTGTAATTAAGCATCAAGATAGATATGTTGGTAGCAATAGATAAGGCTCAATGTACACACACAAATTTTTATAATGATAGTGATAAGAATTTATTGTTACTAATGCGTTGTCTCTGCTTCTCTATTTTTCCTTAAAGATACCCCTGATCTGTCCTTCGAATCCCCAAAAGAGGACGTTGACCCTGTAAGTACTATTACAAAAATTCTATACATTCATGAACTTTATATTACTAGACATTAGTGAAGGAAGGAAATTACATATATATTCATATTTGTCCAAACATATTATCATCTTCTTTCTTCTTACTAAAACTGCATGCATATGTTATTTGCTTGACATCTATTAAAAATGTCATTTCCTCTTTTAACAGGATTCGGGATTTGACTCTTTTGAGGATGAGGACCAAAGCGACTACAAGGAGGAGAAAGTGAACAAACTGATCAACAAGTACCTCAAAAAGCCAAAGAGCTCTTACACCAGTCCTCTTGCTATGGATGCAAACCCTGTGCCACCTGTCAAGGCATCTGATTCCTACAGCAAGATCTGTGATCCACTGGCCGAACTCCGCGCTGCCATGGGTCGTGCTGAGCAAGGCTCCGCTAAGAGCAAGGTGAAGCAGGAAGAGAGTCGCCCTGCACTCATTCCTCGTCCTCCCAGCTGCGGTGTGGCTCGTAGGTCCTCTCGCCGCATGGATGCTAGCCCTGTGCCACCTGTCAAGGCATCTGATTCCTACAGCAAGATCTGTGATCCACTGGCCGAACTCCGCGCTGCCATGGGTCGTGCTGAGCAAGGCTCCGCTAAGAGCAAGGTGAAGCAGGAAGAGAGTCGCCCTGCACTCATTCCTCGTCCTCCCAGCTGCGGTGTGGCTCGTAGGTCCTCTCGCCGCATGGATGCTAGCCCTGTGCCACCTGTCAAGGCATCTGATTCCTACAGCAAGATCTGTGATCCACTGGCCGAACTCCGCGCTGCCATGGGTCACGCTGAGCAAGGCTCTGCTAAGAGCAAGGTCAAGCAGGAAGAGAGTCGCCCTTCACTCATTCCTCGTCCTCCAAGCTCCGGTGTGGCTCGTAGGTCCTCTCGCCGCAACCTCAAACTTGCTACCCAGCTTCCAGTGTCCGAGCACATGCCGGCTCCGCCTCCTGGACGTGCCCCGTCTAATGCCCGTCGGGCTCCATCTCGTGCCTGTGTAGCTCCAGTGCACGTTGAACCAGCTATGTCCATGGAGGAAGAAGAGCCTCTGAAATCCACCGTGTCATGGCTACCAGTGATTGATATTTCACACAAGCCCAAGAGCCAGACCAAGGAAGCCCCAGTGCCTCGCTCAGTTCTGTACAAGCAGCCATTCTGGGCTGACACCCCCGAGAAATGGGATTGGCTGCAAAATGACTTCTACCCGCAAGTCAAAGACTTCTACTCTAAGAAGGAGTCCAACCTGAAAAAGATGTCGCTGAGTGAGAAGAATGCCTGGTACTCTAACTATAAGGTAATTATTTCATCTTAATCAACTACCTTAATGATCAGATTAAAGGGACGCAAGGTAAAATAGGTGCAGACATAGCTGAATACTATGAGCATATTTAGACATTACTAAACATTGTAATTCATTAATAGGGAAAAGCAATAATGCCACATTATCTCGTATTTTTCCTACTGATTCAATCATTTAGACATAAAGTCATTCCATTTTTGTTCGGATAAAGATGGGTCAGGATAGCTTGAATTAACTATGAAAAAGGGAGAGCCAATATTGCAAAAAGAAGCGCATAAGAATCTCATTATCATAGACCTTTTCTAAATTAATCTTATGCTACTATTTCTCTAGATATAATGATTTATCTCACCCCTACGCTATTTAAACACAATGGGATTCAAGCTCTGACTGTAAACTTTCCTCGGTTTCCACTATACAATGCAATACGATCCTTCTAGTCGTTATTGATAGAATCCGTCTGTTACAACCTTTATTCACACAGCTGAATATGAATATTGAGAATGATATTTACAGAATCTCTCACCTTTCTCTACTTGCAGGCAAAGCTGCGCCGTGGCCAGTTCATGTAAAGATCTGCACCTACATGGAGATCGTTATGGACGATGCCTTGATCAGCAAGCCTTCAGGGAACGGGGATGGGGGATGGGTTGGGCTGAACATTGTTGGGTTGGGCTGGGTTGGGTAGGGCAGAATTGTGCTAGGGTGGGCTTGGGTTGGGTTGAGCTAAACTGGGTTGGGATGGGGATTACTGGGTTGGGTATTGCTGGGTTGGGCTTAACTGGGTTGGGTTGTGCTAAACTGGGTTGGGATGGGCTAGACTGGTTTGGGTTGGGCTAAACTGGGTTGGACCGCAATGGTTCGGGTTTTTTTGGGGTTTTTTTTCTACAAGTGTTACACGTAGCTTGAGTGCACCCTGTTATTGTGATTATAATGTATACAATGGTGCCATAGGGAAATGGATCTAAAGGCTTCGGTTGTTCTACTCCAGTGACCAATCATTGTTACACCACTATTTATACCTGATTTGTGGATCACTGCCTGTAGACCCGAATGCAAATCAACATCTGTTGTGAAATATTATACCAACAATCATGCCATTTCCATTTATCAGTACTCAGTTACTAAGTGTAAACACTTCTTTTTCTCTTTTCTCTTTTATATATCCACTTTATTTTTATGATTTCTTTATTTTTATTTTTACACTTCATTTCGTTATTTATCTTTTATTTTTCCATTTCATTTTCATTATTTCTTTTTTATTTTTACCCTTTATTTTCATGATTTTTTTTATATTTTCCTCTTTATTTTCATGTTTTTTTATTTTATTTTTACACACATCATGATTTTTTAATTTTGATTTTCCACTTTATTTTCATTATTTTTTCTTTTATTTTACCGCCTTATTTTATGATATTTTTCTTTTATTTTGTCCACTTTATTTTATCTGTTTCTTGTTTATGCATAAGCCGATGTGGAGTCATATTGTAAGCAGAGGCTTGTGTTTTAATAAAATTTGAATATAAAGATGATTGTCTTTTGTCTTTGTGTATCGTTTCTTCAGTTTGTAGATAATCTTTAGTATATCTAGAGAGCCGGTTAGAGGTACACGAGGCGTATTTATATAATTTCAGCTAACTAGGGCAGTGGAAGTTATTATTACATACCTATGGCCAAACGTCTATGAAATACTACCCGCTGCTTGGGGTGTAGTATAGATAATGTTCGGGCACACTGCACCCGTAGTGAATATTCGGGCGCACTGTGACCATCGGGTCAATTGGTAGATATCATAAGTATTTAAAATAGCGTTTTTTTAAAATTTAGGCATGTAATAATAAGAAAACGTAGTGACTCGGCCTTTTTATGCCATAAATATGTCCCTCCGGCTGTGGCGTCGGGACATATTTATGGCATAAAAAAACCTCGAACGGCCATCCCTTTGGGCTCAGTAACCACGTTTTCTCTTATTATCTGGCAATTTAGCTTGGATTTTAAAACCCAAGCCATTTTCCTAGAAATTGAATAGCATGAAATTGAAGTGTTGCAGAATACATATAAAACAAGGGGAATCGAAGGTCATTGTTCTATGTTTTGATTTATAAATTAATATGATAATACAATACGAAATAGAATTGTAAATAGTTGGATGTCCACAAACGCTCACTCTCGGACTAAGCAACTTTGTTCTTTGAACCAAAATAATTTTGTTCTATGAACCAAAATACCTACTAAGAAACATTCATAGCTCACATTATTGATAATAAAGTCTTCCTTTATGGTAATTGTATTCAATACACCAAAAAGAGCATGGAACAATGTCTTAAAGAATAAAAAACTATACACTCTCTAACCATAAATCTAGGTCATGTGAAAAATCTGCAGGGAAAATGACAGGGAGAGTGTACAGTTTGTACTGATAATGATCAGCATTTGAAAGTCACCAGGTAGCTTCGTTGTGCAGGTTGGTGGGTGGGCAGGTTGGCGGTAGGGCAGGTTGATGGATGGGCAGGTTGATTGGTGGGTAGGTTGAAGGGAAGGCAGGTTGATTGGTGGGCTAGTTGATGGTAGAGCAGGTTGTTGCATAGGCAGGTTTATAGGTAGGCAGGTCCTTAGTGGGCAGGTGGGTGCGTTAATCGATGTACAGGTTGGTGGTTGGGCAGGTTGGTGGTTGGGCAGGTTGGTGGGCAGTATGGTTTCGTGGGAAGGTAGGTTGCTGGTTGGGCAGATTGGAGGTTGGGCAGGGTTGTGGGTTGGCAGGTTCATGGATGGACAGGTTGGTGGGTGGGCAGATTGATAAGTGGGCAGGTTGGTGGGAAGGCAGGTTGATTGGTTGACAGGTATGTTGTTCGGAGGGAAGGTTTGTGGGTGGGAAGGTTGGTGGGCGACAGTTTAGAGGGGTCGGCATGTTGAGGGGTGAGTAGCTGGGTGGGTTGGCAGGTAGGTGGGTGGGAGGGAAGGTTGGTGGGTGGGCAGTTTGGAGGGTGGGGAGGTTGATTGGTCGGCAGGGCAGGTAGGTGATTTGGAGGTAAGGTTGGTTTGGTGGGCAGGTTGGTGGGTAGCCGATTAGTCAGTCGGCACATTGAAGGGTGAGTAGCTTGATGGGTTGGCAGGTAGGTAGGTAGGAGGGAAGATTGATGGGTGGGCAGGATTGTTGTTGGGCAGGTTGATGGGTGTGTAGGTTGAAAGATGGACAGGTGGATGGATTGTTAGGTAGGTGTTTTGGAGGGCAGGTTGCTTGGTGGGCAGGTTAATATGGGAGCAGGAGGAGAGGTCGATGGGTGGGCAGGTTGATGGGTTGGAATGTAAGCAGGTAGGAGTGTAGGTTGGTGGGTTGGGAGGTTCGAGGGTGGGAAGGTTGGTGGGTGGGGAGGTTGATGGGTTGGAATATAGGCATGTAGGAGGGCAGGTTGGTGGGTGGGCAGGTCAGAGTTTGGGCAGGTTAGTGGGTGGGGAGGTTGATGGGTTGGAATGTAGGCAGGTAGGTGGGCAGGTTGGTGGGTGGGCAGGTTGATGGGTTGGAATGTAGGGAGGTAGGTGGGCAGGTTGGTGGGTTGGGAGGTTCGAGGGTGGGGAGGTTGGTGGGTGGGGAAGTTCATGGGTTGGAATATAGGCAGGTAGGTGGGCAGGTTGGTGAGTGGGGAGGTTGATGGTTGTGTAGGTTACCGCAGTCATCCGACGTTTATGCCGTCTGCCGTGGCCGCCGTCTGCCGCGGCCGCCGCCTGCCCACAGTTTGCCTAGTTTCAGGGAATTGTAATGAGTATTTCAAAATCGTAAGTGTAATGTTACACCAATATTCATTATTGATCAATTATTTACAAAGTTATTACACATAAAGTATGATTTTGTAAGTCTTAGTAAACGTTTGCTTGGAAGAGGGACGACATCTCATCAAATGCAAAATAAAACAAACTTTATTGAAAATTTACAGACGATAACATCTAAACAATGCAACTACGTAGTGAACTTTGTCAGCATGGTCCATATAAGTCAGCATCGTAGTCATCGATTCAGGTATCAAAGAGAATGTCAAGAACGTGTTCAGACGAGACATTGTATCATAAATGCATGTTTCACTTTCGATACACTGCCTGGTGAAATATGCACGTCCTGAAATATACTATCCAAATGTTATTTTACCCGGTTTTCCAGCTAACCAATGTGACATGGTGTTCAGCTATTTTAGTCTTATTTCGATATTACCATTATGAAATCATTCCACGATTCCCCGATAGTACGAATCATTTTATTTTGTTACATAAGTTTGAAAAATACTATCAAAATGTTTGCTTTATTTCATTAAAAAAAATTTAAGAGTTGTTAATGTCACTATTTTCTAATATACAAAATCGTGAAACGGGGTAGGATAAGGTCTAGACGCCACTCGTTTAAGTTTGAGGTCATTTATGTCACAGGTGGATAACACCGTCAGTGAATATTTCACTGGTTTCAATCGGCTTCCAGTTCAAATGCCCTTCTCTGGGTATATTTGACGGGGTACAATCAGTCATGGATTCAATGTTTTCATTCATTTAGTAAGGCTGAATTTGAAATAATTCATAGTTCCACATAAATCCTATAGACTTCTCGTTGGATCTACAACTCTAGGTTATCAAATCGAAACATCTAGATGTACACCTTAAATTTCTGCACAAGCCTCAATGACCTTCCAGATATTATATCTATAAAATCAATATTGATAAATCGAGTCCATCATTATTCTTTTTGTCATTTTTTTAAACTCAACCAATGAATCGGTTTCTCTCAACAACACGGATAAATCATTCCATCTAGTCGCACACATATATTCAGTACTCATTGTGTAAGCTGTACAGTTTGGTCTCAATACCCGAAGGTGGGGGCCCCATGCCGTCTGGTAGGTAAGTCTCTTCTGTCCAAATTGTCTGTATTGAGGGTTTTTTAAATGCATAATTCAGTAAATGGGATTCCCTTCGTTTTTCGAGTTTAGGTATCTCACAGACAGCATGTACAAAATTTGTACTTGTCATTCGCTCCACACCCAGTATCATTCTTAAGCATCTATTATGGACAACCTGCAGCCTAATGAGTAAAATTTCTGAAACCCCAGCAAAAAGCATGTCACCATAGTCAATATACGGGACTATGGTTGTTTTGTATAAAAATATGGCTGCCGATTGCAACAAATAAGGCTTCATCAGGTTTAGCTGATACATACGATAAATAATCTTTTTTAGTAAGTCTTTTATATGTTGGGAATAATCTAGCTGCTGGTCTAGATAATACCAAGATATTTATAGTTTGTAACTATTTTGAGTATTGTGTCATCTAACTGTAGTTTAATAGTAGGTGAGTCCTTGGTGCGAAATCTTGAACCAAATACCATTATTTTCGTTTTACTTGCATTTACTGTCAGCTATTCTGACAGCACCATAGTGCTAGACGGTCCAAGGCCTCTTGAAGTATGGTTATTCTTACCTCAATTTTCGATACATGGGTGTAGATAATGGTATCATCAGCATACAGTCTGCATCCGACCCCAGGTATGGACCTCACCAAATCATTGACATAAATAAGATACAGTGTGGGTCCCAATATAGAACCTTGCGGGACACCGCAGACCACCCGATTCACCTCTAAGATTTCATCATTTGCTTTTGTTTTCTGGGTTTGATCATTCAGGTAGTTTTCAAATAAGTCCATTGTTTCCCCTACAATTCCATAATACTTTAACTTAATTAGTAATATCGGGTGGTCTACGGTGTCAAACGCCTTTTTCATATCTACAAAGACTGTGGGTGTAATGCGACTGATGTTTACATTTTGCAAAACCTGATCTGTAAATGAGGCAACCGTATCAATAGTTGATTTACCCTTTCTGAATCTGCCCTGGACATCAGTCAAGATTTGTTGAGTATTCAGATAGTCATGGAGTCTGTCATTCATTATTTTTTCTAGAATTTTTTAGGGCAACACGATTACTGATATAGGTCTATAATTTTGGTTAGTTTGGAATCACCACCTTTAAAAATGGGAGTAACTATTGCAGATTTCCAACTTTTGGGTATGATGTTTGAAATATCATGTTAGTCAAGATAAGTTAGTTGATGAGGGATATTTTTAAAAGCAGCCTTTAGGATTTTCGTGGGAAATTCTTTAAGTTCTGAAAGTTTCCCAATTGTTATGTCATTAATAATATTTTTAATCTCCTCTACATCCATTGTTATTTCAGGCATTTTCCCATTACTATAAGTTCCATACGGCTTCCAGGGTGTGTATTTTTTCTGTACAAGTTTGGGACCTATCAAACTGAAGTATTTGTTCATGTGGTTGGCCGTGTCTTTTTGGGAGATATTGTGGCCCGTATATTCGTCCTGAAGATTTATCTGTTCTGTGTGTTTATGGTTATTATGCCCTGGTATAATACCTTTAATATTTTTACAGAATTGTCTATGGTCCCCATTTGTATGTTCAATTTGGTCAAGGATATACTTTTGTCATGCTCGCTTAATAAGGTTGTTTGTTTGGTTCCTTGCTTCTCTTGCCCTTTGTCTATTGGTGTCCGTATTTGTCGTTTTTACTTTTTTCAATAGCCTATTTTTCTCTATATCATTTCAGTTATTTCAGGGGTGATCCATGGTTCTTTTTTGGTTCTAATCTTATAGGTTCTAAATGGGCAATGGATATTAAGATACCTCAGTATTACATTACATATAAAATCCCATAACTTTCTGTATCTGTTTGCTCATAGTATTCTTGCCAATTTGTATTTGTTAGATACTCTTTAAAGTGTAATTCGTCATATTTGTTATAGGATCTCCCTGTAAGGTTTTCCTGTACATAATTTGTTTTTGTCTTTTTTCTATTTATATAAACAGGTTGGTGGTCACTTATGTGACACCACAGTGTGTAATATAGGTAGAATTGGTAAAAATAAGGTCAATTATAGTGTTCGCATCGGAATATCTTGTAGTATCCTTTATCAGCTGTTCGAGCCCATATTGGGTCATTAGTGAGATTAGTGTTTCTGTATTTTTTCTGTTTTATTCCGGACATTTATGTTGAAAGTACATACAGCTTTATATTTTTTTCAGTTAATATGTGATCAATCGCCTCAGTTAGGAGATTGAAGGTAGTACCTAAATTCGCTGCGTGAGGCCTATATAAATTTATCACCACAATTTTCCTCATACCAAATTTCTTTATTGTAGATATTTGCATCTCTAAGTCCTTCATACTACAATTGTAATCTTTGTACTCTTCCATGTCACAGGGTATATCCTTTTTTACCATCGTTGGCAAACCTCCACCCTTTTTTGGTGCAGGGTCACTAAGATCTTCCCTCCATTGTCTATCCACTCTATGTGAGATATATCCTGGCAATGTGTAAGCACTCAGATGATCCATATCAGCGAGCCAGCTTTCTTATAGCATAATCAGGGACCTGTTTCATTAGTTTCGTGACATGTCTGTGACACCATACAGACATTGGGGTTGTCTAGTGTCGTGACAACACAAGTAGCTGCCCTTAGGAAAAGACAGACCTCAGACATAAGAATTAGACGAATCTATACATCATGGACCTGTTTCACTAGTTTCGTGACAAAAGTGGCACCAACAGTGCAAGCAAGAACGGACAAAACGAAGTCTAATGTCTAGTCCTTATGAAACCGGACAAACCGTACACGCCATCTAGACATGTCATGAAACTAGTGAAACAGGTCCCAGGTCAATGTCACCATTCGCAAATTCAGAGAGAAACATCTCATATCTAGATTTTATACTGTATTCATTTAAATGAATGAGTTTGAAACCAGGGAGTCTACCAACTTCGTCTAGGAAATTTAGATCATCCATTTGATATAGCCATCTTTACCCTTATAGCTTGCTCTATACCAGTCTTCGCTAATCCCTGAGATTAAAATATATGAACATGTAGCACCTTGCTAGTTTTACAAATTTGTAGCATTTGCATACCATAGTTTCCATTGTTGGGTATACTTTGAATCTATAAACCATGAACTGCTGCTCTTGAAATTAAGTAAAGTATTAAAAGTCCCCTCAAATGTTATAAAATGGTTGAAGGATTATCTAAGTAACAGTGAACAATCTGTTAAAGTTAATAACCCTATGTCAAGGTTAATAACTCTATGTCAAGGAGACTACGCCCGAGGATTTCTCTCCCTCCCGAGGACAGGCTAAATCGAACGAGATTGAGGAGATCTCCTCAAAAATATCCTCAGTGGAGCTATCCCTCGTGGGGACTCTCCTCCCCCAGGAGAGTTGAAAATAAAACAGGGCCCAGGTTCTCCAAACATACACCATTTAGAATACATGGTTCTTGACTTGTGGATCATAGTCCATTTTCTTTTAATTAACAATACTTTAGTAAGATTTTGATTTGATTCCACGGTGTCTTCTCTCTGGAACAGGCACCATGTTCTCAAAATAGTAAGTATAGGTTTAAATAATTAAACTTCAGTATCTGTATGTTTTTGACAGTAATCTTGTCACTGTTTCATCTGTTGGGTGGAAACCATCTCTCAGACTTGCATATTTGTTGTAGTCCGTATTTCCTTTGTGACAGTGAATGGGTGCTTGGATACGGGGCCCCATCAATCCGTAGTCCTTGGTCAGAGCTGTAATCATATGATTTAGGTGCTTAACCCTTTCAGGGCGGATAATGCCTTTAGGCATTCCCCAGCATAGACCAGATAATGCCTAAAGGCATTCCCCCGCGGAGACCGGATAAATTTAATAAATAATGCCTCAAGGCATTATCCGGTCTCCGCGGGGGAATGCCTTAAGGCATTATTTATGAAATTTAGTAAAATTTCCATTTTATTGTTTTATGAAGGAATAATTGATCAATATATCTGAAACTTTCAGAAAATATACCTATGATATAGTATTTGATATTATTTAGTAAAACAAATAATATAGATAAGAATGATGTGACATATCACGTGATCAAATAATGGAATATGGGTTTAGACAAAATTTGACCAGTCCCCTGGAGTCATGCCAATCCAAAGTACCCGCCCCAACCAACAGGGCTCTGCCACAGTCCCTCGTCTTTAAAGGGTTAACCTAGTCGTTAACTAATCCCTGATCTCTAGAGTTCTCATCGTACAATGGGGCATTTGTTTGGTCGTTATACGCTTTCGTAAGACCCATCCCACAGGGGAGATCCTGGGACCTGTTTCACTAGTTTCGTGACATGTCTGTGACACCATACAGACAGATTGGGTTGTCTGGTTTTGTGACAACACAAGTAGCTGCCCTTAGGAAAAGACATACCCCAAACATAGGAATTAGACAAATCTACACATCATGGACCTGTTTCACTAGTTTTGTGACAAAAGTGTTAGACAGACATGAAAAGCGGCACCAACAGTGCATGCAAGAACGCACAAAATGAAGTTTAATATATAGTTCTTATAAAACCGGACACACCATCTAGACGCCATCTAGACATGTCACGCCATCTAGACATGTCACGAAACTAGTGAAACAGGTCCCTGGTGTGGTCAGTGACTGTGGGACATGTGCAGGTTAATCTACCACTAAATGTATAGACCGAAAAGATCATTGTGAACCCAAATAGTAATATTAACTGGTTAAATCAATAAATCCCAAACTCCTAGGAGTAGCAACAACCGATTGATATAATGAGCCACCATCTTGCATAGAACTATCAAGGAGGAATATATTTCTGTCGGCACTAATCACCTGCGGCCATGGAAGCCGAAGCAGGATAGCTTTGTGTGCCGAATTAGATTAGTTATAAGTTGGAATTGTAGAAATGATGCAACCACTGTACTTTATTTTTTTGTCTAAAGGGGTGTCTATGCTGGGGAGGGGGAAGAGTACTGGAACGGTATGGTAAGCTGCTAATCTGCAATCCCGACACTGTCCACTAGATATCTAAAAGATGCTCTAAGTGCGCTACTGGATCAATTTGTATTTTTGATAAACCCCACTAGAAACTAGTAGTACCCATAAAGAAAGAAGCCAATAGTACTAATGTTAGCAATTTACGCCCTCACTTCTTCCACTACCAGGTAGGATTATAGAAAAAGTGGTTCATAAAATTCTATACAGTTATCTTGAGGCTCATAGTATTTTCTCCTCCAAACAACATGGTTTTAGACCAGGCCACTCAACTATAGACACAATATCATTACCAAAAGTATTAAATAAAATGAACATATAGAAATATATGTATATATAATCATTAAATAACTTTTATTTATCTGTAATCAACGTTCTTATAACTAATATTGTCTGTTCATACACATTCACTAATATCCGACCAATATTACATATCCTACATTCCACTCTTCCACGTTCACTATCTTCTACATGTTGCTGCCAGAGAGGACCTTGGCACGTCCACTTTTCTTTTGTGTCCTTGTCCCTGGCCTTGTGCCAAGTGGAGTAGTTAGATAAACTCACAGACTCTACTGACGTCCTCAGTGCCGAGGAACTCGCGTTATTCACACACAGCGCGGTGAGTAGCTCATACAGCTCCTACTTCTACGCAGGTATCATACAGGTGTCAATTGGGTGTCACTCGGGTGTCAATTAGGTGTCACCCAGGTGTCACTCAGCTGTCAATTAGGTGTCGCTCGGGTCACTCAGGTGTCAATTAGGTGTCACCCAGGTGTCATTTAGGTGTTAATTAGGTGTCATTCATGTGTCACTCGGGTGTCACTCAGGTGTCAATTTGGTGTCACCCAGGTGTCAATTGGGTGTCACCCAGGTGTCAATTGGGTGTCACCCAGGTGTCAATTGGGTGTCATCCAGGTGTCGCTCGGGTCACTCAGGTGTCAATTAGGTGTCACTCAGGTGTCAATTAGGTGTCGCTCGGGTCACTCAGGTGTCAATTAGGTGTCACCCAGGTGTCACTTAGGTGTTAATTAGGTGTCATCCAGGTGTCACTCGGGTGTCACTCAGGTGTCACTTTTGAGGTGAGGGACACTCAATAATGCATGGTGGGGGCCATCCATAAAGTACGCGCACACTGAGGAGGGGGGCAGGTGCAGGGGTAAAAAGTTTCGGAAATTTTGTGTATGCTCCTTCTTTGTTCTATTGTGTAGAACGGGAGGTGGGGGGGGGGGGGGTGTAAACAATTTCGGAAATTCTGTGGACATACTTTATGGATGGCCCAAACCAGGTTTTCTGACATGGCAGGATTTCAAAGTAGTCCAACAATGTTCATCAATGGTTTTTAAATGTTTAGATACAACATTGCAATTTGACAAATTAAGGGTGCAGTACGAGTATGGTAATGAGACTGACTTATACCATTAGGGACAGTTATATAGTTACATAAAAGTGGTCTGAGCTCGTATCCCATCGAGTTTGAATCATGTAGTAATTCACAAGGCGAAGCCGCGTGAATTACCTAGTGATTCAAACGAGATGGGATTGAACTCTGACACTAAACTTGAATGGTTTTTTTAAATTTATTTCACCATTAACATTGACTAATGGGCTATCATTTGTGAAATAATCCCCCATTGGACATTTTTCCTAAATATCTAATGGGCGTTAGATACCAGTTTCCAATGTTAAGTCTATGGAGAAAAAATATCAGGGGTGAGATAAAGACTTGTTTTCATATATACACATCTATATTTCGCGCCAGCGTATGAGGTGTATTAAAGACTGTTTCCTTTGGTATATGAAACCCTAGTCAAAATTGATACTATAACATTGGATTTTCCATATACCAAGGATTTAATGACTAATGGAAAATGAAATATGCTATCAGTGGTTTCCAAAGTGGCAGAGATCGCAACTATTGGATAGTGGCGTAAATACAACAGAATCAAGCGCCTACAGATGAGGCGTATACACACGGGGAATAGGACGACCTTGTATACGCAAAAGCATACCTATATATACGCCGGGTGCATTCAGATGTAAAATGATGGTGTTTATGCAGTGGATATAACGTACATTGTCGAGACACCTTTTGAATAGTAGGCATATACATTCACTAAATTCAATCTTTATACCGTGGAATCCAAAGTAAGTATATATCACCATACAGTTTGTCAGCTCTTGTTGGCCTTTTCACTGATTAATCATTTACTGTGGGATCAATGGTCCATTGAGATTCATGTTGTGAAGTGGCAGGATCGCCTCAAAAACGTTAGCCAGCACCATAGGGTATCTGAGGTACTCCGGATAATAAACAAATCAAGATTGGTTAACTCCAGTGAAGACTGCTTTTATTCAGAAAGATTTTAGCAGAAACTTATTTTTAGAACATTTATCGTTCTTTTTTGACGCATTGGACAGTAATATTTAATTCAAGTATACTTGTCAGCTAACATCTCTTCTTATTCGTTTTTAAAACCTTTGACTCCGAGTGACGTCACAGCCTCATTCTCACGCGGGCAGCGATCTCGAAATAAAGAATAACTTTTCCACCACCCACCTAACAACTCAATATCAAAGACTATCTCTTTAGTAAATCTCACATTTGACTTTTATTCGTGTATCACAAAGATATCTTCTGCATTTTCTCTGCCAATCACTCGAGTATTAAAATCTTGCGTTCCAATTTCTCATGTTAAGTTTATGAATATATTCACAGCAGAATGGAATCTGCAAGCTTATTTGTATATATTTTGTTAAGACAAAGGGAATTCTTGATTTCTGTCATCATCACTAAGGTCTCGTCCGATGATTGCAGTAACGTTTAACTAGTAGGTGTGGACAATTAGTTCTGGGGATGAAATCAGAGGCAGGGATTTCATTTCAATTGCTTTTGCAGTTATTGGTTATCCTGCGATCTTTATTTGAAAGATGTCATCTACTTCAAAGAAATTTTCCCAGAGTAGGCCTTGTAATACCCTATATAGTATAGAGGATTCCTCGACAAAATATCTCTGCTTTGCTTTGGGAGCTGGAATTGCAATATGCAGGTACGGTCCTACATTTGATTAGTAACGACTAATGGTGATTTTCTGTAAGAATACACCAGGGACCCAACAGCAATTGATATAATGACATGCATAACTTGAAAATACAAAGGCAATAGCAATAACATGAAGAATTGTCGAAAGATGGATACCAAAAGGCTCATGGGGAATTACCAGCTTGAAAGGAAACATGATCCAAAGCGAAAAACAAATCAGGACAACATATTTTGCACACCAACAGGATCAACTACCTCGTTGCTCGTTTCATCTTAACTAGAATTTCGCAGAATGGTCACGGAACAGTCGGTGTTTTAGAAATACTATTGAGCCAACGAGCAGCATAGATAATTATTACCTATCAAAATAAGAGGTTGGGGTTAATTATATGACATCATATAATTGATGAGCGTTGACGCGAAGTAATTCACGAGCGTGAGCGAGTGTATTACGACGTCAACTTCGAGTAGTTTACGGAGCCGCCAGTCTATAAAACCATCGTTTGTTGTATTTATTATCCATCTTCTCCAATGAATTAATCCCAGGAATCGCCACATCAGAGGATATATTGATAGGGACTCTTTTTTCTTCTATAGCAGAAAGGGACGATTCCTTAGTATACCAGGGTTTTGAAGGTTGTATACCATGTATTTGAATCCGTATACCACGGTTATGGTATATGACAGGCTTTACATAATGGGTAGTGGTTTACCGAGTCCCCGTACATTCTCAATGGGACTTTGTATACCATGGATAATAGATCACAGACGTAACTTTGTTCCCTGTTAGGTCATACATCTACAGCCGTGGACACGGTTCAACGTCTGGTATTGTTAAAAGGAAGAAAGTACTATTTTCATAACTTGTCATTTGTGGAATTCCAGTTTCTTTATCACTGATAATTTATGGAACATTAAGGTTCTTTAACCATATCCTTATAACTCACTCTTTACCCTTTTCTATATCATGATATCATTTTGTTTACAAATGACATCAGTTGCTAGGGACACCCGAAAACTATTTTCTAGAAAATACTTGTCTTCAAATACGTGTCTTCAAAAGACTTGAAAAAGTCCACTAAGACATAGTGAAGCACTTATTGAATAAAACCTATATCAAACCGAGTAGGACAGCAGTCGAGTGGTACTTGTTGCTGTATCTGTCCATTTTCTTATACGTTGTAAATCTAAGAAGGTGTTTTTAAGAAGTGAAAAAAGACATTGTGATTAAAGAGGTGACGATACCGAAACAGAGAAGGGTGACACTCTCACTCGGTGTCACGGAGTTTATACACTTTTTGCTCACCTCCAATACAAGTGATAATTAGCTTTCTCGTCTGAACAAAGACTGAAACTCGCGCTCAAAGCAAGTATCATATAGCCACAGGGTGAGGGTGGTCGAAATAAATCTATACTGAGTTCTGTTCACGAGATAAGACGCACCGAGTTTGAAGAGCGCGTTAGGTCTTAACGCACATAAACAGCGAGGAACAGGGGCCTGTTCCATAAATTAGAATCGTATATGAAGACCTTGGACCCCGTTGAATATCTAGGGTCCGACATAAAGTAACTTTTACTGTATGCCATAGACAGCCAGGGACGATGTGGGCCAACTTTACTCAACACTTATGGACGACCTTATGTATGTCTCATACTGTCTTAGTAAACAAACTTAAATAATATCAATCGATAACTCTTGTACAAAGGTACGGACAGGTGTCTTTATGTAAGATCCTAGATTATTCCATGTTCTGGTGACCTCGTACAAGGGTCCTCGTTTATCAATATTTAGGTCTATTCCCTAGGACAGTATTAACCGTCCTTAAGGTCATCCGTAAGTGTTGAAAACATCTGCGCCACACCATCCCTGGGTCTCTATGGCATACAGCAAAGGATCTACTTGTATGATCTAGATTATCAAACGGATCCCATATTTCCTTTGCCACCCCAACTCTTTTTTTCTAATGATGTTTTCTCCGCATTCCGTCAGTTACAACAGTTCTTAGATGGAGTCGTGGAGACATTACACATATAGTTACATCAGTACTTTGTATATGTGAGTAGTTTAGATGCACACTGCAGCGCTCGAGTAACATACGGAAAACTCGTCGCTGCAATGATAGGCTTCTGGGAAGGAACTACTTTTTGGTGGAGAATTGATGTCAATTTAAACTCAAACTAATTTGACAATTCTAAAGGTGTGACAACTCTGGAACTACCAGTCATCAACAAGATTATGCTGAATAACATCTTTCTGAGTGGCATAGCAATGTTTCATATTCAGTAGAAACAAGAGGTTAGAGATGTTGTCACTCAGTTCAGAGGATGACAGTTGAATGTTTACTTCAAATCCTAAAACTCTTATGAACTAATTATATCATTTCCAAAGTCATCAAGAGGTTGCCACTAGAGTAATTAAAAGAAATATATCAATGTCATTTACAAATCTAACTGGAAAAACTACTAGACACACTACACAGCTAGGAACTACATTCTCTTGGGTAGTACTACATCGCCCGTAAAAAGGCGTGGAGGGAACATCTTAAAATCCTAAGATTGTAAAGAGTCCAACATTGCAGAGACAACAAGCTGGAGCGGCGCAGTGTGGTTTAGATGTTGATAGTAATTATAAAAAACACATGATAATAACTGAATGGTACGGTATGCATAACATATCTGATTTAACTGCCTATATTATACGTTTAAAAGCACATTTATTTAATATTGTGCCTGGTTTTGCACTATCTTCAGTTTTGTACTCTTTGTAAACTATATGTATCACGATTGTTTCCACCATCTAGCAGAAAACTGCAATACTCTAAAATAGGTCTTACGACTATGGTAGATATTTTGGTTGCTACATTTTGTGCTACATTCTGTGTACTTTTCACTGCCATCTAATGCGGTGTTTCCACCTAAAAACTGAAAATCCACTGATAATTTTGGTGGTTCTCCTTGTGAAAAGTCGGTCATAAGGTGTGAGAGTAAAATCGTTTTCTACCCACGTTGATTCTGTCGGAATGTGGAGATGTTACTTTTGTTATTTTCTTTTTCAATTGCCATTTGCCAGTATAAGGAAAATCTATAATCTTGTATCATTTTTTAAATGTTATCCGATTAACTACATTTGATAAACCTAGCATTCTTTAGTTTAAAAAAAAAGGTTACTTTTTACTTTCGAAACATCATTGTTCTGTGTTGTTCGTCCTATCCTTCCTCATATAGCACAAGCTGGGGCTGGGCGGTGGTTGCAGAGGGGTAGGCAGAAAATAAAAGGCCAGGGAGCTGTTTCAAAATTCGAGTGAAGTCTATGGTTTTGAAACAGCTCCCTGGTCAGTGTTGGAGTAAGGAGTATGTTAGCTAATGATAAAGGACTGGGTTCTTTTTATCCTACCCCTAATAAAAAACTCCATAGGCTTAACATTAGTGGATTGTATTTGGTCTATGGTGCAGGAAAATGAAATTTATTGCTCTAGTGGGATACAGTTGTCAAATGACGTCATTTGAAAAGCGAATCAATGATTATCACTGATTATCAGTGAGTTTTATGATATTTCTTAATTTGCTGAAGTAATTTAGATGGGGTAGGATAAATTCTAAACCAAACTTGAGTTAGTTGTGTTGTTTATCGCACTCCTGCAATGTCACTTATCACTGCACTCGGCTTCGCCTCGTGCATTAATACGCGACATTGCCATCGTGCGATAAACAACAACACGACTAACTCTCGTTTGGTTTCTCCTAAGTCTATCATGTCTAAGGTATGATATTGGTGCAATGTCTATGCTGGACGCCCAATACAGCCATTAGGCTCGCGTAGATACACGTAAAAGATGTCATCTACGCCGTAGTGTATGTATGCGAAAACATTGGTACAACCTTTTCTAGTGTCTATGCCACTCTATGTAATCCAATTGCACTGGCCTACTGACATTAGTATTTGCTACAGAAACAGAGCAACATGGATACATGAAGTAAAAAACTTGATGCAATTTTAATGGTCCTTTATAAAGATAGCCAATACCAATAATGTCTATGTCATTAACTCAATCAGTTTATACGATGGTAATAAAATACAAAGGATTCTGAAATCAAACCTATGGCTAAGTAGCATCTTTTGGAAAGTAATTGTTAATTATGGTCACTTTTTGAGGCTTTGATATAGTAATATCTATGATATATAGACATTTAAAGCCATTGAACCACATCATGCAGGCTAAACTAATTATCGAGGTCTGTTATCTAATCACTCAATTACAAAAGGATGATGCGTGGTGAACAATACCCTCAATGTCACTAGGTATATGGCATGCTCATTATAGGGAAATGAGCGTGCAATTAAGACAATAACAAAAGCTCTGTATCTATTCAGTCTATGGGTCATTTTCTGTGACCCACTTGACACCCAGCCAGCCTGCCGTTTCTATAACTGCCTTTGTTGGGATGAAATATATCAATCACTGACAAGAGATGTGGGATGTTCAATGAAATAACGGTCAATGGAAGATAGCGACACAGAGTTGAAAGTACATGTAAACTAAGAGAACAACTTTATGTACCAACGCTGACCAAAAAAAAGACCATTCGCTAGCAATGTAACAGGATGTAGACACGTGTATTTCAACTTTCAGTGTAAAATAACGTCTACAATGTACAGTTCGTCAAGGATCTTTGAGTACATTATCTTGTCTAATACTGTCTTGTCTAATACTTTATTATTGTAATGGTAATACTTGTATCATTGTCAATAAAAAGAATGAAAAATAGCAGAATGACGGATAGAGTCATGGCCAAATTAAGTAGTTGAAAAAGTCCGTCAAACATAAGGAAATCTCGATGTATAATAAAACGCAACAATAGAAAATGTTTTTTTCCCCCAATAACATGGGTTGTTAAAATGAGATAACAGACATAGCTGAGAGTAGGTGAAAATAGGCATGCTACACCTCTAACTGACTATCCTGATGAGTTCTAACGGTTGCCACCTTTTCCTACCCATTGGGGCACGATGCTCTTTGTTTCAATTGTGATATTACTGTTACATCCTTTGTAGATATGTTGTCTTTATACCAACACAATGAAAAGATCTGTAGACGGTAAATAACTGCTGGGCGTGCATTGTAACCAATCGTAAGATTGAGCACGACCCAGGATAAATAAATGTTTGAACAAAAAAATTCAATGGAACAGCTTCCCATAGTTACCAAATTACACTTTTAACAGAGAAAAAATATGGTTTAAATAGGTTTTATCTAAACCCATTACAAATAGGTAGAGGGTATAGGTATATGTATGTTCTGGTGGAGGTAACTCATTCCCATCACTTAAATCCTTCTTGAAACAGGTTTCCATGGTAACCATATTCTATTAGAGGGATGAAATACATGCAGTTCATCTTCAGGGAATGATCTGTGAATAGGCAAATTTGTTCTTTGCTATGATCCTAGGCATGTTACATCTTAATATGACAGTCTTGATGAGTTTTAAAAGGAGCTGTCATTTCCTCATTTATTTGATGGAGCCCCTTGCCCAAGCAACCAAATGTCGATTTCCATAGAGACACCATATTTTTCATTTGGTGGTCCATAAATAGACATGTTACCCTCAAAAGGGCTATTAGTAAGCTCCACATCATTCTTGTAATAATATTCAGGTTTAATGACATTGGTTGCCATCGAAACCATATATTTTCTACATATTTTTCATGGTTGCCCTGGAACTTGCATATATTCTACAATTTGAACAAAGAGATTTTTTTTTGGTACAAAATTGTTAGTATGAGGAACATCATGGAGGTCATCCACAAACTGGGAGCACAATATTACTGCTCACCTTGGAACTCTCATTTAACCATGGATTGTCAGAGAAGCAGAGAAGCCTCTATGCTGTATGGGCTGATATTTTCCACAATACAGTCACAATACACCAGCATGAAGTACGTAGGCTGTCATCTAATCTATACAGGATGATGAGAGGGGGCAGTAAGTAACATTTTCCAGGAATTCTTCGTACCATCTAAATGGATGACCACCAAATAATTTCTGACTCAACTAAACAAACCAACTATTGTCGTTCTATGTTGTTTACATAGTGAAAATAAGCTTTGATGGCACTTCAATTTATGATGACAATGGGGGCCTTCATAGGGGGCCCATATCAGTCACCAATGCACAACTTGCGCTTCAGGTACAGGGACTGATATTTCTCAAAGAAATTTGTCACCTTCTCATTAGGGCCTCCAGAATAGTAGCAAATGTCAACTTAGATAATGGGAGAGTTACAAATTGAGGCTTGAACAGGGCTTCCCACTATTATAGAAAATGGGATCTGGATGGGTGAAAGTTCTGCTCTCATGATCTCAGGCTATAACCAAGGACTTTGTTGGCACTACCAATTTCCCATCCCCCCAATGGAAGCTGCCATTTCTCCAAGGTTTATTGTCTCCATGAAAAATCATGCAATCTTCAGGTTTTTTTTAAAGATTCTAAGAAAATAATATTCCACAGAGCAACGAACTATTCAGAGCTTCTTCTTGCCATACAAGGCGCTTCTGGGACACCTCACTTAAGGGGTCACCCCACTTAAGGGGACAATTTGTTTACAATAGAAATTTTTATTTAGTTTATTTCAACCCCACTTAGGGGAACACTTTGCTAGGAATGGAGGGTGCCCCTTTAAAAGCGGGCTAGACACAGCAATGCCTTGAGGCTTCCTGTTGTAATTAAAGGGTTATATGATCTGGGACCCTACTAGGGGTAGCCTTGATGAAATCACACCTGGGACTTCTGAGACCCTACTAAATACCCTCTTGTTAATTCCAGGTAACTATGGTGGGCTACAGATATGATGACTTGATGAAATCCCACCTGGGACTTCTGAGACCCTACTAAATACCCTCTTGTTAATTCCAGGTAACTATGGTGGGGTACAGATACAACGACCTGACGAAATCCCACCTGGGAGTTCTGAGACCCTACTAAATACCCTCTTGTTAATTCCAGGTAACTATGGTGGGCTATAGATATGACGACTTGATGAAATCCCACCTGGGACTTCTGGGACCCTACCAGCTGCTGCTGATCACCCTGGTCTCCCTGGACCCTGTGACGTACGCCCTCTACACTCTGTGCCCGGTGTTCATCGCCAGCACCCCGCCACACACCTGTAACCTCTCACCTGTACCTCATAACTGTACCCAGGAGGAGTGGAGAGCATGGGGCATCCCCCAGATCTGTCCCCAGGGGGAACCCTGCACGCCAGACCCTTGTAAGGTAAGATGTATTGCATTAGAGGTATCACAGAAGAAACCAATAACTTTAGGTCAAAGTCATCGTTCTCCACAAGTTTGATGCAGAGGGTTAGAAAAAAGCGACAGCTGAGTGAATAGTTGGAGAACGAGTTGGAGAACAACGCCTTTAACCAAAGCGAGTTGGTTTCTGTATTTATGTTTGTATTTTTTCCTTGGTGTAAATTTTGTTGATACTGTGTTAAAATATATCTAACAAAAATATGCTAATTAGTCCATATGAAGCATTATCCATCACTCTGCTCACCTGTGTGACGTCTCCTCCTCCCTTTGTGAGAAAGTCTGTTGGTGGAGGGGAGGGCAGTGAGAGGCGTGTGCTGCGCCCGGGCCCCTGCAGGGATGTGTCTCCCTGGTTAGTGCCGTTAGGGGAGGGGGTTGACCGCAGTAGGTCCACCACTGTGCCCTCTCCAATCTTTCATTTAAACCTTTACTTATACTAAATACCTCCTCAAATGATGAGACGCCATTTGAGGAAAAAGGTTTAATACACTAAGAAGGCACGCTGCGCAAGTTGTAATAATTTGGAACAACTACAGTAGAACCCCGCGTAAGCGGACACCCTCCGTTCCGGACCAGAGTGTCCGCTTACGCGGGGTGTCCGCTTACACGGGGTTAAATAAACATCTAATATAGGGAACCGTTCCGACCAAAGGTGTCCGTTAACGCGGGGTGTCCGCTTACGCGGGGTGTCCGTTAGGCGGGGTTCTACTGTAGTTATAACTTGGTTAATACAATGAAATTATATAACCTGATAGGCGCTTGATACATTGTAACATGATCAAGTAATGAGGTTACGTAACCTGATCTATTCATATCATTATAATAATAGACAAACATTACGTAATTAAATGATAAAACATAACAAGGTTGAATAAGTCATAGATCAAAGTATAATGAGGTTGATTAGACCTATAAAACATGAATATGCTAATTAGTCCATAGGAAGCATAATCCATCACTCTGCTCAACTGTGTGACGTCTCCCCAAACTCCTCATGCGGGTAGTAGTAGTAGTGTAGTCACAACAGAACCTACTCAGAAGTGGGCATGGCCTACGCCATATGAGTGGTTAGCTGACCCAGCACCAGCTAGGCTGATATGATGTGAAGGGTTGAGGCATTAGACGCCCAGTCATCCAGGTCCCTAGTGCATGCTTCCGGTACCCCTACCCCCCCATAGGAAACTGGCTCCTCCTCTCCTGAAGCTGTGGGAGCCGATGGGGATGGTATCGACCCCATTCCCACGCCGCAAAGACAGCAGTCATTAAAGCGGTAGTTGTGAGGGGGGCCGGGGGTTGCACCTCATTAATGACCGATGCCGGGCCATCGGGAGGGGCATCCGGTGTAAGGTGGAGAGAATTAAGATAAGTCTTCGTCGAGGACAGGCGGTGGTTTTTGATAATTGGAAGGGGGAGAACATGTGTCCTTGTCTGGAACTGGTCTGTCTTGGACCACCTGATAGTGATGGATAGGCCACCTGGGGTCAACATTAAGTCCCTGCAGCGTAAGTGGCCAGGTCAAAAGACTTAACTGATGTCAGGAGCACATAGTGCACTAAGCTCTTGTCTGATATTGTGTTATCCTGTGTTGTTCGATATTCAATTAACATCACATAAAGATGGTGGAAACACATGAATGTTGTAGCAGAATGTAAACAGAGGGAAGCTTCTAGAGCGCCGGTCTGTATAAGGGTATGACTAGTCACGTGACCAGGTGATGTAAGCAGCGGAGGAGTACACCTTTGTTGCAGCTGCCAGAGACAGCACTGAGGTACGAGGAGTAAGATCTAGCTGAGCTAAAATTCCTGCTCCCACTGGAGTAAGGTAAGGCGCCAGAGGCTTCATCCCGTGAGGAGTGAAGTCGCCTACCATAGACATTCAATGTGTGGATTCCCTGTGCTGTGAGTTACCTACAGACCGATGTGTGGGTAACTATCTCTAAGTGGAGAGAACACAGAACGAGTGGACTAAAACCTATCTACCAAGGAGCACTAGGACTCACGACATAATCCAGCTAAAATAGGAACTGAAGTGAACAACTGCAAGAACGATGTGATCTAGGAACGATTGAATGAAACAGAACATTTATGGACATTAAGCTGAAATTTTATTACATGGTTAGTACAACTATTGGATGTTATTAATATGTTGGCAGGTGTACCAGACTAATAATGTCTCCGGATTCATAAACTGCTCTCATGGCGGGGGACCAGGCTGGAGTGAAGAGCTCCAAACAGAGTCTTGCAGCAGCTGGACGTATGGAGAGTCCTTCTACTCAGACAGTGCAGTGAAAGAGGTCAGCAACTTTCTTTGTCTTAACCCATGAGATAAGATTTCGTTACAGAATAAACTAACCTTTCATATATCTTGCAAATCACAAGTATTTATTACCCACATGTTAGGCGGTTTCCATAGGAAATCTATGGGGCTCCTGGAATTTGCCTATAAGAGATTCTGACACAACAGGATCTCCGGGAAGAAATTCCGCAAAAATTAGGTCAACTAAAAGACAATGCCTTGAAAGTTATTTTGATGTTGATTAATCAAAATTAATAACATTGATATAATTTATTATCATAAATAAAAGGCATTATATATGCTTAAGACACAGAGTATTGGGGAATTATAAATACACTATGGAAATACATGTATACACCAAATTACTGCCATGCCTGAGGTGTCAGTATATTTCAATAGGATGTACACAACTTCTTTTCTTTATGCTGTGTAGTAGTTGGGCAAGTTTCAAGCTCTAGTTGGATTATTTCAAGAAAATGAAAATCTAATCTCACTAAATGGGATAGGTGCAAAGACTTCATCCATAAAGAAAGTCCAGTTTATTCAGGCATGGTAGAATGGAATAGTCTACCAAAAGAAACTCAATTCATTGTTATAAAGAATTCACAAAGTCGAAATTTTAGGATGTACACTGAGAACATGCGAGAAGAGAGGTTTGCCTTAATCTGTTTATCAGCATGTCATGCCATTACCCCATTATTCGAATATTCAATTTGTATATACTTAGCTTTGACATTCCAGCTGACGTTAAGATGAAAACACTAATTGATTTATAACTCTGGAGACAACATGTATGAGAGCTATTATCATTATGTGGGATGCCTGTCAGGAGCCCGAGAGTGAAAGGGTTAAATCACATACAGTATCTGAGGTGTGCGCCTCGATCCAGGTAATCCTGTTCTATGTTCTGTTCTTAAAGCAGAAATACTTAATAAGACATATTCATAGCTTCACAAATTGATAATGTAGTCTAGCTCTATGGTGATTTTTTTTAAAGATACACACACACAAAAAAAGGTCAAGGTGGCCACGCAATTAACCCAACCAGAGCTAACTTAGTGTAGCTCTGGCGGCCAGTGATGATGCTTTTATACACTGTATGATACTAACCTTTACACGGCGATTGAGAAAGAAATCGTTTCCATGCAGTGGGATCTCGTTTGTGAAAGGAGGGGTCTGGGGAACACCATCTCAGGAGCCTACATGTTGGGCAGGTGTTTAGGCTGCCTGCTACTTGGCTTCGTGGCTGACAAGTAAGTGACAATCGGAATACTACAGCTATAAGCCGTTTTCCACTAGCCGATGATAACGGCACCAATTTATTGAGTTCTCCTAATAGTCCGTCGTTGGTTGCCAACAAGTGGACTTTGTCTTTTTCTGTATTTTCTTTATCTTTTTATCTTTTTTATTTTTGCAATCAACTATACAAATGTCGTTCTTCCATGCAAATCCAAGTCAGAACACAACATAACATAACAACGTCCAACGATGATATTATAAGATGTTGTTTGTCTTTCGTATCGCACAAAATATAGTATGACATTACAATTTAATACTTCATATACAATAGATTATAGAGATATGGCGCACTGTTATTATGATATAATCTGTCTATCTAGGATACTTTTCCAGCCAAATGCCTCTAAATTATTCCACAACATTTTTGGTGATATTTACAAATGCATCTGTATGTCGGTGTCTAAAAGTCGGTGAGGGTACTGTGTATAGGCCCGTTTCCATCGGCCAATTTCCCGTCACCGATCTAGTCAGGAGCCACAGATGGACCTTTGGCACTGCTAACCCAAAATCGGTCAATGAAGACGACCCAGGGACCTGTTTCAGTAGTTTCGTGACATGTCTAGATGGCGTCTGTGACACCATACAGACAGATCACAAGATTGCAATCGATGACACACGGAGTTTCACTCACTTCTCGTAGGAATTAAGCAATGACACTTTAACATGAGTAGGGGATACATATAATCTATAATCGTTCCAAATATGAAGGAGATTGGTCACATCGATCTTCTGATATTTGCTAGTCTTTTTCCGCTGTTGCTTGCACTGTTGGTGCCGCTGTTGATGTCTGTCTAGGCCTAATGTCACGAGACTACTGAAACAGGTCCCTGCTCATGAAATGACCCACAACTTTTTTTGGCTTCGATTATGCAATATGGCATCACTGACAACTGAGTGAAAGCTTGGTCACTTCGTGAAAACTACTACCCTCGCTGATTCTTCGATACCGACGCACAGTCGGTGGCACCACCGACAGACTTTCTGGGTGACTCTAAAATTCCCCGCCATTTTCTTCAACCAATGGAAATGGGCCTTATGCCTTGTTTCTGCTGCATTTGACAGGTCCATACCGACTGTAGTCGTTCGGTGGTGGCATCATTGTATAATCTATGCGTAATACAGGTGTTGCCGTTCAGCGCCGCCTAACGGCCCACTGGCTAGTTACGCGGCCGCTCGGACAAACACCTAGAGTCCGGCGGCATGCATATAGAGACACACAGCAATCACACTTAAAGTGTGAACAGTGGGTGTGATTGCAGGAGTGGTTTTTTTTGACAGATTAAATTGCTGGAACAATCTAGGGTATTGTATCATCGAGTCTGAGCTGTCTAAACTTTATAGTTGAAAATTGCCTTGGTTTTAACTTGGAGAAAGATAAGCACATCATAGCTAGGCATGCCAATGTATTATTGTGAATACAAGTTGGGTATACCTGTGTTATCTAAGATATATCTTAAGTATCATTTAGTTGATATACATGTATGACATACCAAATTGGAGCTGGAATACCATAGAATACAGTGCAATCACTTTTATTTCTATGGAAATGATATACATGGGTATTATAAATGTATTACTTTCATACATTCAGTGGCCCAATGCTAAAGTATACGTTGCCAGGGGTATGTTTGGCTGCATGCATTGCGTTACCACGTAGATAACGTGCGACACCGGCCTATGGAAAAAGGCCTATTAACCAGTGAGCAGCGCTCTGCATGCCTGTTTCCATTCACCCATCTGGCATCGGTGGTTCCCGACTGCAGATCGGTGGTGAATAATCGGCCAGTGGAACATGGCTTTATCTTCTACATGGGGCAAATAAACAATACACACAAAAACTTAAAAGAATACCAAAGCCATGCGAATAACCCAAGCTCACTATACACAACGGACAGACGCCCTGAGCGAACAATGTGGGCGGCTCGATAGCCTTGAGTTGAGACGTCAATGGCAGCTGTCCAAAGTGATGTATAAGCGGTCGCGAAATGTTGACAGTCTGGAGGATTTGCCAAGGGATACTAGACAATGTCGTAGGGTACATTTCAATTCGTATAAGCAAAGTAGTGCAAAATATAGAAAATCGCTAAGTTTTAGAGGAAAATCTATTTGGTACTCTTAAGTCATTGAGGTACAAAGAAATAACAGTGTATCTTCTTTTAAAAGATCAATGAAAACAATACTAAATTGTTAAGTTGGTAACAGATCATCTTCACTGTACACCCCATTGTTGTGTAGCGGTCTGCCGGTTCTCTATCTCTCTCTGAAAACTTCCTAAGAACTAGAATATCTTGTTCCGGTGAGTGAGACAGTGCTACCCTATGTGGCTTACCACATAGATTGGTTCGGAATGTTTTCAGTAGGTCTAAGGAGATGTGGGATCTACTATCACCAAGCCTACTCACACAAAACCACGAGATCTTAGGTATATATGCTCCATTATTGGAGAATCGGTACTTTAACACAGAATGTGTTAAGCAATGCCAGGTGAGTGAGTTTCCTCACTCAACCACTAAAAGGTTCCGGAGAAACCTTACCAATCTGTGAGGCTCCAAGCTGTTCACTCGACGTAGAGGAACACATAAGTAACCTATGAACTTGTCGCAGACTCAGCCTATATATATATATATATTATATATATATATATATATATATATATATATATATATATATATATATATATATATACAGATATATAATATATATATATATATATATATATATATATATATATATATATATATATATATATATATATAATACAGAATCTCATACAGACTGAGTTACCCAACCCGGGCGAACTTGTAGCGTTTGCCCGCACGGGCTCTCCAGGACCATATCTGATTTTTGCTAAATGGCTGTCTTTCATTTATCTTTAACCGTTTAAGTACAGGCACCAGTTGTAGGAGAGCATGTATTATCCTACCCCTAATAAAAAACGCCATAGGCTTAACATGGGATTTGTTTATTTCACGGGTGTGATACTGAAAAAATATGTAAACGGGGTAGGATAAAATCTAGACGCCGCTCGTTTGAGTTTGAGCTTATTTATGCCACTCATTTTGTTGGCTCCGTAATGTCACTCGTCTTTGACTCGTGAAATTATGGAGCCAACAAAATGCGTGGCATTAATAAACTCAGACTCAAACTCGTGACGTCTCTTGATATTATGCTGCTAGGGGACGGCCATAATGTTATGTTAAACCTCTGGTTTACTGAGTCCCCATACATTGTCCACGGCGTCTAAAAAAAGTTGTATACGATGGATAATAAACTGCACCCTTAGCTGCAGGTAGTATTTCATAGACGTTCGGCCATAGATTCATGTCGTGTGTATCTGTGTGACCTTCCAGGTTCGGACGGCGGAGGGCGATGTTGGCTATGACCGCGTTGACCTTCGCCTGTGCCCTGGCGATGGCCTTCGTCACTAACGTGTACGTTTTCCTCGTGCTGCGCTTCCTCATCGCCACCTTTGACATGGCCCGCTCAAACGTCGGCTTCATATTAGGTGCGTATCTTTATCCTACCCCTAATAAAAAACCGCCATAGACTTAACATAGGCAAATTTTATGTGGCAGGCCGTGACATAAAGTGTTTTTTATGCCACTAGAGTAATAACAATATTGACCAATCAGAGAGGAGGATGTCGGCTACTAATTCTGTTGGTCTTTGAGTCAATATTTATCTTTTAGTAATACAAAAGCATAGACGAGGTAGGATAAATACGAAACCGGACTCGAGTTAAACTTGTCAGTGTTTATGCCACGACGGGAAGGTTGTGTATTACTACACAAGGCGTTAGCCGAGTGTAGTGAGTAGCAGACCTGACCAGAGTTCGGTTTCTACTAATTATGCCGTCCACCCACTGCTTCCAACACTCGCCGACAAGGCTTGCGACACACTTCGACTATGAAAGTCCCTGTCGGAACGGCTCTGTCGGAGTGTGTCGTAAAGCCTTGTCAGAGTGTGTTGTAGGTTTTCAGCGGGAAAAGTAAGACCCCGCACCCACTAGTTACCAGTATATTAACCAACCAACCAAGCTATGTACTATGTGAAACCATGGTTATGGTGACAATATGGGGTAAATTTATGAGTTGTTTCGGAAAAATTCGTTCTGAACAAGCCGCTTACAGCGAGTTCAGAACGAATTTCTCAGAAACAACGAGTAAATCTACCCCGTATTGGCACCATCACTATGGTTTCATATTATTATATACCTTAATTCGGTCTTAATTTGCTAAAACTGACCGTAATTTGATGTCGAAGTCACTTTTTGCAACTCACAAAGACGATGTGTACATTAGCAGACATGCCGGAAGTTGACAACCGGAAGTGATCACCGCTCAGGCACGAATACATTATAACCGCAACATGAATTAATGCATGGTCACCCTGCTCTGCTCGATCGTCCCGTTGGTAAGCTGTACTCGAGCGGTGCAGTGTCTGACAGGGGTTTTGCATTTGTTGACATCGACGAGTCGCCAACTCGGCCCGTGAACATATCGAAATCGATCGATCTCGCATATCCAAGCTATCTAAAGTGTATCATGTGAATCCTATACATTTTCTACCTTGATGTTTGATATATTTTCACACTAACTCGTTCTGTGATTTCTGTACGAAGCCTCAGAACTCGCCAAGTGAAGGGATCTGCCATTTTTGAATCTTGCACCTAGAATTCTGTTGTCGGCCTCTTGACCAATCAAATTGCGTTATTTCTTCAAAGCGTACATTCTTTTAGTCAAAGCATGCAGGTAAGGCTCAAAGGATGCATTCTGTCAGCCAAAGCGTGCAGTCTGTCAGTATCCAAAGGCACCAGTACAACGTTTCATGGCGTACAGTGCAATCTGTGTATAATAATATACCCCTATGAGCAGTATGTATTTACACTGAGTTTGTCCCTAGGTATATAATATATGTTCTTATAAACCATATGACCTAATTAGGTATAAGCTATGCACCCCCTCCCCTATATACACACGTGCACCTTTGCATTACTAATTGAACCTATTCAGGAACAGTTATAATAAAAGTTTTATGAGACTATGGAGCCAACAGATCGCTACTGAGTAGATTCCGAAAAGTCGTATTTTCCTAGGAGAATACGGCTTTTTCGGCTGCCGGCCGGGTATCAAAGGAACTATTTCATATAGACGATGCACGGTGCTTGGATCGAATTTCTAATTATCTAAACTATATTTTCCTTATAATTAGTCGAAAGGTGAGTAAAAAATACATTACCATGATTTCAATCTGCGTGGCCGTATTATCCTTGTAGTTGAAGCGTAATATTAATCCTCGCTATAACTCGGAGTATTACTACGCGTCAACTGCACAGAGAATACGACTATGCAGATCCAAATCATGGTAATATGGCCTCTCACCCAGTATACTGGACTTGCTCAAGCCTTTGATTATGAATATTCATTAAACACAATCAGAATAAAGTTCATTATAGTATGTATCCTTTTCTGACTGGCCCATGAATCAAAGACTTGTCCACTGTGAAGGGAATCTCCTGTTTATGGTCCCAAGCTGCTCCCTGTAACCCTGTACCTCCTCCTACCTCTCCCCCTCCCCTCCTTGAGTTCCCTGGCCGCCTGTGTTGTCATAGCAATTAAATTTCGCCTACTCCGGACTGTTACCAGATTGAGATCAAAGTGAGAGGGTATCAATCTCCCAGCAGATACCCTGGCCAGTAGCCAGGATATCTGTATCGGGAGTGTTGGGAATGCTGGAGCTAAACAGCGCCAGAAATCCAACACTATTACCGATTACACCAGTCCCTGTATCCAACGAGCAGGGTAGCCATAGGATGCAGGGACTGGAGCCAGTCTACCAGTATACATGATCAGGGACCTGTTTCAGTAGTCTCGTGACATTAGGCCTAGACAGACATCAACAGTGGCACCAACAGTGCAAGCAACAGCGGAAAAAGACTAGCAAATATCAGAAGATCGAAGTGGCCAATCTTCTTCATATTTGGAACGATTATAGATTATATGTATCCCCTACTCATGTTAAAGTGTCATTGCTCAATTCCTACGAGAAGTGAGTGAAACTCTGTATGTCATCGATTGCAATCTTGTGATCTGTCCGTATGGTGTCACAGACGGCATCTAGACATGTCACGAAACTACTGAAACAGGTCCCTGGAACATTATCAATCAATAGGATAATGTACTTTCAGGTGTGGAGTACCTGCACTCGTCCAAACGCGTCTTCTTCACCGGGGTGTGGGGAGACTTCTGGGTGTTCGGCTCTCTTCTATTGGCCGGCCTTGCTTACATCATCCCTCAGTGGCGCCACCTGCTTCTGGCCTCGGCGTTACCGGAAATCCTCATCTTCACTGTACACTACCTGTGAGTCCTGCTTCTACTATCTGGGTACATGGGGGAATGGCAGTTTTTGTGTGGCTGTTTTGATGGAGAACATTCGCATCTTTACAGAGGTGCTCGTCTTTGCACGTATCCAAAAAGAACCGTGATATCATGATTTAGAAGGAAACTAACGAGATGAAAATAACTCGGTCCGTACTCCACAGGGTTTGACCGCGGAGTATTTCACAAAGCGAAGCTGAGTGAATTACTCTGCAGTCAAATGAGTTGGAGGGCGGATTAAGTTATTTTCATCGAGTAGGTGTCTGATTTTATCTTACCCTGTATAACATTATCAATTAATAAAATAAATCACCCAATTAGCCATTGAGTATTGGGCACAGTACCTTCGTGGTCATTGGGTATGAGTTCCTAACAATGGAGAAGAATACCGGGGTGAGATAATTATAGATACTGCATCTACCAATTCAAGTGTTTTCCATCAAGCATATAACAGGTCGTATGGTTCTATTACAGTCTGTTCATCGGGCTCTCATAAAATAGTTCTTTGCAATCGAACTACCTATTTCACTGTCTTTTCCAGGTGTATTAGGCCTGGCGTCCAGCTACTACGCTATGGCTCCGATACGGTCTGCGATGCACCTCCTGATAAAAAAATCAAAATCGTGTCAGAAGGTCACCTAATATTGGGGCAGTTGACCACATTTCTGCGATTAGGGACCGAAAAAAACCCATTACGATGCGTGGTGGATTGGTATGTCTAGACATATGTCTACGATTTTGCACCTTCCCGATGTGTCTCCAATATATTTTTTTTTTTTTATTCAGGTAAACATAACAACATTCACCCAATAGGGCATTTTTACATGTCGTCTGTGAAAAGGATAACATTATACAGCACATTACACTGTCATAGTCAGTGAAAAGTAAGTAGTAGTAGAGGTGAGTGACACAAAACAGGACAATACTAGATAACAGCATTACAAATAGAAGAGAGACATATAGTATGTACAATTTACCGGCCAAGGGTTCGTCAAAAATAAGTGAAATTAGATTATTTTTGCTATGTTATTGCCAAAAGTTTGTGTTCCTTAATAGGTGTGTCTTTGCGTCGTTCGTTTTTTGGAAGTTGGGCGGTATTGTGTCCCATATCCCAGCACCGACGTAAAGCGGGCTTTTTTTTAATCTTTCCGTTTCTGGTTTGTCAATTTTTAGTATCTGTTTATCGTAATTTCTAGTGGTTCGTGTTGGGGGTTTACAATGCGATGGGTCATCTGACCACTGTTTTATATTCATGAGTAGACATATTAATCGGCGGTATGCTAGGGGTCTTAGTTTGCATTGCTCATATAGTTCCGGAATCGAGTGGTCCCTTTTATTTTTAATTCCAAGTGCTACCTGCATGCATTGATTGAAAGATGTGTCTAACATTTTTCGGTCCATTACCCTTGCGCCAGTGTAAATGTATCCAACATAGTCATACGTGGGTAAAATGAATTGTTTCAGTATCGTTATCCGCGAATCTTTGGGAATTTGATTTCTTAACAGATATAACTTTCCTAGATTTCCTCTCGATGTGTTTATGATCTTAGTAATTTGGTCCTTGAATGTTAATTTACTGTCAATTATGAGGCCTAAATAATTGAACTTCCAGACTCGTTCAAGTGTTTGGTCATTTACCTGACTTCCTTTAATCTCAATTTTTTCCAGTTTATTACCTATCCACATTTGCTTTGTTTTCTTGGTATTCATTTCTAGCTTATTAGCTCTCAACCATTCTGATACTTCATCTAGGTCTTTCTGTATTAGTTCCTGGGCCTTCTCTATAATATTTACTTTTTGTATCAGTGCCGTAACGGTCGGTCTAAATTTCTATCGTAGTAGGCGGACGCCAGACCTAATGCCTGAACTGCCTTAGAACTGGTCAACTGCTCTGATATTAGGTGACCTTCCGGCGTGATTTTGATTTTTCAGTGGGAGGTGCATCGTAGACCACATCGGAGCCATATCTTAGTAGGTGGACGCCAGGCCTTACACTATTTATAACATTTACACCATAAGATATTATATTGGTAGGGTGTATATCACTATGATTCTCATTCGCCATGGCAACCACATTTCACAGAAATGTAGTGTGCTGTAATGACATAAATTTGCATTGACATTGAGCCCCCGAGAGTTCCCGTTCAAGGACATGTAAGGGGTCCGTTTTGCCAATGGTTCCCGGTACGGCCGGCTGCAGATGGTCATGTCCCTCACATTTTGTCCATGGTTCCATGTGTGGCTGCCTATGTTTGGCCAAGTTCAGTCACGTTTTAGGCCCGTTTCCACTGGCCGATTTCTTGTCACCGATCTACAGTCAGGAACTACCGACAGACTTTTGGCACTGTGGACCCAATATCGGTCAATGGAAACAACCAATGTTGTGAAATGCCCCACGACCTTTTCTGCAATGTGGCACCACCTACCACTGAGTAAAATCTACTACCCTTAGCGATTTTTTTTATACCGACGCACAGTAAGTGGCACCCCGACAGACTTTCTGTGTAACTCAAAAAGTCTGAGCAATCTTCGTCGGCCAATGGAAACGGGCCTTATGTGATGCTCATCAAGTCTCATGAGGGCCTGGTAAGTTTCTCATTAGCACCGTGGCCGCTAGAGCAAATCTTTTGTCATTTCAAGATTTTTTCCCGGTGGCCCCGGAAGCCAGGGTGTGTTACGGTCTGTCACGTTTGTCCATCTCATCCCTCTGAGTTGTGTCACGTCCCTCACGTTTGTATCTAGAGTGCTCCATTGAGCTCCATCGAGTACCAAGGCGTTGCCGCTATGGCCCAGTGTAAACCTAGCATTTTTTTAAATATTTTTTTTATACCTTTTATTTTGACTGGTCAGAGCTCAGCACATTGGGGTGCTGGTATCAATACCCGGCCAGTATCGTAATACAAATATACAAAGTTTAACATAAACATGGTGCTAGAGTCGCGATTAGATAAAATACTAGAAGCACCTCCGGTCCATGGGTGGGACAGTCTCAAATCCATCGATCGAGTTAAACCACAGGAAAAGTTTAATGTGTTAAATAAACATTTTGTGTTATGTACATAACAATGTTTTACACCTGCACTCGTCTCCACAATAAGGTTCCTGCCCGAGTCTCCACGATGGCTACTTCTAGAAGAACGCAAAGAAGAGGCAAAAAAATTCATCAAGAAAATGGCGAAATTCAACAAGAAAGATCTTCCCGAGGAGTGGGACCTGCTAGCTGAGGTCAGTTTGATTGATTTATATGCTGTTTTTGTAAGAAGTATTTTCATTTTTAGATTTTCATAATATTGCATGTTCGATGATAGTTTTTTAAGTCTGAAGTTATGACATAGAACGATTCTTAAATGGATGTTACACTTACAGAATTTTGTTCCTCCATCAAGTTTACCTTAAACATCAAGATTACTAATAGATCAATATGAAGTATATGCGTGTGTTTTAAGGACACATCTATGATATGGATCCCATAGTATAGTTGAACTATTTCTTAAGAAAATGGAAGCATAAGGGCCATCCATAAAGTATACGCAAAATCTTGAAAGTTTTGACCCCCTCAAATCCCCTCTCAATTCTGTATGCAATGGGACAATGAAGGATCATACGCAAAATTTCCGAAGTTTCTAGCAGCCCCCACCTCAGTGCGTGTGTATTTTATGAATGGCCCCATACATGAAAAAACCCTCCTTTATACCCAATTGAATGTTGTCTTACTGAAATATTCGGTTACTGCCGGCAGGAGTCAGTAACTCAGGCGTCATTCTTGGACTTACTGAGGTCTCCACAGCTCGCCCTCATGACGGTAATCATGGCGTACATATTGTAAGTCTCCTCCGTTATTTTCCTGTATTATTATATACCTATGCACTAACTCAGTGTAAATATTTACTGCTGCTAGGGGGATAGTTATCATACACAGATTGCACTGTACGCCGTGAAACTTTGTACCGGTGCCTTTGGATACTGACAGACTGCATGCTTTGGCTGACAGACTGCACGCTTTGAACTCAACCTGCTCGCTTTGGCTGACAGACTGCACGCTTTGAAAAGTGATTGGCCGAGAGGCCGACAACACAGTTCTGGGTGGAAGATTTTAAAATGGCGGACCCCTTCACTTCGCGAGTTCTGAAGCCTCGTACAGAACCCATGGAACGAGTTAGTGTGAAAATATATCAAAAATGGAGGTAGCAAACGTGTAGGATTTCTATAGGTATTTTTTTTTTTTTTTAGATCATTTTATTTATCCTGGCATTAACAAGGCAAAGCTATGCCTGTTTTCAGTCAAAACCAGCAGTGGTTGCTTCGATACATAGTTCAATTTTTGGCTGTATAACGCATGACTTGCTAGCTAACTTGCATCATTGTGAATGACATGATTAAGTTGCAAAGTGAAAAGCACAGAGGTAGTTTATCATTCATTGCATCTGAATGGTATGTGACTTACAACATAGTCGTTTATGTCAAGCACCTTATATCTAACATGTATGTACATACAAATAACATACAATTAGAGACAGAAAATATTCCAATGATGATGATATCATGGTACATAATGTATAGTAAATTGCTCCTTAGTTGCGATAAGATTTGTTGTGACTGGGGTACACGATGGGGTCAGTTTATAATAAGGTTTAGTACTTTATCAATAGTTTTGACGGCTATTTCTGAGGAAAGTTCTTTCTTTTCGCTTAAATAGGGGGTATGTGGGGATCAATCTATAATCGGTCGGGAGCTGATTCCATAGTTGGGGGCATTTGTACTTCATGCTTCTTTTAAAGAGAGATAGTTTTTCTGGTACGGTTGCCATCACTGGTGCGTCATGCAGTCTCGTATTTCTAGCTACTGGGACTAGGTATTTCTGATGTCTGCTTCTAATGAATGCCATTTTGCGTGCCGCAGAGAGTCTTCTCTCGCTAAGGTAGTTGAGATTCGCTTCGGTGTGCAATTGGGTTGTGTTGGTTCGTGGGGGTAGTTTTAGAGCTATTCGAAGTGCTTTATTTTGGAGCTTTTGTAATTTATCTAGGGTATTCTGGTTTGAGTTAATGATTAGTGGGTTTCCGTATTCTGCATAGGGGAGAATTTTAGTTTTGTAGATCGTTACTGCTTGTTTTTTACTTAGGAACTGTCTGATTTTGGCAAATATGTATATTTTATGTGCTAGTTTCCGAGCCATTTCCCTTTTGTGCAATTCATAGGTAAGTTTCTGATCTAGTTTTATGCCTAGATAATCAAATTGGGTTGCGTATTTGATTTCCTCATCATCTAGAGTTAGTTTGTTGGGGTTATGTAGATTTCGTAGCATATTTCTAGTTGAAAAAATCATGGATTTTGTTTTTTTAGTATTTATGGTGAGTTTGTTTTGTTTTGCCCATATGTTTAGTCTATTTAGATCTTCTTGTACTATGTTAGTTGCAGTGTCGATGTTCGCTGAGGTGGCATATATGACAGTGTCATCCGCATAGAGGTTCGTACATGCAGTTGATAGTACATCACTTATATCGTTAACGTAAACCAGAAACAATAGTGGCCCCAGGATTGATCCCTGGGGCACACCACACAAGGATTCTCTTGGGTCCGACAGTTTTCCATTAACTCTAGTTATATGTGTTCGTTGTTGCAAGTAACTTGTCAGCCAGGTTATAACATGATCGTGGATACCATAGGCTCTACATTTCTTTAGAAGAATAGCATGCGACACCGTGTCAAACGCTTTTGACAGATCGATAAAGGTTGCGGCTGTGTACATTTTGTTGTTTAGTCCCGAAAAAATATTATCAGTTAATGTAGCTACTGTCGAGATCGTAGAGTGCCCTTTTCTGAAGCCGCCCTGGTTACTGTCGAGTATGTCGTTTGATTCTAGAAAGTTTGAGATTTGGGCATGCATAATCTTCTCGAGTAGTTTCCCGGGCAGTGGGAGCAGTGATACCGGTCTAAGGTTGGATGCGTTATGTTCGTCACCTGTTTTCTTTAGTGGGATTATTTGTGCCCTCTTCCATGCATCAGGAAAGACACCCTGATTTATAGAACAGTTGAAGACATGTGTCATTTGATTCGGAATAGCCATGAAACCATCTTTTAGTACTCTAGAGGAGATGTCCTTTATTGATGATGCTTTATTAGTATTAATATCTTTAATAAGTTTTAGGACATCTTCGACTGTGGTCGTGGAATAGGTCATCTCTCTATCTATAACTCTCTTGCCATGGAAGTGCCAAACGTCTGTGAATTTATTTGCCAAGGATGGGCCTATATCGGCGAAGAAATCGTTTACAAAGTTCGGTAATTCATCCTCTGGTATTAGTTTGTCTGTGGATTGATCTTTTAGATTTATTAGTCAATTTGTATTTTTATTGGGGATGATTTCTTTGAGTTTGTCCCAGAATTTGTTCGGGTGGTTCTCCATATTTTCCTGGATAAAGGCGGATTTTGCTTTCCTGATCAGGGATTTAGTGTCATTCCTTATTTTACGTGCAATTGTCCAATCTGCATTTAGTTTTGATTTTTTTGCTTTCTTAAGGGCTTCATCTTTGAGTTTTATCTTAGAGATTATTTCGTCTGTCATCCATGGTGACCCCCTATCCTTCAACGACATGTTTTTTAGTGGACAGACCTCGTCTAGGTAGAGACTTATTTCCTTTTCTATAATACTCCAAGCTAGGTCGGGATCTTCGGTGTCATATAACTCATCCCAATTTTTGTTTTGTAAGTGAGTATTTAGGGAGTCTTTGGAGTAGTTTTTGTATGATCTTCCCTTGGTTTTAATTTGAGTGTACATCTCTTTTTTTTTTTTTAGTAAGGTATAAATAAGAAGGTGGTCACTAACACTTTGGTCTCCTACTCCACTGTATAGGACTTTGTCGCTGCTTGTGAAAACAAGATCAATAAGATTATTGATTCTGGTTGGCTCCGTGATCAGTTGTTTGAGATTACAAATGGCTTCAAATTGTTTAATTGCCTTAAAGTCGGTTGATTTTGGTATTGTGTGTAACTAGAAGCAGTTTAACTAAGTTAGACATTTCCTCCTTCTACTTTATATATGATGCCTTGTATGGATTATTCCAAACATACTTAACGTTAGATTGGCCGACATCCCTGTGTCCTACCCACCTCTCCTACTGCCTGTCTACCGCCACCGCACGCCGTCCTTACCCCTCCACCTCCACTCCCCTCGGCCTGCTTCCTGAACATGCTAGGGGAATATATATCATCCTGATATATTTAAATCTTTCAATGACTGTTCATAATTAAAGACCTGAGCAAGTCTACCTCAACAGCCTCATACTATTTGTATATTGCCATAGGAAGCATAGATATCGGCATGATGCGCTTACTCGTCGTGCTAATTATTGTAATAATACCCATCTAATGGGGCTCATTGTGTATATCATCAAATTTGTGTACGTTTCTACAGGTATCATCTTCATGTTTTGTCAATTATTGCTAGGAAGAACGGTTGTAATTTTAAAAAAAAAAATTTGACTGGTGAAATGGATGAGTTAAACAGTTATGAATATAATATATTATGCATACCATTTGTCAAGGGATAAGTGTATTGATATATGTATACTTCTGCATGGGTTATTTCAGTTCACAATTTTGTGCCATTGAGCACAACCATTACTGTAACCTATATATGTCATATATGTCACCACATTCAACTATCTTGGTCCACTAATTAGTGTCTATCTCGTGTTCTTTTAAGGCACTTTTAAAGGCTGTTTTGCTTGGTGACGCTTTTATGTACTCGGGTAGCTTATTCCAAAGCAATCGAAAGCAATAAAGACTACTTTAAAAAAAAAACGTATACCTTGTCGTTCACAGTTTCGCCAACTCGTTCGTGTATTACGGCCTCACTCTCAACACCTCCAACCTGGCGGGGGACGAGTACCTCAACTTCTTCATTTCCGGTGCCGTAGAATTCCCGGCGTACACTCTGATCGCCATTTTCTATGACCACCGACAACGCCGACCGCCATATTGTTTCTGTATGCTAGCAGGTGGCCTGTTGCTACTTTCAACTACATGTGTTCCAAAAGGTAAATAATAATTCATATGTGTGTATGGTTTTCTCCAAGGATAAGCTTTCTACTCTCAGATTTGTTTCTTAGCCTATTTTGGGGAATATTTACTTTCCACCTCTTATCTCACCCCCGTATTTTTGTCCCATGGGCTTAATATTTGAAAATCGTTCATCATGCCCCTGAGAGTATTGCAGTCTATTGCATGATCAATATCCTATGCATCCTCCATCTTTTTTAGTGTGTACCGGGGGAGATAAATACAGAAAGCAACTCATTTTGGTCAAAGTAGTTCTCCTACTCATTTGAATGCCATGTGATATTCACTGTTGCCTCATTCATATCATTCTGAATCAAAGTCGTGGAGAATGACGGCTTTGACCAAAACATGTTGCTTTCTTCTTTAGTATTTATCATTAGAGACTTGTTCACTTAACTATTCAATAGAAAGTTTCACCTCATCTACTGCCAATCACCAAAAAAAACAAGTTAAAAGAAACCTAAATAGCTGTACAAGGAATGACTGAGGTTAAAGTCATCTTGTGGAATAGATGTGTTTGATTCAAGAAAATAGTGGAGACACAGAGGATCGCATAACTAACTTTATTAGAGACAATCCCCCTCCGAGATTATCTTTATTAGGCGTGATTGAACGTGCTATATATGTTGCCTAAAGGATAGAGTGCTCATATGGACTTCCAGCTTGCTGCAAAGAACTTTCTGCATGCTTATTCACTGTGATATTGTGGAAGGAGCAGAGGGCAAGTTCTCAGGGTCTTAGAGACATGCTCCATTTACCATAATCACTAGAGACTAAAATACCTCATTGACCTACTGGTGCTTGATATGTATGAATCCTAGACTCAGGCAGTTGCAGAAATAGCATGTTGACTTGGTGCTAGTGGGTTAATGAAAATGATCCACAGACTGAATACATGTATATACCTTCTAACTGTTATTTATTTATAATTGTACGCTCATTCATCAATGTTAAATATACCATTTGCTCCTAGGTTTAAACGAGTGACTGCATTTCCTCATGGTATATTTAACTATACGCAATATCCTCGTTGCCACTCAGATATCACTGCACGTCAACTACTCGATCGTATCAGAAACCAATCAATATTGTGTGTACATGGGGATGTAGACGTTAGGGCACACCACCCAAAGGTCGGGACGTTAGGGCCTGCTCATTGGGACGTTACACTAAAATCGACATACGGTATGTGATTGAAACATGCATATATGTCAAATCATTAAATACATTTAATTAAATTTGGGAAAACCGTGTAATTTCCGCGTCATTTGTGTCGTTTTTAGAGTTAAGAAACTATTGAACATTAACCAATTCTGCAAAACTAGGTGGACCCTAACGTCCGTTTGTGCTATTGCTCTCTCCCGGTGCCAGTGGTGTGACCGCGGTATCTCTGTGGGGCCGAGGCGCGACTGAGGCCTTCTAAGCACAGGTCTCGTCTGGGCCCTAACGCTCGGATGGTGGGCCCTAACGTCCTGCACACAGGTTCCAGGCTCATTAAGATATAATATCATGACGAACCTGCCGGAGTAGGATCCTTATGCAGTTAGAGGTTTGCAGCGTTCTTCCCCCGAGTCAAATTGAGAAACTTATAGATTTGTGCCGTGACCAGGTCCTGAAGTCTCAGCGAATATATACTCCTGTGTGTGATGGTAACTTTGCCGTAGGCACAGTCTATAAGCTATTTTACATTTGCCGAAGAAAATGGCACCGATATATTGAGTTCCTCTAAAAGTGCCACCGACTGCACATCAGCATCAAATAATCGGTGCTATGAATGCATTGTTTATACTGCATTTTATATGTGCAAACCGATTTAAAATTCCTCAAAAAACCTTGAGACTTGCCGATGAAATAAAGCCGTTTGAGTCTGTCTGTCGATGGAGGCCTTATGGCATAATCTATGCACAATTAAGCGGTAAGCACTTATCTTCATGTCTTGTTTCAAATCACCGATCTGGCGTAAGTATACAAAAAAAAATCGCTTGGTGGCTTCTGACTTCAGATCGGCGCTGAATAATCGACCAGTGGAAAAGCTTACAAGTCCCGTTTCCATTGGGCGACGAAAAAGGTGTAGACTTTGTGTGTTTTCCAATAGCCTATTTCCGTTGGCCATAACCGATATACAGTCAGGCACCAACGACGGACCTTCACTACTACTGACGCAAAATGTAAATAGGCTATAAGGCCCGGCGTCCACCTACTACGATTTGGCACCGATATGCCCTACGATGCACCTACTGATAAAAAATCAAAATCGCGTCGGAAGATTACCTAATATCGGGGCAGTTGACCACGTTTCTGCGATTAGACACCTATAAAACCCCCATACAATGCGTGCTGGATTTGCATGTCTAGACATATGTCTACGATTTTGCACCTTCCCGATATGGCACCGATTTTGACATTTTGTATCGGTGCCATGTCGGGAGGTCTACGATTCTATCGTAGTAGGTGGACGCTGGGCCTAAGGAGAACACACAAAAAATCCACAGCCGTTTCGTCGGCCAATGGAGATGGGCCTTACATAGAAATAGGATACAAGGCAGACGCTGCCTGATGAGGGTTTAGTCATGTGGAATTTTGTTAATGAGGCTTTACGCAAGAGCCAGGGTCATTTCACGGCCAGCTGGAATATATAATTATTTATGATGAGAACGATAGGTAAGCAGGAAGACTTAGTGTTCAGAACTTAGGCCCTGCACCAACCAATGCAGATGCAGCAAGATTAAACTCCCGATACATTGCAATTAGAAAAGGCGAAATCAAAGTCTATCCGGAGTCTTTAAGGCTCGGCGTCCACCTACTACGATATGGCTCGGATAAGGCCTACGATGCAGCTCCCGATAAAATAATCAAAATCGCGTCGGAAGGTCACCTAATATCGGGCAGATGACCACGTTTCTGCGATTAGGCACCGAAAAATAGACGTTCTGATGCATGGTGGATTAGCATGTCTAGACATAATTATGTCTATGATTTTGCACCTTCCCGATATGTCTCCAATATTTGCTTTCTGTATCGGTGCCATATCAGTAGGTCTAAATTTCTATCGTAGTAGGTGGACGCCAGGCCTTATATTTTTGTTTCCATACAAACTTTATACGAGATAAATATATCTATTTGATTTATATTGTCACGATCCACCCACGAGTCATAAAAGATAACTACAAGTGAGAGATCTCCCTAGGGGTGAAATTATGAGCAATACAATATCTAAAAAAAAACAACTTTAAAACCCCCACAAAAGAACCCACATTACCATGGTTAGGCCCAGCGTCCACCTACAACGATATGGCTCCGATATGGTCTACGATGCACCTTCCGATGAAAAATCGCGTCAGAAGGTCACCTAATATCGGGGCAGTTGACCACGTTTCTGCGATTAGACACCGATAAAAACCCCATACAATGCGTGGTGGATTGGCATGTCTAGACATTTGTCTACGATTTTGAACCTTCCCGATATGTCTCCGATATTTGTTTTTTGTATCGGTGCCATATCGGTAGGTCTAAATTTTTATCGTAGTAGGTGGACGCCAGGCCTTAGGGTGCACTAAACACTGCCTTTTAATGAATATGAAGTAATTTCGATGCACTTGCCTCTTGTGACCTGCAGACGTGGGCTGGCTGGTGGCGGTGCTGTCGATGACGGGCAAGTTCTTCATCACGGCTTCCTTCATCATGACGTGGCTCGTGGTCGCGGAGGTCTTCCCCACCGCCGTACGCGGAGTCGCTCTCGGCGTCACTAACGGAGCTGCTCGCCTGGCAGCCTTTCTGTCCGCCTACGTGAACCTACTGGTAGGTTATTACTACCCTTCTTTGTGTTCTATTTATTTATCTTTTTTTATATAAGGTCTGCTAAGGTGGACAGCAATTACCAATCTATTCAATCTCTTAGTCGCCTTGCCTGCTCATGGTGCAGACCTGATATGCTTGCATGCAAGCATAACAAACGTGATTGGGGTGGGGAGTTAGCTCAGTGTTAAAGAGCACTGGACTTAAAATCACAAGGTTGTTGGAGTTTGTTGATTCAGTCCCACTGCAGCCACTTTTCTCCTTAACCCCCGCAGCTGTGGTAGATTTACTGTTATATCAAAGGCCAATCCTTCTTATACTATGTCTATATGGTGTGGGAAGTAAAAGAACTCCCACCTCGGAAAAAGTGTAGGGGTGGGATTTCTACCTACATTCATCTCATAGATTCAGTCAAACCCAAAGTAAGTCTAATCGAACAAATTGGACATTAAACCACCCTAACAAACAAACAAACAATCTTTCCTTAATTTTAAATGTCATTCAATTCTGCCATAAGACAGATCTTCCATGAATGGTAATACCCACGCAATGACTGCAGCTTACGGGTAGATAGTGCATGAAGTTGATGAGTGCGATGATTGGAATAGAGGGAAACTATGTTCCGGTGAAAGGAAGTCAAAGTTACGAGGTAAGGCTTGGAAAAATTACTGCCCAAGGCCTTGGCCGCGGGCAGTAATTTTTCCAAGCCTTACCAAGTAATTTTGACTTCCTTTCACTGGTACTTGGTTTCCCTATTCCTATATACCTTCAAATGTGGTTTAATAACGATGATTAGCGTTATTTGCTCATCCACCATCAAACCTGAAGCCAGATCCAACCTTATAACTTGACACTTTATGTTTACTCCCCACTGCGCTTTTCCTATGAATTTTGTAAGAGACAATCTGATTGGTGTAAATGTCAACCTTGGGTAGTATACGGCAACCTTGGGTAGTATACGGCAGCCTTGGGTAGTATCCATAAGTTACTCCACCCCCCAGAATGTGGTGTAAGCATAGAGTGTACAGCCATAGGTATATAGGAATAGGTAAACTTAAATATAAAAAAATATTACCATTAATACTAGAGAAATTGAAATAACACTACTATTGGGTTCGGTGCTAGCTAATTATTCATTTTTTCGGGCTTTTGGTATAGCTATTCGTTTTATAGGCATACTCAAGCAAATTGATTCAAAGATTGCTGCATGTTCCCCGAAACGTTGTATCAAGGTCCTGCACATCGCGTGTATATCCATTGTATACTTGTAAAGTACCCATTGTGAATACATGGAGACTCAGTAAACTACGACCCATTATTTAAAATCTGTCAGATACCATAACCGTAATATACGGATTTCAAATCTGTGGTATTAGGACTTCAAAGCCGTGATATGCGGAAAATACACTTTTTAATCAGTTATGTAATCTATATTTACAACGCTATGCCTATGGTTAGAGAGCAAAAGATAGTCCCAAATAATAAACCCTATAAGAGTTTCTAAAATAGTGACAGTGTTACATGCGGATATCGGCAATATGGGTAAAATGAGGAGAGTTACTAACATATCTTTCACCTAGGACTAGGATAGAGGGTTTATCTCCATTAGTATCAGTCGAGAGTATCTCGGGAAACGTTGAATACTACCCATGATCCTACCCCTCATATGAATCTACAGATACGTAACATGGTGTGACTGTATGACAAGGTTATGACATAATATATTTATGTTTAGCTAAAAATCCTTCTCTACCGGGTACGTTGCGTGATCTGGTGGGATCTGTGAACATGTTCGGGCAGAAAAAACTAGGTCGTCAAAAATCACTCACCTGTCAGCCAGGGAGGGAAAACAATACCCGGTCACTTACCAGCAGTCACTCAAGCTGTCCGCCACGTACTCCAACATAATATATTTATGTACCACACATGTCATATGAAGTCAAAAACATGTGACGAGGTAGGATAAAGTCTAAACTTCAGTCAGCTTCATATGATTGTTTCCATAGTGTTCATTGTCGTCTGCCACAAATATCACTCAGTTCCACTTCATCATATTATACCGCAAAGACAACTCATGTCATATAAACAATCATATGAGATGTTGTGATGTTTCTTTGAAATGTATTGATATTAGTTTCCCAATTTGAGTTGGCTGGGTTAGTTTATATAGTGAATATTATACATGTATACTCTGCAATGTTGGCATGGGATAGGCTGACTATTTGTGAGGGTGAGCAATCAGTGTTGAATCTAAAAAGGTTCTATTATGGGGTCAGGTCATATGGATTTATCCAGTGAACCCAGCCGTACTAGGGATTGGAAAATCTGGGTCTAGGTCGTGGAAAAGGGCAGTGTAGGGACGAGTATTGTGGCGAGAAGGGGTGGGGAGCGAGGTGCCTAAAAGCTATTTTCCACTGGCCGACTATTCGCCACCAATCTGCAGTCGGGAATCGCTAACACCAAATGAGTGAATGGAACTAGGCATAATGCCCGTTTACATTGGCCGTATTCCCCTCACCAATCTACAGTCAGCAACCACCGACGGACTTTTGGCACTTCTGACCCGAAATCGGTCAATGGAAACGACCCAGCTCGTAAAATGACCCACGACTTTTTCTGTTTAGATTAAGCAATGTGGCACTGCCCACCACTGAGTTTTCTCAATATTTCAGTGCAATCCCACAATGCACCAGCAAATGGTGGTAGTTACCTGGCCTAACATGTGAGTAGATAAGTCAGGCCTTCAGGTTAATAAACATTTGGTGTCCTTCACAGTTTGTGAGCGATGGCGACTCTGGGCAATATGGTGTCAGCCCTGTATGCCGCCACTGGTTAACTCGATGGCGCTTTCACCAAAAGTAAGCAGCAATAATTTCACCATTGTATTAATCATTATTGTTTGAACGCGTATGTGGTGGTTGTTATTATAGGGAAACTATGTTCCGGTGAGCATTAATTACTGCCCAAGGCCTTGGCCGCGGGCAGTAATTTTTCCGAGCCATACCGAGTAACTTTGGCTTTTGCTTACCAGTACTTGGTTTCCCTATTCCTACATACCTTCAAATATCGATAAAAATGGTTATTTCTTTACCTATGATAGCCCCGAGAAAAATGGCCACCCCTATCGAATAACTGCAACAGCTATGTCTTCGTCCCTGCGCTCTTTATATCACGTGGTCAGCCCGGGACGAAAACATCACCCTCACTACATAACTCATAATTACTGCAGCGGTATGTAATTATAGAGTGTTCGGAAATGGGTATGTAGGAAAAACTGATCTTCCTTTAACATCTTGCAGAAACGATATCATGATATCTCATTGTAATTGAACCTTCTTGATGTCAATAAATGCTGCTATTTAAAAAAAGAAAAACAACACTTCACAATTTCACAATTTTTGGTACAATTCCTTCCTATACCCTGGATAAATATATGGCTTTTATTTCAAGTAGAGAATCTCCCAATAGATCACCTAATCCGACACTGATGCTAGAAGGACTCATCATTCCTGTCCGGTCTAAATGTCCTCCTCTGATCCACCACGTGCTCCGGAAGTGAACACTTTACTTCCCGCTAGGGTTCGCTCTATCTCTACCCGTCATGCACGTGTCCCGCATACCACCACGTGACCTGTACGAGAACTCGCTGAAACCCTGAGTCTGATCAGAATACGTCGCAGCCTCTTGCTTTGGCATTAACCCATGGGCGCCGGGTGATGCCTGAAGGCTAGACTGGCCCCATTCCCTGTATCTCTACGCCTACCCCCAACCTCTCCTCGCCTCGATACAGGTTCCTGGACCAGTCACACCGTAACATACTTTATCGTAATTTTGTTTAATTATGAATGTCCATAATCAAAGACTTGAGCAAGTCTACCTGAAGGCCACACCGACCGTGCCCGTCAGGGCATCAGCGAGTGTGGCCAGGTGATGCCTTTAGGGATCATGTTCTAAGACTCACAAAATCATAGTTTATGTGTGATGACTTTGTAAATAATTGATCAATAATGATAAAATGTTCACAGATTGTTGGTATAACACTCCACTTACGATTCTGAAATACTCATAAAATGATTTTAAAGATTTGAAATTTTAATTGGCGTGAAAAGACCCATTCCCTGGCGGTATATACTAACACCCTACTCGGCCTTACAGTCATAGCTTTGCCACAGGTGCCCGGCGTGAAAGGGCTAACTTGGCAAGATCAGCTTCTCACGGGGGTCACGTAAAGCACGTACGCACTGAGGGAGGTGGGGTGGGGGGTAAATAATTTCGGATATTTTGCGTATGTTCCTTCTTTGTTCTATTGCGTACCAGATAGGAAGTGGGTGGGGGTGGGGATTTTGGAAATTCTGCATGCATACTTTATGGATGGCCCCTTTGCGATACCTTTGCGGATCGTAGAATAGAGACCCGAGACCTAAATATTGCTCTTGAGTTTAAGTGGATCGCATGGGAATCGAATAATTGCATCACCGCGTAAAATGCGGTATTTAGCAATTAAAGAAAAGACCGAAATGTTGACCACAATCTCTACTATGTTTGTTTACCCAAAATAGATTATTTATCAAACAAAACTTTCTTGGAGTATGTTCTTGCATCGTTTAGATGTTTGGTCCAGGTTTATGTCTCCTTTGCTTTATGATATATACAAAATCTGTTGCACTATGATTTACATCAGCAAAGGATGTAAAGTCAATTTGATTTAGTGGAGTTTTTTTGGTCATGTTGATGTTTCTTTTTCAAACCAGAAAAATAATACAGGATACAGATGAGTATATTGTGATGTAACCGAACACCATATGGTGTCTACATTCTGAAAACAAAAGAGCTAAACTCAATTAAACAGACCGTAGACAAACATAGGCAGCCGCATGGAGCCATTCAGACAGAATGTGGTGCACGTAAAGTGGGATTCACACGATGGGATTCACGTACCTTACAGGCCGTTTGTCTGAGACAAATTCTGTTGAGATTCTGTACAAGAACACAGTTTCCTCGTGTGAATTATAGGGTTCCATTATGCTGGGACAACTATTTTCCCTTGCAATTGTCGGCGACAATCACCTCTAACAAGGAACAGAATCTCATGAGATTTTGACTTTAAATAGGTTTAAAATTTAGAGGGGCATTTTGGTTAGGCAAATGTTCTTCATACATTCTCCCCCAGTCTCTGAGTAACAGTGGTCTCAAATAACACCTATTCACATGGGGAAGTACCCTGAGTCGGCAACTGTGTATCCTGTGTACCCTGTGTACCCTGCGTAGGGGAGTAGGGGTGAGACTATGTCCCATCGTGTGAATCCCACTTAAGCGATTGTAGGCGACCGTTTACGTCACCATGGTCAAAACGGGGTGCTCTGAACAGCCTCAAATCAGTAGTTGCTGTGAGTTGCCGGGTCCTAAATGCGTTGCCGGGTGTAAATGCCTATTTTAGACTACCGGGCCATCTGCAATGGTGCCCTACGTCTTGATGGAATGAAACTGCTGGGGTTTGTCGAGGGATGCTTGGAAACTTGTATAAACTTAGCATTAGGTAAATGATGGATAATGGATGAAGTAGGTGGGCGACAGTTGGACATTACAGGTTATGGCCAGATGTGACGGATCGTCGTCAAATGTCCATTATTTCTTCTCCAATTAATAAAGAGCTAAATTTGATAGATATCTATGATTTAAATTTTGTATGCTGGTAAGGCTGGGTTTGTGGTTGTGAATGGGGAGCAAGTTTTACCGATTTGGGATCATAAATAACGGAGCAAGAAGGCTCAAACTACCCAAAAGAGTGTGTTTTTTGATACCACACTTGCAACTGTTAGCATTAGAAGAAAAAGATGATAATGTTGACAGTAATTCTTTTTCAGGTTCTATCTTTTCATTTATTTTGAACATTTAGATTGTACATACAGTAACTTATATGACACTGCGTTTCAACATTTAGATAGCCTTCATCAGGTGAATATTTAACCCTTTAATGTCCCAGTCACACTGTCGTAAAAAACGGCGTTTTTCCGTGTACGCACGTCTACGTTCTTCTACGCATTTTGGAATCTCCAAATACGCCGCCAAACGCCGTACTAACACGTTAAAGAAAAGCAAACAAATACGTTCCAAATCCGTAGCTAATACGTGGTCTCCAACAATTCAAATACGTAGAAGAAACGCCGAATTTTACTCCAGTGTGACTGGGGCATAAGGAGGAGTGCTGGTGCCGATCTGTCCTGCTAGGGGATGGGCACATAATCGTTAAAACTCATAATTTGAATGTTTAATCATGTGATACATAACATAGTCCTAAATATTTTTTTCCCTTTTGAATGGAAATTATAGTAGTGGTGTTAGACCTACATTCTGTAAGAAATTGATTGATATTGCTCCATTATTTCCTTGTTAAAAACGAATTTGTGTGTTTTTGAGAAATTATGCCTCAAGGCATCATTCGCCCTTAAAGTGTTAAAACTCTACTCTATGTTTGACACAGAGAACAGTGCTGGCGCCTCTACCTGCCATCATCTTCTCCACGGTGGCCATCGTGGCGGGACTCCTCCTCCTGGCGGTGCCGGAGACACACGGCACCGTCCTGCCGCAGACCGTCCCTGAGGGCGAGGCCTTCATCAGGGAAAACCTCTGCAGGGTCGGGTAAGACCAAAGACTTAACCCTTTAGGGGGGCGTCCACCAACCACGACAAGGCTACGACAAGCGGCAACAAGAAAGTTCCAATCAGCGCTTGTCGCGGCCTTGTTGTAAGAAGGGGGGCTTTACGACAGTGTTGTCGAAGGGTGTCGGGAAGTGAACACTCCACCAGAATTTACTATCGTAGACCTATGCGACACACTCCCAACACTCCATGACAAGGGTCCAGTCATAGGAAAAATTGAACATGTTCGATATTGTCGTAGCCTTGTCGGAAGGCTCCCGACAAGCCTCCAATCGTGGCCTTGTTGTGGCCTTGTCATAGACTCTTGTCGGGAACCAACTACGACAAAGCCTCCAATCGTAGGCCAATCATAGGCCTTGTCGGGAAGCCATTGTAGTAGCCTTGTCGTGGTTGGTGGACGCCCCCCTTTAAAAGACAAATGCTGGTAGTTGGGTGATTTCTGAATTCTATTGATTTTTTGCAAATAACTCAGGATAATATAAGTTCATATATCAGCAAATAGAAAATGCAAAAAATGGCATTTCACCGTGCTTACTTCTATGAGAAGGCCATCTAAAAATGTAAGTGCTTAATTATTGGTGAGTATGGGAAACTGCTACATTTTCATGAAACCAGATGGCAGCACCAGTGTTAAATTGAGTAGAAACAGGGGGCACTGCAATACCTACCCTCATTTGTCTTTAAAAGCCACGCATAATTCAATGTGCAGATATACTACAAACGGCAGCGCAACTAATTTGACACATCTATTGTTGGCCTCGTGATATGATGATCTCTAAATATCATAAGACACATATCTAACTCGAAAATCTGCAGTGACCATGCTAGTTTTTGATTCAGAGATCTACATTATTATGATTTTATAAAAGACTATTTATATTGAAATTCTAAAAAGTTCGTATAGTAAAACCCACGTCATAGTAATGCTCTCACAGAATATGTGGAGCACTGCTCATTTATATTTTAAAGATCATAGGTCGGAGTCCTTGTTCTTCAAAGCGTTGAAAAAAATAGAATTTCCAGTACATTTCCTACATATATCAATTATATGTCAACTGGCCAATCTTAGCTAAATATTGGGTTTAGATAGATTGGACAAAAACACTGAAATAATGAATCACAAGGAACCAGTTTTTACTGATATCGACAATATCAAAAAGCCACCAGGTGGATATGCCTTTAACTGGGATTCACACGAAGAGATTCACATACCTGAGACTGGTGTGCTTCACACCTTTACCCTAGTATCAGACAATTTTCCTTCGGTACAAATTTTCCGGGCAAGTTGCTTTTACCAGTCTCAAGGAAAAATGGCGAATTTTATTCCCATGGAAGACATATTCACAGCGAACACTCACCCTGGGACTCAAATGCGCTTGAGGTTAGGTACTTGGTCAGCGACTCAGCAGTGGGTCTGCTTGTCTCACCTAAATGCCTCTGTAAATTTTAATGTGTTTAAAATCGAAATTTGTACTTTGTCGGGGGCAATTGTTGCCGACAATTGCAGGGGAAAAACACTTGTCTCAGAGAAATGGAATCCTATAATTCAGATGAACAGATTGTGTACCAGTACAGACTCTAGGCAGTATTTGTCTCACACAAACACCCTGTGAGACACATCGTGTGAATCCCATCATGTGATCTCCACTTTATCAACTCAACTCTAAAATTATATTTCATTATATAGTCCCTGGGCCAAGACCCCAAATTTTCATTTCCCCTTTGAAACATTTGTTTTATTGTTTTATCAAGTAGATGTATCCTTCTAGTTAACATTTCCACTTTCCACGTCAAAATGCCTGAACGCCTATAATTCTGATTGCTGAAAATCATTACTTGGTTCTGTGTTCTTTTAAGTATTACAATGACACACTCGATTAAACTTTGGTATTGGACTCCACATTCAGGTCCTTTGTGGCCTCAGTCAAGCAAACAGAATCAAAACATGTCTTCTCAATGGCCTACAGCAGCCTTTTTCATGTGTGTACTATTAATGTCCCCTTTACACATCTACAATTTTCCACATATTTGTTTCTTAAATAATTCAAAGACTATAAAATCTTTTCATATACAGTTTTTTGCTATGTGACCATATGTGACCTTACACAAGTTTTCATGTGATGGTGGTCACTATAGATCACTGTATATATATTCCACTACCCCTGCACATCACCAGTCAATGAACGTGATACTAGACTGGAGGCATTTATTACCCACCGTATATATTTATATAACTGTGTAAAAACTGATATAATATATATATTCTTAACAAGTGGAATGATTTCACAAATGATTTTCATAAATGTAAGTTTTCCACAAGTGTTTCTCAAAATGATGCCGGCTTTATCCAAGTTTTAAATCATGAAACTTTAATTATTTTTTCTGTGTGTTTCAGAAGCTGCAGACGTAAGAAAAGCACGGATATTGAAGAGGAAGAACACTTGAAAGCGATGAACTGCTAATATCTCGTGATCGCAAAAAACTGAAGAACAATATATACATTCTATGAATGGATTGTGACCCACAACTTTTACTTTGCATGTAACATTACCAGTATAGTAAACATATGGCTTCTTTTATGATGCAGAAAGCAATGATATGATTAGAAATTTCAATTTATTCTATAATCCTGAGGGACTATAATGCTTGAATGCTTCTTTGGCATATTTACTCATCGGGCTGGGTATTCCAGTTCTCGAATTAGGTTGCTTAACAGTGTGCAGTATGGACCATTATCTCACCCCGGTATTTTTCTCCATAGGCTTAACGTTAGGAACTCAGTAGCTAATTTGGTGATTCATTTCATCAATAAATAATGTTATACGGGTGAGATAAAATCAGAAACCCACTCGATGAAAATAACTTGGTCTGCACTCCACCTCGTTTGACCACAGAGTAATTCACTCAGCTTCGCTTTGTGAATTACTTTGTGGTCAAACTCGGTGGAGTATGGACCAAGCTATTTCCATCTCGTGGGTTTCCTTCTAAGTAGTAGATGAATGTACTAAGAGAAATTGACCAGGCTGTGGGCGAACTACGTCTTGGTTCGAGGTCACCTATCGCCGACATTCGCCCCGACGCCACAGGCGGAGGGGCGAATGTCTGAATACTTTTTGTCGCTGTCTCGACAGCCTTAGAAACTAAAACTCAATGGCATGTTACTATTTTACCTTTCGCATTACTTCCTGGCAATACTTGTCTTCTTTCCAATGAGCAGCACATTACTAAATAACTCCCGCCCCACGCTGGTCAAATAAAGAGAGACAAGTGAAATAGGGTAAATAAGATTCATCAAATTTATTATATACTCATGCAGTATATTTGATAATTACGTACTGCTGCTCCTTGTGCAGTATTTATGAATTGTTTACTGAACCCTGTGCAGTATACTATTATACTGCACACGTTGAGGCGGGAGGGGCGGGAGGAGGCGGAGGGGAACAGGGTCTCACTGAGAGCGTAGGGAGAGACTTGACAGACCACCACAACCGGGGGTGGCCGGGGGTTTCCCACTGAGATCACCTATACCTCTACCAACAAAAACGGGCGGGAGGTGGAGGGCCTGGGCAGGAGGCTCTGAAGAAAGGCCGCGTCAGTGTTTGTGCAACCTCTACCAACACCCACGATTGCTGCGGCAAAAGCCCGATGCCCATTTACCGATTTCAGAACATTTATGTACCTTTGTCTGCGACAAACGGACAGTAATTTGTCTCAGCCAAGGCATCGGAGTCGGCCGTAGGACAGCTAGGCAAGGGTGGGCCACCGATTAGTGAACCACTTCCTTCAGATGTCCTTAAGTTGTGGTTTCTATGTTCCAAATTCAGTGTTGAAACGTTTATCAACATGTTGATAAATCTAGTCACTGACAACAGAACATTGGTAAATGGGGCTTGATTGGGTTGCGTAATTTGCCTGCGACAAGCTCACCGACTCCTATACGACTCGCGAACGAATCTTTCAATCCTAGATGGGTATTGGGCTTTAGATGTTTCTTTTGGCGCAGCTTAAACTCGTCTTGGCTTTCTAAATTTCTCATTTGAGTTGGTAGATCTAGATCTCATTTAACAAGTTCGGTCCATAGTAGTTGAGACTTTTCAGGTACTGAATATAATTTGGATGATCTTGTTTAGATATGACAGCATCAGTTCTCCTGGTATTTCCTTCGTATGTTTCTAGCAGTGACACGTTAAGTTCATTTTATACATGAATATTCTAATATGCATTTCTTGTCTGCCGTGCAGGTAAGGGAGTTGCGTGCTGGGGTGAAAGACAACTCGAGGAGTACTTTTTGAGTGTTTGCCACTTATCAATGTTAAAAATAGTTTTTTTGAGTAAAAAGATGTCTCTGTAATCAAGAAGAGGAAGAACCATTGATTCATAAATAGCTAGTGCCGCATCTGTTGTTACATATTTTCTTACCTCTTTTAGAATGAATTGTTTGTGAGATTCATATTTCTTTCGAGTGTTGGTATGTGAATTAGAATTAAGGTTCTGGTCCAGTATTACTCCAAGGTATTTGTATGATGGAAGTGTTTGTAACTGTTTATTGTTTAACAATAAACTACAGCAACCAATTTAATCTTCGTTTAGTTTCCTTGCTGATCCATGGATTGTTGTTTTTGTTTTTTACATTGATAAATGATTGTTTCTGTTATACCACAGTGCCATCCAATTCAGATCATGTTGCATTTGAGAAGTGATATTACCAATATCCCTTCCAGATATGTAAATAACCGTGTCGTCGGCATGATGCAGACATTTACATCTAGTAACAGACTTTTCCGGATCATTGACATAAATAATAAACATTAGTGGCCCCAGGATAGACCCCTGTGGAACTCCACAGGTGATCATTCCTGGTGTCGAATTGGCGTCATTGGCTACGGTTTGCTGTACAGTCTATGTCAGTTGGCTTGGTTCGGATTCCTATTGGTTCTAATTTTTGTAGCAATATTTTGTGATTAACCGTGTCAAATTCCCTTTTAAAGTCAATATAGGTACAAATTGTATAAAGCCGGGAATTTAGACTATTATAAATATCGGTGGTTAATTTGGAAACAGTTTTAATAATTGAGTGATTCGGTCTAAAGCCATTTTGTCTATCAGATAGAATATTGTTGTTGTATAGAAAGGTGGTGGTTTTATTATCTACAATTCTTTCCAGGTGCTTTCCAGGGAAGAAGAGAAGGGAAATGGGGCATAGGTTATTGACATTGGTACTGTTACTCTAATTTCTAAGAGGGATGACAGTAACCTTTTTCTATGCCTTAGGGAAGATCCCCCGCTTGAGCTAGGTATTAAACAGGTATGCTAGCTGAGCTGACAAAACCAAAAATGTTTTATTCTTTAAGTTGATAGATCATTTTTTACCTTGACTCTCCTTAGTAAATTGTGATAATGTCGACAAGAATTATTTATCATTTTACCAATTTATATGAGTTCCATTTGGATTAGCCTTTGCCAGCAGTGGGTCTTCTTCTTTGATCACTTCAAATAACTCATTGGACAGCCAAGGATCCCTAAGCACTTTGACCTGGTCATTGGACATTTTTGGTCCACACCTTGCCAAATAGCATGATATAACATAGTCCACATCTACTTAAGATCGTCCGAATTATAAAAGTCATCCTAGTTACAGATTCATGAGAAGATTTTAAATTGGACTCTATAATAATTACGGGATGACCTGCCATCAAAAGAAGTTTTTTTGTAGGTTACTTTTGGTGTCATTGCAATAGCACCAGCAATAAAGCTTTTATTGGGACGAGTCTAGGAGTCACCCATTGAGATTACTATCTATCTTGGTAAAATTCAAAGTCATTATTGGTCGATTATAAGTGTCTATTCCTGGTTTATGCCATCTTATCTAATAGATATAGGAGTAAATAAACTGGATGGAACAGTATACAAGTGACGGGGCTGTTTTTCATGACACTACCCTAGCGTTCTTGTATTTAGTTTGATCATCTGTTCTTCACATAAGAATATATTAACCAGCCTCCACGATTCGAACACGATTCAATTTACAGCCGATCTATTATCTTTAATATCCTTTAAGAAGATGTATGTGTTATTTTAGTCATCGAATCAAATAAATCAAATTGAGATTGGGGAAAGTGAATGATTTGGGAGAAATGAATGAATGATCTAAACTTGTCACGTGAAAAGTGTATTTATACATATTCTAATCAATTTGTATATGTTTTTGTATCATGTAATTTATCATTTGAATAAAATTAAGGCAAACTCAGTCACATTTTTACGAAAGTTGTAATCTTCTTTAAAAAGACCCAAAGTCATTTCAGTAACAAACAACTTAGTGTTCCCTCTTTTTCCTAATCCCTTCATGATCAGCAGTTTTGTTATTGACACAGAGAAGTTATGATGGAAGGTGACTCAAAAACTAGAACTTGGAAAAGGTCTTAATTACTTTGATAAAACTAAAGCTCAATACAATACGACTTGATTCAAACATCACTCTTTGGATATCTCTGTGCATAAATACACACAAAAGGAAATAAGAACATGGAGAAGTGGCTTCAAGAGTAGAAAATGTCAACTCTTCAAGCATAGGTCCAGGCCATACGAAATTCAAGCATAGGTCCAGGCCATACGGAAAATCTGCAGGGAGGCTGAAAAACACTTACAGCTATAGTAGTTCAAGGTGGATTTAATCCACCAGTGCTTACGTAGTGTAGCTCTGGTAGTCTCCGCGCCCAGTGTGCTTTCTAGAGTGGAATCCACACGGTGCGATTCATGTATCTCACAGGGTTCAAACTCTCATGAGATTCAGTTCCTTTTTAGGGGTAAATTTCGCCAATAATTAAAGGGGGAAAAGATATCTCACGAAAATGGAAAACTACAATTTAGACGAAGAGATTGTGTTTCAGGCAAACACCCTGTGAGATACATGAATCCCATCTCTGAATCCCACTTTACTCAAAGATTTGTCACATGGCGACGCTACAATCGGCTGTGTTCATCCATGCATAACTGTCTTTTAATGAGTATGACTGCACAGAGGGGCGAAGCTCGCATCCCCGCTATAGCTCACTTTGTGTTTCATCAGCTCCACCACCATTGATGACTAACGATATAGAATGACGTTAAACTTTTCACTGCAGCATAATGCCTCCAGGCATTCCCCTGGCTATGGCAGCATGATGCCTCCAGGTGTTCCCCCAGCTACGGCAGGAAGATGCCTCCAGACATCTCAGAGGCATCATTGGTACTTAGACAAATTATTGTTTGAATTAAAAGAAATTTTGACAAATTCGATTTGGAATAACAAAGTATCATCAGTTACCAAGTTAAATTACTCAAATCACTTGACACATCATGTGACATTGATATTTCTCCAAACAGGTGCCTGTCGTAACAGGGCTGTTTATGCAGGCATTGCCTGCCGTGTAATGCTGAGCAGGGGAACTGGGTGCTGCAAGGAAATGGTTAAGTATCCACTGGGCTTTGATACTTTCGTTGGCCGACTATTCGCCACAAAATCTACAGTCGGGAACCACCAACGTCAGATCGGTGAATGGAAACAGACATGCATAGAGCAGAGCTCACCGATAAATTGGGCATAGATTATACAATAAGGCCACCACCGAACGACTTCAGTCGGTATGGATCTGTCAAATGCAGCAGAAACAAGGAATACACTGCACCCTCACCGATATTTGTATACTGACCTATAGTCTGTGGTACTGCCAACAGACTTTTAGGAGAATTTAAGAATTCACCGCCGTTTTCGTCGTCCAAATGAAAAGGTCTTATAGAAACTCCTTACTTATACACCAAGGGGACATGGGATATGTTTGATACAATGTAAATACATGTACATTTATTCATTAAGAGATATTAACCAAATATGTAGAGAAAATACTCTTAATGACGTATGGAATTGCAAAGCTGTCACAGAATACGAAGGCATCTCTATAACCGTCTGTCCCAGCATACTTTCCTGTATAATCTATTGAACAATTGTCACTTGGAATATCATCCTTACACAAAGAGATATTGTTGGAATAGCTTTATAACAACATTGAAACAACTCATTGAAAAACTTACTCACCCTGTCTCACAGAGGAACTTGCCCAATCAGTTAAATTGTCGCTGAAGCATGTGAATCCTGGTAGAATGGTTGAACAAACTCAGCCATTAGCATTTACGTCGTGCTTTTCCTTTTTAATTATTTTCTTGCTTTCAATCCATGTCATATTTTCGTCGAGTCCGAAGTCAATGATAATACATAACTCAACCTCTACTCCTCACTTTACATATACAGCTCTTTGTATTGTTTAACGTTGTCTCTAGATAATGATCTTAACGAATTGGGCAACGTGGTAATAAGATCATAAACCATTTTATGAGATAAAAACAATCTATGTTTGTAAGATGTACATACGGTTAACTGTGATGTGGTGTCTATTAATCAATGTCCTCATGTAACTGTTAAATGTTCAATGTGACTTCATTATGGAAGATCGCCACTATGGGGCTAATAATGCTTGTCGCAAACTTTTCTTTTTCATTAGAAGCGTTTATTGAGTTCGCTTGTAGTTACCCATATTGGTATTCGGAAGTCACTCTGCGATTTGTTCATACAATCTATTAATCAGGTCGGAACCCTTTAGGGCACATACCTTTTTGGTGAGTCTCGGGGGAGGGGGGGGGGGGGTATTGGTTAAGCTTTCAAAGCTGTAAAACGCCTTTATAGTGATAAATAATAAATAATTTTATAGTTATCACCATGCGAACATTGATAGACAACTTTAGATATGGCGGAAAAGGATAAATTATCTCAACAAATGTAACATAGGCCTGCACTACACTCCAGTAACCATTTAAAGATGTGCACATACTACATGGTCCGGTAAAGCCCAATGCCCATCTACCGATTGAGGGTCGAAAGATTAGTTTGCAAATTGTATAGGAGTTGGTGAACTTGTCGCAGGAAAATTGTGTAACCCAAACAAGCCCCAATTACAAATGTTCCGTTGTCTGCAACTAGATTTATCAACATGTTAATAAACCTTTTGCCACCGATTTTGAAACATAGAAACCACAACTTGTAAGTGACGAAAAGCCATCTGAAGGAGGTGGTTCACTAATCGGTGGCTCACCCTTGCCTAGCTGTCCTACATTTACCGACTACAGCCGACTCCGTTAGGATGCCTTGGCTGAGACAAATTACCGTCCGTTTGTCGCCGACAAAGGTACATAAATGTTCCGAAATCGGTAGATGGGCATTGGGCTTAAGGAAAGGAGGATGGTTGTGGCCCATTAGATTTTAGGTCAACTCTCGACTGTAGAACCGTCCCAAGGCGCTATAAATATCATGTTAGGAGGTCAGGGTGAAGGTCGTGGTTTGCTCCGAATGCAGTCATTGGCTACTGGGACTACTCTATTCCTTATATGGTAGTTAATACAGAGGGACAACTCCATGCAGAACGGGTTAAAGCTCATCTACGACTGTTCCCTTGGGCCTGGCGCCTCTGTTGAAGGTGTTGAGGATGACACGGGCCACGCGGCCTGTCCTGTACAGCCACGTCTCGTTGAGGTGGTGCATGCGTGCTGGTCTGCTCCGCCTCTCCTCCTCCTCCTTTCTCCTCCTCTCCGCCTCCCTCTTCTCCTCCTCCTTCTGCTTCATCTCCGGAGAGAGCTCGGAAGGCAGGATCATGGAGCGGACACAGCGGAAGCCGATGTTCTCTGCCGTGTGTTCGGGCGGGAATCCCGTCCTGTGGAAAGCAGGGGTAACTTCTAAGAATTTCTATATAATCTTTTATTAGATTGTCATAACATTACGCTCTAAATAAAAAACTTGCATAGTGACCACCGATTTTTAAGTTAGATATCTGTACTAGGAGATTTGGAAATCATCATATTCAAATTTCAAGAAAATAACATGGGTTTTAATTTTTAAGCTGAACTGTCCCATATGCCTTTAATAATCTAGGATCGTACATGGAGACCCTTTTCTGTATGCCATAGATACCCGCGGACGATGTGGGTCAAGATGGTACCACACCTTCGTCTACAGCATCAAATGAGGTAAAGCGTGTACCAAGTAATTTTCATCGAGTGGGTTTCTGATTTTATCTCACCCCGTATAACATTATCAAATGATAGAATACACCACCTAATTAGCCATTGAGTATTGGCTACACTACCTTCACGGCCGTGGAGTATGAGTGCCTAATATCATGCAGGGCACACACCAAGCGAGTCAAGGCAGCAATCTCTGGAATCGCTTATACAAAATAGCATGAATATGAGATATTAGTTCATAGTAATATCTCTCACCGATAATGTAACGTCTTGGAAGCAATGATAGCTCACACACATGTCATTTTGTGTTGGCGATTCCAGAAATCGCTGAATTTCTCGCTTGGTGTGTCTCCGGCTTAAGCCTATGGAGAAAAACACCGAGGTGAGATAATGTGTGAGTATATTGGCCCTGGTCTTCATTGACTCACCGTGCTGAGCAGCGGGCTTCGTGGTTGACGACTCCGTCTTTGGAGTCGATGAAGGAACCTCCCCTCAGAACGTTCTGCTGCTGGCCCCTGACTTTGAGACGGTCAGGTTGCTGGTCGCGGAACCTCGTAGACGTCCATTCCCACACGTTACCGACCATGTCGTAGAGGCCTGAGACAAAGGTATTAAAGATGTCAGTAAGTGAGTTAATAGCCATCTCTATATCATACAGGCCTGAGAAAAAGATGTTAAAGATTTCAGTAAGAGAGTTAATAGCCATCTCTATATCATACAGGCCTGAGACAAAGATGTTAAAGATTTCAGTAAGAGAGTTAATAGCCATCTCTATATCATACAGGCCTGAGACAAAGATGTTAAAGATTTCAGTAAGAGAGTTAATAGCCATCTCTATATTATACAGGCCTGAGACAAAGATATTAAAGATTTCAGTAAGATAGTTGATAAGTATCTCTATGTCATACAGGCCTGAGACAAAGACATTAAAAATTTCAGTAAGAGAGTTATATCCACCTCTATATCATACAGGCCTGAGACAAAGATATTAAAAAATTAGGTAATAGAGTTAATATCAATCTATATATAAAACAGGCCTGAGACAATGATATTAAAGATTTCAGTAAGAGAGTTAATAGCCATCTCTATATTATACAGGCCTGAGACAAAGATGTTAAAGATTTCAGTAAGAGAGTTAATATCCACCTCTATACCATACAGGCCTGAGACAAAGATATTAAAAATTTAGGTAATAGAGTTAATATCAATCTATATATAAAACAGGCCTGAGACAATGATATTAAAGATTTCAGTAAGAGAGTTAATATCCATCTCTTTATCATACAGGCCTGAGATACTGAGATTACTGATATTAGTACTAGAGTTTATTTCCACCGCTATGCCATGCAGGCCTGAGATACAGATCTCATAGAGTTACTATCCACTGCTAATGGTGCTTTTCCACTCGCCCAAAATATGATCGATTTCGGTTTAGGAACCACAGGGTGAGATTTTGAGCTTACTGTTGTTTTATTTACGCCTATGTAGACATGTATGTGTCTCCTCGGGTATCAACAAAGCCTTAATATTTGCATAATATGTACACCCAGGTCTGTATAGATACGTGTTATTCCCGGGGCTAGGCCAGTTGGAGTTATGTTTGAGCAAATTTACTTAAATTTATGCCACATAGGGGGACACTAATGTTGTTATCATTTCTTTTGCCATTAACCATTTATGTCTGTGTTGTATGGGAAATTCAATTTTGATTAGCAATTCATTGATTTTAAAGTCTTTCTAAAGATCCTATTGTGTATCTTTTGATCAATTACATATAATAAATCCAGCATTCTTTTGTGTGTTTTTTCACCATTTTCTTAATAAAGTCCCAATACTCTGGAGACTGACATGAAAGGAATGGCACGAAATGGAATGAAAACACCGCTAATGCATGCGTTTACGACATGTTGTGATTATTAGCAAACCCAAAATCTCGTGCTAAATAAAAACATAAGTGACATATATGGGAAAGACTATAATTTTGTACACTGAGAAGAATTTAAAATGCAAGCACCCACCATAATTGTTCTGAGGTGGGAAGGCCTTGACAGGTGACAGTCCTACCCATCCATCGTACCGCTTGTTGTCCACCGGAAACAATCCCTGAAATTCACATATATCTGGTAATATTTATACCTGGGATTCATATATTCAATCTAATCAAAATGATCAAGGAACTTGAATAATAATTTTGTTATGCGGCTGGAGACACATCTGTATTTGAGGTTCGCCATGGAGTTTGGAGTGTGCAGTAATATGAATGAGGCGATAGGCGAGTGAATATTATAAAGCACTCCAAACTCGATGGTGAATGGGGACTCAGAGCAATCACGAATATATTTCTGATTTTGTCTTTGCCTGGAAATATTTATCTCTTGATCACCAGTTGAGAACGAGTTGCCATTCTCGCAAGCCCGTTGAGAACGAGTTCGTAATGCTAAGCCCATGGACATTTATACCAGGATATAAGATAAGATCCATTTCCCTCACCCTAACCCTTTCCCTAACGCTATCCCTCACCCTAACCCTTTCCCTAACACTATCCCTTACCCTAACCCTATCTCATCCCTAACCGTAACCCTACACTTTTAAACATAACTGGACTTGTTTTCTATATCCGCTGGTTTATTTGTCGGAAACCTAAGAAGTCAGACCATTACTTCTATATGAAAATGTTTTATTCGTAAGTATCTGAAACGGGTCGAGTTCTCCAATCGATTTCTCCAAAACGGGTCGAGTTCTCCTGACAACTACGGGTCGAGTTCATTTCGGGTCGAGTTCTCCAGTAACCAAGACAAATGCCGACACCCAGGTGGCAATAGCTGTCTGCCATATACCTGGTTATTTATGATATTAACGAATGTTCTTTGGTGAACTTACAATACATACAATTTATACTCCATGTTACACTGCAAGTCATGTTACAGAATTATTCATGATAACGGCAAGTAAACTGAAGTAAATGTATTTACCTGCCAGACATTCATACGACGAGGCTGGAAACTCTCGCCCCATGGAAACCGTTGTCCTGTGAAAACAGAGAGACTTGCATTACGTATTAAGTTCATAAGATGATGCAGTAAAAGCCTGTGTAGATGGACTCAATGAAGTGAAACACGACAGCGAATTCAAATGTGATTATTTCTATTAGGTATTTTAATCCATGCTGCTGAAGGGAGGCTTTATGTAACGAAGTCGGTCGAAGTTCGAGGTAGGTTTGTAAAACAGCGAATAATTGGAAGTGGAAATGTTTTGTACCGGTAAGGGCTAGGTTTATGGAGTGGTTAAAAATATCTTTATGAATCAGTCTATTAGTAATAATTAGGTCAGTACTGGTTACATTTATCTTAATAAAGCAGTCTGTTAGTGTTAATGAGGCCTGTACTGGTTAGAGATATTTTGATAAAACAGTCTATTAGTGATAAAGAAGTCAGTAACGGGTCAGATATATCTTTATGAATCAGCCTATTGGATATGATGAAGTCTATACGTGGTATAGAATACAAAATGTCTCCTATAACGAATGAACTGCGAATTTAAAGTTTTAAGGAAAAGATGCTTTCATTTACTATATATACCCATGCCGCATACGGCAAATACGCACCGTTTCACCATATAACGTAAAAATACCATAAGGAACACTGTTCCGTACAGCGAAGTACAGAACGTTGGCTAAAATATCAGTTATTAGACAAATTTAAGTTAATCATTTTATTAATTTCGGGTATATGATAAATATATAACGACCTCCAACGCTTGTACAAGCTGAGAAATTCGATGTAATGGACGGGTTATGCGTAAACGCCTTGTTCCGTACCCGTGCATTACCATCTCGTTTTGTAGTTTGCATAGCATGGTCAGGTCGTTGATATGTCATCATTATCTGTGCAGCTATGCCCATAAGTCTGAATCTTTTAAAACTACTCCTGTTGACTTCTGTTCAGTGGCGGGACTTGTAACTCACCATTCAAACCCCCTCTGGACGCGTATTCCCATTCGTACTCAGTCGGAAGTCGCTTGCCCGCCCATGCGCAGAAGGCAGCTGCGTCGTGCAAGCTGACATGCGCGACCGGATATTCCTCCATATTCCTGACGTCACTTCCGGGTCCATATGGCTGGAGAACACAAAAGGGTTGGTGTCGTTAAATGTCGGCTGCTTTCGCTAAAGGCCATTCTCCACTGTGCGGCTGGTGGGGGGGGGGGGGGGGGGGACGGGGGCTTGCGATCCTGTACTTACAGTCTCAGTCTGGAGGTATACAGGATCACAAGCGCGACGCTCCATATAGCTTGCGATCCGGCGTGCCGCATCAACCTCAGATCGCAAGGTATCATCGATTCTGTGTGTAGACTGCCCCGCTTGCGACTAGGGCGTGTGATTCTAGGTACATAGGCACGTCCAGTCTCAGTTCACACTCTGCGTTCTGCCGCGTTGAGATCTTAAACGCCCGGTCTGAGACTATTTCTTTCAGCTTGTCATACAGGGCTTTTAACCTTGACTCATAATTATCTATGGATTATGGCAACTGATAACAGTGGTTGCCCCTTACTGCAGTGGCGCTATCTTACAATTTCCTGGCTGATGATGGTGGACCTTGCAATCACTCTGTGCCCTATTCGGCTCCGGAGCTGGCATCATGGTGGTCTCCAGAATGTTATCGGTCTCTCACGGTAAATACCTTTATTTTATCCCTTGTATTTTTGCCTATAGGCTTAACATTCGGAGTTCGTTCTCCATGCTGCTACGAATATCATGGTCCATTCACCATGGTCTATGACGTCATATATCCGATGTGTCCTCAATTCTTTCAGTGTGTACAAAGTGAGATAAATTTATACAGAAAACGACTCGTTTTGATAAAAAAAAAAAAACAAACACAGCTTTCCTCCTATTACACACCCCAATCGATTATTTCAAAATTGGAAATAAGTTCATACATGTGGGTTGGCTTTACAGATTAATTTGCATAGCAGAAGATGTTACAAGCATCCTGATTTTGGCGTGACCTCATTCTTCTGGTTTTAAGCATTCTACACTCTAATTGTTCGTGAATAATGTACGCAACGCATTTAGGAACTCTCCCCTGATGTTATTTGTTTCACGTTAATTTTATAAGGAGGAAATAGGTGGGGTAAAGTTGTGCTTTGGTCCGTGCTCAGACCTATTATCATTTCCTTTGGTATTCAACATTGCAACCGACTACACATTGTTGTTCTTCCATTCAATTTTTTTCATTGGATGATATACATTATGAATCATTTTTAGATATATGCGTGTTAGCCGTTTACTACAAATTTTCCTAATTAGTATGATAATATATATTATTTACAACGAGTCCGCTCTATATGCGTTGATTATGTCCAAATTCATATTGCCTTATATAGCTGCGGATTTATGGTAGTGAAATAGTTCATAACATGTTTCGTAATAATAAGACAGACTAACCGAGCAAAAGTAAGACAAGTGATCACATTAGATTACTATTATTTATCTAATCAAATTACTTCTGAAAACGGCTCTGATTGACAAAACTTGCAAAAAAAACACGCAAAATAGGGCACTGAGATTTGTGCAAAATTGAAAAAGATATCTACAAAGTACAGCTGACATGCATAACAGCTTGTTTATTGAGTATCTTAGCAATAGGCATGACGTAATCATTGATAGAGATGTATATATAAACTGTCAAAAACATGAGGAATTAATGAGTGTACTCAAGAGAAGTACACGAAGTTCGACCGAAATTAAGTTCAAGAAGACCGGAGTTCAAACTATTCATCATCAGCTCTCTCCTACAGCACCGGGAACAACAATCTGGGATACATCGTGTGACTTCGAACAAAGATCAGCTACTATAAAGGAGTTTAAGAAGTTCATCAAACTAAATATTCAGTATATGACTGGTTGCAGGAGCCACATTGAATAAATAAGGACCAATGGGCACATACACTAGGTTGTGCTTACGTTGCTACTATCCTTATTATTACCATCACTGATTGTCTATCACTCCGTTTCAACATGTGAAAACGCTCCACAAGAATGGAAGGTCTGCCTTTGAGAAAAACTGTTGATGTTCATTTCTCTGAATAAATAAAACAAAACAAAAATATCAAGAGGTCAATGAACCCATTTTGCTACTGAAGAGAGAAATATGTTTTATTGATGTTGTCATACGTAAAAAGAAAGGCAGTAAATTACAAATGAAATCCGATTGCGTCACTTCTACCATGGACTTGGATGACCCGTGCTTCTACCCTATTCCCAAGACCCCGGTTGTCTTACCCTGTTCCAAACGGCCCCGTTAACGGCCAGCCACCACCTCTCGCCGACCGGATGTTCCAGGCTGTAGTTCTTCTCGGCAAATCTCGGAGCCCGCGAGAAGAAAACCCAGCTGTATCCGGTTCGCTCCGGTTCTGTCCGGTATTTCACCTTATCTCTGCGAAAACGCCTGAGAACCAACGAATAATGAATTATACAGATGAGCAATGTATCTGAGAGATTCTTATAAAAAAATGCAGTCTATGAATTGTTGACGACCTTTGGCATTACTTGGCGAATCACCAGCTGCAAACTTATATGGCATATGGGTTCAAGTGAAATGAAACTTGAACGTTGTCTTCTGTATATCGCTGACAGCATTGCCTTATTCGTTCTCTTCGGGGTAGGGGCCCGTTTAAAAGGTTTTGCTCCTGTTGTTCAGACAGTATCGTTCTTAGTTTTAAAAACACCTCCCTGATTCCCACATGTAGTCAAGAGCTCGCGTGATACCAGCGTTACGGAACCTGAAATGGTAACTGATTGTAAAGTTCTGTGTTTTTCAATTTTTTCTCGTTAAAACGAAAAATGATTTAACATTTCTCTGGGAACAAATTTTTGGGAAAGGTGTGGTAGCGAGCTCGACAGAGAAACACGGTCCACACACCATGATTGTAAAATTCTAGTTTATATATCCCTATCATGGCCAAGTAATATTGGTTTCTATGGGAAGAAAGTAATTATCTAAATTACCCCTAATTACTAAGCAACAAATTGACTAAATTGGAACAGTCACCATTTTGGTTAGTTACCTCCTCCCTGATGTTTACAGTACAGCTGCCATGCTTTGAATGGCATATAATACCCCTATTATCGCTCAGCTTCAGTTCCCAGTATGTCCACATGAGGGGAGGGCACTCTATGAGCTTGAGTTGTTCAGTGTCATGAGCAGCCTCTTGACATGTGCGACAGACTGGAATGGGCGCTCAACCGGAAAGATTTAGGTCATCCGCTATTGGCTGTTGGTATAACAGCCAATGGGAGCACAGAGCTCACAGATGCCAAGCTTGTCATGTCACCCCCTGCTGGGTGAATAAAAGAAGGGCCCTTTCTTGTTGATAAATGAGTTAAGTTCTTGAGTCATAGTAGTACATAGTACATCTGTATTTTGAGTTCTCACTCCCTTCTCTTAAGGTCTCCGCTTTACGCAAGTAATGATATAGACTGTCCTGAGATGAAAATTTACAGTTCGTATGGAATGAGGCGTTTATGCCAAGTTCCGTAAAATTGTAAATTATTTTTGAGTTCTGTACCTTGTACAAGCTTGGTAGGTCGTTCTTTATTTACTATATATATACCAGAAATTAAGAAAAAACATTAATTTCATTTGGCTTAACAACTAATATCTATCAAACGTTTGTGGAAGTGTTCCGTATTTTCCCGTACGGAACACTGTTCCGTACGTTATTTTTACGTTATTTGGCAAAAAGGTACGTATTTACAGTTTATACGGCATAAGTATATAGTAAGGGTCAAGACTTTTCATGATGATAACATATAAATATACTCACGCAAAGTCCCCGACAGTGACCGGGTACTTGTCGATGAAGAAGGACTTCACTTCCGCCATGCGCACTGGGTACTCTCCTGTGCGGGAGGTAGGATCGTTGACCCCCATCTTGAATTTACCTCCCTTCACGAAAACTGTCGTTTCCGGTTGCGATGATGAGCGGTAGACTGTAAAGAGTATACGGATTAATGCTTGTTTTTTATTATCCACCTAATACAGAATGTCCATAGAGAACACATATAGGGAAGAAAATGTCTAAATTCGATTGGATTGAGTTAGCATTAACAACCGAAGAGCCCAATATCTTAATAATTCTCACAGAAAAGTAGCTTTGAATAATTAAAATTGATGGATAGATTCTGTTAAAAATAACATGGGCACCTCCGAAATAAACTGCCCATAACATAATTTACTATATACCCATGCCGTATATATACTGTAAATACGCACCGTTTCGGCATATGACGTAAAAATACTGTACGGACCGCTGGTCCGTACACTAAAATACGGACCAGCTTGTCATACACATTTATTAACATATCGGTTGTTAGAAATTAAAATTAATGATTTTTATTTTAATTTTGGATATACTGTAAATATATAACGTCCAACCATGCTTGTACAAGTCACAGAACTCGATGATAATTTACCGTGAATTACCATCTCGTTCTGTGAATTGTACAACATGGTCAGGACGTTCTATATAAATACTGTCTGCTCTGTGCTCATAGCCTTTTATTGAAGCGATGTTGGCATTTCTCTTTTTCCTGACCGCTCCTGATTACTTATACCTTTAGTCAAGGCCAAATATTTAAAAATAAATTGCAATGAATTAAACCAATAAATTGCAATATGATTCCAGTTCGCTAGGAATTTAGCCTTTTTTCAAAGTGAAACAGTATGATTAACTGAAATACAATATTACAATGATTTTGATCTGAGCGGTCGTATTCTCTGCGTAGTAGACACGGTGTACAACTCCGAGCCATAGCGAGCAGTATTGCATTTTGTCAACTATAAGGACAATACAACCACTCAGATGAAAATCGTGATGTTGTATTTAATACTCACCTTTCGATTGATTGATAGAAACAAATCTTGACATTATTAATAACTCGACGTAAGTGCCGTGCATTGTTTTTATAAAACAGTTTCTAAATTACCCGTGAGTTGGCAGTTAAAACCGAATTCTCCTGAGTAGAGTACGGTTTTCCGTATTCTACTCAGTAGCCTTAGGTTTAGTATGGGGAATCCGTATTAGGTCAGAAATACTATGAAACGTTACACAATTTCATATGATTGTTTATATGGCATGAGTCCTCTTTGTGTAATGATATCACAAAGCAGAGATGAATGATAACTGTAGCAAAATGCAATGAACGCCATGCAAACAATTATATGAAATTGAGTGACGTTTAGATTTTATCCTACTCTGTCACATTTTTCTAACTTCATATGGCGTGATATATATTTTGTTTATGGCATAACCGTGGCATACAGTCACACTATGTTAAGTCTAAGGAGATTTAAATGAGGGGTAGGGTACTTACCTGCCTTGACTTTCGACTTATCCTCATGACCCCAACGGTTGCTGCCGGACTTATGGCCCGTCACTAACACGACCAGAGTCAACCACAGAATGACGGGTACGGAATTACACGGGGAAATCATCATGATATAAAAATGCGAAATAGTTATTTTTTCTCTTCTAGCTCACTTCAGGTCCGCATCTACTTCAATACTGAACCACCATGTCATCATCCCAGAAGAGGATGACGAGGACGCATGGGGTGCAAAGTGTCAACGTGTTGCATGACCTAATGTATAATAATTCTGTTTGTTTGTTTGGGTAGTTTAACGTACAATTTGTTCAATTAGACTTCGGATACAAGTGGTCGTTTGCTCCGAGGAGTTGATGCGCAGTAATATCCGAGCGTATGAGAGAATATAGCACAGAGTAAACTGCGAACAGAAACCAGTCTATATTGTATTTCTTATTCACCTTTTTCCGAACAAGTGACATGTTGTTATCAGTTGATATCAGTTCATTAAAATTATGCATTATTTTTCCATATGCACTATTTTTCCGTATGCACCCCCTGGAGCAAACAACAAAGCCGTAAGCACCGGGTATATCTCAATATACACTCCCTATGTATTTTCTATGGACACTTTGTATTAGGTGAATAATAAAAGTAATAGTTAAGCATAGCTCACTGTTTTAAACGTTCGATAGATGTCGATGGATTTAAAATAGGAGTTTTGCTTTTTAAACATAAGGCGCCCCATAACAGGGCAGTCTTATGAGGTGTGGTCGCATCTGGTGCACTGGCAGTGAATTGAACACCTCACGTTGGCGGGCGGGCGGTGGTGGGGTGGTGGGGTGTGGTCAATAATGACCGGTGAGAAGATCAGTAGAGGTGGGATGGGGGAGGGGTGTTGAATGGCCGTACCACCCGTCACAGTGAAGGTCAACAGAAGGTCATTGTTCCAATTCGCAACCCGTTCTCATTTCTATGTAACCGTCAAGCCCTAAGCCATAATACAAACTTCACTCTAAACTATGGAGTAGTCACGAGAAGGCATTTCATACAATGAGCAGCAGATGGCCACTGCATATCGCATATCCAGGCAGAGAAAAAAATGCAAAGTAGGAAATATTTTTAAAACATTTTGGAAAATTGATATTATTTTTCATATTATATATGAGAAAATAAAGCAAATGTATCTAGGAAAATTGTCCCCGAAACCTTAGAATCAGAACCAAGAGGTCCGAACTGAAATAAAAATTTTCCAAATTGTGAAATTCGATATTTACTCACAAGTTTTCTTTTTTCTTTTCCATTGATATTTCAGGAGGTGTAACTACCATAAATGGAGAGCTGCATGGAACAGTCTTTCATGAATTATAACAGATATAAACAACCAAAACGCATTTCAAGGCATATCCTACAATGCACAGTAGTGCCAGCTGATGATTTTCAAATACTGAGAATTGTCATTTCCAACCGGTTCCTTTGACTTATTCTAATAACAAATAGATGAAATTTATAATATCATCGCGTTATAATGGCATATCATTGAACAAGGTTACATCTTCTATGCAGGGCATTGATGAAATGTCATGAGGAAGTTTATTGAAATTTAGTTTATTGCATTTCTGATATTTGTCCTTGGGGCTGTTTAATATCTGGATTTTCCTAGGACTGTCATATGATATACGTAGGACTGCCATAGGAGGGACCGCAGTCAATAAACATGGATTGTCCTCTCAAAGGACAGGGAGAAGGATGGAGACTTGGAATGTCCTTCCAGGCTGTTTAATAAATCTGTCTATGTCCAGACCTCGATCCTGAAAACCCTTCTTTTGGAAGGACATCTCATTAGGTGTCTTTCTGATGCTGGTAGCCTAACTAACCACTATATAATCAATGCACTGATATCCTCCAGAGTTTCTAACAATCATATGCAAGATAATACAATTATTTGCTATTGTATAATAAGAATTTGAAGATATTTGAATAGAATTTTTTTTTACATAATCGCGCTTGTCCAGGGGTTGAACCCAGAACCTTCTAATTACCACCGATGCTAACTCGGCACACCCACAGGCGCCCGGAGAGACAAAGTAAAGAACCAATCAGAGGATGGCTTGCATCCTGAACTGTCCTTCCGAAGATTAAGGTCAGGAGAAGGACATATATGGACAATATGGACAACACAATTTAACATGATTGCTCTCCCGTCCTTGTCATTGTCCTTCCATGAACTCTCCTATCCTTGTCCTTATCCGTCACTCTCCCAAAATATTAAACTGCCCCCAGCTTACAATAACAAGATCCACGTGCAAATGTCTCAGTTTTTCCAGAAACCAGTATAAGCCACTAGTAAGCAATGACGAGAATCCAAGAGGAAAGGAGCTTTTGTAAGCTCGGGGTTGAACATAATTTACCCAAGATTATATATGTTAGTTTTCTATAGGGCACAGAGTGCTTGCTGTCTGCCATCATCCAGCAGGAAATTGTATGAGAGCGCCACTTCAGTCGCCACAATCTATAGACACTCACGTCAGGAGAAAGAACCAAGTGCAAATGCTCAGTTTGTCCAGAAACCAGTTCAAACCACTCGTAAAAACATGACGAAAATCCCAGAGGACAAAAAGCAAATTGATGGCTTCATTCATATCATTACCCGCTGACGAACCTAAATTTCTTTAGGAGGTAGTCAGGTTTGAAGATCAATCCCACCTAATCGTCATCGGTAAGTGGCTCAAGGCTTCACTTCACATTTCTCCCGCCCAACCTTTGAGTCACCCGCAGACAAAGAGTTAATGAGATAATTCCCATCCCGTCGTTCCAGCCGGATTACAATTCTTTTTAACCCTCCTCGGCTTTGAGTGGATAGGAGGAAAAAAGGGAAACCCAAGGACCTCTTCTTCAAATTAGCCTGATGAAGTTCGGAGACCTTGTGAGAGGGGTCCTAATTGATTTAATAAAACGGGGCTGCTGATAATTGCTACCTGCGAGAAGACCTTGCCGATCGGGGCGCGTTTTTCTTGCATGTCCGAATGAAAAAGTCAAATTCGCTATTTCTTCAGACCCACATTTACTGTTTCCGACACGTTCCGAAACGACTGTGACACGGCTACGACAGGTGTTGTAACAATAGTCTTATCTCACCCCGGTATTTTTCTCCATAGGCTTAACATTAGGAACTCGTTCTCCACGGCCGTGAGGTTCGTGTAACCAATACTCAATGGCTAATTTGGTGATTTATTTCATCAATAAACAATGTTATACGGGGTGAGATAAAATCAGAAACCCACTCGATGAAAATAACTTGGTCTGCACTCCACCTCGTTTGACCACAGAGCAATTCACTCAGCTTTGCTTCGTGAATTACTCTGTGGTCCAACTCGGTGGAGTACGGACCAAGCTATTTTCACCTCGTGGGTTTCCTTCTAAATCCTACCCCTCATATAAATCTCAATAGACTTAACATGGTAAAACTGTATGCCACGGTTATGGCATAAAATATTCATATGCCACTGGTGACATATGAAGTTAAAAACATGTAACAGGGTAGGATAAAATCTAAACTTCACTCAATTTCATATAATTGTTTATATGCCATTCGTTGTCTTCCACTACAGATATCACTCAGCTCCGCTTTGTGATATCATGCCGCAAAGACAACTCATGCCATAGAATGCCATATGTGCCCTATAATGTTGTGAAACGTTTGTCGGTGGAGTTCACTCGTGGTACAGATGATGGAAGTGAGGGAGCCTTCATTACCAAGCTGGGATGTTATAATTATAGATCTTAAAGCTCGAGGGATTGTGTAATGAGGACCAGAGTGGCGCACATTTTGCTTAATGTTGTTTCCAGGGAATGGCGACGCGTGATATTGATTTTTCTCCCTGGCAGTCGCCATTGACATTTTCCAACAACATTAGCCAGCTAAAATACCCCAATTTAGTGGGTAAGTTTACGTACAGAAAGTCGCCACATCACAACCCAAATCACCGATATCCTGACGCATGGGGGTTTCTGACAAAACTTGACAGTTCATCAACGCTCACAATTGTTACGCACCTCCTGATTGGCTGAGATCGGTACGCCTTCTCGCTGATTACCCTGACATCTAGCGGCTAAGAACCAAATTAAATTGCTGTTGGCTTTTGGCGTCAAGTCGGCAGATGATTACCGGTAGACGCTAGAGGGCCGCGAGTCAGTGGTCGAGCTGCTCCAGAACTGGGTCGTGCAGCTTAAGGCCTGGCGTCCACATACTACGATAGAAATTTAGACCTACCGATATGGCTCCGATATCGGAGACATATCGGGAAGGTGCAAAATCGTAGACAAATCGTAGACAATCGTAGACATACTACGATATGGCTCCGATATGGTCTACGATGCACCTCCCGATAGAAAATCTAAATCGCGTAGGAAGGTTACCTTATATCGGGGCAGTTGACTACGTTTCTGCGATTAGACACCGATAAAGACTCATACAATGCATGGTGGATTGGCATGTCTAGACATATGTCTACGATTTTGCACCTTCCCGATATTTCTCCAATATCTGTTTTTTGTATCGGTGTCATATCGGTAGGTCCAAATTTCCATCGTAGTAGGTGGACGCCAGGCCTAAGGTCTCGTACCCACCAACGCCAATGGTCAACAATAGACCTCCTGATAGACTACGATTGGAAATGGCAAAATTGCAGCCTATCGGGAGGTATTTGAAAAAGGCCTTGAATTGTAGTGCTCTGTCGTGATCCAATCAGTGAATCATGCTCCATGGCTACGATTAGCTACCGATAGGTTACAATAGGCTACAATAGGCTACGATAGGCGATAATTTAATTTTGGATCTTATCAAGAGCTTTTCGATTTGCGTTTGAAATCACAGCCTATCCATATCCAAATGTGGGCTATCATAGAGTCAATTGTAGACGCAAGGTCCACTGCCATGATTTTTCACTGACCTCCTGATGAAAATTGATTCCAGTTGGGAAGTCAATTGCAAGGCCTATCAGAATTAAAATCGGTATTGGTGGGTTCAAGGCTTTAAGCCCACTGTCCATCTACAACAATAGAAATTTAGACCTCCTGATTGCGCTCCGTAAAAGCCGGTCCCCACCTACCACGATGGTCTACGACATACTTCCCGATAGCTACGATTTGAAATGGCCAAATCGTGACCTATCGGGAGGTCCCCGATAGTTTAAAATCGTGGACATGGTTTGAAATCGTAGAGCGTAGAAATGCCTTTGGAGGACCAAAAACATAAACCATGGTCACGATTGCCTCACGATTCAATCGGTGTACCAATTTAGATCTTAGGCAGAGTTTTAATATTAAAATATATTATAATTTTAGAAATATTTAATGAATCTGAATATTCTTTTAGAGGTATTTACAACATATTATGATATTATTTTCCAGACACTAAAACAATCAAATTGAAGAATATAACTGTGATAGAATCATAATTCTGTTATGAAACTATTATTTTCAGACACTTAGACTTTCTCAAATAATATCATGTTTACAGCGATTATACATCTATATGCGCCCTACCTAATTCTAGAATTTCATAATTTTCCGTTAAGTATTTCACCCGAAAGAGATATTTTCCCGATAAATCACGCACAATACCCTACGACAGGCTACGAAAATTCCAACATGTTAGATTTAATCGGGACCTCTACGATTGACGTTTTCTATCGCAGCCTATCGTGAGGTATCGCAGACGACATCGCAGAAACCTGTTCCACCTACCACGATTTTTGCTTACCTCACAATAGAATCGGTATGGTGTTAGGAAGGCAGTCGTAAGGCCTATCGGGACCAGAATCGAGGTAGGTGGGGGTCCCCTCTTAAAGCCTGCCCCCACCTACCACGATTCTGCTCCCGATTGGCCTTACGACGGCCTTCCCGACACCATTCCGATTCTAGTGTGAGGTCTTGCAAAATCGTGGTAGGTGGAACAGGTTTCTGCGATTCCGTTTACGACAGCTCACGATAGGCTGCGATAAAAACGCCAATGGTAGAGGTCCCGATAATTTGCAACATGTTGGAAATTTCGTAGCCTGTCGTTGGGTATCGTAGCCTATCGGGAAGATATCGTGGTCAGCGCGTATGATTCACCGATTGGATCACGACAGAGGTCTACGATTCGGGGACCTCCCGATAGGTCACGATTTTGCCATTTCAAATCGTAGCGATCGGGAAGCATGTCGTGGCCTATCGTGGTAGGTGGGGGTCCCCTCTTACAAACAGTCAAAATCGTAGACTAATCGGGAAGGGTCTTATCTACACAAATCTCGTAATGGGTTCTCTGGTAAAAAAAGAGGAGATCCGTGTTCTAATGCACCTCACGATGTAACCTATACATTAATACAGATCTTGAGGCAGCATTTTTATTTTTGAATATTGTGGCTAGTATGGCAGAGTGGGTGCACAGGACACCCCGGACACGGTCTGCGGGGAGGTCTCGGCCCCCACGTGAGTAATAATCCTTAATAATGCCCGGCGTCCACCTACTACGATAGAATCGTAGACCTCCCGATATGGCACCAATACAAAATGTCAAAATCGGTGCCATATCGAAAAGGTGCAAAATCGTAGACATATGTCTAGACAAGCCAATCCACCATGCGTTGTATGGTGTTTTTATCGGTGTCTAATCGCAGAAACGTGGTCAACTGCCCCGATATCAGGTAACCTTCCGACGCGATATAGATTTTTTTTGTCGGGAGATGCAGCGTAGACCATATCGGAGCCATATCGTAATAGGTTTACTATCTGCATGCTCTTCGCTGTGCTATTAGATAAGGAGCAGGGTGCCAGTGTCTGAGGGTCTTAGAGGCATGCCGAGCTAACCTCATTGACCCACTGTTGGTTGATATGTTTTGATCCTAGACTTAGGCTGTTGGAGAAGTGGCAAGTTAACTGGGTGCAAGTGGGTTACAGAAAACGATCCATAGACTGAATGTAACCCAAACCTTTCAATTGTTATTTGTTTGCACGCTCATTCATCAATGATGGACGTATGGTTTGCTCCTAGTTTCTTGTTATTTTGCTCTCCAAGTGCTTATCTTCTTCTGGTTAATAAGTCTATATACAGTACATTAATCAACTATTGCTTCTAACGCTTTCTGTATAACTCTGTAGCTTTTTGTGTTCCCCGAACTGAACTGATTTGGCCGAGATCACACTCTGAGCTGCGACTATATTAGCCGTCTTGAGAGACACTTATTGAAGAAATTGGTGATGATTATTCACTGCATGGTATTTTCATTGTGAAGACATCATGCCGTTGTGACTACGACAGGGGTTGAAACCCTTCCGGCCATGACAGAACAATATGTACTGAAGCTGATAGCTACGTGAAATTATTATAGAACATTTTCTGTTCAATGTCAAACATGTTTAGCTGATGTTTCAGCCTTAGGCTCAGGGATCAGCAGATATCGGCGACTGAAGGGTTTTATTATAGTACAAAAAGGCTGGTGTAGTTTACAATAGGTGCTAATTACATTCTCATGCCTCAGGTATATCCATCTTACTTCGCTTTTTGTAATGTTCCTGGGTGGAGACCGCGACCATATTCCTGTTGTCTAATGAGGATGTAAGAACAAAGAATGCACTTTCCTAGCATAGATCCTGCACTCTCCTGCACCGACCTGCCCATTTCGGACAAGATCTGCTCCATACACCAGTTATTCGTATATCCTCAATTCTAACACTTTGAGGAGTACTTTGTGTTTTACTTGTAAATAGAGATGTACATAGTTATATGGTAAAGCGTCAGGCCGTATGAAATCGACGACTGACCTCGAACGGGATCGGAACCGTTTCGCCCACAGTAAGGACGTTTCTTAATATCACTCTTTAGTTCCAGGATTGTGTTAAGTCAATATGGTGAGGGGACGAACGTCCAATGATGATCACTATACGCCTCTAATTCATTTTCAGTAAAACAAAGAAATCCTAACTAGTACACTTTGTATCTCATAGAGCAGACTCCACCTTCAGAAAATGAATCTCCTCAATATTTAATCTCAGTCCGGGGCCCAGATAAGGCTTCCAGACACGGGGAGATTGTGGCGGAGATTTGTGCCGTGAACTAATTAATCATCGCGCACCTCCCCCCCGCGTGACGTCATCACGTGACAGGCCCACGTGACCGGCGAGCAGCTCATTATGGTCTACATCTGCTCAGCTCTCCCTCTGAGAGGCATCATTAAGGTGCCTATAGGAGCGGGTAGTAATCTCTATTATCTCACCCCGGTATTTTTCATCATAGGCTTAACATTAGAAACTCGTACTCTACAGCCGTGAAGTTCGTGTACCCAATACTCAATGGCTAATTAGGTGATTCATTTTATCAATAAATAATGTTATATGGAGAGAGATGAAATGAAAAAAAAACACTTGATGAAGATAACTTCACCTTGTTTGACCGCAGAGTAATTCATTCAGCTTCGCTTCGTGCATTGCTCTGCCGGCTCTGGTCTACAGTGATACGATGGTAGGTGGTATGTGATGGTAAAGATGTATGTAGAAGGGGAGAGTGTGTAGTGTATGTGGACTGTAGTTGGTAAAGTCCTAGAATTTGGCACAAACACAGGAGTAACTTATCACTAGAATACTGTATTTAAGTCCATGGGGATGTAGTGGGTAGAGAACTTCTTCTTGGCTGCGTCAGCCCTTCACAGATAAGATCTGCTCACAGAGGTACTTGAAATGCTTCTTTTATTGGTAATCCACACAGGTACAGGTTCCTCACATGCCAGACTAAGAACCCAGAATGATGGGTGTAGCTGGCTGATATAGCTAGTATTGAGGTTGCATGCATTAAAGTGTCCAGATCATTGCCCCAAATGCTCACTCTCAACATTCTGTCCTACTAACCCAAATGACCTGTCCTACTAACCCAGGCTAAGTGGGCAGTAGGTGTGCAGGCGCTTAACTACTGGCCCAAATGATCCATCCCTGGTAAGTGGGGCAGTGGGTGTGCTGGCGCTGACCCACTGGCCCTAATGCTCCATCCTACTGGCCTTAACCTTGGGTGCTTGCACTGCACAAAAACCACTATTTTACATATGTATACGAAACGCGTCTAACAGTAGGATTTTGCGTCTGGGAGTTCTACCTGTTATCCGTCTCGTAGACGCCTTATCTAGTGGCGTATATATGTGTCCATGGTGCGGTCTTATTTACGTTATATATACGCCTGATTCTGTTTATTTACGCCAGTATCCAATAATTCCGACATCTGCCACTTGGGGACATCAGTGGTAGTATATTCTATTTGCCATTAACCATCCAAGTCTGTATTATATGAAATTTGCAATCTTATATTACCAATTTATTTTATAAAACCTTTATAAAACCTGATTGAGTATAAATTGATGAATTACACATAATAAACCATGCATTAAGTTGTTTTTTTACAGTTTTTTTGATTTGTTTTATACTCTAAAACACCATTTCAATGTGTGAACAGTCAGGCTTACTATATAATCGCCTCCCCCGAGTGTCTCTGTGCGCCTGAAGTCCTCCTCCCGACTCCGACTCCGACTCCGCCCCCGCCTTGTTAGAAGTAGTGTGAATGCGGCCGCCATCCTTACAGCCACACGCTCAGCCACCCGCCCTCAGGACTAAAATCATCTTACACACGCCGAGCAGCCGCTTATCCGTCCACACACACTGCAGGGAGGCGGGGGTCGTGTACTAGGGCTTCACTGTGGGTAATGTGAGAGTAGGGTGGTGGGGTGTTGGGGTGTCGTGGGGGGGCGGTAGGGGGTGGGGTTGGGAGGTCGCGGGTGGCGAGTTAGTGTTGGTGCATCCAACACTAACTGGCGTATATATATCGCACAGACCATGTTTTATCTTGGATACGCCAGGCGTGAAATACAGCCAAGTCGCGCGCGTCTACATATGGAAACTACCTCGTAGACGCCCGAAACGCAGACGCGGATAAGAGGTGTATACAAATGTAAACAAGGCACGATACAGCCGATACGTGTGTTATCGCAATGGCATATATATATATATATATATATATATATATGCAAAATAGTGGTTTTCGTGCAGTGTTGTGTGTTGACACACTGGCCTAGATACAGCTCTCAGGGCGTTTCATATGGGATATATGTCTATACTTCTGCTATACAAGAGCTCACAGTTTTACTTATACCTTTCTTATATATTTCATTATTTGTGCTTGGCTCAGATCCAGTGCAATGGAAACCCGCTGTGTATCAGCGTATTGTATGTCGCTATGTTCGGTTTTTGAAAAAAAAAATATATAGAACGACCTGACCATGCTGTACAAGCTAAAATTCCAGATGATAATTTACGGTTTGTACTGAACGAGACGTTTACGCCCAGTTCCGTATGAACCGTAAATTATCACCGGGTTTGTAGCTTGTACAAGCATGGTGGGTCGTTTTATAATTACTATATACCCAAAATCAATGATATAAATTTGATTTGGCGAATAATTAAAATTCTAACTAATATTTCAAATGGCATGTTTGGAACAGTGTTCCGTATTTTGCCATACGGAACACTTTTCCGTATGGTATTTTTGATTTATGTCGCAAAACATGGGTATACAGTTTTTTTAGTTTTTTTTTTATAGAATTTCTTTATTGACCTTAAAACTTTACAGGTATTCAGCACAGTCGCGGTCAAATAAAGGGGCGTGGGTGTCAGCCATATACAGTAGGCTGGTTTTCATCACCCTGCCCTCAGTAATACTGTGGTAAGGGATGTATGGTTTAGAGGAGGGGAGGAACACTTGATATACAATAGAGCCTCGTTTAAGGAACACCCCGTGTAAGGAGGAAGAACGATGTATACGCTTTGGGGAGTATAAGTTTAAGAACGAATCGTACAAAAGGTCTCCCATGTAACTTCACGGAACAAGTTAGTCAGGTTTAGAAATACAAAAAGGTGAGAGTAAAAGGATTTTTAAAGAATGTGTAAATAAGTTATAGGTTCCATGAGGAGCACTCTAAGCAAGCTGTCACATGGGTGTTTACATCGTCAACCACCTCACCTAAGAGATTGAGTGTGCAGGGAAATGAATATTGCACTTGTAAAATATTGCAATCTTTGACAACTTTGTTATCTCCATTGCCTCAGGAAATATCTATCGCAGCCTGGCAATATAGGTAGCGTTTTAATCGTCTTGAAGTGCTTAAGAAGATAGGATGTTTATTTCTATAGGTCATCGCGATAGATTTTTCATAAAATCACTGTGAAGTTAGGAAGGTAACATGTTTTAATATTTTTTACTTAACCCATTCTAAAGTTCAAGCTATCAAGGGAAGGCTTAGCCAAAGAAATAGGTTTATGATATGTATACCAACAAATGTACCAGAGTCCTAGCTTTCTAACATTGATTTATCTATGGAGATCGGCCTGTTATTCACAATGCAAGACCAATTTCCATTTTCCGTACATAGGTTTTTTTCATACAGAACGCCCAGGAGTAAGGTCGCACGCCTCGTTTTCGTGTGACCTACTTGGGCGGCCATTACAAGATGGCGCCAGTGTTAAGAGGGTCTATGGAGGTACTGTGCGCTGTGGTCGTAACAGGTGTTCAGTCAATAGTACTGACCTACATAATGCTATTTATACAGCCCGATAATTCGTTAGTTAGACATTGAACCTGTTGAAGGTTTTGACCCAGACCGTTCAGGCGGCTCTATGGCTTAGTTGGCAAAGCGCCTGTCTAGTAAACAGGAGATCATGGGTTCGATTCCCATTGGAGCCTCTTTTTCAAAAGGCTCCACTGATAATGTGCATAATCTTAGTTTATCATAGCTATAGGCCTCGCAACCATATTGGGGACTGAAAACTAGTTATTTTTGACTTGCTACACAAAAGTTCTCATAACTTAGGCTGTAAAAAATATACAGATTTACAAATGGTACCATATTAAACCAGAGATTATGGGCTTTATTTTCACATATATTCTGAATTTATTGAGGTAATTTATCTGTTTACATTTTTGACACATTTTCTCTGAAATCATGCTAAACATTAGGCAAAATGTTGGACTTCTAGAATATGAGTGAAGATTTCATAGAATTCCAATTGGAAGGAAAATCAAAGCCCAGTTTAATCAAGTAGATATTTCTTTGAGGATCATTTTGATACCTTAACTTTTATTGTACTCATAGTAGAAGTCAAAATGGACTGTTTTGTTATCAAAATAGAAAAGTAGCCAAAACCCATTTTTGTGGTATGCGCCATATATTATAGCATTTTGGTGGTAGGCAGAAAATGGAGAAGTAAGGCTTGGTTGGAAATGATGCAATATTGTTACATTATAATTTCAAACAATGTTTTTCCTCTTGTTATTATTTAGAAACAATTGCTTCCTTAAACTAATTAGATATGCAACACAAGTCAATCTATAAGAATTTTTAGGGAAACACTGTTTGAATCCGGATCCCACCATAGTCCCTAATATGCCTTAATGACCTGTACCATGTTCGCGTATACTATAACGCTGTAAAAACCGCATATAGATGGACAATTTTTATTATACACCTATATAGCTGAACGTCTATGAAATACATACAACCCACCGCTATAAGGTTGTACATTGGGCATTATCTCACGCCTGGTACAAGTTTAACAATAGGAATAAAGTTGGGGAAAATCATCAACGATCACCCCGGTAAAGTGACAATACAACGCCATGGTCGGGGCGGAGTGAATATGAGATGGTGTTATATGCTATTAACCAACTGAATTTGCAAAGTAATTAGACTCATTCTGATATTGTGATGCTATTCAAAATAAATCTAGAACTGCACTAGAATTGTAAAATACAGAATACTCCACTCGTTTGGATTGGTCATAATCCCCACTCGGCTTTGCCTCGATGACGATTGCAGCCCATCCAAATTCGTGGAGTAATGCGTATTTATTCAATTCTTTATGCAGTCTTATATAAATACCATATTTTTAGAGAACGGGTACATTAAAATTGTTCATGAGTTACATTCGGTGACTTACATCATGACGCATGTGGTGTTGGAGGCTCACATGTATAAGTAATAAGGCTCGGGAACTAGCGATAAGTGATAAGAACCGGAAACAAAGCGTCTTACGCTGGTCCCAGGCGTGAGTGTCGAGAAGTAAAGTACCACGTAATGCCGCCTGCCGGGAGAAAGCGGATAAGAAATGGCGGCCGTGTCGCCGCTGGTTCCCGACTGATAAGGATTCATTACTACAGGCAGGTGACAGCGAGGGCTAAGTGCCCGGGGCCCCGTTTCATAATGAAAGAAAAAAGAAACATGGTGTCAGTGATGTAAAACTACACACTCAATCACATTTCTGAATATATGACGTGCTATTCTTTTATATCGTAAAGGCTGCTACGAAGCTGAAACGTTGTGAAACTACTGCTCTGAATAAAAGCCATCTCTAAACCGACTACGGACTGTTGTGGAGTTCTTGTTTAACAATCCTATTCTTTTATTTTCTTTTATTATTGCAGAGATCGGTCTGCAATGACAGATTCAATAATCGGCGATTAAAACGGTGTGAACTGGGCCAAAGCCTACTATTACATGCTTTCCATCTGACGATTTTGGCCATCGATAATGGCTTTTGGCACTACTCGCCAACTATTTGTCACTTCTAGGCAGATAATCATCCGTTGGACACAGATTTCAGGACGACAGTTTATCCCTAACATTAGAAAAGGTATACCTATAAAGTCCAGAGGGTGTATGTGGAACCGGCTGGAATTCACTTCCCGCCATAGTGCGGCACACAGAAACATTGAAGGAATTTAAGAAACTAACTAAGCAAACCATGCTAAATACCATTCCGCCGCTTTATCCTCAGACTCCTCTCGATTTTGGCAAATTGGGATGTGTGCGCATCTTTGTCTTAAACTCAAATTCACCGGCTTCCATTGTATATTAGCTTGTAACAAAATTATAATACTGATTTTGATACATGCTATCCACCCTGATTGTATGAGTAGTAATTAAATAGACTACCAAAGAGTACCCTATCCGATACTTGCTGAAAATTATATTCTAGGGATCCCATGGAAACCAGCCGTCTGTATTCGGTTGATGGATGCCCACTTTGTTGATGTCTGATAACATAAGAATCATCATTTTGTACTTGGAAGGAATGTAGACTGAGAGGATTCAATAAAGAAATGTTATAAAAAAAGATTAAAAAAATTCGGTACCATCTGATTTGTTTTCGGAGGGGGAGGGGGGTCACCGATTTAATGTCTTAACGTACATTTAATTGGCGGCAGAATGGAAGTCGGTAATAATCAATTGTCAGACGGATACGGTACCAATTATGGACAGTGATGAATTCCCAAGAAGTACCGGTGCCCAATGCAGGTGTTGATGTTTAACGCCACCAAATGGTGTGTTGGTTAGTTCAGCTATTGCTCCGACAAACACGGCCGAATCTGGCCTCATACCCATAGAGACACAACAATCACATCTAGAGTGTGAACGGTGGGTGTGATTGCAGGAATGTTGTTTGTTCGGCAGATTTGAATGCTCAAACGAATTAAGGTATTGTATCAACGAGTCTGGGCTCTCTAAACTTCAAGGTTGATTATTGTCTTTTCCCTTGGAAAAAGATATGTATACGATAGCTAAGCCCGCCAATGTATCATTGTGTTTTTAGTTCCAGTGCTCCTGTGTTATTTAACGTATAGCAAACTGATCATTGAGGCGATGCATGTATGACACACCGAAATGGAGCTGGAATACCATAGAACCTGATGCAATCGCTGTACCTTCTCTGAAAATAATATACATGGGTAATATATAAACGTATTACGCTCATATATTAAGTCATTCAACGATAAAGAATACTTGCCATATCTTTGTTTTGCTTTAGGCATCGGTAACGAAGTAGATAATGTGGGCAACGAGCCTGTGGAAAAAGGTCTATTCGTCGGCATGTGTAAACGCCATTTGTGACGTTCCTTCTTTTTTTTTAATTCAGAGTAATAGGATAAGTTCAATGATCTCCAATGGACGTTCTTCCTTAGACCGACCCAAAAAACATTAACATTATAGTGCTAGACAGCCAGGTTCTCTCTCCACTTCTTTGGTATAACATAGTGCTTGTCAGAAACATGCAATTACTGTACACATCTATGTTGTTATTCCAGGGCCCTTGAGGCCAGCAATCCATAGGTCATCTGACTCTACGAGTGTCTCTTTAGTCGTCATTTGGTATGTTATCACGGAAAGTCCATTAAGTGTAGGTCACGATGCAAGTAGATAGCTGTATCCAGTCACAACCAACATAGTCACGCAATATCGACAAACTTTACAATTACACATAAGAAGACACAAAAGGCTCAGCACAGGCAGTGCCAAATACATACCAAGATTAAGATGCATTATAGCTCATATTACATATTAATATACTTAAGCAGTCCCTTCCACCGGTCATTTGACTCGGTTTTCTTTTAATCTAGGTAATTTTTCCTTGTTATTAGAGCGTGCTTGCACGCGCTAAATACATCATCTAGAGACCTAAATGTTAGAGTGGTCACATATATATAAATACACTTTCAGCGTGCTGCCAGGAAACTATCCCTTCACTATCTGCGTGCTATCCACTGCGATAATGTGAAAGGAGCAGGGTGCCAGTGTCTCAGGGTCTTAGAAGCATGCTCAGCTGACCATGACCAATCACTAGAGACCGAAATACCTCATTGACCCACTGGTACTTGACCTTGATATTTTTGTATCCTATACTCAGGTGGTTGCAGAAATAGCAGGTTGACTGGGTTCCATTAGGTTACAGAAAACTATCCATAGACTGAATGTAACCCAAACGTTTTGATTGTTATTCATATATATATATAATTGCACGCTCCTTCATCAATGATGAACATTCTATTTGCTCCTAGTAAACTAATGCAAAGTATTTTTCGATCGCCGTTTTCATGATATTTCTGTCCAGCCGCTGCACATGACGCGATAAACGTTGGCAACAAGTGGATGTTTGCACCTGCAGCATGCTGAGGGCTGACGGAAACAAAAGACATGTGTGACATTTTATAGCACCTACATACGTGTGCTATGCGTCAAAAGGTCACCTAATATCGGAGCAGTTGACCACGTTTCTGCGATTAGACAACGAAAAAAACCCATACAATGCGTGGTGGATTGGCATGTTTAGACCTATGTCTACGATTTTACACCTTCCCGATATGTCTTCGATATTTGTTTTTTGTATCGGTGCCATATCCCTGGGCCTTAGTGATATTGACGCTTTATTTATCTAAGCCTAGTCCTACCACCCACCCTCTTTTTGTGCTATTACTTATACATCGTCCGTATTGTCCAGCCATCGTATTGTGCAAAATGAGTGAACACCCTCCCCCCAAGGTCTATACCGAAAAGATTCATATTTAAGTATCTAAGGCTGCACTATACACCATTTTCCTATTTTTCCTTTATGTGTCCTGCCAGTTCAGATGTTTGAAGTGGGCTTACTGGTATTGCATGCGTTAACAATCAAAATGAAGAAGGCGATTCTAAATAAACGCACTCTAATGAGCTTTCTACAACGCCGCATGTAGAGAAATTGTCAGCATGTCATTTCACAGGAGTCTGTGTTTGTTTGGCGGATGCCTCATGGAAGCCAAAGCTTTGATATGATTGGATGATTTTATACCAGGCTATTTGATGCATTCATACATGTATGTATGTATGCCTGGAACTGCCTGGTATGAAATTTATATATAGAGAGAGAGGGCTCTCTGTGAAGTTCACATGCCCTTCTGATGGATTGGGTCTATGTTATGTACATTTCTGATTCCAGCATATTGAGTCTGTGTTGGTGGCCCTGTTCACAGCAGGGCTACTGCATTCATAGATTGGCTGCCACCTCTGTCTCCACTCTGTTCTGACTAAGAGGTTGGTAGGTTTCAGCCCAGGCCGTGTCCATGAATTCTCACTGTCGGACCAAGTTATTTTTATATGTGGGCTTTGAGAGCAAAAATACTTATCAGAAAATATTCACTGGTCACAATATTGATAATGAAGTCCACCTTTATGGTTATTTTATCAAAATGAAATTCACACAAAAGGAAAAACAAAAGAATATGTAAAATTGGCTTCAAGAGTAAGAAATATCACAATCTCCAAGCATAGGTCCAGGTCACATGAAAGTTGTTCAGGGAGAGCCAAAGACACTTACAGCATGTGGGTGAAGTGGCTGCGGATTTAACCCAACCAGAGCTGATGTAATGAAGCTCTGATGGCCAGTGTACTGCATTTATATCTCCCTTTAAGAATTTGTAGTGGTGCGGGTGTCAAGTGGTGGTGTATCTGTTCTTCACTAAAGGTAGACTGGGGCCCGTTTAACAATCTAAGATCCTACATGTCGACCCTTTTCTGTATGCCATAGAGACCCAGGTATGATGGGGGTCAACTTTATTCAACACGTATGGACGAGAATATCATCAAATGATAACCCTCGTACGAGGTACAGAAAAGGGTCTTCATATACGATCCTAGATTTTTGAACAGGCCCCTGGCTCCCTGCCCCAATGAACAACGGGACACCCTAGATTGGCCGCCACCTCTGTCTACACTACGTTCCAACTAAGAGGTTGGTAACGTTAACCCATGGACGTGTCCACGGATTCTCACTCTCGGACCAAACCAGTTTGTCCTACATAGATTCTGGGATCCAAAATACATGCAAAGAATTCTCTATATGTTAATAAATTGCCAAAGAACCTTTTCTCTGTGACCATTTTATCAAAAATACACATTAAAAGAAGATGAGAACATGGAAAAGTGACTTACAGGGTAAGAACCCAGGATTCATTACAACCAGAGGAACCAGAGGAACCAGTTACAACTGACAGCACAGAGTGAAAATAGATACGAAAAATAGGTAGAGCGAGCTTCCTTTACCCGCTACCACGCCATGTCAAAGGCCCCTGTCGATTTAACGTGACCAGAGCTTACGTAGTGTAGCTCAGGTGGCCAGTGTACGGGACACCCTCTCTGCTAGCCTGTAGTGCGGCCAACATTCACCAGATGGCGTGTTAATGGCACTACAGCTCAATGCGATCCTACAAAGCATCAGAAAATATGGCGGCTTTACCCATGATCTACATGAAAATGGTAGGCGTTACCTGGCCTAATATGTGAGTGAATAGATAGGCCAGGCTTCCAGGCAACGCTAAAGGATGAGGCTCTCCACGATGTTGTGTGGTTTGGTCGTGGAGACAGACTGCCAATTAGCTGGGCCAATTCCCCTTGGGCCCATTGATTAATCTAGGGGTCGTACATTTAGACCCTTTTCTGTACGCCAGAGCCAGGGTCAATGTGGAACAACTCTACTGAACACTTATGGACGACCCTACAGATGTCTTAGCGACCAAACTTAGATATCATTAAATGATAACCTTTGTACGGGGTACAGAAAAGGGTCTGTGTGTACAATCCAAGAATTTTAAACGGGCTCTTGCTATTCTCGTACTCAGTGCCTAGCATTTGTCCACTGTCTTTCCATGGGATTGAGCTTTGACTCTCTTGTATAAGATTTGTCTGGTAAATAAAAGCATTTATATTGTAGATACAGACTCTTTTACGTTTGTGAATAGGGACTTCAACCCAGCCAATTTGTACACTCCAAGAAATAACCTAAAGGTCTAATCCAGTCCATAGGGTAGCGCTTAACTGCCGAGTATGATCTATACCATCGTATCTGAGTAGTGGCCTAATAATAAGTGAAAGACCCGCAACAGCTATAAATCATTATGCTATTTTGTAGCGACTGGTGTGACCGAGTTGCTGGTCAGAACCGAAGAAACCGTCAGGATTTACATTCGGAGAATCACAACATTTTGGAGCATCTCATATGATTTCCATACATATCGTCTTTCTCAAAGAAGATTATGTAGTAAAGCTGAAAGCCATAGAAAAACTATAGTAGCTATCTGGGAAGGGCAACCGATATCTTACTACTGTAATTCATTATGAATGATGAATTCATCGATCTTTTTATTTAGTCTCAGCATGATTATTTATTACGAACACTGTCACATCTGCCAAGTCGGTTTCTTTATAACGTCCTAATGATTTTTGTAGAATGAGCAATCGACTTATAGCTAACCCTACATCCAGGCATTTTCAAAGTCGTGATAGTATTTCTTTGGTAGAGACGTATATATATGAAATAGAACAAAAGTGTCCTAATACACAGATTGACCCATTAACAGTGACTTGCCCTTTACATAGGTTGAACCCCTTACACTGAATGTTCTCTTACACTACTGCCCCTTACACTGGGTGTTCCCTTGAATGGGATGACCCCCTACATAGAGCGACCCCTTAAACGGTTCTGTCCCTATAGGGCACATAATGATTGAGCACTAGTTCTGCCATCATCCGCCAGGAAATTGTAGATAGCGCCACTGTAGTCAGGGGGCGACCGCTGTTATCAATTGTTATCATCCAATGATAATCGTGCGACAAGGCTTTAATATCTTTATGATAACCATTAACAGTGACTTGCCCTTTACATAGGTTGAACCCCTTACACTGAATGTTCTCTTACACTACTGCCCCTTACACTGGGTGTTCCCTTGAATGGGATGACCCCCTACATAGAGCGACCCCTTAAACGGTTCTGTCCCTATAGGGCACATAATGATTGAGCACTAGTTCTGCCATCATCCGCCAGGAAATTGTAGATAGCGCCACTGCAGTCAGGGGGCGACCGCTGTTATCAATTGTTATCATCCAATGATAATCGTGCGACAAGGCTTTAATATCTTTATGATAACCTGAACAAAATATTTTCGACAAAATCCATTCATAACGGGACCTGCCACCTTGTGTTTCGTTTGGCGACGGGGACAAGATGGCCGCCTCAATAACACAATGGCCATGTGCCCTATAGCGGGATTCTGCTGTATAAGTAATCTCAGGAATACTACGGGAAGACATATCACCGCATTTCTCTCACTATACATCCGCCTCTTGATATGAGACTCCACCCAATCAGGACTTATGTATGGCTTCTTCTGTGTGACAATGTGGCATGTATTTGCCGGGGGAGCTGGGGACCTGAATCCTGGTGTTCATCCATTCTCCGCCCTTTTATCATATCTTCTCGGATAGTGAAGCCTCATTCCATCAGGAGGGAAGGGTCAGAGGGTGCGCGCAGTGGGAGGATTGTGCCTATTATGATACATTGTCTCTCCCGCTGAGACAGGCTGGAGCAGAGCTACAATCAGGAAAACGATACCATGGGAAATACCTTTCATATTAATCATCTGGCCTACGAGGAATAACATTAAAAGTTTATATATATATATATGTACCATTCGGTTGCATTTGCCATCATCTGATGATGTCAATCAAATAAGAGGGTCTATCATACAAAAATATTTGGGTATGATACATCATATTTTTAGAACAGAATTTTAAACAAAATAACACATAAAATTATGATGAAACTTTATTATCGTAAATCATACCAGACAACAGTTATCCATTATCAAGGTCTATAACAAAAATGGAAAATGAATGAAATGAATGTTACATATGTGCCTGTAGGGGGCCCCATTTTCGTTGTGACACCAAATTGTACTCTCACAAACCTACTCTGTATACAAATTGTATGGTGAGGGAACCGATTGAAACCAGCAACATTATGTTCTGCTGACGGCTAATCTCGCTTTATTGACTGAAATGTAAGCAAGAACTACTGTATTATCATCAGATGAAATATCAATGAAGAAATTCTGAAAAAACAACAAAAAAACAACAACAGAATATTAACCTCGAAGGCTGAAGTATGAAGATATTCTAGGCCAGGCACTGCCCACCAAATTTTTCTGAGGTTGTGCTTGGCCTCAGCCTACAGCAGATGTGCATAAAGGGGTTGTTCCATTGGGCAGGCGGTGAACCAGACTGCGTGGGGTTGCTGCCAGACATGCTAAGGCCTGGCGTCCACCTACTACGACAGAAATTTATACCTCCCGATAAGGCCCCGATAGAAAAAGCAACTATCGGAGAGATATCGGCAAGGTGCGAAATCGTAGACATATGTCTAGACATGTCAATCCACCACGCATTGTATGGGTTTTTTATAGGTGTCTAATCGCAGAAGCGTGGTCAACTGCCCCGATATTAGGTGACCTCCTGACGCGATTTTGATTTTTTTATCGGGAGGTGCATCATTGACCATATTGGAGCCATGTCGTAGTAAGTGGACGCCGGGCCTTATAGTGTAAAAATCGACAGGGGAGCTCAAACGCTGACGTCGCATGGCGGTCGTATGGGATACGTCTGTAGGCATCCAACAAAACCTAATTTATTAGGTTTTATGGGCCGTTACCTGTTGCACCGCACCCATGAGCATGTTGCCTCCTCCACTACATTGATAACCATAACCACCTGAGCACTTTTGTGTTCGCGGAGTCAATTAAATGGAACACTCCCATCAGGGGGTGCTCCGCTGGACTAACAGTCACTGATTTGGTGGCCAGACACTCGCTGCTGCATGATAGATGCCCTAGAGTTGTTCAAGTCTTTCATTATGAACATTCATTAAATAATTATAGTTATCAGGATTAGATACATTGTGACCTACTCGTTGGTAGTAATTATAACATGAGTCCGAACTGGCATTATTAAATTTTATACAGACATAAAATTTAACGTTTGCAGTCCATGTGGGAATAATGCCGAGGGCATAAGGCATGATTAAAACAAAGCCCTAACAGGAGAGAATTGTTCATTGGTGTGGGTGGGTGGGTTCAAAAACCGACCTGCGCGTCTGTGGACGGGCAGATAGTTCATATGTCGGTTCATATGTCGGCTGCTTGGCGTAGACAACTCCAGACGGTAGAGGGCGTAGACGCATGAGGTCAGCCTCTGTAGAATTACTGAGAATTTTCAATTCTCCACAATGTGCGAGGGAGAGGCTATATTCGCCAACCCTTCCTCCAGTCGTCATGTGATCGGCGTCCCCACGTGACTTCACCCTCCACATTCTTCAACGGACACTCTTGGAAGAAATAATACCACCCACCCACACCATAATACACTACCCGTGTCTGTATGTTAAGGCCATTTTTCACTGGAAGATTATTCGCCACCGATCTGCAGTCGGGAACCACCGATTGCTTGTTTTTAGTAAACCGACGTAAGATCGGTGAATGGAAACATCCTGGTATTTGAAATGGGCTGAATAATCTTGCGAAAATAACGCAATAAGGCAACCTACGACCGACTTGGCCAGCGACGGACAGAGTCAAAACTCTTTGTTTGCACTGTACAATGCTGGTCATACTGCTTTATACTAATTTAGATCGGTTTCATCGAAGATGTTCCTCATAAAAAACTTGAGAATTCTAGACGTACAGCTACTACAATTACATAAGCAAAACGTCTTTCATCATTCAGAGAAGGGGTTGATGCAGGTCAGATTTGATAAAACCCTAAATTAGTTCTAATGAAATCTTTTCATAAACATTATGCATTTTATTTGAAAATTGAATTGTGGTCGCGAGCTAGACACTGCAGATTCGTAGCATACACCATCGGAGAAACTCATTAAGCCTTATATTAAGAAAGGTGATATAATGACATTTTTGAGCATTTCATATCATTTTCATACACAACAGTATTCCCTAAGCTGAGAATAATAACCATGCATTGTGCTATAAAGGTTAGCACACTGCCTAATATAATAAGTCATTCATGAATGTGATGAAGGAGAGGAAGAAATCTCAGTTCATCATATATTATTGAGCGAAAGATACAAGATCGGGTCAATGACTCATGTGGTCTTAACCTGTATTGATATACAGAATTATAGGGCAGAATGGGATCGCAAGAACTACAGAAAACAGCCTGGTGAAACATCCAATCTGCACAAGGTCGGCGCTGAAGGGTGAATTCACTTGACTAAAATGATCCCTGTTTGAGGAGAAGTGCAACACGAGGAGCAGGCATCAGTTTGCACATCCAGGATCACTTGGTTGATACGGAGACTCGTATGACACGGAGGCAGGATCTGGGGCCCGTTTAATATCTGGGGACAGTGAGAAGGATAAGGACAATGAGAGGAGAGTTTGTGGGAGGACAATGACCAGGATGGGAGAGGCATTGCATAAAATAAGGTTTTTTGTATTTGGAAATTGTTCGCTTACAATAATGTCGCAGTCTTCCACCAAAAATATTGTCCATATGTCATTCCCCTTCTCCTGACCTCAATATTTCAGAAGGACAGGTCAAAATGAATGCAATCCTCTGATTGGTTGTTTGTCCTCAGTCTCCTAACAGATATCCTGCGCTCTACTTCCTGCTGCCGCTTATATCTCTGCACCGACCCGATGTTTGGGACAAAATGTATCCCATCCGCCAAATATCCTAAATTTTATAGTGCTTTGGGGAGTATTTTGTGTTCTCTTTTTTAAATAAAGATGCACATATTTATATGGTAAGTGATATACTCTCATTTCTGTTGTTCGTTATTTCAAACCAGACGAGTCTCTGGGATTACTTTATTCAGTGAGAAGTACGTCAAGTGTTGTTCAGTATTGTTTTGTCAACAAAACCCATGTGCTCATTTGAACGGCAATCTAATCAACTGTGGATTTAGATCATCAAGTTGTTTAAAGCTGAAAAAGAAACAGTTAATTGTCTGTGAAGCTTATCTAACAATTCATATATTTCACATCTCATAATGTGGGAGTTGTTTGAGTTTCATGAAAGATCTGGGAGTGCAGTGGTCTCTCCCGGGCGATATGGGGTGCAGTTAAAATCTGTGATAATGAGAAGTTTCTGGACCCAAACCCTGGACAAATCAAATTCTGTTTTTGGTTGGGTTTTTTTTAATTAAAAAAAGGTCTTTTCTTATTATTCAATATAGAATACATTTAGTATTTAGATATAATCGTTAGAAGTTCTGAAGGATACCATTGAAGTGTGCACTTTGATTATATTGTGGTTTGTTTGATTTTTGGAAAACCTATTATTGAGACATCACCTAGGGAAGTAATCCTTCAGTCTTGGACTGTCTTTTGTAAGTGCGCATCGTATGTCCAGACATCCGTACAATATACTTATTATATTTAACTTCTTTTTTTCACACTTAACGTTATATAAGGAAGGAAGAAAGTTACAAAAGGTACACAGAGGTCTTTTATAGATGTGCGAAGATATTTTTATGATAGATTAACATATTTTTTTATGATAGAGTAACATTATTGTCGACAATAGCTACTGGTGGAGAGGGTAATCATGGTGTCTCTCAGACATTTCACAGCTGCTGTAGACATATGTACGTAAGTAGACGGTATACGAAGACTCTATTAGCTTTGGAAACGTCTATGAAAAAAATTAATTGAATAATAAACTGACGATGGAAATAAAAAGAGAGGATAATTTAAATACTTTCATAAACGCAACATATGGGGAAGGAAGACACGGTGAGGGAGAAGTCCTGCCAGCTATCAGAATAGTGATCAATTTGTTTGCAGATGAATCAAGCAAGAGTAAAAGTTGCAAGGTTCGCGACAGTCAGAGGGCATATTGCTTGGTCCAGCGGAATTAAGTGGGACTCACACGATGGGATTAAAATACCTCACGGCGTATTTGTCTAAGACAAATCCTGCTGGGATTCTCTCCTGAAACACAATCCCTTCATTTTAGGGTTCCATTTCCCGGAGACAGGTATTTGCCCCTACAATTGTCGGTGACAATTACCCTTAAGAATTCTTCTCCCATAGAAAGTAGTTAGATTAGTCCACCCCTCTCATAAGATCTCACACTCTCTAAGTGGTATTCTGTGCTCTCAGTATGCTCTATAGGAGAAAATATTTTAACGAACTAGGCTTAGGGCCTTCAGAATCCTCTGGCCTGCCTCCCGTACTAAAGACGTACATCAATGCAATCCAAAGATTCCTATAATCTCAATGATGCCAACTAGCGGGAATACTGTGTGCTAGTGGATTCTCAAGGTTCTATGCCTAGTTAATTAAGAATTCTTCTCCCATAGAGCGTAGTGAGAACCTTTTACAGAATACCACTTAGAGAGTGTGAGATCTTATGAGAGGGGTGTGCATGACCTCTCCTTTGGCCTTTATTAATACTCTCGTTGGCGCAGAAAATAAAATGATACCCTGTTCACACATGCAGATTTCTATACAAGAATAAGTATTCCTGTCGATGATACTTACCATAATAAATATTCCTGTTGATGATACTTGAGAACACTGTAACCATTCTTCAGGTTTATTGAAACATTCTTGATAAATGGCTTACTGATTAATAATTTCTTATATTCTCTTATTGTTATTCGATGGAATGATGTGGGTATACCGCGCTCTTCCATTATAAATGGAAATAACATTTGCTCCTAGTTATTTAGTGTAACAGTGATAAGAGGAGCAAAACCAGACCATCACAAAATGGCATGACTAACCCAGCGTTCATCACGTGACAAGACGCCATTACGTTGTCTCCCGAGATCTCGGGCTTTCTCGTTGACCCCAGTGCTCACTTCGCCTCGCTGACAAATGGCCGCCTAAAGACGTCCCCGCCCATTGGTCGGTGCCAGTCACGTGACACGACACGGCTTCCCCATTGGCTGACTGTGTTCCCTGAGGGTGGCTCCACCTGCAGGCAGATTGTGGTGGTAGTTTGGACACGCTTGCGCATGCTTAAACGATGTTAGGAGTGGGCGTGTTTGGAAAGCAGGGGGCCAGGCCCGCCGGCATGTTTCCCCTTGTGATTAAATTCCCATCGTGTTAATTCTACACTTACAACCTTCAGCACAAGTTGTGATTATGTGCCATTAACAAAGATATCAATTTGAGAAAGTCTTTGATCATGAACATTCATTAAGAAAATAAGCTAAACTAGGTTTAACTGCAGTTGGTCTGTGTCCTGGTAAATGCACAAGGGCATGGAGAGACACAGTAACTGAAGCCATTCTAACAAATATTTACCACCTGAAATAAGTCATCTTGACATATATAGCTAGGAACAACTATTATGTCCATCATTAACGAATGATTAGCGTGGAATACCAAAATTAATTGTGGAAAAATATGCCAAGCACCAGTTGGTCAATGAGGTAGTTCGGCTATAGTAATTGGTCCTGGCACTTTTCCTTACTGTTTCTCTGCACTTTACCAATGCCACAGAGTAAGAAAGCAGACATATACAATAATGACTGGTTTTGTGTACGAGTGACTGTAATCTGCCAGTAGTTTGTAAACACATAATAATATCCGAGCGAGCGAGGAGAGTACAGGAACTCGTACTCAGGCCCACTTTGTACAGACCTGACAAATCAGTTTTACTCCCTTCAACCATGTCATCGAGCCTTGCACCTGAGACTTGACCATAGACTTGCTGAAACCCTTGATCATTGATTTTCATGAAGACCAGGAGGGAGATACAGAGAGACAGATAATGATGCAGATGATAACAGAAACAGAAGGGAGACTCACACAGGGACAGGTAAACAGACCGAGAGTCAGACATATACAGATAGGGACAGAGACAATGAGACAGAGATGCAGAAAGACATATACAAAGTGAAATAGTCAAACTTACATGCCAAACAACAGGGACAAAGAAAAAAGATATAGTATGACATATGTATGGACAGACAGGGGCAGAGACAAAGATATAAACACAGACAGTTATATATACAGTATATAGACCAGGGAGACAGACAGAGAAGCAGACAGCTGGAGACAGAAAACAGTCATAAACAAAGAGAAATAGAAATATTTAGACAGGGACAAATGAAGATTTAGGTATAACACACTGGACCTGAAGGCACTCTACAGTCATGCCAGAATAGCCCTCACCCCCTCCCCTCCCACAGCCAAACCATCTACTTTACTGATCAACTAGCTACACTCAAGAGCCTGTTTTTTCTGGCTCGCTGCTCTCCTACCATTTTATGATGCATGTACATTTCAAATCTGATGGGACACACCTGACTGTATAGCATTGGAACTTCCACATCTCAAGGGACAGACCATTCACTATGCTCTTCAAAGAAACACAGACCCAGTAAGGAGGTATGAGGTTGGTCGAAGGGTAGGCATATAACTCTATCTCAACCCAGTCACTCCATATTAGCCCCTCTCCCCTACTCTAATACACACACTCCTTACCTTTATCCACTGACCAGGTTATTGAACCTGTTATACTCAGACCCATACAGAAATATTTTTAATGCTATAGGATGTATACACTGATTTTAATACCGGAAATTAATTTCATTAAGTAGTCCTGTTCATGACACTTGAGAACAACTATCAAATTAATTATCTAGGTTTATTGAAACATTCTTGATACTCAATTTTCACAGGTTTTTACTTTTATTCAATGAAGTAATTTAGGTATACCACACTCTTCAGTTGTAAATGGAAATAACACTAGCTCTTAGTTATCCACCTACGTGATTAATAACAAGTCTACTGCAATAAAATGATTATTGCAAGGCATATGTACTGCCAGATCACGCCATAAGGCCCGTTTCCATTGGCCGATATCCCTTCACAGATATGGAGTCAGAAACCACTGACAGACTTTTTGCAATGCTGACCTGAAATCGGTCAATTGAAACGACCCAGCTTGTGAAATGACCCAAAACTTTTTCTGCTTAGATTATGCAGTGCGGCACCAAGCGACAGCTTGGTCACTGAGTGAAATCTACTAGCCTCACTGATTTTCGTTACTGATGCACAATCAGTGGCACCACCGACAGACTTTCTGGGTAACTCAAAAGATCTACACTCTTTTAGTTGGCCAATGGAAACAGGCCTATAACGCCACAGCACTGTCAAGCATGGTGCTAATTCAATGTATACTTACGCTAATATAGAGTTCGCTATTTTTCTGTTGTCATGTAGAGTAGTTAAGTCCTAATCTTATACACTAGGTGATACAGTGACAAGAAGGAGAATCTGAAATATCTTCTATACTTAATGAAGAAGGCATAATCATACAGAGATATGTATTTATAACATATGTTATAACAACATATACAGTTACATAAGGATTCTCATCAACATACAAAATTACATTCACATACATTTTTGTCGGGCATGGGAATAAAATGGCGGGTTAGAGAGGTGCATCAAGACCTTTAGTGGTGCAATTCTTCATTAGACTGTTCGAAGACCTACTATTTCAATTTTGTGTACCGCTATGTAATGTTTAGCTCCAAAATCACCAATATCTGCAATACCACCTTATGAATTGTGGAAAGGTTGAAATATCTGTGAATTGTATGTCTCAGACAGTTGAAGAAAGGCCAGGTTAACATTCATGGCAGGTCACAGATGTATCTCGAAATGTCACGTTGTGTAAATTTTATGTTTTTCATACCGTATTCACCGGGATATGACTCTCAAATATATGCTGTCTGGTTTACACGGTGAAGTTCATGTTTCTTGTATCGTATGTCCGGTGAAATGACTTTAAAATGTATGCGTTCTGTTTTTCTCAGTGGATTCCGTACAGTTCAATTGCAAACATATTCCTGCACCATGGTAGTGCATATTATGCTATAAGGTTTTTTATTTGTCCTTTTGATGACAATTTTCCAAGATTAATAGATAACTCCAATATCGAGATGTTTGCGTAAATTGATCTCTCTGCCTCTGGACATTACGATACCATGGTCGCCCGGGTGACAGGAATATTGTGTAATCTTTGCGTAAATTGATCCCTCTGCCTTCGGACATTACGCCGCATATATACGGCTGCAGTAGAGGGTCGGGTTATGCATCAGCAGTCGCTCGCGCTGTGTGCCTAGTATAAATCTACACAATGTTTGTCGGCCAATGGAAACGGGCCTCATGTACTTCAACGATATCCAGATGTGTTTCGCAACATATGATAGAAGCATAATATTAATGAACCATATTTTTTTGACCAAACATTGTTAACGAAAGATTATATTGCATATGTTAAAGGTCCCTTCTGTTCTGGATTTTTTCTTCTTTTTCTCCCTTGTTATGATAAGAATTAACCAAGAAACAAACAAAACAGTGTAGAAGTTATCTAGCGGACTACATTATTTCTAGAGTGTTATAATTGAACTGAGGTTTTAATTCACACAGGAAGCGTGCAAGGGGATCTCAATGTAATTTTGATTTTAAAAAAACTACTTGATGAAATAAAAAAAAGGGAAAAAATGATATAGATCAATAAGACAAAATGCGTGGCGGCAGTTCAATGGTTTGATTCATAATTATTCGGTTATTTTCAATTCCACGTTTTGACTCTGTGTTACAGTTCTTACTGGGAATGAACAAGAACCTTATCTCGTATGGTACTAATTTCTGATTTTACCATCCTATCATCTCCTTTTCTTCTCTTGGATGTGGACGAGTGTAATCATCAAGTAATGGACTCTCTGCTCTTCGCCCTGTGGACATTCTACCTGATAAGATCCTTGTTAAGAGGATCGAGACAGTAATGTAGAGCCCCAATCAGGTACAAGCAATTAATGTCATGAGAACAACAGACAGGAACATTATTACAGTAAATTTGTTTCCAATAATAGGAGAGAGACTGGTTCTACCTTTAGTTAAACGAAAGAATAAAAACGAATATAATTACATACCATATATATGTGAACGTCTATTATATACTACCCGCTGCTAGGCGTGCAATATAGATACTTATAGCTGGAAAAGAACTGGAATACACAAATATATTGACAGGTAAATTTTGTATGATGAAATTCCGAGATGAGGAATTATGCCGAGGCATGGCTTGATTGGTTCAAATGTAGAGTGAGAATCTCTGCTGGAAGAGTAACTCATTCTTCGAGCAGATCCCTTGTTGTGATAGTCTCTGTCACAGCATGCTATTGTGTATTTACATGAGAGGTAGGATAAACTTAGGTACTGTTGTCGATTTTCAAGTAAATGTATACCATAGAAAGCTCTCTCCACTGCTCTGCTAATGCTTCTGTGAATATCAAATCGTAGAGCTCTCTGTGGTAGCAATAAGGAACAGGTTTGGAACGATGAGAGATGCGAAAAATATAAGATAATGGAAATGATTCAACAACAATTGAAAACGTGAAAAAGGCTAGGCTAAATTAAGGAACCATCATAAGTTAAACACACATCCCACTCTCATTGTTTGCATTCTCTTTGGCCTGTGGCGCTAACGGCGACTAGCGTTAAATCCACCGTAGTCAGACACAGAAGATCGATGTCGCATTGAACTGGCGGGTAGTTCTAGATGTTGGTGGTAGGTGGCAGTCATGGCTGCTGGTTCTGGGCGTGCTTTATGCGGTCGTACTTTACCTCGCGCAGTCTGCCTCACACCACGTGACCGGGCGGACGCCAGCGTCTCTGCTCCAACTCAACGCATGCGCAGAACAGAAGACAGAACAGGGACAATCACCGAGACCGTGTTAGGGATGGAGACTGCACACTAACACAGATTAACAGGAATCATCAAGTAATAATATATCTGTAAATATCCACCATTACCTGTATTATCGCTCACCAAGTCACATGTGGCTTACCATTGGCTGATACAGTATTAGCAGGACGGATTACCACATGGCTATAATCAATCTCTAATTGGACATATCAGAATATGACGGTGCAGTGATACGTATGGAAACGCGACCACGAGTGATTCCTGCATCGTTTTCCATGTCCGAGATCAACTTCACTTGATTCCCGCCTTTCTCTTTTATTGCTGTGTGATTCTGTTGTTCTCCAATTCTCTTGGTGTAGCGGAATGCACCCCGGCTGAGCACATTCCTTCTACAGCGATGACTGAGGGACAAAAACAAGTATTTCACGGATTAGATCCTGTTATATGGCAACAATAGCAGGAAGTAATCAACATCATCCGTTTTGACACCATTAACCATTTCGACAGGTGATAATCTCGTACTGTAAAGACACTCGAAATGAATGCACAGACATTTCCTTAGATCTGTTCTCATCTCTTTCGTAAAGGAACTTGTAAACGAGATCTCTCGGTATCGAAATCGATGCTACCTTTATTCAATCTAACCAAGGCTTTGATCTAGGACTGGATCAACACTCTTACTAGAAACCATCACTCAAACGTTGAAAATAGTTTCTAATGGTATTGACAGGCATCATCTACATTACCTGAAAGCTGGCTCAGGGATTGGACATTAAGGAGGTGAGGGCTGTGAACACTGTGGATTTCTTTCACTGATGCATCTGCACAAACCTGGAAGGGTACGTTATGTTCAGAGCTGCTCAGAGTTGCTCTTGGTGTTGAAGTAGGGAACACATAATATGTACGTCATCAGTTAAGGCGTGCCACGTCAGCGCATGTCACGTGGGAGGCGTCACGTGACGTGAATTATGAGACGCCAGAGGGCGGGCTCCTGCCACGACTCATCAACAGTGTGATATATATACCATGTGAACAGCTTGGGGTTGACCGACTATCACAACTCACCGGTAGTGTTACACCGGGACCATAAACAGTGTCAATGCATGTGACTATCACAACTCACCGGTAGTGTTACACCAGGACCGTAAACAGTGTCAATGCATGTGACTATCACAACTCACCAGTAGTGTTACCATGGGACTGTAAACAGTGTCAATGCATGTGACTATCACAACTCACTGATAGTGTGAGACCGGAACTTTAAACAGTGTCGAGGTATGTGAGTATCACAACTCACCGGTAGTGTTACCCCGGGACCGTAAACAGTGTCAATGCATGTGACTATCACAACTCACCGGTAGTATTACCCCGGGACCGTAAACAGTGTCAATGCATGTGACTATCACAACTCACCGGTAGTGTTACCACGGGACCGTAAACAGTGTCAATGCATGTGACTATCACAACTCACTGATAGTGTGAGACCGGGACTTTAAACAGTGTCGAGGTATGTGAGTATCAAAATTTACCAGTAGTGTTTCTCCAGGACCACAAAGAGTGTCAATGCATGTGACTATCACAACTTGACGATAGTGTTACACCAGGACCGTAAACAGTGTCAATGCATGTGACTATCACAACTCACCGATAGTGTGAGACCAGGACTTCAAACAGTGTTGAGGTATGTCAGTATCACAACTCACCGATAGTGTTACCCTGGAACTGTGAACAGTGTGAAGGCATGTGACTTGTAACTCATTAATACAGTTATAATGCTTTGGATAAAACACCCTCAATGCATGTGACTATCACAACTCAATGATGATGTTATAATGCTTTGGACATAAATAGTGCAAAGACATTTGACTATCACAATTCACCGATAGTGTTATAATGCCTCGGATATAAACAGCGTCAAGGCATTTGACTATCACAACTCACCAAGTGTGTTATACACAATAATGAAACATGCAACTACCACAATTCACTGATGACGATATACATGGAGGGTAAACAGTGACAATGCAGGAAATTATGATATGGATACATATAGGACATAAATAGTGTCAAGGCATGTGACTATCACAACTCATCGATGGTGCTTTACATAGTGCGCAAATGGCTATAAGGCAAATGACTACATTAACTAACCAAAACTGTTATGTGTGAACAACCTCATGGTGTGCAATGACCTCAGCACACTGACAGTAAATGCATTCTTTCAGACTATCTGCAGAATGTGTTGATAGCTCACAGTTTTATTCATGCAGTTTATTCAGCTTCAGAATGTGAGATTAGGACAAACAATGTTCTGTTTCCAGTGTGAACATGCATGAGGCATGTGACTATAATAGCTCAATTGCAGTGTTCTATTTACAGTGTGAACATTGACCAGGCGTCTTACTATCACAATTTACCAGAATCATTCTGTTTACAGTGTGGAATTTGATGAGGTATATGACTATCACAACTTACTGGCAGTATTCTCTTTAGAGTGTAAACATTGAAGAGGTGTCTCACTATCACAACTTCATTCTTTCAGCAAAGAAACTACAAATTAGCATGTGCGAAAACGAGTCAACTTGGTACAATTGAATATCCTGTGTGATTACTTGTGCACAATCCATCTTTGTGTATGTGTACATATCACTATCACAACTTACTGACAGCATTCTTACAGTGTGAACATTGAGGAGGTGTTTGATTATCACAACTCACGAGCAGCATTAAGCTTACATTGGGAACATGGACGAGGTGTTTGACTGTATCAACTCACTGGTATTGTTCTGCTAAGAGTGTGAAAATCGATGAGGTTTGTGAAAACCATTACTCATTGACTGTGTTTAGGCTTGCAAACATCAAATACCAGTTACTATCTATCTTCAAAGCGAGCATTTACTTCCACAACTCACTGCCCTTGCCCTGCTTGTAGTGGGAACATTGACAAACTGTGTAACTGCCAATTCACTGGACGTCTATTGCTTTCATAGTGAAAACTGATGACCATTACACATTGGCCGTGTACTACCTACAGTATGAACATTGTCGAGGGATCTGACTATCACAATTCACTGGCAATATTACACATAAAATATGAACTTCTTAAGCACCTACAGCCACAGCTCTCCAACACTAATACTATGCAACGTGAACAGGTTCAGGGAGTAGTGTTATCAGGCTATTGCTGCAGTAATATCATCACAGCCAAAGAAGTGTTACTCTACTGCTTCAACCCACTGGCAGTGATAGACAAACAGTGTGAAAAGCTTTGGAGAGTGTGAATTCCATATTCTCAGATTCTCATACGATAACAAAGTATCGAATCACAGTCACTAATGCAAATGCGGAGTCAGGACCTCCAGGCAATAGACGTTCAAATAGGAGTAACTCTGTGCAGAGAATAGCGGGCAATAAGGCTTTATTTCCACTCAACTTTCTGTGCCCAAGGATGCAGGGAAACAAATTAACTACACATTGTGTAAGGTGAATCGGATGCATGTAAGAGCCATTGGCGATTACGGGGGTGTGCGCGTCAGGATCTAATTATTAAAGCCCCTGAATCTCCAGATGTGCATCTCAAAAGAGACTGACAGAATGTGAATGGCATTTATATCTGAAGGCTTGTCGCGAAGGAAGATAACAAGGTGTGCCTCGGGGAGGTACAACTTGTAGGTTAAAGTTCGTGAAATCTCGCCTATCTGGTGGAATTCATGAGCACAAACTGTAGTGTACATATAGGGCACAGAGTGATTGCTAGTTCTGCCATCATCCACCAGGATATGATAAGATAGTGCCACTGGAGTAGGGGAAGAACCACTCTTATCTGCTGTCAAAATTTATAGATAACCGTGAGACAAGGCTGAATCCCTTTTATCGCAAACCCCAAAGAATATTCTTGATGAAATCCACTGATAACTAGGCCCGCCACCTGCTGTTTTGTTGAGCGTCGGGGGGCAAGATGGCTGCCTCCATAACATAATACAAATGTGCCTTATAAGGCCGACCCACGGATGAGAGAGGTATATATAAGCACCATCTAAGGGCCATAGACGCATCAACAATATGCCATAACAGAGACGATGTTTTCGGTAATTGGACCAGGTATCGCGTATTTATCTGCAGCAATCTCGTGGTAATCACCCGACAGCATGCTTGTCAACTGGATCCCTACGAGCAATAATTCCCTGTGTGTTTTCCTTCTGAGGTGAACACTGGATCCCTCATAGGACATTGACTGCGTCTAAAGCATACTCGCTCAGTAATGGAAATGTCACTGCTATATACATAGTGGGCGAGGAAGTCCAATGACATTATTTATCATAGATGTCCTTCAAACTCGTTGCGTTTCACTATCATGTATTGATGAGAATTAATGAGCACAGACACGCTGATGAAATGAGTGATAAATAACATTTTATTGTACTGCATAATTTGTTTCGAGTGACAGACCAAAGCAACCTGATGGAATTTAATTGAGATATCACTCTAACATGCTGAAGACTTTGAAGTCGACGGATTTAAATGACTTGCTGATATTTTTCATACTCATATCTATATACAGTAGAAGGCTATAGGACTAGATACCAGGAGGGGGAAATTTAATGACGTTAGAGAAGGCGACTTCTGATGGCATGCCTCCACACCATTACGTTTCCCGATGAAGAACTCTGCACTTCAACTCTCCCCCATCCACAACTGACATGGGAAATCTCTAACAGAGTGAGATGCGTATCACTAATTGTGTGATAATTAGGAGCCTGCTGAGCCAGGCGCTAATCAGTCATCACGTGACTGCTCTGCAGCATTATCGCGCATGCGTGTTGTTTGAATTCTACTTCCGGTGCTTCTTCTGCTTCCGGTGCTTCTTTAGCTTTTCTTTTGCTCGCGTTAGCTTAGAAGCCTGGTCTATGCACTCACTCACATATTAGGCCAGGTAACGCCAACCATTTTTCTGGTGCATCATGGGTAACGGCCACCCTGAACCATGAACACGCTGTCTGGTGAATGTTGGCTGCACTACAGGCTAATTGGGCTGGTTCTCGCCTCCGCTGTGAATAAGCAGGGAACCAGCATTTATAACTGAAGGTCATTTCAGATTGTGCGTTACCTGTCCCATTGTTTAATTGGTCAGAGAACCAGTACAGTTCTCGCGTCGGCATGACAGGAAGTGAGACATGGCAGCGATAAAGGGTCACCTCCTACCAGTTACAACGACTAAACATGCAAAGACACATCGCTCGTTTATAACGATAACATCGTCAATAATCCAGGACCAGTGCCAAGCAGGGCACGAGATATCTGCTTGCAGAGTGGACCCACGGAGCAAAGATACAAGTAGGGAACGGGATCTCTGCTTGTAGAGTGGACCCACAGTGCAGAGATACAAGCAGGGCACGGAATCTCTGCTTGCAGAGTGGACCCACGGAGCAGAGATACAAGTAGGGAACGGGATCTCCGCTTGTAGAGTGAACCCACACTGCAGAGATACAAGTAGGGAACGGGATCTCTGCTTGTAGAGTGAACCCACAGTGCAGAGATACAAGCAGGGCGCGGGATCTCTGCTTGGACAGAGGCGTATAGTGTGGTGTTGGCTGGCCTATCTGAGCTGTCATCACGGAAGTACCTGTACCGGAAATAACCACCGAAGCCATCTAGAACTCAGTGACACAGAAGCCATAGAGAACACACAGAGAAGCTGATGGCCACTCTCCACGCTGCTCTGATAGTGTTTGTGCAGCGCCCCATCACTTACAGCTAAAATAACCACTACAGAGAACCACCTAAAAATACACCATATTGTACATACACCTCCATTGCTGAAGTGGAAGAGAGTTTGTCATTAGTATGGTATAACTCAAGATCTCCAGGAGGGGTTGGAAAGCTGCAGATGAAGTATGAACACTTTGAGAATTGCCTGAAGAATGAAGAACTTGGGAATAGTCTAAGGAATGAAGAATTTTGGAATTGCTTAGAATCAGGTTCCTTCAGGTGAATAATGAGGTGGGACCGTTTAGCCCCTGGCAGTGTTTAGTAATCACGTTGCAATCGAATCGCAGCAATTTCCATAATCAAAAGTAGATGTGCGACAGGCATGGAGGCTGTTGGCCTCTGCTAGTGCCGGTAACTCTATTACTCTATTCGTATTGAGACTGGGAAGGACAATTATTTCAAGAGCAAGTTCCTTGTTTATCTGATTAGATTCTGGGCAATGTCTTGGAAGGAGTTTTAATTTCATTATCATAGGTTCCCAAGTAACTTCATTACTGAGAATTTTCTATAACCTAAATGTTTTAGGTTTATGAAGTGGTATGATAATATATTTTGATATGGGAAATTCAAGTGCATATATGAATGTCTTTGTGATGTAGAACTCTAACTGCAACAGCATTCTTAATTCATGGAACTTAAGTTATTGAAAACGGTTTTTAGGTACATGAATTGTTGATTTAGTAAAAATCAATTTGAAATTGCTGTTTTCTTTGACACACCAATAGAAGACCTTTTGTGATGATTAAGAGAAATCCATTAAGAATAACCCAATCTTAATCGATAAGCGTTAGTGTCCTCTTAGAAGGTCACACCCACGAACTAAATTTATGAAACAATTTAATCAAATTGTTTATTCGGCTTTTCCTTTATATTAAAGATCATTTAAACATCAAGTAGTATTGGAAAAATAAAGCTTAGAATAATCCGGACAAAATGAAAACTGAGCTTTCAATGTGGGCTTGAGGTGATCGGATAGCTAAAGATATATATGTACATACTGAACAGATGAGCCACTTATTATACATTCTCCAAGCACAACGACAGGCACCTGTCTAGGCGGTAACTCAGCTCTCCAAGCACATTCTGCAGTGTCAACACGCTAGTCTTTTAATGCTGGCATCCATTGTACATCTGAGGTACAGGCTGAATAGCCATATGGAATACTCACTCGGTGCTCCGAGTGGACAGCGTCACTCTCCAACCACAGACAGAAGTGCACTCTCCAACCCGGGGCTATAAACACAGCCGCAAATGTAGACCCACTCAGAGCAAGCCTTAGAAGTCCACTGCCGTGGGCGGAGCGAGGACGCACAAAGGCGGCCCGATGTGGGCACAGGAGCCCAGGGTTAAGTCCATCATCGATCTGGTCGAGCAGCTCACGATAGTAACCCGGGGTGAACACAGTCGCCGAGTCAGTGTCTGTTGTGAGTATCAGGGTGGTCAGGAAAGTGGAGTGGATAAATCTGACCTGTGCATACTTCAGACAAAAAAAGGTGTTGTCTGAGACGTGTGGATTGATCGGGCAGAGGCAGCCTTTTTAAGTAGGACCAGCTCTGAGCATCTCCGCTATGCAACACTAACGTGGAGACGCGCAAGCAATTATTACATTATTCCCATTAGAGGTTTTGTATCCCCATCGCCATGTCAACTCTGGATGCTGTGTAAGGCCCGTTTACATTGGCCGATTATTCTGCACCGATCTACAGTCGGGAACCGCCGTTATTAGAGTTTTGGATACCCTGACGCCAGATCGGCGAATGGAAGCGAGAACTACAGAGAATGCTCACATGGTATAGATTATGTAATAAGGACACCACTGACGGGTTTTCTCATAGAAAATAGTGTGTACCTGGAAAATACAGTAGAAACAGTGAATGCAATGTACCCTCACCGATAAATTGATACTGACATACAGTCAGTGTCACCACGGACAGACTTTTAGGGTAACTCAAAAAATCTCTACCGTTTTCTTCAGCCGATGTAAACGAGGTTGTAGGCCACACAGACTGAGGACCTGGCCTTCTGCAGCACTTTCATCTCCTGTGTATGGTCACATATCGGGCGGCGGAATAGTAGGTAACCTTTTGTCCTTGTGTTTGAGCGGGGCCTAGCGCAGAGCTCCTTCTCCACCACGTAGCTAACCTTTTGTCCTTGGTTCGAACTTTTTTTTTTCGAACCACGGAGTTCTCGCTCTAGCGTAACGAAAAAAATCCAAAAAACCTTTTGTCCTTGACCACATGGATCGAGGCTCGACTGTGTCCCTGTGCTTCCTGTTTGTCTGGCATCCTAGTATGAACCTCACAGTTGCTACGCCCTAAAACACCAGCAAAAAAAAAGCAGCACTGCCAACTATCGGCGGGAGTTGGCACCACGTGACTGAATCAGGAATCCTTTCTCTATTGAATTGGATTTTTGAGCAAATCACTGAGAATTCATTCTGGGGACCTTTATTAATGAACAATGAGGGCACGATCTTTGATGGAAGGGACTTTTCAGCGACGTCATTAACCGGAAACGGGGGCCCAACTTCCGGCGTTAACGCATGCGCAGTAAGACTTCATCAACTCTGAATCATAAAAAAACTAAATTCAGATCATCGGTGAGGATTGCAGATTAATTGAGGAGGATGATTTTCAACGGGAGTCAGCAATGTTAAACACTGAGGAATACGTATAAAAATGCACGTAGATGACATTTGACCTCTGGACGGAGCCTCTGGGGTCAACATATAGTATTCACCTTTATGCACTCTTATCAAAAGGATTATTATCTGTGGTTGCTCATACTCGAAACGAGTGTTTCTTTGAATACTCCTCCTTTCAGTGCCATCCTCTCCTGATCTCCTTATCCGATGATAAGGTCCGTTTCCATTGACCGATTATTCGCTTCCGACCTGCAGTCGGGAACCATCGATTGATTATTTTGATGCAGGATTGGTGAATGGAAAGGACCGGCATGTGAAACTGTCACTGATTATTTCAGTGAAAATTACGTGATGATGCCAGCGCCGACCGACTTCCAAGCCGACGGACAGAATCGATTCTCTTTTTGATTTTGTTGGTGATGATATTTGTCGAATCCAACAGCGGTTATACCTCTAGACTTTAAATGGTTCTGGATTTCAAACTGCAACCTTCACCGATTATTTGATACCGAACAGTGCAGTCCGTGTACCATCGACATACCTTTAGAAAAACTAATAGAGTCAGTGCCGATTTTGTCGGCCGATTGAAATAGGACCCTAGCCAACAGATCGATAGCTGATCTCCTATAAAAACTAAGAGCAAATGGTATGTTCATCATTGATGAGTGAGCGTGCAATTATAAATGAATAACAATGAAAAGGTTTCGTTACATTCGGTGTATGGATCACTTTCTGCACCCAGTCAACATGCCATTTCTGCAAGTGCCTGAGTCTAGGATCCAAAAATATTAAGCATCAGTGGGTCTGGAGGTATTTCGGTCTTGAGTGATTGGTTACGGTCAGCTGGGCACGCACCTAAGACACTGAGACACTGGTATCTTGCTCTTTTCCCAATATCACAGTGAATAGCGAAGGGATAGTCTTTGGTAGTACACTGGAAGTCCATATGTGACCACTCGAACCGTTTGGCAACGTATGTATTGAGCTTGCGAGCACGGTCTAAAGAGGAAAGGGTGGAAAGCTTATTTTCTCCGGATAAAACTGATGAGCTCAGCAAAGATGGGAGTGCTGTGGTCGTCCCCATACCGCCGCCAGGTACTCACGGGGGCCGTGGGTACGTTCCTGGTGACAGCAGGCGTCATCTGCCTATTGGTCTCCATCGGCCCAGTCTCCGCCCACTGGCGACTCGGGGGCGTGGTCACGCTGGCAATGGGGTGTGGCCTCATCATGATTGGCGTGGTCTGGTGCCTCTGCTCGTCCCATCGGCCGCCGGGTAACGCCGAGAAGTGCCCGAGACTACACAGCGAGTTCGAGATCGAGACTTTAACGAGCGAGGCCACATGACTACAACCTCGCGAGATCTCGCGCGTCCGAGAAACCGCGAGAAAGCACTGACTTGCGTCTCGGACCATATTGGGAATTCTCGCGAGAGTCTGCGCTATTACTGTTTGTATGAAGTGCTTTGTATTGAATGTGTTTTTGTGATATCAAGAATGATGAACTTGTAAGATATATGATAACAGGTCGTGATGACTTTATCCATTTAAGATGTAAGGTCACATGCTTTTGAAAGCTTTATCCTAAGGTTTCATACTCAGCGTTTGGTAATTACACTGTATAGGGCACAGAGTGATTGCTAGTTCCGCCATCATCCCCAATTGTCGGTAACAGCCGCTATTATCTGCTGTTATGATCAATAGATAATCGTGAGACGAGAATAAAACCCTTTTATGGCAGGTCAAAATTTATCCAAAAAAATATCTATTGATAACCGGACCCGCCACCTATATAGAGCAGTGTGATGCTGTAGTCTGTATCATAGGATTAATAGAGATTTGTATAGTAGCAACTGGAGTAGATGTACGTTTATCGTGTGTGCCTGTAACTAAAAGTAACTGGCAAACATAATCTCCATGCTAGTCAGAATGGATGTGACAACATGTATTGGAAATGCTTTAAGCTGTAAAAATCTGAATAAAATCAGTGCAGGTGCCAATAAAGTCCGAATTACACCTGCTATTCTGTATACAGTTCTATTTGTTCATGTTATAAACATGCAAAACATTTTTTGACTGTGATTTCTAGTGAAAAATTAACTAATATGATTAAGTATTTGATTGATTATTAATGAATATCAAAGGAAGATTCTAGAAATTTATTTTGAAGTGAAAGTTGATAAGCGTTCTAATAGCGTGGCAATGAGTATTTATATGTGACCTACCGCTTGGGTAAAATAAACATAGATTTTTTTTTTTTTTTTTTGAAGATTTTATTACAATTTCTCCCCAGGGGGAGTTCTTCCAATTGTGCATCTAGATTTCACTTGGTTGACATCATCAAATTGTATTACATCAAGTGCATAAGTGGAGGATGATTATGTGTGATGAATGAATATATGGTACATGTAGCAGGCTACCTCTCGGCCAGATCCGTCTACACTGCCATTTACAATATTTCGACCAACAATAGTATTCTCTACACCCAACCTTTACTTGCTTTTTTAAAGCTCGTGAGATTCCCTATATTTTGCTTTCGGCCGTCAATTTATCCCATAGTTTAACTCCCCTATAGTTAGGCCCTTTCTCATACTTACTTGTTTTATGTTTTTTTGCTTTAAACTTTATCTTGTTACTGCTTCTCGTTTTGACTGTATTCGATGTTAGGTATTCGTCAGATTTCGATAGCTTTTACATTTTCTTTAGGAGTTGCCTATTTCTACGTACATCAAGATATTCGAGCTCACATTTGTCATGTAGAGTCGCTATTGACATCCTTCCTATCCAAACCCCAATTATTATCCTTAAAGCCCTGTTCTGTGCCAATTGCAGTGACTCAATATCCTTTTTGTTTCCACCATCTAAGACGAATCCACAGTATTTGAGTATTGGCCTTATGGTTATACAATATATCTTTTTGGCTACTTCCATGTTAATGAGTAGTCTGAACAACTTATTATTAACGTCTTTCAGTATTTTAGTGATATGTAAGTTAAAATTTAGTCCTTCGTCTAGTATTAATCCCAAATATTTGTGGGATGACTTCATACATAGTAACTTTTCCTGACATACAATGTCTAACTTTGGTACAAACTTCTTTTTTGTCGGCGGTACAAACCAACAAGTTACTGTTTTTTCTATGTTTAGATTTCAACCATTAATGTCAATCCATCGGGCAAATTTTTGAATGTTAACATCTAGTACCGTTTTGGCAACATCATAGTCCAAGCCACTGCTGTATATTACTACGTCATCCGCGTACTGTAAGTAATTCACATCATTCAACCCATTGCACATATCATTAGCGAAAATTATGAATAGCACTGGCCCCAGGACAGAACCTTAGGGCACACCTGTGTCTACATTAGCCACTTGGGATATTACACCGTTCGATATTACTTTTTGCTTGTGTTCTGATAGGTAGTCCGTTAACCAAGTTATGATATTCACAGGTAAGAAAGCTAGTCGTTCGAGTTTCGTTAGTAACAAGCTATGGGGTACCGAATCAAACGCCTTACGAACGTCAAAGAAGCAGGCTGCGACGGCCTCACCATCGGCTCTTTTGTGGTAGAGGTCTTGTAATAATTCAAATGCCGCGTCTTCGGTTCCCATTCCGGGCCGAAAACCGTATTGAAATGGCGTCAAAAAGTTATTTTCGTTAAGAAACACATAAATCAGGGAATGCACAATTTTTTCTTGTATTTTAGACGGAGTCGGTAATATAGAGATCGGTCGCCAATTTGTTATGAGATTTCTATTACCTTCCTTTGGAATAGGCGTAATGGTACTCTCTTTCCATTTAATGGGTATCAAGCTTACAGCAAAGGATGTGTTTAATAAATGTACGAATTCATTTATTATGATTAATAGGGTATGTTTAATTACCGTTCCAGAGATGTTTTTGATTCCGGATGACTTGTGCTCAGATATGTCAAGTATTAGCTTTCGTACATCATCAGTGTTCGTTGTGAAACATGCTTTCTCTATATTCTTGGGCAATTCTTCATAAGTACTTATTAGATCCATATGCCCATCGATGTCATATTTAGTAAATAGTTCATTTCCAATTTCTGAGAAAAACCTATTTATGTAGTCCGCTGTGTGCTCAGTTTTTACTTGTTCACCAGTCTCAACGTCTTTAAGAATACAGGTTTCCGTTGTTTTATCTCCGTCTGTCAGTTCTTTTATCTGACGCCAGAAGTCTCGAGGTTTGTGTTTAGTTTGTTCTAGGATAAGTTTACAATATTCTCCCCTAGCCTTTTTTACATCTACCTTTAACTCCCTGGATAATTTTCTTGCCCTAGCTAATAAATTAGGATCTTTTGACTTTTTGTATGACACTATAGTACTCTCTCTCTCGTCTAGTTTAGGGAAAATTTCATCCGTAACCCAATTCGCTCGCTTTTTTAAAAATTTCATGTCCTTACATGGGCATTGTATATTTTGATATGTTTCAAGATTTTTTAGCACTACCTCCCATTGAGTATTAGGGTCCTGGCTGTTCCAGAGACAGCTCCAGTCACTGTTTAGCAGATGTTCCGATAACGTCTCAAAACTATAGTTCTTGTAGCTTTGTCCATTAAACTTTACTCTAGACCTCCTGTCGTGTAAATCACAGTTAAAATCGTCCCCCAACCAGGTCTCACATTTACTCAAAGATTCATCATCCATGATTTGCTGTAGAGTAGAGAGAAAATTGTCAAATTTTGCACCATGAGGTTTATAACAAAAAATCACTTTCATTCGTTTGTTATGAGGTTTTTCTGTTACAAGTGTTATTATTTCTATATCCGTATTACAAAAAGAAAAACTATCAATCTTTTGTGTATATGTGGCAAAGCGGTCTGCTACATAGCAGGCCACTCCTCCACCAATCTTCCAATCTCCATCCGATCTGTACACACGTTTGTTTTCAATTGATATCAAATTGTCAGTAAATGATTGAGTTAGCCACGTCTCGGTGACGCCTATAAAGTCATAATCAGCTAGAGTTAGTCTTATTTGGTCTGGAGGGACCTTCTTATTTCCTCAAAACTCGTCCCGATGTACTCCGACACAGAATTTTTTCTACCTTCCGGACAGGTCTTCGATGCGGGATGCTTTCCTGTTAAGCCGTTAACCCATGGCTTGCAGGATGGCTCCGACATGCCTACGACATGGCTATAATTAAAAATCTCTGCATCATAGCCTTGTCCGAACGTTAAAAAAAGAGTACCAAACTAACTTATTGCATCTTCGGTGTGTCGGAATTTTGAAAGATTATGTCATAGTGTGTCGGAATGCTTGTTGTAGTGTGTCGGGAGCTCAGTAGGTTCCTGGACATAGGGCTTGATTCAATTGTGCCGATTTCACTCCCAATGAGGTCCAGATGTACTCCAGTTTCAGTCCTGGCACCAAAACCAAAACTTGCGCTGCTGGAACGAGTTGGAAGCAGTAGGCGCAGTCTTAATATATCAAAAGTTTACCCCCGGTAGGGAACTCCCTTCATTATAGAGAAATGCTCCAGAAAGTCACAAGCACATTTCATCATGAATAAGCACTGGTCGAGAAATACTCTGAGGCAATAACAAAGAAAATCATAACTTTGACGTTGAAAAGTTTGGACTCGCGAAGTATAAATATATATACATCTTGGGTCTATCTTTTCCGGATATTTCGTTTCATAGATATATATATAATTTTGTTTCATTCATATTATATGTATAGAAAATATGATCTCTAGGTGAAGATGGGATTAAAACTTTGTCGTAGAAAAATATACAGCAAGGCTTAGCTCATATATATGATATGAAGTATATCTTCTGAAAGGGCGCAGATTCTTTAAGAAATACATGCATCCTTTTGAGAGTACATACAATAAATACATGTTACATACAGATCGGATTATCCGCAGATTAACGATGGATGGCGAAGGGCTTTAAACACAGACATAGCTGAAAGATGTATACTTGTATGTACCACTAGTCTACCTGATGGAAGATGATTTCTGTGGGTGTTTACTAGAAAAAAAGCGTTTGGTGTAGTACCCACATTTTGTACTTGAATTCATTTTAATCTCCTTAATATCCAAAGCAAGATGTCAGTTTGCCCCTTGAGAATGGCAATGTTAGGCCCGGCGTCCACTGATAAACCTTACGATGCACCTCCCGATTGAAAATTAAAAACACGTCGGAAGCTCAGATAATATCGGTGCAGTATATATCGTTCCTACGATAACTCTACGATGCACATCTCTTGTCAACAATATCTGATCATGATTAATGTCGTAGACAGATCATTAGCATTATAGAGTGTTTTACTAGGAATATCAGTCTCCATTTGAGATACTCAACAGAAAATTATGGAATTATGGAATTATATAGCAAATACAAATGCCCTTATGCACTGTAGATTTTGTGATTTTCGATTAGGTCTGACTATCTCAAATCAGTTCTTTCTTCGTGTAACTATAAAATGAGTTTTTAGTGTCTAAAAATATATATAATGTTGTTATATGTATATTGATGGAAAATCACTATGCAGTGTTTCCTGAATAACAGTGTGTTATGTATTATTCTGACAAAATCGAACATGATCAACTTATCATAGCAACTAAACTGTGTCTGAATCATTCTCGACTATGCGTGTCTTATAAAGGGGTAACAATTTTGAACTCACTCCAGGCCATCATACAAAGGAAAAGTTCTAAATCTGTTTTTTGTTCATTGTGAGACTGTTGTCAGACTGTTGTCACTGTTGGGAGACTGATATGAGACCGTTGCGAGACTGATGAATGACAGTTGTGAAACTATTGCGATACTGTTGTGAATCTCTTGTGAGACTGTTGTAAAACTGATTTGAGACTGTTGTAAGTCGTTAGTATATTGTTTTCCCCTAATTCTTGATTCTGCGCTATTCCGTCAACGGCGGATTCTTGTCTACTACTTGTATACTATTAGGAGACAGAGTGAGAGTGTGGTAATGAAATCCGTTCTGGGTGATTTCTGATAAACAGATGACAAATTAACTCTAGCAGATGTCAGTCAGCGGTAATATGATCAACAACCTAGTATCACAAATATCATATATGAAATTACTAGGCTGGTTTCGCACCTTACATGCATGGGGCCCAAGGAACATCTGGCAACACACTCTTTAGCATTGGATGATTGAGCTTATGAGCGTAACACGTCTATAAAATCTGTGTAGGTTCTCTCCAAAGAAATTACAATTATTGCGTAGTTTTCTATGATATTCCAGTTCCAATTAGGTGGGTCAAACATGTACATTGCTTCAGTGATATGGTTAAGACAACATAGAAACAAAGTACATCGGTAGCAGAGATACCCTGGTACAGGCCTAGCCACTAAAGGATTATCTTTCTCTCTGAAAAAACAAAAACAATTACCAGCCCTGCTGGTCTATGAAATGACACACTAATGTGTACTAAAGAAACTTGTAAAACCTGAACACTGTACTGGAAAACCGTCAAGGAAATGAAAATTTGCTCACCCAAAGAAAAACAAAAAAATTTCAAGTTTAATTTAGACAGCCGAGTATGTCCCAACAGTCCTATCTTGTGAGAAACAATCAACAATACAACGCACCGTTAGGCAACGGAACACCTCTATTGCACCAGGTCGTTCATATCGAACCACAGAAAAAAACTACGCAATATACTTCCATTGACCCTGGAAATCACTCTACAACTGACATTCATAAGGGGAAATAGATTCACCGACGACACCGCTCTTTCTTCCTCCAGGGCATCCGGTTTGGCCATCTCACCGCTCATGGGGGATAGAGTATCGACATAAACGTGAGACGATCTGTCTCGCAGGTCGGTTCTGATGGCTGAAGAGAATCAGAGCAGGACTCTTCATTGATATCTGAACGGAGATCCCCAGCATATTGTCCTGTGTGTTTGTAACCTCCTTTTCTCTGCTATCTTTAGGTGTCTCTTGTCTTCTTGTATGTATATATGTTACCTCTGTCAACATGTAAGAACGCCCTGTCACGGGTGAATGTTGTCTGATTACTGAATAAAAAAAACAACAACAAAAAACATGCCGGATACAGATTCTGGGGCCCGTTTAATAATCACCCATAAGGCCCTTTTCCATGGCCGACAAAAACGGTGTAGATTTTCTGTATCCCCCCAAATGGCCTATTTACATTTTGCGTCAGCAGTGCTAAAGGTCCGATGGTGTTTCCTGACTGTATATTGGTGATTGCTTATAGAAATAGGCCATTAGGAGAAGACAAAAAATACGTGAAAAAGTCCCTATAACACCACGTAGCATGCAAAGTAGTTCATGAAAAGATAACTTAAATCTGCGATGCTGAATGATTAATCTATTATTAACCGATAGTGTGCATATCCTCATCCTAGTTAAATCTAGGATATTTTTACGTGTGAACAACGTGGAGGATTTACCCACTTAAATCAGACCGTCCGCTTACACGGCACCCTTAATCGGAGTTAAAATGAATTCTTAATAGAGGGGAAAATTTCTGTTCCGTGCAAAAGTGTCTGTAATTGCTGGTGGTCTCTTATGCGGGGTGTCCGTTAGGTGGGGTTCTGCTGTATATATTCAGAATATATTTATTATATATCGATTTATGTAGGGGTCGGGTCAGTCTAGCAGCGGTTTTTTCACTCTTCACCAGAGGGCATGGGATGTCTGTCCCAGCTGTGTAGTGATTTGGGTGAACCTGTGCACGCAAGTGTTACGGGGTCGCCCGGATTACGTAACTCGGTCTGTACATAAACCAGGTTTGCAGTAGGTCGGCAGGTATTCATGTGCGTTCTCTCTGAGAAGAGTAAATCCTTGGGACCACATTTGTAGGGTTTCTCCAAACCCTCTCGGAGGTAGGAGAGTCCAGTTACTGGATTAGTCTCCTCGGCTTTACTTGGCACACCGTGCCAAGGAACTGTACTTTGATGCTTATCTAACTGGGATCACATCAGGAAGTAAATAATAAACATCCACTGTTCATTAAACTTCAGGAGTCTGGTTTTATTTGACTAGGTTTGTTCATACATATCGAAAGGACCAAACCGACCTATGTGATAGTACTTTGGGTGCAAATCGCCAGGAAGGGGTTTCCAAACGATCTTTCCGGGGATAGCCTATCCTCCATAAGGCCAAAGCCGGCAACCGCTACATGTATATATATATATTTCATATACATATAAATATACACATATATATATATATATATATATATATATATATATATATATATATATATATATATTTAAGTCTAGATGGTGATCATATGACACCTATAGTTAACCAACCAAGACTACATATCCATTTCTCTTCGGTCCGCAATCACCATAGTAGGCACCAGTACCGAGACGGTAAAGGAGAACTCCTCCGTGTCAGGATGATTCCTACACTACTAACTAGGGATTAAACTGTGGTCTTTCGGATAGACACTAGGATCAGCTTGTCAGGTAATCAGCCAGGCCAGTCGCTCCCCTCCTTCTGCCCCACTCCCCTCGCTCCACGACCCCCGTCCACCATCCACTTTGTCTTGGCTGTCTATCTCCGGCCCCAGCATGGAATTGCTTAGCCCTGTCAGTCCGAGCGTTGTTAAGGGGGTGTTCCACTGGACCGATGGTAGCCGATTCCGTAGCCAGACAATCGCCGATTATTATCGGATGCCCTAGAATTTCTCAAATCTTGGAAAATGGTCATTTATTAAACTATTATTATCAGAATTAAATGAATTACAATACGTGAGCTTCCTCTTAAGGGCCCAGGAACAATTGATCGGGTGAGAAATGGGTCTGGTGGATTCACCCCTTTAGGTCGTCTATAATTCATTAATTGTAATACAGGTAGTTGACATTCTTTCTACATCTTGTAAGGACAAATAGGACAAATAAAGAGGCTGAGAACTCAGTCAGACACGATTGATTTTAATGATCTAGCCGATCATCAACACTTCTTTCCTGTAGGGAAGATACTTCAAATATTAAAGATAGACATTGATTTAATTCTCCAACATTCTGATGCAGAAATTATTGAAAGAAATAGACGTTTTCTTCATACATTCTCCCCTCAACTATTCTTACTCATTTTCTCAGAAAAAAAACCTTGCCCTAATAACAATATAATTATTATTTCATTCTATTTCCATGGAATATTTTGCTAAATTCATGCGAATGGAAAACATTCTATATCAAAAACGTGTGACTGGATAGCCAAGTGGGAGAATATAGCAGACAATACGAACTGATATAAAGCCGAGAGAAATTCAGTGTTGGATGGAAATAGGATCCAACATTCAGGCTGACAAAACGTTCCCAGAATGCAACAGTGAAGATCACGTGACTTATGTAGCTGTGAACAGGGAGTGTGACAGCGGGAATACGACGAGAAACAGGAGACGTGAATACTTAGCCTGCCTGTAGGCAAGTCGATTCGTGCTAATATCAACCGAGCTGACTATCACCGAGCCTTAAAGGCATGTCGGTGAAATTGGCCAGGAAATTAAAACCCATGTCATTCTCCTGATATTTGGATAGGATGAGCTCAAAGTTTTATAGAGCACATATCTAAATTAAACATATTCAACTGATTAATAGCTTTTGGAGAAAAAAAAGTAGGAGCAAGAAGAAATTGATGGTATATATGAGTAAGATGGAACTGTGAGAATTAGCTGATGTAAATCTGGAAAGGAACAAGTATGAGATGTACATCTATGGAAATGACAATTAAAAATCTCTGCTCCAAAAACAACAAAAAACTTAAACATCAGGGGTGATCATGCTTGTTTTTTTATTTATAGACCAATATCATGAGAATTTTCTGATAGAAAATATAGGAATTCTAAAAAGTTTTTTTTTCACATAGTAAAACCCATGTTATTTTTACCCAACCTTTCATGGGATATAGTTAAGTACACATATATGGTACTATTTATTTAGGTTTAGAAATCAAGGTCACCGTCCTTTTGTTTTTTAATAAATTGAAGAAAACCATATTCCTCACTACATTTCCTATGTAAATCAAGCAAATGTAAATTGGCCTATCTTTACCTTAAACAAAAGATGGATATACATGTACTGGACAAAATGCTAAATATATGATTTAGAATTATAATGAACCCAGAGAAACTACTTTTGAATGATAATTGACATTATTTGAAAATCCCCATATGACTACACTCTGGATTGTAGGATATGCCTTTAAGACAAATGTCAGATCGTCTACTGTTACTTCGTTGATTGGACCTGAGTGATAATTCCCGGGTCAGATTCCATATATCAACACGCTCATATTACTCGCGCGGGGAAGCTTTGACCTTTAGACTCTGTGTCTTTATCTCTTCCAGTCCAACAGGCAGTTTCCTACTATCTCAGATTAATGATGATAATCGGCCCAGAAAGGTTCACTCATTTAGAACCAAGACACTAATTATTTGATTGGGTTGATTAATCACATATTGATAAGAAATCTCAGGAATCGGTCTTTTCGAGGCCAGAAATTAAGTGTTGGAGCCCTGTCGAAATATTAAGATTTTTACATGTGTGAGCGTGCAAATATGGTGCACATTTCTATGGATCTGGCTGTTGTTTAAAGGGCGTGTGCTGGGTTAGTGTAAGGCCTGGCGTCCACCTACTACGATAGAAATTTAGACCTACCGATATGGCACCGATACAAAAAAAGCAAATATCGGAGACATATCGGCAAGGTGCGAAATGGTAGACATAAACATGCCAATCCACCATACATTGTATGGGGTTTTTTTTATCGGTGTCTAATCGCAGAAACGTGGTCAACTGCCCTGATATTAGGTGCCCTTCCAACGCGATTTTGATTTTTTTTATCAGGAGGTGCATCGTAGACCATATCGGAGCAATATCGGAGGATTTCGAGCATATTGCACATTGGGACAGCCGGTCTGGAACGCATTGCTCCGCGTGTCGCATATCGCAGAAAAGTGATCCGAAATGGACCTGAGACTGGTGTACTTCACACCTTTGCACTAGTCGGCTAATATTTCCAGCTGGGTACAAAGTTTCACAGATTGGGATGTTCTACAGTCTCAGGGTAACATGGCGGATTCAATTCACATGGGAAGACTTAACAGGTACATAGTCTCACCCCTACACCCCTACACAGGGTACACAGGGTACAGAATCGCCAACTCAGGGTTCTCCCTTTGTGAATAGGTTTTATTTGGGACCACTGAGACTCTAAGATTGGGGAAGAACTAGTGTGAAATACATTTGTCTCACCAAAATGCCCCTCTAAATTCTAAACCTGTTTAAAGTCAAAATCTCATGAGATTCTGTTCCTTCTTAGGGATGATTGTCGCCGACAATTGCAAGGGAAAAGGTTGTCTCAGCAAAATGGAACCCTGTCATTCACACGAGGAGATTGTGTTCCAGTACTGAATCTCGACAGGATTTGTCTCAGACAAAAGCCTGTGAGGTATGTGAATCCCACCGTGTGAATCCCACTTTAGGGATTGGAATGAAGTACACCCGTCTCAGTCTATACAAAATGTATAGACAATAATCGATGATTTTGTGGACAGGCGACTGTAAACCATGAGTGGTTGACGCGTAGTAATACATGAGCGCTAGCAAGTGTATTACGATGTCAACCTCGAGTGGTTTATAGCAAAAAAGGACTGTTTTCCCGTATACCATGCTTTTGAGGCTGTATACCACATATGTGAATCCGTAGACTACAGTTATGGTATGTGATAATGGGTCGTGGTTTTAATGAGTCCCCAAATATTTCTAATGGGGTCTTTGTATACGATGGATAATAAATATGAATCCCACTTTAGGGCCTCCGATACATGACGGATGTGTTTGATGAGACAGAAAACTGAAAAGATTATGCATCAAAACTCAACAATTGTCACCCATTCTTCTTTTACTAATTCAGGCGGAAATCTATATTTTGTTGTATTCAGCTTTATTTTTTTAACCAGCAGGGAATGTGATTAAAATGGATAAATACTCCCCAGACTCTCCCATTTCTAGCTGAGTCAGCCAGAATTATTTAATATCTATCAAGTGGGCGGATTTCCTGGCCTTTTCTGACGATGCAATAACACAATGTTACATTCTTAGGGCAATTAAGCATGTACTTAATCATTTAACAATAGTTTTTATTTTCTTTCACCCAGGTATCCGCCAAACAAGTGGCTAATTACAACATTTCTTTCTACAGAGAAGAAGGATTACCCAAAGCAAAGAGAATTGATTAGGAGGGTATCTTTTTAACTGAGTTCGGACACACAGAATTGATTTTGGTGACTACAAAGGTGCAGTAATCCTTTTCCCTCGCGAGAGGCATCTTATATTGAGGACGTGTGAGATTTTAGTAAAACGTGTTGACCTCATTGGGACGGCATCTCGTACCGCGTTCGTTAGGGTGGAAATATTCCATGAGCTCGTAGAGTGAGTGAAATATTTCCATCCAAACGAACAAGGTACCAGAGGACCACCCAAAACGGCAATAATGATAATATGACAACTTATTGTAATATGTCTTCATCTGTCTCTCATGTCGTTATCACCATCCTAATGTGCGTTAATTTGATAAATATATATATGTACATATAATATTATAGCCAAAGATGTTGATATAGAGACATCTTAATATAGATAAATATAACAAGAAAGGCAAGTTTGTAGATTAAAACATGTGTAAATAGTACAAGGTTTAGCAGCGGAATGAACCGTTATCCATGTGTTCGTTACCATGTTACTTTTAGTTTCCACGTCAGATACCTAGATACATAACAATGACGTGAGCTGATGCGAGCTGCTCTATTACCGCAGTGAATAAATAGGTGTAGCTCATTGGCTTAATTCATATATACATAAGCGAGGTTATATAATAATATATATAAAATATATAAATTGTTATATTCTGTAAATCAAATTTGCTGATTCTACGAAAAATGTTTATTAGCTAACACTACAAAACTGTATGGCCATGGTTGAAAGCCAAATAAAGATTTTGCGACCCATAAACAAAACAGAGAAAATAAATATATCTATTTTTTTCTTCTGAACTATGCTGACATACCTCAGACAATTGCCGTCTTCTCCACACCATGTCTACCTATTTCCTCATTTTATCCCACCCCTAATAAAAAATAGCCATAGGCTTAAAACATGGGATTTGTTTATTTCACAGGTGTGACATAAAGTGCTGTTAATGTCACTACTTTCTGATACTGAAAAAATATGGAAACGGGGTAGGATAAAATCTAGACGCCACTCGTTTGAGTTTGAGCTTATCAGAATCAAACTTGTGTCGTCTCTTGATATTACTTCTCCCCTCTTCCAATCTGCATTACTAAAACTTCCACCCGTCCACTGCAAACTCTTCATACTCTGCTGCGTAATATTTAGCAGCTGCAGATAATCTCACCATTGGAGAATGTAGAGAAATCACTGTGTGTGTGGGGGGGGGGGGGGTCATAAAGGCAGTACTGAGAAATCCCTACAAAAAAAGTTATTTCAGTTATTCTAGGGATACACTTACCCAGCGCAGATCAACTGCATGTAGGAATACCTTTTTCTTCTTTTTTTCATTAAGTAGATCTTAATCCTGGTTTGCAAGCCAATTCTTCCAATGAAAGCAGAAAAAATAAGTAAGATAAGGCCTGGCGTCCACCTACTATGATATGGTCTACGATGCACCTCCCGATAAAAAATCAAAATCGCGTCGGAAGGTCACCTAATATCAGGGCAGTTGAACACGTTTCTACGGTTAAGCACCGGAAAAAAACCCATTAAGATGCATGTTGGATTGGCATGTCTAGACATTTGTCTACGATTTTGCACCATCCCGATATGTCTCCGATATTTTCTTTTTATATCGGAGCCATATCGGTAGGTCTAAATTTCTATCGTAGTAGATGGACGCCAGGCATTAGACATGCCTCCCACCTAATATCCTGGACTATGATGCGCTACGATGGCCTTCCCGACATGCTACAATGTCAGCCAAGTGCATCGTTAATTGTCACCAACATCGTAGCCAGTCGCCAAGCTCTGTGATAAGTCACTGATAGGGTAACGACATGTTATGATGTACTACAAAATTCAAAAATGTTTGAATTTCGTAGACACCCTACGATTAGGGTTTTTTCATTATAGCATGTCATAACGTGTTGACATGCATCATAAATCTCAACGACTAAACCCGACTAATTGACACAAAGGTCTACAATTGCGCAGCTATTTTGATTTGTGTGTTGCAGAGCTCGCCAACGCATTATTTGTAGCAACATCGTAGAAGGTGGATACCCGCTCTAGCAGAGGCACGCGGAACAAAAATCCAGGACGGAGAAATCATGCCTGGGGACTTTTTTTTATTAACTATTTATTTGCAAAAGAAACTGTTCTCAGAAAAGTAAGATCTCCCACCGCAGCTGCGTATGGGATCCCAGGTAACATATAATGCACATACATGTATACATTTCATCATTATTGGATAAATCTAAAAAATGAATTATACATGATAATGAGATGAAAATAGCGAAATAGAGAAAAGAGTAAGACCCATAGACACTTATCAAGCAAGTGAACACCAATCGTAGCTTGAATATTCTATCTTAAGGCCTGGAGTCCACCTACTACGATAGAAATTTAGACCTACCGATATGGCACCGATACAAAAAGCAAATATCGGAGACACATCGGGAAGGTCCAAAATCGTAGACATGTGTCTGGACATGCCAATCCACCATACATTGTATGGGGTTTTTATCCGTGTCTAATCGCAGAAATGTGGTCAACTGCCCCGATATTAGGGGACCTTCCGACGCGATTTTAATTTTTTATCGGGAGGTGCATCGTAGACCATACCGGTGCCATATCGTAGTAGGTGGACGCCGGGCCTAACATGACTTACTTGTGGTAGTGTGAACCGTGAGGTTGACTCTTCGTCTTACCCACCCCCTCTAATAGAACCAGAATTTATGAGAATTCAGTAATCTGTGCATAGTGTTACTGATCAGAGAATGTTCTCGTTTGACGATGTTAAGTCCCAGACTGGGTGGCGACTACATTCACAGCTGCTTTTACGAGTAGGGTCAGGTCCGCCACATCTAAAGGCGGATTTGGGATTACTCAGAGGGGAATTTCTGCTAATCCCGGCCAGGAGCAGTCCCGAGGGTCGGCATGTCACGTGACTTCTAAACGTTCTGCTGGTGACCGGCGTTTCAGAGCGAGGTTCATCACATCCCTTAACCAGCGAATAAAAAGTACAGTATTGAACGATAGGTCTATATGAACTCACTATGAACTATGAATACTTTAGTAAAATGTATTACCTTATTGGTATGTACTCCCATACCGCGTATCCTTTGATGAAAATAGTCCACAATCTCATAGAGCGACTGTAATATTTTCATTGAAAGAAACAAGTAAGTGAGTATGTGAATAAGGTTAGTACATTTTACTTTTATTATATACCTTTATATATAAATGATCGGTTAGCTACGTCCAAGTTGGCTTCAAAATGTGCTCGTAGGTAGTTATGTGAAATTCGTTTAGCCGACCACAACATATATATTCGTTTCGGCTTTGATCTAGTAAAATGTCCTTTTAAGTGATAGTAGTTCCGGTTCCGGCGACACTCTCATGACTTCTGTTTGGATAGAACGTATTTTTCTTCTTTTTTTATTCAGGTCAGGTTCGCATACAGTATCGTTGCGGTCTACCACCGTCCAAATTACAGCATTATATTGCCGTACTACTCACAAGTAGCTTGTATCATTCTACATTGGGCCTTGGCTTTTCTTATGAGACAAACAGCTGTTATACCAAGTCCTCATGTAGCCATACCACAACAAATATCATTCTACATTACAGTAATATACAATCTATGACATAGAATAAACCGTATCTCTGATTCGATTTGTTTGTTCCATTGTTGTAACTCTCCAAACGATATCTAGGAACTAGATACACTAGTATCATATCGAGGAGATGATTAGCATATACCATAGATATAGAGAAAGACCAGTGTATATCTATGCATATAGCTACCTTAGCGATATTGCACCGATTATTCAGAGATTATATGAATAAATATATGGAAGCAAATGCCATAAGCAGCTATGCTCTCCCTTTTCTTTTTTTTATTTGGGCAAGCTCTTTCTTTATTTCACATCAAATCTTATTTTCTAACATGTGGGATTTTTTACAGTATATCAATGTAGTTTTTCACAGCTATGCTCCCTTGCTTGTAGACAATTTCTTGGGCATACTCATTACTGATTCATACATATACAGCCCGTCTTCTCTGAGTATTCTAAAGTGGAATCCACACGGAGAGATTGGCGCACTTTACATATTTTCGCCAGTCTCCGATAATTTTTCCTCTGTCCGATAAAGCCTGATGCCCATCTACCGATTCAGGGTTGAGCGATTAGTTGGCAAATCGTATAGGAGTCGGTGAACTTGTCGCAGGCAAATTACGTAACCCTTCGCTTGATCTGCGGACATTGAGGAGATGGGGTGGTGGATATTAGTCCTAAGCAAATCTGTCTACTAATCGGTGGCTCACCCTTGCCTAGCTGTCCTACATCTACCGACTACGGCCGACTCCGTTAGGATGCCTTGGCTGAGACAAATTACTGTCCGTTTGTCGCCGACAAAGGTACATGAATGTTCCGAAATCGGTAGATGGGCATTGGGCTTAATCTCAGAGATGACTGCTGAAATCGAGCTTTCCCAGTCTCTAGGGAAAATGGGGAATGTGATTCACACAAAAGAACACACCTGGTACATAGTCTCAGTCAAGCATTACCACTGGGACTAGGGGACCCTTAATATCAGTGGGAGGCACGCCAGTCTTACCATAATGCCCGAAAAATTTGAAGCCGGTATCAATTAAAATCCAATGGCTTGGGACTATGTGCCCTGGCAGGAAAAATTGATGCAGATGATTTTCCTTTTTCCCCCTCAGGCTCAGGGAATTGAGACCTGTGTCACCTCTTGAGGAGTCTCATACGAGGAGACTATGTTCCAGCAAATAATCCCAGGAAAATTGTCTCAGACAAACGCTGCTGAAAGTACATGAGTATCTCCTGTGAATCCCACTTTACATACAATACACTAGATTGGCAACCAACCCCTGTCTGCACTGAGCTACGACATAGGGGTTGGTCGGGTTAAATCCCACACGGTATCTTCTGTGTTCGCCTCAAACCAGGTACGTATGTTCTATGTAGGTTCTCAAAGCGGAAATACTCTATAAGAAAGAGTCATAGCTTCACAAATTGATAATGAAGTCTAACTTTATGGTGGTTCTATTCTAAAAATGCACACAAAAGGAAATAACAAAATTGTAAACTGCCTTCGAGGTTACGACTAAACACGCTCTCTAAGCAATACCAAAGATCTGACAGGAGAGTAACAAACAGGTCCCGCTACTGGGTCAAGGCAGCTGCTTATTCAACCCGACCAGGGCTAATTTTGTGTAGCTCTAGTTGCCAGTGAAACAATACACCTGCAAGTGTCTTTTCCTACCTGCCTGACACAGACCTACAACACTATACTACTCACTACCATCAACAATCCCTCCAGCATGGAGTTGTCCCATTACCTTAAGTCCATATAAGGAATAGAGTAGACCAGTAGCCAATGACTGCATTCGCAGCAAATCCCGACCTTCACCCTGACCTCCTTACATGATATTTTCTAGCGCCTTGGTAGGGCTATACAGTCGAGAGTTGACCTCGAATCTTAGGGGCCACAACCACCCCTCATTTACAACCATCTGCTTTGACTCTGTGTCGAACCCGCAAATGGCGGCACATTCTAATATTCATGAATAAATAAGTTGCCTCGTACACACAGATGCTAACCTTAATGAGGGAGAGCGAGGCAACCCCGTCAACTGTCTTTAATGTAGCTGACCGACGGCTGGGGACTGATGGAACTCTTCTCCTGTTTGGTGCATTCAGAATTCAGGACGTACACAGTCCAGCAACGGAGTACCGCTTGGGTTCCTCCTTTTCATGGTTGCAGTGGTGGTGGTGGTGGTGAGGGAGGGAGGGCATGTATAGCTGGCCCCATGTGGTGATAGGGAGCCAAAGTGAACCCGCTAAAACCGTAGATACCCGTGCTCAAAACACCATTTCCGGATGCCTAAAGAGGCTTAATGCTAGGCCCGGCTTCCACCTACTACGATAGAAATTTAGACCTACCAATATGGCACCGATACAAAAAGCAAATATTGGGGACATATCGGGAAGGTACAAAATCGTAGACATATATCTAGACATGATAAATCACCGCGCATCGTCATGGGCACACCTCCTTTTTCCATAGGCCCCTAATCGTAGAGATGTGGTCAACCGCCCCGATATTGGGTGACCTTCCGACACAATTTTGATTTTGTGTCGGAGGGTGCATCGTAGACCATAGCGAGGCCATATCGTAGTAGGTGGACGCTGGGTCTTAAGATACGGGTGTTCAAGGCTAGAATTTTGTTTTTGGTCTTGTTTGATATCATTGAAGTGTCATTTACCACTATCGTCTCTGAATAAGTCTGTCTCGAAGCTACGACGGCAGTCGTAAAGTATATAACAAATGTGCATTTAAAAGATTTTTGAATGACATATAAACTCAACCCTATAGTCAAAGCTCTGAGCGTCTATCTCTGAAAATGGTACTTTTGAACGGGTATCTGTGGTTTCAGTGGCTTCACTTGGGCTCTCGAACAAGAGCAATCGTTATAAACGATTATGCATTTAGAAACTCTGGTTGTAGATTATGGAGATTCATACGATTTGTTCCGAACCTTGGACATCATTTTCCATGTTTTGTTTTCATAAAAAATGTATTCATTTCCATGTTACATGGGTTCTGACAGCTTTAAAGACAAATGCGAGTAGGTATCGCACTGCCCCCTATGTAGACACTGGTGCTGCCATCTAGTTGCATGAAAATATAGCAGTTTTCCATAGACACCAATAGATAAGCACTTACCTTCATCTGATGGCCTTCCCATAGAAATTAGCATGGTAACATTGTATATTTTTAGCATTTCTCGTTTGTACATGATCCAAACTATTATAATCCAGAATTATTTGAAGATAGCAATAGAACATCATTGTGATTTAGCAACAAAGTCTAAATATTGCAGTTTCTCATGGACAACAATAGTTAGGCACTTACATTTTCAGATGACCTTCCCATAGAAGTTAGCTTGGTGACAAGCCAATTGTTTTGCATTTTCTATTTGCTGATATATGGAACTTATATTATCCAGAGTTATTTGTAAAAATCAATAGAATTTAGAAATCACCCAACTACCAGCATCTGTCTTTAAACCAAGGGGTAGTTGTTTACTGTGGTCCTTTATTTTATTTTATTTTTCATATTCCTTTATTGGCATTTTAAATCATCATTTACAAATATCTGAAATCATTACATATCCATATGGGTAGCTACCAACAAAGGATGGCTGCCTGTCAGCATGGGGTGTCCCGGTTGCTGGTTTTCATCAGGCGCCATCACTATAAACTGAATAACAAGCATTTTCAGACTCCTTTACATGCTTCCATGGGTCAAGATCACCATGCTCTGATACATATTATATGGCATTGATATATTACAACATTGATGTAGACATAATTGTAGATGGTATTATACCTCAAGGTTTTCCAGGTATGTTTTCGTTCATGATAGCTTTAGAGAGAGATTTAAACATCTTTATAGAGGGTGTATTTCGGACCATTGGTTTAAATGCGTTCCATTCTTTTCCACCTGCGTACTCTACGCTTCTCATATAACTTTGGCAGTTTGGTTGGCAAAGTTTCATTACTGGTCCCTTGAATAGACGGGTGTTTCTAATATTAGTATCAATATATCTAGGGCATCTAGATCTAGCATACATCAAGTTTCTTATGTGGCATCTTCGTCTATCATATAACATCGGCATTTCTGCTTCTTTATGTAGTAAGAATACACTTGTTCTGTAATGCTTTCTTAGACATAACCTCAGACAATAATTTTGGTTTTTTTGCAACTTTTCAGTTAAGTATTTTAACCCATCAAATAACAAGACATCGGCATAATCAAAATACGGGGCTATATATGCCCTATATACTCTTAGTGAAGTGTTTTTATCGAGAAAAGGCCGCATTTTTGTAAATTGGTAGGTTCTATATTATATTTTCAACGGTGATTTGCTCTCTGTCAGACGTACTTGTGAGGATCATTGCAATCTGCTGATTGTGAAACATTCCACCAGAAATTCCGCAAGATTAAAATGTCACCGTACGAGCCTTTAATAAAAACACTGCTGCACTTGAAACAACAATTACCATGGAGCCAAAGTTTTGTTGAGATGTTTTCTGTTTGTCTGATTAAAGACTGGGATGAAATGATTTGTGGTGTTCCGTAATGAAAGATAAAAATAAAGATTCAGGCGTCACAAACGCTCCGATATAATTTAAACAGTTTTTCCACGTTTTAAGCATCGCAACATGATATGCTACTTATTAAGCGATGCTGCCTTGTCTAGTCAACATTAGGATCTTTTAAAACTAGAATGAATCCGTGAATCATAAAGCCTTTTTGACTGCTTAGATCCTATCTGCAAAATGTCTGCATAGTTCGGGACATTATACTGCGTCAAGTGGGGAATATGAAAGCAAATCTTCAGCACGTGCTAAGAGCAACCAATCGTATTCAAAGTATGTTAATACATAGCCATACCGGCACAGTATGGTGGTACGTGTCCACTACCACTTCTATAGCAGAGGTGGGTGTATACAGTATTATCTGACATTGGTATATGATACAGGTAGCAGAACAGGTTATCTTGTATTATGACTGTAAACCATATGGGTAATATGGGGCTTGACAAAGAAAACCAGCTACCATAATAGTAGCTGATGTCAAATGCCCGCCGAGTTGTCGATTGTGTATAACCGAAAAAATCAAATGACGAGAATTGTAACCAAGAATTTCGACAATAAAGAAATCATGAAAAAAAAAATAAAAAAAAAATAGTGAGCCATGACAGGTAGGCTGAAGGTTGCACTGATTCTGTTTAGTTTATGTGTAAACATGATGTGTATGTGTGTGTGGGGTGGTAATTATGGATCTATGCACATATCACGTGCGTGATTATGTATCTGTATGTGTAGTTATGAATCTTTCTCTGCCTGTATATTTCTTTGTGTCAGTATATGTAGCTGTGTGTTTGTGACTGTGTCTGTCAGTGTGTGTCTGTGTGTCTATCTGTACCCGAGTGTCTGTAGGTCTATACATATATCTTTATTATCCACCTAATACAAAGTGTCCATAGATAACGCATTGGGAGTTTGTATGGACATACCCAGCGCATGCGGATATGTTGTATGCTCCGGGTGGCGCATACGGAAAGAAGTGCGTACGGAAAAATAGTGCATAACTAAAATGAACTGATATCGACATGCCACTTGCCCAGAAAAGGTGGATAATAAATATAATATAGACTGGTTTCAGATAAAAGCGGCTAAAAGCGCAATATCCTCACATACGCTCGGATATTACTACGCATCAACTCCTCAGAGCATACGGCTGCTTGTATCTGAAACCAGTCAATATTGTTTATTACCCACCTGATACGGAGTCTCCATACTAAGCCTATGGAGATTACAGATCGCCACTGAGGAGGATACGGAGCTCCGTACCCTCCTAGGAGGATACGGATTTTTGAGATGAAAGTAGTCCCAAACATAACTTCTTAATTACGTTGAAAAGTTTTCTAACGATCATATTTATTGCTTAAATCTAAAAAATAAGTGAGTAATAAATACAACATTACCATAATTTCGATCTGTGTGGCCGTATTCTCCTTGTAGTTGAAGCTACGCAATACTACGCGTCAACTACGCGGAGAATACGGCCACTCAGATCGAAATCATGGTAATATTGTGTATATATGTATTTATTATCCACCTAATACAATGTGTCCATAGATAACACATTGGGAGTTTGTATGGACATACCTGGTGCATACGAAAAAATAAGTGTGTATAGAAAAATAGTGCATAACTAAAATGAACTGATATCAACATGCCACTAGTCCAGAAAAGGTGGATAATAAATACCATATAGACTGGTTTCAGATAAAAGCGGTTGTATGCTCCTCAGAGTTGAGTCCCATACGCTCGGATATTACTACGCGTCAACTCCTCGGAGGATACAGCCACTTGTATCTGAAACCAGTCAATACTATGTATGTATATATCTCTGCGCGTCTCCATATCTATCGTTGTGCCAGTCTCTATATCTACTCACAATGATTCCATGTTCTATCAGCATTACTTGTCCATGTTCCACCTTTCACTGACAGTTTGCCCTTTTCAGAAGTAGTTATCACTCCATACAGTAAGCCCCCTATATGTACCCCTTCACAACACTGAGTCTGTGTGGGGGACCTCTATAGAACTGCAATGAGAATCTTATAAATGGACAATACTCCACGGGTTCGGATGCGCCACGATTATCATTGAGGCAAAGTGGAGTGACGATTACGGCCCATCCAAATGAGTGGAGTATTGCTTATTTTATGATTCGAGTTGTGGTTCTAAAATTTATCTCACTACTTTCACGAACTTTAGAATAGCATCGCAATATTAGAATAATTCATATCGCTTCGTAAATCCAGATAAGAACATATAAATCTCCATGTTGATGTGTTGCCTATTTTCTCAAATCCTGCTGGCTGCTGATTGGCCAGTCGATAATGATGTCATTTCACATCACTTCACCAAGGCCATGATGTTGTAGTATTGGCACTTTGCATGGGTGATTGTTGCTTATATTTTCCTATGTTATTCCTATGGCTTAACTTGTACCAGGAGTCAGATAAAGTCACTAGTGCTGTGTGCTGCGCACAAGCCGCCCCCAGTCAGTGTGGCGGGGATATTTTCTATACAAAAATCATTAGGAGTTATTACTAAATGACAGTTGTAAGGAAAGTTATCTCGATAGTAATGGAGGTATTTTTGTTGAACATGGGCTTATAAAAAATGCCATGGCAAAAGGCCCTATTGTACTCTGCATTGTGCAAAAGTAAAAAAAAAGTAAAATACAATGGGACTGCTTAATGGAAACCTCGCAACTACCATACTCTTTCTAGAATAATCACATTGCATATGATACATAGCGTGCTCTGCTCCCTATGATTGAATACTGCTTATTTCTGTATGAAAGCTTCTGGATGCTATAGAAAAGTTGCATAATAGACGATTACGAATTGCCCGTTTATTACTGCGTAGGATGAACTCATGAAAAAACTCCATAAAAATGGGAATCGAATCCCTTGGAAAACGTGGGCGAAAATAGCTTGCTACGATAATGTATAAGAATCACAGCAAACATCGGATCCTATAAACAGACTGAATTAAGGGATACCTAAATATGGTTTATGAACGTAACCTCCATGTAGTCAAACATGGTGGTAATTTGGTGTATACATACTTACGCAGTGCTTATAGTTCCCCGATCCTCTATGGCTTAAACATGTAAAACAATATACCTTTGATTTGTGATGATAAATGAGATCAATATTATTAACTTTTACTTAAAGATAACTTTCCAGACATTGTCCATTAGTTGACCTAAAAATCTGTAGGTGCTCATTTTTCAGGAGCCCTATACCTTTTCTCTGGAGACCTCGTAAGTTTTTTTTGTTGTTTTTTATTTATTCGCAACATCTGACATGAGTTAGTTCTTCCTGTTGCACATGCCTCGTGGTACTCCTTGAATACATCGAGAGGTTTGGGTGATTATGATGTATGATAATGGTAGATGAAGTGGTGATTATAAATTACATCATTGATATACACAGCATATCAGTTAACAGTAGATATACTAGTCAAGGCCATAGATTTAGATAACTATCTCTCCCTACCTCCAGGCCAGGGGTGAGTTGTTCCCTTGAGAATAATTTGTCCTTTCCTAGTATGTATATAGTAAAGTATATAGTTTGACATGATACTTCCTGTGAATGAATACTGATTATTTCTGTATGAAATCTTCCGGATGATATAGAAAGTTGCATAAAGAGGATTACGAATTGCCCCTTTATTACCGTGTAGGGGGAACTCAATAAAAGTGGTAATATCCGAGCGACAGTGAGGATATTACGTCGTCAACTACGAGAAAATTATGGTCACTTATTTACAAAAAAAACTTCTTTATCGTATTTATTACCCAACTACAAGATTAATAACAAGAATGGACCATGTATCAACATATGGGATGACTACACATTCGATAAGGCCACCGCACTGTCAAGCAGGATGGTAATTAGGTGTATACTTACACATCTTATATAGTTGGCTATTTTTCTGTGTTTTTTCGTATGCAAAGTTTCATAAGGCCCGGTGTCCACCTACTACGATAGACATTTTGACCTACCGATATGGCACCGATACAAAAAGCAAATATCGGAGACATATCGGGAAGGTACAAAATCGTAGACATATGTCTAGACATGCCAATCCACCACGCATTGTATGGGGTTTTTATCAGTGTCAAATCGCAGAAACGTGGTCAACTGCCCCGATATTAGGTAGCCTTCCGACGCGATTTTGATTTTGTATCGGGAGGTGCATCGTAAACCATATCGGAGCCATATCGGAGTAGGTGGACGCCGGGCCTAATAGTGATTCCTGATGGTAAATGGGATTATGAAGACTGATTATGAATAATTGATATTGAATTAACATTCAAGAAGCTTATTTTGAAGTACATTACCTCATTAGTGATGGGCTTATTTTTTCGGAATCTCTTACAGGGGATTCTGACATGCCAAAATCTCTGGGTAGCGAACTCTAGGCTTTAAACATTCCCTATGGAAGCGTATTTGGTGTGCAATAAATGTGCAATAAATAGATATACAACCAGGTCTCACTTTAATCGTATTTGCCTGCTAAACTTATAATATCCGTCCTCAAGGTCAAACAAAACATAATATTTACCACTATGCTCAGGTTTTTTCGTTTACTGAATTTGATACCAATGTAAAATTGCAATTTTTAGATATCAAGACAGATTATCCTCTACTGATAACGCTCACGATGTAATCCTGAAACCAATGCGATTACAATCTAATTAAATAAGCGAGGATTGAGATAAGATGATCCTCTTGGCCACTCCCTCAGATTGCCTATCGTTGTCGGAGCTACCGGAGTCTGGGGGCTGGCCTTGAGGTATTTGTATCATTGTCGTATTTTTCTCATAGAACTTACCTCCCAGCTTTGGCCTTTTCTGAGCAATATCAAATAACAAAACTCAATCATTCTAAAATGCCACACCTATCTCTCAATGTGATTAGTTTTTCGGAGTTTTGAAACTAATACCTCCAGGTAAAACCTATCAGATTACAGAAAGTTAACAAATTGACAAAGAGACCGAACCATATGACCCTTTGTAAATTGTATTGAGACTTGAACATTGAAGTTTCATCAGAATTAAACCGATTGCAAATTTGATATCTGTAATATGAGGACCACAGATAGAAATCTGGCCTAAGAATTAGGACTTCGTGCAGATCTGCTGGCGTTCCACATTTAGTAGATTGTGAGCAACAATAACAGAAATACATCCATCGGAAACAAATCAAATACTATACTATACGAGGAATTATGAGATCTGGCAGAATAATGACAATAGGCGGATCTCGAGCACATTACTGAATGCTCCCCAAACTGGTGAAGAAAGAGAAGGAGACGTGAGTTGGGTAAATAAAATCTATTTAGTATAGTCAATAAATAGTATGGATGAAATTGTATGTAGTGATTAATAACATTGATTGATAATGTGTAAAATTTGATTGACATTGTTAAGAGAAATGTGATTGGATAATAATAGATATATGGATCTGGAGGTGGAGAGAATCGTATCAAAAATCTCTTTGGATGGGTGGGTTGGAATAGGATAAGATTTGAGATATGTGTGTGTGTTTTTTTAATGAGGAAATATTGTCTGAACAATCACCGAATTCGGCGATACAGCTGTTTTTCCACTCAGGCCCTAGCCCCTATCTCTCACTATCGCGGGTGACGAATGAGCAGTGGGTACCATTTTTGTGTAAGTCTTTGGTATGACCCGACCGGGGTTTGAACGATACTCAACGCAAACACCTCTACCACTTAGGCCTGGCGTCCACTGAGCCTCAGATAACCTACGATATATATATATATATTTTTAATTAATTTTATTGCCCTTTCTCCTTACACAGAAGTTCTTCCGGGCAATAAGTTGTATCCAAGTAACCGTATCATAAGCAAATGGCCAGATGTCACGGATCGTCGTCAAATGACCATTATTGCTTCTCCAATCAATAAAAAGCTAAATTTAATAGATACCTAGGATTTTCTTGTGTATTCTGGTCGGGCCTGCTAAGATCTTGAAGGGGAACCATAGTTTTGCCTATGTGGGATCATAAATAACGGAGTTAGAAGGCCCAAACTACGCAAAAAGAGGGTTTTTTCATAATAAAATACTAATACCATTCCTGCAATTGTCAGCATTAGTGGGAAAAGATAATGATATTGACAATTATCGTTCTTAACTGAGACCCCATAGTCTAAGGAATTTTTTGGGACCATTTAAGCATTTATGGGCAAGCTAGTATACTCTTTGCATAGCAAAATGTTCATGTGTAGTTTTAGTGTGGAAACGATTGACTCCCTAAAGAAGGAACCCTCCCAATATCTACATATAGCACAGACAGGAGTAAAATGTATCCTGGTAAGCCTTAACATGTACCTATGTATATATGAAAAAATATATATCTAACTATACTATGATAGCACTGGGAGCCTATTCCCTTAGTTTGTGTAGTTTTTGTGTGGAAACGATTGACTCCAACCCTACAGTGATAGCTAACATGTATGTTATATTTAACTATTGCCCATTTCATATAAATACCCCCTTATATCAATGTAACTTCACATGGTACAAGCTTTCTTGTACTCCTTCTCTGTACATAATCATGACCCCATACCTTAGAATGTGGAAACGATTGAGTCCCTGTGGGAACGATTGACCCCCCTAGCTGATTTTACCCTTAGCAAGGTTTAAAACAAAAAGAAAGAATACCTACTCAAACTGGTCATGGAGTTTAAAGATATATTGGACAATTAGCCCTCAAAATTGTATTTATCAGTATTATCTCAGCAGTGTACAGAAAGAGGGAGTCAATCGTTTTGCACATAGTAAATGTACTACCAAACTTTGGCTCTGTGGTGTATGTTTATTATATAAATTTAACCTACCCTCATACATTCAACATATTCCCCACCCACTGTACTATTCACACACAAAAGGTTTTAACCATACTCCTAAATTTATTTTTTACCCCTGTCCCTACCCATTTGACGACGATCCGTGACATCTGGTCAATAACATGTCGCTAGTGTGGGTTAGTAATGGTGATTTGGGGGATGATAAGGATGCAGGCGATGATGGGGGATATAGGTAGCAAGTTTATATATCGTTGGTAAATCATGGTCTGCAAGTCCTAGATGATATTTTCAAAGTGCTCTCTATGTTGCAGTTTTTGCACAATTGGCGGTAGCTTCTCCCATTCTTTGATTCCTCTCCACAATGGGCTTCTTTGGTAGAATGATGTTCTCGGCCTTCTCTGCTTCAGTTTGATTCCTTCGCTTCCCCTTGTTAAGTATCGACCCTATTCCACATTTTCCGGGTCAGCCGCCAACTTATGTATCTGCACAAGCACTTGTTTCCTCCTTTGTAGATCCTTACGATGCGTGCATCGGGGTGCATCCACGGGTGTATCGGCTATGGATTAAAGCTGGTTTTCCGGCGTGATATCGATGTTGTATCTTAAGGTCCGGCGTCCACCTACTACGATATGGCTCACGATGCACCTCCTGATAAAAAAATCAAAATCGCGTTAGAAGGTCACCTAATATCGGGGCAGTTGACCATGTTTCTGCGATTAGACACTGATAAAAACCCCATACAATGCGTGGTGGATTGGCTTGTCTAGATTTTGCACCTTCCCGATATGGCACCGATTTTGACATTTTGTATCGGTGCCATATCGGGAGGTCTACGATTCTATCGTAGTAGGTGGACGCCAGGCCTTAGATGCATCATAAGGCCTATCGTAGTGTTTCGGGAGCTCAGTGGGCGAATACAGAGGTCTTTCTACAGACAAACTAAATAAACGAAATACAATTTACAAAAGTAAATATTCTTAAATGAAATAGCTTCAAAAATGTATTTCTTTTCTTTAGAGACTAATCTTGTTAAGAAATCTTCTTTTTTTTTCAAACAAAATTCCACGGCGTACAAAGTTCGCTACATTTGTGGCGATCTTCCACTTTCGAGTCACATACATATACAGGACATATTTACATGACAAAAGCAAAATCATCACAGACAAAGTATCGAATTTTCCAGATATATGGGATTTATCATTTCCAATCTTAACTATATAAATCAAATCGTTCTTATCAAATAGGGTCTGAAGCGTAAACTTAATTCTGGATTTAAATATATCACCACATAGTTGCCGGGAATATGTAGCGGTTGCTCGATGAAATTATCTTAGTGATGTTAAACGATGTATTATTAATTAAATACAAATTAAGTTAATTCACGTAGATGCAGTGATCTGCAAACTGCTGTCTGGGAGTGATAAGAACCGCTAGCAATTTACCACCAAGATTAGATTATATCCATTAGGTGCATTAGCTTTAAAACGGGCAGCGCTGTAACTGCGATGCCAAATTAATAAACATTAGGAAATTTCCTTTCCCAGGTAGGTTTTTGACTATAAAGCCGGGCTCCCACTATCACGATTGTGCCTTCCAACACACTACGGTAGCTATCCGACAAGCCTTCCGACACAGAATCAAATTTTCTGTCGAAACGAACGGGTTTATCGTAGCTGTGGAACCTGTGTTAACCCTTTAAGGACGGCTACTTGGGGTGTGGCTACTCCCATAAGGACGGATACTGGTGGCAGTCTGTCTGGCAACAGGATGGCCACATAATAGTTAAAACTGATATCCAAGTTTGTAATCATGCAATATGATACATAATCATAAATATTTTATTTCTTTTTAATAGAAATACTAAATATGATATTTTATCAACATTTTCTGAAGATTTCATGAATATTGCTCTATTATTTCTTTGTTAAAACATTGTTAAAACATATTGGGACAATGATGCCTCAAGGCATCAATCGTCTTTAGTGCGGTGATGCCTCCAGGCATCATTCGTCTTTAGCGTGGTGATGCCTTCAGGCATCATGCGTCCTTAAAGGGATATGGGGGCCTCCACCAACCACGACAAAGCTACGACAAGCTCCGACAAGAAAGTTTCTATCGGCGCCTTGTCATAGCCTTGTCGTGAGAAGGGCAGCTCTGCGACAGCGCTGTTGGGGCGTGTCGTAGAGGTCGGTGGTTGCCGTAAAAAAGGCGTCTATGGTACCGACACACTACGACAGTGATATCGAGGAAACCACAACACTCCACGACAGAGATCTAGTCGTAGCAAAAATCGAACATGTTCGATATTGTTGTAGCCTTGTCGGAAGGCCCCCGACAGGCCCCCGACAAGCTTCCAGTCGCAGCCTGTTGTGGCCTTGTCGTAGACTCTTGTCGGGAACTAGGGTCCACCAACCACAACAAGGCTACGACACGCTTTCCAATCGTAGGCCTGTCGTGGACCTTGTCGGAAAGCCATTGTCGTAGCCTTGTCGTGGTTGGTGGGCGCCCCCCTTTACTCTGACATACTCCGACACACTCCAACAAAATCGAACATATTCAATTTGTTGTACAAGGACAAGGCTGTGTCGGCGTGTGTCGGGAGCATCCTTTTCTATGTGCAAGCTATGCACCCCCCCCCCCCCCCCCCGCCCCCGATAAGGTATATGGGTCTATTTATCAAATTAAAAATCAATAACCCAATAAACCTGCCACAATAAGATTCGAGATATATATTGATAATGATAAATGTATATTATCAAATATATGTTTATTCGACATGAATATATCAATGAAAATGATAAGGTACAGAAAAATTGGTTTCAATAGATTGAATATACCAGTGTCAAATCATTATTTTCATTGGGATGCAGTCACGATTATATTTTTCAATTTGATTGTTTAAGTGTCTGAAAGATAACATAATAATACGGTTGTTTTTTTAATTTATTACAACAAATTCACCTCGAGGGTGGTCTTCTATTCGTAGGTGTATATGGTTCATTCAATATTTCCAAAATTACATTACATCTTAATAAGTAAATTCTGCCTGAGATCTCCATTAATTCACTGATTTAATGGTGAGGTAATCGTAACCGTGGTCACCTGTTTTTACCTCTCCATAGCCGTCCCGATGCACTACGATACGATTAGAATTCTCAGGGACCTCCCGATACACCACAAATTTGCTATTTCTAATCTTAGTGAATCGGGTGGACTATCGTGGTGAATCGGCGTTGGTGGGTGAGGGGCTTTGGTGGGTATTCACCCCCTCCGATTTTGAAAGAAACATGAAATCGTGGATCCGGTTTTCCCGACGTAATTTACAATGCACGGCAATTCAGTATTATGACGTCCCAGTAAAAAGAATTCACTACATCGTAGGCTGCACTACAATATGGGCATCGTTGTTTACCGGGAGGTCTCCAATATATATTGTAATAGATAGATATCCCCGTTATGCATTATATTGTTAGGGTACGTGGGATATTTACAATGTTATTAGGTACAATATCAGATTTTATCCTACCTAATAACAACCGTTATTGATTTAACATAGGCAAATATTATGTGGCGTGCCACGACATAAAGGAAAGTTTATGTACCTAGAGAAATAAAGAAATTGACCAATCAGCAATCAGGAAGTATTCACCTGTGTAAATAGTTCCGGCTGCAGAGCAGAAAATCTGACAGCTGTCAAACATGGACAGAATCCTAATATCATAAAATCAGGGAGACATGGTAGGATAAATACGAAACCGAACTCAAGTTAGACTTGTCAGTGTCTATGCCACTCTGGTCAGGTCTTTTCCTCACTACGCTCAGTTAACGCTTCGGTTAGCAGTACATGATCTTCCCGTTGTGGCATAAACACTGACAA